>JAJJWX010002107.1:1383218-2766436 GCA_023529315.1 Papaver bracteatum | reverse complement strand
TAAAAATGATTAGTCATTTATTATGAGCAATTAGTAAACACTAATTAATAAAATACTTATAATGAATAGATTATTTATTATGTGCAATTAGTGAAACATTAATTAATAAAGAAATTATATTTAAGCTGAAACAAACCAATATCAAGGATTTATCTTTTCTATCAATTCCAACCAAGGTGGAACACTGTTAGAGGCCACTCTTATGACAATAGGTCATGGAGAAACTGAACCTCCCATATAATTTTTAAATTCCATATCTTGACTTGAGTATTCATTTTTCATTCATAATATCGGGATTAAGACCAATGCTTAACGTAGATGTACTGGCTGTGAGAAACTAATAAATTTTGGCTTAGCTTATCACAACAAACTAACTCACTAACTAACATTATGCAAACTTAGCCTAGCTTGTTTTGTATTATGACTAGAAATAACCTCTAATGTAACTACATTGCATATATTAACAGTCAGTTCTATTAAATATTTAGAGATAACTCATGGCCAGAATTTACACTACTTTAGTATAATTTTTTTTTTTTGAAGCATCTTTAGTATGATATCCGACTGTAAATTCTTAATTAATTAGACTTTAAATTAAAGCATGTTCCTTTACAAGATAGTTTTCATTTTTTTTAAACGTGAAAACAATGTCTATAAGTATTCATATACAATATCCAAAAATGACACAAAATTATTTAAGTAATAATTGTATGCATATCTCACTTATCAATTATGAATAAAAAATAAATAAATAAATTCTATTTCCCATTAGATTCATCATACCACTAAATCCAATTATATTTATCGTATGATATATTATCATTTCATATAATGTTTTTTTGAATATCTTATTAAGAGTTAGACTAAAATAATTAAAATTGTTGATTCATAATGAGGAGTTACTAAACTATGATCATCGAATGTCTTTTCGCTGGGATGATACCTGATTGTTCTAGATGCAATGCTTGTCTCAAAATGTTATCAACCATCCAAGCAAAAGTCACTATTATGTTTTGTATTATTTGTTTGCATGCTAATAAATTCAACATAATATGTTTTTAAACAATACCAATACCAACACCAACATAAACCATATGAATCCACTTTTTATCCACCACCATCATACAGCCGTCAATTTTTTAACTGGCTCTAACCCCTTAAATTTTTAATAACTACATAAATTTTTAGTTTATTTTATGTAGTATTTTGTCCATATATATTTATGGTTTAGTCCACCAGTTATAATGTTTCTTTTAAAAAAGAAAATGCCTCCTCGATGTCAATTTTTGACTCCACATTTCCACCATCAACGCCTTCTATCCCATGTAGGTTGTTGGAATCAATTCAATTTTCAATCACAAATGCCATGTATGAGGTTTAGATTGAACAAAATTTAGTAATATTTCACGAGTATCGTAATAAATAAAGGAGAAAAGAATTATAAAATGTTACGATGATAGAAGAAGCGCGGAGAAATATGAAGTTTTGCGAGGATGGAGTAATTTTGCGAGTATGAGTTACGATACTTCGTAACTCATGTACAGCTGTATAAAGTTTTACTATAAATAGGAGTTCAAATGTAAAATTCGAGAGGTTCTTTTAGTGAGTGTTAGAAAATATTTTAGGAAAGAGAATAGAGAAAGTTGTAACTATTCTAATTCCATTTAGATACTTCTTTGTAATCAATTGAGAACATTAATAAGAAAATTGTTATTCATCATCAAGAACTTCTTGAGTTTTTACTAATTCTATTGAGGGTGTAGTTGTAGGTTATTCTGCAACTACATTAATATTGTCCATCACTACTCACCAACATTCACCGTCACTACTTCTTCCACCACAAACCAGGGGCGGAGCCAGGATTTTGAGGAGAGAATGAGAAAAAATTCTTGGAAAGTTGGATACATGTGAAAAATGAACTTTGTATCCCATTTTATGATAAAAGAACAAAAATAAATATAATTGTGCTTGGCTCCGCCCTTAACCACCACTAATCTTTCGGCCTCCACCTCTTCTACTACTCATGGTCGCAGAAAATGTCTATTGATATTATTTATCAAAATTACTTATTAATAGAAATAAATATTATAATTAATTAAGAAAACATTTATAATTAAAAAATGATTAGTCATTTATTATGAGCAATTAGTGAAACACTAATTAATAAAATACTTTATAATGAATAGAATATTTATTATGTGCAATTAGTGAAACATTAATTAATAAAGAAATTATGGTATTTAAGTTGAACAAACCACCACTGTTGATTTATCTTTTCTATCAATTCCAACCAAGGTGGAACACTGGTTAGAGGACACACTTATGACACAATAGGTCATATCTTGACTTGAGTATTCATTTTTCATTCATAATATTGGAATGAACCCCACACGTGTGAGATGTAAGGGGTGGTCTGAAAACCCCTAATCAAGGGGTGGTCTGAAAATCAAGGGCATTCCAATATCCCTTGATTTATCTTTGTCTGGACAAATCATGACCACCACTAACAAAGGAAAACTTAACCTAGCTTTGTTTTATACTAATGAAATGTTACACATTTATGGAGTTAAGAAATTAACATAGTATGTTATTACTCACCAAGTTTTAAAAAAATGTTATTACTCACCAAAACCCGCCACCACCACAAAACCGTGTGACACCTTTTTTTTCTCCACGACCACCCGTGGCAGCGCCAAGAGTTGACTAACATAGCACTACATAAAGGTCTTTAATTTTATCATTTAAGTAGTACTTTTCCCATATATATTTACGGTTTAGTCCAACAAAGTTTCATGTTTCTTCTGAAAAAAATTGCCCCCTCAATGTATGTTTGTGACTCTGCCACTACCACCCACCCCCTGTAGGTTGTTGAACGTAATTCTAAATTTCAATCACAAACGCCATATATGAGGTTTAGATTGAACAAAAGGTCGTCAATTAATTTGTTTCATTATATTATTTTTTTCCGTGTAATTTTTTCTTTGGTATTGCAATCAATTTTATTTTAACATTAAAAAATAATGATTTATGCGATATAGTACCAAAGATTACAGGGGTACCATTTGGATGATCCAACGATCATGAACATTTTGTCCCATTTGATTTGGCATTATCCCTGAAATATATGGTACCTACCTTTATCAATCGTGCTAAAAACAACCAACAACACAATGTTATCGGCGTTGTAACGACACAAACATATTATCTACCACTACTCACCAGCACCCACCGCCACTAATTCTTCCACCACCACCACCACCACCACCAAGGGAAGAGCCATGATTTTGAGAAAGGGTAGCAAATTTTTATGGCAGTTGGATATGGATGCAAAATGGACTTGGTAGCCATTTTAATTACAATTAGGCTTGTCTCCGCCCCTGACTACCAATGATGTTTCCGCCTTCACCTCTTTATAAGAACTGCCACCGTTTCCGCTACCGCCACAAATATATATTGATATTATTTTTATCAAAATTATTTATTAATGGAAATAAATATCTATCTATTAAATCAATTAAGGGGAGATTTTTAATTAAAAAAACTAATAATCACTTATTATGAACAATTATTGAAACACTAATTAATTAATAAGACACTTTATAATGAGAAAAATTAATAGATCATTATTTATTATGAGCAATTAGTGAAGCACTAATTAATAAAGCACTTATGGTATTTAAGTTGAAAAAACCACTACCGTAAATTTATGTCCCTCCTAGACGAATCTTGACCGCTCTTTATCTAGCCTAACTTAGCCAAGATTTGTTTTGTATTCTATACTAGATCACTTCTCATTATATTTACCTTGCCACTACTAAATCCAACTAATGCATATACGATTTTATTGTAATATTTTATACTTTAAAACATTAACCTTTTTTTTAGCATTTAAAATTTTAATTAATATTTTGAGTTATGAGGTAATCAATTTATTAAAGGTCAATAAATTTAGGTTCATAATGAAAGAGGTTACAAATACCACAACCGTCGGATGTTATGATTGGGATGAGACTGAGATGGTCGGATGCAACCTTTGTCTCTCAAAATGTTATCCAACCCTCAAAAACCCCTTTTGTTTTCTATTATACTAGAAATAACCCATGTCATAAAGGCA
This sequence comes from Papaver bracteatum, assembly GCA_023529315.1. Classification (NCBI taxonomy): domain Eukaryota; kingdom Viridiplantae; phylum Streptophyta; class Magnoliopsida; order Ranunculales; family Papaveraceae; genus Papaver; species Papaver bracteatum. The sequence goes on along the minus strand of JAJJWX010002107.1, from coordinate 2,762,322 downwards.
CTAGTTAAGATAAAAAAAAATTTGTAACGCGATTCTAATAAATTGGTAGTAGTTTTATATTAAAAAAAAATAGTAGAAAAAGCATGTAAAACTATCTTATCCATGTTTCTTCGAGGAATTTTCATAAGACAATTAGGAAAAGTATGAATATTTCATCGCAGTGTTTACAGTTCCTTTGAATGCAATTAACAAGTGAATACATTTTTTTAATGGAGGAGACTTTATGCCGGTAGAGGCTACTTATTTATATGGGTGGAATAAAGAGTGGAATGTATTATAAGTTAAATATACTGGGAATATAAAAGTTTGTAAGAGGTAATAACACAACCTAAAAACAACGACAACGTAATTAATTAGCATGCTTAAGATCATCATATATACATCTAGATGTAACTGGCCATGTAATGAGCGATTATTTTCCTTTATGTTATGAATGACATGTTTTGAATACTCATGTCATAAAAACATTTAAGATATTCTTAAAGAAAACTGAGAATGAAAATCCGGGTGACAACTCGAGCGATAAATTTGTGACCAACTCGTTTAATTTCTCTTCAATTTTCTGATGATTAATAAGCAACAAGCAATCGTGGATGGTATAATCGAACCTGGTGGGATTCAATCAAGCAATAACAAAGGCAATTTCATCGGTACTAGTGGATCTGATTCACAAATGATGGACGTACAGATGGAACTAGGGAATTCGGAGAAACATACAGATAATGTTTTGAAGAATAAGGTTCAAGGTGAGGGCATGTGTGTTTGAAAATGCGGGGTATAACAATCACACCCAATATTTCATTCGATAATATGTATGGACCAAACTCCAATATAATTCCGAGAGAACCAACTTATAAGTGAGACTCAATCAAGAAAGATATCAAAGAGCTTTATCTCTTTCTCAATACAATCAGTAAATCAACTAGATATAAATCCGTGAGACTGATTGATATGAGAACAACTTGGACGGTACCAAAGACCAATGCCCAAGTGTCAATCAAGTTTTATTCAACAATCAAGGTCGGATTTATCAACTGATTGAACTACGCACAACCTGTGATATTTTAATTATATAAACAAATATAATGCAGAAAAGAAATAATACAGACACCAGAAATTTTGTTAACGAGGAAACCGCAAATGCAGAGAACCCCCGGGACCTAGTCCAGATTTGAACAACATACTGTATTAAGTCGCTACAAAACTCTAGCCTACTACAAGTTAACTTTGGACTGGAATGTAGTTGAGCCCTAACCAAGTCTAGCTCGCACCAATTAAGGTACACTTGCGTTCCTTACACCTCTAGAACCACGCTGGATTATGCTCACTTGATTCACTTAGCAGATCTCACCCACAACTAAGAGTTTCTACGACCCAAAGTTGAAGACTTATAAACAAATCTATCTCCCACATATATGTTTATCTTTTATTTATTTTGTTATGTTTTTTTGATACAAATATCAAGGTGAACAGGAACCAACTAATAACCCGTTATTATACTCCTGAAGAGTAGCCTAGAAATATTAGTCACCTCATAATAACCTAACTGATTAACATAAGAAGCTATTGCGGAATCACAAGAGTCTGAGACGAATAATTATTGTGATTACTTTTTATATCTTACCTATCGAAGATAAATCTCGAGTAAATCTTAGAGAAGATAAAACTCAATACGATAGAACAAGTAAGATCAGAATACGCAACTACAGAGAAAATAGTTGGATCTGGATTCACGAATCCCAAATGAAGTCATCAATTCGTTAACCTAATAATGGTTTTGGAAAACCTAGTTTAAAGGAGAATTGACTCTAGTTTGCAAATAGGACACATGGAAGTGTCGGGATTAGATTTTACAGTTGCTAGAGTTCTCCCTTATATAGTCTTTCAAATCAGGGTTGCTTACAATCAAAGCTAAGATAGATTAGTAACAAAGCATTCAATATTCACTGTTAGATGAACTTATGATTTAAGATTTAAGCTAAGTCTGCTTTGAAATTAAGCAATTAATCTCCATCGTTAGATGGTTTTAGCTTGTTACACACAAATGAAATATACTTATATTTATATATCGGTAACCATACCTAAACTTGTAAATTGGGTTGGCTCAATAAAAATTAACCGAAGTTAGCCATATGAACACTTTTAACTTAGCCGTATTCATATAACACTTCTATATCAAATATGATGATCAATCAATCATGATAGATAATCAAATGAATCTAATTGTGTTTCAAATAGAGTTGTTCAATTGTTCACTATCTCATAGAAATATTCATGAACAAATTGAAACGAAATCGGTGATTGTACAAAGTTCTTATACAAGAATCAATTCATGAACATTAAGCCACATTTTGCAAAGTTAATTTGCATTCCTTAAATCATAAATGTTTTACATTACCAATTTTAGGACTTAACCACTGTGTACGCAAACTGGGTATGTGAACAACAGCTCCAGACCTTGGCTTAGTCAAGTCGTTCGCAAACCTAATTCGCGAACAACCATTCCGGACCAAACTCAGGTAAACTCGTTTGCATACTAGGTGTGCAAACAAGAGTTCCGGACCTTCTCAGGTAAATCCGTTCGCATATTAGGTATGAAAACAAGAGTTCTGGACCTAAATCATCACAATATAGTTCGCATACTGGATCTGCATACCGTGTTGTATCTAGACATGGGTAATCGTTCTAAACTCTTATTTCAACCAGTGAAACATCCTTAGAAGTCGACAATGGTAATCTTACACGTACCATTAGCTTTAAGTAATTTTCAAGTAATCGAGTGATCAATACGAAACTTCCCGAGCTAACATCAAATGACTGTCTCACACAAATCATGTAAGATGTTCAAGGTAATTTTCACATGATCATCTTTTGACTTAATATTTAGTTTTCAACAAATAAATTATTTCCAACTAAAGTCGTCAAGTATCCGATGAACATATCTAAAGCAAAAATATTCCAACATGTATTTCTAGAAATAAATAGGCGAGATAAACTCGGCTCAAAATATCAAATGTGTATAATGTGATAAAAATCTATATAGCTATACGACTTAGTCTCATTAAAATATAGAATAAAATAGACTTCTGATTGATAGATAAGTTTTAGTCTCCACATACCTTTTGTTGATGAAGTTCCTCCGAGCTCCTCAGTAGATCTAAATCTCAATTACACATTCTATCCTAATCCGAGACATAGCTATAAGTAGACTAGAAATCAAGTATATAGTTTTGATCAACCAAATTTTACAAACAATATTAAAATAGCAATGATTGCGAGTTCGACCGAGCAGTGTTGTAACAGTATTGATCAGTTGGAAGACAGTGCTGATACCCATCGTAAATCTCTTCATTCTCAACAAGTTAAATCAAAACCCATATCTTATCGAGATATTTTTATGAAATCTGAATCAAGATGGGAAAATTATTTTCGTGAATGGGGATCGCAAAATTTGGGATGGAATTCGAAGAGCTGTCTATGGATACAACAAGGGAATATGATATAGATGATGGTATTCCATCAATTTCTCTAGATATTGAAACTCGATATTGTATCATTCAACAATGGAAGCACTGCTTGAGTGGGAAAGTGGTAGGAAAAACGGTAGGATTTAAATTCATGTATTTAAAGGTTAATGAATTATGGAAACCATCTGGTAAGTTATAAATTCTCGACCTTGGCTACGATTTTTTTTTGTTCAAATTTAAAAACCTTGATGATTATTGTTTTGCTTTGTGTGTGGGTCCTTGGTTTATTGGTGGACATTATATTTTGATGAGAATATGGTCCCTAATTTCAAGCCCTATGAATCTTCAATTCTTACAACTGTTGTATGGGCTAGGCTTCCTAAACTTCCCCTTGAGTATTTTTATAAGTTTGAGTTAGATAAAGTAGGTGTTAAGATTGGAAGACTCATAAAATTGGATACTACTACTGAATTAGTTTTAAGAGGAAGATTTGCTAGATTCTGTGTTGAAGTTTGTACCAATAAACCATTAGTTCCTCTAGTTAAATTAGGTCTCATCAAACAAAAAAATCTAATATGAGGGCGTAAATTTGATTTTTTTTTTCATTGCGGAAAAATGTCACATAAAAAAGAAAATTGTCCACAGCTTGTTCAAGAACCAATTGTTGTCTCTAATTCTCCTTATATTGCAGGTGCAAATGGCTCAAAGAAGAATATGCTTGGAGGTACAGTTTTTCCTGTTAATGAAGAGGAAAACTTTGGTCCATAGATACTGGTGGACAAGAAGAAGAATAAGGCTAGAGGAACTGGTATTTATGTGGTAACCAAAAGGTGCAGGATAAAAGTAAAGGGGTGTCAAACAGATTTACCACTCTTGTTGAATTGAATGCCTATGAAAAATTGATCAAAGTGATAGCAATAGAGTGATTAAATTAGGGGCATTTAATGCTAAGAATAGTAATATAGACAATATAATGATGTAAGTGGTGGGAATGTTAAAAGCTTGGATACACAATTACAAATCAAGGAATTGAATGGTGGTAGTGGCTCTCATGCTAATAGGGTTTTATTACAAGCAGTTCATGAAAGGAATATGAATAGAAAGAGGAACAGTAACAGTAATTCTGCTGGTGGGGGGAACATTAATAATAGAAAGTTTACTACTGATGGGTCTATTAATAAAAGGAAAGGAAAATTGGACTCCACTGAGATTCAAAGTAGCAAAAGAATAGATGGAGCCTAAAAATCAGCTACAATAAATGCTTTCAACAGTATTTCCAAGACCATTCGAAGTTATCTGGAAGGTGGAAGATCTACCAGTTCGAAGGGATTAAGAGGAACTACAAGCCGTGCAGAGTCAGCTGACAGAAATAATGATAAAACAGATTTCACAGGTGGACTTAAAGCTTCAACTAATGGAAGATGTAGCATAAATAAGAATACTGATGAACCAAATATAGCCAGAGGTAGTGGATGCTCAATAGCAACTGGATTGAAGTTTTTTTTTGGACAAAATCAATCAGGTTTTGATTCCACTAAGATTTTCCCCTTTAAACTTGACTCACTTGGACCTGAAGGAGTTTCTAAACCATGGAATAAAATATCTAGAGTGCGTGTCAAATATGTGGAAAGAAAAAATAATACTAGTGGCGGGGATGGCTCCAATGGTAGAAAATCCTGCAATCATGAGAAGCTCAAGCGATCATTGGAAGTTCGAGATGTTATTCAATACTCGTTTGGATGTGTATTTGTTCAGCCAGAGACAGTTCAAGATAAAGTTTACTCCAATTCTAGAATTGAACAATGCAGTGATTGCAAGGATAATGGAAATGCCACTCCACATAGAACCTGCTAGGTCTGTCTCTTTTGCCAGGTATATTGATAATTTCTCATTGAATATTTTAGTTTGGAATTGCAGAGGGCTGCTAGACCCTTGTTTGTTCGTGTTATGAAGAGGTTGATCAAAAGAAATAAGACAACTATTATGGCTCTGCTTGAGACTAGAGTACTTTCTCCTCATGCTACATGTATTTTTAGTTATTTAGGTTTTACTAAATCGATTTTTGTTGACCCCGAGGGTTTTCCTGGGGGTATGTGCATCTTGTGGGATCCGGATGAGGTGGATATTCAAGCCACAAGAGAAACTAGGTTACTATTCCATTTTGTTGTTATGACAAAGTTTAAAAGTCTGTGGATTATATCTACAATCTATGGAAGTACAAATTAGGTAAACAAAAAGAGGATTTGGGATGAGCTTAGAGCCATTTATGAGGTTGGTTAGTATGGACACATGGTTATGGGATATTTGAATACAATTGGAACAAGAAATGAAAAAGATGGTGGGAAGGAGTCGTCTGCCAGTCAGTTGCAAGAGCTAAAAGATGTTATGGACCAGTGTGGTTTGATTGATTTGGGAGTAAACAGGCCTAGGTATACGTGGAATAACAAGAGAGTTGGATTTGCTAACATCAAGGAAAGGATGGATCGGGTTTCTAGAAAATGATGAATGGTGCAAAAACTACCGAAAGGCTCAGGTATTCCATATTTCTTATTTTATTTATGATCATAGAGTGGTTTAGTTGACCTGAAACCTAATAGGAATTTCAAACAAATACCTTTTAGGCTAGAGGTCATGTGGACCAAAGATCCTAGGTTTCAGGAAGTTGTAAAAGATAGTTGGAACTGCTTGTATTGTCATATTAGTCAAAACTATTTTGAGAATGTTGATAGGTTTTTAAAAAAATGCTAAAAATGGAACAAGAATGTGTTTGGTAATTTCTATACCAAAATTGATTGTGCTTTTGCTAATCTGAATCATGCTCAAAATGAATTTGACAATTCTCCTACTGTGGAATCTAAAAATCATATGATTACTTTCTTGTATGAGTTTTTAAGTTTGTTGCATTTGGATGAGGTTCCATGGAAGCAAAAATCAAGGAATGAATGTGTAATGATCCTCGAGCTCGTCAACGCTATTAGACTAGTCAAGAGACGTCTTAGCCGTTAATTACTCGATTAGTGTGACTCGAACGTTAATTATTAGGAATTAATCTAACAACAATCTAGCTACGAAACTAGTACCATTGAATAGGTCTCGAAAAATTACGCGGAATGGACTACTCGAGCGTGTCAATCGGTTATCAGACGAAGAAGATATCTGTTATATTAGGTGAAGGGTAAATTGGTCATTTCTCATTAAAGTGTTATCATCACCCGTCTTTTCTTCTTAGGACACCCTTAGTGGATAACTCAAAAGCAAATCGATAAGGGAGAGGAATTTCTAATTTCTCTTTATTTTTCTTTCCTTCTTTTTTCTTCGTCTTCTGCTTCTCTTTCTCTGTTCTTTCTCGCTGGTGTTTCTGCGTGAGATTTGTGAGTTGTGAGTGAGACTTAAATGATGAGAATCAACTGATGAAGATGTCTATATGATGGAGAATATTATATGGAAGTTAGGTTTAGAACAGAGCAGTCGGGGTGAATCTGAGAGTATCAAGATTAAGGTTTATAGAGATGATTTAGGTTCTGAAGATTTAAGGGAGAAAATTTGAGTTATGGTTAGATGGGGATTCATGGGTAGATGTTTGATTGAAGTTTTGAAGTCGAATCGATGATGATTCGAAGAATAAGGGTTGGGAAGAAGAACTCAGAAAAACGTTAGAAGATGAAATTGGTTACTAAGAAAGGTGAATTGAGATGGGTGTTGGCCGATTAGAGATGGGTTTAACTTGAATTAAGAGTTTAAGTGGATGTATAACTTGAATTTGGTAGTTAGGGTTTGGTTCTGTTTAATGAAGGTTTGGGAATCGAATTAGGGTTTGAGTATAATCGATGAGTAATTGAGTTGGTAATGAATGAAGAAGGAATGGGTTATTGTGTTAATGAAGTCGGCTGAGGATTGGTTGTGATGAACTGAATTGAAGAAGTTTGAGGATTATCCTAGAGTCTTTCTGAGGATGAATAAGAGTAATGAAGATTGCTGGATTTGGTATTCTTCTGGATATGTGGTTGGTGAACAACAATTCAGAGGATGCTGGTACTTGGGTAAGTTCTGCAATACTGAAATTTGAACATATTGTATAAAACTGTTAATATTACTGAGTTTATGTGATGGGTATGTGATGGAGATATAGATGTAAAATATGAAGTAGAGAGTTTATGTGGAAGCTTATAGGTTCTAGAAGTTTTAGATTGATATGATTAGTTGAATTGAGACAAAGTGAAGATGGAATGATTTGATCTCAACTGCCTGAGCCAGATAAATCAAAGGTAATAGTTCTCTTATTCAATTTAGTGGATTTGTTCATTGTAGAGTTTATGAAGTTATGACTTGAATTGAGTATGACATTGAACTTGTGAATGGTGGAAATTGAGTATTGTGTTGAAATACAGGGGAATGGATATATGCTAGATAGTGTATGTAATCAGAACTACAGGGGGTATGCTTGGTTGTGCAGATATTGAAGTTCTGGGATGTCAGTTTGAGATTGTTTGTTGTGTTTTGCTGGAGTTGGAGATGATGTGGATATATAAATTGTTAATATTGATTGTGATGTTGCAGATGAAGTGGTAAATACTGGAGTTGTGTTAATTTGAGTGAAGAAATTAGGGACGATGGGATTTCAGTAGTGAATGGTGGTAGCGGTGCTGGTGTTACAACTCATGAGGTTGGCAGTGATGTGAATGAAGTGGTGTTGCAGATGTATTGGTTTGGTTAATTAGTATGAATATGATGGGTTAAGTAATGCAGAGTCTTGTTATAAGGAAGATTGATACATGGGAGGTTACAGGTGGTGGTTAGGGTGTTGGATGATGTGGTCTGCCTAAGTTATTGATGAAGTATTAGCTGCCTGAGATGGATGAGCTAAACTTAGTGGTAGGATTGTAATGGGTGGTTTAGGCCTGAGGTGTGTAACTGATAATGAGGGTTTTAGGTTATAGATAGTAGCTCCAATGGAGGCTTCTTACTGCTTTTGCAGGTAATCTATATTGCATTTGTAATTCATTAAATTATGAATTGTTTTGAATGAATGTAATCTGTAGTTTTAGTTTGGCAGAATTGAAATATAGTTAAGAGTCTTGGTGTGTTGCACCATGATTGTGCCTTAGTGTTGTTTGGCCTGAGCAAGGGCCTTAGTTTGTATAAACCTGAATCAGTCTTGTGGATTGAGTCAACTCACTGAGTTTCCCAGACTTGACCTGATTTGACTCAGTGGACCATTTGACCCGACCTTGACTATGTTGACTGACATTGATTGTTAGTTGACCATTGACCGTTAGTTCGACTGTTAGTTGACTTTGGTGGACTTGGGCTTAGGGAAGGTTTCTTAATTTGACTCTTTGGACCTCTTGTGGTCCGAATTAGCATTTTGGTTCTTCTACAAAGTTGTAGATATTCATAAGACATCTAATGGACTATAGAATCAACCTAATTGGATTAGTAAACTTTAGATGTGTTAAAGATAGATAATGAAAATGTGTAGAATTGTAAATGGGCCTAGAACCGTTAGATAGAACTATATGATTCTTGTATGAGCCATTTTGGCTAGATTCTTAGAGTTTTTGTATGATTAACAGTTAGTTATTAACAACGATCGATTTGGAGGATGAACCATTGGATCGTGGATCCCGAGGTAGGCGTGGCCTGTCATCAAAAGAGGTGTGGGATTGCATTTGACAGTTTTGTAATCATTATTGTTGTTTTTATAAAAGTTTATGCTTTACAAACTCATGCATTGTCTAGTTGTGCATTCCATGCTTTGTTTAAATTGCATTACGATTATTTTGTTAATTCTGTGAATCTTTCCATGATTTGGAAAGGACTTGTAATGTGTTGTCAATATGAATTGTTATGGGAAATGAGAATTTCCACTTGTGGTATATAGGATACGCTCCTTCACATTTATATCTACTTTAATTCAACTTTTATTGTTTAGAGTTGGTCACCATGGTCTTGGTGGCATCCATAGCTAAATAGGTGTGAATTGCCGGTTAGGAATTTACAACCATATTAGTACATTGTTTGACGAATGAGTTTGTTCTATATATATGTATGATTATTTCAGTGACTTAGTCACTGTTTAATGTTTCGGAAAAACATGTACTGTTTTCCAATTCTTGCTTATGGTTACTTAGAATTTAAATGTTAATTATTCCCACTTCAGTTTCTGTGACAGATCAGAGTTGCGCAGCGAAAGCTTCAAGGGTTGAGTTCGCGAGTTGATTAACTTCTATTATATTTATTATGTTTTATATTTTATTTAAAAACCAAATGACTATTATATATGTATCATTTGAGAGAAGATCTTGTATATATATTTCTGAGCGGGGCTAGTTTTTGGGTTAAGTTTTGTAGCAGTTTTCTTAATTGATTGTTTAAGTAAATGATTTAGTTGTTAGTGCCTCTTATTTAGTTAATCTCTTGGATTAGTCAGCTGCTAGCTTAGGGGGCGCTACAAAGTTGGTATCAGAGCTCACTATTAGATCTTATATGGTAGACAATAGGATTAGCCAGTGCCAGTTAGTGAACTAGATTGGTTTAGAACTGGGTTAGGTTGTGAGATAAATCTTAATAATTAAAATATATCAATAATTAAAACAATTATTTGATTGATTGACTTGTTTGTTTGGTTGTTTGTATAATGAAATAATAATTGTAGGGTACACCAGTACTTTAGCTAATAAGAATTTGAGAATAATTTATCTAAAAAAGTATGAACAAGTACACAAACCAATACTAAAAATGTAGAGAACAGGTTTATTGATAAATCTTGAAAGTCACGTAGAAATTTATTTAGTATCTTTCCTTATACGTAGGGTCGATAATTTATAATCACATAAATGTTAATAATATTTTTGGACTTAATAATATTTGTAAGAGTAGTTAGAATAATATTTCAACCATCAATGTTAACAATAAAATATTATTATAACAGTAACTATAAATGATATTAAAAGTAAAGAAAATTTTTAATAAAATTTTGTTAGCATTTATCAATTAGTGTCACGTTGCACTTAATTTAATTAAAATTCATTAAAGATATATATAACGATAAAAATAATAATTATGATTAATTAAATAGTTATGGAGCAATTTAATAATAACACTTGTTTACGGTTAAGTCTTGTAATTTAAACTAATTACAAATTAGAAATATATGTTTTACATCTAAACTAGATAACTAATGTAATGCTTATTAGGCGTTAGACTTAAGAAAACGAGAATATAATAATGTATAAAAATAAAAGACTTAATTTGTTAGAAATCTTGTGGTAAAATTATGTTTAGGCTAATAAATGATCCAATAAATCTTTAAAATGAAACAAGTATACGTGAAATAGTAATAATAGTATTCGGTTGTTTATTGTAATATTAGGATTAAAAGAAAATAAATTCGTAAATTGATAGGATCCTTCTTCGTAAATAAATTTAATCATCTTTTGAATGGAAAACTAGTATAACAAACTTAAACTGTTAGAATTTAAATTAGTATTATATTGAGCATAACTTAAATTAAAATCTCATTAACAAATATATAGCAATAAAATAATGATTAGGATTAAATAGCTACGGAAAATTATTAGTGCTCATCTATGGTTAAGTTTGCGAAGTTAACTAATAACGAATTAGAATTATGTACTTTGCGTTTAACCCAGATAGATTAATAAGACTTATTAGGTAGGAATAAAATAACGTGAGGTTATATAAGGCACAAAATAAAGACTAAACATGTGAACGATCTTATACCTAAATTATTTATAGTTTAATAAATGATTCATTAAATCACTAAATTATACACATTTTATAGTACTCGCTTAGTACAAAATTAGATTTAAAGGAGGATAAATTTGCTTATGAATAAAATACTTATTATTAATACCAAAATCTAAAGACTATTAAGACATTAAAACTTTTTGCGAACTCAAAGTTTAAATCATATTAAATTACCAACGCCAATATTTAACAAGACGTAGTATACGCATTCAATCTGAATAAATAAAATCTGTTATATCAATCTTTTTGTGAAAGTAAAATTATATTTACAAGATTATGGTTTAACAAAATTAAACTAAGTATCATTACTAAACAATTATTTTAATTGTATGTTAGTTACACTAGTAATCAAATAAGAAAATTTGATAAAACAATAATGAAAATGATAATATAATTAAGACAATAATTTTTGATAAGATAAGTAATTAATAACTGTAGGTACTGAATATCGCAAGATAATAGTTCACGAGTATCGTAATAAATAAAGGGGAAAAGAGGTATAAAATGATACGATGATAGAAGTAGCGCGGAGAAATATGAAGTTTTGCGAAGATGGAGTAATTTTGCGAGTATGAGTTGCGATACTTCGTAATTCATATACAGCTGTATAAATTTTACTATAAATAGGAGTTCAAATGTAAAATTCGGGAGGTTCTTTTAGTGAGTGTTAGAAAATATCTTAGGAAAGAGAATAGAGAAAGTTGTAACTATTCTAATTCCAATTAGACACTTCTTTGTAATCAATTGAGAACATTAATAAGAAAATTGTTATTCATCATCAAGAACTTCTTTAGTTTTTACTAATTCTATTGAGGGTGTAGTTGTAGGTTATTCTGCAACTACATAATTGGCGCTAGAAATAGGGACTTGAGAATTGTGATAGCCTAAATTTGAGGGAATTGTGGAAAATTTGAAGATCAAATGAAGTCAGTAGATGGAGATTGCAAAAAATAAGAATGTAATATGATCACAAAGACAATGATTGATGAATTTCATAGTAATATGAAGGGAAAAATATACAAGCGAGATTGTAGAGGAAGAAAGATCATGGAGGAAGAAAAGATAACAACTTTAGAAGAATGGGAAAAAACAAAAATCACATTTTCAAGAGTTTAAATTCCAAATGAAGACTTGAACCACACTTCACCATTGGTGATCACATTGCCAATCATGCTAGAAGATAAGAAAGCTGTAGAAAAATGGAAATTAAACCGAATTTTGGTTGATACGGGAGTTACGTTAATATCATATTCTATCATGCACTTAAGGGGATGGGAATTAAAGATGAAGAAATCACAAATTCAAAATGTCTTATTCATGGATTAGGAAAATCTACAACAAAATCTAAAGGAGAAATCGCGCTGCGAATATTACTAGGAGAAATCGAAACACATGTAATCTTGTGTGTGATAGATATGGAATCTCCATATAACATGCTGATAGGAAGGCCGTGGATTCATGCGATCAAATCTTTTGCTTCAACATTACATCAGAAAATCAAATTTCCTACACCAAATGGAATACAAGAAATAAAAGGAGATCTTGATAGTGCAAAATTTTGTTATCAAATTGAAGTAACACAATGCGGAGGAAGAGCAAAAAAGAAACAGCTTCGTAGGAAACTTGCGAAGGAAACAAGAAAAGAAGAAGAATTCCGAGTGTATACAATAAGAGCAAAGGAAGGGGGAGGTATACCCAATGAAATTCCATAAAAAGAAGGGGAACCAGCAAAAATAATCAAAGAGCCAACACCTATGGGGGAGCAAAGTCCAAGCTATGTTGCAGCTGAACCAACTAAAGAAATAAATATTGGAAGTAAAGAGGAGCATTTATTCTTACGAATTGGAACTAAGATGGATGAAGAAGAAGAAAAAAGGACTACTGATCTTTTGCGAGAATATAAAGATATCTTCGCAGGAAGTGTAGATGAGATACCAGGAATTGATCCATCAGTGGCGTGTCATAGATTGAACATAGATAAAAATGTAAGACCATTCAAACAAAGAATAAGGAAGATATCACAAAATTATCATGTACAGATAGAAGAAAAATTACAAAAGATGTTGGATGCAGGGATCATAAGGGAAGCAAAATATCCAGAATGGATTGCGAATATGGTCATTGTTCCGAAAAAGAATAAAGGAATAAGAATTTGCATAGATTTCACTGATCTAAACAAGGCATGTCCCAAAGACATCTTTCCATTACCAGATATACCACAAATGGTGGAATCAGCTGCAGGTCATGATAGAGTCACTTCACTTGATGGATATTAAGGGTATAATCAAATATCACTCGCAGAAGAAGATCAAGAACATACTGCCTTTTTTGCTCCAAGGGGTTTGTATTGTTATGTGAAGATGCCATTTGGTTTATGGAATGCGGGTGCTACATATCAACGTATGGTTGAAAAAGTGTTCGCAAAGTGGATACATAAAACTTTGGAGGTATATGTAGATGATATGTTGATAAAAAGCAAGGAAGCTAAAGACCATGTGCAATATTTGAAGGAAATATTTGAGCAAATGAGAAAGTTCAACATCAAATTAAATCCTGAGAAATGTATAATTGGAGTTTCATCTGGAAAGTTCTTGGGATACATAGTATCAAAGGAGGGAATACAAGTTGATCCAGAAAAGGTCCAAGCAGTTCGTGACATGCCAACACCTGCAACGGTAAAAGAAGTACAAAAGCTAAATGGACTCTTGGCTTCACTTGGAAGATTTATTTCGCGAATGTCAGATAAGTGCAAGCATTTTTTCAACATACTTAAGAAGGGAGCAAAATTCAAATGGACTGATGAATGTGAAAAAGCTTTTCAAGGAATCAAAGAATACCTCGCAAATACATCTATACTACAGAAACCAGAGAAAAATGAAGAATTATTGGTATACCTCGCAACAATTCCATATGCTCTAAGTGCAGTTCTGTTGCGAGCAGACGTAGGAGTGGAAAGGCCCATTTACTACATTATTAAAACCTTTAATGCAGCAGAGAAGAATTATTCTAAAATGGAGAAGTTAATCATAGCCCTGGTTTATGCATCATTCAAGTTACAAATATACTTTCAAGCACATGTAATAAAAGTGGTAACCAAAGTCCCAATTGAATCAGTCATGAAGAACATAAAAAGGTCAGGAAGAATAGAAAGGTGGAATGCACAAGTAAACCATTACAAGATAAAATACGAAGTATTGTCATCGCAAAAATCACAAGTCGTCGCAGATGTTTTGGCAGAATTTCCTTTGGAAGAAGATAAAGCAGTAGAGGAAATGATGGATGTTGAAGAAGAATTTGGAAATCCAAAAGACTTGTTAACCGAACCAAATAGATGGGAAATTCTAGTGGATGGATCATCCAATAGTGAGGGAAATGGAATTGGAGTCGTGTTGATTTCACCAGAAGGAGAAAGAACAGCATTCTCATTCAGACTAGAATTTGCATCCACGAACAATAAAACAGAGTACGAAGTCAGAGTGCATGCATTAAAGATCGCAATAGAAAAGAAGCTTGAAAGTATAAGGATAACAAGTGATTCGCAGTTAGTGATTTGTCAAATTAAAGGGGAATATACCACAAATGAATCTTCTTTGAAGAAATACAAGAAACTCGTTGAGGAATTATCTGCGAAGATACCAAAGTTAAAATGGAGACATATATCTAGAAAATATAACTGTCTCGCAGATGCTTTTGCATTTATTCCAAGCATGATGACAAATCCAAATACAAGAAATATCCAAATACAAACAATTCAACACCCATCAGTGGACAAAGAGAAAGAAATTGAGGAAGTCATTTGCGATGGAAGTAGAAAGAGAGTTATCAAACAACATCGCAGATTGGAGAAAAGAAATTCATGCATACCTCACAACAGGAGAAATATCCAGGAACAGACTAGAAGCACATAAATTAAAGAGTCGTGCAACAAACTATGAGTTGCGAGAAGGAATTTTATATAGAAAATCTTTCAATGGACCACCTCTCAGGTGCTTAACTCGCGAAGAAGGAGAAAAGATATTGAAGATGTTACATGGAGGAGAAGCTGGCAATCATAGTGGGGGAAGATCTCTAGCATATAGAGCAAAGATACAAGGATATTACGGCCTTATATGCATACAGACGCAAAATTGTTCGTATTTTAAGATGCAAGGAATGCCAACGACATGGTAAAAGAATTCATGCACCAGGGGCTACATTAACTTCTTCAACAAGCTGCTGGCCTTTTGGTAAATGAGGGTTGGATATTGTTGGACCATTTATACCTGGATCTGGACAAAGGCGATACTTGATAGTTGCAACAGATTATTTCACGAAGCTCGCGAAGTAAAAGCGATACAAAGATATTCGTGATAAAGATGTTTTTACGTTCATATTTGAGAACCTCATTTGCGAGTACGGGGTTCCAACACAACTAGTATCTGATAATGGAAAACAATTTGAGGGGCAGAATATAGAGATGTTACTCAGTGCTTTTAGAATAAAATGTGGGAAGTCAACCCCGTTATATCCACAAGCTAATGGACAAGCAGAAGCAACAAATAAAACAATCGCAGATACAATCAAAAAGAAATTAGAAGGACATCTCAAAGGGTGGTGCGAGCAAGTACCTAGCGCAGTTTGGGCATACAATACAACTAGAAGAGAAGCAACTGGAATGTCTCCTTATTGTCTAACATATGGAGTAGAAGCGAGATACCCACAAAGGTTGTAATTCCGACAACAAAGAAAGAAGCTTGGGAAAGAAATTTAAGTGCGGGAGTAATATTAAGTGAATTGGATGATTTGGAAGAAAAAAGAGAAAAGGTGTTGCACCATATGAAGATTTATCAAGAACGATTAGCTCGAGAATACAACAAGAGAGTCATTGAACGTGAATATAAACCAGGTGATTTGGTCATGAGAGAAACACCTAAATATCAAAAAGAAAATAGAGGAAAATTAGCACCAAAATGGGATGGACCATATGTTATTAAAGAAGTTGTAGGAAGCGGAGCTTATCGGCTGATGGATCCAGAAGGGAGAGACATGGGTTTGAGGCTTGGTAGACCTTGGAACATGCTATATTTGAAAAGGTATTACCCATAAAACTCATGAAAATTTTTACGAATATTGTTTGCTCGCAGGAAATTGGGAAAAGTTGCGAGTTTCAAAATTTATATTCCGATTAAAATTTCATTAATTTGCGAATAAAAGACCGCAATCTGTGATCAGCCTCCAAAAAAGAAACAGAGCCGCAGAAAATTTTATACATGCAAACCTTTGTGGCGTACACCCTAGTTCGCGAAGCTATATTTCGTAAGAGGCAAAGTCCTAAAGTACGTCATTTAAGGGGGTACCTATAACGTGGCTAAGGGTAACCGGAACACCACCAAGGGCCCTTAGTACATGGTAAAAATTTTGGGGTACAACCCAATAATGGGGTACCTATCCGGGTTAGACACCTTGGATTCTCACCTAATCTAGCGACATTACGCAATATAAAATGCGGTGTAAGAGGATTTAGGTTGGGAGACTAAGGCATACTGTCTTTCCCAAGAAGTGCAGAAAACGATCAAGGCGCCGAGGTACACTGTTGAGTCAAGAGTGCCGGGTGAGGTTGAACCACATCTGCCAGTTTTGACAAGTCTTGGCAAATGATGCACTTGGCCCAAAGATACCCCATAGGGTGCAACCTCGTAACTATAAGCCCTATAGGCAAAAAGGATAAGAGGTTGCGATAAAAAGCTGGTTGTTGGCAGAACCAGATGGGAATATCTAACCTTGTATGGTCGATGTACGCTTCCTTTAAGGGGCAATCAGGGGGAAGATAAATGGCAGCACCCTCCATTAGGGATCTGATACGTGTTATAAGACGCAAATGTCACGAGGCTTCTTGTTTTTGAAAACATAAAAGCTTGTCATATTTGTGCAACAAATGAAGTTCTGCGAGCCTTCTAAAAAAAAAAATGAAGAAAGAAAGAAAAGAATAAAGAACTCGCAGAACATAATAAAGAAGTTAAGATGAGATCAATGGGTCACTACATGAAAGTGTAGAGACGTCCTGTGATTTCATCGCAAGACGGCAATGTCATGGGGCTTTATGTTTTCAAGAATATTTAGGCCTGTCATATTGTCGCAAAAATTCCTGAAGAGGCTAAAATACTATACAAAGAAGTTAAGATGAGATCAATGGGTTTTTGCATGAAAGTGTAAGAACGTCCTGCGATTTCATCGCAAGACGATAATAACACGAGGTTGTATATTCGCAAGAATGTTCAGACTTGTCATATTATCGCAAATAAAAAAATTTACTACAAAAGAGGTGGCAAAATAAGACCTTTACTTAGGAAGGCATGATAAGACCACAAAAATTAATGAAATTCATTGCATTAACATCATTGAAGAAATTATACAAGAATATACATTATGAAGATCTGAAAAGAAGACAACTTCGTCAATATCATTGAAGAAATTTTACAAGAATATACATCAAGAAATTTTGAAGAGAAGACATCTCTGTCAATATCATTGAAGAATTTTTACAAGAAGTCCTATCAAAGAAGACAACATCATTGAAGAATTTTAATGAAGACTTAACAAAAGATGCGATTTTGATAGCAATCAAATACAGATAAGTTCATATTCGTAAAAGTTTACGAGAATTGCATACTTCTTATACTTCTCCATATATTGAATATTTCTCCAAAAGATTGAATACTTCTTATAATTCTTCAAGAATATCTCATATTTATTATACTTCTTTAACGGATATTTCATTTGGTGAAGGTTAAATAATCATTATACTTCGTCATATGTTACATAATTATTCACTGATCGAATACTTCTTATATTTCTTCAGTTGGTGAATTGAGTACTTCTAATACTTCTTATATTTCTTCATTTGGTGAATTGAGTACTTCTAATACTTCTTATATCTCTTCATTTGGTGGATCGAGTACTTCTAATACGTAAAAGGGAATTGAGTACTTCTAATAATTCATTTGGTGAATTGAATACTTCTAATACTTCTTATATCTCTTCATTTGACGGATTTGGTACTTCCAATACTTCTACAAAGGTATTGTATATGTAGTATACTTATTAGGGATATTTCATATATTTTACTTTTTATACTTAAAAGGGACGATTTCTTATTTACAATCGTAACAAGTTGAAACTTCGTAAGATAAATTGAGGCAGATATTTTAATACTTCAAACAATGTTTAATCATTTAAAGAGAAATAATAGGGGGAAAAGGAGATACTAAGCTTTATCTGTGAGTTATATATTATTTCTCTTCATATGATCAAATGGGGAAAATTTAATTAAAGAAAGGTTAAATTATCTTCGCAAAATATCAGAAAGAAAGGATAAATCATCTTCGCAAAATATCAGATGTACTTCTCAAAAAATAGAATTGTTCGCAAAAAGAAAACCAACAGTAACTAAGGGAAGGAATCCAAAAGAAAGAAAGACAGGAGAGTCAATGATAAATTGAAAAAGGAATGTTATCATGCTTCATCAACACTCTGTGCCGGATCTTTAAGATCAGTAGGGTCATTAGCAGCCTTCGACTTTTGCGAGATATCATCCTTGGAAGAATATGCAACAGGAACATATCCTTGAGGAATAGATTCTTTCTCATCATCAAGATCTTCATCATCACTCTCATAATCTAAATCACTATCAGGCTCACGAGCAACTTCATTGTCAGATATCTTCAGAGGAGTAATTTTCACAGGAGGCAAGCCTCTTGATAAGATAATGTTATTCGTAAAGACTTGAGCATTCAGATGACTTTCACGAAGTATAGCTTTTTGATGATTGATATCTTCGATATCTTTGGAATAAGCAAGATAGTTGAATCTCCGAGTAGCACGGTCACGAGAGTTGATTAAGCGGGTAGAAAGCAAAGCATTCTTCTTACGAAGCTCGGAAAAGGAGGCTTCTAATCCAGCTTTCGCATTACGAAGGTTGTTCTCAGATTCTGCAAATAAAACAAAGTTCAAAGAATAAAATTTGCGAGTATAACGAAATTTAAAGATATACCAGAGGTAGTCAAATTTTAATGACTACCTTCTCTTTGCGAAGTAAGAGATTGAGTTAAAGATAGACAACAGTTCTTCATCTGATTCATCGCATTATCAAAACCATCACCAACTAATCCTTTAAGTCGAGATTGAAGCTTTTGATCTTTAGAAAGGAGAAAATTTTTATCCTTCGCAAGTTTGGCATTAAGACTTTTTAATGATGAATAATCTTCTTCAAGTTGATTCTTCTTAGCACTCAAGACTATATTCTTATTAATAAGAGAATTCTTCTCAATAACAAAAGAATTTCTTTCAGCATCTGAAGACTTCTTTAATTCCTCAAGTTCACCTTTTAACAAAGAAAGAATATTTTCTTGATCGCAACATTTATTCTGAAGAGTCTTTAATTCTTGCGAAGAAACAATCATTGTATTCAAAAACGAACATTTCTCTTCTGATAAGGTTTTGTTCTCTTCTAATAAGGTTTCTATTCTCAAATTAGCTTTAGTTAAGGAAGAAAAAAGTTGAGATATGTCATCATTCAGAAATTTTCGATCATATATTAGTTGAGTATTCTCTTGAAAAAGAGCATCAGAGTTGTCAAGATCACACGAGTAAAGATTAGATAAATGGGAAAATTGGTTTGAGAGGCTTTCATGCTTGGTTCGATATTCTGTTGCATCTGATTCATGGTGAAGTACCAATCTTCTACATTTCTGGATGGATTCTATAAAGGGGAATGGGTTTTAATGGATGTTTCAAGCATATGAAGAATATAAGTAAATAAAAGGAAAAATATGAAGATAGTAATCATACCTTTCAATTCATCATTTCTTTTGCGAAGAATCGCACAGTCGAGAGAATTATTCTGAAGATGATGATTTTATTTACGGAGATCCTCGTATTCTGCTTGAGAAGATTTCAAAGATTGGCGAAGCAATTCAATTTCTTTTTCCAAGGATTGACGTGAAGAAGAAATGTCTGGATTGACGAAATTATTTAAAACTTCGCAAAACTCATATTGCGAACGAACATTAGTAGACTTCGCAGTATTGGTCAAAATCTTAGATAACATTCGGAAAGTTGAATAAATTCCATCTCGAATTTCCTGAGGAAGAGGAGAAGAATTTAAAGGAATAAGAGCAAGCTGCAAATTGTCTGGAGAAATAGCACTCAAAGGATTTGTGGACAAGACAGGTTTTTCAAAAGAAGAAGTTGAAGAAATATTTTGCGAGGGTTGTTTTTCAAGAGAAGAAGTTGAAGAAATATTTTGTGAGGGTTGATCTTGAAGAAGTGTTGATAAATTGACACTGATGGGAGATTGAAAGGTAGGTAATGGAGTAGAGGTAGGAGTGTGTGAAGAAGCATTTTCACGAGGAGGAGAAGGAAATCATCAATCAGAATTAATGGTGTGGGTTTAGTTATTCGAGATCTCTTACTAGGGTTTGGTTTTTCGCCAACCTGCGAATCAAAATGTAGATTAAAAACTGAGGCAACAATATATTGTTCAGGAAAGAAGGCAAAGTATTTTAACTACCTTTTGATTCTCGGATTTTCTTCTTCGTGGATTAAGGCTTGGATTCTTTAGTTGAGATTTCATTTGAGGAGTTATTTTGCTGAAATAAACCAAAATCAGATAACAAATTATACAGAAATTAAAGAGAAAGAACAAATGAAATGCGCGGAGATAGAAGGAAATTACCTTGGAGAACTCATGAAGATATAGTAGAAGAAAAAATTGCAGAGAAAACAATAATAGAGAGTATGAGTAGAAGATAGAATTGCGAAAATAAGAAGAAGAAAAGGAAGAGAATATAAAGGAGTTATATAAGGGAATAACTAGAAAAGAACGGTTACAAAAGACGTGTCAAAATTTTAAAAGACTAAGTAATGGTTATGTTCTCACGATCATTTCTTCTTCGTAGAATTGACATGAGAAGAGGCAAGATGTAGGTACTGAATATCGCAAGATAATAGTTCACGAGTATCGTAATAAATAAAGGGGAAAAGAGGTATAAAATGATACGATGATAGAAGTAGCGCGGAGAAATATGAAGTTTTGCGAAGATGGAGTAATTTTGCGAGTATGAGTTGCGATACTTCGTAATTCATATACAACTGTATAAATTTTACTATAAATAGGAGTTCAAATGTAAAATTCGGGAGGTTCTTTTAGTGAGTGTTAGAAAATATCTTAGGAAAGAGAATGGAGAAAGTTGTAACTATTCTAATTCCATTTAGACACTTCTTTGTAATCAATTGAGAACATTAATAAGAAAATTGTTATTCATCATCAAGAACTTCTTTAGTTTTTACTAATTCTATTGAGGGTGTAGTTGTAGGTTATTCTGCAACTACAATAACATTATATTTTACTCATTGCTATAAAGTTTAGAGTTATAGTAAATGTCATTGGAATAATAATTATTGGATAGTAATAGCAAAATGTAATTTTTATTAATAGTACAACTTAAGGATTATTTAACAATAAAATATATTTACGGAAATAAAGTTAGATGAAAACAAATTGAGTATTAATAATAAAATTAAACTTAGCGTTATGATTAATTACAAATTAACTTTTATCGGTCTAAGTAATAAGAAATAAATGTTATAATAATGATGAAAGTATTAACACCAAATAATTATGGAAAAATTGTTAGCGGTTACTTATTATAACTAAATAAGCAAATAGATACATTGGAAATAATGATAGTAACATTTGAATAATCGATATAACGTTAAGTTATTCTTAATTAATACATGAATTTAAAATCTATCTAGTTATAATAATATAGTCTCATTTGGAATTAAAATTTGATTTCATTAAAATAAATAAATAATAATAAAATAAAATTTAAGATAAATAATTCGAATAATTAAATTTCTTAAAATGATGTGAACTGCTTATATATTTTACAAAGTAAATTATCAGACATACACTAGTAAAGATAGAAGTTAAAGACTAAATAATTTTGATAAAATCAAATTAACACTTGGTTAATCGTAATAAGTTTGCACTTAGTTAATCCAGCACTGGGGAATAGTGAGGTTGGTAATTCTGATGTGTTCGGGTGATACTTGTTAGGTAGTAGGCATTGTCAGGCGTCGCGAACCTAGACAGGGAAACTGCATTCTTGTATCACTAGGCATTGAAGGGAGACTTGCTTCTATAAGTGAACTAATAGATCCCAAATTTTAATGAGAAACTTTATTATTGAATATCTTCTAAAAGTACTTAGAACCAGTAAGTTATTGACTTAGAAATTAGTGTAGAAAATTTTCATGTAAGAAACTTAGACTTCCCTATTTGATAGAATCTAAATCAGTGTAGTTGAACCTAAAGCTACAAATTTTAAATTTTAGTTGTAGAAAGCCATATAGGTTGTGATTTGTTTTATGTTGTTTACGCTTAGACAAGAGATGGGATTATTCTATAAGGGGGGGAGTTAATGAAGACCAGAAGGATAAACCGATTTTCGAGGACGAAAATGATATAAGGTGGGGAGAATGTAACGATCCTCGAGCTCGTCAACGCTATTAGACTAGTCAAGAGACGTCTTAGACGTTAATTACTCGATTAGTGTGACTCAAACATTAATTATTAGGAATTAATCTAACAACGATCTACCTACGAAACTAGTACCGTTGAATAGGTCTCGAAAAATTATGCGGAATGGACTACTCGAGCGTGTCAATCGGTTATCAGACGAAGAAGATATCTGTTATATTAGGTGAAGGGTAAATTGGTCATTTCTCATTAAAGTGTTATCAGCACCCGTCTTTTCTTCTCAGGGCACCCTTAGTGGATAACTCAAAAGCAAATCGATAAGGGAGAGGAATTTCTATTTTCTCTTTCTTTTTATTTTATTTTCTTCTTCTTCTGCTTGTCTTTCTCTGTTCTTTCTCGCTGGTGTTTCTGCGTGAGATTTTTGAGTTGTGAGTGAGACTTAAATGATGAGAATCAACTGATGAAGATGTCTAGATGATGGAGAAGATTATATGGAAGTTAGGTTTAGAACAGAGCAGTTTGGGTGAATCTGAGAGTATCAAGATTAAGGTTTATAGAGATGATTTAGGTTCTGAAGATTTAAGGGAGGAAATTTGAGTTATGGTTAGATGGGGATTCATGGGTAGATGTTTGATTGAAGTTTTGAAGTCGAATCGATGATGATTCGAAGAATTAGGGTTGGGAAGAAGAACTCAGAAAAACGTTAGAAGATGAAATTGGTTACTAAGAAAGGTGAATTGAAATGGGTGTTGGCCGATTGGAGATGGGTTTAACTTGAATTAAGAGTTTAAGTGGATGTATAACTTGAATTTGGTAGTTAGGGTTTGGTTCTGTTTAATGAAGTTTTGGGAATCTAATTAGGGTTTGAGTAGAATCGATGAGTAATTGAGTTGGTAATAAATGAAGAAGGAATGGGTTATTGTGTTAATGAAGTCGGATGAGGATTGGTTGTGATGAACTGAATTGAAGAAGTTTTAGGATTATCCTAGAGTCTTTCTGAGGATGAATAAGAGTAATGAAGATTGCTGGATTTGGTGTTCTTCTGGAGATGTGGTTGGTGAACAACAATTCAGAGGATGCTGGTACTTGGGTAAGTTCTGCAATACTGAAATTTGAACATATTGTATAAAACTGTTCATATGACTGAGTTTATGTGATGGGTATGTAATGGAGATATAGATGTAAAATATGAAGTAGAGAGTTTATGTGGAAGCTTAGAGGTTCTAGAAGTTTTAGATTGATATGATTAGTTGAATTGAGACAAAGTGAAGATGGAATGATTTGATCTCAACTGCCTGAGCCAGATAAATCAGAGGTAATAGTTCTCTTATTCAATTTAGTGGATTTGTTCATTGTAGAGTTTATGTGGTAATTTATGAAATTATGACTTGAATTGAGTATGACATTGAACTTGTGAATGGTGGAAATTGAGTATTGTGTTGAAATACAAGGGAATGGATATATGCTAGAGAGTGTATGTAATCAGAACTACAGGGGGTATGCTTGGTTGTGCAGATATTGAAGTTCTGGGATGTCAGTTTGAGATTGTTTGCTGTGTATGATGAATGTTGTGTTTTGCTGGAGTTGGAGATGATGTGGATATATAAATTGTTAATATTGATTGTGAAGTTGCAGATGAAGTGGTAAATACTGGAGTTGTGTTCATTTGAGTGAAGAAATTAGGGACGATGGGATTTCAGTAGTGAATGGTGGTAGCGGTGCTGGTGTTACAACTCATGAGGTTGGCAGTGATGTTGAAGTTCAAGGGATGTGAATTAAGTGGTGTTGCAGATGTATTGGTTTGGTTAATTAGTATGAATATGATGGGTTAAGTAATGCAGAGTCTTGTTATAAGGAAGATTGATACAGGGGAGGTTACAGGTGGTGGTTAGGGTGTTGAATGATGTGGTCTTCCTAAGTTATTGATGAAGTATTGGCTTCCTGAGATGGATGAGCTAAACTTAGTGGTAGGATTGTAATGGGTGGTTTAGGCCTGAGGTGTGTAACTGATAATGAGGGTTGTAGGTTATAGATAGTAGCTCCAATGGAGGCTTCTTACTGCTTTTGTAGGTAATCTATATTGCGTTTGTAATTCATTAAATTATGAATTGTTTTGAATGAATGTAATCTGTAGTTTTAGTTTGGCAGAATTGAAATATAGTTAAGAGTCTTGGTGTGTTGCACCATGATTGTGCCTTAGTGTTGTTTGGCCTGAGCAAGGGCCTTAGTTTGTATAAACCTGAATCAGTCTTGTGGACTGAGTTAACTCACTGAGTTTCCCAGACTTGACCCGATTTGACTCAGTGGACCATTTGACCCGACCTTGACTATATTGACTGACGTTGACTGTTAGTTGACCATTGACCGTTAGTTCGACCCTTAGTGACTGTTAGTTGACTTTGGTGGACTTGGGCTTAGGGAAGGTTTCTTAATTTGACTCTTTGGACCTCTTGTGGTCCGAATTAGCATTTGGGTTCTTCTACAAAATTGTAGATATTCATAAGACATATTTAATGGACTATAGAATAAACCTAATTAGATTAGTAAACTTTAGATGTGTTAAAGATAGATAATGAAAATGTGTGGAATTGTAAATGGGCCTAGAACCGTTATATAGAACTATATGATTCTTGTATGAGCCATTTTGGCTAGATTCTTAGAGTGTTTGTATGATTAACAGTTAGTTATTAACAACGGTCGATTTGGAGGATGAACCAGTGGATCGTGGATCTCGAGGTAGGCGTGGCATGTCATCAAAAGAGGTGTGAGATTGCATTTGACAGTTTTGTAATCATTATTGTTGTTTTTATAAAAGTTTATGCTTTACAAACTCATGCATTGTCTAGTTGTGCATTCCATGCTTTGTTTAAATTGCATTACGATTATTCTGTTAATTCTGTGAATCTTTCCATGATTTGGAAAGGACTTGTAATGTGTTGTCAATATGAATTGTTATGGGAAATGAGAATTTCCACTTGTGGTATATATGATACGCTCCTTCACATTTATATCTACTTTAATTCAACTTTTATTGTTTAGAGTTGGTCACCATGGTCTTGGTGGCATCCATAGCTAAATAGGTGTGAATTTCCGGTTAGGAATTTACAACCATATTAGTATATTGTTTGACGAAGGAGTTTGTTCCATATATATGTATGATTATTTCAGTGACTTAGTCACTGTTTAATGTTTCGGAAAAACATGTACTGTTTTCCAATTCTTGCTTATGATTACTTAGAAGTTAAATGTTAATTATTCCCACTTCAGTTTCTGTGACAGATCAGAGTTGCGCAGCGAAAACTTCAAGGGTTGAGCTCGCTAGTTGATTAACTTCTGTTATATTTATTATGTTGTATATTTTATTTAAAAACCAAATGACTATTATATATGTATCATTTGGGAGAAGATCTTGTATATATATTTCTGAGCGGGGCTAGTTGTTGGGTTAAGTCTTGTAGCAGTTTTCTTAATTGATTGTTTAAGTAAATGATTTAGTTTTTAGTGCCTCTTATTTAGTTAATCTCTTGGATTAGTCAGCTGCTAGCTTAGGGGGCGCTACATAATGGCTTGAATAGGATGACTTAAAAACCAAATTCTTTCATACTTCTACTCTAATTATAAGTAGAAGGAATACAATTTGTATACTAAAAGACATAAATGGTAAGTGGATAAATACTGAGGAAGATATTGAAATTGAAATTGTTAGTCATTTTTCTAGTCTTTTCAATTCCACTAATACTTGTTTAGACCATCATGAAATCAAGTCTTTATTTCCTTGCATTTTGTCTGAAAGTGAGAATGTTAGCATCACTAAAGATGTTTCTGTTATGTAAGTAAAGAAAATCTATGCGCCAACTCGTTGTATTGAAATCCCCTGGACCAGATGGCTTGCAAGGGCTTTTCTTTCATAAATACTGGGATATAGTAGGCCCTAGTATAATTAACATGGTTTAGAATTATTTTTTTCACTAATGGAATGTTGGATCATAGGTTGAAAAAAACTATTATAGCTTCGATCCCTAAGAATAACAATCCTACCAGTGTTAAAGAGTATAGTACAATTAGCCTCTGTAATTACACTATGAAAATTATAACTAAGATTCTGACCAATAGAATCAGGTCTCTTATAAAGAAAATCATTTCTAGTGAACAACATGTTTTCATTGAAAGTAGGTTTATTTTCGACTCTACTATCATTTGTAATGAAATTATTCATTCTTTTAAGGCTAAGAAAGGTAAAAAAAGGTTGGATGGCTCTAAAACTTGATTTTGATAAAGCATATGATAGGGTTAGTTGGCCTTTTATAACTAAAATCCTAAATTATGTTGGTTTCAATAATAGAGTGGTGATCTTGATTATGAAGTGTATTAACACTGTGTCTTTCCAAGTTCTTATAAATGGTGCTCCTAGCATGGATTTTTGTCTTACCAATGGTATTCGTCAAGGAGATCCTTTGTCTCCTTTAATCTTTATTTTCTGTCTAGAAGGTCTTTCCAGCTTAATTCAAAAAGGCACTGACTCCAAGTATTTGTAGAGGTTTACTGTGGCTAGAGGTGCTCCAAGGATTACTCTTTATTTTTATGAAAATGACATCATTATTTTTCTAAAGAAGAATTATAAAAATGCTTATAATTTGAGACTTATTCTTGACAAGTTCAATAGGTGGTCTGGGAAGATAGTAGTGATGATAAATCTACACTTCTTACCTCTAGAAATCTTGCAGTAGGAGCTTTACGATAGATAGGGTTATTAAAGTTCAAGTGGCTACTTATCCAGGTAAGTATCTAGGCATTCCTTTACAATGGGGTAGAGTATCGGGAGAAAATTTTCTTTGAGTTGCATGAAAAACTTAGTAATATGATAGCTGGCTAGAAATCCAAAAATCTAAATATAGCTGGTAGGAGTGTGTTGATTAAATCTGTGCTTGATCCTGTATCAAATCATGTTATTTCAATGTTAAAGTTGCCAAAAGGTCTGCTTAGTAAGATTGATAGATACAGAGAAAAAAAATCTATGGGGTGGGGAAAATGAATCTAGGAAGATGCACAACATTAATTGGCAAACTGTTTGTAGCCCAGTTGCTTATGAGGGGTTAGGTTTGAAAGATATGGAACTTAAAAACCTAGCGCTTTTAGCCAAGATGGATTGGAGAATTAATGAAAGCCCCAATTCTAATACAGCTATGCTGCTCAAGGTAAAATACTATAAAGACGATGATTTTTGGCCCAGTAAGGCTAGGAATGAGTGTTCTAGGATTGGATATGCTTGGTGAAAGGGAAGGATACAAATAAAGCAGTATTAGATGGTGTATAGGTGATGGCAGTAAGGTGGATTTCTAGAATGATCCATGGGTTTTAGATATACCTTTGTCTGCAGTTACTGATTTGGAGTATGAGAATATGGCTAGCCTTCGAGTCAAATATGTCATTAACCTCATTACCAAATAGTGGAACCTCTATGTTGTTAGTAGTCATATTCTTGTGAGTATAGTGAGTAAAATTCATTATATTCCTGTCAATATTAATGATAATAGCGTTGATACTGCTGTGCGGAGTTCTAGAACAGATGGTAAAGTGTTAAAGAGGCGTATAATTTTCTTATTTCCAGAAAACTTGGGACTCATAATACCAGTTTGGATTGGGAGTACTTGTGGGATATCAATTTCCCACAAAATTTAAAAACTTTTGGAAACTTCGCCACAACAAACTAAATTTAAACGAGTCTCTTTACAGGAAAGGAATTGCTCCTAATCCTAACTGTTCGTTTTGTCAAAATAATTTTGAAAGTGTATACCATTTTTTTTTTCAATTGTAATACAGTAACTCCTATATGGAATAAGTTAAGCATGATGACATGGAAAATCTTATTCAGGATACTCTGACACCCGCTTTTGTAAAGCAGTTGTGTTCAATGAATACAACTGTTGGTGAATTAGTTGGTGTTATATAACCCCCACAGGCTCTATGGGATATATGGAATAGTAGGAACAAGTGGAATCATGAAAAATAAAGGTTTGTTCCTCTTAAAATTCTTTCCCTAGAAATCGGGAGAGCAAGAGAATTTTATTATTCTGTTATGCATAAAGAAGGTCACTTGAAATGTATACAGGAGGTTTTGGTTAAGTGGAAATATCCTTGAAATGGTTATCATAAGCTAAATATTGATGGTGCATCTTCTAACTCTCTTTCTACAGGAATTGAAGGTGTGGTTAGAGATGATGATGGATCTTTTGTGGAAGGATTTTCAAAACATATATACCAGAATGGAACCAATATGACAGAAGTTTGGGCGGTTAGGGATGAACTTCAAATTGCAATCCAATTGGGATTCAGAAAATTGGAAGTTGAGTGCGTGTTAGAGCATAGCTCGGTTGAACCCACCAAGTGTTGGGATGTCAAGTTTGGTTGTCATATTTTAGTGAGCCAAAACTCATTTAAAGAGTCGCTTGATTATGTACTAGAGTCAACTTATAATAGGTTAGCTTAAAAGTATTAGGATATGAGACATTACAAGTATTGCGAAGACTTGAAAAGTGAAGAAGTAAGGAGTTACAACGACAACATCATCCTTCCACCTGAGGTTAGTGATATTTGACTTGAACTATTTCATTCCCTATCATATCTTTCAAGTCATGCATATTGAAAACATAACTGCGAAGCATGATTGATTACACTCTAGTTAGACGTAGTATTAAGGAATACAATACGATGTTTATTGCTTAACCATTAAACTTTGTATATAAGACATCGACATAATCGTTTGAATGCTATTGTGATTATGTATGGGTAAAATGTGAAGATTTCATCCTAAGAAACAATGTTTTACATTTGTTTAAAGGAAGTAAATTCATGAACTTTTTATGTGAATCGAAAGGGAAATCGCTAGGCTTTATTGGTATTGTAATTCATTGCATATATTTTGAACTACCAATATGTGTGATTAGTATAACCACTCATGACTTTGTTTATGTTCTTGGTAAAACTATTCACAAAGGCCTGACTTTTGTATTGGTATGACTTTTATTAGTAAAACCGATCTTAAGTAATCACCTGAGATGGTATAATCGATTTAGTGTTATTGGTATGACCAACTCTGGGTAAAGGGGAAACGATCCTAGTAAGAGGTGAAACCTATCACAAAGGGGGAATCGATCCTTGTATGAGGTGCAACAAGTTTTTAGTAGAAAGGGGAACCGATCCTATGGACATGTGCAACACGTTTTTAGGAAAAAGGGAACCGATCATATGGACATGTGCAACACATACAAGTTAGATACCATATATATATATGGGAAACCGATCCTAGTACCTAGTCAACCGAATTTTTGGAAAGCTAGTGTGACTATGCATAATGCTCACATGGAGGTAGAACCAAAACTTGTTTTGGTAGAACCATGAAACCCATGTTTGGTGATTGAGTATTCTTGATCAATCACGTAGTTCTTGAAAGTCAGATGAACCAATTCTAAACTTGTTTGGAAGTGTGGAAAATCGGTTTCAATATTGTAAGTATGAATTAGGGCTTACAAAGTAAAGATGTCGACATACTTTGAACATGTGCACTAACGCTTATCTTTTATTGTTCAAAGATATTCCTTAATAGCTAAAGGAAAAATCCCATATCGAAAAATAAATTGAGAATCTTTTATTTAAGGTTGTTAATTTTATTTTTGGAAAAATGAAAATTAGTAATGTTCATTTACTAGCTGGAAATTTTCTTAGAGATTTTTGGTCAATATTTGGACAAAGCATTTCCAGGAATTATGGAAACCGAATTTAGAATATATTGCATATCTTGAGAATATTTTCGGTTTTGGAAATTCCTTGGTGTCCAAACTTCCTTGTCTATAAATATCAAAGTTTGTATTTCGATCAAACTAATCCTCAGAGCCAGCAAAACTACCTCAATTATGTTGTTACTGGTGGGGCTGCCTATTCGGAGAGGAAAGTAACCTAATTAGGCGAAATCTCTTACGACCACTCAGTTTAAAGACTTCTTTGGGATTGAGAAGCTCTATTAGTACCGTTGGTGGGAAACTAGATAATTGTGGTTTATCTTTTGTTTTCGATTGATTTGATTGAATAACGGTGGTTGAACTTTGATTGCACCTAGTTTGTTTATGCTTGAAAATCTTCTCTTCAGATTTAAGATTCACTCAAACTAGATCGAAGTTTCGACGGGGATCTTTAGATTGTTTGTAGATCTAAAGACGTCTTGTGATAATCCATTGTTAACAGACTCCGTTATGTCCGTGATTGATCACAAGAGATTCAAGTTAATTAAGTGCAGGTGTTTATTGAAGATTAAAGAAGATTTGAAGAAAAAGAAGACTTTGAAGATTTTTGATTTGGGTTCATAATATTTAGTGTGCACAATACTTGTTTCGGTAAAATAGGATCCAACTATAATCGGTTTATCCTTGTGGTAGATTGGATTGATTAGTTGTGTAGATTGGCATCAATAAAATTCTTTGTGATTAAAAGTATTTATTGCAAAATCTTAACAATTACTTTGGTAGTTGTTGATAATATAGATCTAAGAACCTGAAAAAAGAGTTTATTTGAGATAAACAGAAGAACCTTTTGTCGAACTCACATCACTTGGTTAAAAAGAGTTGATATCAAACAGATTTGTTAGAGCACTGCTCGGTCAAACTCACATGCGTTGCTATCTCAAGCATGTTTGTCAATCTTAGTGATCAAAACTATAAAGTCTTGATTTCTAGTCTACTATAGCTAAGGTCTCGGACTAGGATAGAAAGTGTAGTTGAGCTCAAGAACTCCATGGTGATCATTATACAAGACGAAGGACTACTCAAGAAACCAGTGGATATTCATAGACTAAAAGGTATATGGAGACTTGAACTTATCTATCACTCAAAAATCTATCTACTCTATCTCCTATCTTGAGACAAAATTCATTTTACTATATAGACTAAGAATATGCACATGTGACATTTCGAGCTGAGCAACTTATTCCGCGAACTGGCGTAAGTTCTCAAACCCATGAATATCTGCTGAAGTTGAAGATCAGGTGCAATCCGCGAACTGAAGGAAGTTCTGATAGGTGTAGAATACACCGTATTTACTATCTATAGAGTTTATGCTTTCTTTGCTATTTTTCTTTTAAATTATGTATTTTACGCGTGTTTTGAGTTTTGTAGCTACTATGGAGTCGCACGGAGGAAAATAAGAAGAAATCATTTAATTTGAGCCAAAAGGTCAGAAAGGTCATTTCACAATCAAACACTATATGGAGCCGACCCAAGGTTAAGGGGAAACTTCTTTGAAGGAGTGTTAAAGACAAACCAGTTAAGGATAAGGGGCTAGAATTTGGTTAACCCTTATCATAAGTGACCGAGTGCAAGAATCGGCCCCAGTTTATAACCTAACCCAAAAATCGAGATTTGCATCTCATTTATTCCACCTGAAATGGAGGCAGCATCTGCTGCTGTTAATACCAGATCGATAGACATAGAGAGCTGAATTGAAGATGTGTTCATAAGAACGGAGAAGAAATAGTTAATGGGTATGAGGTTGCTGTAGAAGATGAATCTGAGGGTTTTGCTGTTGAATCGAAGAAGGAGGTTGATGTTGTTGGTTCTATAGAGTGGTTGATGTTCAACAAAAAGGGTATCTGATGTTGATAATTGAGAATGGGTTCGATGTCCAAGAGCTGCAATTAATGGGTTGATGTGATTCAATTATAGCAGAGAAGAATAAGAAGGAATCTGCTGATTATTATGTGTTCTAATGAATAAATTGAGATGGAACTGGTTAGGGTTTGATGATTCAAGTCGAGAAGATGGGTTTGTGGTGTTGAGATTGAATCTGTGAAAATAGGTTGGTGCTACTTTCGAATTTAGAAGAATAGGGGTTTGGTGGTGTTGTTGACTAAAGCTGTGAACAAATCGGTTGTTATCGAGAAATTGAAAAGGGAAGATGAAGATGGTTGCAGTATGAAGTTGGTGCTGCAATGATAATGACCAAATGATGTTGTTGAATTCTCAAGTAGATGTATGTTTAGGATGTTGAATGAATTGTGTAGGGGAAGGAGTTAAAAAAATGGCCTGAAATTGGCCGTAACTTCACTAGAATACAAACGAAACTCGGCCGATTTTCCGATGCCGATGGCCTGACTCACAATTCAGGTGAACTCCGATTTAAGACTCAACTCAGTGATCAGACCACTCAGCTGAGTTAATAGCTGACGGAGAATCTGACTGAGCAGCTAACTCACTCCTTCCTTGACCTCTTGACTGACGGTTGACCTGTTTGACCGTTATCCTTAACGGTGGACTGACGGAATATTCCGTCAACGGACAGAGTTTTCAGGTTTCCGGCGGTGACGGATTCCGGCCAAAAACACAGTTTTCCGGCGAGCCAAAGTTGCAGAATTTTGTGTGGATTTCTCTCATGGGATGTGAAGAATTGGACTTGGAATTGGATGAAGAACTTGGTTTGAATATGGAATGAGAAGATGGAAGATTTGAGAAAGGCTTGTATTTGGAAATTGAATTGCTAAAGGAAAGGGATTCTATTCCTTGGAAGATATGGAGAACATTGAAGCCTATAAATAGAGAAGTTCTCTACTTTTCTATGGACACTTACATATCTTTTATATACCTTTTGCACACCTCTACACACACAACACTCCTATTTTATTTATTATTATTGTGTGAACTCTTTAAGCATGAGTAGCTAATTTTATTATTGATTGAGGATGAATTCCTAGTTCTTAACATATGATTTAAGTCTACTTTGAATTTTCACATGATTATCGTTTGTTTTTACTAATAGGAATGTTTATACATTCATGGTTGATTGATAGATTATTTAGGTGGCCAACTAAATTGATTTGTTAATTTGATCTAAAGCTAGTAAAAGTTAGGGGATAAGTAATCATTTCTTGACTCTTTACACAAGTAGAAAACACAAGACCTTGCGGAGGGATTCCGTGGAGCAATTGTGTGTGAAAACAATGCTAGAAAGTAGACCAAGCGAACCGAGTCTAACTACTAGTACTTAACCTAAATTCATAAATCTTAATGCGTTCGGGGAATTATATCTTGTAAGCGAACCTCAAGGTGGTTCTTTTGAATAGAATCTGATAACTAAGCGGACCTGTTACTCAGTGAAATAAGGAATTTTGGGGTTAGCTAAGCGAACTTGCTATCCTACGGTTGGTGATAATCTGTGACTAATAAGAAGTGGAAAATAACATAACTTGAATCATTGTTTTGCAACGAAGAAGGAATCCTTGATCTACTTTATCTTTATTGATTTCCTTTATCTTTTTAATTGCTTTGTTTATTTATTTTATTTACTTTCTTTTGCTCTTAATATCTAAAACCAAAACCCCCCTTTTGTGACATTATAAGACAACTAAAACCTCTTGCTCCTCGTGGGAACGATCTTGACTACCCTATATTACTTGTTAATTAGGTGTTAAATATTAATTAATTTGTTGTGGTTACGACACGTATCAAGTTCTCATCCTAAGAAATTCTGCTTGAGTTTATTAACTTCAACCGGTTAGATTGATTCCGTGAACTCAAGAGGTTATGTCTGAAAATGTTTTTCGTGAGCTTATCTTAAATTACTAAGGAATGATTTTGCAAACCGTGGCTTAATAGTTCATGAAATGATTCGAGTGAATCATATCGTTTTTGATTCAATTGTGTCTCTTGTAATACTTGGGATCCCATAGCAATTGAACAACTCTCTAACTAGCTCATTTGAGTCATTTGGACTAGTTATGGTGAAGAAGAATATGGTTGATATGAATGTTATCATTTGGCTAACCATTTGGTTGACTAATATTGAACCAACCATTGTACACGTTTGGGTACGGTTACACAAACCCAAAAACTTCAAGTACATGTGTGTATGGCAAGCTAAGTTTTCAATCTAACGGTTGAGAGATATTATCTTGTATCTAATAAGGTTTTCATCTAACGGTGAATATTGAATGCTTTGTTAGCAAGCTAACATTGATTGCAAACCCTGATTTGAAAGACTATATAAGGGAGAACTCTAGCAACTGGGAAACCTAATCCCCACACATTCTGTGTGATACTAGTTTCCCAAAGCTAGAGTCGATTTTCCTTTAACCTTTGGTTTTCTTCTTCTAAAACCAGGTTAACGACTTAAATACTTCATTGGGATTACGAAGCCAGACCGATACAACTTTTCTTGTAGTTGTGTGATCTGATCTTGATGTTTCTATAATATGAGTACAATTCAAATAATTGGCTTGAGATTTCAATCTCCGATAGGCAAGATAAAAGTAGTCACAAACATCTTCGTCTTATTATTTGTGATTCCTCAATAATCTTCTTCGCTGCGTCGATTAAGTTTATTGTGAGGTGATTGATGAAACTGAGCTATTCTTCGGGAATATAAGTCTGGTTTTATCGATTGGTTCCTGTTCACCTTGATTTATCAAAAGTCGGAACAAAACTTGTAGGTTTATTCATGGGAGACGAATTTATCTATTATCTGTAGACTTTTATGTGTGAGACAGATTTGTTTATTAAAGTCTTCGACTTTGGGTCGTAGCAACTCTTGGTTGTGGGTGAGGTCAGCTAAGGGAATCAAGTGCGCAGTATCTTGCTGGGATCAGAGGCGTAGGAGTATAATTGTACCTTGGATCAGTGTGAGATCGGTTGGGGTTCAACTATAGTCCAGACCGAAGTTAATTTGGAGTAAGCTAGTGTCTATAACGGATTATTACAGTGTATGTTTAATATGGACTAGGTACCGGGGTTTTTCTGCATTTGCGGTTTCCTCGTTAACAAAATTTTGGTTTCTGTGTTATTTCTATTCCGCGTTATATTTTGTTATATAATTGAAATAATACAGGTTGTGCGTTGTTCAATCGATTAGAATATCCGACCATTATTGGTTGTTGATTTAAATCGATTGACACTTGGATATTGGTCTTTGGTACCATCCAAGTTATCTCTCTTTGATTAGACTCGTGAATCATAATTGTTTGAGTAAATCAAATCGAGAAATTGAGATAATAACTCCTTGAGATATTTTCTATTGATTGAGTCTTGTTGATTCTCTAGAAAACAACTCGGAGTTGTCCATACAGATTGCTAATAGAAATATTGGGTGAGGTTGTTAGACCCCCACTTTTTCAATTGGTATCAGAGCAGGCAAACACGTTAAAGACCTCACAAGTGTGTGTTTGTAGCGATCTGACTCTATGGACAATATAGTCTCCTATAACGCTTCACCAGGATTAAAAACAAAACGTAGAAGAAGTTCTGATAGCCTAGTTATTCTTCAGAAAAGGTTGGAGGAACAAATCCGGATCAATTCTGATCTTGTTGCAGAAATTACAATTCTAAAGGATTTGAAACCCAACTCAAGTCCCTTGATGGATATGTGTAACCATGGTAGTTCCTCTCTAAGGAACCGCCATATATCAGATGATAAACAACGTTTAAAGGTTGTAAAAACTGATATGACTCAGAACTATTCTATGAAAAGTAAAAGTGATGACCCATGTTTGTTATGTGATTTCTCTAATCACCGTCAACATAAGTGTGTGTCTTTTCAAAAGAGTTTAAAAGTTGCAAGTGATCTTTATAAGAAAAATAAACAACTTCTTACGTCTCTAAAAAGACATATAAAACTATTAGGAAATTCCAAACAGAATAATATTAATAGTATGGGAGCTTTTGCTTTAAAATCAACGTCACACTTCCAATGGTTTCTTGATAGTGGATGTAGTATACATATGACAGGTGATCTTACTTGGTTTGTTTCCGCAAATAACTATGAAGGAGGACCAATAATATTTGGAGACGAAAGGTGTTGCTATATAAGTAAGAAGGGAACGATCAAATTCCCTGGCGTACCTGAAATACATGATGTAGTCTACGTAAAAGGTATGACTGCTAATCTTCTTTCTATTAGTCAAATATGTGACAAAGGCCATCGGGTTGTCTTCAATGCAAATGGATTGGACATTTTAGACAAAACTGAGAAAGTAATTTTCCAATGAACTCGTGGTAAAAACAACTGTTATCTTCTCGATACTCAGTTTAGCAATTGTTGCAATTTGACTAAGGTGGAATCTGCACATCTTTGGTATGAAAGTTTTGGTCACATCAGTTATCACCTTCTAACTAAGATCGTTAACAAAGAACTTGTTAGAGGTGTTCCAAAAATCAATGCAAAGATTGAAGGTGTATGTGGTGCCTGTCAAAAGGGTAAACAAACAAAAGTTCACCATAAATCATCTCGAGATATTCTCACCAAAGCTCCACTTGATTTAATTCATATGGATCTCTTCGGACCAATTCAACAACCCACTGTTGCTGGTAAGAAGTATGCTTTGGTTATGGTAGATGATTACACCAGATTCACTTGGGTTGCATTTTTATCTCATAAGAATGAAACCTTTGGAGAATTCAAGATTATTGCAAGTAGAATCCAAAATGAACAAGGTCGTAAACTAAAGAAAATTAAGAGCAACCGTGGAACAGAATTCAAGGACACCAAAGTGTTCGAATTTTGTGACGAACTAATAGGTGTCTAAAACACCTAATTTTATATTTAGTATTTAAGCTTTCTTTGCTATTTTTCGTGTGAATTATGTATCTTATATTCACTTTTGAGTTTCATAGGTGTTTTGGAGTCATTATGTGCAAAACAAGGAGAAAAGGTCCATTTTGAGCGTAAAGAGAAAAAAAAATGTCAATTCGCTGGTGATATTTGGAGAAGGCTAGAGTGTTGCAAGAGGAGCTATGCTGGAAATTAAACTGTCAGTCTCTTAGAAATGACAGTTGAACAGAGAATTAGGCTGTCGGATATCTGAAACCGACAAGCCACAAAAATGAGCTGGTTACCCCTTATCTGCCGGACTTGGGGTGGATGTATCCACCTTTATTTCTTACACAACCCTAAATTGAGAAATATTCTTTTCTCTCCCAAATCATTAGCAGAGTTCAAAATTAGAGGAAAAGCGAGAAAGCTGCACAACAGCCATGAAACCGAGAGAAATCCATTCTCCCAGTCATTCCGGTGACTGGAATCTATGGCGATTGAATGTAAATTTGAGATGACAAGAAGGGGATCTATTGGGTTTTCTTGAAATCAAGGCAGATGAGATGAATTAGTGGTCTGTAGATTTATCGGAACACATGAGAATGATGAAGCTGCTGTGGTGGTCGAAATTGATGTTGTTGTGGAGATAGAGGAGCAATTTAAGATGGGTAAACCGTAAACTCGATTCGAATTTGTATTGATTGGAGAGAATGGTTGTTTCTATAGTAAAGAGAGGAAGAATAAATTGGGTTGAGAAATTAAGAAGAAATTGGTATTACTGATACCAAAACTGGAAGACGAAAAATGGGTTTTGAAATTCAGTGGTTGTTTGGTTGTGGAAGATCATTGATGGCATGGATAGAAGGGATTGCAGTTGAGCATGGGTATGTGGTGCTGCAGTTACAGGGTTAGGAAGAATAGATGGTGGATTGACTTAGTGGTAGCTGGTAGCTATAAAGGAGACGCAGATGTTGTTACTGAGTGTATGCTGAGTTGCAGCTATTGCATGGATCTATTAGCTGCGACAGTGCATCGATCCTAGAAGCCAGGAATTGTTGATTGGAGCTCAATCTGATATGTAAAGTGTAGGTGAAACAACAAAACCGGGAAAATGAAGAAATGGGTATTGGAGTTTAGAAGTGGCATGAAGCTGTGGTTGCAGTTTCGTTGTTGTGTTCCAACGATGGTGTGATATTGAAGAAAATATATGTGATGTTGGTTGGCGGTACACTGGTAATTATGAATTGGTGTTGGTACACAGAGAAGGAACTGTGGTTGCAATATATGAATGAAGAGATGGAGTTGATATTGAATTGAGTTTGCAGTTTATGGAGCAGCTGTGCAAGGAGGATGTTACAAGGGTTATGGAGTTGCTACTTGGAATTGTGTTTGCAAGTATGGAGATGGAACTGGGCAGGGAGGTTTGGACTGAGATAATGGTGGTACAAGGAATGGAGAATATGCATTTTTCTCATGGGTTTGCTGTGGTTGTGTTGCTTTGTGTGATTGAGTCTGGTGG
The DNA here is from genome assembly GCA_023529315.1 of Papaver bracteatum. Lineage (NCBI taxonomy): Eukaryota > Viridiplantae > Streptophyta > Magnoliopsida > Ranunculales > Papaveraceae > Papaver > Papaver bracteatum. The sequence goes on along the minus strand of JAJJWX010002107.1, from coordinate 2,723,480 downwards.
CTTAGATAGGTGGTTTTGGTGATATGCAGATACAGGGGAAGACACAGATGCAAGTGGATATGGTGAAGTGCATGTAAGGGTTTAAGAACTGGTGGTGAATTGGTTAAGAGTTAAATCTTGAACCTGAGGTGTTGCAGTGTTGTTTGGACTCAGTTAAAGAACAGATTATGAAGCAGTGAAGGATGGTGACTCTGAATCCACAGAAATGGGTTTTAAGAGTAAGGTGGATGCAATGGCTTTGAAGTGATGATGACAAGCAATCAATATCTGAGTATATTGGTGGTGTTGGGATGAGGCTGTTGAGAAAAAGGAAGTGCAGGTGATTGAAGCAAATCCAGTTGCAGTTCAGCTAGGAGGACAGTGGAGATTACCATGAGACTGAGGTGATGCTACAATGCAATGAAATGAAATTGAGTTGAGTGGTGTCCAGAGAGAAGCTTAGCGATCTGGTGATTGTGATCTTTACTAATAAGGTGGAAATAATGGTGTTGTGAATGAATGGAAAGAAGATGCAATTAAGTTGAAATGGTGATGTGTGTTTCAAGTTAGAGAATTAGACTGAGAAGAAGGTTGTGCACCATAGGTTGATAAATGGGCATTGGAGGTGCATGTTGAGTTGAATTTGAGGAGTATGTGATGTGTGAATGGTTGGCGATTGCAAGTATGGTTGCCGGGGGTTGTGGTAGTAAATGGTAGCTTATCAAGAGTTGGTGCTTCTTGGATATAGTGCTTGATATGCATATTGCAGAATAAAATTACAGGGTATACGGCCATCTTGGATTTGCACTGAGCTTGGCCAACTCAACCAGACCGATCAACTAGTGACTAGGTTCTCGACCCGATTGACTCGAGAACTTCTCCCTTGACCCGGTCAACTATTAAGGACAGTTAGTTTGATGATTAAGTATAACGGAATCTTGATTAATATTCCATCGACGGATGTGGATTTTACAGCGGCCGTGGCGACTTTTCTCACCGGATTAGGACAATTTCCGACCAAAAACCCAGTTTTCCCTGCGAGCGTATTTTGGGACAGGATTTTACACGGGTTTTCACACATGGGCTTGGTGGACCACTTGGAGATGGGTTTTGAGAAGACCTAATATTGGAAGGAGTATCCTTTATGGAAATTGAAAAACATATAAAAGAGAATAACCTAATCTTATATCATATCTAATACCTTCTTCTACTTTTGTTCTAGGGTTTAGAAACATGAAAATCTTTATTTTTCTTCTTGTTATGAACTCCATGAGCATGAGTAGTTAATTTTATTATTGGTGATGGATTGATTTGATTTCACATAACATGTTTCTTGTTCAATAAATTAGTTTTATCTCATATTATCGTTTATGATTCACCATTAATATTGTTGCATGATTGAATGTTAGTTTTGTCAAGTTGCAAATTGGTAGAACTTCTAATCACATCTATTGCTAGTTTAGGGTTTATTATACGTAAAAGTGATAATCCTTGAATACAAGTAGCATAAATATGATTATAGTTTGTAGTGATATATTCTTATGATCATATGTGAATCCCGACCTTTGTTAAATTGAATTAGTGCACTTTCCACGTTCAATTGCTTTGATTGGCCTGATTTCATAGAACTTAATGCATCTAGGGAATTAAACTTGATTAGTGCTTTTACACGTTAGGTTGTTCTCTTAGATAGAACTCATACTCGCATCTTTTAATGTGTTTGTTGATGACAAAAGGAGATTTGCGGGATATTCTTGCGATCAAGGTATCCTAGGGCTTTTGATAAAGTTGAGATTAAATATCAATTCTACTTATTGTTTTGAAAGCATGTTAGTGAATGAAGATGAATCCTTAACCAATATCTTTTCTATTTGATTCGTTTGCTTATTTCTTTCTTTGATTTTAGTTTACTTTTACTTTACAAAAATAAGAAAACCCCCGTGTTATTTATAGGAAACCAATAATAGATTGACAACCTAGACCTCTCTATGGGATCGATCCTTTCTTTCCCTTGCTATATTTATATTTTGAGTAGTAAGAAAGTGTGAATTATATTTGTGTCGATTGACAACCGATCAAATTTTGGCGCCGTTGCCGGGGAGGCAACGGTTGTCACTTGTTTTTGGTTTCTTATTTTTGTTTTTAGTTTTGTTTCTTATTTTTGTTTTTCAGATTTTTTTTTGGTTCTTAACCTTGTTTTGAGAATCGTGTTTCAGGTACCATTCGATGGACGAAGCATATTGGAGCAAGGGATACGGCTTTCAACCTCCTCAACACTATGACAATTTCCCACCATCTATGGAATGCAATCAAAACCAATTTATTGGCTATGATGCATATCCTATAGAGTCTTATGGTGATTTTCATACATACCAACAACAACCTTGTAGTGGGTATGTATGTCAATCACCAAGGTGGGATAATTCTACTTCTAATTGGCTTTATTCGAGTTGTATGCAGATTTTGAATGGATTGCAAGATATGCAACAAAGGCTAGACTAACTTGACCGTAATAGAGAGAACGTCGCACAAACCAATTTCTAGAACATTGTTTCTTACCCGACTCCATATCGTAGTTATGATCATTCACCCATTCAAAGGGAAGAGTCATGGGGAAAGAGAACCTATTGTATCAAATGGTGGTAAGCGTGTGAACGTCCGGAAATTTGCGCAGAAATTATACAAGTTGGAAGACGATGGATACTCAGAAGATCTTGTCGATGAAATTAGTAGGACCATTCATATGGAACTCAAACGATGTCGTGATAAAGGTTGGGAAACCGACGACGATTCTTATTATGGTGAGTCTGAAGATGAAGACGAAGATGATTGTGTTGAAAAGGACCAACCTTTGGAGATATTTGATGACGTTAGTGTAGTTGACTCAACTCTTGATCTTTATAATGATCAAGCACCTATTCAAAGGTACATGAGTATGATGAAACTAGTGTTTTATAGAACTTTGCAACAAGGTTTGAGTCTAATGAAGAGCAGTATGTTGAAAATGTGACCGCTATGACCAATATTGTGGAAGACCCAATTGAGCTTGCGAATGATTGTAATGATGATGTTTATTTCGAGCCTTTGGTTAAGGCAGAAACAGACGAAGAATGGTTGCAAGGTTTGATAGAGGACCATGATATACAAGAGTTGAATAATTCACTTGAGTTTTTCAAGGATGAAGATGATTCCGTAATTAAAGAGATTGTGCAAGGTTTGTCTAACCCTTTGCATATTGTTTCTTCTCCTTTACCTCTTATTGGTTTAAATATATGTGCTTCGAAAACATTGTTGAATGACTTTGTTTCTCGAATTCCTCCATTAGAGAAACTTGATTCTCATACTATGCAGGTTTGTGAACAAAAAACCATGGAAGTACCCATCTTCTATATTCTTTATACACTTCCAAGTGTGGACAAGAATAAGTGTGGGGGAAACTTTTATCGGTTAATAGCTTCGTTTCTGTTTTATATTACTAATATTTTTGTGAAGCTAGTGTTTGCAAAACAGGTGCTATGGGTGGATCCCCAACTTTTCCGATTATTGGTGTATGGGGAATTCGTCTTCCATGTCAGGCTGACGACTTTAAACCAAGCGCTAATGGGATGCAACCCACTGGTTTTGTGTATCTATCTCTATCTTTTTATTTTATTTTAAGTCTTTTATCTTTATTTTCTTATTTTGTATGTTTGCATATCAAAACTCCAACTTTTAGAGATTTTTGAACAATTTAGAATAAACACTAGCCTTTCTAAGTAGATGGAATTTTTTCTTGGCGGTGAGGTGTATATATTGGATGAGTTGGGATTAGATGCCAACTAAATAGCTTGTTTAGTGTTTATCCTCTATTGTTCCGAAATAGCTATGAGTTGGAGTAATGAGTTTTTATCATGCATTTTATTTTATTATTGTGTATATATATCATGTTATGAATTTCCCATCTTGAACTTTACTTTGAATGACTAAATTTTACATTGAGGACAATGTAAAGTTTAAGTGTGGGGGAGTGTTCTCATATAGAGTTTTTAGCCTTGTTATTTTTCCCTTGTGTTTATAAAAAAAAATAGAAAAAGAAAAAAATTTCTTTATACACTCTGAAACCTAGAAACATGGGCCTTTAGGATGACACTATCAATCTAAATGGATGGAACCATCTTGGTTGCAGGAGTTGAGGAACCCATTAACTAAAGGGACGAACATAGCTCAGAAATCACAATTAACATGATAGTTGTTACCATATCTCGGAATATCACCATGTCACATTCTATTTTTATTTTTTCATATTTATCTATTGTTCTCTAAGTGCTTTGGTGGGTCACTAAACATCGACGTGTTATTAATGCTAGGATGAAATAGAGTGATTGAGTTACTAGAAAAAAGAAAAAAAAAAGACCGACCAATTAGACCAAACGGAATAAAAAAGACACTTGGATAGCAGTATGTGTGAAACGTTGTCCCTGTCTCCGTCGCCTAAACAAGCGTGGAATGCAGGATCCAAGGCAACTATCATGTACTTGCTGACAAGAAGCATGCACTTGGATCCAAAAGATTTAATCATGCTGTCTAAAAAAAAAGCAAAAAAGAAAAGAAAAATATTATTATTGGTTGAATAAAGTCACTCCTGGTTCCCTTGTATATGCCAGTGAGTTGATGTAGAATTCATACCAGTAGCTCAATCCAATAGGATGTATAGGTTCATCTTGGTAGTGACCTTCAGACAGATATGGGATACATAAACATTCGCCAACATCTACATCTATATCCATCTTCTTAATCTTTTCATTGTGATTGTGGTTTGTTAGTTTCCAAGTATTGTGGCTTATTCAACTATCTAATTAGAGCTTTATTTACTAATATATGAACTGAATTTGCGCAAGGTACCTCCTCCTGTAGTCATTTTGGATTCGTTCATTGATTTGTCACAAATAGACGGAGTTGGAAATATAGGTTTTGTAAGCAGACCTCTTGTAAACCTTCATGAGACTATAACTCGTCCACTAGGGACACCTAGGGGTTTAAAGGCTTGTTATTTATGCTAAAATTAATCGTAGCCTCTACGACACGGAGTTGTATGTATGTTTTAGAATTGTTTTGTTTGATTTGCTCGAGGACTAGCAAAGTCTAAGTGTGGGGGAATTTGATAGGTGTCTAAAACACCTAATTTTATATTTAGTATTTATGCTTTCTTTGCTATTTTTCGTGTGAATTATGTATCTTATATTCACTTTTGAGTTTCATAGGTGTTTTGGAGTCATTATGTGTAAAAGAAGGAGAAAAGGTCCATTTTGAGCGTAAAGAGAAAAAAAACTGTCAATTCGCTGGCGATATTTAGAGCAGGCTAGAGTGTTGCAAGAGGAGATATGATGGAAATTAAACTGTCAGTCTCTTAGAACTGACAATTGAATAGAGAAATAGGCTATCGGGTATCTGAAACCGACAATCCACACAAATGAGCTGGTTACCCCTTATCTGCCGGACTTGGGTGGATGTATCCACCTTTATTTCTTACACAACCCTAAATCGAGAAATATTCTTTTCTCTCCCAAATCATTAGCAGAGTTCAAAATTAGAGGAAAAGCGAGAAAGATGCACAACAGCCATGAAACCGAGAGAAATCCATTCTCTCAGTCATTCCGGTGACTGGAATCTATGGCGATTGAATGTGAATTTGAGATGAGAATAAGGGGATCTGTTGGGGTTTCTTGAAATCAAGGCAGATGAGATGAATTAGTGGTCTGTAGATTTGCGAAACACATGAGAACGATGAAGCTGATGTGGTGGTCGAAATTGATGTTGTTGTGGAGATAGAGGAGCAATTTAAGATGGGTAAACCGTAAACTCGATTCGAATTTGTATTGATTAGAGAGAATGGTTGCTGCTGTAGTACATATAGGAAGAATAAATTGGGTTGAGAAATTAAGAAGAAATTGGTATTACTGATACCAAAACTAGAAGACGAAAAATGGGTTTTGAAATTCAGTGGTTGTTTGGCTGTGGAAGATCATTGATGGCATGGATAGAAGGGATTTCAGTTGAGCATGGGCATGTGGTGTTGCAGTTACAGGGTTAGGAAGAATAGGTGGTGGATTGACTTAGTGGTAGCTGGTAGATATGGATGAGACGCAGATGTTGTTACTGAGTGTATGCTTAGTTGCAGCTGTTGCATGGATCTATTAGTTGCGATAGTGCATCGAGCCTAGAAGCAAGGAATTGTTGATTGGAGCTCAATCTGAGCTGTAAAGTGTAGGTGAAATAACAAAACCGGGAAAATGAAGAAATGGGTATTGGTGTTTAGAAGTGGCCTGAAGCTGTGGTTGCAGTTTGGTTGTTGTGTTCCAACGATGGTGTGATGTTGAAGAAAATATATGTGATGTTGGTTGGCGGTGCACTGGTAATTATGAATTGGTGTTGGTACACTGAGAAGGAACTGTGGTTGCAGTATATGAATGAAGAGATGGAGCTGATATTGAATTGAGTTTGCAGTTTATGGAGCAGCAGTGCAAGGAGGCTGTTACAAGGGTTATGGAGTTGCTACTTGGAATTGTGTTTGCAAGTATGGAGATGGAACTGGGCAGGGAGGTTTGGACTGAGATAGTGGTGGTATAAGGAATGAAGAATATGCATTTTTCTCATGGGTTTGTTGTGGTTGTGTTGCTTTGTGTGATTGAGTGCGGTGGCTTAGATAGGTGGTTTTGGTGATATGCAGCTACAGGGGAAGACACAGCTGCAAGTGGATATGGTGAAGTGCAGGTAAGGGTTTAAGAACTGGTGGTGAATTGGTTAAGAGTTAAATATTGAACCTGAGGTGTTGCAGTGTTTTTTGGACTCAGTTAAAGAGCAGATTATGAAGCAGTGAAGGATGGTGACTCTGAATCCACAGAAATGGGTTTTAAGAGGAAGGTGGATGCAATGGGTTTGAAGTGATGATGACAAGCAGTAAAGAGCTGAGTACATTGGTGGTGTTGGGATGAGGCTGTTGAGAACAAGGAAGTGCATGTGATTGAAGCAAATCCAGTTGCAGTTCATCTAGGAGGACAGTGGAGATTACCATGAGACTGAGGTGATGCTACAATGCAATGAAATGAAATTGAGTTGAGTGGTGGCCAGAGAGAAGCTTAGCAGTACTGGTGATTGTGATGCTTCAATAAGGTGGAAATAATGGTGTTGTGAATGAATGGAAAGAAGATGCAATTAAGTTGAGCTGGTGATGTGTGTTTCAAGTTAGAGAATTAGACTGAGAAGAAGGTTGTGCACCATAGGTTGATAAATGGGCTGTTGGAGGTGCATGTTGAGTTGAATTTGAGGAGTATGTGATGTGTGAATGGTTGGCAGTTGCAAGTATGGTTGCCAGGGGTTGTGGTAGCTGGTAGCTTACTGCTGAAGAGTTGGTGCTGCTGGATATAGTGCTGATATGCATATTGCAGGAATAAAATTGCAGGGTATACGGCCATCTTGGCTGTGCACTGAGCTTGGCCAACTCCAACCCAGACCAGTCAGCTAGCTGACTAGGTTCTGACCCAGTTGACTCAGTAACTTCTCCCTTGACCCGGTCAACTGTTAAGGACAGTTAGTTTGACAGTTAAGTATAACGGAATCTTGACGGAATATTCCATCGACGGATGTGGATTTTCTGGAGACCGGCGGCGACTTTTCTCACCGGATTCCGGACAATTTCCAGCCAAAAACCCAGTTTTCCGGCGAGCGTATTTTGGGACAGGATTTTACACGGGTTTTCACACATGGACTTGGTGGACCACTTGGATATGGGTTTTGAGAAGACCTAATATTGGAAGGAGTATCCTTTATGGAAATTGAAAAACATATAAAAGAGAATAACCTAATCTTATATCATATCTAATACCTTCTTCTACTTTTTTTCTAGGGTTTAGAAACATGAAAACCTTTATTTTTCTTCTTGTTATGAACTCCATGAGCATGAGTAGTTAATTTTATTATTGGTGATGGATTGATTTGATTTCACATAGCATGTTTCTTGTTCAATAAATTAGTTTTGTCTCATATTATCGTTTATGATTCACCATTAATATTGTTGCATGATTGAATGTTAGTTTTGTCAAGTTGCAAATTGGTAGAACTTCTAATCACATCTATTGCTAGTTTAGGGTTTATTATACGTAAAAGTGATAATCCTTGAATACAAGTAGCATAAATATGATTATAGTTTGTAGTGATATATTCTTATGATCATATGTGAATCCTGACCTTTGTTAAATTGAATTAGTGCGCTTTCCACGTTCAATTGCTTTGATTGGCCTGATTTCATAGAACTTAATGCATCTAGGGAATTAAACTTGATTAGTGCTTTTATACGTTAGGTTGTTCTCTTAGATAGAACTCATACTCGCATCTTTTAATGTGTTTGTTGATGACAAAAGGAGATTTGCGGGATATTCTTGCGATCAAGGTATCCTAGGGCTTTTGATAAAGTTGAGACTAAATATCAATTCTACTTATTGTTTTGAAAGCCTGTTAGTGAATGAAGATGAATCCTTAACCAATATCTTTTCTATTTGATTCGTTTGCTTATTTCTTTCTTTGCTTTTATTTTACTTTTACTTTACAAAAATCAGAAAAACCCCGTGTTATTTATAGGAAACCAATAATAGATTGACAAACTAGACCTCTCTGTGGGATCGATCCTTTCTTGCCCTTGCTATATTTATATTTTGAGTAGTAAGAAAGTGTAAATTATATTTGTGTCGATTGACAACCGATCACGAACTGGGGATTACTCAACAATATTCTCCACCTATTACTCCTCAAGGTAATGGAGTTTCCGAAAGAAAAAATAGAAATATTCAAGAGATGGCCAGGGTAATGCTCGCAACAAAAATCTACCTTTAAGATTTTGGGGAGAAGCTGTTTTTACAGCATGTTATTTGATCAACCGTGTTTACTTACGATCTAAAACTCTTAACACTCCATATGAGTTATGGTATGGTAGAAAACCCAACTTGCACTATCTTAGAGTGTTTGGAAGTAATTGCCACATACTAAAAGATCGAGAATATAGAGGGAAGTTTGATACCAAAAGTGATGAAGGTATCTTTCTTAGCTATGCTTCTGACAGTCGTGGGTTTCGAGTATTTAATCTCTGAACCCAGGTCATGATGGAATCTGCTAATGTTATTATTGATGATATTAGTTTCATCATGATAATTCTCTTGCTGAGTTGCCTCCAACAGAGACAATTGGGAAAGTCAAAGAAATACCTGAATCAGTTGAAGTTATTCCAACTGTTACTGATCCTGATATTTCTAGTGACGAGGATAAGAGCACTGATCAAGCCACCCCTAATGAACCCAAATGTGTTCCTCCTCCACAACACCTCTGGGTTCAAAGAAATCATGATCCAAACAGTATTATTGGAGGAAGAGATTCTACTGCTAGAACAAGAGGACAACTTCAAAATATTTGTAATTTTGGTTGTTATCTTTCTCTTGTAGAACCAAGAAATATTGATGAAGCTCTTAGTGATCCCGCTTGGGTAGATGCTATGCATGAAGATTTAAATCAATTTCAAAGACAAGATGTATGGGAACTCGTACCTTGTCCATCCAATGTTAATATTGTTGGTACCAAATGGATATATAAGAACAAGTCTGATGAATATGGCACGATTGTTAGAAATAAAGCCAGACTTGTCGCTCAAGGATATTCACAAATTGAAGGTATTGATTTTGATGAAACCTTTTCACCTATGGCACGCCTTGAGTCCATTAGACTCTTATTAGCTCATGCTTGTTTCCTCAAAGTTAAACTTTTTCAGATGGATGTAAAATATGTGTTTCTGAACGGGATTTTAAGGGAAGAAGTTTATGTTGCTCAACCAAAAGGGTTTGAAAACCATGATTTTCCAGATCACGTTCTCAAACTCAAAAAGGCTCTATATGGATTAAAACAATCACCTAGATCCTGGTTTGAAAAACTTACCACTTTCCTGATTAGAAAAGGTTTCTCAAGAGGTGGAGCTGATAAGACCTTGTTTACAAAATGGAATGGATAAAACGTTGTCATTGCTCAAGTCTATGTAGATGATATCATCTATAGATCAACTTCTGAAATGCTAGCAAAGGATTTTCAAATTTCACTTGCTAGAGAATTTGAAATGAGCAATGTTGGTGAATTGAAATTCTTTCTAGGATTGCGAATTCAACAACATAAGGATGGAATTTACTTATCCCAAGAAAAGTATGCAAGGGATCTTGTGACAAGATTCGTCTTGGATAAGTCCTCTCCAAAATTGAAACCTATGCCTACTACTGGTAAACTACATAGAGATGAGAAAGGAGTAAAAGTAGATCAAAAGTTGTATCGATCTATTATTGGAAGCCTTTTATATCTAACATCTACTAGACCTAATATTTCTTTTAGTGTTGGTTGTTTTGCTAGATTTCAGGCTGATCCGAAGGAATCTCATCTTGCAGCTGCAAAAAGGATCATACGTTATGTTAATCACACTGTCGGGTATGGTCTATCCTACACCTTTGATACTAATACTGACCTTTCCGCTTTTTCTGATGCTGATTGGGCAGGATGTGTAGAAGACATAAAAAGTACATCAGGGGGTTTCTACTATGTAGGACTGAATCTTGTTGCTTGGCACAGTAAGAAACAGAATTCACAATCCCTGTCTACATGCGAAGCAGAGTATATTGCTGCTGGTTCATGTTGTACACAACTCTTATGGATGAAACAAATGTTGTATGACTATGGAGTTGATACTGGAATAATGAAGATCTTTTGTGATAACTCCAGTGCGATTCGAACCACTGAGAATCCTATTGAGCACTCAAGAACAAAGCACATTGACATAAGGTACCATTTTATTCGAGATCTTTATGAGAATGATATCATAAATATGGAATTTGTGCCTTCCGGACAACAGTTGGCTGACATTCTCACCAAACCTTTAGACACTGCCACTTTTCAGCACTTAAGGAAGTCTATTGATATTGTTTCGGTTCATTAACTATTTCTATAACTCTTGCCCCTGTGCTTATCTCGATATTTTGGGCAATTGAGTTAGAACTCCAGTCAGTTTACAACTTGCTTTTAGTTATTTCATCTAGATGTTGTTTTAGTGTGTAGAAATCCTTCTTTTCTCTTGAAATTAAGGTCGCTCTTGTTGTTCCCTTGGGAATGACATCTTATGGGGGAGAGTTCTTTAGAACTTGCGCTTAATTTCCAAATCTTTGTGGGGAGTGCGGCTGTGGAATTTTTAGGGGTTATCTTGTATCTTTATAAACTCCTTGATAAATGCATTTAGCCTCGACTTTATGATTGCATCTAAACAAGATGATAGAACATTTACCTTTGGCCATGAAATGTCTCTTACGGAAAATTCATTAGGATCCCGTTCTTGTACCTTTTCCAATTTTATTGACAAAAAGGGGGAGAATTAATTGTAGTTCATACTACAAATACATATGGTTTTTGGATCATTATGTAAGGGGGAGTGGTTTCCATGTGAGATGGAGTATTGACTAAGGGGGAGTGGAGTATCACCATAGTATTGTTGTTGAAGTTGTGATACAATTGGACGTTGACGCTGTGTAATAATACTATGACACTGTATAACAATGATTAAGAACCAATGCTTTTCTCATTGTTATAGCTACGAATTTTCAACAACGATGATGCTAAACTTACAACCTTTGGAATCATTGGACTACTTGGAAGTGGCGAAGATTTCGAGTATTGTTGAAGATTAGGCATGTGGAATAGGAGCTACAAAGTTTATTTATATAATTTTTGTATTCCATATGTATTAATAGTTTTTCCACTAAAATTGACAAAGGTGGAAATTGTTAGAGCACTGCTCGGTCAAACTCACATGCGTTGCTATCTCAAGCATGTTTGTCAATCTTAGTGATCAAAACTATAAAGTCTTGATTTCTAGTCTACTATAGCTAAGGTCTCGGACTAGGATAGAAAGTGTAGTTAAGCTCAAGAACTCCATGGAGATCATCATACAATACGAAGGACTACTCAAGGAACCAGTGGATCTTCATCGACTAAAAGGTATGTGGAGACTTGAACTTATCTATCACATAAAAGTCTATCTACTCTATCTCCTATCTTGAGACAAAAGTCGTTTTACTATATAAACTAAGCATATGCACATGTGACATTTCGAGCTGAGTATATCTCGCTTATTTATTTCTCGAAATGGGTGTTGGTAAAGCTTTCGCTTTAGCCGAGTTCATCTTTGCCTAGTGACGAAAGTCATGTTATGTTTCAATCACTTTGGAAATCGCTCTGACGAAAAATAGTTTGTGAATAACAACTATATAACGCCCTCTGAGAATGTTTCAATGATTGAAATGAGAGTTTAGACTATATAACCATTGTGGGATATAAACATTTTTGTGGAAACACATATATGTATAAGTCCTTAACACTTGAACCGAAGTTTGCGAACTTTGTTGATCAAGTGGAACCGGAACGTAAGCAGCAACTCAGTCCGCGAACCCAGTATGCGAACTGCCGTAAGTTCTCGAACCCGAGAATATCTGCTGAAGTTGAAGCTCAGGTGCAGTCCGTGAACTGACGGAAGTTCTCATCCCGAGAAATTTTGCTGGATTTTATTAACTTCAACCAGTTAGCTTGAGCCCGCGAACTCAAGAGGTTATGTCTGAAAACGTTGTTCGTGATCTTATCTTAAATTACTAAGGAATGCTTTTGCAAACTGTGGCTTTATAGTTCATGAAATGATTCGAGTGAATCACATAGTTTTTTATTCAATTGTGTCTCTTGTAATACTTGGGGATCTCATAGGAATTGAAAAACTCTCTAACTAGTTCATTTGAGTCATTTGGACTAGTTATGGTGAAGAAGAATATGGTTGCTATGAAAGTTATCATTTGGCTAACCATTTGGTTGACTAATATTGAACCAACCATTGTACACGTTTGGGTACTGTTACACAAACCCAAAAACGTCAAGTACATGTGTGTATGGCAAGCTAAGTTTTCAATCTAACGGTTGAGAGATATTAGCTTGTATCTAATCAGGTTTTCATCTAACGGTGAATATTGAATGCTTTGTTAGCAAGCTAACATTGATTGCAAACCATGATTTGAAAGACTATATAAGGGAGAACTCTAGCAACTGGAAAACCTAATCCCCACACATTTTGTGTGATAATAGTTTGCTAAAGCTAGAGTCGATTCTCCTTTAACCTTTGGTTTTCTTCTTCTAAAACTAGGTTAACGACTTAAAGACTTCATTGGGATTATGAAGCCAGACCGATACTACTTTTCTTATAGTTGTGTGATCTGATCTTGCTATTTCTATCGTACGAGTACAATTGTAATAATTGGCTTGAGATTTCTATCTCCGATAGGCAAGATAAAAGTAGTCACAAACATCTTCGTCTTATTTTTTGTGATTCCTCAATAATCTTCTTCACTGCGTCGATTAAGTTTAATTTGAGGTGATTGATGAAACTGAGCTGTTCTTCCGGAATATAAGTCTGGTTTTATCGATTGGTTCCTGTTCACCTTGATTTATCAAAATACGGAACAAAACTTGTAGGTTTATTCGTGGGAGACGAATTTATCTATTATCTGTAGACTTTTCTGTGTGAGACAGATTTGTTTATTAAAGTCTTCGACTTTGGGTCGTAGCAACTCTTGGTTGTGGGTGATATCCACTAAGGGAATCAAGTGCGCAGTATCCTGCTGGGATCAGAGGCTTATGATCATAACTGTAGCTTGGATCAGTGTGAGATTGGTTGGGGTTCAACTATAGTCCAGACCGAAGTTAATTTGGAGTAAGCTAGTGTCTGTAACGGCTTAATACATTGTATGTTTAATCTGGACTAGGTACCGGGGTTTTTCTGCATTTGCGGTTTCCTCGTTAACAAAATTTTGGTTTCTGTGTTATTTCTATTCCGTGTTATATTTTGTTATATAATTGAAATAATACAGGTTGTGCGTTGTTCAATCGATTTAAATATCTGACCATTATTGGTTGTTGATTTAAATCGATTGACACTTGGATATTGGTCTTTGGTACCATCCAAGTTATCTCTCTTTGATTAGACTCGTGAATCATAATTGTTTGAGTAAATCAAATCGAGAGATTGAGATAATAAATCCTTGAGATATTTTCTATTGATCGAGTCTTATTGATTCTCTAGAAATCAACTCGGATACAGATTGCTAATCGAAATATTGGGTGAGCTTTTTCATTTGTTGTTCCTTTACTATTTGAAATACGAACCAAAGGAATTGTTCCAAGTACGTGACTTATTACAGGTCGGAGGTGTAGGAATACTGACGGAACTAGGTGAACTATAGGTTTAGTTTCCTGGTCTCAACTATATGAAGTTGGTTTGATTTTGTATAGCGGCTTAATCCTGAGAGCATTCAATTCTGAACAAGGTCCCGGGGTTTTTCTGCATTTGCGGATTCCTCGTTAACAAAATCTTGTTGTGTCTTTTATTTTTCCATTTCCGCAATTATAATTGTTTTTATTATAATTTAAAGTAAAATATAGAAACGTTAATTCCTATTTACTTGATAGTAATTCTTTTGTGTTTGGTTAAGTCTGGACCATTTATCAAGTAAACATACTTCGTTGTTATATTGTCTCGATCTTGTATCCATAGTCAATCACGCGAGTTATCTTGTTGTCGTATTGTCTCGAATTCGTATCCATAGACAATCACACGAAGTGTGAACCGATATTTTATATTGTCTCGACTCGGTCTATAGACAATCACTTTCGGAGAAAGGACTTATAAGTGGAATTTTTTTAAATTAAGGTATATTTGGGTACCCTCATCTTTTCAATTGGTATCAGAAGGGGAAAACACGAAAATATCTAACAATTTGTGTTTGGTGCGATCCAACCTATAAGAAATTGAATCTATGTCTGATTCAGTTAACGTAGACCAATAAAATGACATACTTCAGAAAGATTGTTTGTTTTCAAAACCTGATAAACAGCTCAACACTGTTAGTTCTCTGGTGGAACACATCTCAGGAAATATTAACCATGATGTGTTAACACAAAAACAAATACTTGTGACAAACAAGTCAGATTCTGAAGAAAGTGATGAGATTAAATTTTTCATAAAGCTTGCTGAAAAATATAATCTAAAGGATAATGTATATTATCCATCTGTCGAGAAGATCATCAGAGAATCGTTGATTCATGAAGATGCTGAATCTAAAGGACTTGATCTTGTTCCATCCAAAAGGGTATATTGGTTAAAACAAGGATATGTGATTTTAATCTCTAGAATCGCTTAACTAATATACAACATCATGATTCTAATATCCTATCACTTATAAGAATCAAGATAAATGTGTTCTAAGGGGTAATCCTGTGACTAGTATCCGGTCAAGATCGTATGACGATGATTATCTCTTAAACAGAGAAAAAGGTCAACTCATGAATACAAAAACAAATGATTTTAGATCATGTTGCTTTATTGTTGATCAACTATCTGAGATAGAATCTAGGAAACAATCTCATCAGATGATGTTTTCATGTTCTAAGGAATTATTGGGTTAATATAAGAGTTCTGGTTATTTCACAACTCAAAAAACTTCAAGTCATACTTATGATTTTGATCATCAAACTGATCATTCCGTTAAATCAAACATCTCTAACTGTGACACAGTGAAAGAAGTTTATTCTTGGAAGAATCCCAAAAGGATAGATATTCCAAAATATCATGATGGATCATGTTCCATTAATTTTGAGTTATCACCAGCTCACCCCAACAACTAATGTTGAATTCGGAATTTCCCTAGTTGTGCTCAATTCAAATAAAAATGGGAAGTTCTTAAAGGAGCACAAGAGTATGAAGAAAGTATAATTATATACTCTTGAATATCTAAAGTGTTTTTCTATACTTGGAATATATATATGTTCTATTTCTAGAAAAATACTTTCGATCCTTGGAAAGTCCATGAGAAAAGTTCGAAAAAAATTCAGAACTCCTAGGTCATTCTTGTTCGGAAAATCTCTTATGCTCTTTCCAAAAGTGTATATTTTCACAAATAAAATAACGTGATTAGGTATCTCATTCTTGGAAACCAAGTTTGAATTATTATATAAACCATCTATAGGACCGATCCTTCTATGTTCTGTCTGCAGTCAAAGATGGGTGAAAATATCATTGATATTGAATCTCAACTTCGAAAACTTGAAACCTTTCCAGTTGATTTTAAATGTTACTTCTCAAACGAACATAAAAAGAATCATATTTCTTTTGAGCTTATGCTTATGTTGATGAGAGATTTTGAAGTTTCTCGTGATATTTTGGAAACTGTAGTGTTGAATGTAAAACCGCTCGAGTCAAACCTCTTGGAGTTGATTGTGGAATTGAATCTTCTAAGACAAAGAATCAATCATCAAAAAGAGAAGATAAGACTTAAGATTCAGAATACCGAGGAATCATTGGTGAATAACAAGAGCACCACTAGAGATTAAGTTTTATGCTGTAATACTTAATCTAGGAAAATAGACATCAATATTTGATTCCTTTCAATAATTGTGTAAGGTCTATTTTATGAATAAAATTATTTGATTTATAATTTTTCTTGTGATAGTTTTTGATTTACATAGCATGTGCTTGAATGCTTTATCTTATTTCTATGTATGTTTAAGGGATATTTGATTTCGGTTTTACTACCTTGATATTCGATCTCATAATGTGAACCCTTATGGTTTGGGTAAGATTTTGGTTTATCAGGGTTAAGTTCTAGCCTATGTTGGTAGGCTTTATCAAAGGATCATGAGGGGTTCTGATTGAAACAATATGTGAAAAAGTCACAATATGTTGAATCGTTTGGTTTAGCATAAAAGCATATGTGTTTCGGGGTTTCCAACTTTTGCTAGCAATAGTTAAAAACCGGTTTTCAACCTTTCTCTGGTAAAGGTTGGTTGTTCTTATTATTTTGGTTTCCATAAGGATGACAACATAATGATATTTCGATATCAATTCTCCCTGGAAGAAAATGCAAACTTATTGGAGAAGAGGATGCAAAATTCGAGGTAACAATCTTGTTAGTTAATTGTTTTCCTGTTTAAGAAAAGCCTGAGTTTATTGCATATCTTATTGCTTTTGCTTAAAAAAATTTCGGTACAATTGATATTTTATTCCATTATTTGTGTATGGATGTGTGTGTGATTCAATTGGTTTCGGTTAAGAAATACTATTGTTATCTTGCTTTATTGTTTGGTATCAATCGTTTAGGCTTATAAAATTTCGGTGCAATTGCGGTGCTTTAATGTCTATGTTGTTTCAATTGCTTCCGGTTAAGGTAAATAATTATGTAAGTTGATTTATTTAGCTTGTATGAATTTTTTATGGCTTAACGAAATAAAAGGTTTTTGGGATGAATTGTTTAGTCCAATTCGATTCCGGATAAGAGAAACTAAGTTAATTCTGATCTTAGTTAGACTTATCAAAGCGGAGGTTTCGGTTATTCAAGTGTAATCGAATGCCTTAACAAGAAATGCTAGTTAACTAACCTAGTACTTGTCTTGTTTAAAAATTAAAGGTCTAAGTTATATGGATAATTAGAACTTGATGAGAAAAATAGAGTTATCTTTATTTTGGTCTTATCGAACAAGAGATTGTATTTGTACAATCGGTTTAGCAAAGGAACTAAGGTGCTTAGTTGATTTTTGGTTTGATAAACTATTAGGGAAAATTGCTTCGGGCAATTGTTTCCTTCGTAAGATATCAAAACAAAATTACTTTGTAGTTTCGGTATTGATATTGGTTATCAAAAATGGGGTGTGGAACCCTCGTGCTTAACTCTATAAGTTGCAAGTCTATTGAGATTTATAAGATCCTTTCGGTGTGTCTTTATTTTTTCGTTTCTTTGTCATTTTATGACAAAAAGGGGGAGAAATATGTGGAGTAAACAATTGATACTGGTATTGATTTATATTGAGTGGTATCACTAAGGGAAAGGACATTGGTGCTTAAACGTTTATCTAACGAAAGAGTAAAAGGATAGACAAAGGGGGAGTAACATATGATATGATGGTTGTAGTTATATGGACTACAAGGGAATAACAAAGACGTGTGGATTGATAAAATCTACCTATCTTACCTTTAGGGGGAGTATTAGCTTTGTTATTATAATGTCAACAACGGCATTTATGGATTGAATGTATATAAGTTATTGTGCGGTTGAATTCGGGAATCAAGAGTATGTGTAATGAATTCTTGTAATTTGTTTATCCATATGATGTAAGAGTTTTGTCACTAAAATTGACAAAGGGGGAGATTGTTAGAGCATAGCTCGGTTGAACCCACCAAGCGTTGGTATGTCAAGTTTGATTGTCATATTTTAGTGAGACGAAACACATTTAAAGAGTCGCTTGATTATGCACTAGAGTCAACTTCGTATAGGTTAGATTGAAAGTATTAGGATATGAGACATTAAAAGTATTGCAAAGACTTGAAGAAGTGAAGAAGTAAGGAGATACAACGACAACATCATCCTTCCACTTGAGGTTAGTGATATTTGACTTGAAATGATTCATTCCCTATCATATCTTTCAAGTCGTACATATTGAAAACATAACTGTGAAGCATGAATGATTGCACTCTAGTTAGATGTAGTGTTAGGGAATACAATACGATGTTTATTGTTTAACCATTAAACTTTGTATATAAGACATCGACATAATCGTTTGAAAGCTATTGTGATTATATATGGGTAAAATGTGAAGATTTCATCCTAGGAAACAATGTTTTACATTTGTTTAAAGGAAGTAAATTCATGAACTTTTTTTGTGAATCGAAAGGGAAATCTCTAGGATTTATTGGTATTGTTATTCATTGCATATCTTTTGAACTACCAATATGTGTGATTAGTATAACCGCTCATGACTTGTTTATTTTCTTGGTAAATTATTCCCAAAGGCCTAAATTTTGTATTGGTATGACTTTTATTAGTAAAACAGATCTTAAGTAATCACTTGAGATGGTATGATCGATTTAGTGTTATTGGTATGACCAACTCTGGGTAAAGGGAAACCGATCCTAGTAAGAGGTGCAACCTATCACAAAGGGGGAATCGATCCTTGTATGAGATGCATCAAGTTTTTAGTAGAAATGGGAACCGATCCTATGGACATGTGCAACACATTTTTAGGAAAAGGGGAACCGATCATATGGACATGTGCAACACATACAAGTTAGATACCATATATATGTAGGGAACCGATCCTAGGACCTAGTCAACCGAATTTTTGGAAAGCTAGTATGACTATGCACAATACTCACATGGAGGTAGAACCGAAACTTGTTTTGGTAGATACGTGAAACCCAGGTTTGGGTATTGAGTGTTCTTGATTAATCACGTAGTTCTTGAAAGTTAGATGAAACAATTCTAAATTGTTTGGAAGTGTGTCAAATCGGTTTCAACATTGTAAGTATGAAAGAGGACTTACAAAGTAAAGATGTTGACATACTTTGAACATGTGCACTAACGCTTATCTTTTATTGTTCAAAGATATTTCTTAATAGCTAAAGGGAAAATCCCAGATCGAAAAATAAATTGAGAATCTTTTATTTAAGGTTGTTAATTTTATTTTTGGAAAAATGAAAATTAGTAATGTGCATTTACTAGTTGGAAATTTTCTAAGAGATTTTCGGTCAATATTTGGACAAAGCATTTCCAGGAATTATGGAAACACGAATTTGGAATATATTGCATATCTTGAGAATATTTTCGGTTTTGGAAATTCCTTGGTGTCCAAACTTCCTTGTCTATAAATATCAAAGTTTGCAGTTTGAGCAAACTAGTCCTCAAATCCAGCAAAATTATCTCAATTGTGTTTTTACTGGTGGAGCCGCCTATTCGGAGAGGAAAGTAACCTAATTTGATGAAATCTCTTACGGCCGCTCAGTTTAAAGACTTCTTTGGGATTGAGAAGCTCTATTAGTACCGTTGGTGGGAAACTAGATAATTGTGGTTTATCTTTTGTTTTCGATTGATTTGATTGACTAACGGTGGTTGAAATTTGATTGCACCTAGTTTGTTTATGCTTGAGAACCTTCTCTTCTGATATAAGATTCACTCAAACTAAATCGAACTTTCGACGGGGATCTTTAGACTTTTTGTAGATCCAAAGACGGCTTGTGATAATCCATTGTTAACAGACTTCGTTCTGTGCGTGATTGATCACAAGAGATTCAAGTTGATTAGGTGCAGGTGCTGATTGAATATTAAAGAAGATTTGAAGATAAAGAAGACTTTGAAGATTTCTGATTTGTGTTCATAATCTTTAGGGTGCACAATACTTGTTTCGGTAAAATATGATCCAATTATAATCGGTTTATCCTCGTGGTAGATTGGATTGAATAGTTTTGTAGATCGAGATCAATACAATTCTTTGTGATTAAAAGTATTGATTGCAAAATCTTAACAATTACTTTGGTAGTTGTTGATAAGATAAATCTAAGAACCTGAAAAAGGAGTTTATTTGAGATAACAGAAGAGCCTTTTGTCGAACTCACATCACTTGGTTGAAAAGAGTTGATACCAAACATAGTTGTTGTTCCTTTACTATTTGGAATACGAACCAAAGGAATTGTTCCAAGTACGTGACTTATTACAGGTCGGAGGCGTAGGAAAACAATCGGAACTAGGTGAACTGTAGGTTTTGTTTCTTGGTCTCAACTATATGAAGTTGGTTTGATTTTTTTTAGCGGCTTAGTCCTGAGAGTATTCAATTCTGGACAAGGTCTCGGGGTTTTTCTGAATTTGCGATTTCCTCGTTAACAAAATCTTGCTGTGTATTTTACTTTTCTATCTCCGCAATTATAATTGTTTTTATTATAATTTGAAGTAAAATATAGAAACGTTAATTCCTATTTACTTGATTGTAATCCTTTTGTGTTCGGTTAAGTCTGAACCATTTATCAAGTAAACATACTTCGTTGTTGTATTGTATCGATCTTGTATCCATAATCAATCAGGCGAGTTATCTTGTTGTCGTATTATCTCGATCTCGTATCCATAGACGATCACACGAAGTGTGAACCGATTTTTTGTATTGTCTCGACTCGGTCTATAGACAATCACTTTCGGAGAAAGGCCTTATAGGTGGAAAAGTTTTAGATTAAGTTATATTTGGGTACCCTCGTCTTTTTAGTTGGTATCAGAGGGGGAAAAAATGAAAAGATCTAACAATCTGTGTTTGGTGCGATCCAACCTATAAGAAATTGAATCTATGTATGATTCAGTTAACATAAGCGAGGGTACCCCAAATATACCTCAAGCTATTAATTTTCCTTCCTATAAGTCCTTTCCCAGAAAGTGATTGTCTATGGACTGAGTTGAGACAATACAACAAATCGGTTCACACTTTGTGTGATCGTCTATGGATACGAGATCGAGACAATACAACAACAAAGTGTGTTTACTTGATACAAAGGTTCGGACTTAACTAAACTCAATAGGATTCACGTATCAAGTAAATAATAATTAACGTTTGTGCAATTTACTTTAATGATAATAAAACAACTATAATGCGGAAATATAAAGTAAATGACACAACAAGATTTTGTTAACGAGGAAACCGCAAATGCAGAAAAACCCTGGGACCTAGTCCAGAATTGAATATTCTCAGGATTAAGCCGCTATACAAAATAAACCAACTTCGTATATTTGAGACCAAGCAACTAAACCTATAATTCACCTAGTTCCGTCTGTATTCCCACGCCTCCAACCTGTAAACAAGTCACATACTTGGACCAATTCCATTGGTTCATATTCCAAACAGTAAAGGAACAACAAATCTGTTTGGTATCAACTTTCTTCAACCAAGTGATATGAGTTGCGCAAAGGTTCCCTTGTTTATCTTAACGTAAACTCCTTTGCCAGGTTCCAAGATCTATCTTATGTTCAATCACCCAAAGGAAATCGTTAAGATTAAGCCAATCAATACCTTTAATCACAAGGAAACGTATTGATGCTGATCTTCCTCAACTATTCTATCAAAATACCCAAAAGGATAAATTAATTATAGTCGGATCCTCTTTTTCCCAAACAAGTATTGTGCACACAAAAGATTATAAAAACCAAGTCAGAAATCCTCAACATGTTCTTTGACTTCAAATCTTCTTAGATCTTCAATAAACACATGCACACAACTACTTGAATCTCTTGTGATCAACCACACACAGAACGGAGTCTGTTAACAATAAATTATCACAAGATCATTTTTAGATCTAACAACAGTCTAAATATCCCTGTCGAAATCTTGAACTAGTTTGATTGAATCTTATATCAGAGAGAAGATTCTCAAGCATAAACCAACTAGGTGCAATCAAAGTTCAACCACCGTTAGTCAATCAAATCAATACGAAAACTAAAGATAAACCGCAATATCTAGTTTCCCAACAACGGGTCGCGCTAGAGATTCTCAATCCTAAATAAGACTTTAGATTAAGCCACGTAAGATATTTCACCTAATTAGATTACTCTCCTCTCTGATAGGCGGCTTCACCAGTAACAAAGACAAAAGAGGAAGTCTATGTTACGCAGGATTAGTTTGCTAGAAATGAAAACTCAAAGTATTTATAGACAAGGAAGTTTGAACACCAAGAAATTTCCAAAACCAAAAATATTCTCAAGATATTTTTCATTACTTCACCAAATTCGGTTTTCATAATTCATGTGAATGCACTGTCCAAAAATACATGATCGAAATCTCCTTGGAAAATCTTTAATTAGCAAATGCACATTACTAATTCTTATTTTCCATATATAATTAAAAACCCTTAATTAAAAAGATTCTTAACTTATTTAAATTCGATCTTGGGATTTACTTCCTTCTTAGCCTTTAAGGAATATCTTTGAACAATAAAGAATAAGCATTAATGCACCGTGTTCAAAGAGTGATGACATCTTACTCTTGCAAGTGTATTCCATGCTTGCTCACTTGAAACCGATTTACCACACTTCCAAACAAGTTTAGAATTGGTTCATCTGACTTTCAAGAACTATGTGATTTATCAAGTACCACTCAATCACAACTCATGGGTTTATGGTTCTACCAAAACAAGCTTCGGATCTACCTCCATGTGAGTAATGTGCATAGTTACACTAGCTTACCAAAGATACGTCCGACTAGGTACTAGGATCGGTTCCCCATATACATTTGGTATCTAACTTGTATGCACTGCACATGTCCATAGGATCGGTTCCCCCTTCCCAAAAATGTGTTGCACATGTTCATAGGATCGGTTCCCCTTTCTTCTATAAACCTTGATGCACCTCATACAAGGATCGGTTCCCTTGTGATGCACTACACCTCTTACTAGGATCTTTTCCCCTTCTCCCTGTAATAAGTTCAGACAGTCACAACCCTATCATACCCTAGGTGATTACTTAAGATCGGTTTCACCAATAAAAGTCATACCAATACATAAGTCAGGCCTCATGTGAATAGTTTTACCAAGAACACAAACAAGTTATTATTGGTTATACTAATCACATGTATTGGTCGTTCATAAGATATGCAATGAAGAACAACCCCAATAATGCCTTGCGATTTCTTTTTCAGTTCACAACATATATCATGAACTTACTTCTTTAGAACACATGTAAACATTGTTCCCTATGATGAAATCCTCATCTCATACTCATACATAATCACAATATCATTCATACGATTATGTCGATGTCTTATATACAAATTTTAATGGTTAAGCAAGAAACTTCATATTGTATTCCTTAATACTATGTCTATCTAGAGTATTCATGCTTCGCAGTTTTATGTTTTCAATATGCACGACTTGAAAGATACGTTAGGGAATGTAAGAATTCAAGTCAAATATCTCTAACCTCAAGTGGAAGGATGATGTTGTAGTTGTAGCTCCGTACTTCTTCACGTTTTCAAGTCTTCGCAATACTTTTAATTTCTCACCCTAATACTTTCAAGCTAACCTATACGAAGTTGACTCTAGTACATTTAAATCAAGCGACTCTTAAATGAGTTTTGGTTCACTAAAATATGACAACCAAACTTGACATACCAACGCTTGGTGGGTTCAACCGAGCAATGCTCTAACAATTAGAAGTAAAATACACAAATGTTAATTCCTATTTACTTGATAGTAATCCTTCTGTGTTTGATTAAGTCCGAACTATTTATCAAGTAAACATACTTCATTGTTGTATTGTCTCGATCCTGTATCCATAGTCAATCACGCAAGTTATCTTATTATCGTATTGTCTCTATCTCGTATCCATAGACGATCACACGAAGTGTGAACCGATTTATTGTATTGTCTCGACTCGGTCTATAGACAATCACTTTCGGAGAAAGTACTTATAGGTGGAAACGTTTTAGATTGAGGTATATTTGGGTATCCTCGTCTTTTTAGTGTGATTCCACGTTTTTTGTTCAACTTTGTAAAGTATAAGTCTATGTGTTGTGGCATCTTAGGGTTAATACATGATATTGAAGAACTGAAGATGAAGTTTGAAGATATTATCTTTGAACAATACTATAGAGAGGCAAACTTTGTGGCTGATACTTTGTCGAAGAAGGCGTTTGATAGGCAGTTGAAGGGTGTATGGATCGGTAACCCACTACAAGATATAATCAATAAGGCTTGTTAATGATATTCAGGGTGTTTCTTACCCTAGAATAGTTAGATTCAGTTAGTCTGTTTGACTTTTACTTTTTTTGTTATAAAATAAAATAAAATACTCATGTCATATTTCGATATTCCGTGCGTACTTACTGAAATGAACTGTACTGCGCATGAATATTCATACCACGACCATTTTTCTTCTATTAAAACAACTCCTACGTGATCAAAGCTTCGATAAATATATTTCTAAAAATAAAAGAAAATTTGTTAAAATAAGATTTTCTAAAATATTTTAAAAAATTAACTTACTTTTTATATTTTAAATATTTTACATTTTACATTTAAAGGATTTTCCCTAAGTACATAGAGTTTTAAACGAAAACACATTTTAAATAGAAAAATAAATTGGAGCACTCAAATAAATGTCAATATTGTTATTAAATTGGAACAAGTATACGTTGAAGACCCAACAATTAGTTTTAAGTCATTTGAGTTATGATGTGATGTCAAAGTACATAAATGCCTTATTTTTTATATGTTGAAGTTAGTCAGTATTTATATATTTATGGAGAATACAATAAAAAACTCAAATAATAAGATAATTAAAGCTAACGATCTTTGTTTGTATATTTTTTATCATATTCAATTTTATTTATGATCTAATTATGAGGGAACCCAATCAATATAAAATCATAATGAAAAAAAGTTACAACTCTTACCTCCGTGGATGTGTTTGGATGAGATGAGACTGAGATGATCAGATGCAACGTTTGTCTCTCAAAACGTTATCCGACAGTTCAAGGCTCAAAAAGCATCTTCTATTTTGTATTACATATATATTGTACTGTGGGGTTGTACTTATGTGATGGTTGTATCTATATTTATCTTTTTTATCATTAAAGCTCAACCTTTGCCATAAATAAAGAATCCTATTATTGGGGCTTAAAGTTTTTGGAATGGGGGGGGGGGTTATATTCTATCTAACATCCTTAGGGGATAAGGGGGACCTAATTCTTATGAAAAGTCAAATATACCCTTGACCACTATTATACCTAAATCGAAACTAAATTAAATTTCTAAACCAAAATTAATTCACCTAACCCTTTCTTCCTCTTGTTCTCAAAATCAAACAAAACCTTGATTATTTTTTTATCAAATCTCCATCGATTTTTAAATTGAAGATTGACGATTTGGATTATCATAGACTTGTTATGATTCTTTGTTTATGAAGGTGTTGAACCACAAATTGAAGATTGAAGTTTACGTAAACGAATATGTCCAAACACAATTAAATCCTCCAGAATGCTAAGAATTCAAAAACCCACCATTTATTTTGCCTTTAAATTGGTTTAACAGGTAAGAATTTAGGGTTTAGGAAAACTGGTTCTGGGAGAATTACGGCTAGGATTTATTTTCGACCTAGCCGTAAACGTATAGAAATGGTTGGGACTCAAAGAACTCCCAACCGTAAAACAGCTATCACGATTGGGACCTTTCTAGCCGTTAATTGTTCTGTATCTGTAGAAAACAAGGAAATTTTTCAAAATCGGCTGGGAATTCCCAACCATAACCTTAGGTTCCCAGCCGTGAAGTTTTGTGTCGGTCGGGTTGGATAGTTTTCCTAGCCGTTATGATATATTTCGGTTGGGTTGGAAAGTTTTCCCAGCCGTTATGGCTTATGTCGGTTGGGTTGGAAAGTATTCCCAGTCGTCAGTTGACAAACGGATGGGTTGTGTATTGCTTCCCAACCGTAATTGTCTGAATGAATGTTTATTTGGTCTTATATAATTGTGTCATTTTTGGGAACCAAGGAATGGAAAAACCATACATTTTTTAGTGAAACGAAAAGAAAGCATTCATTACATTGCAAACATTGGTCTTAATAATAGTGGAAGAAGTCACCATAGATACTTTCTTCCAAGACATGATAGCAAGCATGAAGTTCAAACTTCTTTCCATGGACATCCTCATAATCAGCCTTGGCCATCTCCCACTGAAAAAACAAAATAATTTTAAATCGGTTTTACATAAAACAATTTTTGATGGGCCAATTATTGACAAACTTACTCTTTTTGCACGTGGCATATTGATATTGTTTTCCTTTACGGCCTCCATTTCGTCTTTGAAGGCTTCCAATTGTGGAAAGATCTTCTCGAATCTTTTCTTAATGAGTTTCATCGATCTTCAATTACGATTCCATCTAACGCCACAAAAACAATTCACATACAATTCCAAAAAGCCTCTGAGGTTTCATCTATGAAAATGAGTGCATCTTCGAAATGCTTTGATACCGTCAGCCACGCTCTGATGATTGCAAGTAATCATGTTTCTTTTTTTTTTTTTTGCTACAATTGTGAGAGAGAGGTAGAGAGGGAGTGTGTTTTGTGTAAAAATTTTAATTGGAGAAGGGTCATTTTATAGTAACAAATGACCCAACAACTAGATTTTTTTTAAAACTAGTCGTTCCTCAAAAACCTCAACGCATTACAGTTGGAGAATTATGTCCAGGAAACATAAAAGTTTCTGGATGATATTAGGCATTTACGACTTGGTATTTCCATATTTCTCGGCCGTAAATATGAACCTTACTAATTGTTTCCCGGCCTTTTTCAATACATCCCAGATGCAAATTCATATGTGATACTTTTGTTCAGATTTTCGGCCAGGAAACATTAAAAACCAGCCCGTAATTCATTTATGGCTGGGACGCTTAGAAAACGGCTGGGAAGTTCTTGGAAGGTTCAGATTTATGGCCTAGAAACATGAAACTACCAAGCCATAACCACCATATACGGCCTGGAAATATTGAATCCCAAGCCCTAAACCCCTAATATCGTCCAGAAGATTATATGCTTCCTGGACGTAATTATCCAACTGCGTTGAGTTTTTTGAGGAACGGCTAGTTTTTGAAAAAACTAGCTGTTGGGTCATTTTTTGCTATAAAATGACCCTTCTCCAATCAAAATTTTCACACAAAACACACTCCCTCTCTATCTCTCTCTCACCAAAAAAAAGGAAGAAACATGGTTACTCCGTACACCACCGAAGAAGATATGGCAATCATTAGAGCGACGCTCACGGTGAGAAAGCATGACGAAAATCAAGGCATTAACGCGGGAGAAAGTGATGATTCTCAATTAAACTGTATATTTATGGTTTTTGTGGCCATATATGGTAATCAAAATGGAAGATCGATGATGTGACGCCCCATTTACTAAACCTGCTTAGCTAATAGGTTTACAACCTAATTGGAACATCAATTCCAGATCAACGATTTTAAGAATCATAATTACATAAAATGAACTAAAACCAAACCAAAACTGTTAAACCCAAACACTCTGATATCAATGGATGAAGAACTCCCAAATGATATAAATATATTTGTGTGTTGTTTTACAATAAATAAAGAAAACATATATATAAGATACATGAACATAACTTAGTTCGGTAATGCTTTAAACTACGAAAACGAATATCTTCACTGCACCCTTTCTTCTGATAACTGAAAACTAAAGTGGGGAAGAGTGAGCATATCATCCTAAAAGGGTTCTCAATGAAAACATGTAACTCTCAAGTAATCACTAACATACATCACAGTTCTAAAAGAATATAAGTTGAAAGAAACAAGAGAAACTAATCAATCAACAATTTATGCATCATGAAGCAAGTGTCACTCTAACCTCGGCAAACTCATTGGAGAAGATGACGCGATATCAACCCTGATCAATAATAATAACATCGTCCACACAGAGTGCCCATAAAAACCATGATTCAGAATATTACTAAAAAAGCGGGGGTCTAACAACCACACCAAATATTTCGAATTAGCAATATGTATGGACAAACTCCAATATACTTTTTATGAGAATCAACTAGACAATTAGACTCAATCAATAGAAAAGTATATCAAAGAGTTTATGTCTCTATCTTTCGATTTAAATCTTACTCAAGCAAACTGCGAGTCTCAATTTAAATACAAGAGAGATAAACTTGGATAGTACCAAATACCAATATCCAGGTATAAATCAATTTAAATCAACAACCAAAAGGTCGGATATTCTAATTGATTGAACAACGCACAACCTGTATTATTTTAATTATATAAAAAATATAATGCGGAAAAGAAATAATACAGACACCAGAATTTTGTTAACGAGGAAACCGTAAATGAAGAAAACCCCCCGGAACTGGTCCATATTAAACATACACTGTATTAACACTATACCATTTTAAGGTATTAGCAACCTACTATAGTTGTTGCTAAACGGGGTCACAACAGGCTTTCGCCGTTGCTAAACACGATGTCGCAATTTTTAGCAACGGCATAAGCTCTGTTGCTAATCTCGATCAGCAAGCCGTTGATAAATTTTTTATTAGCAACAACATCATAATGTTGCTAATTAAGGGAATACCCTTACCCAGAACCAGATATTGTTGGTTCTGGTTCTAATTTATTGGTTTTGGTTCTAATTTAGCAACAGAGCACCGACGTTGTTAATTTTTTGCAACCATAAAAAAAAGGGTCAAGTATGTGTTTATTGACCTAGTCAAAATTCATTTCCCCTCACATTCCCCCCTGCTACCCAGTTCCCCATATTCAACATCCACACATATATACAAACTACAATGGCCATAAAAATTGTTGAGAATCACCACTAGATAATATTATAAACGATCATACAAAACTGTATTGTTGAGAATCACCACTAGATAATATTATAGAGGAAAGGATTCTTCAATTAGATACAAATGTACACAAGTAAACTTACTGAACCTAAAATTTTGTGATTGACATACAATATTCGATCTATGTTAATGTTCATAAATGGATGGGTAACCTAGTTTGTGTCAACTGACAGAGTCATTGAAAAACAGGGAAACAAAGACTAAAATATCACCAGAAATATCACGAGACTCTGCTTGCTTAACCAGATGCTGCCGCTAAAATAACACTAGAGTACTGCTTTTTGACCTAAGCCCAAATACCTGCATAATAACCAATTTGATATTTCAATACTGAGGTCACAAACAAAAGACTAAACCTAGATTTTGTATAATCTACAAAGACAAATCAAAACCATGTAAATCAAATATCAATAAACTCTTCTATAAGTGAACTAAATGGAGATGTATGTAGAAGCAAATCCAAACAAAATATTTAAGAAAACATCATGTGAGATGCCAAAGAGAACTCTTTCTTCCACTACTCTACTATAAGTGAACTGAAATTGAGCTGTATGGCCGTAGGAGGCTTAAAACAAACTTTAAAGTTCCATTTCAGTTCACTTATAAAATAGGAATAAACTGAACAAAATCGATTAGGTCTCATCTTTATAATATGAAATACATTTTCGTCAAGGCATGAAACCAAATTTGAGTCAGCCACTGTTCTTGTCAATTTGCTTTAGGATCACTACCAATGTCTTAGGATAGTGCAGTAGGATATATCCTATACATCCCTATCTCTTATGGAAGAGCCTTAGAGACCCCAGAGTGCAGATAATGAACAAAAAATATTTCATATCTATATGTAATATTTATATTACTTTTAGGGAAACCAACTGAACAAATTCGTGTGTACACAAAACGGAAGCACACAACCTGCAACAATAGTATTAAACCATTCTCTTGGAACTCAAGATTGTTCAAGTTCTTACAGTGAAATATTAGAATGTACAAATCATTGTGTCTTTAAGAGGATGATAACAGGATGATGCCCAATTCTAGTCTCGTTAATGCGATCAAGATGATGAAGAACCTGTGAAAATCACAGATACATATGTAAAATTTAGAAAAGGGTGTTTGGATTATGATAACTAATTCACACAGAAATGGATCATCTTAGACTCTAAGGTCATAAACTATATATCAAGACTAATACACCGAAGATCATGGAGAATCTTTATATACATGCAGTAAATATGATGGGTTTTTGCTAAATGAAGATCAAGATTTATGAATAAACAGAACAATGTAAACAACAAGTAAACATGTGGATACAGAAAAGACTTATATGTAGGACACAAGCCATAATTTTACATAAATTCGGTTATGTGACAACTAGCAGTTATAAAATCAATCACAGTTAAAAATGATTTTCCGTAAATTACTATCCTTCACATATTTTTCCCTTAAAATTACTTCCCACAACCCAATGTAACAACTATCAAACCACAAATAACTCTAAATACAACTGGAAAAGAAGAACAATAAGAAGCTAAAAAGGAAAAAAATCAAGAGATTCCTGCTAGCCTGTGCATCATCTTCCAGAGTACAAGAAGCGAGTAACTAAAAATAACAAAATTCAGTACGAAACAGATAAAGTTCATCCATACCTAACTTTGAGAATTCGGATGTGCCACATCGTTTGTCATTGGAATATATCTTAGTTCCTGCATGGCGTTATGACATTAGTTTAAGATATCATAATATATGTCTGCTAGTTAATTTGCAAGCCACATTCAAGCATTCGAAATCCCAGTAACCCGTGACCCCCAAGCACGATGTTGTTAAATTACTTCTAATGTGAGCGAGAAAGATTACTAGATCATATTTTAGTGATTAACAATTTAATTTCCTATTTTATTGACCTTTAATCCCCCATGGACGGGATAGTGCAGTTTGCAGCTTATAGACATTACAAGTAGTATAAAAAATCACACTCCATAAGATCCTTTCATTGGTGATAGTGGGTCTGCACAAAACAGAAGCTATCGAAGTGCTATTTATGTAGCGGATTTATTGTGAACTTATAAGCACCTATCCTCGTGAAGGAAGAAATATCCCTTCCCATTACATAAATATAAACATAACTTTTACAACATCAATAGAGTTCACTTACAAGAGCCTTTACCCACGTAGTCTCCGCTAGCTTCAGGAATGTAAAATATCCTAGTCAGCAACCCAGCAAGCAAAATCTAAGATATCACATCAGAAATAAGGATAAGATAAGGACATTCTTTTTTGGAGGTGATATAAGTTGAGCATTTCTCTCTGCATAGGCATCCATGTCGTTAATAGCTCCATTCACTTTGTACATCATGAGTCTCCCCTTCATATAACTGCAAGGTAAAAATAATATTGACTATATAAAGCTTTGAAACGGATAAAGAATGTTAAAAAATAGCAAAACACAACTAGATTCAACAATAGCAATTAATTTTCATTGGAGATAAAGGACGGAGTATCTTGTGCAAACTTTGAAAATGATATAGAAGATTGCTTGTGAAGCAATTTGAACTCCTAAATGAGCTTATTTTTAAACTTATAGAGAATCTGTACATACGCTCATAATGAGTCAATCTCCTCAGTAGTGACATACCATAGTGGTGAGGAGCCATGGACCTTTTTCTCCTGCAACAATAACAAATTAGTGGTGCTAATATCAACACACGATAACAAGGTTTTTCATCATTAAGTCCTTCCATTTCCTAGTTATCAAAATAGTTTAAGACTGTCTTGCATACATCCCAAATTAAAATACACGTAAATAGGTTAATTTTTATGCATCTTAGAATGTGAGAAGCCTTTTTTGAACTCTCTATTCACAAGAGTTCTAAGCTTTTCACCTGGTATAGGCAGATTCTCACCAAAACTTAACAATGAGCCCCTTGGAGGTTCTAAGATTTTCATCTCCATTCAGCCAATCGGTTCAGAAAGTGTACAAGAGCCACCTCCAGAATCCACATGATCTATGAGTCATCTGATTCCTGCAAGAAACCCAAACTCATAAGTAATCTATCCATCAATAATCTACATAATCGGAAGACGACCGAAGGGAGGAGTCCTTTAGGGATGAAAAAATGTTTGTTTGTCCGTCACAGTTTTTGTGCAGAAAAACAACAAAAAAATGTTAATTTCTGGAATTTGAGAATTTTTTTGAGACGATTGATTAAATTGATGACAAAAATCGTTCAAATATCATCAAACATATTTTCAGTTGAACTTTTGTAATAAAAATGATTAGATCGATCAAATGATTCGGACGCTAAGCAGATATCTGTTTTCTGAAAGTGTTCTTCAACTGTCGGGTTAAGAATGAAATCTCGGGTCAGTTTGAAACAGTTTGAGACCCATAAACAAACAGTTTGACCCATATCCAATTTTTAAGGTTGATAAGTCCATTTATGTAATCATTCAATTCATATTTCTTTTCTTCTTCTTCTCCGGTGGTTTGATGGTGGAAGTAGTGCGATTAAGTGTGACGTTTAAAGAAGAAGACTTATTTGATGAAGAAGATCATATTAATTTACAAATTAAAGCTGGTGGTTTTGAGATTTTGTTTGTTGAAATACAACAGAAGAAACCCAATGAGCACATATGATCAGTTCTGAGAAGGTATGATTTAAATTATGATTGTTAGTTAAAACACAATATGGGTTTCATCTACTCTACACTGTGTCAATTTTGTTTTAGAAGTAGATGCCCATCTGAAATTGTATGTGAATAAAATGTAGATGTGACAGTGATGCTTGCATGCTGTTTTTTGTTAGTTCTAACTTCTAAGACAAAATCACCTCCACCTCCTTCATTTCCAGCAACACCATCACCACCATTACAAATCGAAATATTAAACCAATTTCGATTTTAGTTCATACCATTTTTGAGTTCAATTCATATCAATGCTTCTTAATTTGGTAAATGTGTTGGGGCTGCCATTTTAACAGTTCTTGGTCTCCTGACATTACTTAGTAGGTTTACCCACCCAATTCCTTATGGGTTAAAGTCTTTTTTACTCGGTTCTTTCAGTCGATTATTGATATGACTGCATACTGCGCAGAGATAGTGATTGCTCTTTGTCCCAATGGTGCATACTTAAGTTATACAAAGAAAAAGTGTGTTTGTAACTTAAACGAGAAGTGTGTCAGTTGAGATATTAACTCGCCCTATTCGTCGGCCTCCCACCGCGTGTGGTCATCTAGTCTTATGGAATGTGCATAGACCAACATCTTCAAGCTTTTTTGCATCAACTGAAGCTACCCCAACCCCCTTCAAAAATAACATAATCAAAACAAACCCCCAATTAGTGTAACCTGAAAAAACCTTACTTTTTCAAGAAAATCCACAAATTACTCAATACCTAAAGAATCAGAAACATGCATTCTTTCCAAGAAATCCCCAAAATTGAAGAAAATCCTTTATTAAGAATCAAATCAAAACCCTGATATTAAAATCTTAGCACAATTTTTTTGTCAAAACCCCTATAATCCACGAAACCGAAGCACAAACCCAATGTTCATAACGAAAATCCCAAAATTCGAGGATTGTAATTGATAAACAAACTAAAAACCAGTAACACATTGATAGTTAGCGATAATAAAATAAAATAAAAATAAACTTGGATGAAAAAAGTATAAATCTAAGGTTTCAAGAGGAATTGAAGGATATCACCAGAAGTTATTCAACGGAAAAAGGGTCGTTAAGAATCTCTTCTTCTCCGATGTTTTCTTCAACCATGTTCATATTCTTCTGTTGCTCCATAACTCGAAAATCGAAAACTCAGACGAATCGAACAACGTCTTCTTCTAATTATTCTTAGAAATAGAGAGTCTCTGTGAGTGAGAAGCGCCAAAATTGGTTGGTTATAAAAGAGAAGATAAAGCTTCTCAAGGGTTCTTCAGCGTCTTCTTCTGTTTCAGTATCACTAGGGTTCTTCAAAGCTGCAGATCGAAGAAGAAATAGAGGAGATGAACCAAAATGAGGTTGTAAAATGAGAAGGAAAATAAACTCGAAGTAAGGAAAGATAAAGCTGATAAGGCTGAAGGGTGGGAAAAAAAGAAGAAGATTTGACCAAATATTGACTTGGGTGTAAAAAGAAGTCATAGTGTTCTCAACCACACGCACGCTTCACATGCTTGGACACAGAGCAGTTGCTATTCGCAACCTAATTTTTGCCGTTGCGAAATTAGCAATAGAAATATGCCGTTGCGACAAAATAGCAATAGAAATTAGCAACAAAAAATTAGCAACCGGGTTAGTGTTGTTGCTACTCTGAGTTGCTAATTCCTTTAAATGGTGTAGTGTAAGCCACTACAAACACTAGCCTACTCCAAGCTAACTTCGGTCTGGAATGTAGTTGAACCCCAATCAATCTCACACACTGATCCAAGGTACAGTTATGCTCCTACGCCTATGATCCCAGCAGGATACTACATACTTGATTCCCTTAGCTGATCTCACCCATAACTAAGAATTGCTACGACCCAAAGTCGAAGACTTTAATAAACAAATATGTATCACACATAAAGTCTATGGTAATAGATAAATCCGTCTCCCACGAATATACCTACGAGTTTTGTTCCGTATTTTGATAAATCAAGGTGAACATGAACCAATTGATAAACCAGACTTATATTCCAGAAGAATAGCTCAGTATTATCAATCACCTCACAATAGTCTTAATCGACGCAGCGAAAAAAGATATTGTGGAATCACAAACGATGAGACGAAGATGTTTGTGATTACTTTTTCTCTTGCCTATCGGAGATAGAAATCTCATGCCAATTATTACAATTGTACTCGTACGATAGAAACAGCAAGATCAGATCACACAACTACAATAAAAGTAGTATCAGTCTGGCTTCACAATCCCAATGAAGTCTTTAAGTCGTTAACCTGGTTTAGAAGAAGAAACCAAAGGTTAAAGGAGAATCGAATCTATATTAGCACAACTAGTATCACACAGAATGTGTGGGGATTAGGTTTCCCAGTTGCTAGAGTTCTCCGTTATATAGTCTTTCAAATCAGGGTTTGCAATCAATGTTATCTTAGTAACAAAGCATTCAATATTCACCGTTAGATGAAACATGATTGGATTCAAGCTAATATTTATCAACAGTTAGATCGCAAACATGGCTTGTTATACACACATGTAATGCACGTTTGTAGGCTTGTGTAACCGTACCCAAACTTGTACATTAGTTGGTTCAACAATAGTTAACCAAATGGTTAGGCATGTGATAACTTTCATATCAACCATATTCTTCTTCACCATAACTAGTTCAAATGACTCAAATGAACTAGTTAGAGAGTTGTTCAATTGCAAGGAAATCTCATCTACTACACAAGACACAATTGAAGCAAAAATGACTTGATTCACTCGAATCGGTTCATGAACTATATAGACACGGTTTGCAATAGCATTCCTTAGTTTAAAAAGATAAGTTCACAAACATCGTTTTTAGACATAACCTACTCAAGTTCGCGGACTGGGTTCGCGGACTTAAGTTCCCGGATGGAGTTCACAAACTCCAGCAGAAATTCTCGGGTTTGAGAACTTCGCTAGTTCGCATACTGAAGCTCACACACTTCTCCGGTTCTCTTGATCAACAAAGTTCGCAAACTTTGGTTCAAGGAATAAGCACTTATACATATATGTGTTTCCACAACAATGCTTATATCCTCCATTGGTCATATTATCTAAACTCTCATTTCAATCATTGAAATATTCTTAAAGGACGTTATATAGTTGTTATTCACAAACCATTTTTCATCAGAGCAATTTTCAAAGTGATTGAAACATAACATGACTTTCATCACTAGGTAAAGATGAACTTGGCTAAAGAGAAAGCTTTACCAACACATATTTGAATAAATAGATAGGTGAGGTAAACTCGGCTCGAAATACAAAATGTGTATAATCTTAGTCTATACAACAAAACGACTTTTGTCTCAAGATAGGAGATAAATAGACTTTTGAGTGATAGATAAGTTCAAGTCTCCATATACCTTTTAGTCGATGAAGATCCACCAGTTCCTTGAGTAGTCTTTCGTCTTGTATGATGATTTCCATGGAGTTCTTGAGCTCAACTACACTTTCTATCCTAGTCTGAGACCTTAGCTATAGGAGACTAGAAATCAAGACTTATGGTTTTGATCACTAACATTGACAAACATGCTTGAGATAGCAACGCATGCGAGTTCGACCGAGCAATGCTCTAACAATTACCATCAAGATCAGAAAGTTAGACAAACAATTTTAATATGTGCACGAGTGATTTCCCTCAAATAAAATAGTATATATAACATCATAACGGATGAATTACCGCCCTACTAAGTAATATTCAAACGGATGAGTTACCGCCCTACTATATTAATAAGCAATAATATTCAAACGGATGACTTACCGCCCTACTAATGAAATATTTATAATAATATTCAAATGGATGACTTACCCTACTAAGTAATATTGTCGATGGATGAATTACCGCCTTACTTAACTTAGCTAGGAGACGTGGGGAAACACGGACACTCCTCGCAAGGAAATCTCACAATGCGTATCACAAACAATACATCGAAACAAACATATCATACATACATATGCAACATATACATCAATACTCAATGATACATGAATAGTACATAAAAATACATGAAATCATGCACACAGATAGTAAAGTATCATCATGCTCGTAGATGAAGGAAAACTTAATGAATACAAGAAGGTTACAGAATTTCCACCTGATTTGATGACAAGCAATGCCTACCTCTAGATTCTCAATCCGTTGGTTCATCCTTTTAATAGATCGTTGTTAATAAAGACTAACTTGGTTTGTTTATATAGTTTTCATCATCAACAAAAGGCCATCCATCATCATCTCCAATAATTAATTAAATCATCATCATCAAGAGTCAAGATATCAAAATAAAACCACTTCCATCATCACCATGTCTAGCTATCTATCATTTAAAATCAACTGGTTACACTCTCTGAAGTTTCTTCAATTCTTCGGTTCTCTATCTTTATGTTTACTCACTCCCTTTAACTCTTCCCAAATATCCATCGCTCCTCACAACATCTCTACTACTATCATAACATTTTCTCTCTTTTCCTTTCAATATAAATCTCTTCTAAGCTCTTTCTCTCCCACACTAGCTCTCTGGCTTCATTTCCCTTCTATTAATCTTACAAGTAGGTGAAATAGGTTGCACATAAAATGAAGAGATACCTCTTCGTCCAAAAACGTTTTATGAATTCAAACTATTTAACATTTGCTATTCAATAACTAAAATATTACTAAGGGGCAACCATTTTACAAACCAATGTCCCATTTAGGTCAATTCAAATGGGTCAACACAGAGTCATATAGGGGTTCATCGGTCAACGGTACCGGTAAACGGTCAACAGTAACGGTCAACTCAGGTTGACATTTGTCAAACTTTGACTTCCAAATCTCCAAGTGCGATATCTTCTTCGTCCAATATCCGTTTTGCGTGTTCTTGTATTCTAATTCGCATAACTTTTCGAGATCTATCTAATGGTATTAATTTCATTTGCAAATTATTACTTTATTAATTTCCATTAATTAATGTTCGTATTTAATTAGTCGAGTTATAGCGGCTAAATCGTCTATTGACCGGTCAAATAACGTTGATGAATTTATGGGCCCTTACATTCTACCTACCTTATAAGAATCTTTGTCCTCGAAAATTAGATCAATCTACCTTTCAATGTAAGTACTGCTCATACTTACAAACGTGCAAAATTTAACTTATTCTAAACGAATTCGAAGCGGTATGTAATTGAACTAAGAGTTAATTGAGGGGAAACATATTTCGAATACTAATTTTTTTACTTTATAAAGTATAGTCTATGACATGGCATGATGTTTACTTTATAACATATTTAGATATATAATTTTGCTAAAAAATAATTTTATGAATGTTATACGATGGCCCACAATATCTCTCTAGTGATATTAAATATAATTTAACAATTATTTATATATAACATGACCGATATTCCTAGTTTATAATAATTCTCTACTACA
The DNA here is from genome assembly GCA_023529315.1 of Papaver bracteatum. Classification (NCBI taxonomy): domain Eukaryota; kingdom Viridiplantae; phylum Streptophyta; class Magnoliopsida; order Ranunculales; family Papaveraceae; genus Papaver; species Papaver bracteatum. The sequence goes on along the minus strand of JAJJWX010002107.1, from coordinate 2,685,119 downwards.
TTTTGTAGAATATTCATTATCTTATTTAAATCTAATTCCCCATAATATTTCCGCATAACTAAATAATTATTAAATCTTAGTGTTTGCAAGTAATTATTATACTTAATTAGAAATCATCATTTGTTTATTATTATTATTATTTGAAATTTTTAATTACTAATTAATCTGAATTGTAATCTTTTTTTTTCCAGATGAAATCGTACAATAACTAATTAAATATATTGTAGGTGTAAATTATACACAGATCCAGGTGGCGATATCCTAGACCTGATACACTCAGATACGAAGAAACGCGAAGCATAGAAGGAAGATTAGGGGGCGCGAGATTTAAGGAGCCACGTGGATCGGGCGTGCAGACATCGGACAAGACTTGATCTGGACTTCTGATAAAGCTGATACAGACAAGATAGGGCGGGTCAAACAAGGTGATATGGTCAAAAGGGTAAGAAAGTAGGAGACGCATCGGCCAATTGTAAGGGCGGAAACCAAGACAAGCGACATCGGGCCATCGGAACACCAGACGAGGTCGGCTTGGATAAGAGACAGGCTAGGGATGAAGTCACATCGGCCACACGAGACAGCAGAAGTCGGCCCAACAACAGAACATCAACTAGATGTAATGTGACCAACACCCTAACTTAGTTGTATGTAACCTCTTCTATAAATAGAGCGACTCGAATTCAAGAAGAGGCAGGTTGTAATCTTTGGGGAGGGAAAGAGAGAGAAACCCGAGTTAGCATTAGAGAGAAGTGAATGAGAAGTAAGTGCATCTTGTAAGGAAATCCCACTAAGAGCAACACCATTGTAACACCGCAAAGTAATAAGATTCATCCTTTCACCCCGGTGGACGTAGGTAATCATACCGAACAACGTATATCTTGTGTTCATGGTTGAGCGTTTACTTTCGTTTGAGAAGAGTAGCACATTTCTATCCTTTGGATGTAGTTTGTAGTAAAATGCATCTACATTCTGACGCCGACTAAGGGGAGACGACTAAGATCTCCGGATACCTTGCCATTAAAGTCTTCAGAGACGATCAACAGCTCCTCAATACACGTTAATGTGTTGGAGTAGAAGCTACGATGAACTCTGTTGGCCGAAGTAATGGATGTTTTGAGTCATTTACTGAGCATCTAAAGTCATAGTAGTAGCAGCGTCCTCTTAGCATCTTCAACAGTTTGATCGACAGAGAAACTTCACGAGCTCACCAAATACTAACGATTCGGGTTAGAAGCTACGTGAAGAATCTGTTGAAGGGACGACTGTTTGTTCTTGATAATTGTGTGTTTGTTAGCGTTAAGCGAGTTGTTTTTAGCTGCGGTAAGAAGTTGGGTGCTTGGAGTTACCAAAAGTTAGCGTTTTATATGTTTCATCGTGTAGTGAACTGTCGATCTAGTATAATTTTTAGCCGACGGTGAAGCGTAGGTCGTCGGAAAGGTCGTAATTAAATTTCGAGAAAGTGGAGTTAGTACAAGTTCAAATTAATTCTAGGGGATACTTGCCGTACTTTCTAAGCATCACGTGCATAAGATCAATGATTTGGAGCATGTAGAACAAAGGACAAACTAACTTAAATGCATAGGTCGAGTACGGAGAGCGACGTCGTACGGAGTGATAGTGACGGGGAAGTGAGTACAGCTGCAGATTCAGCATAAGACCAAAATATGGAAGATAAACGGAACCCACCTGATAACCAAAGTTGACCCTGCATAGTGACAGTAGTCGTAGGGTCGAACGTTTCGCCTTTTTTGTCCGTGCATTTTGTTAGAAAATTCAGGTCGAAGTAAGGGGTTCTTTTTCGTATTTGCTGACGTAGGTACGGGCGATACTCGGCTTATCACGCGACGTAACTAATGGCTAGCACATCAGGGATGATAAGGATGTTAAGGAATCGCACGGTCACTAGCAGCAGCATGCAGGTAGGGATAACGGGGCCGAGGCAAGGGAACAGTCGATAACCACCGCCCGAGGAATCTCATGCAGCTGCGCGAGGGATGCCTGTTGTAAACGAGGAAGTAGATTTGGGACGGGATGATAACACCTTACCTCTGCACCAGATTATATTAACTCAGAGAAGATCCGATCAAGTCGATGGACTTACAGCTTCAGACACCGATGGCGATGAGGAAGCACTTGCGGCGCGAGCTCAGAGGCAATCAACGAGGCGACAAATTGAACACCAGGAAGCTTTGGGAAGGGAACAAGAGCGTCTTAGGAAGATTCAGTTGGGGCGAGCAATAACAAGTGACATCGGCCCGACAACCATTCAAACTGCCAATCATATAACCAATCCAATACCGCCCCCACCACCCACATCATCACCATTACAACCTCGGCCATACCAACCCAATGGACATTCCAGTCATGAAAGTACGGACCCGACGTTGTTGGCCATTTTGGAGAGTCAGAGGAGACAAGAAGCGGCACTGAGGGAACTCCAGCAGCGGAATTTAGCCTTGGAGTATGAGAACTACCAACTGAGGAACCAACAGACCAGATCAAGAGGGTCGTCAAGCCGAGGAACATCGGGTTATCGTGGCCGATCCGATCACATGCCACCCATGATAGGGCAGAGTAACATTAATCGTCCCAATCAGTCAGGTCAGCCGCCATTACCTCCGGTTCCCCCAACGCAGAGATATGGACCACCCGAGGACTCGTCCACCGATGAAGAAAGGCGGGGAAGGGACGGGCGACAAGATCAGACAACTCAAGCCAAGCTTAAGAAGTTGGAAGCAAAAATCAAGCAACTTTCGGGCGGAAGTGAAGAGGATAAACTGGCCGAGATTATGAGTGAAGCCGAGAAAACGCCTTTCTCTCAAGAATTGGAACAAATGTCGTTCCCACCTAAGTGTGCTTTACCTTCATTCCCCTCTAGATTCGATGGAACTGGCGATGCGACCGAACACCTTAAGATGTATACCATGTCACCGATCCAAAGGAGAAGTAACCCGTAGTCATGTGTAAATTCTTTCCACTAGTTTGGAGGGAGAGGCGCGAGATTGGTTTTATTCGCTCGCACTGGTTCGATCAACGGGTACGATGCGCTAGTCGAGGCCTTCCTTGAGACCTATATGCATAACAGTCGACCTCGGCCAAGAATGAACAAGCTGTTTACCCTCGCCCAAGATTCGAGAGAGCCATTGAGAACCTTGACCGACAGATGGAGGAAACGTGTACCGAAATCGGGAAGGTACCGGTGGACCAAGCCATCTTTGGGTTTGAAAACGCGTTGGGAGATCGGACCCCATTTGGATTTCCATGTTTTCTCGAAAAACCTAAGACCTTAAAGGAGATGAGAAGAATGCAAGAACACTACATCGCCTTGGAATAAATTCAGCCGAATCAAGAGATAGAGGGGTACAAGAAGCCAATCTTTGAAGTCGATCTTGAAACTAAAATGGTCACGGACGACCATATCAAAGCGATCGAAAAAAGATCGGACCCTCCCCGAGGATCGGTGAGAAGAGGGAATGGATGGCCAAAGGGAAGAAGCCGAAGCGAAGCCCGATCGTATACCCCACTAAACGCTTCTTTGGAAGAGGTGTTCAAGGAAGTTGAGAAGAGGAGCGACATCAACTACCCAAAGATCGAGGGGGTACAGTTCAAGAGACTAGAGATCACCCCGAATCTTTGTCACTACCATCGCATAGGGGCCATTCCACCAATAATCGTCGAGAGGTGAAAGATATTGTTCAACACCTTATCCGCGATGGATATTTGAGGCGAGTATGTCCGCCACCCCCTTCGGCCGGAAGCAGCACCCGATGCGCCAGTTCATCAAGTCCGCATCGATAGGGCGAACCAATTCGTAAACACCATTTCATATTCGGCTATGCAAAACTACGCTCTCGGCCCAGTAATCACCACTAGGATCTATAAAAGGGATCGTGATGGTAAAGAGGTATTTAGCATATCCAAGTCTCTTCCCATGGAACCTTGGATGACGGTGCCCATATCGTTCTCGGCTAAGGATGTCCCAAAGAAACGGACAGGGCACACAAATGATCCACTAGTCATCACACTGTTGATTGAAAAGTGGGGAGTAAGAAGGATTCTTGTAGATAGTGGGAGTTCAGTCGAGGTGCTTGTTCTACGACACGTTCAGAAGAATGAAACTCTCAGACGATATGCTCGTCCCATCCACATACCGTATCTACGGCTTCAACGGCACAGTAACCATCCCGAAGGGCGAAGTAACTTTAAGAGTTTCAGATGGTGGTGGCTACCTCAACTCACTAACCAATTTCTGCGTAGTCGACGTCGCTTCACCTTATGAAGCCATTATCGGGCGCCCATGGATTGCGGGGATAAAGGGCGTGGCATCGGCCTACCATCAAAGGTTAAGGTTCCCGACTTGCAAGGGAATAAAGGAAGTTATGGGCGACTTTCAGGCGGCACGACAATGCATGAAAGTTGACATAGAAATAAATGAGCATCGGCGAGCTCGGCAAAGGCAAGAAAAGAACAAAGAAAAGGAAGTGAAGGCAGCAAAATAATTGGAGGAGGAAATTTCTCAAGCGGTCCTGGCACACGAAACGCGAGAACAGGACCCTTTATAGCAATTAAAGGAAGCATCCCCAGTTGGGGAGACCAAGTCAAACTTCTCGACAGTTGAGCAGACTAAAGAAGTAAACTTGGGAACGATAGAGGAACCTAAAGTAGTGAGAATCGGGGCATTACTATCGGACGAAGAAACCAGTAAACTCACGACGTTGTTAAAAGAAAACCTGGAGGTATTCGCTTGGGAAGTGCATGATTTGGAGGGTATCTACCCAAAGGTATACTGTCATCACTTAAAAATTGATCCGAAGTTCAAACCGGTTAGACAAAAAATGAGGCGTATCGCGCCAGAGTTACAAGCCGCGGTCGAGGTCGAGCTGAAGAAATTACAAGAATCCGGAATAATAAGGAAGTCCCACTACCCACAAGTGGATATCTAACATGGTCGTGGTACCAAAAAAGAAAGGGGGAGTCCGAATATGTATTGATTTCAAAGAACTTGAACAAGGCCTGACCGAAAGACAGCTTCCCCTTCCCGATAGATCAATTAGTAGAATCAATAGTGGGATACGAGGCGATGACTTTAATGGATGGATACATGGGATACAACCAAATACCACTGGCGCCCGAGGACCAGGAACACACATCCTTCTTCACGCCAAGGGGATTGTATTGTTACACCAAGATGCCATTCGGACTTAGGAATGCTGGGGCTACATACCAGCGATTGGTAGGCGATATGTTCGAAGACAAGATTCACGATACCATAGAAGTTTACGTGGACGACATGTTAGTTAAGAGTCGGAAATCAAAAAACCACGTCCGAGACCTTCGAGAGATCTTTCAAACAATGAGGAAACACAAGATGAAGATTAATCCTGCCAAGTGTGACTTCTGGGTAACATCGGGGAAATTCTTGGGCTACATCATCACTCCCAGGGGAATATAAGTGGATCCCGAGAAGGTACGAGCCGTCATTGACATGCCATCTCCCGCGACGGTGAAAGACGTGCAGAAACTAAACGGGTGCATAGCCGCATTGGGGCGATTTGTGTCACGATCATCGGACAAATGCAAGGCTTTTTACGACATCTTGAAGAAAGGAGAAAATTTCCGATGGACGGACGCAAGCGAAGAAGCTTTTCAAAATATCAAGCTACACCTAGCTAGACTCCCGGTACTTCAAAGGCCTGAGCCGTCAGAAATTCTCACTTTATACTTAGGCGCGACACCCTATGCCATAAGTGCGGTATTGGTTAAAACAGAGATGGGCGTGGAAAAGCCGGTGTACTTCGCCAGTAAAACTTTAAGTCCGGCAGAGAAAAACTATACTAGAATGGATCAGATGGTGCTCGCGCTAGCCTTTGCTGCCTCTAAACTACAAACGTATTTTCAAGCTCATCGAATACGGGTGCTCACCAAATCGCCTATCGAAGCGGTCTTGGATAGTGCTGGGCGATCGGGGAGAATCTCCAAGTGGGGAGCCATAATGAAACAATATGATGTGATATACGAGACAAGAACCGCGATCAAGGGACAAGTAGTGGCCGATTTCTTGGCAGACTTCCCCCTCAGTGATGAGGACGAGGTAGAAGATATACCGGGAATGACAGAAGAACAGGAGGGGCCGACGGACATGCTAGCCGCTAGTAGCCCAACACGATGGGAAGTATTTGTTGACGGGGAATCTAACAAAGACGGATCGGGTCTCGGGTTGGTGTTCACCACGCCAAAGGGGAGGAAGATTGTGCATTCGTTCAGGTTAGAATTCAAGGCAACGAACAACGTCACCGAATACGAGGCGGTGATCCATGCCTTACGGATAATTGTGGAAATGGGGTTGCATGAGGTTCGACTGACTAGTGACTCTCAACTAGTGATCCGACAAATTACGGGCCAATATGCTACACACGATCCGGTGCTGCAAAAATATTGGGAGCTCGCCAAGTTTTACATTAAGCAAATCCCAGATATTAAATTCCGCCACATCTGCCGAAAGGATAACAGACACTCGGATGCTCTATCATACATCGCCTCACAGTTAGTAGACCCGAGCATTGAAGGGATACGCGTTATGAGGCTGCTTAACCCGTCTATCCCTGAAACACCAGAATCACGAATCGAAGTGGCCGTTAACACAGCCGAGAGATACAAAGAAGGAGACTGGAGAAAGCCTATACATCAATACTTAGAGACGGGTGAGCTACCTAAGAGTCGGCCCGAGATGAACAAGATCAAAAGTAAATCGGGCGCCTATGAGTTAAGGGAGGGGATCTTATATCGAAATTCCTACCTAGGGCCACTCCTACGATGCTTAAGCAGGGAAGAAGGCCATATAATCCTACATGAGATACACTATGGGGCGGCTGGAAATCACATCTCGGGAAGAAGCTTGTCGGCTAAGGAAAAAACAATGGGCTACTTTTGGATATATATGAACGAGGACGCGAAGTAAATGGCAAGAGCTTGTGAAGAATGTCAGCGTTTCGGGAAGAAAATCCATACTCCCGGAGTACCGTTACACTCGATCATAAGTCCGTGGCCTTTTGCTAAATGGGGAGTGGATATTGTCGGGCCGTTACATATAGGAATAGGGCAAAGGAAGTATTTGATCATGGATACAGATTATTTTACCAAGTGGGTCGAGGCGGCACCACTGAGGCATATTCGAGATAAAGATGTTTTTAAGTTCATTTGGGATCATATCATTTGTCGCTTCGGGGTCCCGGCTTCCATCGTCTCTGATAATGGAAAACAACTACAGGGCGAGAACATTGATCTTCTATTTAACACTTACAACATCAGGAAGAGCAAAGCTACCCCGATTTACCCCCAGTGCAATGGGCAGGCCGAGATCACTAATAAGACCATCGCCGATAATATGAAGAAGAAACTGGACGAGGAATATGGCAACTGGTGCGAGGAATTATATAACGTCCTATGGGCATACAGAACCACACGGAGGGAAGCTACGGGGTTCTCCACTTTTATGCTTACCTACGGGACCGAGGCGATTCTACCAACAGAAGCAATGATACCTACCACAAGAACTGAAGCGTGGAGGCGAAACTTGTCATCCGATCTGATCTTGGCTAAACTCGACGATTTGGAAGAAACAAGAGAGATGGCGCTGTAAAAAATGGAAAATTATCAGAGGAGGTTACAACGGGAGTACAACAAGCGCGTTCGACCAAGAGAGTTTAATCCCGGGCAGCAGGTATTGAAATTTCTAGCTGAATGGGAGCGCGACAAAAAGGGAGGAAAACTAGCACCAAAATGGGGCGGGCCATATATAATTGAATCTAAGGCGGGCGAGGGATCGTATCGACTACTGCGACTCGACGGAACCAGAGAGCTCAAACCATGGAACATCCGATTCCTGAAACTCTATCATCCTTGACGGGCAATGCGAAAAAACACGGTAAGAAAACGTGTCTTCTATCTATGTGAAACCGTGAGGGGTATGGGATAGGGCACAAGCGTCTAATGGTCATTCGTACTCTGGGCAATGCCAATGTGGAAGTGCCGAGGTGACTTACACTCGAATGGTCATTCGTACTCGGGGCAAAGCCAGTGTGGAAGTGCCGAGGTGACTTACACTCGAATGGGCATTCGTACTCGGGGCAATGCCAGTGTGGAAGTGCCGAGGTGCCTTCTGTCGCCGCCCTGGCTATTCGAACTCGGGGCAGTGGCAGTGTGCAAGTTCCGAGGTAGCCTAAGGGTTCTGGTGGTTGGAAACCAGTTCCAAAGGTTGTTTAGATGCGAGGTCTACTCAGCTAGGTGGCCTACTTACATCTGAAAGGTCACCACCATCGCAAGTGGGCGTGTCCACTTGCCCGAGATCGGTTGATCGATAACCACTCGGGACCATCGGACCTAGAACTAGGATGACTGGTACCCTTCCACTGAATCCAAAGAGATAGTGATGAGATACCCCGATCAGGACATGGCATAGGGCCCGATGACCCTCCTTGTTGGGTGTGTTCGACAGAAATGGTTAGAGTTCTAACATATAAAAGCAACAATTGCAGGGCATAACACCAGGAACAAAATCGAAACAAACAATGTCGGGCGTTAATCAACAAACGGTCGGGGCAACATGCAGAACAAGAAACAAATCGATAGTGTCGTGCAACAACCAACACCCAGAGGAGCAACATTCAAAATGAAAACCACATCGATCGCATGGTACATCAAGCAACAATCGCCAGAATAACATAAGAAACAAAAGCTAAATCAATAACACCAAGCGTCTGATAACAAAGTACGAAAAGCATCATGCGGACGTACGAAATGAAAAGTTTAGCGGAAATGAAACAAACAACATCGGTGACGCAAAGACACCCCATTAAAACAAACAAGCAAGGTAGCGTAAATTAAAAAGGGAGAAGTGTTTAGAGCGATTTACAACCCGATGGAAGGGGCAACATAGTGACGCAGCACCACAAAAAGAAAGTTTAAACCTTGGGAGGAGCCGCGCCGGCCTTCCTCTGCGCGACCTCGAGCCGCTTCTTCTCCACCCAGTCCATAATGCCAGCTTGAACTTTCTGATCCAACTCCTCCACATGGGAAACCCGTTCTTCCTCGAGTTGTTGGGTAATCTGGGAAGCGTTTTCCTCAGCCTCAGCTAACTTGAAGCCCAAATCGACCTCGGCCTGTTTCAATCGGCGAACCTCCATATCAAGCTCCTGCAAACGTTTTTGCGCGGCTACAAAACCACAAATATAGGATGTTATTCATCGGATATAACTTAACATTTTTGCAAGAATAAAGCGCGATCTGGATCTAAAAAATGGCCTCAACACATCGGCTAAGAGACCTAACAGGGCGGGTAACACCGACTGAAGCGACTCTACCGACTTGGAAAACTCATCCTCGGTCCTAGATAACTTCATGGTTAATTCGTTATAATGTTGCTCGTTGAACTCGTTACTAGGGCAATACTTCTTATGCTCAGCCCAATCGTTCATTAACCGATTACGCGACGCTTGGAGAACCGCAAGCTGCGATCTACTCCACTCTAAATCGCCCATAAATTTATCAAATTCACGCACTCGGCCCAGTAAATCGCTGTTAGCTCGCTCCACCACATCCTTATCTCTCAATATTCGCCGGAGATCCTCGTGAAGATCTCGATTCTGCAATTGAAGAGTGTTTACCCTTTGCTCCAAACTCGTGGCTAAAGCAGTTTTTTCGGCAACAAGACGCTGAGAAGATCCCAAATAAGCCCATAAATTGTCCATCTCGGAAGGATCATAATCAAACCGGCGATGTCGTTCTAACTCATCCTCAAGACCTGCAATCTCCTCAGTTTGACGGTCTATTTTGTCGTCTTTGTTTGCCATTCGTTGACGAAGATTTCCCACAAGGTCTTTCTCAATATCCCATTTTCTCTTCAGAATCCTAAACTCCGAAGTAGCGTCTATACTTATACTAGATACCTCGGCTAAGAAGAAGGATACCCGACTCAGGATACTGGCACGATAAACTCAATCAACACAAGTCAAGAAGAGTCATATACCTTGAGCATCGGAAAGTTTGATCTCCAGCTCGTTCGCGCGACCCTTCTCATTATGAAGTTCAAGTTGGAGAGACTCTATCAACTGTTTATCTCGAAGGCGATTGGCGGCATCCAAGCGTACATGGTTCATGATCTAACACAAACAAACGAATTTGCATCATAAGCGACACTAAGGACAAAAATCAGAAGTGGGGCATTACTATACAGAATCGAGTCGCTCACCACAGTGTCAAGTGTCAAGGCGATGTCGCCATAACAGGTCTGACATTCAACATGTCTTCACCAAGATACTTCCCAAAGTCGGGGAAGTAAGCGCACCCAAGGAATTCATGATCGGGCCAGAAACAAGTGAAGCGGGTCTCGGCGCTAGAAGACGATCCTCGATAACCGGGGCACACAGGGAAGCTCTACCGGAACATTAGTAACAACCTTCTCTACGGAGGGCGTCTCCGAGGGCTCCTGCTGATCGCCCACACCTTGTTCACCGGCTTTTTCACCCGGCACAGTCTCTCCAAACAACTCATCCTCATCGGAAAGATCAATGAGGGGGATCGTTTTCGGCGGTGGCTTAGTAATATCTTTACCTCTGCCAGGATTACGCCTAAGCGGAGTAGGGTCGACATCGTCAACGTCATCATCATCGCGCCTCGGGTGTTTCTGCACAAGTGTCTCGTCAGAACATGTGAAGGCAAAAAACAGGGGCAAGTACATGTACTTATAAGGGAATCATTATGTTTGTTACCTTCCCCTGGTCTTCCTCAACCCTTGTGTTAGCACCTCTTTTCCTAGACCCGAGAGTCTTTGTGGAACTGACCTGAGATTTGCAAACAACAACAAGTGACTAACTGACGCCCGAAGCTAACAAGATAGAAATCAAGAAAAGCGCGTACCTTATCGGCCTTGTCATCATTAACCACCCAGAAAGAATAGGGCTCGGCGGGAAAAGTAGGCGACAGGAAGTCACCATGAAGGATAGGACCTCGGACAAGAAGCGGAACTCGGGGATAGGTCGGATCATTAGAATGTCGGGCTCGCCTGTTGGAACCATGGCCGACAGGATCGGCATCCAGCATCATTATTTCGACACCCTCGGGCATAGTTTTAACACGATGAGGACTTGCAGCAAACCCAAAGAAGATCGCCCAGGGTCGAAGTACCAACTCGATAGTTGACAAGGAAATTGGCAACGGTATACTCAGGAGCGTCCTCGGGCTTGTAGTTCGACCACTCGGCAGTAGAACCATGACCATCGCGGCGATCCCTCCACTCGTTCATAATTCGGAAAGTATTTCCAGTCCATTGAGCTAAAGCACGAGAAGGCCGAATCTGGGACAAAACTTCGTAATAAAATGGGATATCAGGGTTGTATAAGGGAAGACGGAGACCTAGCTCTAGTTGACCCAGGGTGATAACCACACAATCGGCCGATTTCTCGTATTTCTTCATGTCCGCCTTCTTCAATATACCATTTCGTCCCGAGAGAAGGGTCACCTCGTAATTTTGGAGATCATACTTCTCCTTCAGTTGCTCGATAAATTCCTCATCAGAGAGATCTTTCACCACCCTTTTCTCGGACCTGCACGAAATAAAAGAAGAGCTATCAGCAAAAATAGATCTCATCGCGCGATCATCATGCCTAGAGGGGATCTCAAGCAAAAACAAAGAAACAAGCGAAGGGTCGTCGAACTCAGAAAAAACGTCATCAACGGACCTTTTCTCATCCATGGAAGGAGAAGAAGCCATTAACAGAGATAGTGCAGAGCTTGGTATTCGATAGAGAAAGACAAGGCGACTAACAGCTACGGTGACGATTAGTGAGGGGGAAATTGAAGGAAGAAAAATCAAGAAAGTTAGGGTTTTTCGTAAGCGCAAAGCGATGAAGGAATCCGGGAGAAAAGCTACGATTGCTATGGACAAGAAAAGAAAATGACAGAGAAGAAGAAGGAAGAAAGAGGCGGGCTATTTAAAGGAGAGGAACCATAACCGACGTCGACGGTTATCATCATAAAGTGGAGTTAGTGGGGGCGCCGCATGGAGGAATTCGCGGCATGACCACAGACGTGGGCAGTTAGAACGAGGTTCTCCCACTCGTGTCTCCCACACGAGCGGAAGAAGGGGCATAAATGTAGGTGTAACTTATACACAGATCCAGGTGGCGATATCCTAGGCATGATACACTCGGATACGAAGAAACGCGAAGCATAGAAGGAAGATTAGGGGGCGCGAGATTTAAGGAGCCACGTGGATCGGGCGTGCAGACATCGGACAAGACTTGATCTGGACTTCTGATAAAGCTGATACAGACAAGACAGGGCGAGTCAAACAAGGTGATATGGTCAAAAGGGTAAGAAAGTAGGAGACGCATCGGCCAATCTTAAGGGCGGCAACCAAGACAAGCGACATCGGGCCATCGGAACACCAGACGAGGTCGGCTTGGATAAGAGACAGGCGAGGATGAAGTCACATCGGCCACACGAGACAGCAGAAGTCGGCCCAACAACAGAACAACAACTAGATGTAATGTGACCAACACCCTAACTTAGTTGTATGTAACCTCTTCTATAAATAGAGCGACTCGAATTCAAGAAGAGGCAGGTTGTAATCTTTGGGGAGGGAAAGAGAGAGAAACCCGAGTTAGCATTAGAGAGAAGTGAATGAGAAGTAAGTGCATCTTGTAAGGAAATCCCACTAAGAGCAACACCATTGTAACACCGCAAAGTAATAAGATTCATCCTTTCACCCCCGTGGACGTAGGTAATCATACCGAACCACGTATATTTTGTGTTCATGGTTGAGCGTTTACTTTCGTTTGAGAAGAGTAGCACATTTCTATCCTTTGGATGTAGTTTGTAGTAAAATGCATCTACATATATTTTATGGTAATTATAATTCTGTGGATTACTATTATATACCTATTAATCTAATATTATTTAAGATAAATTTGATGTTGTTTTGATTAGTTTATGCATTTTTTTTATTTTTTTTTAATTAACTTGTGAAACCATTGGCATACGAAAATACAATTAGGATACATAATTAATTACTAGCGAAATTCAACTGTCCCATATACCCAAAGTCATTTATATTTTTGTAACTCATAATGAATCAATCTTGTATCACTATCTAATTACAGACTAAAATATATATGCTTTAATATTATTATTATATTAATAACTCTTATATCCATCTTATATTACTAAATTTCTTTATTATATTTTTAATATGATTTCTGTTTCGTAAATTTTACATCATTATTTATTACCTTCAAAGTATTTACTTGGAAGAATTAATTGGGGGATATGGGAATTAATTGGGGGATATAGCTACGTGACAAAATAGGTGTCCCAATAGCAATTCTGGGTGACCCCCTATGTAATTATTTTTTAAATTCCTAATCTAGCCCCCACTAATTAGGATTAGTGATTAAGTATAATTAGTAAAATGTTAAGTATTTGGGGGATAAATTAGTGTGTATTTTTATTTGTGTTTGGGTGAGAGTAGAAGGAGGGAAAATAATATTTGAGAGGAATTTCTTTTTTTGAAAATGGGAAGATGATTGTGATGAGATAATTACTGATAATAAGAGGTTGAAAAATTGATTTTTTTTCTTTGAATCCACCATTGTTGCAGCTGAAAAAGCTTGGTGTCGGCATGGTATTCAACCAAAAACTCATGCCGGCAATTGTTGGAAATGTTCATAAATTGTTTGCCACTATCCGGGGGTTCGGGGGCGTAGCTCTCTCTCGTTACGATTTTTTTTTTCCCGGTTTTGATCTTCTCGAATGTTGATTTTTTCTGGTTTTGAACAGTAATTGCGCATGGTAATAGTTTTTTCGAAGCGTGCGGGTTTTTGTTCCGCATAGTATTTTGCTTAAATACCTATGCCTAACAGAATGAAAAGTATCCGAATGTTGATTTTTTTTTTCACTTGACTACCGGCATTGATAGGAAATTATCGGGCATGCCGGTACACGGTACCGACATATGGTCTTCATCAATTCCGGCATGGTATTCCTCACTTCCATTTTGAATTTTTCCTGGATTTAAAAAGCTTGGTGCCGGCATGGTCAGTTGATATGAAGACCATGCCGGTATTGTTTTCCCAAGATAGGAAATAAATATGAAAACTATGCCGGGAAAAAATATCGGCATGGTCTTCATATCAACTGACCATGCCGGTACCAAGCTTTTTAAAGACAGAAAAAATTAAAATGGAAGTGACGAAGACCATGCCGGAATTGATAAAAACCATATGCTTGGGAACACTGCACCGGCATGGTCTTCATCAATTCCGGCATGGTCATCATCACTTTCAAACATGATCTTCATCACTTCCGAATAAAAAAAAAAAAATTCGTTTCCAAAGTGAGGTGAAGAGAATTTGATATAGAGTGGGGAGAGTTTAGAATTTGAAAGGGAATGGAGAATATTTGGGTTTCAAAACACTACCCCTAAATAAGATTAATAAGAAGTGGAGATGGAAATGAGGGATATGATTTAGATTTTTGATTTTAAGTTTTTAATTTTTATTTTGAGGGAAGAAGTGGAGATGGAAATGGGGGATATGATTTTGTTTTTTGATTTTAAGTTTTTTTTTTTTATTTTGAGGGAAGGGTATTTTAGTATATTCATAACCAAAAGTCACCCCTTAGCACACACCATGGGTTGGGGGAAGTAATTCATATCCCCCAATTAATTCCCATATCCCCCAATTAATTCTTCTTTACTTGTATATATACCTCACTTTAATTATTTCTTATACTATTTAATTTTTATTTTTATTTTCGATATTACCATTTATGATATTTTTATCTTTTACTTTTAGTTTCATTATATATATTCAAACTATTTCGAAGAGTACATTTATTTCAATTTTATTGTCTTCCTAAATATATGTGGTTATTTATATTTTAATGTCATAGTACTAGGTATGTGTACAATAGCTAATCTCATTTGTATTTTATTTAGCAAAAAATAATAATTATACATAAAATCATTCACAAAAGAATACACATCATAACAAAACAAAATTTAACTGCATTTTATAAATGAAGAGAATATCAAAAATTAGCCGACAATAAATCATTTAACTTATGGATAATTAAATTATCCATCATAACTAAAACTTAGAATTATGTTAACATCTATATATACATTGTCATCTGATATTAAATATATATTATCATAACCAAAACTTTAATAGTGCATTTCTAAATTAACTATACTGATTATTGGCTAAAAGTAATTTTGTTTCTAATAAACTTGAGAATTCAGATTCGATTCAGATGATTTTTCAAGTAGCATGAAATGAAGTACAAATCTATTGGGGTTTGTACAACTAAGATCCAAAACTTGTAGTTATAAGTTCGATCAACTACTATTTCAATATATTAATGGTTCCAAGTATACGTAAAGGTACTCAAGGAGTTTCTAAATGAATTAGAGATCTAAGTACGTTGGAAGGTACTTTATAAATAAACTGCTAAAATAATATAGGATCCATCATAATTATCAACCTCACTATGATAATCTTAAACTAACCATTCTCTAATCTCTATCAGTTCCTAAGTCGTAATATAATTGGTTTACCTACATTTTTTATTTCATACTATATACGTACAACAAGAAAACGAAATCAATCAATCAAGTAAATCTTTTAGTTCTTGATAGCTTTTGGTGATTAAGATTTATCTCACATCCAATCTGGTTTTAAACTAATCTAATTTTCTATTTCTTCCCATGTAAGATCTAATAGTGCTATCTGATACCAAGTTGTGACGCCCCATTTACTAAACCTGCTTAGATAATAGGTTTACAACCTAATTGGAACATCAATTCCAGATCAATGATTTTAAGAATCATAATTACATAAAGTGAAAAATACCAGAACTCCCTACTATATGGGTTCAATATATAGAAGCCCCATTAAATGGATCATTCAATGTCAACTCCATACTTTTAGAAAATGATATTACTAGGTCCAATATATCAAATTTTCTTCAGATCTGTCCCTTAATTAATTATTACAAATTTTAATAATGACAACACTACCCTTTAGTATATATACAAGAGGAATATCATAAGATATTTTTATTTCTCTATTCTGTTTCTCTCTCTCTCTCGGATCTAGCGAAAATAATTTCCAAGGTTGATTTTTTGATTTTCATTTACATACACTCTCTTTATATGTTTTTCGATCGTAAATCAATTGATCCTTAGTTTAATTAGTTCTGATCTAGTTTTTGTTTTGGTTGATTTTATTCAGATCAGTGAAGAAGGAGAACAAGTGGATTCTTTTTTGATTCAATCAAGTGGTTTCAGTGGTTCGATGCTACTTCAGGTAAGGTTTTCGATCTGATTTAATAGGTTTTCGCCATTCTTAATTCTCTTTCTATTCAGATCGGAAAGAGGAAAACACGATTTTTCTATCAATCGATTCATGTATTTAGGTCAATGCATACAGATCAGTTAAATAGGTTTAAATTTCAATTTGATGATATTATTTAGGTCTTTCAAAAGATCTGCTACAAACCGTGGTAGTTGATCTGTGAAGCATCTTTACTCACACATCGCAACTGTCTATATGATTTGGATTTTCAACTACCAATAGCTATAAACTTTGATAGTATTATTAGTCTCATTCTGGTATTTATTTCCCTCCCTCTCTATGCGTTCATTTTTTTTTCATTTCTCAATTTTTAATATTCAGAGAAAGAATCAAATTCTTTATTATACTTTTTGTAATGATTTTTGTTAGTTTATATTGATTGATTTTTTGGTATATTGTGGAGTTTTTTTTTTCGTTTAAAGTGGTGTTGTATGGATTTGGGAATTTTTGATAAGAATGTTGTCTTATTAGCTTAAAGTAGATTTTTGAGCGAAAATAGGAATAAAGTGAAGAAAGAAATCGTTCATTTGCGAATATAATATTAGGTGTTGGACTATTGAATTCGGCAGTGACATAATAATATCTAGGAATATAAATTAATTCATTGGAAGAATAAAAAGCCTTATAGTTTTAACTTTAAGTGTATCGATAGTCAGATTCATTGAGAAGAATTGATACCTTTTCTTTATATAAAATGAGAGATGCTACAAACATTTACTTAAACTAGACTGCGTGGATTGTATACTAATTAATATAATTGGTGGTCGTATATGCAACTCTGGCTGGCTGGGAAATGATTCTTGTCCTTGGTACGAAATCATGGATGGATAAGGTAATGATTGAAATGCAACCATCGGTTTTCATATGATATCATCATTCCCAAGTGTCTGTCATTATCATGATAAATTGGCTTAGTAGGTTTTTAAGAGCTCATTAAGTTTTTTGTTGGGATAGCACTTGGCTGATATTAAGGTATGCCAACCATTTTTGGATTTTGAAGATGGTGTAAAAAGGTTTTCTTTTGGTTTATTATGTTGTTGTTTTTTGTTTTTGTGTTCGTTCATGAAAATGAGCTAATCATTTCCTTCTTTAAGTCACTTGTCATTCTTGTCCTAGCCTTGTTTACTGTTTTGTGATTATTGGCAAGATTGACCTTGGTTGAATGGTTTTGAGTCTTTCGACTCATTCTAGGTATGCTAAAAGTAGAAATGACCAGCAATTGTTAGATGGTTTGGGCTACAAAGATACAAGTTCATTAGGCCTGTGTAAAATAGTAACGGTTAACCAATCACCAGTTGTATATTATTTTCATGGAGTTTATTTAATGATACATATTTCATGGTTTGCATCTATGTACATTAAGAAGTCCATAATTACATTCGGGTGTTTAATTTGTGTCTTTGGGACTTTCTTTTAGTCTAACAGCTACTATTTATTTCTTGAAGGAACTTAGGTTTGCGTGCACTGAAATGACTCCATCTTACTATGAGAAGCAAGAATATTTATCAAAATGTTGGGATATTTTGGAAGTTTATACCTGGATAGATAAGGATGTTGGCTATTATCAAGGTGAGCAACGATGATCCTTAGCTCTTTATAGTAGAAAATGTGTTTATAATTCATATATGTAAGAACAACTCTTATGGTGGAAGAATTCTATCTTCCAAGTTCCATAAAACATCAGCACTTGAAATAAATCATGGAAGTTTAAGTGTAATGGTGGAATCAAACAAAACGCTAAAAACAATAGCGTTTTAGGTCAATTCAATTAACATATTTCAACTGTCCCCATTTCTGCGCAACTTCTGTTGGATTAATATACGTGTCTCAATTTTATTAGCTGGTGAAGTAGTTATTAACTAGAAGGTCAACACAAATACCCCACGTGTGTAGCTTTAAACATAGAATATAATATTATTGCTACTTGTCGTGTCTACAGACGTTAAATTGTGTAAAGTCTTAATTGGATTGGGTCGTAGATCACATTTTCACAGATTTAACGCGAATCAAAATAGCGTTTGACGCTATTCTTAATAGCGTTTTTTTGTTTTCTTCTATGCTATTCTGAATAGCGTTTTTCGCTATTCTGATTGGCGCTCAAATGGATTCCACGCAACGTACCGTGAAACCTTGGAACCCTGCTTGTATTTTTCATGGAAAACACCAATTTGGAAGCCACTAGACTTGACATTCCACAATTTTTCCACACTTGGAATAAAATGGATTCCACCATAAGACTTGCTTTAACTCCTAGTTACACTAGTCAGATGCATGTGTAACTTTTAGTTACACTAATTAGATGCGTGTAACTTTTAGTTAAACTAGTCAGATGCATGTGTAGCTCTTGATTACAGATGCTAAAATGAACAATTCTTAGTTACACTAGTCATATGCACGTGTAACTAGGAGTTACACTAGTAAGATGCATGTATAACTACCATCCTTAAATGATTCTTCTCTTAAGAGAAAATCAAGTATCCTCTTTTTTATTTAGACCTTGCTTCACTTGAGATTTTCTGTCAGTGAATTAATGATGGTATAAAATTTCTTTAATTTGGTTACAACTAACTATGATGGTAGTGTATTTAAAAACTTTACACATTTGCTACAGATTAGAAACTTCATTTCTAGTTAAATGAAGATCACTCTCACGTGCATGGGCATGAAAATGGACAGGAGCATGAGGTATTATTTCTAGTTAAATTCTAATTCGTGCTTCAGCGCACAATCATGTTACTATGGCCAATTGACGTTCTTACACCTCTGTGAAGTTGAACTTACTCTGTAAGGGTGAACTATTAAGTTTTGTATGCTTGCTCTAGTTTGTTCAGTTATGAGATAGATTTGATTGTTCTGTATCCATTGTTTTTTTATTTTTAGATGTCATGTTTTATTCATTTGTATGAGAAGTGTTCTAGCTGCTATGGTACTAATATCATTTGCTTGTCATGTAGTTACTAAGAAGGGTGACCCCGAGGTGATGGCTAACAAAGCTTCCAAGGCTATCAAAGCTGGAGCATTAACCATTAAGAAGAAGTCTAAGAAGATCCGCACATCAATCACATTTCACAGGCCAAAGACATTGTATAAGGAAAGGAACCCCAAGTACCCATGTATTAGTGCACTAACAAGGAACAAGATTGACCATTACTAGATCCTGAAATACCCACTCACCACCGAGTCCGCAATATTGAAGACAACAACAAGAAGAAAATCAAGGATGTTGTCAAGATGTACAACATCCAGACAGAGAAAGTGAACACCCTTATCAAGTAAGCCTTCTTGATTACTTACGACTATCTACTTGTTTTCTTTAAAGGTAGTGTATGGATATAGGTCTGGAATGGTTTCACTTAACTCATACATCTGTTTAACTGCACATTACACAAGCCATATGCATGACAATTTGCACGTTTAACTAGCATTGGCAGACTATGGATATGTAACTGGTAACACATGCTAATTAAATGTGTAACTTCTAGGTACACAAGCTAAATGAATGTGTATCTACTAGTTACACATGCAAATTAGATGTGTAAATTATAATTACACATGCTAATTTGATGGGATATGCATATGTAACCTAATATGAAACTTCTATCTGTTATAGTGCTTATATTTATGAAATTGAGGAAAGAACATCAAGTCCTAGTAGTAGGGAGTAGTAGTGGAGCTAGTGATTCAGGAAATGATAAGAGTAAATGTGGAATTATTAGTAAAGATTATGTAAGTTTGCGAGATAATTTGAATGATGGGGCTTTGGATGTTGGGTTGCTAGGAAACAACATTTAGATGAGGTTTGTGTTGCTAAAATATTATTTGCTTGTATTATAATTTTCGGGATTTTAGGTTGAATTAGATGCTTTGAATTGCATAGGATATATGAATGATTTAACATATTATTACTGTCTAGCTGTTTTGGTTATTAATGATGTTACGGTGACTTAGGATGTATAATAGTTTAAACATATTTTATTTGTTTTACATTTAAAGCTTTTGGTGACTACTTGTTGAATATGACCTTGAGTGCTTGTGTCTGTTTAGTTATTGAAGAAGATGACGGTGGTAGTTATGCTAATTTTAGAGAGGATGTGTTGGTCTGGACCTAGTGGTTACACAAGCTAAATAGATGTGTAATTTATAGTTACACAAGCTAATTATATGTCTAACTTATAGTTACACAAGCTAACTAAATAGATGGTAGTTATGCTAATTAGGTGGTAGTTATGCTAATGAGATGCGTAACTTATAGTTACACGAGCTAAATATATGTGTAATTTCTAGTTACACATGCTAATTAGATGTGTAACTTTTACTTACACATACTGATTGAATATGTAACTTCTGGTTTGAGTGATTGAATTAAAATGATTTGTGGTCTGTTTTGTTATTTTTGTTTTCATTGGATTGTTGAGATTAGTTTTTGTAGAAGAGATTGGACAGTTTTGATTATTGAACATGAATTATGATAAAAGATTGAAGCTTTTTGTTTGTTTGAATTTTGGGGTAATTTTAATTTCTATTGATGGGGTAGATCGCTTCACTCTCTGTCCAGACTACTTACTTCGGAATTACAATGGACTTGGGATTTCTGAGGTGAATTCCTAATCTTTAAACTTTTTAGTTGTCTTGTCTTGTAATATGTAACTTTTATTTTCCCTTTGAAATGCATGGCATGGGTTCATCTCGGAAGATTCAGGTTCTCTCATATTTAATGTAATTTCAGACCAATCAATATATAGACGTAATAGCAGCCTAATGATGGATGTTTTACTTTGTTCTTATTATACTGCAGTCCTTGAGCCAATGCACATTGGAAGACGAAACAACTAATCACAACCCTTTCATTAAACTTGATGTACTAAATATTTTGAGTTTTTACTGAAACCGACTTGTTGCTAACTCTCTTGTCACTGGTATTTCCTTAGCCTTCTACAACTGAAGTATCTAGTATTCATGCCTCAGAGGTGATTTGTATATGAGCATGTGTAACTTTTAGTTACATTAGGAAAATGCATGTGTAACTATTAGTTACACTAGTAAAATGAATGTGTAACTGTAGGAGCAGAATCTTGCAACAACAACGCTCTTGCGAAAACTTCTACCACATATGGAAAATGTCGCAAATTAATTACAGAAATGACGTAATAGACAACGACAGCATAAAACACGAGAAAGATGTGAAGATTTTATGGTTGTTATAAAGAAAGATCGCTAGAACAAGGCGGGAGATCGAGAGAATATAGCGGAAGCTCGAGAGAATATGGAGAAAGCTTGCGAGAGTGTGGAAAGGGATCCTAAAATAGGGGAAGTATGAGATGTATGTGAGCTGTCATCCACTATGTAAACACCTATATAAAGAGGAGAGCATGATAGAGAAGAGGGAGAGACAATTTTGGTAAGAGAAGGAGAGATATTTTGCAGAGAGATATTTTTAGAGAGAAAATGTATTTTTTTTATCATCTTCTTCCCAAAAACTAGATCTAGAACTTTACCCAATAATGGAGATTATCAATGTAAATCAAATGTAAATTTAAACGATCTTAGTGCAGAATCATGGATGCAGATCAAATTGATCGAACCATGTAAAAATCTGTGTGTCCATTTATAATTTTAGTATTTTAATCATCATTTTAGAGTCAAATTGTGAAAGAAATTAAGGAAGAACGAAGAGAAGATAAGAGACAGACGCTGCAATTTCTATCACAAACAGAAATTCTCACATATGGTTCAAGGCTGAGCAAACAAGCATTAGGTCGCATGATCGATTCTTCCTTATTGCGATATTTTCGCACATTTTTGATAAAATGCCAAGGGGAAAATAAAGTGGTAATTGAACTTTTGTCCCTACTTTTGATGGTCTATACAAATATCCTTATCACATAATAATTTTGTCCCTCTTTATGTATAAGCCCATCAGGGGCCCATCAATAATTTAGGGACTTCCAAATATACCCCAGTTTTTAATATTTATACCTTATAGACTTATGCTTCTTCTTATCTCCTTCATTTCTCATCCGCAGAAAACGATTGAGCTCACCATCTTCATCTCCGTCGCCACCACCAGCAGCATCTCCATCGTTGCACCACCACCAGCAACATCTCCATCGTAACCATCTTCATTTCATTCTTATTTGTTTCAATTTCGTCGCTTCACCACCTTCACCATCTTCTCTGCCGCTAAATCAATCAAACCCAACCACCATATCCATCGATTCAACCACCTCCATCTATATCGTCGCCACCACAAACACCCCCGCCACGTTCACCGCTACAATCAAAAGGATCTATCACGAGTTTTATGTTCGAGTTTTTTTTTTTTTTATGTTAAACACTGATTTTTGAAACCAGATCCATTCGACTTTTAGGTTTTCAATTTCAGAATTCCAAATTGAAGCTTCAGAGAGATCGATCTTTGCATGTTGCTGTTAGAATTGGTGGTGGTTGTTGATATTGATTTGTAAGTTCGATGGAGAATGAAATTAGAGATCTGAAATTTGAGAGGGTTTGAATCAGATCGGGAAAGAGATTTTGGAATCGAGAACTTCTGAAGAACTGATGAATCCGAGACTATGAATAAGGTGTCGCTGCTATTAGTTTTAAGAATGAAAATGGTGGTGCACTGAGATGGGAGTTTCCTGTGATGGTTTGATATGAATTTTGGTGATTAGTGGAAGAAACATCAAGGGTTTTCAGTGGGTTGATTCGAAATGGAGAATGAAGATGGTGGTGCTACTATTGACAGAAGGTACAAGGGAGATATGATGTTGTTCAAATATGAGAAGAAGGTGTTTGCAGCTCCCTTGATTTTGGGTTTGGTTGTTTTGGTGGCTGTGGTGGTACTGTTGATTAAGGATATTTACTTAATTAGAGGTAATAATCATGTTTATCTCCTTTCGATTTTTCATTTTTTTTATACTCCGTCGATAAAATTGGTGTTGGATTTCGGTTTTGGTGGTGGTGCTGGAGATGTGTGATTTGTTGGTGGCAGTGTTGGTATGGGTTGTTGTTACAGAGATTGAAGCTTGTTGCTGAATGAAAAATGGTGGTTATCTAGGTTGAAGCAGGTAGTGATATTAGATCAACTACGGTTGTTGATCCAACTGCAATGGATAAACATCCACTGTTGATCCAACTTAAATGGATAAACATCCATTGTTGATTCAACTGAGATTGGTTTTGAAGCTGGTCTTGAAGATGTTGGTGTTTATGAAGCTATAGGTAATGAAATATGGTGGGTATTTTGGGTTGAAGCAGGCAGTGATATTGGATCAACTATGGTTGTTGATCCATCTATATGGGATCAACTACTGTTGTTGATCCTTTGAACTCATGTTTTGTAGTTTAAATCATGTAAATTTTTTATAATGTTGAACTTGTGGTGCAATGGTAGCATGACTGACTCCATGTCAGATGATGCGTGTTCGACTCACGCCAAGTTCACTCCATTTTACATGGATAAACTATCATTATTGATCCAATTTTACATGGATCAACTTCCATTGTTGATCCACTAAAATTGGATCAACTTCTACTGTTGATCCTTTTTTCTTGGATAAACTAGATAAACTTTTACTGTTGATGGTTTTGTTGGTGGATCTGAAACTGCAGCTGATGAAGTGGTAGCATTTTTCCATCAGCATGGATAAACATCCATTGTTGATCCAACTGCAATGGATAAATTTCTACTGTTGATCCAACTGCAATGTATAAACATCCATTGTTTGATCCAACTGAAATGGATCAACTAATTTTTGTTGATACAAAAAAATTTGAACCGGCAGCGGCAGTGACGGTGGTGGTGGCGGCGGCGGTGACGGTGGTGGCGGCGGCGGCGGTGACGGTGGTGGTGGTGGTGGCGGTGACGGCGACTACGAATTTGTGGTGGTGGCGGTGAAGGAGTGGTGGTGGTGGTGGTTGGTAGGTGGTGGTTGTTGAACGGTGGTGGTGGTGGAATGGTAGTTGAATGTTGGTGGTGGTGGTGCTAGTGGTGGTGGTGAAGTGGTAGAGGAAGAAATTTGTTATATTTTGAAATAAAGAAAAATATTATATGAGAGAGGGTATTAAGGTAATCTAATATTAAATGGATAAGGTTATAAAAAAAGGAGGGACATATTTATTGTTGTATAAGGACATATTTATTGGGTGTCAAAAGTAGGGACATATAAATAATATACCCGAAAATAAAAGAACAAGTAACAAATGTTATGCGAATATTTCGCAAAGAAATTCTTGAACAGATGGTTAATGGCGAAATTAATGAGTTTATCTTCGCGAGTTTGAATCCCACCGTATGCATTCCTTTACTATTTTTACTACAGGCGAAGATATGATTAAAACTATAGCATCATGCGTTCCCTTCGCAGACAGAAGAGCAGCACAATTGGTCACCAGCGAATACAAGGAGTTTGATGTCACGGGTTCAAATTCGCAGAGACACATTTTTTTCATTTTTTTCTCATTTTCATTGGCGAATAAAAGAATAAGAAAAAAAGTTATGCGTTAATTTCGCAGAGAGGTTCTTGAACAGTTGGTTCAGAGAACAGTATGTGAGTTTGTGGTCAGAGGTTCGAATTTGCCTGCGAGCATAGTTTTCTTCTTTTTACAGAGGGTGAGAAAATGAATAATTTCACAACATTGTTTCATTATTTCGCAAGCAAGAGGTAGCACAGTTGGTGATCTGCGAAGTGAATGAGTTCATGGTTGCGAGTTCAAGTCCCAACACATGCATATTTTTTCGCAAAATCCTTGATAATTTCGCAGGTATATTTCACACAGAAGAGAGTTCATGATAATCTCGCAGAGAAATTTCGTAAGAAAGAGAACTAGCACAGTTGGTTGGGATGCATGAATGCAAGAAATAGGTCGTGGGATCAATTCTTGCTTCTCGCAAGTTTATTTTTGTTATGCGAAATTTCTACATAATTGTCTCTCGAACAGTTAAACTTTGATTACTTCGCCAGATCTTTGATTAATTCACAAGAGAGGGTTAGCACAGTTGGTTTGTTGCGAGAAAATGCAAGAGGAAGGTCAAGGGTTCAAGTCTCATCTCTCACTCTTCTTTTTGCTGCGAGACGTTCAGACAACTCACATAAGAGCTAAGTACCCTTTCCTAGAACATTTTACTTACCACAAATAAAAAAATTTTGATTTAATTTACAAAAAATGATACAATCGCAAGATTTCAAAAAATATTTCTAAGATTTCAAAAGATTTCAAATATTTTTTATTTAATTTACAAAGCGCGATACTATAGCAGAATTACAAAAATTTCAGAACTACAAAGATTTCAGAATTACAATGTCTTAGAATTTCTCTTGAATATTTACTTTGCTTCAAATGATATGATATTATGAGAATGAAAGAAATGAAAGAATAAAGAAACGCGAAAATTTCGCAGAGAAACAAATAGAATGGGACGAACCTTTATGGCGTACACCCTAGTTCGCGAATAAAATTTCGCAAGAGGCAAATATAAGACCTAAAGTGTGTCATATAAGGGGTTATATGTATGCATGGCTCAGGGATAAGGTTATACTGCCGCTGGAGCCTGAGTCATGAAGATGTTGGGGTTAAAGAAAACCTATCCAGGAGAGATACTTTGGATTTCCAACTATGTACATATTAACAGTTGGACGACCGAAGGTCTCTTCTAAGGAGTGCAAAGTATGACTAAGGCGCCTAGGTACACGGTTGAGCCAAGGGTGCCCGGGGCGTATGAAATTACCCTGGCCATTCTTGGAAAGTCTTGGCTATGATGCACTCGGCCCAAAGAAAACCCCACCTAGGGTGCAGTCTCGTAACTATAAGCCATATAGGAAAAAAGGATAAGAGGCTGCGAAAACAACTGGTTGTTGGTAAAACTAGATGGGAGGATCTAGTCTTGTATGGCCGATGTACGCCTCCTTCAAGGGGCAACCAGGGGGAAGATAAGGGCGGCACCCTCCATTAGGGAGCTGATAAGTGTCTTAAGACGCAAATGTCATGAGGCTTTATTTTCGCAAGAAAATTTAGGCTTGTCATATTTGTGCAACAAATATAAAGAGGCAAACAGCCAAGAGAAAAGATAAGACGAGATCAATGGGTTTTTGCAAGAAAATTTAAAGACGTCCTGCGATTTCGTCGCAAGACGACAATGTCATGGGGATTTATTTTCGCAAGAATATTTAGGCCTGTCATATTGTCGCATGAAAAATATCCTGCTGAGGCCATAATACAAGAGATAAGACAATATCAATGGGTCAATACATGAAAGTGTAAAGACATCCTGCGATTTTTTCGCAAAGAAAAAAGAAACGTGGTGAAATAAGACCTTTAACTAGGAAGGAAAAATAAGACCACATAAGAAAATAAGAAAATAAGGTTACGAAAATGATTATATGTGAGCAAACAAGCTTGTGAACATATATATTGAAATGAAATTAAGATAGTGAAAATGATGCACCTTTGATATTTTAATTATATTATATTATGCGAGACTAATAGTGCAGGAATAAACAGTGGAGATAATAAAACAATGAGATACAGTGAGCAAGAAAGATGAGGCAAAATGAACTTGCGAGAACAATAAATATGCAAAGAGGAATGCATATACTAGAGACAAAAACAGAGAAATGAAGAATGGAAGCGATTTGAAGTTACATCAATTTTACCGAGGCAAAATGAGCTAAGTAGCACAAACATTAGATATACATTGCAATAGATAAGCATTCTCATCATACAATTATCATACTCGCATCATGAAAGCATTGCATAAGCATTTCATGGCATAAATATTGCATACACATCTCATAAAATGATCATCACATAAGCATTAAACATGCACAAGTATTTTACAAAAATTTAAGAAATATTCAGAAGTTCGCAAGATTATTCGGGGTTATTCGCAATAATATTCAAAATCTCTCAAGAGTAATGCTCAGAATCTCTCAGGAGCACTATTCGCAGAACTATTCATAATTTCGCAGCACTATTTCAGGAACATTATTTAGGATTTCACAGAGTACTTCATAATTTCGCAGAGTACTTCATAATTTCGCAGAGTACTTTAGAATTTCGCAAGGTTATTTAGAATTTCACAGGATTACTCAGAATTTCAAAGAATGTGTCAGAATTTCGCAGAATGTGGTTATTTTGCAGAATGAGATTATTTCGCACAATTATAAGCAACTTAAAGAGATTATACTATCACATGAGCGCAAAACAAGAGACAGAGGCAAGATAAGAATAAAGAAACAATTTGCTCATTCAACACTTTCTCAAGGATTCTACCTTCATAGATAAAGAACAGAGGCAACTATGGATTACCGAGAAAACATTTTATGTTCTTTATCTTCTCAGCAAGAATCATTTCCAAAGTGGACAAGAATACTCACCAAAAATAGAGTAATAATTTTGTATGAATAGAGGCAATACTTATTACTATCATTCAAAGACGGATACTTATTATATTTTGAGGATTGAGTACTTCTTATATTTCTTCTCGTATACTTCAAGAGTTGATACTTCTTATTTACTTCGCAAATATCTGGAACTTCACAAAAGAATAGAGGCAAGTACATACTTTTCAAGTCCAATATTCTTTCGCTCCTTCCTTCATCAACAAAGACCAAAGACTACTACAACAACAGATTTTTTCTTAAAGATTGCTTTTCAAGCAATATTCAAGAAAAAGTGGAAAAATGTAGGAGCAGAATCTTGCAACAACAACGCTCTTGCGAAAACTTCTACCACATATGGCAAATGTCGCAAATTAATTACAGAGATGACGTAATAGACAACGACAGCATAAAACACGAGAAAAATGTGAATATTTTATGGTTGTTATAAATAAAGCTCGCTAGAACAAGGCGGGAGCTCGCGAGAACAAGGCGGGAGCTCGAGAGAATGTAGCGGGAGATCGAGAGAATATGGAGAAAGCTTCCGAGAGTGTGGAAAGGGATCCTAAAATAGGGGAAGTATGAGGTGTATGTGAGCTATCATCCACTATGTAAACACCTATATAAAGAGAGAGCAGGAGAGATAAGAGGGAGAGACAATTTTGGTAAGAGAGAGAGAGATATTTTGCAGAGAGATATTTTTAGAGAGAAAATGTAATTTTCTTTATCATCTTCTTCCCCAAAAACTAGATCTAGAACTTTACCCAATAATGGAGATTATCAATGTAAATCAAATATAAATTTAAACGATCATAGTGAAGAATCATGGATGTAGATCAAATTGACCGAACCATGTAAAAATCTGTGTATCCATTTACAATTTTAGTATTTTAATCATCATTTTCATATCAAATGAGTTTAGATCAAGATATTACAGGGGGTGTGTTGTGGGAATTCCTACAACTACAGTAACTACCAATTACGCTAGCAAGATGCTAAGATATTGATAGATTTAGTGTGAAATCATACATTAAGTATTGCAAGTGAGCTTTTTTCCCCCTCATATTTCAGGTTTAGGTTTGATATTTGTAACTTTTAGTTGTTAAGTTATAGGGTTAAGTTCTTATACTTTAGCTAAGCCTTTTTTGCTGTTTAATTTTGCTTTTCAGGTAAATTTTCGTGATAAAATTGGTAAAGCAAATAGGAATGCAAGCTGTTAGGTTCAAGATATTGCAGCACAACTCTGGGACGTAAAAACTAAACTCCAAGAAATTTGATTCTCTTCTCAATTCTTAACATTCTATGAACATCTGTAACTCTTATTTACATGAGGAAAATGCATGTGAACTCTTAGTTACACTAGGAAAATGCATGTGTATTACCAATTACACTAGGAAGATGTTGATTTTGCTAGATTCAGTTGTGAAATCTAATGTGATTGTGGTTAGAAAGTAAGAAGAAGTAGAACCTAACCAGAAGTAGTGGTCGTTTCTGGTGCTGAATTCCAATATGAATGTGTAAGTCCTAGTTACACTAGTCAGTTGCATGTGTAACTGCTAGATACACTAGTCATATTCATGTGAAACTATACATTGTTGTATGTACTGTTCATTTAATCTTATAAAAACCGATTGCTTGTTGTTATATTTCAGGTTTCCAATAACTTCATAAAAGCTAATTGCTTATCTGTGGTTGGTCCCGCTGGAATTGGTGTTGACGCTGAATACACAAGTCAAATGCATGTGTAAATATCAATTACGCTAGATAGATGCATATGTATTCCAATTACACTAGACATATGTGTGTGTAACTTTTAGTTACACATGCTAAGAAATTATTGTAAATAAATATTAAAGTAATACATGTATTTTTTTATGTTTTCTTTTTGATGTCTATTTTTTTGATGTGTAACTTTGCATTACACATGTCATAAGGATGTGTAACTTCTGGATACACATGCCATATGCATGTGTAACTTCGGTTTACACATTCACACTATACTTTAATAATTTTGGGCTTAAATTTAAATTTTATTTAATTTGGGGCTTGACAATATATAAAAAGGCATGGATGTCTTTTAATAACTCGGGGCCTAGATTTAAACTTCTTTTAGTTAAGGGTCTCATATTATGGGTTACGCATGGGTCGGGCCTTAGCCTAAAAAGCCATTACATAAAATGAACTAAAACCAAACGCAAACTGTTAAACCCAAACACTACACTCTGGTATCAATGGATGAAGAACTCCCAAATGATATAAATATATTTGTGTGTTGTTTTACACAATAAATAAAGAAAACATATATATAATATACATGAACATAACTTAGTTCGGTAACGCCTTAAACTACGAAAACGAATATCTTCTGTTAGAGCATTACTCGGTTGAACCCACTAGCATTGGTATGTCAAGTTAGTTGTCAATTTTAGTTGCCAAAATTCATTCTTGATTTAGCATACTAACGATAGTTTCGGACTAGATTAGGTCTAAGAAGTTGAATCGAAGCTATCCTTAAAGGATGAAGATTGAAGACTACAAGAAGATATCAACAGGTACTTCATCAACAAAGGTATGTGATTGGTTTCATTTGGATTCTTGTTCAATTCCACCTTTCTAATGTATCGGGATAAATGCTCACTCTATGGAACAATTCCTATGACTGTAAATGTACATTTATGTATATATACTTGAGGTTATTTGATTCATGACTTTGGTGACAATAACCTTTATTCCTATAGAGGATCTCATGTTATAGTGAATGAGCTTACGAATTCAACAAGCCAAGAATCACTCAATTCCGAGTTATAACGATGAAGTTATGAGTGATTTATTAAAGTAACAATTATAAGTGTTGGGCACAATTACGTGACTTGAAGTCTTTTTTAGTCAAGTTGGTGATGTTTCCTTATCTAGGCAAGTTAGTTATTACTCCAAACATCTTTGATTACCATATTTCAGTTTCCGATCGTATACCAACACTTGTTAGTCGAAATTGGAAGCTAGAAAGAAAACTTCGATTAAGGTATCTCGTAAAAATCCTTAAAAAGTTTAAACAAGATACCTCTATATTTATCTAGTTGTTCTTATTGTAGAATTATTAGGGTTTTCTTAACTTGGAAATTGATCTTTGGAATCACCCAAGTTTACTTACGAAATTTCTGGTGTCTGTGTTATTTATTTTTCGCATTATATTTTATTTATATAATTGAAATAATACAGGTTGTACGTTAATCAATCATAGTTGTTAAATCCGACCTTGTTTGTTGGATAAGACTTGATTGATCTTGACATGATTTTGTTGTTTTCACACTGTTAGACCAGTCCGGATTAACCCTGTTTCAAGTGGACACCGTGTTGAAATATTTCTTTAGTGATTGTTGCTTAAAGAGGTTTATACACGGTGGATATTGAATAGGTTGTGATTAACACAAAATATTTTGGTTTAAGAACTTCACACTAAAATCAGGTTTACGGACTTGCTTTTATTTAACCATTGATTTTGTTGAGTAAGAGATAAACTCTTTAGTATTATTCTTTGATTGAGTTTTCACTCTCGGAATATTATTGAAGTTTAGTCCATACAGATTGCCAAACGAAATATTGGGTGTGGTTGTTAGACCCCCGCTTTTTCAATTGGTATCAGAGCAGGCAAACACGTTAAGACCTCATAAGTCTGTATTTAAAGCAATCTGATTGTTATGGAAAAAAGTGTTATCTCTATAAATGTACCACCAGTCTTCGATTCATGTGCGAGATTTTCAATCATGAGTTCGTATTGTTAATGGCTACGATCATCCATTAGTTACAGTAGACGGTGTAACTGTTGCAAAGGATATTGGTGAATATAGTGATCTTGAGATTCTTGCTGCAAAGAAAAATTCTGAAGGATTAAATTCTATCATCCATGCCATTACCCCAGATCTTCAGCACCACGTTACTACGTGTAATAAGTCTAAAGATGCTTGGGATATCTTAGAAACCGTATTCGAAGGGAATGCCGCAGAGAAAGAAGCAAGGCTTCAAAATATAGCTTCTGACTGGGAAAACCTTCGCATGTCTGATGATGAAACCTTTGATGAGTTTAACCAAAGACTTTCTCAAATAGTTAACTCCTCATATTCATTAGGAAGAACTATTCTAGAGAAAGTTATTGTGTGTAAAATTATGGGAACATTATCTATATACCCCTACTATGAGACCCCTTGCAAAAATACCCTTATGAACTTTACAAATACCCATAATCCTAATACATTACTAAAATACCCTATTTTATATAGTAAATATACAAAACCACCACCACCAATATTCAAAAAAATAAAAAAAATATCTAATGTCCACCACCACCACCGACGACCACCACCGCCGACCACCACCAACCACCACCACCGACGACCACCACCACTAACCACCACCACCACCACCGATGACCACCACCACCAAGAACCACCACCGACGACCACCACCAACCACCACCACCACCAACCACCGCCGACAACCACCAACCACCACCACCGACGACCACCACCGCCAACCACCACCACTGTCCACCACCATCGCCAACCACCGACGCCGCTAACGAATACCATCGCTGTCTACTACCGTCGCCGCTAACAACCAACACCCACCGCCGCTGCCAGCCATCACCGCCGTCAACCACCATCGCCGCCGTCAACCACCACCACCATGTGGAGTCAACTTGCTGAAGTTGTGTCCATATCGAAGGCAACTAGATCAAGTTGTCTTCAACAATAAAGGCAATTAGCACAAAGTTATCTTCAAAAAGTGACAGCAACTAGCCTAAGTTGTCTCCATATATGGAGGCAACTAGCACAAGTTGTCTCTAAAAAAAATAAAAATTATACACAAATAAGTGAACCTAGTGTGAATCGAACACACATCTTATGACATATAGTCAGTTGTGCTACCATTGCACCACAGGTTCACCACACCATCAGTGCTCAACCAATAATTCAAACCACCACTAGACAAACACCATATCCTTCATCTCTGTTACTGCAAACTCTACCTACAACAACTTCATGATAACAACCATCTATGCACACTTGCAACATGAGTCAATAGCTGCAGTCACTTCCATGCCCCTACTCAAACACCATCAGCAACACACAAGCAGTAACAACTTCTTATTCTGCTTTCACTGCCTGGATACATATTGAGTTCATGCTCAAGTTCCTAAGCATTCATCTATCCTCTTGACTTTAAAGCATGAGCATCATCAGCACAACCATCATCAGCAAATAAACACAACCCTGTGTTACCATTGCACCAAAAATTCGTCAACTAGCTCAAAAACATAACCAAGTTGCCTCCGAACTGGAATCAACTAGCTCAAGTTTCCTCCAAAAGTGAAAGCAACTTGGTCAAGTTGTCTTCACTGTTGGAAGCAACAAGCACAAGTTGCCTCCAATTTGGAATCAACTAGCTCAAGTTGCCTCCAAAAGTGAAAGCAACTTGGTCAAGTTGTCTTCAAAGTTGGAAGCAACTAGCACAAGTTGTCTCCAAATAGTAGAACCATTCTCTGCAGCTTCCTTTCTCAAATCCACCAAATATTCTTTCTCCATCCACTGAAACTGAACCCATCTTCTCATTTACAGTTGCACTTTCAAGAATCTCAACTCTAACACATAAGAATTATCCTCCTTTCTTGTTTTGAACCTTACCAGCTGCACCGTCTCAGCTTCTTTGTTGACTGCAACATCTCTACACAAACACACAGCACCTGCAATTGCAATTACAAACAAGACGACCACCAAACTAAGATGCACTTGAACACACTGATATTCCTTTATGCTCAACACTTCTTGTGCATCTTCACCTCAACTTCCATCTCCTTTCAACTGTCCCTCATTTCAGTTCCATGGCAACAACACCTGCAATCTGTACCAGCCTTAAAACATTCATCTATTTCAGTTCATTGCACAATAAACTACACCACAAATTCATAATCCCCTGTAACTACACAGATCCTTGGAAACGACATACTTTGCTCCCTATTAGCTTGTAGCAACAACACCAACATTAATCCTCTGCACCTGCAACCAAAGAAAATCTGAATCGACAACTCGAAATCTGAATCTACAACTTAAAATCGAAAATCAAAGAAACAAACAAATTTCTTAATATTTCTCGAAACTGAATTCTTCATTCAAACTCCAAATTGTTCATTCAAAATCGAATATCGATCTCAAAAGTTAAACGAAACCAAAAATACCCGTTAAGTTAATTAACCAGTACATATTTGATATATATCCTCCACCACCGCCGCCAGCACCACCGCTATCATCACCAATACAACTTCAACAGCAACACCCATTTTATAAAAATCATGATATTCAACTCAGAAACATCACCAGAACATTGATTTCTTCTATCAAATTCTGAATCAACAATCTCAATCTCAATTAAATCGATTTTTTTTTAAATTAATTGAATCAACACAAATCAAATTTTCAGAAAACTCTGCAACCAAAATAACAAATCGAGTTGCCAATTCAATTAATTTCTTTAAATTAATTGAAAATCATACATACCAAATCGATGTCTCTGAAATCTGAATCTGCAACTCGAATCGATCTCTGAATCTGAATCGGCAACTCGAAACCGAAACCTAAAGAAACAAATACCACTAACACCATAGTTTATACCACTAACACCAGCAGAAATTTCAAAGCAAGAGAAAGAAGATAATCGACATGAATTTGAAGTTTCTGATGCTTTAGATTAGGTTTTAATCATCAAGTTATCCACAATGGCGATGAATATGAAGGTGTTGGAGAGATATGGTGATGTTGGTAGCAGTTACGGCAATGGAGAAACACTGGTGGTGGTGGAAATGGAGATGATGGTGGCGTTGGTTGTGGTCGTGACTGAAAAATGAAACTGGTTTTTCTCAGAGTGAAAAATGAAAAGGAAGTTGAAGTATAAGGTGTAAAGGTTAAAACTAGAATTATGTAAATTATTTTTCTATTCATAATTTCAATTACGCCATCAAGGGTATTTGTAAAGATTCATAAGGGTATTTGTGCATGACCCATGGATAGTAGGGGCATAAGTAACATTCCCACTAAAATTATCAGGTTTCTACCATCAAGATACGAGTCTAACAGACATGCCATTGAAGAAGC
The DNA here is from genome assembly GCA_023529315.1 of Papaver bracteatum. Lineage (NCBI taxonomy): Eukaryota > Viridiplantae > Streptophyta > Magnoliopsida > Ranunculales > Papaveraceae > Papaver > Papaver bracteatum. The sequence goes on along the minus strand of JAJJWX010002107.1, from coordinate 2,650,184 downwards.
AAATGATCTTTCTACACTCTCCAGAAATACTCTTGTTGGAAAGTTAAAGATCTTTAATAATGAACACGCATCTAGAAAAGAAGTGATTTCTCTTAAAGCTGCAAATAATTTTGAATCCTCTAAGGATAAATCTGGTTCGCCAGAAACTAAGGATGTTACTCCACGAAAATTTAGAAAACTCTTGAGAGACAGGAAAAAAAGATTTTCTAAAGTTACAACATCTCCTAATGATGATGTATAATGTTATAACTGTTGTGGTTTCGGGCACCTTTCTTCAGTATGTCCTAGATGGAATCGTAGACAATCGGCATATGCAGCTACTTTGCCTACTCTTGATGATAGAGCCGAATATTTTGATTACTAAGAGTACGCAAGCGAGGTAGCATTAGCTTCTAGAAAAATTCTTTCGGATACTGATTCTGATTCTGACGAAGAAGTGTCCCATGTAGATCCAGTTGCTAATAATCTTCTTAAGGAATGTCATCAAAAACTCTCGGAAGATGAAAGTACCATCTTCAGTGAGAAATTTAAATATGACAGACTTCATAGTCGGAATAAATACTTGCAAGACCAACTTGATTCTATTGGTGCAAAAGATTATCTCAATGAGATATGAAAGCTTAAAGAAGAAATTGTTGATGATCGTGAGCGGGAAATTATTCTTCAAGCAAAGCTAGATAACTTAGAGAAAATTGAGATGAACTTGTTATTTGATTCGGAACGAGAAGATCTCAAGGTTCAATGTGAATCATCCAAGAATGATCTAGTTCTTGCGCTTGAGAAGGTCAAAAGTTTGGAAAAAGAAAACTCGAGCTTAAAAGAGAGTCTGTCTAGAAATAGCAGCTCAGATAAATTAACCTCGATATTGGGAGCATGTATAATTCATCGTGATACATAAGGATTGGGCTATGAAGGAATAGACGCTCCTAGTATTTATACAGACATAAAATTTGTCAAAGCTAATGATTCTTCTCAACCAAAACCTTCCACGGTTGACAAAAATAAAGTATCTTTATCAACTACTGATAACGAAAAGAGGAACTCATGTCAAGTTTCAAAGCAAGAACATACACATTCAGGTAACACCAAACATAACTTTTTTCATTCTACCAAACATTGTTTTTATTGTGGAAAACCAGGTCACTTGGAAAGGAATTGCAGATTTCTTAAATGAGATAAAACCATATTTGATTTTATTAAGATGACAAGATCTGATGTTCCAAACTGGAGAAAAACTGAGTCTCATAATATCAGTTTTTCCAGTATTCCCCCCAAGAAGTTTCATAATTATATTTGGGAGAAAAAAAATACGTTGCTCCAAAATCTACTCATAAATGGGTACCAAAGAAGATCAATAAAGCAACAAGTACTATTAAGAAGGATCTCCCAGAAAAGAGTTCGACAAGGGATAACATCTTAAAAAGGTATGGAATAGTTATTGAAAGTTTCAAGGAAGTTGTTAAATTCCTAGAGTCTATCCATGATTTTGTTTCGAATACTTGTTGTGAGCAAGATTTGTTCACCTCAACACAACCTGATTGTGTTGAAAGTGCATCCTCATCAAGAAGCCCAAGTAAATGCGATGAGGATTGCAAAAGAATTGGGGCGCACATATTATGTTGGGTAATTTTTGAATATGTGGAACAATTTATTGTTTCGAGGTGAGCTTAACTCGCTTATATATTTCTCTAAATATATGTTGAATCTCTTTGCTTTAACCAAGTTCATCTTTACCCGTGACGAAAGTCGTGATGACGTTTCAATCTTGAAAATGGCTTTGATGACGATAGTCGATTCTTATGTCTAAGGACTATTATAACATTATAGAAGAATGTTTCAATGATTGAAATGTAGAGTTGAGATTACGTAACCATCTATGTATATAAGCATATATAGTGTGTTCTCACATTAGTGTATAAATCCATATACCGGAAACCAAGTGCGTGCATATGTGTGCATGCGGTATTGGTGAAGGAAACAGGTTAGGTATGCATACCCGTACGTGTACTGGCGAAATTTTTCGAAATGAAAATTTCTGCTGAGTTTGTAAGTTTGCAAAATGTCAAACCAGTCACCTTAGGTACACGTACCCATGGAAGTTTTCGAACCAAAAATTTCTGCTGAGTTTGTAAACTCAAATCCGGTAGCTAAGGTACGTATAACTGTACGCGTACCCAAGATGGTTATATTTCTCAAATCAGTAGCTCATGAACTTAAACAATAAATAAATAAGGAATGCAATCTTTGCAAACCGTGGCTATATTGTTCATGAATTGATTCGAGTGATTCTGCTGAGTTTGTAAACTCAAATCTGGTACGTACCCGTACCCGTACCCAAGCTGGTTATATTTCTCAAATCGGTAGCTCATGAATTTAAACAATAAATCAATAAGGAATGCAATCTTTGCCAACCGTGGCTATATTGTTCATAAATTAATTCGAGTGAATCAAACCGATTTTGTTTTAATTGTGTCTATGTATAAAGATCTAAGCAATTGAACAACTCTTAAACTAGTTATTTTGAGTCATTTGAACTAGTTGTGAAGAAGATTAATATGGATAAATACCACGTGTATGATTCTGAATTACCTAACTTGATCTTTGATTGAAATTCTTAAGTATAACAGGTTAAGCAATAATCAAATCCATTGGATGTTGGTTTTTATTGTCAAAGAAACTTTTTCATACACTCATGGTAACCATTCTTGGTGTAAATCCTTGTGGATAAGGTTGTTCTTCCTTCTAAGCATAACAATTCTTGTTTATACAAGTTTATATCTTAGAAAAGATGATCACAATACTTGATCTTTATGATTACATATTGTGTATTGTTACCATGAGATAGTTCTAATTTCTTAGTAACACAATCTCATGAGAGACTTTCAAGGATTTGTTCTAAAATCATATCTCCTTGTGGGATTTTTAAAATCCAATATATAAATCCTTATCCCTGGAGTAAGGTCACTCTTGCTCTTCTTTAGGGAATAAAATTTTATGGGGGAGACTTTTTAAATGAACTTGTGCTTAATGGTCATATCTTTGTAGAGAGAAGCGGGTTTGGAACATGAAGGGGTTACTTATATCTTTATAAACTCTTTGATGAAGTCACTAAGTTTCGACTCTGTAATATCATCTAAACAAAGTTGATATGTTACACTTTTGCTGTAGAAGTGTTTCCGTGAAAAATTTCATTAGGATCCCGTTTTCTACCTTTTCCAATTTTATTGACAAAAAGGGGGAGAATTAATGTGTAGTTCACACTACAAATACATATGGTTTACGGGTCATTATGTAAGGGGGGGGGGGGTGGTTTTCATGTTGATATGGAGTATTGACTAAGGGGGGGTGATACATAACACCGTAGTATTATTGTTAAAGTTGTGATACAATGAAACTTTGATGATGTGTAATAATACTATGATGGATCTTCAACAAGTACAGGATGAACACACGTAAAGTTGAAGAACCAAGGAAATCAAGCATGTAGGATTTTGGAGTTGTAATGCTAGCTTTTAACAAGTACAATCCATATGTAAAATGGTTTTGTCACTAAAATTGACAAAGGGGGAGATTGTTAGAGCAATGCTCAGTTGAACCCACTAGCGTTGGTATGTCAAGTTAGTTGTCAATTTTAGTTGCCAAAATGCATTCTTGATTTAGCATACAAAAGATAGTTTCAGACTAGATTAGGTCTAAGAAGTTGAATCGAAGCTATCCTTAAAGCATGAAGATTGAAGACTACAAGAAGATATCAACAGGTACTTCATCAACAAAGGTATGTGATTGATTTTATTTGGATTCTTGTTCAATTCTAACTTTCTAACCTATCGAGATAAATGCTCACTCTATGGAACAATTCCTATGACGGTGAATGTACATTTATGTATATATACTTGAGGTTATTTGATTCATGACTTTGGTGACAATTACCTTTATACGTATAGAGGATCTCATGTTATAGTGAATGAGCTTACGAATTCAATGAGCCAAGAATCACTCAATTCCGAGTTATAACGATGAAGTTATGAGTGATTTATTAAAGTAACAATTATAAGTGTTGGGCACAATTACGTGACTAGAAGTTATTTTTAGTCAAGTCGGTGATGTTTCCTTATCTAGGAAAGTTAGATATTACTCCAAACATCTTTGATTACCATATTAAAGTCTTTGTGATTCCTTCCTAATTTAGTTTGTGATTTATTCACAAAAATACAATTTGCTAAATTATTTATTTAATTATTTTGGCAAGAGTTGTAACTTAGGAAAGACTCTCAAAATTAGGAGAGTCTTGAAAAAGGAAAATAGCTATACTAAGCTTTCAAGCTACCTTTCACTATAAATAAATGGTTCATGAGTGCTACACGTTTTCATCCCCTTTGGAAAATTGGTGTTAGCTTCACAAGGTTGTTTTCCATGTCTTTTGTTCATCATGAACAAGAGTGAGATAAAAGTCTTTGTTTTGGGGATCACAAAGCCGAGTTGGATTTAATCTTCGTGATTGATTATACAACTTGTAATCTAGGTATTTCACCTCTTGTCTATTCTAAGGTTTTCTCTTCTGATATAAAATCATTCAAGAGTTGTTGATCATAAACCCTAGGTTTTGATAGATTTCAGTTTCCGATCGTATACCAACACTTGTTAGTCGAAATCGGAAGCTAGAAATAAAACTTCGATTAAGGTATCTCGTAAAAATCCTTAATAAGTTTTAAACAAGATATCTCTAGATTTATCTAGTTGTTCTTGTTGTAGAATTATTAGGGTTTTCTTAACTTGGAAATTGATCTTTGGAATCACCCGAGTTCACTTACGAAAATCAGATTCACGGACTTCTTGTGAGTACACATACTAATTGTAAGTTAAAACCATAATCTACAAGTTTGTTTTGATATTACTTTTACCTAGTAATTTTTTTCCTCAAACCAAACACAAGATTTCCAAAACCTTGATTTACAATTAAAGGGAAATCAAACCGGTGTGTTGTGAAAACAAAATATCGAATCGTATCAATCGTGTTGTTGTATCTTCTAAAGAGAGCCTTGGGTTCTGCTAGAAGATTTATGAGAAGAGTTCCTAAAGAGAATCGGTATTCTGCTAGGAGTTCTATAAGAATACAGCTGAAGAAGGTATTACATCTAGTCCGAATAGGTAGTAGGAAATTGGTATAACAGCTTATAATCAGTGTGTGTTTATTTTAGACTAGGTCCCGGGGTTTTTCTGCATTTGCGGTTTCCTCGTTAAAAAAAATTCTGGTGTCTGTCTCCGTATTATATATTATTTATATAATTGAAATAATACAGGTTGTATGTTAATCAATCATAGTTTTTAAATCCGGCCTTGTTTGTTGGATAAGAGTTGATTGATCTTGAACACTTGATTTTGTTATTTTCACACTGTTAAACCAGTCCGGACTAACCCTGTTTCAAGTGGACACCGTCTTGAAATATTCCTTTAGTGATTGTTGCTTAAAGAGGTTCATACACGGTGGATATTGAATAGGTTATGATTAACACAAAATATTTTGGTTCAAGAACTCCACACTAAAATCAGGTTTACAGACTTGCTTCTGTTTAACCATTGATTGTGTTAAGTAAGAGATAAACTCTTTAGTATTATTCTTTGATTGAGTTTTCACTCTCGGAATATTATTGAAGTTTAGTCCATTCATATTGTCAAACGAAATATTGGGTGTGGTTGTTAAACCCCCGCTTTTTCATCTTCATTGCACCATTTCTTCTGATAACTAAAAACTGAAGTGGGAACGAGTGAGCACATCATCCCAAGAGGGTGCTTAATGAAAACATGTAACTCTCAAGTAATCACTAACATGCATCACAGTTCTAAAAGCATATAAGTTGAAAGAAACAAGAGAAACTAATCAATCAGCAATTTATGTATCACGAAGCAAGTGTCACTCTAACCTCTGGAAACTCATTGGAGAAGACGGCGCGAGAGGAACCCTAATCAATTATAAGATCATCCACACATAGGGCCCATACAAACCATGATTCAGAATATTACCATCAAGATCAGAAAGTTAGACAAACAAGTGTAATATGCACACGGGTGATTTGCTTCGGATAAAATAGTATATATAATATCATAACGGATGAATTACCGCCCTACTAAGTAATATTCAAACGGATGAGTTACAGCCCTACTATATTAATAAGCAATAATATCCAAACGGATGACTTAGCCCCATACTAATGAAATAGTTATAATAATATTCAAACAGATGACTTACCGCCCTACTAAGTAATATTGTCGACGAATGAATTACCGCCTTAATTAACTTAGCTAGGAACTGTGGGGAAACACAGACACTCCTCGCAAGGAAATATCACAATACATATCACAAACAATACATCGAAGCAAACATATCATACAAATAGTAAAGTATCATCATGTTCGCAGATAAAGGAAAACTTAATGATTATAATAAGGTTACAGAGTTCCCACCTGATTTGATGATAAGAAATGCCTACCTCGAGATTCTCAATCCGTTGGATCATCCTTTGAATCGATCGTTGTTAATAAAGATTAATTTGGTTTGTTTATCTAGTTTTCATCATCAATAAAAGGTCATCCATCATCATCTCCAATAATTAATTAAATCATCATCATCAAGAGTCCAGACATCAAGATAAAACCAGTTCCATCATCACCATGTCTAGCTATCTATCATTTAAAATCAACTGGTTACACTCTCTGAAGTTTCTTCAATTCTTTGGTTCCCTATCTTTATGTTTACTCACTCCCCCTTTAACTCTTCCCAAATATCCATCGCTCCTCACAACATCTCTACTACTATCATAAAATTTTCTCTCTTTTCCTTTCAATATAAATCCCTTCCAAGCTTTTTCTCTCCCATACTAGCTCTCTGGCTTCATTTCCCTTCTCTTAATCTTACAAGTAGGTGAAACAGGTTGCACATAAAATGAAGAGATAACTCTTCGTCCAAAAACGTTTTATGAATTCAAACTATTTAGCATTTACTATTCAATAACTAAAATATTACTAGGGGCAACCATTTTACAAACCAATGTCACATTTATGTCAAGTCAAATGGGCCAACGCAGAGTCAGATAGGGTTCATCGATCAACGGTACCAGTAAAATGGTCAACTCAGGTTGACATTTGTCAAACTTCGACTTCCAAATTTCCAAGTGCGATATCTTCTTCGTCCGATATCCGTTTTACGCTTTCCTGTAGTCCAATTCGCAATAATCAAGTGCGAATACCTAATTTGCACTAAAATACCTTGATCACAAGAATATCCCGTTAATTTCCTCTTAACATCAACAATCACATTAAAAGATGCGAATATGAATTTTATCTAAGAGAACAACCTAACGTGTAAAAGCACTAATCAAGTTTAATTCCCTAGATGCATTAAGTTCTATGAAATCAGGCCAATCAAAGCAATCGAACGTGTAAAAGCACTAATCCGATTTAACAAAGGTTATGGTTCACATATGATCATAAGAATATATAATTATATACTATAATCATATTTATGCTACTTGCAATCAGGAATTATCACTTTTGCGTATAATAACCCTACTCTAGCAATAAAGATGAACGCAAACTCAACTGGTAAGGAGTTTTTCCAAATTCCTTACCAATTTGCACAGTTTTTGCGTTTTATCTGCTGTAACGTCAGAATTCAGAACTTTCGGTTTTACACATTGAGGATAATGTGAAGTTTAAGTGTGGGGGAGCATTTATATGTTTGTTTAGTTTGTTTTATGCCTTTAGTAACAAAAAAAAAATCATAAAAAATAGAAAAACCAAGAAAAAATTTTGTTTCTTTTTTAACTCCGAAATCTAGAAACTTGTGCCTTTAGGATGACACCATTAGTGGATGGAACCATTTTGAATGCAGGAGTTGAGGAACCAATTAACTATAAAGGGGACGAACATAGCTCAGAAATCACAATTAACATGATAGTTGTTACCATATCTCGGAATATCACCATATCACATTCTATTTTTATTTTTCCATATTTATCTATTGTTCTCTAAGTGTTTTGGTGGGTCACTAAACATCGACTTTTTATTACTGCTAGGATGAAATAGAGTGATTGAGTTGCTAAAAAAAATGAAAAAGAAAAGAAAGTATTATTATATTGGTTGAATAAAGTCACTCCTGGTTCCCTTGTATATGCCAGTGAGTTGATGTAGAATTCAAACCAGTAGCTCAATCCAATAGGATGCATAGGTTCATCTTGGCAGTGACCTTCAGACAGATATGGGATACATCGAACCCTTGATTTTCATCACTAATCACCACAGCCTCAGTTCATCAGATGCAAATCCGAATCATACCCATCTTTCCTTTTCATCGAATTCTTCTTCTAATCTTCTCAAATTCTTCATCTATTCACTGCCAACTGCTAATCAAAGCAAAACCCCATCAATTTCTCTTCACCACTGTATCACTCAATACCAGTTTAAACCCCAACTCAATCAAGCCAATATCAACAACATCTTGTCTAACCATTACATCTCACCTGCAGATAACCTTCAAAATCAACACAAACCCATTTGAATACTCGCCCTGATTTTCACAGTAACCCATCAATCCATCATCTTCTTCTTCTCTCAACCAAACAGCAGCAATTTCAACCACCAACCCTCAAATTCCACCTCCTGATCCAATATCAAAGCCCTTTAATCTTTCAATTTCTCACCTGAAATTCATGCTTCGGCATTTTTCTCGATCCCCTTTTCTCTCTTTTTGTCTTTCAGGTGCAAATGATTGAAGAGATTTGACTTCTCTCGATCTCATTAGGTCTTAGTGGTGGGCTGGCTATTTGCACCCACTGTGCTTGGGTCTGGCCACCCCATTGCAGCCCCTTAACATCAGCTGGGCTTGTCTTTAGTGCTTCTGTAGAACTGGTCTCCCATTAACCGTAGCCAGGATCCCAATAGTGTTTGCTTGTGGAATGACCTCTTTGCCCTTTCAACTCAAAATGAGTGTTTTCTTCTTCTTTTGCTACATATGACTCCAAAGTACCTAATAACTCAAAAGCGGCCATAAGATACATAATTTCCACGAAAAGTAGCAAAGAAAGCATAAATACTAAATATAAAATAAGGTGTTTTAGACACTTATCATCTAGCAATAAAGATGAACGCAAACTCAATCGATTCGCGACTCGACTAAACAAACATTCAAATCATGTAGCTGTAGTTGTAGATTATTCTGCAACTACACCCTCAATAGAATTAGTAAAAACTCAAGAAGTTCTTGATGGTGAATGATAACTTTCTTATTAATTCTCTTAGTTGATTACATAGAATTATCAAAATGGAACTAGAATAGTTACAACTTTTTCTATTCTCTTTCCTAAGATAATTTCTTACACTCATTAAAAGAACCTCCTGAATTTTACATTTGAACTCCTATTTATAGTAAAACTTATGCAGCTGTATATGAATTGCGAAGTATCGCAATTCATCCTCGCAAAATTATTTCATCCTCGCAAAACTTCATATTTCCCCGCACTACTTCTATCATCGTATCATTTTATAACTCTTTCCTCTTTTATTTATTACGATACTCGTGAACTATTATCTTGCGATATTCAGTACCTACATCTTGCCTCTTCTCATGTCAATTCTACGAAGAAGAAATTTCATGAGAATCTCTATTCTCGTAAATTTAGTGTAGTTATTACCACCCGTCAAGTTCGCAACACGTCTTTTTACTTTTCCCTTATCTTTTTGACACGTTTCTTCGTAACTGTTCTTTTCAACCGTTCACGCTTACTCGTATTAATGAGTTTCTATCTTCATCAAACTCTCTCTATTTATAAATATTATCCTTTGTTTTTGCTTTTTATTCTCTTATCTTATTCATCTTCTTCACCACTTCTGCCTCTGCAATGTATTTTATCTTTTTTCCTTTCTATTTTCCATCTTATATTCAATGGCACCAAAGAAGAAAACTATTGAACAGATTAATGCGGAACTTGCTGATAGGGACCTCATTCTCTCTGAGATTGAAGGTTATGATAATAAATCTTCTCTCTGTGTGAAGCTCTTTACCAACTATGTTTGGGATGATCAGAAAATTTTAATCTCACGAGGTCAAATCCTCGCAGGTCTTCCTCTTCCTCTTTATGATGTTAACTTTCCTCTATTCTATGAAATTATTTCCCACCCCAATTTTTCTTGTGCCATTTACCAATTGACTGGTAATTGTATTCGCCTCTTAGTTGAATTCGCAAATCGTGCCGCTTTTGGGAAATCTTTGTATTCAGTTGATCTTAGGAAACCTGGATTTGAAAATATGGAAATTGTTGCTGCGAATTATATAGTTGAGGGTTTCTTCAAAAATTACACACTAATTCCTGCGAGGAAAGAAGATAATCGTTGGGGTGTTCGTCTTCATCGTAAATCTAATATCGCAGCAGATGATCTTCTCATGCACGATATTGATTATGCCTCAGGAAATAATAAGACACCTCGTCGTTCTAATGATGAAGATTGGTATAAGTACCCTTTAATATTTTCGGGTTCTTATATTTCTGGGATATTAGAACTTCCTGCGAACCTTCGTAACCGCCATTATCAACCTTAGGTTTATATAAATGTATGTACTTCCATCTCCTTATCTTTTTGTTACCCTTTAATTTCAAATGAGGTAAGAAACACTCTTGTATTTTTCTAAACAATATATTGTTGCCTCTGTTTCTTATCCTTATTTGAATTTGCAGGTTCCACTTCTTCCTGAGATTGCTGCGAGTGAAAATAAGAGTTCTAATTCTTCTAAAAGGTTTACTGCAAGACAACAAACTCTTCGTTCTGCGAAGGTTACCCAAGCTTCTGGTAGTCAAGATGATGCTCTTCGCAAAGGGAAAAGGAAACTTCAAGATGTTGTTTACGAGAGGAGGAAAAAGAAGAAACTCTCAACCATGTCTCATTCCAATGTAATCTCTTCTAATGAGAATATTGAGGAAGATCTTGGTGATGAAGATGATAAATTTCCTGAGAAGGAATTTAGTTCTAATTCTGATACCCTTTCTGACAAAGGAGATGATGATGATGTTGATGAAGGTGGGAATGAAGATTATAGTATCCCAGAAACTTTTGCCTCAGCAATGGTTAGCATATCTGAGGCTTTCCTCCATTCTTCTCGTGGATTAGGAAATTCTCCTACAGAGAATGCTCGCAAACTTATTTCGAAGGCTTGTAAAGTTCCTACTGTAATTGATAATAACTCCCTCAAAGGCATTTCAAGATTCGTCTCTCCTGCTTCATTATATGCTTTAGGTAGCATGGTAAGTTTCTTCTCTATTCCTTGTTTATTTCCCTTATTTTGTTGATTTCTAACCCCTTTTTTCTTGTTTAGGTTGGAAGAGTTAGTTGTGCAACTGCTTCTGATTGGGAAAGACGTCATTCTATTGCTGAGAAGAAAACTTTGAATCGTTGTAAGAAGTTAGAGGTTGAAAATTAAAATCTCCGTTAGAAAGTAGAGGATTTAAGTATTGATAACGCAGAATTAACATCCCGTCACGAAGATAATTCACAATCTGCGAGCATCGCAATTGATAATTCTTCTCTTCTTGAGGAGAATAATCAATTAAAGCTTGAAAATTCTTATCTTCGTAATGATAAGAAGCAATTAGAAGGTAAATTCTTTGCGATGGTAATTATTTTGATTACTTTTCCTTCGTAATTTGCTAACCAATTCCTTAATTTCCCTCCTTGCTGCAGAAAATTATGCGAAGATGAATGACGATCTGGAAACTATCCTTGCTAATCGTGATAAGAAAATTTCTGATTTGAGGTCTCAGCTTCTAATTTCCCAGCATAACCATAGTTTATATGTCAAGCGTTTTCGAGCTAAGATGACTCGCAAGATTTGCGAAGATAATGAAATTCCTCTCAAGAAGTACCATACGCTCCTTTCCGAAGAAATTCCTGAAGATACTCCATATCTGGAAATCTCTGATAGTGAAGTTGAAGATGATAGTGAAGTTGAAGAAGAAGATCATTTTGATGGGAATAGATCGCCTGAAAAATAACTTCACTCTTTTTTGTATGTCTGTTCTGTTTCTTTTCAATACAACACTTTCTTCTTGATTGCACTTTTAATCAATCCAACAATTTCTTTTTCAAAGCTTAATTTGAATTAATCTTTCTTTGATTGATTGTTTCCCTTATTCGCATAACTTGATCATGTGGAGAGAAATAATATATCTTAAAGACTTAGCTTAGTATTCCCCTTCCCCTTATTATTGCTCTTCAAATGATCAACTATCGCTGGAAGTATTAGAATATCCTTCTCAAATTATCTTACGAAGTTTCGTCTTATTGTGATTATGAATAAAAAGTCCTCCCTTTGAAGTATAAGAAATATAAGCCTTTTGCCTTTTGCGGAATGTTGCGAAGTAAATAATAAATATCCCCTTGAAGTATAGGAAGTATGAAGTATACGAAATATGAAACACCCTTAAGAAGTATAAAATATCTTTGAAGAAGTATTAGCAGTATTCAATTCATGAAGAATTGCCCAATATATGAAGAAGTATAAGAATTATTACTCACTGTATGAAGAAGTATAATAAGTACTTAACCTTCGCAAAATTAAATATCCGTTGAAGAAGTATAATAAATATGATATATTCTTGAAGAAGTATAAATAGTATTGAATTTGTGGAGAAATATTCAATATATGGAGAAGTATAAGAAGTATGTAATTCTCGTAAAATTTTACGAGTATGAACTTATCTGTATTTGATTGCTATCAAAATCACATCTTTTGTTAAGTCTTCGTGAAAATTCTTCAATGATGTTATCTTCTTTGATAGGACTTCTTGTAAAAATTCTTCAATGATATTTACGAAGCTGTCTTCTCTTCAAAACTTCATGATGTATATTCTTGTAAAATTTCTTCAATGATATCGACGAAGTTGTCTTCTTTTCAGATCTTCATAATGTATATTCTTGTATAATTTCTTCAATGATTTTGATGTAATGAATTTCATTAATTTCTGTGGTCTTATCATGCCTTCCTAAGTAAAGGTCTTATTTTGCCACCTCTTTTGTAGTAAATTTTTGTATTTGCGATAATATGACAAGTCTGAACATTCTTGCGAACATACAACCTCGTGACATTATCGTCTTGCGATGAAATCGCAGGACGTTTTTACACTTTCATGTAATAACCCATTGATCTCATCTTAACTTCTTTGTTTCATTCTGCGAGTTCTTTTTGTATGTTTTCCTTCTTCTTTTTTTTTTTTTTTTTTTTTTTTAGAATGCTCGCAGAACTTCATTTGTTGCACAAATATGACAAGCCTTTATGTTTTCGCAAACAAGAAGCCTCGTGACATTTGCGTCTTATAGCACGTATCAGCTCCCTAATGGAGGGTGCTGCCCTTTATCTTCCCCTGGTTTCCCCTTCAAGGAAGCGTACATCGACCATACAAGGTTAGCTCTTCCCATCCGGTTCTTCCAACAACCAGCTTTTGATCGCAACCTCTTATCCTTTTTTCCTATAGGGCTTATAGTTACGAGGTTGCACCCTATGGGGTATCTTTGGGCCAAGTGCATCATTTTCCAAGACTTGTCAAAAATGGCAGATGTGGTTCAACCTCACCCGGCACTCTTGACTCAACCGTGTACCTCGGCGCCTTGATCGTTTTCTTTCGTGACTTCTTGGGAAAGACAAGTATGCCTTAGTCGCCCAACCTAAATCCTCTTACACCGCATTTTATATTGCATAATGTCGCTAGATTAGGTGAGAATCCAAGGTGTCTAACCCGGATAGGTACCCCATTATTGGGTTGTACCCCTAAAATTTTACCATGTACTAAGGGCCCTTGGTGGTGTTCCGGTTACCCTTAGACACGTTTATAGGTACCCCCTTAAATGACGTACTTTAGGACTTTGCCTCTTACGAAATATAGCTTCGCGAACTAGGGTGTATGCCACAAAGGTTTGCCTGTATAAAATTTTCTGCGGCTCTCTTTCTTTTTTGGAGGCTGATCACAGATTGCGGTCTTTTATTCGCAAATTAATGAAAGTTTAATCGCAATATAAATTTTGAAATTCGTATCTTTTCCCAATTTCCTGCGAGCAAACAATATTCGTAAAATTTATCACGAAATAAAAAAATTTGTTTTGCAACATACCTCATTTCCACGAGCAAACATACTGATTACCTTCTTGTTTTATTATTTTCCTTCTTCTTTCTTCGCAAATCACAACCCCTTATTATCATCGTAAATTTCTTGTATGATTATCATCGTAATTTTATTCTCTTTTGCCTTAATCCTCCGCCAATAAATTTTCACTTCTTTCCACAGCCTTTGCTCTTTTTCTCCAATTTTCCTTCTCAATAGTTTTTCCTTCGCAAACTTCTACTTCTATATCGTAACATTTCTTTCCCTCAGCCCAATCACCCTTGATAATTCCAATACCCTTCATATGAGGAAACTTTATGCACTGATGTAGAGTGGAATCTACGCCTAGAATTCCATGAAGCCATGGTCTTCCTATCAAAGCATTATATGGTGATTCGACATCAACAACGCAGAACAAAATTTCAGTTCGCATTCCACTTAATGGAATTCGCATGCTCACTTCTCCTTTGGGCTTGTTAGCAGTTCCATTAAAACCATAAATTCTGTAAGTAGAAGGTATTAAATCTGCATCTTTTCCCCCATAGTTTTGTAAGCGAGAATAGAAGAGGATATTGACAGAAACTTCCGTATCAATCAAAATCCTATTAAGACCAATTGATTCTTCCTCCATATCATCTTCGTTTTCTTCCATATTCATGTAGATTGCTAATCTTACTACCAATGGATTATCATGTGCTTCACAACCTTCTGGAATTTCGGTGGCTTCAAAAGAAATTTCACGTTTCTGCCAATCTTCAAGTCGTGAAATTTTTGCGATGTTCATTACTTCCTTTCCTTCACCATCCCTCGCATATACCCTGCTTAACACATTATCATGAAAATCCTCTATGGTTTTATATGAATGAACAATGGAATTACAGAAAACATTCCTTGCTTTTGATCCCACTTCTATATGTAGGATTTCTTCTCCCTTTTCTTCTGCTGTGTTCTCCCTGCGAGTTATGGCTGGAGCCTGTGGTAATTGTTGCGACTGTGTCTGCTTAAGTAAAAATTGATTTAGTTTTCCTTGATCAATCATTCGCAAGATTATCCTCTTGATATTATGGCAATTATTTGTAGAATGTCCATGAAAATGATGATATGAACAAAATTCATGACTTCTTGGACCCATTGGTGGTTCCTTTCCCATGTTCCATGGAGTTGGTACATGCTCTACCAGGATAATTGCTTGCCATATCTTTTCTACACTTGTATTCAAAGGTGGCAACTTTATCTCTTCCCTTACCATTCTTTGACCACCTTGACCGTTGTTATAATTTTGTCTCTGGTTCCCTTGTCCAAAATAATTTTGCCTTTGTCCCCCATAATTTTCTTGTTGTTGATCTAATCTTGGAATTTGGTTATTTCCTATTCGATTATAGAAATTCCTCTCTCTATCATACTCTTCTTGATCTCTACTACCCATTGCTACCATTTTTGGCTGGCTATCATTGATTTTCTTCTCTTCTGAAATTTGCGAAGAAGTTTGTGAGGATGTTTGCGAAGTACCTGCTACTACATTGATTATTTTGGGAAGTAAATTTGCTCCTCCATCTTGATTGCTAGTGTTTTCTACTGGATATGAATCCATACTGTTTTTCTTTTCCTCTAGTGTAATGTATTCTTCTTGCAATTCTCGTAACTCTGTCATCATTATGGAATTCTTTCTTCTGAAGATTTGAACATATAATTGTTCAGTTGCGAACATCGCATTTATGAAGGACAGAATCAAGTATCTCTCATCCACGCGCCCTGCCATATCACTGCACATAGTCTTCCATCGTCTTACCAAATGCTTCAAACTTTCATCCACTCTTTGTTTTAAACCAAATACATCTTCAATACCAAGCCGTGAAGAGTGATTTGTGATATATGCTCCCATGAAAGTTGCTTGCAAATGACTGAATGACGTAATATTGTTCTTAGGGAGTCCTTCGAACCACTTTAAAGCTTCCCCTGTTAAACTCGATGCGAAGTACTTGCATAACACAGCATCATGATTCTCCCATTATAACATGCATCTTATGTATGCTTTAATGTGCTGAATAGCACATGAAGTCCCATCAAAGATACTGGTAAGAGTGGGCAAATTGCATTTTGGTGGAATTCCTCCCAATTGTACTTCTCTAGCAAATGGAGTCCTCGCAGCTTCTTCTATTGCTTCATCTAATTGCCTTCTATCTCCTCCTCTTCTATTGTTTATCATCCCTCTCATTTCTGCTAATTCTCGAAAGATCCGTGCATTTGCCTCAGAATTCTCATCCATTGGTCTTTTTAATGCAGCTTCTCTTCTTCTACGTTCTTGCGCTTCCTCCCTTGCGATCCTTCGCATTCTATCATATTCTTCATTAATGTTTTCATTTGCATAATTTTGCAAATATCTTCTTTCTAAATTATCATAATTGTTCAGTCGCAGAGCATCTTGGAATTCTTGTTCTTCCCTTTCTATTCTTCTCATTCTTCTTATGCGAATATCAGGAATTTCTTCTTCTTCATTTCTCCTCCTTCTGTGATTTATTTCTTCTTGATTTGCTTGTACTCTGATTTGAGAGTTTGGTTCATTCCTCTCCACTTCTGTTTGTTGATTTACAATTCTTCTCTTATTTCTTTCATACTCAACATTTGTTTGTTACGAGCCTCTTCATATCTTCTTACTCCATTCTCGTGATTGTTTTGATGTACTGCTTGTTGTCTCTCAGTTTCTTCCATAAGTTGTTGTTCTTCCTCTCGATTCTGATTGTTTTCTCTAGGATTTGGCCTTGTTCGTAAATTCTCCATGTTTTGTTCGTGGTTTGGTATTAAAATGAAACGATTCTCTTGATTTCTTTCACCTTGATTCTGCGCTTGTTCTTGCATATTATTTTCATTATTGATTATCGGTGAATTTTGTCCTTCTCTTTCTGTTCTAACATTTGATCTTGCAATACTTTGAGATTTCCTTCTTTGTAGCATCTCATTTTCCATCCTCAATTCTTGATTTTGTCTTGTTAAATTGGCACGTTCTTCAGCTTCGATCATTCGTTCTTCTTGGATTCCTTGTATCAATGTTTCTAACATCTCCCTTTCTCTTTCAAGAATTGTTCCTCCCATCAACCTCCCATTTTCTCTGATTTGTGGTTCTCTATCTTCTTCTTCTGGTGTATCAGTTCTCCAAGTGTGTATACTCACTCGATCATGATCTATTATTTGTTGAGCTTGATTTCATCGATTACTCCTTCTCCTACTAGGTTCTCCTATTATATTTGCTTCTCCTCCTGCGAGTCTTACACTTCTTCTTACTTCAGTTAATGGTTCTGATGTGTTTCTTCTTCTTGTCATTTTTCTGGTACAGGAATTCTTCAAGTCCCTGTTTCTAGCGCCAATTATGTAGTTGCAGAATAATCTACAACTACACCCTCAATAGAATTAGTAAAAACTCAAGAAGTTCTTGATGGTGAATGATAACTTTCTTATTAATTCTCTTAGTTGATTACATAGAATTATCAAAATGGAACTAGAATAGTTACAACTTTTTCTATTCTCTTTCCTAAGATAATTTCTTACACTCATTAAAAGAACCTCCTGAATTTTACATTTGAACTCCTATTTATAGTAAAACTTATGCAAATTTGTATATGAATTGCGAAGTATCGCAATTCATCCTCGCAAAACTTCATATTTCCCCGCACTACTTCTATCATCGTATCATTTTATAACTCTTTCCTCCTTTATTTATTACGATACTCGTGAACTATTATCTTGCGATATTCAGTACCTACAGTAACAATATTAATGGTGAATCATAAACGATAATATGAGACAAAACTAATTTATTGAACAAGAACATGTTATGTGAAATCCAACTAATCCATAACCAATGATAAAATTAAGCACTCATGTTAAAGGCGTTCATCACAAGAATGAAAAGAAGTTTCATGTTTCTAAACCCTAGAACAAAATTACTAGATAAGAGCAATTCCTATGGGATGAACAAACTCAGAGTTTGTTCATTTTGCTCCCACTATGGAATGAACAAACCAAGAAAATGGATGTTCAAATGAACGGATTTGATGGTTTGAACATCGAGTCGTAACAACAGACGCGTGTTTGAGTGAAGGACGCGCGATCTTGGCAGCAACGCGTGTTTGAAGAAAAAAATGCCCGCGTCACTTCCTCCAACGCCCACTGCAATTCCTAATTCCCAATACATATTTTACTACTTTTTTACTCAATTTATCATATTTTATCTCACTTTATCATATTTTATATCACTTCATCATATTTTATCTCACCTAAATATTATATTTTATTTTTCATCTTTATCCTACAAAATATTTTATATTAAAAAGAAATATTGTGGGGCCCTAGAAAACCAAATCTGTTTATTTTGGTCTAATTTACCATAGTGGAGAAACGAGTTTGTTCATCCACGTAGCTGAACAAACTAAAAAAATTGTTCATTCCCATAGGAAATGTTCTAAGAGATAAGAGATTTTTTTAATAGAGAGATACAAGTTTTCCTTTGAACCCTATTTTGGGGCATACACCAAAATTTGGGGGCATACACACTTAGAAGGCACCCAATACCAAATTATAAGGGATACCCTAATGACGGTTAAGTTACTATAATACCCATGCATAGTTTAAATTACATCACTACCCTTCCACTTAATTAAATTCTAATCCTAAAACAATCCCACTAATTAATTCCTAATTAATCCATCCCACTAATTAACCACCCACCCACTAATTAACCATTACCTACTAATTAACTCACTTATTAATCTAAAAACCGTTACTTAAACAATTTTTTTTTTTAAAGTTTTAAAAACCCAAAACTCTTCTCTCTCGCTCTTAAGGGTGCACACGGTACGGTTCGGCTCGGTTCTTGGCAATACCGAGTACCTGTACCTCCCTAGACTCGGTTCCAAAATTTTGGACCGGTACTTGTACCCTGTACCTCGGTTCCGGTACTGTTCGGGACCAGTACGGTACCAAGTACGGTTCCGGTTCTATACTCGGTTCCTGACAAAAAAATTCCTAATGGAGTTCATTCAGTTTTGATTCAATGGAGAACATCTGAAATTTGGTCCTTCTCTTTTATTTTACCCTTGCCATTAATGTCTTATTTTTATGCAACGGAAAACAAATCTCAACCAAAACAATCTCTTATTCCACCTTTTCTTTACACCTTCAGCAAAATTCCTAACCAAGACCATGAATCGGAGATGACAGGTTGTGAGAGAGATACAATATTCACGAAACGGAGTTGTTGTTAAGACAAAAGATGGCGAAGTATATAGAACGGCCTATGTGATGGTCTCTGTTAGTATTGGTGTTCTTCAAACTAACCTCATCAACTTCGTTCCCGATCTGCCGGTTAGTCGTCTCTCTTGATAGTACTATCTGAATTGTATGTTCTCCTCAGTCGAACTGAGTTGGGTTCTTCAATTTTAATAAGAAACGTGGTTACTACACAGATTGGCAGGTAACCATATCAATAAATCTTAATAAGCGTAACTATGTTCATTTATAAATTTCTTTACCTAAGCAATGTGTTTTAATTTATTAGCATTTAGAGACCGAGTACCCAGGAGCCAATATCCTTCTATTAACAGTCACTGAAGACGAATCAAGAAGAATAGAGCAACAATCCAATTCACATACAAAAGAAGAAATCATGGATGTCTTAAGAAACATGTTTGGGAAGAACATCCCAGATGCCACGAACATACTAGTTCAGAAATGGTGGAAATTCCAGCGGCTTCAGGGTTCTGCTAAAAGATCAAGGAATGAGAGGTTTATTTAGGGGTTCAGTAATTTCGGTCCGGTACGGCACGGTACTAGTGCAGGACCGTGTACCTGTACCTCCCAGACCCCGATTCCTATTTTTTGGACCGGTACATGTACCCCGTTCCTCGGTTCGGTCCAAAATCAGGTACGGTTCCACCGGTACCGGGACGGTCCGTCGGTCCGGCTCGGTTCCTGTGCACCCTTACTCCCTCTTCTTCTCATCTTCTTCTCCAAAATTTCTAAAAATTTCTTCGATTAAGTTCTCGATTAAACACATACATGGCACCTCGTGTTAAGCGATGCCCTAGAAATACGGTGCTGAATCCTGGTGTTGCTTCTGTAGTATCTCAACCTAAGGTTTTTGGAAAAGATGGAGATGAAGTGGATAGTGGATCGATTGGTGTTGGAGAGGGAGAAATAGAGGCTGATTCTTTAAAATTGCACATAGAAAGGTATTTCCCACAAACCCATTGTTTATTTTTGCGTATTTAGTTGATTTATGACATGTAATCGATGATTCGTCTAGGTTTTTGTAAGTTTCAGGGTAGTGTTCGGCTGAAATGTCGCAGCCGAACCTTTTTTTTTTTAGACAGACGAAGATTAGTTCGGCTTACAATTTGTTATTTATTTAATATCGTATGAGCCGAACCATTGGGTTCGGCACATAAAATTATGTGTGATAACCAGCCGAACTTGAATACCATTATTTAATAACTGCTCTATTAATGTTGGGTACATTGTTCGGCTCATTATGATAAATATCGAATGTGCCGAACTTTTGTCTGGCCATGGCTAACACTGTTGGGAACCTTGTTTGGCTCATATTCATAAATATCGTATGTTCCGAACCTTTCTCTGACCATGGATAACACTGTTGGGAACCTTGTTCGGTTCACATTGATAAATATCGTATGTGCCGAACTTTACACTGTGTATGGCCAATAGCTTCCTCTAAACTTGTCAAGTTATAGGTGAGTTATCAAATTGTGTGGTAGAATCATATTTATTTAATTTGGAAAACTAATTAAGGTTTGTCATTTGGTTTAGGACCCATCCGGGAAAATTCAAAGAGAAGCTTAAAAGGAGAACAATGGAAATGACTCCTTCTAACTCAAAAACTCCCAAACCTCGAGGCGGTGGCACAAAGAACTTACATACAGGCAAAAGAGGATCACAATGATGAAGATGTTGATGAGGAAGGTCAAGAAGAAGAAGAACAAGAGAAAGTTGTTATATCAAGGGAGACAGGTAAGCACATTCCTCATCCAGATAATGTGATACGTCCTCGCAGGGATGGTTTGCCCCATGGTCTCCCTGAAGATGGTGGAAGAGTGTTGATTGGCTACGTCCTAAAGGGAAAATAGGTTGTGGTGAGTGAACTATAAGTTTGGATGTGTCGTGAAGTACACTTAGTTTGTTATATTTTGTTAGGAGTCGTTAAACACACTTTCTTTGTTACGAGTTGTGAAGTACACTTAGTTTGTTATGTTTTGTTAAATACACTTGTTTGGTACCTTAAATCACATGTTTTAATGTAATTTTAAATAGTTTTATATGTTTGGTTCGAATATTAGGTGGTGTTTGAAACAACTTAAAGGAACTGGTTCGTCTTAAATTATAATTTGCGTAGTTGCCGAACCTCGGGCCTTCAACAAAATTTGGATTATGTATTTGGTTCGGCGCATTATACCAGACATGAATTAGCCGAACCTTTAAATCAACAGGTTTGGATAATAAAGAAATAGTTAACATGAGCCGAACATTACACTGTCTTCTCAAAAAAATAGATCCGTTGTGGATTTTACTATATATAGTGTTTCTATTCATAGCATTGGGTCTTCTTAACTCATTGTTTTTATTCAAAGTACTTCTCGCGTTATAGATTTGTTGCAATGTAGTCTTGTTATTCTTATCATCCGCATTCAACTTGCTAAGAATTTTATAGGGAGGCATACGTGCTCATGTCATTTTATTTACATCCGCATATTCATGAGGTTTGAGTCTTCCGGCTCTATAATGTCCATGAAGATCCTTTGGACGTGGGTGGTTATGACGGCAATCCATATCTTTATTCATTGTGAAAACTCATTCATCTATGTTCCAATTTAAGACGATCTTGAAAGGACAATTTATCTTCCTTGTTTTAGTCTTATGTTTTTTCCCGGTCTTCCCAACATATGGCTTACCTTTTTTCTTCTTGCTTACTTTTTCCCACCCCTCTCACAAACCATCTCAACCCGCTTCTTTCGGCTTTGTCTACTTTTAACTAGGACGCAATTGATTTTCCAAGCATGTTCCTCAACCCATTTAACAGCTTCTTCTTTGGTTTTCCACGTCTACATATCCACAAGTACAAAACTTTAGTTTTATTAATGATTTTGCATACAACATACTTGAAAATTAATAAAAACATAAACTGCGTTAGTTACCTACCAACTCAGTTTGGAAGTGATCTCTAGTATCTTCATGAATGACATCAACATGCGGTGGTTGATCCTCCATAGTTTCCATTTCAGGAACAATCTATAACAATATCGCACAGGTTTTGGGTCAGGTTCGGCTCACACGAACTACTATATGAAAGCCGAACTATAGGTTCGGCTAGTTCGTGTTTGATTTATAAAGCCAAACTACATGTCAAACATGGATTCGGCCTATTTGGGACTAATATTATAAGCCGAACCATAACACTTGAAATTTCTAAAAATTTCTAAAAATTTCTAAAAATTTCTAAAAATTTCTAAAAACAAAAAATAGTGTTCGGCTGGATAACGTGTAATCCGAACATTAAACTATAACTCGTATATTTTTTTAGATATGGTTTGGCTTAAAATTTCACTTCACATGTGAGCCGAACCATGAAACTTATTTTGCGCGAAAATAATTTAGTAAAAGTTCAGCGTACATATTTCTCAACCGAATAAGCCGAACTGTTCTTATTTATTGTGGTTCGGCATACATATTATCTGCCGAACCTTACTCTGTTGCGCCGAACTAGTTGCAAAAATCATAACTTTTGGTGAAATCAAGCTACAAAACGGACATTAAACAACTTATACAACCATACCTGTGTATTATTAGCATTGGGTTCCTCATCTATGTACTCATCTGCGGGATTTGGCTCCATAAAGGAATCATCTTGAGCTTGAGAAAAATGTTGAGTTTGGGTAAAATCATTTTCATAATCCAACAAATAAGCCATTTATGGATCTCCCTCGTAATTGATATGTATTTTCCTAGCTTTACGTGATGAAGATTCACCTTCCTCACTCGAATTTGTATCACACATTTCTCAAGAATCACAAAGATCAAAAAAAAAAAAAAAAAAAAAAGTTCCTCCTCTCCTTCTTTCCTCCTTCTTTTTCTAAAATAACTCACTAACTATCTATCTTTAAACAAAAAATTATTATCATAAATTAACACTAAACTAACTATAATTATTAACAATTAATTAATTTTAATTATCACTAATTTAACACTAATCACATAAGGGGTATTTTAGCATTTTTGAAAAAAGGAGGATAAGGGCCACCCTAGAAATACTATTAGCACCCTTTTTTGTCTTATATGTATGCCCCAAAATTTTGGGGTATGCCCCAAATTAGGGCCCTTCCTTTTATACTCTCCCTCCTTTTCCAAACCGTATGAATGAAAGAACCCAAAAGAAGTCCAAATTCAGAGCCCAAGTCCATCAGAGCAAGCTATTGGATCGGCGAGTCAACTCGGAAACTGGCCGAGTTCTGACCGATTCCTGGTTGTTTCCAGGCCATATTTCTGCCATTCTTTGAGTCCTTCTCTGCACATTCCTAGCATACATCTATAGCATTCACTTCATTCATTCCTTGCTCTTCACAACCTTGCCAACGCTTCCCTTTGCAGCGCACTCATCACAGCTCCATAACCTACAAACCATTCACTACTTCAGCTGGAACACTTCTTTACCACTTCTAGCATACCCTGAAACTCTTTCTTGCACTAATACATGCAGATACAATAACACAGACCAACACCATCCCAGTCTTAACTGCAGCTCTCATATAATCAACAGTTCCATCTCAGCAAAACCAAATCACCAACTCAAGCAACCATTTTCTCTTCTCATACCCTTACTGTTAATTTCTCATTCTTCCATTCTCTTGGCTCCAAAGCATAACCCAATTACCACCATTTGAAGCACAACACTACTAACCCATGAATAACAACTCCAAATCCTCATTGTTGGAGACCATTATCACCATTACTATATCTCAGATCACAGCTTACTACTCTTCCTTGTTGCCCAATAACCGCTACAGATCCCATGGAAGCACACAAACCCTGAATTTCAATCTGAATCCATTTCAGTTGGCCTTCACAGTTCAATCCATCCCACCAACAACAACCACAACCTTCTTCCATCCAACTTCAGTTCATCCAGCTGCTTGCACTCTCAGTTCAAGACTGATCTCAACTGCATAGGTCCAATTTCTCAGTTGTATCTTCTCCATTATGGCAGCAACATCACTATCATTTACTATTGCAAAATTAATCCTTGATAACCCATTTTACCTGACATTAACTCATGCAATCAGTTCTATTTCTCTGCCAAATTCTGCGAACTACAACCACTTCTGTAAACAACTGATCATCAATAAGTCACGACATCAACCTGGACTTCAGTTCAGCTGCACCAATATCCTGCGGCTTCATTTCCTGCAAAGTTCCTAGCATGCATCTAATGCTTCATTAACCAACACCTGCTGCCATTCTAGCAGCGCAACTTCCTTATTCCATTGCAGCTGCAGACTAAGTTCAGTTCCTGTATGCTCTCAAAGCATCATTCAACTGCACTATCTCAATTTTGCAGTTTTGTTCTCTCCTTATTCTTCATATCCATTGCAACAACATTGATTCTTCCATGTGTTGGCAGCATCTCATCCAATTCTTCTCCTTATTCAACCAATTTTGAATCTGTCATTTTGAATTCACACAAACTGCATCGTCACTGCTCATTGCTACCCCAATCTGCACCTTTAGCTTCAAATCTCCACACATCATTCCCTGTAATCTTCAGCTTCTGCATTCTCCAGTCCATAACACCACAGTCAAAACACCACCACATTCTTAAGCCATCAGTCCCTCATAAAATCCATGGCAGCAAACACTAACACCTTCTCTGCTCAATCAAATATCCACCAGTTCATACCAGCATCATTTGATAACACTTCACACTGCCATACAAACCATAGTTCATAGCTAAAACACCAAATTGTAAACACACACACAACCATTCCCATGCTCAATTATATTCACGAACCAAAATCCATTGCAGTTACCATCTTCGGCTGTACTATCTCAATACGCACACACCATTTGTAGTAACAGCTCCTCCACTGAATAATGCTACATCCCACTGCAATGCCTCAGTAACAACATGAGAACCCTTGCAAGCTTCACATTCATTAACCCATTGTAGCTCCAGCTGCAATAATTCATCACAAACCACTCTACCATTGCCACTCTGCAATTCATATCAAGCCTAGCATTCATCTAATTAAGCAGTTTACAAACCACGAGCCCTTCTGTACAGCTTCATATTCTTGAGTTTCTTGACCTGATCATCACAGTTAACCACATGCAACATCATCATCTTCAATTGCAGCAAACTCCACTTCTTTCGACTACTGATCAATCAACCTCCAATTTAAGCTCAAATTCTATCAAACCCACTCTCTATTTCTTCAATATCTTCCATCTGAGAACTCTAATTTCTATGAAACCCCCAAATCAATTTCGAATTCAAAACCCTAACATCTTCTCAGATTCACAGATTTCAGCCAACTGCAGTAACCCATTTCTTCCATGAGCTCCATATTAGCATCAACACCATTTTATCCATTCCTCGTGCCCATGAGAATCAGCAGCAGAATCGGGTTAATTTGGGAAGGAACAGCTAAGGACTATCTTTTCCCGACTAGATTTTTGGGTAATAATCTTGGGACAGCTATCAATACCCATGGCTGTTTTTAGCAACTTTCTAGGATTCCAACTGGTTGGCCCTTATCTCCGACCGAGATTCGATTAGCTCTTGCCTATGTTTTATTCTTTCGGCTCTAGACTCCAGTTGAGAGCTTTTGCCCCAAATGTGTAATACCCGGTATTTTTAGTTACGGTTTCGGGTCGGGTTATACCTGGATTGGTTAATCTTGTGCTTAGATTGTTATTCCTTAGCCTTAACCTTAGCTTTAGCCTTAACCTTAGCCTTAGCATTAGCCTTAGGTGGGTGAATTGAACAAGAAAGGCTACAAGTTAGGGTGGAAATAGAGCCACCCAAATTCATGGTTATTCCTTAGTAATGTTATCAAGGTTTTATAATTTTAGAAAAAAAGTTTTAGAGAGAGAAAACTAAAAACTAGGGAGAAGAAGGAGATGAAGCTAGGATTTATTTTAGAGAGGGAAACCATGGAAAATCAGTGGAGAATCAAGAGGAGTTTTTTTGTAAGCAATTGAGGTATAATGATAGATCCCATTTCTCTTTATGTTTTTGTTATACTTGATTTTGAATTTGTATAATTAGTTCTCAGTAATTTATTGATTCAAAACTATGAAGCTAATTGAAGATCGGACTTTTAATATTGATAGATAACATGCTTAGGTATCTCTAGTTAAATTTTGAGAATACTTCACCACAGATTCACCGTTAAATGTTTGTTTGAACTTGGATGTTGATTTCTGAAATTTTTGTACATTTTTGCTTTGTCTATTATTGACTGTGTTTAGGTAATTTTGATGATATCAAAACGATTTTAGGTCTTGATAAAAGTTGTATATCTATGTGTTATCTTTAATTGTGCATTGAGTTTGCTAAATTTTGAATTATTATGAATTTACTGTGAATAGTTTGGTAAAATGATGCAATCTGTCCAAATTTTTAGAATGATTTTATAAAATCAATAACTCTCATTTGAACCGTTGGTTTTTCGTAAAAATTGGATATGACATAGATCCATATGTTAGAAATGCTCCCTGAAATTTGAAGATGATCGGATTGAGGAATCATTATGAAACATGTAATATAAAATTCTAGTTGTTACTGAAAGTAGATGAATTGAGCCAAGAACAAAAGAATTCTTTTGATTGATGAAAATAGTTGTTGTTAATTCTTTTATTGATTAAAGAATTCTTAGTGGAACAAAGAATCTTTTGATTTTTGAAATTAGTTATTATTAATGCTTTTCTTTTTCTTTAGATTAAAGAATTCTTAGTGGGACAAATAATCTTTTGATTTTTGAAATTAGTTTTTATTAATGCTTTTCTTTTTCTTTAGATTAAAGAATTCTTAGTGGGACAAAAAATCTTTTGATTTTTGAAATTAGTGGTTATTAATGATGAAAGTTTAAGAAATAATAGGTATTAATAACTTGTTATGTTCAAATTTGAATGCTTTTTGTTTTTTTGGTGGAATCCTATGAAAAACTTTTCTTTATAGTACTGTTTGCTTTAATAAAAAATAAAAGGGAAGAATTATGTTGTAGAGAGAAATAAATTAAAAGAAGGTGGTAGTGGTAGACATAAATAATTAGCATCACTTTGAAGGACATAATTATTAGATTCTTATCTTGACCAAAACTTTTAAACATGGGGTTAGATGGAGCTTATTTTAGGTTGTGAGTATATATATATCTTATACTAAGAAGAAAAGAGTAACCTAGCCACAACCTTTTCTTCTGCCTTCCATTATTATTTTGTAGTAGTGAATCATATAATGGAAACAAAAAATCTAAATTAATAGAAATAGCTAGAGATTCTTTTAGTTTATATCAAAGATAATTTCTTCGGTGATAAAGCTCTTCCTTGTATTATTGATAGTTTTTGGATTGCGATTCGAGGTAGGCGCAACACAATCTAAAACTCTTCTTTTATTTAAGTTTCTTTTAATTAAATTTATGTTTGCAAATTTCCATTAATATATGGATGATAATTGATGTTGTGAGCATGATTATGAATGTTGGGCTGCGGTCCATAGAATGTTATTCTTAAAGATTAATTATGACGGGATACGAGATATCCTTGGAAACGGTTTTTGTTTCCTAAACCCACGTGGGGCTCCCTTGGGAGAGCGGATTGATTGAATTTATTAATGTATATGGATGTGGTGTTTCCATATGTTTGTGGTGGTGTTAACCATGCAACTTGTTTTGAAAAGAAATTGAAAAAATATTGCATAAAATCTTTTGTTGCTTCTTTGCCTACTGAGTGTCACAACTCACGTCGTATTATGACAAAAATTCCAGATTTGACGCATGACAAGGAATTGATCAACGTGGAGCCTAGAGAATAATTTTAGATCCTTAAATTTGTTCTTTATGCGTAATTTCTTGTTCAAAGATGTAATTAGTCTTAGATTCAAAGCTGTAAAATATTGTATGATGTTGAGTTGACTGTTTATCATTTTAAATTTTTAATAGGTTTTGATTTGATGCTTTTTGAAACAAATGTAAAACATCTTAAGGGACATTTTCTGAAAATTATAGAATTTTCTAAGTAGTATACTTATTTTTGACATAATTCTTTGTACCATTGTTAAATCCATAAAATATCCGACTGTTTTAAATATCTCATAAATATCCTATTTTAAAACTATGATACATTAGTTTTTAGACCTTAGTGTCTGCTGAGAAAATCCACATCTATCTTTTATATTTCTAAAATGACAAACCTCATCCAATTGTGAGTTATATGTGATTTTATATAATTTTTATAAAACAGAATGGTACAGTTTTGATTTTCTGCAGTTCTGGTCAACTACACGTTTGACTGTGGTCAAAGGATACTCAACTCATTTAAAAATCCCGAATAATTTAATTATAATAGTATTTACAGTATAGATTTTATCTGTATAACATACGATAAATTTTGGAACACGCATGAAGCCTGTAAAATTCTAGTAATCCACCTTGGTCTGTTTTCAGTTTTACAATTTGGGGTTGAAATTGTTTCTTATTAATTAATCTTAAGACTTGAACGGTGTTAGTATTTTTATTTGAGAACCAAAATGTGTTTTTCTTCCGGTGACTTTCAAATTAGGTTAAATCAACGGTTTGACCTTCCTAAATGAATTTCTGAGCATTCCGCTGCGATAAAATTTCTAAAACGAAATTCTTAAAATGAACATGAATTAATCAAGCCCAAATGAATTATTTTATTAGCTTGGGCTTCGTAGCCGGGCCTCGGCTATGGTTTTCAAGTGGCACTTCGGGTTTTGAAAACCGGGGCGTCACAAATTGGTATCAGAGCTCTAGGCTTTAGATCTTGAATGGGACCGTAGAATAAAATGTTTTTGTTGTATGTTGCTATGCATGCTTGTTTGGATTGATTGGTCAATTACTCGTTTCATGTTTTAAGTTGTATACTTGCTTTTGAGGAATTCATGCGAATAACTAGTTGTGTGCTGGATTGTTTTGTTATTTATTATTTTCTTTATTTTATGTTGAATTTTTAGATGATAAGCATATTCTAAATTTCGGGACGAAATTTCTTTTAAGGGTCGTAGAATGTAATACCCGGTATTTTTAGTTACGGTTTCAGGTTATACCTGGATTGGTTAACCTTGTGCTTAGATTGTTGTTCCTTAGCCTTAGCCTTAGCCTTAACCTTAGCTTTAGCCTTAAACTTAGCCTTAGGTGGGTGGATTGAACAAGAAAGGATACAAGTTAGGGTGGAAATAGAGCCACCCAAATTCATGGTTATTCTTTAGTAATGTTATTAAGGTTTTATAATTTTAGAAAAGAAGTTTTAGAGAGAGAAAACTAAAAACTAGGGAGAAAAAGGAGATGAAGCTAGGATTTATTTTAGAGAGGGAAACCATGGAAAATCAGTGGAGAATCAAGAGGAGTTTTTTTGTAAGCAATTGAGGTATAATGATAGATCCCCTTTCCCTTTATGTTTTTGTTATACTTGATTTTGAATTTGTATAATTAGTTCTCAGTCATTTATTGATTCAAAACTATGAAGCTAATTGAATATCGGCCTTTTAATATTGATAGATAACATGCTTAGGTATCTCTAGTTAAATTTTGAGAATACTTCACACAGATTCACCGTTAAATGTTTGTTTGAATTTGGATGTTAATTTCTGAATTTTATGTACATTTTTGCTTTGTCTGTTCTTTACTGTGTTTAGGTAATCTTGATGATATCAAAACGATTTTAGGTCTTGATAAAAGTTTTAGATCTATGTGTTATATTTAATTTTGCGTTGAGTTTGCTAAATTTCGAATTATTATGAATTTATTGTGAATAGTTTGGTAAAATGATGCAATCTGTCCAAATAATTAGAATGATCTTATAAAATCAATAGCTCTCATTTGAACCGTTGGTTTTTCATAAAAATTTTATATGACATAGATCCAAATGTTAGAAATGCTTCCCTGAAATTTGAAGACGATCAGATTGAGGAATCATTATGAAACATGTAATATAACATTCTAGTTGTTATTGAAAGTAGATGAATTGAGCCAAGAACAAAAGAATTTTTTTGATTGATGAAAATAGTTGTTGTTAATTCTTTTTGTGATTAAAGAATTCTTAGTGGAACAAAGAATCTTTTGATTTTTGAAATTAGTTATTATTAATGCTTTTCTTTTTCTTTAGATTAAAGAATTCTTAGTGGGAGAAAGAATCTTTTGATTTTTGAAATTAGTTTTTATTAATGCTTTTCTTTTTCTTTAGATTAAAGAATTCTTAGTGGGACAAAGTATTCTTTAATCTAAAGAAAAACAAAGTCACCGGAAGAAAAACACATTTTGGTTCTGATACCATTTGTAATGACCCGTCCCTCGGCAGGTGAACCGTCGTCGGCTCTGATACCATTTGTAATGACCCGTCCCTCCACCGATATTGTCCCCACTTTGCCACTGCGGTTATCCGGCAGTGTGGGGTTTTCAACGGGCATCGCTGCGGTAATCCGACAGAAACTTCCCGTATGGTCACCCATCCCTGGATTACTCCCGCCCGAGCACGCTTAACTGCAGAGTTTTCTGCCAACTCTAGAGCCAATTATGCTGAAAAGGCCTCGGTGTTAGGAGAGGACAAACCATTACCTATATTCTATTCCATCGGCAAACCACTGCCGAAATCGGGGTATTACAATACCACCACCTTAAATTGGAGCCGTCCTCGACTCCGGAATATATTTTCAAGCCCAGATCTCCGACGTTCCCTGCCCCTCATGAGAGAAGTACCTGACATATCCCGTCCAGCGTACTCTCTCACCCTCGGAAGGTGAACCGTCGTCGGCTCTGATACCATTTGTAATGACCCGTCCCTCCACCGATATTGTTCCCACTTAGCCACTGCGGATATCCGACAGTGTGGGGTTTTCAACGGGCATCGCTGCGGTAATCCGACAGAAACTAACCGGATGGTCACCCATCCTTGGATTACTCCCGCCTGAGCACGCTTAACTGCAGAGTTTTCTGCCAACTCTGGAGCCAATTGTGCTGAAAAGGTCTCGGTGTTAGGAAAGGACAAATCATTACTTATATTCCATTCGGCCAACCACTGCCGAAATCGTGGTATTATTATACCACCACCTTAAATTGGAGCCGTCCTCGGCTCCGGAATATATTTTCAATCCCAGATCTCCGACGTTCCATGCCCCTCATGAGAATCACCTGGACAATTCCCGCCAGCGTACCTTCCCACCCTCGGAAGGTGAACCGTCGTCGGCTCTGATACCATTTGTAATGACCCGTCCCTCCACCGATATTGTCCCCACTTTTCCACTGCGGTTATCCGGAAGTGTGGGGTTTTCAACGGGCATCGTTGCGGTAATCCAGCAGAAACTTCCCGGATGGTCACCCATCCCTGGATTACTCCCGCCCGAGCACGCTTAACTGCAGAGTTTTCTGCCAACTCTGGAGCCAATTATGCTGAAAAGGCCTCGGTGTTAGGAGAGGACAAACCATTACCTATATTCTATTCCATCGGCGAACCAAATGAATTATTTTATGATCTTGATCTTCGTAGCCGGGCCTCGGCTACGGTTTTCAAGTGGCACTCCGGGTTTTGAAAACCGGGGTGTCACAATTTGGTATCAGAGCAGCGATTAGATCCTTCGGGAAACAGTTGTTGCACAAACAATTAATAAATGTAAACTGTGTTCGATAAAATTAATTGTGTGTTTTTAAATTTAGCTTGAAATTTTTGTCACTATGCTACCTTAAATTTAGGGACTAAATTTCCGAAGTGGGAGGATTGATTGAATTTAATTATTATTTATGGATGTGGTGTTTCCATATGTTGGCTCCATGGGACGAGCGGATTGATTGAATTTAATTATTGTTTATGGATGAGGTGTTTCCATATGTTGGCTCCCTGGGGCGAGCGGATTGATTGAATTTATTATTGTTTATGGATGTGGTGTTTCCATATGTTGGCTCCCTGGGGCGAGCGGATTGATTGAATTTAATTATTGTTTATGGATGTGGTGTTTCCATGTGTTGGCTCCTGGGGGCGAGCGGTTGATTAATTTGGTTCTCTTTTCTTCAGTTGATTAATTTGATTATTTTAAATGGGTCGAACAAGTGTCTTGGGTAAGTTTAACCTTAATGATTTGATCATATTAAAATTGTTGATTGTGCATTTGGTGCATCATCTGATGAACTACGGTCGTGCTTGATCCTTTTGGGTACGTAGGCAGCCGCTTAGCGGTCCAGCACGTAGAGTCATAAAAATATGGTTTTGTTATCTTATGAGTTGTTTATAAATTAGCCATGACTATGAGTGCTTAATAATTTTGATGAGTCTTTATTGATATTTGTTAATATCAAGTTAGATTAATTGTAGTGAAGCTAGATAACTATTTTTGAAGCTTTAATTAGTCCTTTATGCTTAATATTTTTTTTTAAGACGTGAAAATTCATAGATGGAAACGCTGTAAAATTCTAGGAATCTACCTTGGTATGTTTTCAGTTTTACAATATGGTGTTGAAATTGTTACTTATTAAATTAATCTTAAGACTTGAATGGTGTTAATATTTTATTTGAGAACCAAAATGTGTTTTGTTTCTGGTGACTTAAAAATTTAGGTTAAAATCTACGGTTAGATCTTCCGAAATGAATT
This sequence comes from Papaver bracteatum, assembly GCA_023529315.1. Classification (NCBI taxonomy): domain Eukaryota; kingdom Viridiplantae; phylum Streptophyta; class Magnoliopsida; order Ranunculales; family Papaveraceae; genus Papaver; species Papaver bracteatum. The sequence goes on along the minus strand of JAJJWX010002107.1, from coordinate 2,617,166 downwards.
TCTAAGTTTTCCGCTGCGACAGAAATGGTAACATGAACATAAACTAAATAAGCCTGAATAAATTATTTAATGAGCTTGGGATTAGTAGCCGGGCCTCGGCTATGGTTTCCAAGTAGCACTCCGGGTTTGGAAAATCGGGGCGTTACAATTTAACCAGGGCGTCACAAAATGAGTCCAAAGTACCTAATGAACTCAAAAGCAGTCATAAGATACATAATTTACATGAAAACTCGCTAAGAAAGCATAAACAATAGATAAATATCAAGGCGTTTACAATACCTATCAGCTATCTATCATTTAAAATCAACTGGTTACACTTTTTCTGAAGTTTTGTCAATTCTTCGGTTCTCTATCTTTATGTTTACTCACTCCCTTTAACTCTTCCCAAATATCGCTCCTCACAACATCTCTACTACTATCATAACATTTTCTCTCTTTTCCTTTCAATATAAATCTCTTCCAAGCTCTTTCTCTCCCACACTAGCTCTCTGGCTTCATTTCCCTTCTCTTACAAGCAGGTGAAACAGGTTGAACATAAAATGAAGCGATAACTCTTCGTCCAAAAACGTTTTATGAATTCAAACTATTTAACATTTACTATTCAATAACTAAAATATTACTAAGGGGCAACCATTATACAAACCAATGTCCCATTTAGGTAAAGTCAAATGGGTCAACGCAGAGTCAGATAGGGGTTCATCGGTCAACGGTAATGGTCAACTTAGGTTGACATTTGTCAAACTTCGACTTCCAAATTTCCAAGTGCGATATCTTCTTCCTCCGATATCTGTTTTGCGCGTTCTTGTAGTCCAATTCGCATAACCTTTCGAGATATTTCTAATGGTATTAATTTCATTTGCAAATTATTACTTTATTAATTTCCATTAATTAATGTTCGTATTTAATTAGTCGAGTTATAGCGGCTAAATCGTCTATTGACCGGTCAAATAGCGTTGATGAATTTATGGGCCCTTTCAGATGAACCAAATAAAGGATAGGTTCAAGGAGATTTACCTAGAAATGGAAGTTTTTAGGGTGCAATTAGCACGGGCGAAGGCGATGAGTCCCGATATGTCCTTTTTCAATAGAGTGAGTATGTGCAAATGTTTTCTAATTAAGTAAGTTTTGAATAAAAACTAACTTTACTTTGATTTGTTTTTTAGGTCGCCTGGGCTCTTGGCCGTTACCAAGTTATTCGTCGCAAATAATTTGAGCATGAGAAATGCTATTGGATCACGAGAGAGTTTATTGAGATTTACGACCAACCTTGACTATTTAAGTGTATTACTCTATGTTTAATTTTTTGCATTTGGGTATAACTATTGAATGTAACGTGGCCTAGAAAAATTATGTAATGGTAACATTATTGATGAATGGAAAGTGAAAATTTTGATCGGTTACGACTACAAAATTTACAAAAATAACCATAGTAACGGCTGGGTTTACTAGCCGTAAGTATCTGTAATTATGGGAATCGCAGTTAACGGCCAGAATATCCTTCCGTAAACTGTTAAATCCCAACCAAAAAACCAGCTTCCAAATCGATATCTCAATTATGGTTGGGAAACTATAGAAACCGGCCGATATGGTGTTTACGGTTCGGTCGTGATCCGCTATTCAAACCGTAAATTTGGCATTGAGCCCTCGACTACTATAGAAACAAATACCATATCTTAGATAACGTTACTCAAAACGATTTCTAATGAAACAACTTATTAAAAAACTTACTCTTATCGCACTTGGCATTGTGGGATTGGATTCCTTTTGGGCTTTCATTTCCTTTTTGAAATCTTCGCATTCTTCAAAGACTTTCTCGAATCTCTCCTTAACGCTTGCCAAAATTCTTCCATTAAGATTTCCGTTTAGGGCAACAAAAACTATGAAAACATGGTTCCAAAAATACAAGGATGTTTGATCTATGTCAATGTCTAGATCTTCATCATATTTTCTGACCGTCGCCATGCTTTAACAATCGCAGAATCTTCTTCATTGGTGTAGGGAGTCACCATAGTGTTTTTTCTTATTTTTTTGGATGAGAATGAATATGGGAGCTTGCAACTAGGATTTGGGTGAGCAAGAGATGATAGAATGGTATCCTTTTATAGGGTTTAATGACATAACGGTTAATTTTTTTTTTTTTTTTTGAAAACTAGTCGTTTAGTTTAAAAATAGAAGTCAAGCAATGCATTAAATGCATTGGTTGAGAGTGTTCAAACCTAAATACGGCTGGGTATCCCAGCCGTATATACAGTTTACGGTTGGGTTTTCAGCCGTGATTGATACAAGGAGACTCTGGATAACTATTCGGCTAGGAGTTCATACTAACCCAGCCGTGAGTATGAATTACGGTAAGAAGTTCTTACTAACGTGGCCGTGAATATATATTACGTCCTGGAATCCTTAAATTATGAACTGTAAATCTTTATAATGGCTGGGAAAACAATATTTTCCCAGATGTAACCTGTAAATAAACTCAGATTTTTTCCGTTTCAAACGGATTTGAATCAATCAAAATTTCTAATGGGGGTTGATTAAATTTTTCTTCAAAGTTTTCAAAAAAGTTCATCAAAATCATCATTTTTCTTCTAGATTAAAAAGAAAAAAGAAAAAAGAAAAAAAAATTGATTTTCAAGAAATTAATCATTAAATTAGTATAATCCATTTGCTAATCGTGATTAGTTTACTTAATCATCATAATTATCACTAATCAAATCAAGGGTATATTGGGGATTATGTAAAATGGAGGATAAAGGGTTATAAAAACTATTATTTCATGACCCATTAAGCCCCCAAACAACCCATCTTCCCTAAGGTCTCAATAATAGGTTTATAAAAGAAGCCTATTTTTGGGGCTGCAGGGTGGGAGAGTTTTTGGGGGCTAAATTACTAAGTGGATCCTTAATGTTATAGGGGGAGATCAATTTTATGTAAAAGTTCTAAAATACCCTTTATAATTTTAATTTATTCCTCTTATACCCTCTCATTAACTACCTAATCTAATTAAAAAAAACGAAAATCATTAAAAGAAAATAAAACCGCCCCCATCTTATTCTTCTCTTTTCTTCTTCTTCTTCTTCTCATATTCTTTTCTTCTTCCATTCCATTGAACATTTTTCAATGATTAATCGTCGATTCAATAAAAAATCGTTGTTGATTAAACTCATTCTTTAAAACCATGAAACCTAAGGAAAATCTAGGTCAATCTTCATCGAATCAACCTCCTATTGAAGCAGAGAAATCAACTTCTTCCAATGAAGATAGAACTGAAGATCATGAAGAAGTGAATGAAGGAGATGCACCAGGCGCCGAGACTCCTGATATGACATAAATAAGGTATGAATCCTAAAACCCAGTATTTGTTTAAGCTGTTCGTTAATTATTCAGTTGGTTTCAAAAAAATTAGGTCTGAAAAAACGATTTCTGAAAATGCTTACGGCTGGGAGTTTTTTGGTTCCCAGTCGTAAATAGGTATCTCGGTTCGGAATTATTAATTTCCCAGCCATTTAACAATTACACGGTTTGGATATCTAAGAACTCCCCGCTGTAACCAAATTGATGGGTAAGAGATATAGAATTCCTATCCGTAACTAGTTGTATACGACTAGGAATATATTCTCCTGTGTTCATAATTTTTTTAGCGGTTGTATTGTTACGTCTCGGTTTACCCATCCGTAGATTTATTTCCTGACTGTAATATCCAGTTTCCTAGCCGTTTATGTATTACGTCTTGGAAATTCCTAGCCGTATTTTTGGCCTGTGTTGTACTGTGAACTAGCAATATACCAACGTATAGGTTTTCCTATCCGTAATTTGTTATCAGCTTGGTCGATTACTAAGTTCCCATCCGTAATTTGTTTTTCGGCTAGGTCGATTACTATGTTCCCATCTGTAATTATATTTGCGTCTGGGACTATCCAATTTTCCTAGCCCTATGAGGTGTTACGGTTTGGTTCAGTCAAATTTTCCCAGACGTATTTATTATCTACTTTTGGTTCTTTTCCTTGTTTGTCTTGGAACAGAGGAAAAAAGAAAAAGAAAAGATCCCAAAAAGTAACACCTTGTAGTGACCCGACTCCGCAACCTCGTCACGTAAAACCATTGGGTGCATACACAAGGAAAGCAAGCGAAGTTATGACTGTTGGAGAAAAAGAAGGTGGCGGAGATGGAGTTGGAGTCATTGGAGGAATTGAAGTCGGAGTTGTTGGAGGAACTAAAGTTGCTGTTACTGAGGGAACTAAAGTTCAATCTAAGCAAGGAAAATCCGGACGAAGTGGTCGAGGTAAAAAAGGTTGAACAAGTGCTCGAGGTACTGGAACAAGTGCAAAAGTTAGCCGTGCTGGAACAAGTGCTCGAGGTGGACGCGGTGGAGGTAAAAAGGCTCCAATTCAAGGTGGCAACGGTTGAGGTAAAAAATCTAAAGTTATAGAACAAGTTGTGGAACCTCAGTCAAGGGACGATTTGGATGAGTTTTTGGAAAGTACGTCGGAGGAGGGATCAAGTGAAAGTGAATGACTATTTACTTTTTATTATATTACTTCATGGATCTTTTATTATCTAAGACTTTGTATATTTACTTTTTTTGTTGTTTGGTTATGGATTTCGATGCATGAATTTTTAAAACTTTGCATTTATTAATGAATGTTAGTCTTTCCAATTGTCTAATCTAAGAAAACTGAGGAAACAATCAAGATTCACTAATTTTTTGTGCACTTTAAGCTAAGTCGATCCTTCACATAACCTAGCCGAAAGTGCATATAATCCTCGTCAAATATTCTAGCACAGGATTGCGAATGGAAAGTCCCGGCCGTTATTGAAAAACGGTTAGGAAATATCTGGCCGTATATTTCACTGGATACTTAAAATTTAACCGAACCTTGGTTACAACTAGGTTTACGAGCCGTGAATTTGTTTGCGGTTGGCACTCCGAGCCGTAAAACTGACATAAATTTGCATCTCTAGTTTATGGCTTGGTTGACATTTGAATTTCCTAGCCGTAAAAAGATTACGTCTAGGAAATTCCTATATATCTGGGCCGTAATTCTGACAAAAAACAACAACTATTTTTTACGGCTTGAACTACCGAGCCGTAAATATGACATAACACAAATCCTGCAAGTTTATACAGAATAATGGTTGGGTCTCCCCTTCTAATTCCAAGCCGTAAACACCTATAATTATGAATAGCACATCATATCGGCTAGTTTTTTGAATTTTGAAAAATAGATCCGTTTGAAGACTGATCTAGAGAAGGTTTTAGTTGTTCAACCACTTATTTAAACTTGAAATAACTCCACCTCCATATAACCACCCATTCCAAAAAAAATCACACCTTCTATATCAATAATCTCCACCAAAGTTCCTGCAAACTCAATGCAATGTACTCAAAGGATAAACCCAACTTCACTTTGGAAGAAGACTTATCTCTTTGCAAAAAAATTGTACTATGCTATCCAAAGAAAGAAGAAGAACGAAAGCAAGGTGGTTTATCCAGTAAATCGTATTGGAGTAATATTTTTGAGAATTTTTGTAGTGAGACAGGTAACACTAACAACCGCGATGGGGTTGAATTGTATCTTCGATTTTCAGACATACGCAAAAATATGGAAGAATATATGGTTTTACGTCGTATGTGCAACCAACTTCGACTTAGAGGTGAGACTGATAGAGAAGTCACAGCTCAAGCTAAGAAGGAATGGAGAAAATGGAAAGGTTATGATTTCAACTTGGAAGCTCAATTCGTTATCATCAAAGACTTCTTAAAACATCGAAAGGGATGTTATTAAAACTAACTTTGTAACGGGAACTATTAAGTATGTAATGGGTTTTATTTTGGTCTAATTAATGAAATTATTACTAATTTTCAAGTGTAGTATGTATTCATGTTGAAAATCAAAATTTCTCAACTTACATATTAAATTACGGACGGGAAATATAAGAATTCTCAGCCGTAACACAGACTTAGGAGATTCTTGTTGAATAACGGCTAGAAGTTCTTAACGTCCCATTCGTTATCAGTGTTTACGGCTGGGAATGCATGATATCCTAACTGTAATTGGTTCATTACGGCTGGTTCGACACAGTTTCCCAGCCGTAGCATCATAAAATTCCAGATTTTTGACGGATTTGAATTGATGAAATTGATATTAGGAGTTGATTATAAGGTTATCTTATTTTTTGATGAAGGGTTTCATCATTTTTCTTCAAAAACAATTCACCAAAATCACTATTTTTCCTTCTTCAAAACTCAAAAAAATCAAATTTTGATTTGCAAAAAAATAATATTTTGATTAGTCTAATCGATTCATTAAGACTGATTGGTTAGCTTATCAAGTTAATTATCACTAATCAAATTAAGGGTAGATTAGACATTACAAAAAATGATGGATAAGGGGTCCTATGGGTTGTTATTTCATGACCCCAAATAGCCCCAAAAACCCATCCGTTTTGAGCCTAAAAATAGGATTCTTATAACAAAACTAGTGACAAAACCCCTAGGTGAACAAACTAGTGATAAGAAAAAACCGGTCATATTATTTCTACCAAATAAAAACCATTTCAACTAAAACTGGGACAAAAACCACAAGCCAAATAATAATAAGAAAATTTAGTTTTTGTTACTTTAAAAAATGCCAAACATGCCCTTTTGGCTAACTTTTCTTCTTCTTATTATCTGATTTCATTTCTTCTTTCTTCGTATCCTTCTCCCACCACCATCATCACCATTTCCACCACCGTAAACATCATCACCCCCAACTCCTCGTTGCACCACTACCACCATCACCACCGCCGCAACCAGATCTAAATTCTCTTTCAAGGGAAATTCAGTTCCCTAATTTGATTACTAAAATTCTCAGAAAGGAAATTCGGAGATGAATAATGGAATGGAGGAAATCAAAGGAATTAGGGTCTAATCACTGGGAGAAAGAAGATGGAGATTGCGGTGTTAAATGGACTGAATCGAGAAATTCAAGGTGATTTAGAAGATGGGTTTTTGAAATTGAAGAGGAGAAATCGGTGGATTTCTGAGATGGGTATAGTTCAAGATAGGGTTCTCTGTGAGTTAAAGAAGAAATGACGTTGATGTCATGGGATGTGGATCCGAACAACGAAGAATGGGGGTTTGCTGAAGACGATTGAATCTTGTGATGTAGGATGAACGGGTTCTGGTGGATGATTTTGATGGTGATAATTCAAAGATGAGAAGGAATTAAAGATGGTATTGCTGTAGAATTTATAGGAGACTCAGGAAATGAAGGAAGAAAGGAATGTTGATTTTCAATGGATTACTGAGTTATAAAGAAATTACAGTTCAGATGGTGAATTTGGGTTTGTATTGGACCGAGTTTTAGCACTGAGAAGAAATGGAGAATCTGGTAAATGTATGAAACACAGTAGTTGTTGATACTCAAGATGATGGAAGTAGAAGAACAGAGAGTCGAAAGAAACTGGGAATTAAGATTTGGGTTCATTGAAGCTGATAAAATGGAATTGGGTTTGCTTGGTTTTCAAAATCAGTTTGAGTTTGGGAGTGTGATGGCTTAGGTTATGTTCCTGTGTATTGTTGCTTGAATTGATATCACAGGTAAGATAAAAATGAGAAGGTAGAGCTGATGCGTGAAGCTGCAAGTGTTGCAGGTGATGGTGATGTGGTTTGTTTATGGTGGAATCTTTGGAGGAACTGGGAGTATTGTGCATTGCAGAGAAGCTATAATGGATATGCAGTGGTGTTGTGGTGAACAATCGGTTGAGCATGGTGGAGTTCAGTTGGAAGCTGAGATTGCAGGTGGAGTAGGTACTGGTGGTAATGCAATTGCAGGTGGAATTGTTGGCGCTAATGTTGGTTTAGCTAAAATGTTGCTAATGGAGTTACAGAGTTGGTCGTACTCTTATTGGTTGTTTGAGTTGAGATATAACTGCAGGCTAAGTGATGTTGTTTCAATTTTTTTGAGTCGAATATGAAGCTGACAAGATGGTACTGATTCATTGCAGTTGGAGTGGAAGATTATTGTAGTTCCAGGTGATGAGTGTTGTGACTGGTGAAGTTGAGTTCAGTTGGTGTATACTGTCGAAGTGGAGATTGAACTGATGAGCAGACGGGGCTAACTATTGTTGTTGGTTCATTGGAGCTGAACAGCAGTTCACCGAGCTTCCGGTGGCATTCTGAAGCTGTTGGTATATGAGCAATGGCATTATTGAATTGATGTAACGGTTAGATGTATGCTTAGGTCGCAGGTGGTGGATTTGTGTTAATCTGTGCAAGGAACTGAAATTTTAGGCAGAAATGGGCCATTGATGATTGCTTGCTACTGAGATTTATGATGAAACCAAAATCGGTTTCATCGTATTTTTGGGTGGTGGTGGGAGGTCGTGGTGCTGGTGGCGGTACGGCGGGTGTTGGCGGTGGTGTTGACTGGTAGCGGTGGCTGGCAGTGGTGATGCAATTGCTCAATATTGGTTGGTGGTGGTGTTAGTGGTATGGCAGGTGTTGGCGGTGGACGGTTGTGGTGCTGGTGGTGGTGCTGGATGGTGGAGGTGGTGCAATGACGCGTTGGGGCGGACTGTGGTGGTGGCGGCGGCGCGGTGGTTGGTGGTAGTTTTGGTGAAATCCTTTTTGGTTTCATCATTTTTTTCTATTTGGTTTCATCATTTTTTTCTTATTTTGCCTAGTTTATTTTGGTTTGGTTTCATCATTGAAGCTGTGTTGGTGAAATGACAATATGTGGAAAAATGATGAAACCTAATTAGGTTTCATCAAGTTTTGGTGAAACCAATTTTGGTTTCATCATTTTTTTTCTGTTTGGTTTCATCATTTTGTTCTGTTTGGTTTCATCATTTTGGTTTTCATCATTTTTTTCCTGTTTGGTTTCATCATTTTTTTCTTATTTTGTTAAATATTGATCAATAAAATTCATTTTTTGTGGCGGTGGCGCTGTGTTGGTTGGTGCAGTGGCGGTGGTGGTGGCGCAGTGGCAGTGGTGAAGTGGAGGTGGTGCAGTGGTGCTGGCGGTGGTGCAGTGGGGTGGTGGTGCAGTGACGGCGGTGGGTGGCGGTGAGGTGGCGGTGGGTGGTACAGTGACGACGATGGTGGTGGTGCGGTGGCAGCGACGGTGCAGTGGCGGTGGTGGTGCGGCAACGGCGGTGGTGCGGTGGCGGTGGTGGTGCAGTGGAGTGGTGGCGGTGGTGGTGGAGTTGATTTTTATTTTTGTTGGAGTGATTTAAAATTAAATGTGGGGTTGTTTTTATTTTTGTTGGGGTGATTTAAACTAGGAGGCTAATATAGACAATTTATGTTAAATGGGGTTTTTGTGAACAATTTTTTTCGTTTGTGTTTTCGTACATGGATAGTGACACCTTTGTGTTATAATCCGCGCGCCTTCTTATAAAGAAAACAAGAAGAAGAAAAAAAACACGTGGACTAACATGAATGTGTCGATTGTCATGCAGTCTGCCCATATCACCTTTTACCAAATCAGTTGATTCCTAGCGAACTGGTTACCGGCTAGTCCACACGGCTGGCTCCACTTTCATAAACCCTACCGACATGAGAAAATGCAGTAAAGGTAAAAGTCGAAACTTTCTTCTTGGCATTTATTTATTTATTTTTATTTTTGCTGGGTAGCCTGGCGTCAAAAAAAGAAGAAAAAGCTTACAAGGAAAAGGAAAACACATACAAGATCCTGAAGCCTAAGCTTCAACAGGACTAGAAATCAAACATTCAGGGAGTTGAGAAGATGTCCAAGTTTGCTGGACATTACGCCGAACAGCGTGTTGAGCAAGACTATGAGCCCAAGAGTTGGCTCTCTTCTGGATGAAACTTAATTTCACATGAATCTGTTATTAATCTCTTTGATTTCACATCAACAAAATGAGCATTTATAAAGACGTACAAAAAAGTATGAGTAGTAAAATCTAATGAAAATTTCCAAAACATGTCCAACTTCGACGTCAAAAAGTGGACCATAGTTGTGCACTACAAAACAACCCATGCATGCATCTTGCATGTGCCGCGATTAATCCATGGGAAAATGAACTCAGCAGAAAAACAGAATAATCTATAATTTCTGCACCACAAGAAAGAAAATCACCCAATAATAATACATTTATAAAGACGTACAAAAAAGTATGAGTAGTAAAATCTAATGAAAATTTCCAAAACATGTCCAACTTCGACGTCAAAAAGTGGACCATAGTTGTGCACTACAAAACAACCCATGCATGCATCTTGCATGTGCCGCGATTAATCCATGGGAAAATGAACTCAGCAGAAAAACAGAATAATCTATAATTTCTGCACCACAAGAAAGAAAATCACCCAATAATAATACATTGGAAAATCAATCTGGAACGTACAATTTTCTTTGGGGGTTTTAGTGGGCCCCACTAATCTGTAAGCTGTTTTAGCTATCTTTCACTTGTCCACCGACATTGTTCTCCCATGATCCCTTCCCATGCCATTTTCGTTTCTTGATAGACTTTGAGTGTGACTGCCAGAGTACAAGAACCACAAGAATACCTAATAGACATAAATTAGCCATCCATAATAGTGAGACTGAGTGCAGAAAATTACTAATTCACACACCCCTATTTCAGCAAAATACATGACCGACCCTTTCGGTCTTTTTTTTTTTTTTTTTTTTTTTTATAATGAACCCTAATACTAGGGGTGCCAACGGGTCCCATCGGGTCCGGGTAGTGTGCTACCCGGAACCGGAACCGGTAATTTTAATCGGTTCCGGGTCCGGTTCCTAAATTGATGGACCCGGAACCGGACCCGATAAAAACACTAATTACCCGTCGGGTCCGAGTATTTATCGGGTCCTTAAAAATCAACTAAACTTTTTGATATTTTACTTTCATATTTGCTATATTAGCTTGAATCTAATAATTTTTCATATAAAATTATTATTATATCTATGTAATTTTTTTAATTAGGATTATACATAAGAATATGAAGGATAAATGAAAAAAATTTGAACGAAATTATACTAAATCTTTCTATTTTATGTAAAATTAACAAGTAAAACATAGATATTCGGGTACCCGATACCCGACGGGTCCTACCCGTTGGGACCCGAAATTTATCGGTTCCTAACGGGTCCTACCCGTTGGGACCCGAAATTTATCGGTTCCTAACGGGTCCTACCCGTCGGGTAGTGATTTAGCTAACGGTTCCAATCTTGGGACCCGGGTCCGGGTAATCGGGTACCCGTTGGCAGCCCTACCTAATACCCTATTATTGGGGATGTAGGTGGAGAGTTTCTGAGGGTTAAAATGCTAAATGTAACCAAAAAATGCACGATTTATAGGGGCTGCTACCATGATTACTAGGGGCTGATACCATCTCAAAATCTTAAGCAATCCTGGCCGTTGGATCGACTAAATGGTATCATCCCCCAGTAATCCTGATAGCAGCCCTTATAAATCATGAAAAAATGGATAGGGAGACTTAAGGGTATATGAAAAAGTCAAAAATACTCTTCCCTAAATTTCACTATTCATTAAAAAAACAACAACTAAATCTATAATTTTCTCCTTCTCCTCTAATTTACAAATCATGATGAAGATCATTAAAAAAAAAACTAAATCTATTACCTTCTCCCTATCCTTCTCTTCTCATTCATAAATTGTGATAAAGATGATGATCATGGTTCCATCACGATGAGAATGATGTGTGATCATAAAGAAAACCCAAAATTATCATCTTCTCTTTCTCATTTTCATTCATAGATCATAATAAAGATGGTGATCATCATAAAAAGAAAAAATTAAGAAAACCCACTATTTATTTTTGTTTTTAAATGGTTAAAAAATACTTCCTCCGTTCTTAAATAATATGATGGTTTCATGTACAAATTACACATGCAACCAGCCTATTATTTAAGAACGGAGGGAGTATGATTCTATGAATTTGGGGTAAAAAAAAAAGGTTTCTGAATGTGTTTACGGCTGGGAATTCTTAGATTCCCAGCCGAAAGTATATGTTTCGGCTTGGTTTTCAAGCCGAAATTAGTTTTCTGATTTTTTTTTTTGTTTCCAGAACCAGTTACGGCTGGGAAAACCCAGCCTTAACTAGTTCTAAAAATAAAAAAATGATTTTGGCTAGTTCTTTATTTCCCCGCCGTAAATAAAAAATACGTCTTGGAACACTATCATTTCCCAACCGTTTTTGCGTTTTACGGTTGGGTCGACAAATTATCTCAGGCGAATAAGTGTCGGTTCTTGGTTGGATTTGATGTTTTCCTACTAAATCGCAAAGAACCCAGATTTTTAATTGATGTTTTCCGATTTGAATCAACAAAATCATCTAAATATAAGGTTATCCTAGATAATTTAAAGATATGTTTTGCCATTTTAGATGGTTGATTTTCAAAAAAATAAAAATAAAATCCTTATAGCCTGTTTGGATGCAGAAGTAGAAGTAACTTTTTGACTTTTAGAAGAAAATCCTTATATCCTTAAAGAATTCTCCTACTTAATCAAATAAAAAAAAATTGATGAAAAAAAGTTTTTGATATTCATAAAATTAGTACAATGATTAATCCTAATTCATACACTAATCATAATTATATTACTTAATCACCCTAATTAACACTAATTCAATCAAGGGTATATTAAGTATTAAAAAATAATAGGATAAGAGGTTATTGGATTTGCTATTTCATGACTCAAAAAAGCCTCCACAGACCATTGACTCAAAGACCCAATAATATGGTTCATTATAATACCTTCAGTCAGGAAATAGACCTTAACCTTACTAGGCACCAGATATGTAGCCGAGTAGCTCTCCACTTTTAGGTCCCCCACCATTACTAGGCCCCGAAGTTTTTATTCAGTACATACAAAAGCTATGGATTGCTTTATTAATAAAAATGTTATTCCATAAAGAAAGAAAAAAAGAGTAAAATGTTGTTCCATCACGGCAATGTTATAGCAATTCCGAATTGGAGCACATTTTCTTCTATTGTTTTTAGACAAAAAAAAAAAAAAAAAGTGGATCACCTTGGCTGAAAATTAACTAGACTTTCCATGATATTTATTTAGGAAGAAATTAAACTGTACAATTATTCCAAGGGCAACAATGTGATTTTTTGCCTCATTCTACAATAATTAAAATTAAAATGAAAAATTGAACTATTAATTAATGATTTTTATTAGAGGGAGAGCAAAAAGTGATTTGAGGAGAGCATAAATCGGGTTTGACTCGCTAACTAGGACCCAACCAGTGTATTATTCTAACTCGGACAAAATTACCCATAACTCAAACCCCATCTCCATCACCACCAACTCTGTCACTGAAATGTTTTTCTGATGAATCTTCGCTAAAACACATCCATTAGAGTACCAAATAGCTTAGTAAACTCTTCGTTAGTCCTGGCGGCAAGTTGTAAATACAATCATGTTAAACTTTGTGATACTCGTGCATACAATCCTAAACCACAACCACCACTTTGAGGATCGCCAACCACCGCCGCCACTATGTACTCCATCACCAAGGCTTGATGAAAGACTCCTCTTCTTCCCTTTGCAGAGGTTATCCCACCCAAGTGAAAACTTCCCTTCACCAGCAACCTTTGACTATGTGATTGTCTTCAACTGGATTTGCAACAATAAAATGCTGTAGCATCTAAACCTCCAAATAACAACCACCATCGTCAACTCAAGAGTCGACAGAACCACTGAAAATTAGAGATGAAGAAGATGTTCAACCAAGTCCCCCACTGCAATGGCTCCGCCAACAAAACAGAAGAATTATCAACCAAGGAAATCAAATTAACAGCTTGAAACACATTTAATGAGTAGCACCATCGCCAACAGATCCAAAAAAGATAGAAAACGCAGTAGAGATGTTCACCGGCCACCATATCCAGAACCCCAGATCTAGTTAAATCAAAGAGAAAACGAACAAACAGATAGCGAAAACAGATGAAATCTGAGGAGAGAAGGAGGGACGGCGCTAGGGGGAGGAGGGGGAAAAGAGGGGCGAGAGAGGGGAGAGGAGAGAGAGGAGTGGGTGAAAGTGTGAGTGGTTCTCACGTCGGAGTTCATCTTCCATTATTGTGTTTTTATTTTGGTTTTTGCTTGCTAACTCCTGTCGGAGTTCATCTTCCATTGGAATCAGAAGAGTGAACGAGTTTTGTCTGGGTAATGAATGCGTTTAGTATGGGTAATTTTGTCCGAGTTAGAATAATACACTGGTTGGATCCTAGTTAGCGAGTCAAACCCGATTTATGCTCTCCTCAAATCACTTTTTGCTCTCACTCTAACAAAAGTCTTAATTAATTGTATACAAAAAAATCGATCCCGGAATAGAAAAATTGTATATGACAAGAAACATCTTATATATCCACTAGATTGTATGCAAATTAAACCAATAATCCTGCAACAAAAGCAACTCCAGTTGCTGGTAACCAAGAAGATCCATATATAAACCTAGCGACAGTAAACTTAGCGGCTTCTACAGCTGAAGTTATAACTCGGTACCCACTCCATTGGACCCGTGATCCAACACCTGCACCCGGACCATAATTCATATACTCCCCATAGTACAATGTATCAAGTGCAAATGTATCGTTCCATTCCAACCATCCATTTGGATGGATGTGATCGCCCATGTATGATAACAAATAAACAGTTCTTGAATACATCTTCCACGGACGGCCAAGATACGTTGATTGGTTCATCTGTGCTGCTTTGAGATCTGGAGTGGCCACGATTTTGCAATTGTGGATCGAAATTCCTGTATTTTGGTTCGGGTCTTTCCTGTTTTGCGCTGTAATTGTGTTTTTCTGGTTGGGCATGGGTTTACGAGCATAGATATTGCAATTTTGAAGAACTACAGCAGCGTTACCAAAAATGAAATCAACTGTGCCATATATATCACATTCGCGATAGAATTGCCGCTGCGAATGCACGTATAAACTATCTTGATATCCAATTATGTTACATCGGTATACAACGGCATGATCTGCTCCTACTCTTAGGGCTACTGCTTGATGTTTTTCTGGTCCAGCATAGTTTTCGAATGTCATATCTCTTGCAATAAATCCTGTTCCAGTTGCAGCTGCATTTAAAAGGGATAAGAAGATGAAGGAATGATTAGAGTCACTGTGTGAGGGGTAACCAGTGGTTTTAAATACGGATCCAAAAGTTCGCTCAAACTGAGCTGTTGAGGTTTTCACAGTAGGGCCGACCTCACATTTGATCACACAAGATGTTTGGTGCTTGTCGAACCATTTTCTTTTATAGTTGGATTGATAGTCTAGTGAGTATTTGATCTCGTTAAGAAATAAATACCATACAAAAAGGCTTGGTGGACCAGTATCACATTTTACCTAAAGATAACTATGTCAATCAATCAATCAGGTAATAAAAGAGAATGAAACTCTAACCGAACGAAGCAGTATGGAATGTCGTCAGGCCATCGAGAACGCTTTTCCCACCGGAAATGACTGTCCTACCCTTTCCATCTCCGATGAACATCAAATTCTTCTTTTTCTTTCCTACTTTCAGGTACTTTTCTTCGTACCTGAAAAAGAGAGACACAAGATAAAATAAGGACTCGAAATCTTTTAGTACGATGCCAAAGGGGTGTAAGAGGAGAAGAAAAAAAAAGAAAAAACGTCAACATACAACAGTTCACAACACAACATCGAGAAAGTTAGTTTTGACGGCAAAGTACCTTCCTGCCCTTATGTAGATAATCGTACGTCGATTACTCTTTTGTGGAGCTGCTTTAATCGCTGCTGTAATGGTTTTATAGGCACCATCACTACCGTTACTGTATTTTGATACAACAATATCGGCTTGTAACGCTGATATCGGCGCATCTAATAACTTTCTTTCACTAGTGGAAACCCATGCTGGAAAACCATTTACTTCTGCTGGGGAACTACTCTGGCTCATTAATTTTCTTCGGTTTTGTATAGGAATACCAGAAAAATCATCATCAACTTTGGAATCATAAAAAATTGCCAAAGAATTACTTACTAATTCACCAAGATCTTTCAAATGTTCCGACATCACATCTTTAACATTCCCACGTACATCTTCAAGTCCCTCTGTGCACGTGTCGTGATTTGTTAGAGCAGCGCTGAGCCATGTCATGACATCTTCGGATGATGCTGGCTGATCATCATCATCATTGGATGATGTAGATGTTGTTGATACCGGACTGACGTGATATAACGAACGTGAAAGTTGTTCTACAGAATCATCTAATAGTTCTAAACAGTCATCATATGCTGATCTTATTCGTTTATTCATATCTAAGTTGATGATTTCTGAAGCGCCCGATAATGCATTACCGACATGCGAAAGAGTCATATTTACTGTTATATGAACGAGGTCGCGTTCTCCTGCACTCAACGAACCAGGAAAATCCAGTAGTGAGTTGACACAGAGATCTGGATAACGAGTTTTACTACAAGTTTTTGAGATTGCTTGTGTGGGCTGTCTCCGAACCTTAGCTTCCGATGAATTTGACCCTTTCCGGGTATGAACAAGAAGAACAGCTGAAATTCCACAACCAACTAGCAAGAAGATGGATAGGATTGAGAGAAGAACTATTCTACGTTTTTTTCTTGATGGATTTGACGGTGATGAAGTTTGATTTGGCATAGGATCAGTTGATAATGAAGCAATTGACCTGAATGACTCGGAACATCCGAGCCTGCCGTATCCCATTTTCCAGATAATAAGCTTTCTCTCTCTCCCTAGACTATGGATGGTTGTTTAGTGTGAGGGAGAGACTTCGAAAGAGGAAATACAGAAAGTATGAGGAAAGAAAGTAAAGAGATCCTGAATTCCAAAAAGAGTTTTTTATTCGGTTATATATAGATAGCTAGATTTTAACGGAGAGTAGCGACTAGAGAGTGAAAGAGATGAGAGAACAAAGAAGGGAGAGACGCAGTAAATTGTAGTGGGTGCGATTCGAAAGAGAGAGCAATAGCTGGACTCAACCTTTTGAGAAAAAAAGAGTGAAAGACAGAAAACCGAAAGAGAAAAGATTACTGTATTCTTTCCATCGCGGGTAAAATTTGGTGAAGCTTTTTTTTTTTACTAGCGGGATTAGGGTAATACCCAACTAATTTTGGTATATACAAGAATTTAAGTGGACCTAGAAATAGAAGTAATGCTAAGGGGTGATCAATTCTAATTAAATCTAACTCATTGGTAATGTCAATTTCGTATATTTCTTTCTCCTTCAGTATATTTCATTGGTAATGTCAATTTCTTTCTTCTTCGGTCCCTGACCGTCGTGTTTTATTGTTTTGTAAGTACATAATTCCGCCACTCGCCACGTGTCCTCGGATAAACACGTGGAGAGCGTATGACGAGGGGCATCAAAAAACGATGCCACTTAGATACAACCAAGAAACGTGTACCAACAGGAAGGGCCTCTCATCTAGCAGATCCAATGGCTACAAATGAAGGAGCACGGGAACAAAGCACCACTGCGTCGGACCCAATACACCCTCGGATCTGCTTTATCCCATCTCGAGAGGAAGCTTAGATCTACGGTCAGGGATCAACCATCTGACACGAACGTGACAGGAACAGAAGACTGTGGTCTGACACGTGCAGAAGGTCCAACCACCCGCATTAAACACCTAAAACGCGTGTCAATCAACCAGCGGAAGAGAATACCCTACCTCTTCGGAAGTAACGAAGGGAACGATGGGGGCACCGTAGCGACCGAAGAGGTCCACGTAACGGCACAAAGCACAAGACGATAAGGTTTCAACGGCTCCTTCCTTGGACCCCACAATAGAACTCCTATAAATACCCCTCCTCCCTAAGAGAGAGAGGCAAGTCGATTCGAAAGGAAGGAGGAGAGAGAATTAGGAAGAGTAAGTAGTCCCCCTAATCCCGCAGCCTAAGTTAGCACACCTAAAGTCATTTGACTATACTTGTAATCAATTTACATATAATAAATACCCTTCTTTTACCCCGTGGATGTAGGCCTAAGTGCCGAACCACGTAATTACTCGTCTCATTTACATTCCGCATTTACATTATGTACCTTACATTCCGCACGTTACATTACGCATTTTTATGTTCCATTTGATCCAAGATTTTCTTCGTATCAATCCGCGGATTACTATCCGTGCAATTATACATTGTCAGTGATAACTATGCGATAAGACTAGGACGAGTCCAAAGACTCAGAGTCGATGAATCGGCATAGTCACTGCGCTATTACTCACGTTGTATCTAATCTATGAATTTCAATATGTACGAACATTGTTTGTGGACACGTAGACGCCATCGTATTTTGCGTGTTCACAATTTGGCGCTAGAAACAAGGAGTTTCCCGGTAAAAGATTTATCTTATCCTGTGATTTAAATGCTACGGCTTCCCCGAGCACAGTTCTCTGAAAATAGCGGTGTTTGAAGCATTTTTGGGTTTTTTACACCTATTCACTCAGTAGATCTACATCTTCGAACTGATTTCCAAGTTTTCATCTTTAGAAAACCAAGCGTGTGGACAAATCCACGGATTTTTCAAGAGATCTACATCTTCGAACTGATTTCCAAGTTTTCATCTTTAGAAAACCAAGCGTGTGGACATATCCACGGATTTTTCAGTAGATCTACATCTTCGAACTGATTTCCAAGTTTTCATCTTTAGAAAACCAAGCGTGTGGACATATCCATAGATTTTTCAGTAGATCTACATCTTCGAACTGATTTCCAAGTTTTCATCTTTAGAAAACCAAGCGTGTGGACATATCCACGGATTTTTCAATAGATCTACATCTTCGAACTGATTTCCAAGTTTTCATCTTTAGAAAACCAAGCGTGTGGACATATCCACGGATTTTTCGATAGATCTACATCTTCGAACTGATTTCCAAGTTTTCATCTTTAGAAAACCAAGCGTGTGGACATATCCACGGATTTTTCAGTAGATCTACATCTTCGAACGGATTTCCAAGTTTTCATCTTTAGAAAATTAAGCGCGTGGAATTATCCACGGAATTTACGATATATCTACATCTTCGAAATAATTTCAAAACAAATGTACACCTAGTGGTGATCTTATTTCAGATCGCAAGCTAACGGAATTCGATTTCCTGGACTTTACTAATGGGCTCCCTTTTTGGACCAATCTTTTCTTGTTTGCATCATAATCATTTTCAGAAAAATATCAAAAATGGAGAAGAACAAAGATGCAGGAAAAGCTAGAGCTTCATCAAAAGAAACACCAAGGACTACTCCAGTAATGACTAGGAGCAAGCAAAAGGGCGAAAAGCTCAAAGCCACAGACAAAACGCTGAATGGAGCAGAGAGCTCGAGGCTTTTGGTTGCGACCGCTATTGCAGCGGAAGCCCTAAAGGCCGCAACCGCCAAATCCGCATCATCAAAGACCGGGGCATCCAAAGGAGCGGCCGCCAAAGTAACCGCTGCCACCCAACCACACGAACCGCGTGAAGGGATGGCAGAATCAGGGGTGCAACAGCCTTTCTACGGGATGCCTCGCACTGACAAGCAGAACGCACCCCCACAAGTGAACCAACCGTTTCTAATAGAAAGCGTACACGTACCACATCCAGCGGAGCAGCTACGTCCGCATGCAGATCCCCCAGAGCCCTTGATTCAAATTGTGGACGAAGATCAAACGATGGCCGCGGAAGAACCATTGCCGGAAGGAACTCCTAATCAGGAGTTGGACCAATCTGCCCAGATGAGGGTAGAGTTAGAAGAATTAAGAAGAACTCAAATTACATACGCGGAGGTGGTAGCTCTGTTGGCACAGGAAAATCAGCAACTCAGAGCTACCCGCAGTAGGGACATGGGAGTCCAGCGCGACGAAGCCAGCTCAATGGCACCAAGACCCAATCAGGATCGTAGGATGGTTCTGGCTGACAACCCAGACCCTACGAAACCAAGAAATACGATAAGAAGACGAAGATCCGACCCGGAGGACAACCCACACAACGCGGACTACTTCGACAGCGGTCACCCACGCACGGAGCAACCCTCCGCTCGGGAAGAACATCAGCACGCAATGGAAGATCTCCGCGCCGAGATGATGGCGGAGATCAAATAACTGAAAGCTAGGCAAGGAGGGGGGATATTGGAACAAATAATAAAGGAAGCAATCACTACCCCCTAATACCGCACCTAGCCAAGGCTCTCATCCCCCAGAAGTGCCCGGTTCCATCCTTCGAATTCTATGACGGATCTAGTGACCCCGCGGCCCATCTTCGATATTATAATTGAATGATGGCATGATGGAATTATGACGAGGCCATACTATACAGATACTTCCCTTCAAGCTTGAAGGGATCGGCGCTCTCATGGTTCGATAACTTGCCACTAAATTCCATCAACTCGTACGATCAACTTACCGAAAAGTTCTTAACAACTTACATGTACAACAAGGTGGTAAACACCGGAATGGATAAACTCTTCTCACTAGCAGTCCAGTATAAGGAAACAATCAGAGAATACACAGACAGGTGGCATAGGATCTTCCAACCCATCGGGAATGTAGATCATGTGGTCAGCATCAACTGCTACAAGTGGGGGCTCGACAGAATGAGCCCACTGTTTGTCGAGATCCACGGAATCGCCCCTGCAACAGAAGGAGATCTTCGAGTAATCATAGAAAAGCATGCCAGGTTAGAAGAAATACAATAGGAGAACCCAAGATCTCAGACCCAGCGCCCACCGCGTACCAATTCTGTGGAACAATCCAACAAACCTACGGGGGGTGACTTGGGTGAAAAACCTAACGAAAATAGAAGAGACCGCAGGGATGACCGACGAGGAAACACTAGAAAATTCGAAGATCGAGTTTTCACAAAGATGAATGCCAGCTACTCGCGCATTCTAAAAGAAATCAAGGGCCGCGAGAAACTGGAATGGCCATGGTCTAAGGGGAAGCAACCCCCCAGATCCGAGCATGCCAAAGAATCATGTGAATATCATTGTTTCAATGGTCACTGGACAGAGAAATGCACGAATCTAAAAATAATGATTCAAAAGCTAGTAGATGCGGGAGACCTCCAGCAATTTGTACACAAGACGGGTGAGGAAGACAAAGCTAAACGAAGCAAGCAAGTCTAACTACCTGAAGGTAATCATACCCTCAACACCATCTCATGTTCTGAGTCCAAGGGACCTTCCCTGACGGCTCAGATAGGTAAGAGGTTGAGGAAACAGTTTGAAGACTACTGCGAGCTTTATACACTTGATAGGAATGAGGTGGATGAACACGATCAATGGATGGAGCGCCCCTGAAAATGTTCCACTGGTACTCACACTACCAATCGCAGGATGTTATATTAAGAAAATCCTCATCGACGGGGGAAGCTCCGTAAACGTTCTATTTTATGATACATTCAAACGAATGGAACTTAACGATGAACAGCTGCTATCTTCGTACTGCACCATCTACGGATTTAATGGAGCAACCACAAAGCCCTTGGGAGAAATTATCTTGCAAGTTGAAGCAGGACCAATGAAGGTCGACACACGATTCAGCGTGGTGGACGCGCCCTCACCATACAATGCTATAATCGGCCGAAGATGGGTGCATAAACTCAAAGGGGTGGCTGCTACATATCACCAGTACCTCAGGTTTCCAACACCCCAGGGGGTAATGGAGATAAAAGACGACCAAGCCTTGGCACGAGAATGTCAAAATCTACAAAAGTATCTCAACAACGAACAAGATAAACAGAGGAAGAACCGAAGATCACGAAACAAGGAAAACAAAAAGGAAAAATAAATTAATGCTTACCTAGAAGAAATCTCCGGAAAAAGCCTCCCAAAGGGACACATAGCGGGAAACATGGAGGCAGGTACCGCAGCCACAAAATAAAGCGAGGAGCCCGTCAAATAGCAATCAAAGAAGATTCCTCTACTAGGGGATCAAAGCCCACATTTATGCTTGTAGAAGCGGTGAAAGAGGTAAACATGGGGACATAAGAAGAACCAATAATGATTAAGATCGGAACGCTGATGGACAAGGAGCGCGAGGCATCCTTAATAAAGCTGCTCACGGAACATGCAGATATTTTCGCATGGAAACTAGGAGACATGCCCGGCATCGACCCCAAGACGATCCAGCATAAGCTTCACATAAAACAGGGCATACCTCCTTTCAGGCAGAAGGTGCAAAAAGTTTCCTCAGAGTACCACAAAGCCGTCGAGACGAAGCTTTGTAAATTGCTAGAAGCTGGATTTATCAAGGAAGTCAAATACCCAACATGGATCTCAAACATGGTCATCGTACCTAGAAAGAATGGCGGGGTGAGAATATGCATCGATTTCACCAACCTCAACAAAGCTTTCCCCAAGGACAGTTACCCTTTACCAAGCATCGACCAACTGGTCGAAGCAGTCGAAGGGTATGAAGAGATGACCTTCATGGACGGATACTACGGCTACAACCAAGTGTTCTTATCAGAAGAAGACCAATAGCACACAACGTTCTACACATCGCATGGACTCTACTGTTACGTAAGGATGCCCTTCAGACTTCGAAACGTAGGGGAAACGTACCAAAGGATGGTTGACGCCATTTTTAAGCCATGGATAAAAAATACCTTGGAAGTCTACGTGGACGATATGTTGGTCAAGAGTAAGCTGCGAAAAGATCACCACCAAGACCTAAAAGATATCTTTTGGGCCATGAGGAAACATAACATGAAGGTAAACCCGGAAAAATACACTTTCGGTGTTACTTCAGGGAAATTCCTCGGGTATCTAGTAACTAAACGAGGCATCGAAGTAGACCCTGCCAAAATACAGGCTATAGTAGAAATGTCATCTCCAAGGAGTCTGAAAGAAGTCCAAAGGCTCAACGGTTCCCTAGCAGCGATAGGAAGGTTCATATCCAGGTCCTCAGACAAATGCAAGCTCTTTTTTAACATCCTTAAAAAAGGGACCAAATTTGAATGGACGGCAGAATGCGAAGAAGCATTCAAAGAAATCAAACACTACCTTGCAGGGATACCCATCTTGAAAAATCCAGACCCCGAGGAGGTTTTGGACCTATACATAGAAGCAACAGAGAATGCGGTCAGCGCGGTGTTGGTAAAAACCAACACGAAGATAGAGCAGTCCATCTACTACGTCAGCAAAACTCTCAACACGGCAGAAAGAAACTACACAAATATCGAACAACTCATCTTGGTGTTAGTATGGGCTACCCAAAAGCTAAGGACCTACTTCCTGACACACTACATCCGCGTCCCCTGTAAATCCCCGCTAGAAGCTGTCCTCAAAAGTGCAGGAAAAACGGGGAGAATTGCAAAATAGAATACTCATATCGACCAGTACAACATCATACACGAGATCCAACATTCCCAGAAGTCCCAAGTTTTAGCAGACTTCCTTGCCGACCTACCCCTGGAGAACGATGAAGAAATCCACATTAAAGGGCTCAATACAGCGGGATTACCAAAGGGCAGCAGAAGCAAAGATCTCGTTGATGTCATCGAGCCGGCAAACCCAAGACAGTGGGAAATCTTTGTCGACGGATCGAGGAACAAAGAAGGAGTGGGCATAGGCATCATAATCACTACACCCATGGGAGACCGAATCATCCATGCATTCAGACTAGAGTTCAAAGAACACACCAACAACATCGTCGAGTACGAAGTCATTGTACATGCTCTGCGTTTGATAATAGAAATGGGGATAACAAACGTACGCTTGACCAGTGACTCGCAACTGGTCATCAGGCAAATAGAGCTGGAATATAATGTGTATGACGAGACCTTGTCGGCATACATGAAGTTAGTCCAGACACTGGCACATCAAATACCAAACATCATATTCCGGCACTTAAGCAGAAATGAGCTTAGGCACGCGGATGCTTTGGCATACATCTCATCTATGTTAAAAAAACAAAGATATCGAAGCAATCAAAATCATCAGAGTTTACGAGCCATCCATCCCTCCACGAGAGCTCTGTGCTGCAAGAAGGAAGCATAGCGCGGAGGGAGACATAACAAACGATGATGTGGGAGAAAACATCACAGACGATTTCCAAGAAGATGACATCATGACAAGAGAAGATGAAGACGAGGACTTCAGCAGAGAAGAATACTGGAGATTGGGTATCCACCAATTTCTAAAAAGAGGAACTTTACCCAGAGACCTAAAGCAGGCTAGGAAGATCCAATCAAAAGCAGGAAGGAACGATTTAAGGGGAGAGATTTTGTACAAAAAATCTTTCCTCGGACCTTTGTTACGATGCTTGTCCAGATCAGAAGGCCACCTAGTGCTAAAAGATATCCATCGTGGAGACGCGGGGAATCACAGTGGGATGAGATCCCTAGCCGACAAGGCAAAAACACAAGGGTATTATTGGCCAATAATGTTACGAGATGCTGCAAGGATGTCAAAAAGGTGCGAAGAATGTCAGCGGTTCGGGAAAAGAATCCACGCACCAGCAACAATACTAAACTCAGTAGATAGTCCTTGGCCATTTTTAAGATGGGGCATAGACATCGTAGGACCCCTGATCGAAGGATCAGGAAAAAGAAGATTTTTGATAGTGGCCACAGACTATTTCAGTAAATGGGTAGAACCCAAAGCTTTGGCCAGAATCCGCGACTCAGATGTCTTCACATTCATCTTTCAGAACATAATCTGCCGGTTTGGAATCCCGGCGGAAATCGTCTCTGACAATGGTAAACAATTACAAGGTAAAAACATCGATCTATTATTTGATACTTTCAAAATCCGAACAAATAAATCGACACCAATATACCCTCAAAGCAATGGCCAAGCAGAGGCTACAAACAAGACAATAGCTCTTATTCTCAAAAAATAATTAGACGAACACAAAGGATGATGGTGTGAGCAACTACACAATGTCTTATGGGCATATCGAACAACCCGAAGGTCAGCTACATGGGAATCCCCTTTTTTGCTAACCTACGGAGCAGAAGCCGTCATACCCACGGAAATCATCATGCCGACCACAAAGACAGAAGCGTGGGAAAAGAACCTCAAAACAGACATGATGCTGGAAAGACTCGACGATCTCGAAGAAAGAATAGAAGCAACACTGCAAAAGATGGAGAATTACCAAAGAAGATTAGCAAAGGAATACAACAAAAATGTTAAACTTAGGAATTTCGTGGAAGGACAATATGTACTGAGAACCATACCCCAATACCAAAGAGAAAAAAAGTGGGGCAAGCTGGCACCAACATGGGGAGGACCTTATGTCATACAAGATATAGCAGGAAACGGATCCTATTACATGTGCAACCTAAAAGGGGAAGTCCTCCGCCATCCATGGAACACCAAATATCTCAATCCATACCATCCTTAAAATACAATGCAGCGTTGCAACTGCGTAAAGAATACCAGAAGAAGAAGACGATGCTTTTCGATATGTTTCTATCTCTGGATGAGGAATAGCAGGCCTCATTAAATCAATGAAATAAACTTTCTTTCATATCTATGAAGAGAAACTACAAGGGGAAGAGATCCAGTAGAAGGAAATCTCCAACTATTCTAAGTCAGCGGGTCGACGGAATGAGGGACATGTACATAGTAACACCCCATATCCTAGAACGCTGCATCGATCCCCACCGTCTAGGAATCCTCTGATCAAGGATTAGCCAGCAGGGTGACAGGTCTCAATATGTTCACGAAGGTACACACCTTCGGCATCTCACTCTTAAATTTAGGTCAACGGGTCGACGGAATGAGGGACATGTACATAGTGACACCCCATATCCTAGAACGTTGCACCACCACCACTGCCTGGGAATCCTCTGGCCAAGGATTAGCCAGAAGGGTATCTGGTCTCAAGACATTCACGAAAGAACATATCTTCGGCATCATACTCAAAAATAAGGACATCGGGTCAACGGAATGAGCGACATGTACATAGTAACATCCCATATCCTAGAACGCTGAATCAACCCTCACTATCTAAGAATGTTCTTTCCAAGAGTTAACCAGCAGGGTAACAGTTGTCGAGATAATTAACAAAACTAACCAACAAACGATGATCCATTCCAGAAAAGTTGATTACAAGCTCAACAAGATAAACAAAAGGAAAAACAAACTAAGCAAAAGAAGTTCGACAGACACAACAAGAACTCTATAATCAACAAGGATCAACTTTCTACAACTAAACAGAAGAATCTACTTGGACGACTCCGCGCCGCCAGTAGGACTCTCCCTCTGCAGTGAAGGAATGCTCCCACTTGAAGAAGGACCCGAAGATCCTGACGGGGCCGAAGGCTTAGGACGACGAGGATAGTGCTTTTCCAGACCATGTTCGGTCAGGAGGTCATGCTCTATCTTGGCCAGCACCTTGTTCGTCTCTTCGGTTAGCTGACAGCGAGCTTTGTACGTGATAGCAGTGTTACGTATCTCGGCCTGAGACAATAGGGTAGACAGATGGTTCACTTCCAAAGATGCCAACTGAGCTGCATGTTCATTAGTCGTAGCCAAGCCTTTGAAATACGAGGCCTGACCCTCCTGTTGCACCAAGGCAGCCTGAAACTGCTCTAGCTCAGATTGAGCCTTGTTAAGTTTTTCATTTGCAGCAAGAAGCTGTCCCTCGAGCTCTGAAAAAAAAATGAAGGGTTAGATCTGCGAAGCATGAAAATCACACCCGGCAAAGCAAATATATACCTTCGACTCTAGCAGAAGCTATTTCATACTCGTTAGCAACCGCATCCCGAGCATCGTCAAGAAATTCATATTCGTCGGATATTTTCTTATAATCCTTTTGAAGAAGGGAAAGAGAAAATTGACTAGCGTCTAACTCTACCTGCTTCATTGAATCCAAATGACGAAGATGATTGACTTCGTTATTTAGCTTCTCCATTCCTTTACTAAGTCGGTACATATTAACCTCAAGGTTCCTCTCAGACTCGGCTTGATGAGCTACGTCGGCCCGAGACGCAGATAAGTCTTTGCCAAGGGCAGAGGCCTCGGCACGAGCATCATCTATTTCTTTGACAAGACGCTGAGTATACCCCCATACGTCGGAATCTTGGGAGAAACGAGCCTGACGTAGCTCTTCTTCCAGGAGATTCACCTTAGCCAACAAAGACGAAGCAATCTCGCGGGCTTCGCGAAGATTATCGCGCGTCCACATTAAAGTACCATCAAAGAGATGACGATCCGCGTTATACTTATTTTGCATATCCACCATCTGGGTATGCTTTAGATGCCATGCCTCGGGCCTTGGAATCCTACCTCTGGGCCTCACTCTTAATTTGTTCCACTAGTTCAGAAATACGGGTCTTCTGCCGCTCTTTCTCATTTCGAAGCCATATCAGCTCAGGGACTCCACCCACTGAAGATAGGGCGGGGAAACTCAAGACGGAACAAGAATTCCTAAAAAGAAAACGATAAACATGAAAAAGGAACAAACCTGAAAAAGAAGAAGCATTTTTCCGAATGGCCTCCAGCTCGCTACGCACCATAGCAAGCTCCAAACGAAGCCTCTCTTTTTCGATGCCCAGATGCTCTTTCCCCTTAAGACAATCCCTCAGCTCACTTATCTCCTTATCTCTGGCAGAGATAACAGTCTCCGCCATAGCCAGCTCCTCCTCTCGGTGAAGAATCTTACCCTCCAACTTGAGAGACTTGGCCTTAAAGAACTGGTACAAATTATGATTGCAGTATTCACTCCGCATCACCTACGAAGTGCATCAGGTCAGAATACCGCGGAGTGTTCACGAAATACAAAACAATAAAACACGACGTACCTCTAACATCCGCTGGTGGGGATAACCATACTGATAACCATTAGCTATGGCCATCATATCAGCAACGGTGGCTGGAGGGTCAACCGCTAAGGTAGCCTCCAGTGACCTCAGATTCCTATCCCATACCTCCGCGACTAGATCTTCAGCGGATAACTGCATCATCTTTCGGGTATAGGCATCAGAATATTTCTCCCCAGAAACCACAGGTGCAGGGTTCGGAACGAACATCAAGTTTTTCCTCTTTAGCCAATCAAGGACAGCATCATCACCTTCCAGCATCAAAGACGGCGAAGGGGACCGAGTGGAAGGTTCCCCGACAAAGGGAGCCTTCTAGAGGTCCCAACAGGCGCGGAAGTCTGCGCCGCAGACTTCCCTTTACCAGATGTATCCAGAATGTCCAAATCATCATTTGGGGAAAGCAGAGAGAATTCATCAGCAAGACCCATGGTAGCATTCACATCAAAGGACGGCCCCGAAGATTGGACCCGGCCAAAAGAAAATTCTGGACCAACAGGGTCCCCACCAATACTACCAGCAGCGGGAGTGCCATCGGCACCAGCATTAACAGGGGCACCCTGCATACAACTACCAGCCATGGTAACATCCGCAGCCTTCCCGACATATGGGGATCCTTTGCACCACCAACATCAGATTTCTCACGAAGAGGGGAAGAAGTTTCAGTACGTTCCTCTCCATCAGACATTTCTTCATCTTCCTCGAAATCATCATTAGCAGGACTAGTAACCTCCTCTTGGACCTCTGCCTCATCAAAAACAATGGTAGAAGAGCGCTTGGGACCGATCCTCCGTTTCTTCGTCACCTGCGGAGTAATAAGGGAATCAAGTCAACATTCTTTCCTTGACTCAAAGATTTCCTTTGAATAAAGAAAGAAGGGGCAACTAAAGGAGTAAAAGATCCGTACCTTTACACCCGCAGCACTCTTCGAGGAAGGGGAAGCACCATCGTCGTCAGCATCAACAACATCGAAGTCATATGGAAAATTCATACCTTCGAAGTTCAATTGCCAAGGGCAGTAATTTCCATAGCGAAGAGGGGGAACCTCACGAGGAACGCTACCAACAGTAGGATGCCACCCGTCGAGACCTGGAATCCAACCCCAAGCCCACGGACCAACAACCTCAATAACGGTGGCATGCCACTCATAATCATGATCGCGCTTTATCTTCTCACGAGCAGGAAAAAGCTTCTTATTAGCAGACCCTTCGGTACCAGGAACATACTTCAACTTGGCATCGCTAACCTCGCTTAAAATACGAATCTCGCCGCGGGAGGCAGCAATATTACGAAGGATCACACTCCACGGATTTCGGTTCCTGCTGTTGACGTAATCCCCGAAAGAATTGTTGAAGTTCTGAGGGGTATACCATTCCCTCTCAGTAGGATCAGGGTATAACAAGTCATCATCGTCTCTCCCTTGCTGCGGAGATAGCACTCCTTCAGGGCGCGGAGATAATTCCCAGTCAACTGGGATACAAAACGACTATGGGTATTTATCGAGGAACCCTCGCGACCAGCCAATGCATCATAGTAAAAAGAATCACCTGACTTATACAAAGGCAGCATAAGTCCCGCTTCGAAGGCACCCACAATAGTCAACAAATGAAACTCGTCGAACTGGTATCTCGAGATGAGATCATAAGTAATGTCATCATCAGGGGCATAGAAGCGGACGTCAAAAGCTTGGATCTCATGCTTCTCCTTAAACATTTACAGATCAATGTGTTTGAAGGTAACTCTCTTCTTCCCAACCGGGACTCTTCGAATAACCAACGCAGCATCTTCCTCATCAAGAGGATCCTTCACGGAGTCTTTTGAAGGGCTCATTTCCAGGGCCTTCCTTTTCGAAGGCACACTTTTAGGCGGTTCAAACTTCAAAGCCCCAGCCTTAACAGATTTTCCTCTCGAGGGGATCGCCGGATGAGGAGGAAGATGATTCTCCTGGAACACCGGCTAAACCAAAGAACGAAGGGGACGGACATCTAAAGCTTCGTCACGAGGAACACCTTGCGTATTCCTGTGCTCGTCACGTGAACGGGAAGAATCACGGGTAACATCATATCTAGAGCCAGGGGGATCCCTAGGTGTATCTCCCTTCTTCGAAGAATGCCTATGGCCGGAAGAGGACGAAGCCCTCTGAGAATGAAGATCCACGTGTGAAGCCCTAGAACCTCCGGGCGGAGATATATCCGAGTCTCTGCGAGGAGGAAATCGGGGAGGACTAGGCGGCGGAGTTTGGTAATGACCCCGCGGACGTTCATCCATGACTGCGGATACACAAACAAATATCAGATTCCGCAGAACCATAAATAAAGATAAAAAAATCTAAAATTCTAAGGAATACGAAAACCCTAGCTAACTTATAAAACGAGAAGGCACTCTCAAACCAAAAACTCATAACCCTTGCAAATGAAGAACATGGGCAAGTATATATACTTTATATATGTGTTCTTCATCGCAAGGGTAACGAGATAGCAGCAGATGATGATCAACAAGCGAAAAACGATACCCAAGATTAAACTCTTACCTAAGACAGATGCTTCAAACAGCGAAAGGGAGAGCAATAGCAGATAACGAGCACAGGGAATCAAGGACGGGTCGTATTCAAGACAGAGCAGTAGTAGGGACAGCTTCGTATTCAAGATAGCTACAGCAGCAACAGTTAATGGCGTCCAAACAAAATAAAAGAATTTTCAGGGGGATAGAATAGCGAACAGAGAATGAAATTTATTTCACATTCTCTTCCCCCTTAAATACCCTAGAAATCTGAAACTGACCCTACTCCCAAGGGGGAGTTATTGCATGAAGTTATTACTTAGTGGGAAACGCGCCCTAAAATCAAGGGGAAGTTATTGGGCGAGTGGGAAATATGTGACGGTTTTCCTCTCACTTCAACTGACGACTTAAAGTCAGAAGAAAATGGGCAAATTCTAAGTACATAATTCCGCCACTCGCCACGTGTCCTCGGATAAACACGTGGAGAGCGTATGACGAGGGGCATCAAAAAAAGATGCCACTTAGATACAACCAATAAACGTGTACCAACAGGAAGGGCCTCTCATCTAGCAGATCCAATGGATACAAATGAAGGAGCACAGGAACAAAGAACCACTGCGTCGGACCCAATACACCCTCGGATATGCTTTATCCCATCTCGAGACGAAGCTTAGATCTACGGTCAGGGATCAACCAGCTGACACGGACGTGACAGGAACAGAAGACCGTGGTCTGACATGTGCAGAAGGTCCAACCACCCGCATTAAACACCTGAAACGCGTGTCAATCAACCAGCGGAAGAGAATACCCTACCTCTTCGGAAGTAACGAAGGGAACGAGGGGGGCACCGTAGCGACCGAAGAGGTCCGCGTAACGGCACAAAGCACAAGACGATAAGGTTTAAACGGCTCCTTCCTTGGACCCCACAATAGAACTCCTATAAATACCCCTCCTCCCTAAGAGAGAGGGGCAAGTCGATTCGAAAGGAATGAGGAGAGAGAATTAGGAAGAGTAAGTAGCCCCCTAATCCCGCACCCTGAGTTAGCACACCTAAAGTCATTTGACTATACTTGTAATCAATTTACATATAATAAACACCCTTCTTTTACCCCGTGGATGTAGGCCTAAGTGCCGAACCACGTAATTACTCGTCTCATTTACATTCCGCATTTACATTATGTACCTTACATTCCGCATTTACATTATGTACTTTACATTCCGCACGTTACATTACGCATTTTTATGTTCCATTTGATCCAAGATTTCCTTCGTATCAATCCGCGGATTACTATCCGTGCAATTATACATTGTCAGTGATAACTATGCGATAAGACTAATACGAGTCCAAGGACTCAGAGTCGATGAATTGGCATAGTCACTGCGCTATTACTCACGTTGTATCTAATCTATGAATTTCAATGTGTACGAACATTGTTTGTGGACACGTAGACGCCATCGTATTTTGCGTGTTCATAGTTTTCAAATGAAAGAAATTTGTTTATTTCATTCTTGAATTATAATCATTCAAAATAGTTTTAATATTCTTACATAGCAGGAAAGCGAGCAATAAGCTGCGCCGCAATCCCTTTTTGAATTGCAAATCCTATTCTTTTAAAAATAAACTCTCTTGAACCGGGGGTCATGACATTATTGTGCGTGACTTTCTGAACTCTTTTGAGGAGTCCAACCGCCGCAGGAGCCAAGAAACCAAAAGTATCAAAAGCAAAGGGAATAAAAGTGTGTCCATTATCAATACATGCTTTCTCATGCTTCACTATCTTACCTGAGGCATCTCTCAGCGCTGCTTGGCCGACAGTAAAGGTACCATGTCCAATGCCTACTAACGGAGAAACCCCCGTGAGGTCAACACATGCATGTTTTCCATTATCCCATCCAAAGATAAGTACGTCTGCTGGTCTGAGTGTGGATCTCCCTCCAGTGGGTTTGTCAAAAAGTTGACAGCCGCTTCCTTCTTTGCTGAAATACTGGCTCGCCAGAACACATCATATAAGATATCTCTCACATGATTATGTCTAAACTTAAAACCAGGATCTACCTTACAATGGACAACATGTTCCCCATATGTGTCTAAGCATCCTGTGAAGCAAACAGGGCATCATGAATCAGAAGGGTATAAAGGGATCATTAACTTTTATTTAAGGATGGATCGGTACTCCACGGGTGACATCTTCTGTCCAAGGCCCTCAATTGGAATAGCTAGAAGGAAGTCTTGGGCATGCGTTGCTCGTAGGCAACCAAAGACAACTTTCTGTCTGTCTGATAACTCGTAATCTCGATCCATGTCTTTAACCACTTTACCAAAAAGGGCACTCGTCAGGTTACTTTGTGCTTTAAGGGGGGCGGTGTCCTTACGAGTGAAGCTGCTAAAGTCATAATCAGGAAGAGTTGCATGTAATGCCTCCAAAGCCTTATGAAAATTGTCATCCATGCCTTCCACTCCAGCATCCCTTAATATGTGATCTTGTAAACCCCATGATTGCACACGCGATGCAAGAAAGGCATATACGACGTCTCTTTAGCAGTGTATAAGCCAAGGCCTCCATATCTAATAGGTAGGGTGGATAACCTCCACTGTAGATCCCCAAAAAAAGGACCTCCACAAACCACGATACCCTCCACCACCTCCCTCAAACCTTTATCAAAGATATCCACAGCCTCTGTGGTATATTCTGGACAACCAATACGAAGCCCAAAGAGAAACTTGGAGATGCCCATACATGCACGAAGGAGTAGCAATTCACTCTGAGGATCTCGGAGCTTGGATAAAATTTGCATTAAATCTACTGCCTTCTCAGCTCTCTTAACGGCAAGTCCCTTCACAAACCTATCATCAAGGCTAACCACACCACCCAATAATTTGACCCCATCACCCGGCCTTGATATTCCAGAAGGAAACATCCCATCTATACCCTTTCGTCCATCACAGGAAGGCCAAAAATATTATATTTTCATAATATTCAATATAAGCCCCAGGCCAGGCCCTTCCGTCTGGACAATCGTGAGTGCCTTCACCACTTCTACAGTATCACCAATAATAGTGCCAATTTGTTTATTAGATTTTTTTTTAATTGTTCATTAATTCTTTCAAACTCTATCTAGTACTTTAGTTTGTTATTAGAATGGCATGCCAGGTCGGAAAAATCGAAATTGTTGAACTGCAGTTGTGTGGTCGTGAGATATCTCTTTGTCTACCTTGATGACTAGTATTAGTCGTTATCTTCCTAGGTTGAGTATCGTGACAACTTTTTATCCCTGAAAGTAACATTTACAGGATTGTCACAATATTCGTTGTTATACTTTGCCGACTAGTGTTTTAGTAATTAAGGTTGTCATGTTTTGAAAACTTGTACCTTGCCGATCAATAACTTTCATAAAACAGTTTCTTTGTGTACATTTTTGCTATTAGTCGGCATGGTCGGGGAAACTACCTTGTCGACTTTGTGTTGGTCGTCACTTTGTGCAATTTCGACCATGATGACCAATAACAACTAAAATCAACTTTTCTTTATGTCTCATTTTTCATTTACTCGTTATGTTGTTTTACCTGTAATCATGACGATCTTGTGTATAATATTTTTAATCGTCAGTGTTTGGCATTCTCAACCTTGACGAGTATATCTTAGTCGGTAGGTTATGAATTAATACCTTGCCGACTAATCATTCATTTGTAACACCTTTCTACGTACAGAAAATTTCATTTGGTCGTCATTATGGTTTATTATTAACATGCATGCTATAGGTGGTTGTTATCTTCCATTTCACCCGTTCATGAGGACTTTTTATCCTGTGATTGCTGAAAGTGTTGATTCTATCTGTAATTTTGAGAATGAAACCATTAAACAACTGTGCAATTTCCTTTTTAGAAATGTTTGGCTAGTGCAATTTCATTTCTGTTACAAAAATCTCAAAACAAATATTTTTTCTCAAAAATCTATCCTTAAGTTAAATCTAACCAAAATAAAATATTATATAACTTATACTCAACTAAGTAATCTAACTATATTAATTAAACTAAACAAGTTAGTTAGTGCTAATTAAACAAAGGCAATTTAGTTATTAATTACTATAACAACGCGTTCGGTTCGCGGAATTGAAGTCCCAATAATTCAATTCCAACGGAATCATCCCAATTCCATGTACCGAACACGATTTTACGATCCAGAATTGGATTCTTACGGACTTCAATTCCTGAAAAAAAGACGTTTACGATTTTACCAGTCCGCCGATGCAATGGAATCGGATTGCAGGGGAAAAGAGGGTAATTCCTACGAAATATCTTTATTATCCTTCCTCACAAAATAACAGAGTCTCCTTTGTTCTTTTCTTCTAACCTAGTTGTCATCGAAGAAAACCTAGAAAGAGAACTTAAATATGGAAATCTGTAATGGCTAATTTCTCGATGTTCATTTCCTTGCAGATCCCTATCTTTCTCTACCAAATCTAAAGTGCTCTAGAAATTTTTTAACCCGATCATTATCTAACCCTAAAACACCCCTGTTTCATCTTCTTTAATCCTAAAATCCCGAAATCACAAAGATGTTTGTAGCTCTGATGTGATAAATCTTGATTTTGAAATTTCAATAATACTTCTGATTGAGTTTTCATCAGCATATTAGAGAATGTTAGAAATAAAACTTCTAGATTATTAATGTCATTTTAGAGAGTTAGTTTACACTACAATCGGATTATCTGAACCAAATACTATATCTTAGACCAAGGAGTTCTTTCTGTGGAATTAAATTCCTAGAATTGGATTAACCTATAATGGAATGCATGACCTTCCAATTATGTGAACCGAACAGGCTGTAAATGTATTGGCTAAGGGGATTTGATTTTTTACTTCCTAATGATCATGTTTTGTTTTATTAGGTGTACACCAATTAATTAGGATATATCCAAATTTGGCTAGTATTTTTTTTCTAGAAGAAAAAGAATGTTAAATACTTATAGGTGAAAAATAAAATAAAGTGCATCCATTACATGGTTACATAAATATATTACAAAAACATAGCATCCCAGTTATATAGATGATGTTATTACGATAAAGCTTTGATAAATTCCGCGATAGATTAATAACATGGTTTCGAAAGCTATTTTTAGAATGCGCAATCGGGGATATGAAATTAATTTGGGGATACGATAATAGGTAAAAATAGGGATTTAAATAATAAATCAGAGTCACCCTCTATATAGGTATTTTATATAATTCCTAATCCACCCCTCACTATTCATGTTTAGTGGTTAATTATAGTTATGTAATTTAATAAATTAGTATAAATCATTATGATTTGTGTGAGAGTAGAGGGAAAATTTTTGAGAGAAAAGGTTTGGGTGAAAATGGTTGATGATAGTGAAAAAAGAAATGTTGCTGAATATTTAGCTCAACTACAACAAGGGGTCTATCTTGAATCTTCGGCTAATGATAACGATTCACAATTAAAACTTTTTGTGGAGAAAACATCCCTTGAATCACGATATTTACGAGCATGGATATTTTCGTGAAATACAAACCCAAGAAAGTAAACAAGCTCCACATACAAGCATTCCCAATCTCAGGTATAGGTGTTAATGTATTGAAATTTGATTTTTTTTCTTGAATTCGCCATTTTTACAGCTGAAAAAGTCTAATGCCGGCATAGACATAGTATGAATACAATGCCGCCGGAACCCTTAGTGGCATAGTATTCATACTACAGTAATGCCGGCAAACAATATCCCATATTTTAAAATACATGTCGGCGTTGTTTAAATAGAAGCGATCGATACCGACAGTAAAGTTACTTTTTACCTACCAAAGAATATTCCACAAAATATTCTGTCGGCATGGTTTTATACTAAACTTACAATGTCGGCAGACTTTTAAAAACATACGGTTAACAATACCTACATTGTAGTTTATATATCAAGCATGCTAATATTCATTCCCGGCATTATCCTCTATTTATTGAGAGTTTATTGCGACCAAATTTTATCCCTAGAGGAGACAAAGACTCAGGAGTGCCGGGATTCTGCTTCTTTCCTTTCTTAACACCAGCATCTTTACTCTTCATTTCTTAATTTTCTTGGCTTTAGCCCTATATCAGAAGACATACAACAATAATAAAAAACTAACAATCATAGCTAAACTCGGCATAGAAATGCTGTTAAACAACATAGAAGCGAGAATGCCGGCATTGTATATACAAATGTCGTCCATGCCGAGACAAGCATCTAGCATTGAAATAGATAAACAAACTATGCCGGCTTACATACAAAAAACTATAGATTTTCTATGGTGTTTTACCAATAATCCATCATAGTATCTAAACTTCACATCAGTGCCGACACCGTAGCCGGTATTGCAATGGAAATACCGACATGCTTAAGAATCCCACATTGTTTTCTGTATAACTAGTGAGCAATGCCGGCATAATACTAAAATTATAAACAATGTCGGTAACAAAATTCGGCATTGTTTTCAACCTAAAATTAATGTCGGCAATCAACATGCAGTATCTGGTGATTTTTTTATGTCTCAGCTGGCATGGTATTCACACTGAAATCAGTGTCAAAACAGTATGTCGACATTGTATTCATTTCAATGTTGGTATTGGTTGTAAATGAATTTTTCCAGTTAGGGTTCGCGATTCCAACCTAAACCCACTACTATAAATCAACTGAAATACTTGTACAATGATCAAAATTCACTTGCCTTCTTATAAAAGCCATTTGTTAGAGAGTTAGATTATTTGATTCCTCTTCTTCTTCAAGAGCAATCCGAGTTAACCTATCTTTTTGAACTTGTTGTGCTTTCGATTGTAATTCTATATTTGGTTTCTTTCGAGGAGGCATGTTTATAGATTCGGGTAATCAGCGATAAAATTGGGTTAAAGATGAAGACCAATGAATTTTTTTTTCTTTTAAAATCTAACCTAGAATGCCGGCACAGAGAGAAAAGGGGATATGTTTTTTTTATTTTGATTTTTAAATTCAAGTTTTTATTTTGATGAAAGGGTATCATAGTCTTTTCTATAGTTTTTAATTAACTGAAAGTGTATTTTAGTATTTTCGCCCCTAAAAAGCATCCCTTAGCAGGAATTATTGGATGAGGATATTAATTCATACCCCCAATTAATTTCGATATTTCCCAGTGACGTGTTCTATTTTTATTACATGATATTAGTTTTCATGTGAGCTCTTATAATTACAATGAAACTTTGATAGATTACTCGACAATAAATATGTGATTTTACTTCTTTTTCTTTTGTCATATTCCACTTGGTCCTGGAAGAGAAATTATAAGTTTCTAATAAGGGCCAATTAATATATAAACAAATAATCATTATAATGGTTGTATATTATGATACTTCATTCAAATAAGAGTTCAAAGATATTTGTTTCTTCTTCACATTTATAAAATATTGGACTTCATCATTAACTTTTGGTAGTTCCTTGAGAAGTTCCAGAGTATTTCTTTTCTGATTATATTATAGGAATATATATACCAATTAGAGAAAACCGCCTCTACGATGCAACTATCGTCTTCCATTCCTATTTTTGGGATTTAAGTTCTTAAATAATTCTGCTTTATTTTTGAAATTTATTTTTTTAATGTTTCGATATTTTAGTCTTCTTAATTTATCGATAATTTAATACTTCCTTAAATCTACCATAAATACAAATTCGTCATATATTGAGCAGAATATGGGTAACACAAATAAGATGATATAACAATGTAGTCATTATTCCTACTTATGAAGACGAGGTTGATTAAGTAAATGATATGTTCCTAGTCATATGCCAATGTATGATCCTTATTTTAATACTTACGATCACGGTTGGAAGGACCATCTTAAGTTATGCGAACAAGCAAGTCGTAGTTCCTAATCCATATGTGCAACAAGGTGGGTTCCAACAACCATATTTCCAACCTCAAAAACAATTCCAACCACAACAATTAAAAGAACAGGTTTTCAAATCGAGGAAAAGTTCAATGCAATAATGCAAGGCATGCAAGGTACCACTTCTATGTTTTAACAACACCAACAAAAGACAGATTTGGTCATCACGGATTGCGAACTCAAATGGGGCATTTTGGCGACCGATATGATCCTATTAAAAGCTCAAGCATCAATAAAGCTTCAACCAGTTGTGAATCTAAGAGAGAGCTTTAATGTGTGTAGTTTAAGGAGTGAGAGACAAGTGGATAAACCGAATCGATAAAGTAAGGTGCATGATGAGTCAGTTGAATAGAAAGAGGTTATTGAAGTCGAAGCAAAGGAGAATTCAACCCCGACCGACCAACTTAAGGACACAATCCCTACTTTCGCTACTTCACCCCTATTTTATAATTATTTTGCCAAGTCGAAAATAAAATCTCAATACAAGGATATTT
Source organism: Papaver bracteatum (assembly GCA_023529315.1). Lineage (NCBI taxonomy): Eukaryota > Viridiplantae > Streptophyta > Magnoliopsida > Ranunculales > Papaveraceae > Papaver > Papaver bracteatum. Next base: position 2,578,550 of record JAJJWX010002107.1, on the reverse strand, counting down.
AGGACATGTTTTACGCAAGTACAAGTTAATATTCCACTCATTCAATCTATTCGACAAGTTCACATAAAAAAACAAAAAGTTGAACATAAATGAATTCATGGGTGCCGAGGAGAATGCCTCGGCGTTTCTTCTCAAGAAACTCCCACCTAAGTTGAAATATCCCGATAGGAATTACTAACAAGGTTTACTTGAGCTTTGCTAGATTTTGGAACATTTGTTAATGTTATGCCTTTTTTAATTTATGATTCCTTAAATATTGATCCTCTTAAAGAGAACGGTGTAGTTCTTAAAATTTCCAACCGATCTAATATTTATCTGAAAGGGATTGTTGAGAATGTCTAAGTGCAAGTTAATGATCTTATATTCCCGATCAATTTCTATGTCTTATACATGAATGATGAGAACTCGTCCAATTCTACAACTTTGTTATCGGGAGACCATTCATGAGCACCGCTGGAACGAAGATTAATTCCCAAAATGGTGACTTGACTATGGAGTTTCATGGAGAAGTCACCTGCTTCAATATCTTTGAGACGATGAGATTCCCAAGTGACGTGAAGTTATGTTTTGCGGTTACAGAGATTGATTTAGGATAATGATGTAATATGTGCTAAGTCACGCTGATGATTTTTTTTTGTCAAAGAACCGTTTGATGAGAGGAAACCCACTGGTTTAATATTTCTTGTCCTTTATCTTTTTATTTTTCATATCATAGGGAAAGCAGGGTGAACATCACGGATTACACATGGCTTCAAATATGTTGAAGCATATGACCTATTTATGAAATTCCTTAGTGAGTGTACCAATATCAACATCAATCTCCATCTTTGCAGTTTTGGTAAATGGTCTCCCAAGAAGTAACGAAGTAGATGGATATTTTTCTCAATTCTGCATATCCACAATATAAAATCATCCGGAAAGATTAACTCATTCACTTGAACTAGCACATCCTCCACGAGTCCCTTAGGATATATATTGGATTTGTTTACTAATTGAATAGTAATACCTGCTTCTTTTAATGGTCCCATATTTAAAGAATCATAAATATCGGCTGATATAACACTTATGGATATTCCTGAATTAAGTAAAAGACGTTTAAAACGCCAGTTACCAATGGTAATTGGTACTGTGAAACCATGATTTTTATACTTTGTATTAATCTTCTTCAGTAACATAGCTGAAGCACTTTCTCCCACCTGAGTAATCTCATTAGCAATCAACCTATCCTTCCTTGTATACAAATCCTTTAGAACGCTGACGTATCTAGGTATTGTTGTTGTTAGAGCATTTCTCGGTCGAAGTCAAAAGTATTTTTGTCTCAATCTTGTTGTCAAATTTAGTTTATCACAACTATATCTTTATTTCTAGTCTACTTTAGTTAAGTTTCAAATTTAGGATTAGAAGTGTGTCGTTGAGTATCAAAACCACAGAACACCCTTGAAGATTGAATATTGGAGATCAAACGAAGATATCAACAAGGACTTCATAAACAAAAGTATGAGGTTACCGATTTCATTTGGATTCTTGTTCAATCCTACCTTTCTAATCTATCAAAATAATTGCTCACTCTATGAAATAATTCCAATGACGATATACATACATTTATGTATGGTCTCGAGGTTATTTGAGACATGACTTTAGTGATAATAACCTTTATCCCTATAAATATTCCCATGTTATAGTGAATGATCTTACGAATTCAACGAGCTAAGAATCACTCAATTCCGAGTTATAACGAAGAAGTTATGAGTGATTTACTAAAACAACAATTATAAATGTTGATGTTACTGTTGCAGTTCGTTAGTAGGAAACAATCCACGGACTGTTTGTAACGATTCACGGACTTGAGCGTAAATATGTGACTAAAAGCCTTTTTTTTAGTCAAGTTTTTAATGTTTCCTTATCTAGGCAAGATAGCTAGTCTTCCAAACACTTTTGATTTCCAGACTAAAGTGTTTGTGATGTTTTATAATTCCTTCCTAAGTTAAATTGTGATTTATTCACAAAAACACAATTTATGCTAAAGTAATTATTTACGCAAGAGTTTTAACTTAGGAAAGACTTCCGAAATTAAGAGAGTCTTGAAAAAGGAAGATAGCTCACAAGCTTGCTTTGGATTAAAGCTACCTTGGAATTTGCTTAGGTTTTAAGCTACCTTGTTCACTATAAATAAAGGGCTCGTGAATGCTACACATTTTATCCCTTGAAAAATTTGTGTAAGCTCCATAGGTTGTTTTCCACGACTTCTGTTCTTCATGAACAAGAGCGAGATAAATAATTCTTTGCCTTAGAGATCGCAAATTCGAGTTGGTTTAATTATCTTTGATAGTTACGAAACTTGTATTCTAGGTTATTCATAACTCTTGTCTATTTTAAGGTCCTTCTCTTCCGACATAAGGCCATTCAAGAGCTGTTGATCATAAGCCCTAGGTTTTGATAGATTTCAGTTCATGGTCTTATACCAACACTTGTTGGTCGAAATCAAAACTAGAAAGAAAACTTCGATTAAGGTATCTCATAAACTCCTTAAGAAGTTTTAACAAGATATCTCTAGATTTATTCTAGTTGTTCTTGTTGTAGAATTATTAGGGTTTTCTTAACTTGGAAATTAATCTTTGGAATCTCCAAAGTTCACTTACGAAAATCAAGTTCACGTACTATGAAAAGATGAGAGTACTCAAAATTCAAGACCAAGTCCTGGAAATGTTACCCACGCCATAGCTTTGGAAGTTTTTTGTCTTTCAGGCCTGAAGTTGGAGATCCATTTTATTACTTTCAAAATTTGATCTAGCACCTCCCATTTCCCCTACTTAATATACTGTTTATCTGTTTCATTATCAAGTTTAATCGTGAAAAAACCTCTTCCTAATGGAATGAGTTTGCACACACCTGTTAGATTCCATTGTTGACGAAGAATAATAGTATCATCAACAAATTTAATTTGTTGTAAATTTAATATACATATAAGAGAAAACTTCCATGGATTGATACTCTCTTCAAATAGATCATCAGGCAATTCAACCAAAGGGATTACTTGAGAATTTTCAGTTTTATTAAAACCTAACATATCTGTTTTGAAATTTTCAAAGTTAGTGGAATTAGGACTAGAATCCATAAAACCACTTGAATCAATGATTAAATATCACCTGATACACTCAAAAACAAGTAAAATCTAGATAGATATCACCTGAATTAATGAAGATTGACACAGAAGATGTTGAAATTGATGAACGAAAAAAGTCACCGAGTTGATCGCCAGGTTGCAGAGCGTGACTCGGCGGAGTTTGGTATCGCAGTTCACGGTTACCATATACTCATGGTATTACTTTTGATTGGTTACACAAGTCACTAGGATAGGTTACACCAATTACTAGGACCGGCTATACCAATAACAAGGATCGATTACACATTACTTTTGTGACCGGTCACACTAATTACAAATATCGATCATACCATCTCAGGTTTTTACTTAGGATCAGTTACACTAATAAAAGTCACACAGAATCATAAGTCAGACACTGTGATTAGTTATACCAAGATACATAACAAGTTATGATCGGTTCTACTAACTCAGACATATTGGTAATCCAAAGATATGCAATGAATAACAATACCAATAAGCCTAGCGATTTCCCTTTCGATTCATAAAACAAGTTTATGAATGTACTTCCTTTTAAAAAATGTAAACATTGTTTCCTAGGATGAAATCTTCACCTTTACCCATACACATAATCACAACAGCATTCATACGATAATGTCGATGTCATATATACAAATTTCAAAAGATAAACGTTATACTTCGTATCCTAATTCCTTAACACTATGATCATGTGATCATGTCTCACTACTAGAGTATAATCATTCACAGCTTCGCAGTTATGTTTTTTTTCTTCAATATTTTTTTCCTTAATATGTTATCAAGGAAACAATTTCCCGAAGAAATTTTCCCTAATAGTTTAACAAATTGACTAAGAAACTTAGTTCCCTTGCTAAACCGATTGCACAAATACAATCGCTTATTTCGATAAGACCAAAAAAAAGATCAGATTTAACTTTATTTTTCTCATCAGGTTCTAATTATTCAGACAATAACTTAGACCTTTCACTTTAGATAAGACAGGTACTAGGTAAGTTAACCAAATTCTAGGTTAGTATTTCTTGAATAATCCGAGGTCAAAAATACTAGGTTAGTATTTATTTTCAAGGCATTCGATTAGACTTGAATAACTGAATCCTTCAATTTGATAAGTCTAACTAAGATCAGAAATAACTTAGTTTCTCTTATCCGGAATCGAATTGGACCAAACAAATGATTATGTATTTTGTTAAGACATAAAAAATACATACAAATCAAATAAATCGACTTGCACAATTATTTCTCTTAATTGGAAGCAATTGAAACAAACATAGACATTATAGCACCGTAATTGCACCGAAATTCCGTTAAGCCAAAAACACTTGATACCAAACAATAAAGAAGATATCAAGCAATAAGCTAAATAAAGTGACACATTTTTTTTTAACCAGAAACAATTGAATCACACACACACACACATATTCATACACACATAATGGAATAAATATCAATTTTACCGAAATTTTGTTAAGCAAAAGCAAAATATATGCAATAAAATCAGGCTTTTCTTTAATAGGAAAACGAGTAACTAACAAATTTGTTACCTCAGATTCCGCATCCTCTTATCCCCAGAAACATATATCATTAATCACAAGTTCAAGTTAGAACTCCCTCCCATTATGTTGTCATTCTCTCGCAAGAACAAAAGAACAACAACAAGAGCAACCTTTACCAGAGAAAGGTTGAATCGGTTTTAACTAATGCGTTCCAGTAGCATAAGTTGAAAACCAGAATCATAAGGTACTAATGTACCTTAGCAATGCCTATATACTTCCTTAGATTTTCAAAGGTTTCCATATCTAATGGCATAGTGAGAATATCAGCTAGTTGACGTTCAGTTCAGAGGGAACATATTCTAGTTTGATAATTCCATTCTCATACAATTATCTAATCAAATAGTATCATATATCTATGTGTTTGGTATGAGAATGTTCAACATGATTTTATATTAGACGAATAACACTTGAGTTATCACAAAGAATGCTCATAGTAGGAATATTTATGCCATAGTCAATGGGCATTTGCTTCACACACAGAAGTTGAGTACAACAGGTACCAACATCAATATATTCTGCTTCACAGGTTGATAAAGACTGTGAGTTTTGTTTCTTGCTATGCCAGGCTACGAGGTTTGGACCAACATAAAAAAAACCACCAGAGGTGCTTTTCCGATCTTCTACACATCCTGCCCAATCAGCATCCGAATAGGCAACAAGAGTGTTGTTCGTATCCATAGAATATGATAAACCATAATATAGGGGTACCATTAACGTATCTTATGATTCATTTTACATTTTTTAGATGTGATTTTTTAGGATTTGCTAGAAACATGTCACAGCATCCCACACTGAAGGCAATGTCCGGTCTTTTTGCAGTCAAGTATAACAAGCTTCTTATCATAGATCGGTATAATTTTTGATCAACTGATTTTTCTCCTGGACTGGACTGAAGTTTTCCAGTAGTTGACATCGGTGTTTCCATAGGTGTTGCACCTCTTAGCTCAAATTTGTCAACCAAATTCCTTGCATATTTTCTTGGGAAAAAAAAATTGTCCTTTTGTTGTTGTATTTTCAAACCAAGAAAGTATGATAATTCTCCAACATTACTCATTTCGAATTCTCCACTCATAAATTTAGGAATTCATTTGTTAGATATTTTGAGGTGGATCGATATATCATCTACATAAATTTGTGCTACAAGAACATTTTTTCCACTCCATTTGGTGAATAGTGTCTTATCAGCACCGCCTCTAGAAAATCCTTTTTGGAGTAAAAAAGGATGTCAATTTATCATACCAAGCTCTCGGAGCTTGTTTTAGGCCATATAAAGACTTTTTGAGTTTAAGGACATGATCTGGAAATAATGGATCTTCAAATACTTTGGGTTGAGCAATAAAAACTTCTTCCTTTAAATACCCATTGAGAAATGCAGATTTAATATCCATTTGAGAAAGTTTTATCTTAAGATTACAGGCATAAGCAAGTAAAAGTCTAATTGATTCTCAACGAGCAATAAGAGCAAAAGTTTCATCAAAGTCAACACCTTCAATTTGTGAATATCCTTGTGCAACGATTCTGGCTTTGGTTCGGACAATTGTTCCGAATTCATCTGATTTGTTCTTGAAAATCCACTTTGTTCCAACAATATTTACTCCTTCTGGTTTAGGAACTCTCTCCCATAATCCTTGTCTTTCGAATTAGTTAAGTTCCTCATGCATTGAGCTTACCCAAGCAGGATCAATGAGGGATTTCTCAACATTTTTTGGTTCTATTGAGGAAAGAAAATAAGTGTAGTGATAGTCATTATAGAGTTCCCTTCGAGTCATAAGTCTAGCATTGGCATATCCTATGATATCTTTAGTGGAATGTCTTTGATGAACCCACTTAGCAGGTTTGTGGACTAAAAAAGTGGGGGTATAACAACCACACCCAATATTTCGATTAGCAAACTGTATGGACTAACTTCAATATACTTTCAAGAGAATCAACTAGACTCAATCTTAATAGAGTATATCAAAGAGTTATATCTCTCCTTCTTGATTCAATTCTTACTCAAGCAAATATAAATTTGTGAGTCTATTTGAATACAAGAGAAATCACTGGAACAGTACCAAAGACCAATGTTCAAGGATCAATAAATTTCAATTAACAACCAAAGGTAGGATTTCCAATTGATTGATTCAAATGCACAACCTGTTGTAGATGGTGGATTTTCGACAAAGAATAAAATCGTAAACCCATAATTATACGAACTTCTGATCCAGCAATCAGATGTGAGTATTGAGATACGAATATCTCATCGAATCCTCTGACTGAGAATACTTTCTCTCAGATTACATGTAGATATGTAGTCTCACGGCTAGGAAATATCATATCTCATGAAAACTGAACACTTCAGTAATTATTTCTATATAGTATCACAAGATGGACGGCTCCTAGACATCTTTCTCTGCTAGTATAGAGCTATAACGTCTTTAGGATACAAACAACGAGTTTACCCTGACTATATAAAGGATATGAAGCTCCAGCAAGCTCATATCAGAATAGTTAATGCTCCTAGACATCTTGCTCTACTAGTATAGAGCCATAAGTTAATTATTCCTAAATTCTTGGATTCATCCACAGAATTTCCGAAAATATTCAAATATTTTCGCAGATATTTCATTACTGCAAACCATGGTTCTTCCCAGTAGAAATCCATGGGTTAGTAATAAATATTCAACGCACGGGCATCAGAGCTACTTCTGAGTAAGCCTTGTCTCAAAAGTTTCAAGTGTATTCAATGATGATGCATTAACAATCACCGCACGAACGAGTATTTCAAAATACGACGAAACGATGAACCTATGCAAAATATGAAGGAAAATAATAAATAATCAAAATTGACCAAGGCGCCGGGAGCATGGGCCCACTGGACAGACGTGTCGTGGTCAATCCCACGCCAGTTTCATATTTTTTATTATTTTCCTTGAGTTCATGAAAATCCTTTCACTTGAACAAATATCTTTCGTTTTGGGGAAACTCCTCAGTTTCATGGTGTTTCCCTCACACCAAAGAAATAATATAAAATTAGGGAAATATGGTAGAGTCGTGATCATTGGCCAACCGGCCAATGTCTTGATCCAAACCGGCCCCACACCTCATGGTTCCTCATTATTTTATTATTATTTCCCTAATTTCATGAAAACCCCTTAATCTCATGATATTTCCTTGATCCCATGAAAAATAATATAAAATTAGGAAACCCGTGTGACCGGGCCCTAGCCGGCCGGTCAATCCCTAGATGACCCCACACATCCCATTTTATTATTTTTATATTTTTCATGCTTCCTTGATTTCATGATATTTCCTTCAAATTATGAAAATTCCTTTAAATCATGAAATAATACATAAAATTAGGGAAAAACGCATGGGACCGGGCCCTAGCCGGCCAACCATGCTCAAGCCGGTCCCACATGCCCCTTATTTTATTATTTTTATTTTTCATGTTTTCCTCATCTCATGGAAACTCCTTGATTTCAACAAAACTCTTTGATTTTAACAAAACTCCTTAGTTTTAACAAATTCATTGGTTTTATCATATTTCCCTAAAATCATGAAAATATTATAATTTTTTTTAGAAAACGTGTGGGATTGGGGCCTTTGGCCGGACGGCCATGCCTTGGCCATGACCGGTCCCACACTTCATGATTCCTTCACTTTTTTATTATTTTTTCCTTCATCTCATGAAGTTTTGACGGTTTTATAAAAAAATCCCTGATTTCTTCATATTTTCTCAAATGGATGCTCAACTGCACGCCAGAAAATATCAAAATTCTCAGAACTGAGATATGAACACTTTGACGATGTAAGCATGTTACATTGACCGACCAGGGTTGTCTCCTTGGCTCGCAATGAGCCGGTCCCGTGTACTTTCACGGTTTGACCTAATTTGCGCAATTGCACGTATTAGGTCCAAAACTCTTCCAAACAACTTGGAACTTCATAAAACGATCATCATTTGATCCCGTGACCACCCAGGTCCGGTTTCATGACCCATTGGTAAGTCCCTCATCTCTTCATAATTAATTAGTTTTTATTACCTAAGGCTCATATGAGCATTTTTCGAATAAATGATTAAACCATCATTTAATCATTCTTTCATCAAAGAATCACCAACTATTTAAGAGGCCTTGGTATTTGCTCACACGAGCATATGGGAGTTGCATGGTCGACCCACAGTCCCATGAAGCCCGTTCTCCTTCATTCCATGGTTAATTTTCAAATAAACCATCAATTGGTCATCAATCGATCAAATTAGGGTTTCTGAGTCCAAGGATCATAATTCCAAATTTAAACATTTTATGACGATCTCATGATCAGTACTGTTATTAATTATACTTGGTTCAACTACCAGTATTTTAATTAATATTTTATATTGGTCACGCTACCAATAATTCATCAGATGAGCAACACTTGCTCAAATCAAGGAATAATGGTTCAACTATCAATATTCGACAAATCAGAGAAATACTTGCTCGCCTCAGCTATCAACGTGAGAATCATTTCCAAGTTCAATTCATGAGTTTCAGAACATTTTACAAAATCATGTTCAACTCAGTAAATACATGGACTCATCGTCCCACTAAATCATGAAGTCAACAACTGACTACACTAACCACGAGACGTCAATCGTGTCACTTGGGGGGATATCAACTAGGTTTTTGGATTGGAGGTCTACGGAACATGTGTTAAAACACACGATGGAATGTGAGAAAGTCATGTAATCATTTGAAGGAGTTAACAAAGTAGTGGATGGAAAATCAACCAAGTCTCTGCACGATGAACAACTGGTTTCAAACACGATTTCCATTTCCCCACTCTTTGATTCCATCAACATTTAACACTTCATGTGATCATGGTGTCTATAATTCCAATAATATAAATAAGTCTCTGAATCATGATTGAAACAACAACGAGAAATACAACAATAATCTCACGTCTTACTGACAATACGAGATCAATAACTCATCAATTGACTAATTACTCTCAACTGAGCAATTTCAATCATTCAGAACTTATCATATTCAGAATTCACAACACACCTACAATCTTTGATTACCATTGATTCCACACATTTCTCAGCTTCCATCCTACAGATCAACCCATCCTCTCTTGTGACCGAATTTACTCTAGAACGGCCATTGTCATGGTTTAGGCCGGATTACTACAGATTGATCTCTCGAATTCAAAGCACTCCCTTCTTGCAGTGCATCTGTGTGAGGTTGAACATTTCGCTCGGTTCAAGGAGTCTCCTCCACACGGTCGACTCCTCAATTCCTTAAAAACCAGCAAATCGTTTTTCCCCATCTACACCTGTGATATTTCAATTATATAACAAAATATAATGCGGAAAAGAAATAACACAGACACCAGAATATTTTTTAATGAGGAAACCACAAATGCAGAAAAACCCCGGGACCTAGTCCAGATTGAACACACACTGTATTAAGCCGCTACATCACTAGCCTACTACAAACTAACTTCAGTCTGGACCTTAGTTGAACCCCAATCAATCTCATACTGATCCAAGGAATAATTTCGCTCCTTACGTCTTTGATCCCAGCAGGATACTACACACTTGATTCCCTTAGTTGATCTCACCCACAACTAAGAGTTGCTACGACCCAAAATCGAAGACTTTAATAAAAAAATCTATATCACTCAGAAAAGTCTACGGTAATAGATAAATCTTTCTCCCACAGAAATACCTACGAGTTTTATTCCGTCTGTTGATAAATTATGGTGAACATGAACCAATTGATAAACCAGACTTATATTCCCGAAGAACAGCTCAACATTATCAATCACCTCACAATAAACTTAATCGACGCGGCGAAAGAATATGTTGTGGAATCACAAACGATGAGATGAAGATGTTTGTGATTACTTTTATATCTTGCTTATCGGGGATATCAAACTCAAGCCGATCTTTACGATTGTACTAAACACAATAGAATCATCAAGATCAAATCACACAAATATAAGAAAGTAGTATCGGTCTGGATTCACAATCCCAATGAAGTCTTCAAGTCGTTAACCTACAGGGTCTCGGTAGAAACCTAAGGTTAAAGGAGAATTGACTCTATATAATATAACTAGTATCATATAGGAGGTGTGGGGATTAGGTTTCCCAGTTGCTAGAGTTCTCCCTTATATAGTCTTTCAAATCAGGGTTTACAATAAATGTTAGCTTAGTAATAAAGCATTCAATATTCACAGTTAGATGAAAACTTGATTAGATTCAAGCTAATATCTTTCAACCGATATATCAAAAACTTAACTTGTTACACACAAATGAAATGCACGTTTTAAGTTTGTGTAACTGTACCCAAACATGTACATTTGTTGGTTCAACAATAGTTAACCAAATGGTTAACCATATGAGCACTTTCATATTAACCCTATTCTTCTTCACCATAATTAGTTCAAATGACTCAAATGAACTAGTTAGAGTGTAGTTGCAGGAATTCCCACACTACACCCTTGTTAAGATTTTATAGAAATCTATTGGAAATCAATTAAACTTCAAAGATTTAAACGACACTTTATTATTCAAATATCAGAAATGTTTACAGAATTGAGAGAAATCAAGATTACAAATATTCTCTTGGAGTTTCTCTCTCTTCAAGACTCTTTCAACTCTCAAAAATACATCATCCTTCTCTGGATCTATCGAGCTCTTTATATAGGGATTTACATAATGGATGACATCTAAGTTTTCCTCCTCTTTCGGATCTATTCTGCGATCTCATCGCAATCGTTATAACATTCTTCATCGCAAGAATGATGGCCATCGCAAGATCAACACATTCTTCTTTTGTTTCTTCCATCGTCAATTTCTTTTGGATATTCCGTGACGCTCGTGAAACGTTGTTAAATATTTGGTAGTAACGCTCGCAGAAACGTTGTTAATATCGCAGGAATAAAGTTGTAGCGATATTCTGGTCCTACATCTTGCCTCTTCTCATGTATTTTTATGCGAAGAAGAGAAGATCATGAGAATTTAAAATGCCATAACCACTTATATTTTCAGATTTTCCCATTCTGACACGTTTTTATGTCCTTCGCCAGCTGTTTTCACGAATTCTTTCTTCCAATAAATTTTTGACATGTCTCCTCTAACCGCTGCGATCTGACCACCCACGTCTCTTCTTTGCATTAATTGCCTTCATCTTCTTCGAGAAATTTCCTCTTCTATAAATACTCTTCTCATTCCTCTCTTTTTTATCTTTTACTTTCTTTTTCTTTTTCTCTGTATCCTCTCTGCAATTTTTACTGTTCTTCCGCGAATTGCGCTTCTATTACTGCTGTGATTTATTTCTTCTTTTCAACCTTTTCTTTCATTCCCATACTCAAAAATGGTTGCTGCTAGTACTAAAAACTTGAAGGCTTTCAATGAAATGCGCGAGAAACTCAGAGTTAAAGGTTTTAACTTGTCTTTAATTCCAGATCAAGATTCTAAATCTGAACTTTCTCTTAAATTATTTACTGATGATCGATGTTCTCGCGAAAAAATTATAATATCACTGGGACAACTTGAAGTTGGTCTTCCCATCCCTCTCTATGATCCAGAACTTCCATTATTTTATCAAATAATTTTTGATGAAAGATTCTCGCGAGCAGTATATCAACTAGGTGGAGATTGTATCAGATTACTACTGGAATATGCTTCTCGCGGTGCTAATAAAGGAACTCGCTACCCTGAAGCTCCTAAGAATCCTTTATTTAAAGATGTCCCCATTGTTTCTGCAGATTACATTGTGGACAACTTCTTTGTAAATTACAGTATAGTCCTTATGAAGAGAGATAACACCTGCTGGGGTGTTCGTTTGAAAAAAGAGAAGGTTGCTAGCGATGACAAAGCTCTTATGATGGATATTAATTTTCACACACCTACCAACCAAGGTCCTCGCCATTCTAGCGATGACAAGTGGTTCATCTTTGCATTGTGTCTTGAAGGTCTTTATATATCTGGTTCTCGTGAACTTCCTGCGAATCTCGCAGGATATCAACCTTGGGTCTTTAAATGGCCTCAAAGAACTAAAGAAGTATATTCTCTTAACTTTTCATATTATTATCATTTATTGTCTTTTTTATATTCTCGCTAACTATTTTGATCTGTCTCAGATTGATAGGATGAAACTCGGCTATCAAACTCATAGGAAACCCAACACCTTTTTTGCTCTTAAATCTTTCACGGATTAAGTAAGAAATATTTCCTCGTAAATTTTAACAATATATTGTTGCCCCTATTTATTATCTTCATCTGTGATCGTAGGAGATTGAAGAACTTGAACCCTTAGAACCAAAACCCAAGGGAAAATCTTCTACTGATCGCAAAGGAAAATCTGATGCCTCTGCTAAAGGAAAGCCTATTACCCCTCATGATGGAGAATCTGGCGATCAAGATAAAGATATTATTCCTCCTAAAGGGAAACCTTCTGCTCCTTGTGGTGAATATTCTAGCGATCCTCCTTTGAAGAAAAGTAAAATCCAACCTTCTTCTTCTTCAACTCCTCAAACAATTCCAGAAAATTCAAGTGTTGATCTTGATAAAGATAATAATGATGAGGGTTTTAATGTTACCGGTTTTCCATCAATAAAAAATTCTTCTGATTCCGATTCTTCAATGACTCATTTGTCTAAATTTTTTAGCGATATTTCCCATAGCATGACTTCTAATGATGAGGATAAAATTATTGAGAAAACATCCCAAGCTCTCGCTAAAGTTTGCGATGCCCCTATTCTGGTGGATAATGATTCTCTCCAAGGAATCTCAAGATCGCTAACTCCCAGTCTCTTGAATTCTCTTGGTGCTTTGGTAAGTTTTCATTTCTTCAGTTTGTTTATATGTTTTCTTCATCGCTAGATCTTAATTAATATTCTTCTTTCGCAGGTTGGAAGAGCTTCTTTTGCTGTTGCTTCTGATTTAGATAAAAGATGTGCCAGTTCTGAAGAAAAATCTGCTAAACTTCGCCAGGATAAACAAAGATTAGAATCTGAAGTTATTGAGCTTCGCAAGAAGAATAAACAGCTGGAGACTGAAGCTTCGGTTGATAAGAAAAAAATCTCTGATCTTGATAAAGCTAAGCAACAATTGTATGGTATGACTAATTTCCTTTCTTTTTTAATTCTTTTAATTCTATCGCAGCTTATTCAAGCGGCCACTTTTAACTTGCAGATATTTATGGTCTTACTGACGAGGCTATACTATTTCAAACTTTCCCTGAACTTATAGATGATCATACTCTTCTTGCCTGTCTTAATAATTACTTAAGTAATTTCTCAGATGATAAGATTAAATCCCTTTCCATAGATGAACTTAGATCCAAATTTGATCTCTTAAAAATTGAACACAGATTCAATTTAGGCTTGACTGACAAGTATAGGCGCTTTTATCTTGATTCAAAGAAAGAGATAGATAGACTAAGACAGAAGAACAATGATCTTATTGATGAGAAAGATCTTGCCATTAAAAAGGGATCCAAGACCCTAGCAGACTTTCATAAAACTCTCCTTGACGTTCAAATGAACAGAGATAGATTTATACGCGAGAATGAAAATCTTATTGCGAGGGAGACTCAAGTTCGATCTCGTCTCCTCATTAATAGAGATGACGAGTTTTCTTGGGCTGCGAAGGTTCTTGACAACGCCAGGAATGACTTAGGTGTAAATTTTAGCCTTCAAGTTGAACAAGCGGCCTTAATTAGGGATATGATTTCTGAAAGAGAAGGTTGTTTGTTGTTCTTCTTCTCGCTAACTTTCTGTTAATGTTTTTTACAAAATTTCTAATTTGTTGTCATATATTCTCGCAGGAGCTGAAAAAAGATATCTTGAAAGAATTGGGGAACTTGAAAATACCCTTGCTGCTCGCAATAAAAAATATTCACGATTGAAGGATCAATTTGACATTACCACCGCGAATTTCAATAGAAATCTCATTGTTGTTCGTAATGATTCCGTTAAGCTGGCCTGCAATGATCATGGAATTTCTCCTTCCATATATCATGACCTTGCAAAGGAAATTCCCGCAGTAATCCCAAATCTTAACATCTCTGATAGTGAAGATGCGAATTCTGACGAGGATGAAAATGACAGTGATAATAATGAAGGAGAAAAATCTGGTGAAGGAGAAGACTCTGATAAGAATGAAGATAATGATGATAGTGATGAAAGGGAGAAATCTGGCGATGAAGAGAAGTATGATAAAGAGAATGGCGATGAATCTAGCTAGTTCTGCCTTTTCCCTTTGTCTTCCTTGTATATTTATTTTCTTCTTTCTGTAACATTTTTATATGAGTTTCTCCAATTTTGTGAATTTCTTTTGCTTCTACCTGTATAAATTAGAAAACAGTTCTGTTTCTGCAAGTCAATTAATCAATATAATTATTATTTTTTAATTATCTGCGTGCATTTATCTATGCAATTTTTATATGATAGATGAATAATAATTTCATCATTCTCATGCATTCCCATACTTGCCTCTATTATTCATCTGCAATAAGAAAAAATTGCATAAAGATTAAATATTAGTTGTAGTAAAAATATATTACGCTTTAGTAATGGCGTTATATTATGCCTCATTACTTGCGAAATTTCATAAATACTGCGAGCAATATCGCAATAATCTTTTGGTATTATTATGCCTTCCTAGTTAAAGGTCTTATTTTTCCAATTTTCTCATTATTCTGCGACAAAATCGCAGGACGTCTTTACATTTGCATGTATCGACCCATTGATCTTGTCTTATCAGTATTGCTTGATTATATTGCGATAATATGACAAGTCTAAGTTCTCTCGTGAGATCAAAGCCTTGTGACATTGCCGTCTTGCGATGAAATCGCAGGACGTCTTTACATTTTCATGCAAAAACCCATTGATCTCATCTTAACATTTCTGTTTTGGCTTATTGCCTCTATATAATTTTCGTCACGTGACAATATGATAGGCCTAAATTTTCTTGCGATCATAAATCCCCATGACATTGCCATCTTAAGACACTTATCAGCTCCCTAATGGAGGGTGCCGCCCTTATCTCCCCCTGGTTTCCCCTTCAAGGAGGGCACATCGGCCATACAATACTAGCTCCTCCCATCCAGATTTACCAACAACCAGCTGTTTTCGCAGCCTCTTGTCCTTTATGCCTATATGGCTTATAGTTACAAGACTGCACCCCAAGTGGGGTTTTCTTCAGGCCAAGTGCATCATAGCCAAGACTTACCAAGAATGGCAAGAGAGTTTCGTACGCTCCGGGCACTCTTGGCTCAACTGTGTACCTCGGCGCCTTGGTCATATTTTGCACTTCTTGGAAAAGATTCTCGGTCGTCCAACCAGGGTATAACCATATATAGTTGGAAATCCAAGATCTCTCTCCCGGATAGGTTTTCTTTAACCCCATCGTCTGCATGACTCAGGTTCCAGCAGCGACATAACCTTATCGCTGAGTCATGTCAAGAGATACCCCCTTTATGACACACTATTAGGTCTTACATTTTCCTCTTACGAAATTTTATTCGCGAACTAGGGTGCACGCCATAAAGGTTCGTCCCATTCTTTAAACTCTGCGAAATTTTATTCGCGTTTCTTGCGAGTATTGTAATTCTGATAGAATTTCATAACTATAATAGAATTTCTTGCGAATATTGTAAAATCTTGCGATTCTTTCAAGCAAAATATTCTGTTCAATTACATATTATTCAAACAAATCACTCATAGAGTTCTCTAAAGTTTATTATTTTACCTCTTCTACTTACTATTTTCTGATTCTGCTTTTCTGCTTCGTTTCACTGTTGTTTCTTCTCTTGTGAGGTGCTCACCATCATATTTCACATCTTCTTTCCGCTCTATGGTATCAACCATTAAACTTTCACATCTCTGTTGCTGTTTGATCTTGTACTTATAATTTCTATTCTTCTCAGCTCTTTCTTCACAAGATTTCATAACATTTCTTGCTTTCTCCCCAATCTCCTTTAATAACTCCAACACCTTTAGGATGAGGAAATTTGATACACTGATGATAGGTAGATGCTACACCCAATATCCCATGTAACCAAGGCTTTCCTATCAAAGCATTGTAGGGCTATTCGCTGTCCACAACACAGAATAAAATTTTCGAAGATATTCCTTTTAACGGTATTTGCATTTCAATTTCTCCCTTTGGTTTGTTAGCTGTACCGTTAAATCCATAGATTTTGTACGTTGATGGTATGAAATCTTCGTCCTTTCCACCCATGGTTTTAAAGGTATGATAAAATAAGATATCAACTGAACTTCCTGTATCTATTAAGACTTTGTTGATGGCCCAATAATCTTCAACTTTACTATCATTCTCTTCATCTTCTTCTTGAATTTGTTTTGGATTAATCTCTAATCGTACGACCAATGGATTATCATGCTGCTCGCCAACCTCAAGTACATCTTGCGCAGTGAAAGATAGAGTTTGTTTCTGCCACTCCTCTAATGGCGAGCCTCTCGCTATATTCATTATCTCTTTTCCATTCGTGTCTCTGGCAAAGACTTTGCTTAGGACATTATCATGGAAATTCTCCACAGTTTTATATGAGTGCACAATGGAATTACAGAACAAATTAT
The DNA here is from genome assembly GCA_023529315.1 of Papaver bracteatum. Taxonomy (NCBI): domain Eukaryota; kingdom Viridiplantae; phylum Streptophyta; class Magnoliopsida; order Ranunculales; family Papaveraceae; genus Papaver; species Papaver bracteatum. Next base: position 2,561,282 of record JAJJWX010002107.1, on the reverse strand, counting down.
TTGATTTAGCACCTACTTCTATCACAAATGTTTCTGCTCCTTTAACAGCATTCACTCTGCGAGTTTCTGGTGCTGGTGGTAATTGCTGAGATTGTGGATGTCCTACTAGAAAATGATTTAACTTTCCTCAAGATTATTCTCTTTACATTCCTACAATCGTTTACTGAGTGGCCATGAAAATGATGGTAAGGACATAATTCTTGACTTCGATTCTTTGGATGGGGTTGTTTTCCCATATTCCATGGATAGGGTATATTTTCCATCAAAATGATAGCTTCCCAAATCTTCTCTATGCTGGTATTGAGAGTTGGCATCTTAATTTCCTCCCATATTATCCTCTGATTACCTTGTCCTCTAAAATTATTATGCCTTTGTCTACCATAAGTTTCTTGAGGTTGATCGAGTCTTTGAATCTTATTATTTCCACCGCGATTATAATAATTCTTTTCCCTTTCATATTCTTCCTGATCTCGACTGCCCATTGCTACTAGTTTTTGTTGGTTATCAATTACTACTTTCTCTTGTTGTGTTTGCGAGGTGCTCGCTACATTATTTATCATTTTTGGGAGCAAACTTCCATTTGCCGCCAGCGAGCTGGTGTTCACGATCGGGTATGATTCCATTTCAATTTTTTTCTCCTCTAGAGCAATGTATTCTTCCTGCAGTTCTCGCAGTTCTGTCATGGTGATTGTATTTTTTATTCTGAAAATCTGAATGTACAGAAGATTAGTCGCGAATATTGCATTAATGAAGGATAAGATCAGATGTCTTTCATCCACTCTTCCAGCCATCTCGCTGCACATTGATTTCCACCTTATAGTTAAGTGCTTCAGACTCTCGCCAACTCTCTGTTTTAGCCCAAACACATCTTCAATACCCGGACGCGATGAATTGTTGCTAATATACGCTCCTAAAAATGTAGCTTGTAAATGATCAAAAGAAGTAATGGTATTTTTTGGTAATCCCTCAAACCATTTCAACGCTTCTCCAGTTAAGCTAGATGCAAAATATTTGCATAGCACATCATCATGATTCTCACACTGTAGCATACATCTTACATAAGCTTTGACATGTTGAACATCACAAGTAGTTCCATCAAAAATGCTGGTTAATGCTGGTAAATTGCATTTTGGAGGTATCCCTCTTAATTGTACTTCTTGAGTAAATGGAGTTCTCGCAGCTTCTTCAATTGCTTCATCAAGTTGCCTTCTTCCTCCTTCTCTTCTATTGTTTATCATTCCTCGCATTTCTGCTAATTCTCTCAATATTTGTTCATTCTCATTCGAATTTTTCTCCATTGGCCTTTTTAATGCAGCTTCCCTTCTTCTGCGTTCTTGTCTTTCTTGTCTTGCGAGATTTTGTGTATTGTCTTATTCATCATCATCTTGTCTTTCTTTGCAATTTTCTCTGTCACCTTCCTCTTGAAATCGCAGTTGCCTACCTTCTTCTCTGCGAATTTCTTCATTTCTCATCATTTTTCTTCGCTGTCTCTCTATTCTCCTTTGTATCCTATCATACTCCTCTTGAATATTATTATTGTAGCGATTTTGTGTACGTATTATTTCTCTATTTTCATGGTTATTTTGTCGTACAACCTCTCGAAATTTTTTTTCTTCTACTTCTGCTCTTAATCTTTCTCTCTCGCAAGCTAAGCGTGCTTGTTCAGCATAGTGTCTCTCAATTTCTTCTTCAATTATTCTTTGATTCCTTTGATTCTCTCGCCCATGCAATATCCTCCTACCTTCCTCTGGATTTTCTTCTTCAATTTGGTTGTTTCTTCCCTCTTGATTTCTATTGTCACGCAGATTATAACGATCGCTAATTATCTCTTCTTCTTTATGACGTTGTTCTCCATTTAAATTTTGCATTTATTCTATAACATTTCTCATTGGGGAATTTTGTCTTGGCTCTTCTCTGAATGATCTTGAATTTGATCTCACAGTACTTCTTGACCTCCTTCTTTGTAACCTCAAATTCTTCATTCTTAGTTCATGATTTTGTCTTGTTAGATTCGCACGCTCTTCTGCCTCTAATCTTCTTTCTTCTTGTATTCTTTGTCTCAAATCATCTACTATTTCACGTCCTTCATGAATTAATCCTCCATCTACTTCTTGATTTCTTTCTCCTTCTTCCTCATTTCTCAATTGTCGATTTTCTGTCTCTTCTACTGAGTCTAACCTCCAAGTATGCACACTCACTCTATCATAATCCGCATCCCTATCTTGCGTTTGCGCTTGTTGATTCGGCTGTTGGTTTGAACTTTCTACTTCATTTCTTGTTCTATTTCTTCCTGATCTTATCCTTAAAGATTCTTCTAATTCACCCGTTCCTTCACATGCAAGTCTTTTGCTTCTCCTCATAGTTGTTGGTGGTTCTGATGTGTTTCTTCTTCTTCTAGCCATTTCTTCAATTCTAACAATTTCTTCAAATTTTCAAGTTGTAATTATAGATTTCTTAACTTGATTCTCCTTGTTTCGGGCGCCAAAATGTAGTTGTAGGAATTCCCACACTACACCCTTGTTAAGATTTTATAGAAATCTATTGGAAATCAATTAAACTTCAAAGATTTAAACGACACTTTACTATTCAAATCTCAGAAATCTTTACAGAATTGAGAGAAATCAAGATTACAAATATTCTCTTGGAGTTTCTCTCTCTTAAAGACTCTTTCAACTATCAAAAATTCATCATCCTTCTCTGGATATATCGAGCTCTTTATATAGGGATTTACATAATGGATGACAGCTAAGTTTTCCTCCTCTTTCGGATCTATTCTGCGATCTCATCGCAATCGTTATAACATTCTTTATCGCAAGAATGATGGTCATCGCAAGATCAACACATTCTTCTTTTGTTTCTTCCATCGTCAATTTCTTTTGGATATTCCGTGACGCTCGTGAAACGTTGTTAAAGATTTGGTAGTAACGCTCGCAGAAACGTTGTTAATATCGCAAGAATAACGTTGTAGCGATATTCTGGTCCTACATAGAGAGTTGTTCAATTACTTAGATCTTATAGAAGTATACAAGACATAATCGAAGCAAAATCGATTTGATTCACTCGAATCGATTCATGAACTTTATTGCCAAGGTTTGCAAACTTGCATTCCTTAGTTAATATAAGTATAAGTTCACGAATAATCGTTTACAGATACAACCAACGTAAGTACGCGGACTTGGTACACAGACTTAAGTACCCAGAATAAGTTTGTAACAAGTTTACAAACTCCATCAGAAATTCTCGGGAAGAGAACCTCCGACAGTACGCAGACTGGGTTCGCGGACTCTTGTTCCGATTTTCCTGATCAACAAAGTACACATACTTTGGTTCAAGAAATAAGGACTTATACATATATGTGTTTCCACACAATTCTTATATCCAACAATGGTTATATAATCTAAACTCTCATTTCAATCATTGAAACATTCTTAGAGGACGTTATATAGTTGGTATTCACAAACCATTTTTCGTCAAAGCTATTTTCATGTGATTGAAACATAACATGACTTTCGTCACTAGGTAAAGATAAACTTGGCCAAAGCAAAAGCTTACCAACACATATTTCGAGAAATAAATAGGCGAGATAAACTCAGATCGAAAGAGAAAATGTGTATAATCAAAGTCTATATAGCAAAACGACTTTTGTCTCAAGATAAAAGATAGAGTGGATAGACTTTTGAGTGATAGATAAGTTCAAGTCTCCACATACCTTTTAGTTGATGAAGTTCCACCAGTTCCTTGAGTAGCTCTTCATCTTGTATGATGATCTCCATGGAGTTCTTGAGCTCAAATACACTTTCTATCCTAGTTCGTGACTTAGCTATAGTAGACTAGAAATCAAGACTTATAGTTTTGATCACTAACATTGAAAAACATGCTTGAGATAGCAAAGCATGCGAGTTCGACCGAGAAGTGCTCTAACAGTCTCCCCCTTTATCAATTTTAGTGACAAAACTATCAATACATATGGAATACAAAAATAAATAAATAAACTTTTGTAGCTCCTATTCCACATGCTTAATCTCCAACATTACTCGAAATCTTCGTCACTTATAATTACTCCAATGACCCCAAAGGTTGTAAGTTCAGCATCATCGTTGTTTAAAATTCGTAGCTATAACAATGAGAAAACAAGAATTCTCAATCATTGTTATATAGTGTCATAGTATTATTATACATCATCAAAGTTCAATTGTATCACAACTTCGACAACAATACTATGGTGATATGTATCACTCTCCCTTAGTCAATACTCCATCTCACATGGAAACCACCCCCCCCCCCCCCTTACATAATGATCTGAAAACCATATATATTTTTAGTGTGAACTACACATTAATTCTCCCCTTTTTGTCAATAAAATTGGCAAAGGTACGAAAACGAGATCCTAATGAAAATTTCCATAGAGACATTTCATGACCAAAAGAAAGCACATATCAACTTTTAGATGCAATCATATAGCCGAAGCTAAATGCTTTCATCAAGGAGTTTATAAATATACAAGATAACTCCTATAATATTCCACAACCGCACTCCCCCACAAAGATTTGGCAATTAAGAACAAGTTCAATTAAGGACTCTCCCCCAAAAAATGTCATTCCCGAAAGAACAAAAAGAGCGACCTTAATTTTGAAAGAAAATAAGGATTTATGTGGACATAACAAATCACATACAAATATGAATTTGAATCCAAAATACTCAATTAAATTAACCACAAGAGAACCCATGATTAATTTAATCGGAAATATACAACCAAATTAACCACAAAAAGTGATAAATTTAATTGGTTATGCTCAACATAAGAGAACTTACGGATCCTCACAGTATATAAACATAAAATATGGATTAGGGAAGATCAATACTGCAGAATAACCAAGGATTCATTCTACTTTCCATTACTATTTGCACAATGACATACAATAGACATAATCCTTGTAAACAAAAGTTCATCCTATCTTCCATCAATATTTGCATAATGACATAATAGGCTTCAAAATTTTGTAATTTCAAAACTTCATTCATTCTTTTATTTATACATGCATATCGACATACGAAAGACTTAACTTTTGACAAGGTATGGGACAATCATGGTTCACGGACGCAAACACACATATCCCATAACAAATTGCAATATATAAAACCATAAAGATTAGTACTGCAAAAATCATCTTCCAAATAATTTTTTTTAGAATTTAAACAAATAAACCTAAAAATATGAAGATGAAAACATTGGACATATCTATGTGTAATCACAATAATGGCTATTCTAAACTCTAGTTATTCTTCTAAACAAGACAAGAAAAATAGAACATTTACTAGATGTTAAGACCTTTGAAGAATTATTTATCGTCCCCGAACTCCTTGTCGTCAATAACCATTGGAACATAAGGTTCATGAAGAAAGGGGTTAATATCAATAAACCTTCTTGACTGATATCGAACCAAGGCCTTCTGAATCTCATGAGTCTTAAACACAAAAGCCTTTATTTGTTGAATCTCCTTTTGCGTTTCCTTTAACACTTCAAGAGCATCAGAAAACTTTTGAGAGTTTGAAGGAACAACTATATGCTTCCTCACATTCCTTTTTTTTCTTTTCAATGTCTGACTTCATGATTGGTAGCTTGACAATCATATTAACATATTTTCCATCAGAAGACATGATGCTTGGAGTATCCATAACCATATGGGTTTGTGAGAGGAAATCACAATATCAACAAGTAGTCTTAAGATAAAAGAGGTTTCTGGGAAGGAAAAAAGAATATGGGGTTACGCAACCTTTAACAGGTTTGTGCACGCACAATTCTGAACCCTCGAGAGAGTTGAATTGTCGAGAATAACCCTCCTTTACTGATAGACATGGAATTATAATTTTGTATCAAAAAACAAAACTAAGAAAAGAAGAAAATAATCTTTTCCTAAAGCCTGAGAGGCGCACAACCTTGTCTCTTTTGATCAGGCACATAAGACAAGATTTTACAAATTAACACAATCAAGTTGTGTTGTAGTGAACAACAATTTGTCCACTATGTTCCTCTTGAGAGGAATCCACAGACCTTTGTCTATCAAAACTATTTGACCATACCTTCTTCTCTAATGGTCTTGTTTTGTCCTTGGAAACTAACTTCTTAGACGAAGATAAAATCTTACATACCTCAGCAGTCTTCTGAGCGAGTTTAAGCTTGTTTGCTAATCGATTTGCTCTTCGTTGAAGTTTGTTGACATGTCTCAATTTGTGTTTGTACTTGTAACACTTTGATAGTTCATGACCCTTGAGTGAACAATATGAGCACGTCAATCTTGAATATCATTCAGGCATCTAAGATGTGCAGGCTGATATACACATAGTGGTACCTGAAACATCAAAAACAGTATTTCCACAAGAAAGGTCAAACAGTGTTTCCACAAGAAAGGTCAATTTTATCTTCTAGTTTGGTTGAGTTTTCTTCTAAAAGAGTATCGATATTGATTTGTGTATTGCTACAATTATCGAAATCAATATTTTCACAAAGAAGTGCAACCCTTGATTTCTCGTCTTCATTATAATCATAGCTGTCAGACATTTCATCAAGAGTTGCAGCAAGAGCTTTGTTCCCAGTGTATTTCTTTCGATTTGGACACTCATTTGCAAAATGACCAAAGCATTTACACTTAAATAATTGAGGCATATCCTCGTCATAAGCTTCATCAATATCCCTATTTTTAGGAGGAACACAATTATGAGGTTTATCTGACGACTTGGATTTATCTCTGGAAAACCGTTTACTTCTCTTCAAAAGAAGATCCCTAAACTGTCTTGTGATCAACGAGACTGACTTGTTAAGATCTTCGTCTGATAAATCAGCCTCAGAAAGATCATCTTCAGAGATATAAACACTTTTACTTTTATCAAGTAATTTAGTGCTCTTCTGTGCTTTGAAGGCAACATCCTTACTAGATTTGGACATATGCTCATGATCAAAGATCTTTAGCTTCCTAACCAGAGTATTTCTATAAAGCGTTGAGAGATTATTTCCTACAATGATGGCATGCTTCTTAGAATCTATATTGATGGCAACGATCTGTGAATTTTCATCGTAATGTCCTTTTCAAGAATAGTCTTACCCAATGCAAAAGATGCATTAACAATTTCAGACACTTTGTGATTAAACTCATCAAACGTATCCTCATCTGCCATACTAAGGTTTTCCCAATCGGAACTTAGGTTTTGAAGCCAAGCTTCTTTCTCATTGGTATTTCCTTCAAATACAGTTTCTAATATATCCAGGATTCTTTAGACGTGGTGCACATAGTCACATGACTCTGAAGATCTGGGGTAATGGAATGTATGATAGCATTTAAGACGTCAGAATTATGCTTTGCAGCAATGATTTCTTTTAGACTATATATACCAATTTACTTATGTATAGATACATCACCTGTTGTTTTAACTAGAGGAATATAGCCATCTACAGCACGTACCCATGTTTGAAAATCATGAGCTTGAAGAAAAGCACGCATAGCAATTTTCCACCATAGGTAGTTTGAGCCATCGAAGACTGGTGGTACGTTTATGGAGATAGAATTCATGTCCATAGAGTCAGATCGCTACAAACACAGACTTGTAAGGTCTTTAAACGTGTTTGCCTGCTCTGATACCAATTGAAAAAGCGGGGGTACAACAACCACACCCAATATTTCGATTAGCAATCTGTATGGACTAACTTCAATATGCTTTCAAGAGAATCAACTAGACTCAATCTTAATAAAGTATACCTAAGAGTTATATCTCTCCTTCTTGATTCGATTCTTACTCAAGCAAATAGAAATCTGCGAGTCTATTTGAATACAAGAGAAATCACTTGAACGGTACCAAAGAACAATGTTCAAAGATCAATTAATTTCAATCAACAACCAAAGGTCGGATTTCCAATTGATTGATTCAAACGCACAACCTGTGATATTTCAATTATATAAAAAAATATATTGCGAAAAATAAATAACACAGACACTAGAAGTTTTGTTAACAAGAAAATCGCAAATGCAGAAAAACCCCGGGACCTAGTCCAGATTGAACACACATTGTATTAATCCTCTACAGACACCAGCCTACTACAAACTAACTTCGGTATGGACTATAGTTGAACCCCAATCAATCTCACACTGATCCAAGGTACAGTTGCGCTCCTTACGTCTCTGATCCCAGCAGGATACTACGTACTTGATTCAGAAGATATGATTGACTACTGATGAAGCACCTTCGGTTTCACATTTATTTGATGTGGAATGTTCTGATTCATAAGAAATGATGGACACTCCAACATTAGAGCACTTGGTGAAATTCAGAACTCTGATAGAGTTGAAACAAGAACTTGGAGATGATGCATTAGCATTTTTTAAGAGATTCCGAGCTCAGTAAAGTCTCATTCCTCCTCATGTGTCTATATTATCTACTTTCAAACATGCTCTCTTAATCCGGGGACTCAATTCTGTTGACAACTTAGCTGTTGGAAGACCCTATGAGTGGTTAACTTCACCACAACAATATTTTACAAAATGGTTGAATATGGAACCTCTCCGAATCGAGCATCTCACTAGAACATTCATTGCCGAAATGATGTCCAAACACAACAAAGAGTATCTTAGGTATTCTCCTTTGCATGAGTGTTTGTATGTGCCACAAGATTGGAAGGCTTTGATGACTACACGAGAATGGAATCCCTATGTAAAAGGAATGCCGAACCAGTAGAAGATATTCAGGGAAAGAACAATCAGGCTTAACAAATTTTATGAAGGAGATTTGGTTCATAAAGAAACTAAGCGCAATTTTCATTACGCAAAGAATTCTAATTGGGAAGGGCCTTTTAAGATTACCAAGTCGGTTATTGGTGGATACTACAAGTTAACTGATATGGGTAGCAAGAAAAGTGTGCCAATAATACAAGAAAATTGGCTCAAAGCATTTAACTTCTGAGACATTCGGCGTTTGAAGTGTTAGACATTCGAGCCACGAATGCCCAAAGCATCTAAAATTTTCATTTAGGATTCTCTTTTATCTGTATTGTCAATTCCTCCAAAACGTATGCAATACTTGCATCCAGTATTTGAATTCAACAATTAATTAAAGTTCAGTTTTACTTAAATAAAATCTCTATCCAATCCAAAAGATAATCCTCAATTATTCACTTATCCAAAACCAATCAAAAATCAAAACCAAATAAAACCTCACATCTCTCAGAAGTCCAAAATTCAAGAAATCATGAGAGAGAAATTAAAGGAAACCGGCAAAGTAAGATTTCTGCTCCTCTGCAATTTTTAAGCCTTGTAAAGATACTTTCTCCAACTCCAACTCTTTGGTCAACCTGGCAATCTTGGCTTGTTTCTCCATCACATCATCACTGAGAAAAGGTAAATTATTCATACGTGTATCCTTGATGATGTTAACACTCCGACGCCGTCATTTCACATTGAAACCAAGTATCTCAGAATTGTCCAAGTTGCACTCCCAATCAAAGGGTACATCTTTGGTAACATTGCTTCTATCTTTAGTTCAGATATCATCTATAACACGCAAGATAATTCCTACTTGCATGATCAAGAAGTAAACACGTTCGGGATCTTTGGTAACGACGATATGACCATAGTTTTTCCATATTTTCTGAAACATGCTAGCATATCCAGCAGGAATGCTGAATCCACAAACTAGTTCATAATACGGGTGTGGCTCGCTGGATGGAGGATAAAAAATGACCCCCGCATTCTCAATCATCGTATCAGCTTCTTCCTGAAAAAGCGGAGGTCTAACAACCACACAAAATATTTCAAATTATCAATCTATATGGACAAACTCCGATATACTTTCTAGAGAATCAACTAGACAGTCAGACTCAATCCAGGTAAAAGTATATCAAAGATTTTATATTTCTCTCACTTGATTTGATCTTTACTCAAGCAAATAGAAATCTGCGAGTCTTTATCAAATACAAGGAGATAACTTGGATGGTACCAAAGACCAATATCCAAGTGTCAATCAATCTAAATCAACAACCAAAAGGTCGGATATTCTAATTGATTGAACAACGCACAACCTGTATTATTTTAATTATATAACAAATATAATGCAGAAAATAAATAACACAGGTACCAGAATTTTGTTAACGAGGAAACCGCAAATGCAGAAAAACCCCGGGACCTAGTCCAGATTAAACATACACTGTATTAATCCGCTACAGACACTAGCCTACTCCAAACTAACTTCGGTCTGGACTGTAGTTGAACCCCAATCAATCTCATACTGATCCAAGGTACAGTTATGCTCATACGTCTCTGATCCCAGCAGAAAATTCTATGGTAATAGATAAATCCGTCTCCCACGAATATACCTACGAGTTTTGTTTCGTCTTTTGATAAATCAAGGTGAACAAGAACCAATTGATAAACCAGACTTATATTCCCGAAGAATAGCTCAGTATTATCAATTACCTCACAAAAATCTTAATCGACACGGCGAAAGAAGATATTGTGGAATCACAAACAATGAGACGAAGATGTTTGTGATTACTTTTATATCTTTCCTATCGGAGATAGAAATCTCAAGCCAATTATTATAATTGTACTCGTACAATAGAAACATCAAGATTAGATCATACAACTACAATAAAAGTAGTATCGGTCTGGCTTCACAATCCCAATGAAGTCTTTAAGTCGTTAACCTACAGGATCTCGGTAGAAACCTAAGGTTAAAGGAGAATAGACTCTAGCTAATACAACTAGTATCACATAGGAGGTGTGGGGATTTGGTTCTCCAGTTGCTAGAGTTCTCCCTTATATAGTCTTTCAAATCAGGGTTTGCAATCAATGTTATCTTAGTAACAAAGCATTCAATATTCACCGTTAGATGAAAACCTGATTAGATTCAAGCTAATATCTTTCAACCGTTAGATCAAAAACTTAGCTTGTTGCACACAAATGAAATGCATGTTTTAGGTTTGTATAACCGTACCCAAACATGTACATTTTTTGGTTCAACAATAGTTAACCAAATGGTTAGCCATATGAACACTTTCATATTAACCATATTCTTCTTCACCATAACTAGTTCAAATGACTCAAATGAACTAGTTAGAGAGTTGTTCAATTGCTTAGATCTTATAGAAGTATACAAGACACAATCGAAGCAAAATCGATTTGATTCACTTGAATCGATTCATGAACTTTATAGCCAAGGTTTGCAAACTTGCATTCCTTAGTTAATATAAGTATAAGTTCACGAATAATCGTTTTCAGATACAACCAACTTAAGTACGCGGACTTGGTATGCAGACTTAAGTACCCAGAATAAGTTTGTAACAAGTTTACAAACTCTAGCAGAAATTCTCGGGAATAGAACCTCCGACAGTACGCGGACTGGGTTCGCGGACTCTTGTTCCGGTTTTCCTGATCAACAAAGTACACATACTTTGGTTCAAGAAATAAAGACTTATACATGTATGTGTTTCCACGCAATGCTTATATCCAACAATGGTTATATAATCTAAACTCTCATTTTAATCATTGAAACATTCTTAGAGGACGTTATATAGTTGTTATTCACAAACCATTTTTCGTCAAATCCATTTTCATGTGATTGATACATAACATGACTTTCGTCACTAGGTAATAATGAACTTGGCCAAAGAAAAAGCTTACCAACACATATTTTTAGAAATAGATAGGAGAGATAAACTCGGCTCGAAATATCAAATGTGTATAATCAAAGTCTATATAGCAAAATGACTTTTGTCTCAAGATAAGAGATAGAATAGATAGACTTTTGAGTGATAGATAAGTTTAAGTCTCCACATATCTTTTAGTCGATGAAGTTACACCAGTTCCTTGAGTAGCTCTTCATCTTATATGATGATCGTCATGGAGTTCTTGAGCTCAATTACACTTTCTATCCTAGTCCGAGACTAAGCAATGGTAGACTAGAAATCAAGACTTATAGTTTTGATCACTAACATTGACAAACATGCTTGAGATAGCAACGCATGTGATTTTGACCGAGCAGTTCTCTAACAATAATATTTTCATTATCATTGGATTGTTCAACAATACTATCATTATCATCTTTATCATCAATGTCACTAACAAGAGGAACAATTGCTGGTTCTTCTTCAATCTGTTTTTCCTTACTAACAGTTTCTGAAGGAGGAAGTTTGCAGCAATATGATTGTCTTGATGAAAATCACTTATGTCATCAATAACAACATTAATTGATTCCATAATGACTGTGGTTTTGAGATTATATACTCGTAAGGCACAACTATCAGAAGCATAGCCAAGAAAAAATCCTTCATAACTTTTGGAATCAAATTTTCCACTATGTTCTATGTCCTTAAGTATATAACATTTGCTCCCGAAAATTCTTAAATAACTCAGATTGGGCTTTCTTCCATGCCATAATTCATATGGAGTATTTAGAGTTTTTGATCTTAGATAAACTCTATTAATAATATAGCAGGTTGTGAACACAGCTTCCCCCCAAAAGGTTAATGACAAGTTTTTATTGTGAAGCATTACTCTTGATATTTCTTGAATATTTCTATTCTTTCTTTCAGCCACACCATTTTCCTGAGGTGTAATGGGAGCAGAAAATTGATGAGAAATTTCAAGTTGATTACAATATTCATATACTTTCGTTTCCTTGAATTATGTGCCACGATCGTTTCTTACTTTCTTAAGTTTGCGACCTTGTTCATTTTGGATTCTATTTACAATAATCTTAAATTCCTCAAGTGTGTCATTTTTGTGCTTTAGGAAAGAAACCCATGTGAACCATGTGTAATCATCTACCATTACTAAAGCATATTTCTTTCCTCCAACAGTTGCTTGTTGGATGGGACCAAAAAGATCCATATGGATAAGATCGAAAGGAGAGCAGGTGGCTATGTCTCGAGAAAGTTTGTGTGGAATTTTTCCTTGCTTACCCTTTTGACAAGCACCACATACACCTTCTACTTTAGTATTAATTTTGGGAATGCCTCTGACAAGTTCACGATTAATGAGCTTACCCAGTATTCGGTAGTTGATATCACCAAATCGTTCATGCCACAAATGAGTTGACTCTACCTTGGTCAAATTACAGTATAAATTAGACTGTATATCAATAAGATAACAACTATTCATACTTCTTCATCCACGAAAAATTATTTTTCCAGACTTATCTTCAATATCACATCCTCCCATATTGAAGATAACTTTATGAACTTTATCACAAATTTGACTGTCTGAAAGAAGATTGGCTTTCATTCCTTTGACATAAACTACATCATGAATTTCAGGAATACCTGGAAGTTTGATAGTCTACTTTTTGCTAATAAGACAGCTACTCCCATCTCCAAAAGTTACAGAACCTCCCTTGTAGTCTTCAGTCTTTGTGAACCAAGAAAGATCACCTGTCATATGTCTACTACATCCACTATCTAGAAACCATTGGAATGGAGAAGTAGTTTTAAGTGAAAATGCTCCTTGGAATTGTTCAGTAGTCTTTCCATATTGTCTTCTTGATTCTGAGTTAGTGTAATACCCTGTATTTTTAGCTACTATTTCGGGTCGGGTTAAACCCGGATTAGTTAACCTTGTGGCTTAGGTTGTTTCTTTTTCCTTAGTCTAGTTGGGGTGTTTGGACTAGAAAAACTACAAGTTAGGGTGGAAATAAAGTCACCTAATTTATTTTAATAAGTAAAATAAAATGAATAGAAAATGAAAAGATAATAAAATGAATAAAATAAAAAGTTTTAACCAAAAAAAGAAAGGGAGAAAGAGAAGGAGGTGAAGCTAGGTCTTTAGAGAAGAATTCTATGTATAACTTAGAGGATATTATAGCTAATAAAAGGTAGAATGTTTAACCCTTTTCTCTTTGTGTTTTTCTTTGATATACTTTGATTTCAATTTTGTTTATTTTTATATCATTAGGGTTCTGAAATTTGTCTATTTAATTTGATGAATATTATTGATGATCAGACTTCAATTATTGGTATATAACATGATTGGGTATCACTAGTTAAAATTTGAGAGTATTCCACAATATATTCACCTTTGAAAGTTTGTTTTAATTTGGGTGCTGGTTTCTGAATTTCTAGAAAGTTCCGCTTTTCTGTATGTTTTGATATTCTTAAGAAGTCTTAATGATGTTGAAACGATTTGAGTCCTTAGAAAAAGTTGTAGATTTGTGATTTATCTATCAGTGTGCTTTAGATTGAGTTAATTTGATATTTCTATGAATTTATCATGAATTGTTTGGTAATGACATGTAATCTGCCCAGTTTTTAGGATGTCCTTGTAAATTCGATAACTTTTGTTTGAACAGTTGGTTTTCTTTGAAATTTGGATATGTTGTTGTGTTAGGGTACCGACCCTAAACTTGTCATAAGCCCATGGGTAGAACTCAACTCGAAAATCGGTTGACTAGATGAGGGAACCCATTGACTTATAAACTACCAATTAATCCCCATCTAACCAATGTGGGACTAGGATCCCAACATCCCACCACGCTTCCAGAACCAACGTCCTCGTTGGCCCACTCTATCGACACTAACCTGAAGGTAGCCCTTTTTCTTATGGCGGCTTCACTCCCCTATCAGTATTCAATGCGGGTGACAACTACGCCCATACATAGGTGCCCCAACACTTTAATCTAGCCTATAGGTCACCCCTTCCGTGGAGCGGGCATGTGTTGTGGTGGTTGGATCTGATACCAAATGTTAGGGTACCGACCCTAAACTCGTCATAAGCCCATGGGTAGAACTCAACTCGAAAACCGGTTGACTAGATGAGGGAACCCATTGACTTATAAACTACCAATTAAGCCCCATCTAACCAATATGGTACTAGGATCCCAACATGTTGCTTATGGAGCTATATATGTTCTGAAAAAGTTTCAGGAAGATCAGATGAATAAATCACTCAAATATGTATGATGCAAAATGGATGCAGTTAGCTTGTTTATAGAAATGCTTGAAAGAAAATTATGTTCTTAATCCATGGTTGCTTGTAGTTTGTAAAAATGATTTCAAAAATTTAAATGAGTTCATATTTTACCATTAGATGAAATATAATTTCATGCTAACGACGGGTAATGATCCCCGAGAGTTAAATAGGTAATGATCCCCATGGGAACTTGTGTTTCCCGATCATCTATGGCGCCTGTCCGTGCCGGTAAATGATAGGTGGATGTACGAACCAAGGTTTTCGTACCGTGAATGAAATGGGTAATGATCCCCGATAGCAGATGGGTATGATTCCCATAGGAACTTTTGTTCCTGACCATTGATGGATGTTGTCCATGCCGATAAACGATAAGTGGGTGTACGAACCAAGGAAATTCGTACCATGAACTCAATTGTTAAAACCTAAATTGGCAGGTTTGTCGAAATTATTATTGGTGTTACGAATTCAATTGTGAAATCTAATTGGATGAATTATGGAAAGTATTATTGGTATTATGAACTTATGATTTGTTGAAATAATATTAATATTGTGAAGTCTTGTTTTGAAATCTTAAGATGATTTATTAGAAACAATATTTGTATTGTGAATTCATGATTAAACAAATATACTTGTGTAGTGATCATGTTGGGTGAGAATCTATATTAGTGATTTTTCTGAAATTATGTCGTATGCTCATGTTGTATGTTATTTGACTCATTGACATTTTTATGCATGTTTTGAGATTGAGAGTGCATTCTATTGAGCTGTCATCTCACCCCAATTGACATCCTTGCAGATTTATCAGAGTGGCGTAGCGAAAGCTAGGAATGAGTAGCTTAGTGACTGAACTGCTTAATTGTATTGCTTGACATTTAATTTGAAATAATATGTTTGGTTGAAATCGTTGTTAAGATAATAAGCGTATTTATATGCTTCAGTTTATGTTATGTAAAGTTTCAGCTATGTTTTGTGCAAAAGCAAATTAGCAAAAATATGTATGCATAAGTCTCTTTCCGACCCGTGACACTTCGAGTTCGGATATCCATATGGGTTTGACCCTGAACTCGGGGTGTTACAGTTAGGATGTCTTATTAAGTTTTTATATAATCTCTTAACACGATTAATCAGATTTTTTGCACAACAAAACTTCTGAGTTAAACCACACCATCCTTTTTGAAGAAAGCTTTTGGATAGTTTCTTTGTATTCGAATTCAAATGTCGGGATGTTAGTTTTGAAGATTCTTTATACTTCTATAGATGGGGAAAAACGATTTGCTGGTTTTTACGGAATTGAGGATACGACCGTACGGAGGAGACTCCTTGAACCGAGAAAAATGTTCAACCTCACACAGATGCACCGCTGCAAAGGGGATGCTTTGAATTCGAGAGATCAATTTGTAGTACTCCGGCCTAAACCAAGACAATGGCCGTTCCAGAGTAAATTCGGTCAATATAGAAGATGGGTTGATTTGTAAGAGGGAAGCTAAGAAATGTATGGAATCAATGGTAATCAAAGATTATAGGTGTGTTGTGAATTCTGAATAAGATAAGTTCTGAATGATTGAAATTGCTCAGTTGAGAGTAATTGCTCAATTGATGAGTTGTTGATCTCATATTGTCAACGAGACGTGAGATTCTTGTTATGTTAATCATGATTCAGAGACTTATTTATATTGCTAAAATTATAGTCACCATGATCCCATGAAGTGTGACAGTTGATAGAATCAAGAAGTGGGGAAATGGAAATCGTGTTTGAAACCAGTTGCTCATCGTACGGAGACTTGGTAGATTTTCCATCCACTAATTTGTTAACTTCTTCAACTGACTGCACGACTTGCTCACATTCCATCGTGTGTTTGAACACACGTGCCGTAGACCGCCAGACCAAAACCCTAGTTTATATCCCCCAAGTGACACAATTGACGTCTCGTGGTTAATTAGTCAGTTGCTGACTTCATGATTTAATGGGACAATGAGTCCATGTATTTGCTGAGTTGAACATGATTTGCAAAAATGTTCAGTACCTCATAAATTGAACGTGTCTGCTGAGACAAAAATAAAATTTTGACGTTGAAGTGAGCAAGTGTTGCTCATTAGATGAATCGTTGAATATTGATAGTTAAACGAATATTCCTTGGTTTGAGCAAATATTGCTCATCTGAGCAAGTGTTGCTCGTTTGATGAATTATTGGTAGCGTGACCCAAATAAAATATTAATTAAAATACCGGTAGTTGAAACGAGCATATTTAATAAGAATACTGATCATGAGATCGTCATAAAATTATTAGTGTTTGAATCGGGACTTATAATCCTTGGACTCAGAAACCCTAATTTGATCAATTGATGACCAATTGATGGTTTATTTGAAAATTAACCATGGAATGAAGGAGAATTGACTTCATGGGACCGTGGGTCAACCATGCAGCTCCCATATGCTCATATGAGAAAATACCAAGGCCTCTCGAACAATTAGTGATTTGTTGATGAAAGAATGATCAAATGCTGGTTTAATCATTTATTCGAAAATGCTCGTCTGAGCCTTAAGTGATTGTTGATGGTGGATTTTCATTTAAGGCTAAAATTTTAAAATCCAAAAAATCATGCGCTAACATCTTGTAAAAGATAAATCCATTAATAAGTGATGAATACTTCTTCACTTTACTAATTCACCTAGAATGGAGCATGTGGCAACAATCCCAGTATGTGAATTAAATACAGCATTATTAATTAATGCATAACCAGCCTTGTATTTCCTGTACTCATTATCAATGCGGCATGACGACTGAGTGTTGTTCTCAGCAGAGTAACATGAACCTCCAAACATTATAATGAAAGCATGTACGAAATATCCATACAGGCTGCAAATCTCGGTGTGATATACTAGCCCAATTGAGCATGTTACTCTCGGTGTGCTATAATAGCCCGATTGAGCATCTGGACTGACCATGTCAGTCTCAGAAAAAATCACGACCATCCAACTTCACCAACATGAATTGGATAGCTTAGATCAATCCATGACCCCAAGCAGGTATTGGAATATTCAATACCGAACCAACACGGGCCCCACATGGTCGGTCTCCCCAAAAGATTGGCATAGCTTGCCAACACATCCAAACCAGAGAAGTATGGACGGAAAACCCTAAATTAGGGTTTGCGGCACATTACATGTGTCGCAAAACAGTCTCAACCATCCATCTTCACATGTATAGATGGAGGTTGTAGATGTAGATTCAAAGGGCCCATAGCATGTCAACACGATCACCGTGGGCCCGCCTACATACCTGATCGATCGGTCAGGACCAACCATATTCGGTCATCCCAATTCGTGCGCACGAACGGATCATGATGCACGGCCGTGAAACTCAAAATTAGGGTTTTGAACATCACGAGCGTTCATTTTCTCCGGCACGAATGAAGGGTCCGAGATTAGATTAAGCAGATCCGGTCATACCAACATGACCACCGTGGGCCCATCTATCTCCTTACATAATCGACCAAGGCATACCATGCCTGGTTATCCCAAAACGCACGCCCAAACTAGCGTGGTCACACTTCCCAAATTGCAAACTAATCTCGACCACTCAATTTCTCCGGACAATTTGAGTGACTTAGATCACGTTTTCATGGGACAGTCAAGTATATGCGTAAACACCAGCCTACCACCTACACGGTAGGCAAATCGGCCAAGACCGACCAAGATTGGTCGTCTTGGAACACGCGCCTGAAGTTGGCACGATGTGCGGCTTCTGCAGCACAAGTTTTCTGTCGCAAATTGATCTCGACCACTCAACTTCGCCAGACGAATTCAGTGGCCCAGATCACACTTTCCTGAGACAATGGGGTATGGGCGCCAACAATGTCATGCCATCTACATGCATGTATGATCGTCCAGCCAAAAATTCTGAAGAGTGGTGCTTGCGTACTTCCTCTAAAACCCTAATTTCACCAACGGTCACAGATGAGTGTCTCAAATATCATATCGTCCGTCCAACTTCACCGGCTTGGTTATACAGACCTGGTTAGGAGTTAATTTGTCATTGCGGCGTCATGGTAATCACCACCCATCACTCTACCACACCATGTGGTCGGCCAAGGGAGGATTTTCTTGCGCAACCTCCAAACCATCACATGAAGTATGCTAGATATGAGGCTATTTTGACACGCTCAAACAACGATGCTTCATACATGCTGAGTACATTCGATGCAGTACCTGTATAGAATACACACGATACTTCATAAGTATCGACTTCCTGAATAACGCAGTTATTCAATTTAGAATTACATGCTACTTTCTGTGGGTCCCACGATCTACACGCTCGAGACATCAATCATGTCACCAACTGGGGGATACATACTGGGGTATTGGTCTGGCGGTTTACAGAGTGCAGCGCGCAACGCGCCATCACAAGAACGTGTCAGGAAGTCATGGACGATTAGTGATGATGGGAGAAGTGGGCAAGACTGGTCGTGTGACACTAACACATTACTCCACTACTCCATCACTCCACTTTCTCTATTTCCCACGAGATACGAGGGTTAGGCTTAAACACTTGTATAAATAGATTCTCCATCCTATTTTTCAAACAAGACAAGACAACAGAGGCAAGTGTTGATACAACCGTATTCAAATACCGGAATTGATAGCTTATATCTAGCAAGCCAGTTCAGATTTTTGATACAAGTCATACATAGCCAACACCTTCACACTCTCAACACCTTCTTCGCTTCCATCCCTAAGATCAACCCCATCTCCTTCACTTTGTGACCGAAACAAGTATGGAACGGCCATTTCTTGGTTTATGCTGGATTTGCACAGATTGATTTATCGAATCTACAAGCACTCACCGCGCAGTGTATTTGTTTAAGGTTTAGATTCATTCCTCATCCACACACCCCAAATTACCAAAACTGGCAGGAATAGTTTTCACCCATAAACAATTGGTGACCACAACAAGAGGTTAATCTCTCGGTTGTAAAGTCGATTTCCTCGAAATCCAATTCAATTTTATCAAAGGGTAGATCTTAGAACCAATTTAATCAGCAATTAATTTCAAGATGGTGGAACTCAGGTATGGATCAACAATCAATTCTGAGGGAGCTAGTGTAGATAACACTCTCGGTGTTGATGTACCTGTCAGTAGAGCTACCGTGGTCAATATATCTCGTGGATCCGTCACTTCTATTACCAACTCTAGCGGAGCAGGGGATATTCCAGTAGGTATAACGCCTCCCAACACCATAGCTAGAGCAGTCGCGAATCCCGGCATCTCCTCAAGTGTAGCGCCTCCGGTGGTCACCAGAGCAATAACTTTCACTCCTTCATCAGGGCGAGGACCCGGAGGGACGAGAGGAGGACCACCGCCCATTACCATTGCAGACTTGATGGAGAAGCATGAAGTCTTTGCTAAGACTCAAACGGATATGGCCACAACTCAGAAAGAGGTACTCACTTTCCTCAAAACTTTGACTGAACAATTACCACAAGATTCACGACAACCCAGGGGAAGCGTTTTCATCCTGACCCACACGGATGAAGAAACTCACGTTGCTTCTGAATGCCTAAGAGAAAAGAACCAACCGTCCAACTTCATCACACGCGAGGACCTAGAACGACTTCTCCAAAATTAAGGCAAAAGAGACCGAACAGATGTACACCAGCATCAGCCGCCGTACCCCCAATATGTGCAACGAATTCCTCTTCCAAGAGGTTACACCTCTCCCCAGTTATCCCTCTACGATGGTACTGGTAATGCTCGTGAACATGTCTCTCGATTCTTGGAATCCTTGGGGGAACATGAATACAATCATGTTCTCCGCCTAAAATAATTCTCAAAGTCACTTACGGGAAGGGCGTATACCTGGTACAACAACATCGCGCCTAACATCATATCCAATTGAAACGAGATGGTCAGTACCTTCTACAGAAAGCATTTCTTCGTGTCTGAATAGATTACCTTTTTAGATCTGGGGAGAATTTTTCAGCGGAACAACGAGCATCCCAACGACTTCGTTAAGAGGTTCAGAACCCAAGCACTGGATTGTCACGACCCGAACATCACCGAACGACAATTGGTGGAGTTATGCATCAATGGGATGATACCCATATACCGCGCTCTATTAGAGAATCTGGGCTTTCAAACGTTCTCTGAACTCCATGAAGCTGCCAAACGTTCAGCCACAACTGCACCAGCATTGCTAGAAAGAACCAGAGTTGTTCGAAGTAAATATTCACATGAAAGTCGAGGAAGTAGGCGTATCACGAATAAGCAATATAACACTGGTCCCTCTGTGAGTGTAGTGGGCGGAGGAGAAAAAAGGGAAGGCTTTAGCAACAGAACAACAAACCAAGCGGGCGTCCCCGGCGCACAAGACTTCGTCTCGGAAAGGAGCGGACAAAACTCCTGCACAAAACACCAAAGATACATGCTTTCCTTTCCCCATGTATGAAGTAATAGAACTCTTGGAAGCGTGGATTCAAGACGACGCCATAAAGATGCCTCCTATCAAACGTCCTCCAACTGAGAAAGACATGGCGGATCCCAAATACTGTTGCTACCATAGGTTCTTCCACCATCCAACCAAAGATTGTAACAGGCTGAAACAAATCTTCAGGGAAAAGATAGAGATAAGAGAACTCCAACTTGGAAACAAAGGTGTTCATAAAGATCCTCTTCTTATCAGGAAATGCATGATTTCTGAGGATTCTGTTCCCAAGACTGTACAATCTATGATGGAGCACTTGTGTGAAATCTTGTATTTCTCCAAGGGACAGCGCCAAGACATATTTAGGTCCCTCAACCACGTTATATCAGGCAGGCGTTTATATCCAGAAGCAGTCTAGAAACCCAGTCTTTCCTGGAATATGCGAGCAAGGGAAACTGGGGACTCATAACCATCACTCGTTTGGGATACGTTGAGTTCGATAGCGCGTTGATTGATACAGCCTCCGGATTTAACATCATTACTATCAAGACCTTGATAGCAGCAATGATTTCAAAGCAGGAAGCTACTCGTCACCCAACTGTGGTTAAGGATCCAGAAGGAGAACTCAGAGATGCATATGGATACATCAATATTGAAGTCAAATTGGGTGATGCCTCTAAATAAGCAAAGTTCTACATAGTCAAAGACTATCCCAACTATGACATGATCCTAGGACGCTCTTGGATGCACGATAACAAGGAAATGATAGGAGCCTGTTCTCTACCGATTTCGATACCTGAAAGAATATCCAACACGCCTTCGGGACCTGATGACTGTCTGTTGTCGCACCAACAACTTGGCAATGTGACATAACTTCCCGGAGAGAGCCTGTCAACATATATTGAAAAGTTCCAAGCCCAAGTAAGTCTCATCACAAAACTTTCTTTACAACCAACCGCCCCTCACTATGATAAGTCCTGGGGACTGTCTTTAGCCGAAAAACCAATCATGACTAAGAGATGCGAATGGGAGGCCGACCCCTTCAAACAGTTTATCAGGAGTCTAGAAGCTGTATCGATCAAACATGACAAGACCAAGACCCCCATATCTACATGGCCAAACCCATTTGGAATTGGAGATCTAGTAACAAAGACAACCGCATTCAAGGTTGGAAGCATTACGGTAAAAATGGCTACCCCACCTGATTCACCCACCAAGAAGGAGGATGAACCATACCTGGTAGCATATGTCATCCTAGGAGGATACTGCAAACTCATCAACTCTGACAATCTAGAAGGCGTAACAATTCACTCGCGGTGGCTCAAACCCTACCGTACTTAAAACGATGTGCTATCCTACACGCTTTAAGATGCTGTGCTACTTCCTCCAGCATGTTTCCCTTTAAAATTTCACATCATATTTGTAATTCCTCTAGAAAATGATTGCAATAGTTGCTTTCATAATTAGGGTTTCAATTTTCAGTTTTCAAATTAAGTAAATTATTACTTCCATCTGAGAACTTCTTTACTCCTAAAGACACAAAGTCCAGCCTAAATCAACCCACTAGATCAGGTCAGTAAAGAAACTCTAAGCAAAAACATCCTAAAAAGAGTCGAGGGAAAAGATATGCGCGGAAAGGGAATGAGATTTGAGCCACTCACCCTAACAAGGCTAGGAAGATCTTGCATCAGAAACACAGGTCCGTAGGTATTTCATTATGGCATTATTTCTTTTATCACAAATAATCACGTGTAATGGCACACCCTTGCGCCTGAGAAGGTTCAGTTCCAGTATTGACAAAGGATTATAAAGTAAAAACCTTTATTCAAACAATCAAATAATAGAAGAAAATCTTGAACTCGGCTGCCACTGTGTACAAGGAAGATGTTCACAAATTACAGAATATACTTGGGAAGAGGAAAAGAAGAAAAGAGGTTTTAGTTGTCAAGAGGGTCGACTGCGCCTGCACCACTATTGGGTTCTGCTTCAATGCCATCACTTGTTGATGCTCCTCCCTTCGGATCTGCCTCAGCTTCTGCATCAAACGTTTCCGCAGCAACACACTCCGTCCCAACATCATCAGCAGGAGCATCAAAGGCCACATCAATATTAGGAGCTTTCAAACGCTCAGGTTCGTCTGTGTCGGAATCAAGAATTATCACGCCGTCCTAGATTGGGTAATCGCACTTATCTTCATTTAGAGGTCGTTTATGCTCAACGCTCCGCCTCTTCAACCGCGCTGCAAATCTCTCTTCTCTTGCGCTTACTGGTGCTTGCAACGCTTCTTCGTTCCTCCATGTCAATCGCAGCTGAAAGGGCACAGATGTGTCCCCTAAAATACGCAGGTGCAAAATAGACATCCCCTGTATAGCACGGCCGACTTCGCAAAGTGGAAGATCGATCTTAGCCATTACTTCTTCGTGCATATGGATTTCGGGCTTGTCAACTTCGAAGCTTCTTTCTGGAGAAATGACAGAATGATCGCCTTCCGCTTCCATGATAAGCTGCAAAGAAGAAGAAGTTATGAGCACACAAAAAAAATCAATCAATCAATCAGTCAAGCAGAAGATCAGATAAGTGTGGAGCAGTACCTGAGATATAGAAAAAACGACTACGTGAGATGAATCCTTAGAATTCTTCTTTATAATCTCGCGAGTCGACAGAATCCCAGGAGAAAAGAAGTCTTTACTTGTCACCTATAAAGGATACTAGTTCGGGATAGCAATTAACGATGCTTATCGGATATATCTGAGGAAATCTGTCGTATTACGAAAGGAAGTACACCTGACCCAAGGAAGGGGCCAAGCTTTGTCCAGATATGTACGAAGGAAACCAAATCGACTCACCGGATCAAGTCCTGCTTCCTTGACAACCTTAATTAGGACTAACCAGTTCCAGGGCAATGCCTGGCGATGTCGACCTATCCGGTAAATGTGTATTCACTTTAGCTTGGTCATTTCAGTGTATAAATTTTTCATCATCTCATGCCTACCCCACAATGGTGTAACCATTATGTGCTAGTCAGGGGACTTAATGTTGATGGTGGATTTTCATTTAAGGCTAAAATTGTAAAAGCCAAAAAATCATGCGCTAACATCTTGTAAAATATAAAGCCATTAATAAGTGATGAATACTTATGCACTTTACTAATTCACCTAGAATGGAGCATGTGGCAACAATCCCAGTCTGTGAATTAAATACAACATTATTAATTAATGCATAACCAGCCTTGTATTTCCTGTACTCATTATCAGTGCGGCATGACGAATGAGTGTTGTTCTCAGCAGAGCAACACGAACCTCCAAGCATTATAATGAAAGCATGTACGAAATACTCATACAGGCTACAACTCTCGGTGCGCTATACTAACCCGATTGATCATGTTACTCTCGGTGTGCTATACTAGCCCGATTGAGCATCTGGACTGACCATGTCAGTCTCAGAAAAGATCACGACCATATAACTTCACCAGCATGAATTGGATAGCTCAAATCGATCCATGACCCCCAAGCAGGTATTGGAACATTCACTACCGAACCAACGTGGGCCACGCATGGTCGGTCTCCCCAAAAGATTGGCATAGCTTTCCAAATCGTCCAAACCAGAGCAGTATGGACTGAAAACCTTAAATTAGGGTTTGCGGCACATTACATGTGTCACAAAACAGTTTCAACCATCCATCTTCACACGTATAGATGAAGGGTGTAGATGTAGATTCAAAGGGCCCAGAGCATGTCAACACGATCATCGTGGGCCCTCCTACATACCTGACCGATCTTTCAGGATCAACCATGTTCAGTCATCCCGATTCGTGCGCACGAACGGAGCATGACGCACGGCCGTGAAACTCAAAATTAGGGTTTTGAACATCACAAACGTCCATTTTCTCCGGAACGAATGAAGGGTCCGAGATTAGATTAAGCAGGTCCGGTCATACCAACATGACCACCGTGGGCTTATCTATCCCCTTACATGATCGACCAAGGCATACCATGCCTGGTTATCCCAAAATGCACGCCCAAACTAGCGTGGTCACACTTCCCAAATTGCAAACTAATCTCGACCACTCAATTTCGCCGGACATTTTGAATGTCTTAGATCACGTTTTCATGGGACAGTCAGGTATAGGCGTAAACACCAGCCTACCACCTACACGGAAGGCCAATCGGCCAAGACTGACCATGATTGGTTGTCTTGGAATGCGCACTTGAAGTTTGCATGATGTGCGGCTTTTGCGGCACCAGTTTTCTGTCGCAAATTGATCTCGACCACTCAACTTCGCCAGACGAATTTAGTGGCCCAGATCACACTTTCATGAGACAATAGGTTATATGCGCATACACTTTTATGTCATCTACATGCATGTACGATCGTCCAGCCAAAAATCGTATCCCAAGCTTGGACTCAATCAGGCTGAAGAGTGGTGCTTGCGCACCTCCTCTAAAACCCTAATTTCACCAACGGTCACTGATAAGTGTCTCAAAGATCATCTCGTCTGTCCAACTTCACCAGCTTGGTTATACAGCCCTAGTTAGGAGTTAATTGGTCAGTGCGGCGTCATGGTGATCACCACCTGTCACTCTACCACGCCATGTGGTCGGTCAAGGGAGGATTTGCTTGTGCAACCTCCAAACCATCACATGAAGTAGGCTGGACATGAGGCTATTTTGAGATGCTCAAAAAATGATGCTTTATACATGCTTAGTACATTCGATGTAGTACCTGCATAGAATACACACGATACTTCACAAGTATCGACTTCCTGAATAACACAGCTATTCAATTTAGCATTACATGCTACTTTCTGTGGGTCCCAAGATCCACACGCTCGAGACATCAATCATGTCAAAAACTGGGGGATACATACTTGGGTATTGGTCTGGCAGTTTACAGCGTGCAGCGCACAACGCGCCATCACAAGAACGTGTCAGGAAGTCATGGACGGTTAGTGATGATTGGAGAAGTGGGCAAGACTAGTCGTGTGACAATAACACATTACTCCATTATTCCATCACTCCACTTTCTCCACTTCCCACGAGATATGAGGGTTAGGCTAAAACACTTGTTTAAATAGGTTCTTCATCCTATTTTTCAAACAAGACAAGTCAACAAAGGCAAGTGTTGATACAAATGTATTCAAACACCGGAACTGATAGCGTATATCCTGCAAGCTAGTTCATCTTTCTAATACAAGTCATACATAGCAAACACCTTCACACTCTCAACAGCTTCTTCACGTCCCTCCCTAAGATCAAGCCCAGTCTCCTTCACTTTCTGACCGAAACAAGTCTGGAACGACCATTTCTTGGTTTAGGCCGGATTTGCACAGATTGATTTCTTGAATCTACAAGCACTCATCGCATAGTGCATTTTTTTAAGGTTTAAATTCATTCCTCATCCACACACCCCAAATTACCAAAACCGGCAGGAATAGTTTTCACCCATAAACAGTGATAAAACCTAATTAATTATGATGAGATGAGAGACCGACCAAGGGATCATGAAACCGGCCCTAGGTGGTCACGGGATCGAATGACGATCATTCCATGAAAATCCCAAAATTATTTGGAAGAGCTTTGGACCTAATACGTGCAATTGCGCAAATTAGGTCAAATTGTGTAAATACGCAGGACCGGCTCCTTGCGAGCCAAAGATCCAACCTTGGTAGATCAAGGTAACATGCTCATGTCACCAAAGTGTTCGTTTCTCAGTTCTAAGAATTTTGATATTTTCAGATGTGCATTTGAGCAATCATTTTAGAAAATATGAAGAAATCAGAGGTTTTTGATGAAACCATCAAAACTTCATGAGATGAAGGAAAAATAATAAAAAAAAGTAAAAGAATCATGAAGTGTGGGGCCAGCCATGACCAAGGCATGGCCGGCCGGCCAAAGGGCCCAATCCCACACGTTTTTCCCAATTTTTATAATATTTTCATGATTTTAGGGAAATATGATAAAACCAAGGAGTTTCTGTTGAAATCAAAGAGTTTGGTTGAAATCAAGGAGTTTCCATGAGATGCGGAAAACATGAAAAATAAAAATAATAATAAAATAAGGGACGTGTGGGACCGGCTTGAGCATGGTTGGCCGGCTAGGGCCCGGTCCCGTGAGTTTTCCCTAATTTTATGTATTATTTCATGATTTAAAGGAATTTTCATAATTTGAAGGAAATATTTCATGGGATTATGGAAACATAAAAAATATAATAATAATAAAATGGGACGTATGAGGCCATCTAGGGCTTGACCGTCCGGCTAGGGCCCGGTCACACGGGTTTCCATAATTTTATATTATTTTTCATGAGATCAAGGAAATATCATGAGATTAAGGAGTTTTCATGAAATTAGGGAAATAATAATAAAATAATGAGAAACCATGAGGTGTGTGGCCGACTGGGATTAAGGCATGGCCGGTTGGCCAATAATCACCGCCCACAATATTTCTCTTAATTTTATATTATTTCTTATGTGTTAGGGAAACACCATGAAACTGAGGAGTTTCCTCAAAACGAAAGATATTTGTTCAAGTGAAAGGATTTTCATGAACTCAAGGAAAATAATAAAAAATATGATAAAAACATGAAACTGGCGTGGGATTGACCACGACATGTCCGGCCGGTCAGTGGTCCCATGTTCCCAGCGCCTTGGTCAATTTTTAATTATTTATTATTTTCCTTCCTATTTTGCATAGGTTCATCGTGACTTCGTATTTTGAAATACTTGTTTGTACGGTGATTGTTAGTGCATCATCGTCGAGTACACTTGCACCATTTAAGTCGGGGCTTACTCGGAGGTAGCTCAGATGCCCGTGTTGTTGAATATTTATTACTAACCCATGGAATTATGCTAGGAAGAACCATGGATTGAAGTAACGAAATATTACAAAAGTATTTGAATACTTTCAGAAAATATTTGAATACTTTCAGAAAATATTTGAATATTTTCAGAAATTTAGTGGATGAATCCAAGAATTTAAGAATAATTAATTGATGGCTATATACTAGCAGAGAAAGCTGTCTAGGAGCATTAATTATTCTGATATGAGCTTGCTGGAGCTTCATATACTTTATATAGTCAGGGAAAACTGTTGTTTGTATCCTGAAGACGTTATCGCTCTATACTAGCAGAGCAAGCTGTCTAGGAGATGTCAATCTTGTGATTCTATATAGAAATAATTACTGAAGTGTTCAGTATTCATGAGATATGCCATTGTCCAGCCGAGAGACTATATATCTACATGTACTCTGAGAGACAATATTTCTAAGTCATAGGTTTGATGAGAGACCCGTGTCTCAATACTCACGTATGATTGCTGAATCAGAAGTTCGTATAATTATGGGTTTACGATTTTAGCCTTTGTCGAAAATTCACCATCTACATTAAGTCCCCTGCTTAGTGAGGAAAGACATGTTCCTCAGTCAGCATTGAATGGTGATTTTCCGGTCATAAACAATATCAGTAATTGAACTTAGTCGTAAGTGAAGATGTTACCGGATTTCGATAGTACGTGTATACCATGACTTGAATGAAGATCCAAGCAGCATGATAGAGTATCGTTTGGTGGACATAAATTGGTGTTGAACTGCTGATTCGGACAAAGGACCTTGGTCGTTTAGGATTCGCGGGCCGGGCCCAAATAAGGGAATCCATAGAAAATTAGGTTTTGGAAATAAAATTTGATATAAAAGGAATTGTTCCTTTTTTTTTTAATTTTCCCACGACCAATACTTTTATCATCTCTTCATCAACTTCACGCCATCAAAAGGGGAGGAAAAGTTTAGCCGGAGCTTCAGCGCCGCCGACCGTTGCTCCCACCGTCCGGCCAATTTCTGGCTGGCACCGACCATGTGCTATTTTTTTTTTGATTTTTGCTGATGTTCATATGAGTTTCATGAAGTGATCATGTTGAAACCACATATTTATGCATGTGAGTAGGATTTTTATTGAAAAACCCTTGTTTTTTGAAAACGTATGTTCGTTTGATCGTTAGTTTTTGAAAACTAATAATAATCCTTGATTTAGAAAAGATTCTTTTTTGTTTTATTTTATACATGAAGATTTAGGTCCGGTGATAAAACTAAGTTTATGAGCTTTCATGTGAACCAAAGTTTTATCATGAAAAGGTGAATTTTTACAAAACCGAAATAGACCCTCGTTTTAAAGAATGACGATGATACGAAGAAAGAGTTTTTCTTCTTTATATATATCAACTTGTGTCCAGTGATAAAATTTTGTTTATGAGCTTCCATGTAAATCCAAACTTTATCTTATAATGTGTATGTTTTCACAAATTTGGAATAAACCTTCGTTTCGAAGACATATGACGATACGAAGGAAATTTTTTTATTTTTTTTTGATAATACCGTGGAGTGTCCACAAGTTTTATTTTCGTGAGCCTTGCTGACATAAAAAAAGAAAATTTTATTTACGTGATTAAATCACGTTTTTTCTTTACATGTATATGCAAATATATATTATTTTCTTTAAAATTAAAACTTGAGTTTCGTGTAATATTACTTAGAAGTAAATAATTATTTATGATGAAATATTGTTTTAGTTTTCGTAATTCCATGGTGAATGTTCATACAGTAGAAATATTCATGATTTTATGAAAAATCTGAGTTTTACACGTTTTTGTAGGTTTCGAAGAAACGAACGATTTTGAGGTGTTATCTCTAGCAGTACTATCACTATCGTTAGTGGAAGCATAAAAGGTAAGAGTTAAGAGTTACCGGTTTGTAGATGTTCGCATGAGCATGTTTTCCAATTACTTCATTCCACTGATGTTTGCATCTTATTGAGTAATATGCTGAAGCGGAGTATTATGTGTATGTTACATCTACTTTGCAAGGATGTATGATTCCAAAGCCAACGATGTTTCCATGGATGATGATATGTGTATGGATAATGATACCTCTAGGGATGATTCATGCACATATGAGACTTCCAGTGATGAAGATGAAACTCCTGGAATTAAGAACGTTCCAAACATAGAGGATACATTCTTCATGGACCAAGAGCCTGAGAAGCGTCTCAAAACTCCAGCATTTCTTCCTCTGATAAATCCCAGAGAGGTTACTCAGAAGAAGTTGGTGATTCCTCAGGGAGCCATTCGGTTCTGCCTTGAGAAAGGATATTTTTCTGCGTCAATGATTGAATTCAAGCTTTCTCGAAGGCCCTTGGAAAAGTTTTCTGGTTGGTCGAGGTACATGCTGGGTTTTCCTCGGGTCCGAGCAAGATTGCATGACGCACGAGTAATACGAGTTATTCAAGCTTCTGAGATTTGTTCATCTTCCATGATGCGCGAGGTATTGTAGCTCTACTTGCTCGATGGTGTATTCCAACTCACTCTTTCATATGCAGATGGGGAGAATTTACCATTACTTTAGAAGATGTAGTTGCTTTTTTGCATCTTCCAATCATAGAAAATATTCCTGAAAATCTTTCTTCAGAGGAAACTGCAATCTCTAATATCTTGACAACCACAATGGAGGAGATTACAAGGCATCTGGTAATAAAGGTTGTTATGCTCATTGGCTGATACACTGGTGGCCAAGAGATACTCGTCCGGATAGGCCAAGTGACGGTACATTATCCGTTGCTACTTTCTTGTGTTTATGGCTGTCCAGAGATGTATTTGAGGATGGTGGAAACTTGTTGAAGCCGTTCGTGATTCCTTTTGAGATTAAGATGGCTCAGGGTGAGCAACTCCCAATAGGTAGCTTGTTCTTGGGTTCTCTGTATTCTAACTTGGACTCTTTGAGTATAGACTCCAACGTTTCGAATGGTTTTATGAAGATTGAATGTTATGCCAACATAATATTTCTTCAAGATTTGATATGGGAGGGTTTCAAGAATTATGCACCCATTCCATAGACTGTCTTGCAAGGATTGAATACTGGTGCTCTCCATGTCTTCTCTAAGAAGGTTAATGCCAGGATCATGCGCTGGTTCACAAAGCAACCTCGACTCAAAACCTGCTTCGTCGATATCTTGGATCGTGAATCTGAATTCAACTTCCGCCCATGGGTATCAGTTCCCCCTTATATCTCTCAATTGATAACCTTTAATGATGAAGAGAGTATGATTTTGAAATCTGGTGCTGATTTGGATGACGACAAGAGATCCTTCATGTTGAGTTGCACTCCCAGTCATCTGGTATCCATTATTCACGACGAATTCTTGGTGGAAGAATATAATATTGATAGGGCAGCTCTGCAAATGGGAATGGATCAGTGTGTTCCAACTTTACGAAGAAGAAAGCCTTCAGTTGAACATCACATGACTCGTCTAGACCGTACTCATGTGGAAGGAAGTGAATTCTGGTTCCTCAGCTCTGATAGAGTCACATATGTTTACATAGACTTTTGGGATCAGCAGTTCAAACGTTTACTTGATTTCGTGAGAGATACTCAACCTTTAATGAAAGATCATCCTTCTCCTGAGATGATTTCTACTAGACCAAGATTGAAGCATTTTCCTGGTAGTGACAAACAGAAAACATCTCCAGGGTGTTCACGAGTAAGTATTCTTTGTAGAGTCTTCATAATACCATGATAATTGTGTTCTAATTATTGTATCAAAATTTCTTCATAGGACGGTGGTAATGTAAGACCACAAGTCGATGTAAACCTCTCAGAAACAGAAGTGGCTATTCATGGTGGAGAAGGCAGGAGTAAGAATTATAAGTTGTTACCTAACACCATAAAGTCCCCGGTGATTTTTTTTGGTGAGTTATCAATATATCTTGCATCATGACTTCTTCTCATCTGTATAATTAGGATCTAAAAACCTACTTTGTTATTTCGTTGCAGAATTTTGCTCCATCGAGCATTGACGGACTTCAGTTCTCTGCTGCTAGGCAGACGGTTTCTGACTCGGTGTTGAAGAAGAAGCTGAAGTAAGTATTTCTTCATGTGGCAAATTATGATGCTTGGTAAAAAAAATACTAATTGCTGAGAATATATCTAGGAGGATGTTTCCATGGACATGGATAATACTGGTGATGCTCGCTCGAAGGATGGCGATGAAGAAAACTCCCAGAGTTCAAAACCAAATGAAGGTAATGGAATTGTCGACTTCGGTGCGAGCAATTCTGATTCTTTGAACGCTTCGGGAACCACCAAAGTAAGTATTCCTCTTGTATTTTATCTATATAAGTATAAACTTTCTGATCTATGAATGAATAAATGAGAATGTATGTGAACATGTGACAAGTTTTGCCGAAAATACGTCACCAGAAAATTCAGAACTCAACATTTTAGGAAAAACGCCATAGAATCTTTGTATGATGTCATATTTTCATGATCCGCATATGCATCCTTAAGCCCAGGAAATTTACAAGCTTTATCTAAGAAGTTTTTTTTAGTTTTGAGCACATTCAGAGGCCTAAATAGACAAAACAGTAAACATCCAGGAGACTTTCAGGAAATTTTCAGATGTCGTGTAGTCCCGAGTTTCGACCACATATTTTTGCTCGTTCATCCGATTGCTATGAAATTTTGAAATGTTGTAGGTAACACCCATACGAAGAGAATGGAATATAACTAAACCTTTTATTCTTCACCAATTTCTCCCAGTTCGTCGTTTAGTAAAGAGTAGTGTAAAATCTTCTCAGGCGAGCTTGTCGTAAAGCGTGTTTTTTGTAACTTTCACGTTATTTGCTGACATATAGCATGTATAATGAAAGACTTTGATGATGTTAGACCACTTGTATGCTGTAGTTCATGATTTATTTTGGTTTCATGCTTGGATGATCCTAATCTCATGTAATCTTCGTATTAGGTGCAAAATACCGAAGTTGAGAATGAAGGAACCCAGAATGACGAAACGGGAGGTTCTGAGGTCATTGATAAGGATGAAACCATCCCTGAACTTCAAGGCCATGAGAGTATTGTTGTTGAAACAATCAATGAAACTGAGACTTCGATTTCTATTGATTCAGTGGCGAAAGGAACTGAACCGCTAGTATGGGAGACTGAAGAAATTGATGTTGTAGAGATCATTCCCGTGATTGAAAACCGTATAGTGGTGCATGAATATCCAAGTGCAGGAGTCATTTTTGATCCTCCATTCGATGCATCACTCCCATACCACATCTTGGTCGGTGGATTTGGCTTTCCCATTGGATATTCCAACTTGTACGAGAAAATATGGAAGAAATTTGGTCACATCGTCGTTACTAGAGACCCAAAGCGTGCTTATTATTTAACCATGCAAGTAAGTGTTATCTTTCGTGTTGTAAACGATGTATGCACCAAGGATAAAAATAATGTGACTCCAGATGTACTCTTTGATTGGGAGTTCAACTTGGAGAATTCTGAGAGACTTGGGTTCAACGTGAAGTGTCTTCGTAAGAAGATGAATGCTAACAAAGACTCATGTGAAAGTAACATACCCTTTCCAAATGATGATGTGATGGAGAAGGAAAATAAGATTGTTAGGCTGACCGAAAAGCTAAATAAGGAGAAGGCAGCTTTGCAGGCCTTGAAAGATGCAGAGGCGCAAAAATCTTTCTTCACTGATTTTATTTGATTTATTTTCCATAATCTCTTGAACTTCTGAACTTCTGAGAGATGTGAGGTTTTATTTGGGTTTTGATATCATGGTGTTAGATTGGTAGACGGTTAAGGATTTTATTTTGGATTTGATAAAGATTTTCCTTTAAGAAATATGAACTGAATTTTGATAAATTGCTGAATTCGAATACTGATTGCAAGTATTGCAAGCATTTTGGAGGAATTGAAATACACTGAAAGAAAATCCAAAAATACCAAATCCAGACGTCATGAATGCTTAGATGCCAGTACCTCAAATGTCAAATAACTTAGACAAACGCCTTAAGCCAATTCTCATGAATTACTGGTAGGGTTCGTCCATCTGTGTTGATCAACTTGTAATATCCTCTAGTTATGGACTTAGAAACCATGAATGGTCCTTCCCAATTGGAGTTCCTTGCCGAGTGAAGTTTGCGCTGGACTGCTTTGATAACTAAGTCCCATTCACAGAATTTGTTGGGTTTGGTCGTCCGTGCCTTGAATATCTTCTGTTGATTCAGAATTCATTGTGTGGTTCGGATCCACGGTTGTGGCATATATGGACACTCGCGCAGGAGGGAGTATCCCTCGTAATGCCTGTCATGCTTGGCCACATCTTCCATAATGAATTGCCTGATTGGATGATAAACTTGAAGACATTCCGGACCCAACCATTGGGTGAAATATTGATGTGGCGAGATGATCCACTCATAGCATTTTGCAATTGCTAAATTATTTGTGGAGTGAAGCCCTTGGACCAAATGAACATATTTGTTAACTGACGATATGGGCATATGGGAAGGAATAAGACTTGCCAGAGTGTGGAATCTCTTGACAAAAGCATTTGGATATTCACCAGGTTTCTGCGTAAGCTCTGTCATGGATTTGACCTCCTCGAGATATTCAAATGGTGAGGTATCTTCTGTTTCTTACTCCGGGTCAGAGGTTTCTTCAGCAGAGGAATGTATAATTGAAGGTGTCGGTGCCAATTTTTCATCATGAATCCATGCGCGTCCAAGAATCATATCATATCCTGGATCTTCTATGATTATGTAAAACTTGGTCTCAGTGCAGACCAAATTTTCTTTGACTTTGAGGATAATGTAGCCGTAAGCGTTTCTGAAGATTCCTCCGTGATCTCTAATTGCCATGGGGGCATGAGTAGCTTCCTGTCGAGTAATGCCAGTGGCTTGATAGACACATTTTTGTGTCTAAATTTCCTCGATTCTATATATTGTTAGGGCTCATTTTTGTACTTATTATGGTATTTTCTGTGTGTGTAGGTATTTTTGGCCAATAAACACTTTTGGAAAAATCGGCTCGAAAAGTTGTCAAAAGCACACCGGAGAACATTTGCTATAAGGGACCCCAATTTGGATAAGGGGCAACCTAAGGGGGGACCCCCAAAGACATCTGCTATATCCACACCTACTCTGGATATGGGGCACCTTTTTTTTTTTTCCAAAATTCAAATTCGTTTTGGCGGGAATATTGGCAGAAGCGAACCAGATTTAGGGTTTAATCTTTGGACGACTTTCAAGGAGATTCAAGGGCTGATTCTTGCTGGGATGGACCAATTGGAGCATAACAGGCCTGGTATATCTGTTTTTATCGATCAAAGTTGGCTAGATAAGCCGGGAGAAGGAAACAGAAGTGTGGAGTTTTCACGGGTGATTTAATGGTCTGGATCGGAGTTTCGAGAGTTTTAGTCGGAGTTGGACATGTAATATGATGGATACTATCCTGTTAGTCCAAAAAAAAAGATTGGTATGGGCTTATGGTCGACAAAAGAAGAAGATATCTTCGGTTTGAGCGAAACAAGGGATTGAAGAGTATCACGGGTTTATTTGTGGAAGTTTAGAACGGAGGTAAGGCTAAAATATCTTCGTGGGAATTTTTTCTATCCTAGGAAGAATTTTTACAAACCCACAGATGCGTTAAGAAGCTTGGGGAGAAAATCACGTGGCTTGGCAGGTAAAGAAAAGTCTGAGACTTTTGGGAGAAGTATAATCAAATATTCTCGAATCTTTGAAGGGCCTGTGTTGTATAAATAGGTTGGGTCGAGTTCCAGAGTACAGACTTTTTGGGAGAGGTTTGGAAGAGAACAGAGTGCTAAATCAACGAGTTAAAGAATTGTTCCTGCTGATGCAATATCAAAATCACGAAGAACAAAACACCAGCAGAGACATTTGTTATTTCAGTTACCTATTCTTTTAAATTCAATATCTTTTATAACAATTTTTCCAAAAATTAATAAAATTCGCAACAGTTCCGGTAAAGATTCTCTGTAACAGTGACTTTTGTAACAATTATATCTGTTACAAAGTCGATGCTTTAGTAGTTTTCTCTTGTTTTTCACCCTTTTGAGCTATGAAAACCTACTTTGAGCACGTGAATAACATGAAGAGCTAAAATCATCCTCTGGGGCGACGGAGGAAGCTATTTCTCCAATGAAAAAGTGGTAACTTTTATTTTACTAATTTGTGCAATTTATTTTATGATTATTTGCTTAGAATAAAAATTGAATCCAATGATTTTTACGATAAAAGTGTGATTTCTATTGATGGTATATGCTTAGCCTAGGGTTTTGATATCCCATACTTTCGATTTACAATTGTTCTTCTAAAAATCTACTTTTGCAATATTTGAGAATCAAATTGAAATAGTAAAGATTGCATAATTAGTGAATCGCTTTGAAATTGGTAAATAGTGGAATCCTTAGCCCCAATATTCTCTCACTCTTGAAAGCAATTTTAATTTAATTTGCTGTTTTAGGATTAAAAAAATAAATCTAGAATCGAACTTTCACAAGTCTTTAACGAACCTTTTTCTACAACAATTAAAATTATATCACGGCTCTGAGAGTTTTCAAAGGGATGATTTTAATGGCGGTGCCGACGTCAACAAATGCTCTCATGAATTCTTTTATATTGATGTGCACTATGGTGAGAAGTCCCCAGTTATACATTTCCTTGTCCGTCTCTAGTGGCTCAATGGTAGTCTCTTGAATCAACAGACGTTTGCCTGACACGATGTGGTTTAATGCAGCGAATATGTCTTTCCTCTGAGCTTTTGACAATTATAGTAATTCGTAGACATGTTCAATCAGGGATTGAACTGCTTATTTGACAGGAGGTTCAGAGATAGCAAAAGTAATGATTGGAAGAGGATTCTCATGTAATCCTTCAGTCACCAAGTTGAGCTCTCCTGATTCGACCTTTTCTTTAAATATGCGCTTTAAAGTCTTGCAATCACTTGTGGGGTGGCTAACAAACCTATGGAAGCGAAAGTACCGGGAATTTTCCATGGCCTCTTCGGTTGGTTCCTTCTTGACATATGGAAACTTGATTGCACTGTCTTGAATCCAAGCCTCTAAAAATTCAATGTCTTCTTCAATGGAGCAGGGAAAGTCAAGTGCTTCTGGATCCTCTGTATATTGAGGAGAAGTTTGCACGTTATCCTTCTTTTGTTCCTTTGAAGGGGTGGAGAAAGTATGCTTGCATTGTAGCTCAGCTTTCCGTTTGCTCCCTTCCATGATAGCATTTGTGGAAGGCTGCAGGTTGTACTTCTTGTTGATCATACGTCTTCTCCCTCGAGTGTCTCTTGCTTCTTCAGTCTTTGTGGATTTTTCTCTTTCTAACAGAGTAGGTGAAGTGGTTACTGACCTCTTTGCGGCTTCGTGGAGATCTGAGAGAGTATGGAATCAGAGATTCTCCAGTAGGGCTCTATAGATCGGGAGCATGCCATTGATGCACAAATCTACCAGATATTGCTCCGTGAGGTTTGGATCATGACAATCCAAGGCTTGGACTCTGAATCTTTTCACATAGTCATTGGGATTTTCACTGACTTTCTGAAACATCCTTCCAAGATTAGAGAGAGTGACATGCTCTGACACAAATAAGTATTTCCTATAAAAAACGTTAATCATTTCTGCCCAATTGTTGATGGTTCCAGGTGCAATATTGTTGTACCAGGTGTATGCCCCGCCTTTCAAAGATTTTGAAAATTCCTTGAGTCGAACAACATGGTTATGCTCATGTTCTCCCAAGGATTCAAGAAAACGAGAGACTTTTTCTGGGGCATTTCTGGTTCCATCATACAGAGTAAAATTTGGAGAAGTGTAACCTTTAAGAAGGGGAATCCTCTGCGTTGCAGCAGGACAAGGGGGTTGGTGACGATGGACATGTGATGCCATGTCTTTTCCATGATTCTCTAGAAGACGCTCCAAGTCTTCCCGAGTGATGAAGTTTGATGATTCTTTTGTTGAAAAATTGCCTGCAGTTTTGTTAGTTTCGTTGTCATTCACTGTGTGAATTGGAATTACCTCAGGACCAGCAGCGTCTGAGGAATTCTCCTTCTCTTTCCCTTTTTCTTGAGTTTTCTCTCACAATTTTTCAGTAAAACTCTTCAGATGATCAAATATCTTCTTCTATGCTGCGGCCATATCCGTCTGATTCTTTGCAAGAGTTTCCTGCGCTTTGATGAGATCAGCAATGGTAGGTGGTGGATTTTCTTTGACTTCTTCGGGATATCGGCCGAACAGAGGATGACCTTTCGCATTAGTCTGAGGAGGAGTATTGTCACCGCCATCGATATTAGTGGACTGGACAGTTTCCGGGATGTCTTCATTGTTGCTAGTGCTACCAATGTTTGTGTTAGGATTTGTAACTGATCCTGACCTAAGACCAACCATTTTGATGAATTTGAAATTACAACCGAGAGACTGATTTCCCACTGTGGTCGCCAATCTGTAGATGAGGAAAAATGATTTGCTGGTTTTTACGGAATTGAGGAGAAGACCGTACGGAAGAGACTCCTTGAACCGAGAAAAATGTTCAACCTCACACAGATGCACCGCTGCAAAGGGGGTGCTTTGAATTCGAGAAATCAATCTGTAGTACTCCAGACTAAACTCAGACAATGGCCGTTCCAGAGTAAATTCGGTCACAAGAGAGGATGGGTTGATCTATAGGAGGGAAGCTAAGAAATGTGTGGAATCAATGGTAATCAAAGATTGTAAGTATGTTGTGAATTCTGAATAAGATAAGTTCTGAATGATTGAAATTGCTCAGTTGAGAGTAATTGCTCAATTGATGAGTTGTTGATCTCGTATTGTCAGTGAGATATGAGATTCTTGTTTTGTTAATCATGATTCAGAGACTTATTTATATTGCTAGAATTATAGACACCATGATCCCATGAAGTGTGATAGTTGATAGAATCAAGAAGTGGGGGAAATGGAAATCATGTTTGAAACCAGTTGCTCATCGTGTGGAGACTTGGTCGATTTTCCATCCACTACTTTGTTAACTTCTTCAACTGACTGCACGATTTTCTCACATTCTATCATGTGTTTTAACACACGTGCCATAGACCGCCAAACTAAAACCCTAGTTGATATCCCCCAAGTGACACGATTGACGTCTCGTGGTTAATTAGTCAGTTGCTGACTTCTTGATTTAATGGGACAATGAGTCCATGTATTTGCTGAGTTGAACATGATTTGAAAAAATGTTCAGAAACTCATGAATTGAACATGTCTGCTGAGACAAAAATAAAATTCTGATGTTGAAGTGAGCAAGTGTTGCTCATTAGATGAATCGTTGAATATTGATAGTTAAACCAATATTCCCTGGTTTGAGTAAATATTGCTCGTTTGATGAATTATTGGTAGCGTGACCAAAATAAAATATTAATTAAAATACTGGTAGTTGAACCGAGCATAATTAATAAGAATACTGAGCATGAGATCGTCATAAAATTATTAGTGTTTGAATCGGGACTTATAATCCTTGGACCCAAAAACCCTAATTTGATCAATTCATGACCAATTGATGGTTTATTTGAAAATTAACCGTGGAATGAAGGATAACCAACTTCATGAGACCGTGGGTCGACCATGCATCTCCCATATGCTCGTGTGAGCAAATACCAAGGCCTCTCGAAGAGTTTGCGATTCGTTGATGAAAGAATGATCAAATGCTGGTTTAATCATTTATTCGAAAATGCTCGTCTGAGCCTTAGGTGATAAAAACTAATTAATTATGAAGAGATGAGAGACCGATCAAGGGATCATGAAACCATCCCTGGGTGGTCACGGGATCGAATAACGATCGTTCCATGAAAATCCTAAAATTATTTGGAAGAGCTTTGGACCTAATACGTGCAATTGCGCAAATTAGGTCAAATTGTGTAAATACGCGGGACGGGATCCTTGCGAGCCAAAAAGCCAACCTTGGTCGATCAAGGTAACATGCACATGTCACCAAAGTGTTTGTTTCTTAGTTCTGAGAATTTTGATATTTTCAGATGTGCATTTGAGCAATCGTTTTAGAAAATATGAAGAAATCAGGGGTTTTCCGATGAAACCGTCAAAACTTCGTGAGATGAAGGAAACATAATAAAAAAAGTGAAGGAATCATGAAGTGTGGGACCGTACATGACCAAAGCATGGCCGTCTGTCCAAAGGGCCCAATCCCACATATTTTTCCCAATTTTTATAATATTTTCATGATTTTAGGGAAATATGATAAAACCAAGGAATTTGTTAAAACCAAGGAGTTTTTGTTGAAATCAAAGAGTTTTGTTGAAATCAAGGTGTTTCCATGAGATGAGAAAAACATGAAAAATAATAATAATAAAATAAGGGACTTGTGGGACCGGCTTGAGCATGGTTGGCCGACTAGGGCCCGATCCGTGAGTTTTCCCTAATTTTATGTATTATTTCATGATTTAAAGGAATTTTCATAATTTCAAGGACATATCATGAAATTAAGGAATCTCATGGGATTATGGAAACATGAAAATATAATAATAATAATAATAATAATAATAATAATAATAATAATAATAATAATAATAATAAAATGGGACGTGTGGGGCCACCTAGGGCTTGATCGGCCGGCTAGGGCTCGGTTACACGGGTTTCCCTAATTTTACATTATTTTTCATGGGATCAAGGAAATATCATGAGATTAAGGAGTTTTCATGAAATTAGGTAAATAATAATAAAATAATGAGGAACCATGAGGTGTGGGGCCGGATGGGATCAAGGCATGGCCGATTGGCCAATAATCACGGCCCACAATATTTTCCTTAATTTTATATTATTTCTTTGGTGTGAGGGAAACACCATGAAACTGAGGAATTTCCTCAAAACGAAAGATATTTGTTCAAGTGAAAGGATTTTCATGAACTTAATGAAAATAATAAAAAAATATGATAAAAACATGAAACTAGCATGGGATTGACCACGACACGTCCGAACGGTCAGTGGGCCCATGCTCCCAGCTCCTTGGTCAATTTTTATTTATTTATTATTTTCCTTCCTATTTTGCATAGGTTCATCGTCTCGTCGTATTTTGAAATACTTGTTCATACGGTGATTGTTAGTGCATCATCGTCGAGTACACTTGTACCATTTGAATCGGGGCTTACTCGGAGGTAGCTCAGATGCCCGTGTTGTTGAATATTTATTACTAACCCATGGAATTCTGCTGGGAAGAACCATGGATTGAAGTAACGAAATATTACAAAAGTATTTGAATACTTTCAGAAAATATTTGAATATTTTCAGAAATTCAGTGGATGAATCCAAGAATTTAAGAATAATTAATTGATGGCTCTATACTAGAAGAGCAAGCTGTCTAAGAGCATTAATTATTCTGATATAAGCTTGTTGGAGCTTCATATCCTTTATATAGTCAGGGAAAACTGTTGTTTGTATCCTGAAGAAGTTATCGCTCTATACTAGCAGAGAAAGCTGTCTAGGAGCTGTCAATCTTGTGATTCTATATAGAAATAATTACTGAAGTGTTCAGTATTCATGAGATAC
The DNA here is from genome assembly GCA_023529315.1 of Papaver bracteatum. NCBI lineage: Eukaryota > Viridiplantae > Streptophyta > Magnoliopsida > Ranunculales > Papaveraceae > Papaver > Papaver bracteatum. The sequence continues at coordinate 2,519,539 of JAJJWX010002107.1, read as the reverse complement.
GCCGTTGTCCAGCCGAGAGACTACATATCTACATGTACTATGAGAGACAGCATTTCTCAGTCAGAGGTTCGATGAGAGACCCGTGTGTCAATACTCGCGTCTGATTGTTGGATCAGAAGTTCGTATAATTATGGGTTTTCGATTTTAACCTTTGTCGAAAATCCACCATCTACAACTTCCTTATATGAAGTTCTTCTGTATCTTTGACCATCCATCTATGAATCATGATATTATTGATATCTTCAGTATGTGACCAGTTATCTTCAATATATTCTTTTAACATCTTGACAAGTACCGAATAATGCTCTTCAGTATTTTCTGGAGGAGAGTTTAGTATCTTTGAAACGTTAACTGAGTCATCCATCAGATTCAATTTTATAGGTTGGATTGCACCAAACACAAATTGTTAGATATTTTCGTGTTTGCCTGCTATGATACTAATTGAAAAGACGAGAGTACCCATATACACCACAATCTTTAAATTATCCACCTATAAGTCCTCTTACCGAAAGTGATTGTCTATGGACAAAGTCAAGACAATACTACAAATTGGTATTCACACTTTGTGTGATCGTCTATGAAAACGAGATCGAGACAATATAACAATCAAAGTGTGTTTACTTGATAATAGGTTCGGTCTTAGAAAAACTCTATAGGATCACTATCAAGTAATACAGAGTTAACGTTTGTGTATTTTATTTTCAATTATAATAAACAATTATAATTGCGGAAAAGAAAAGTAAATGACAATGCAAGCTTTTGTTAACGAGGAAAACGCAAATGAAGAAAAACCCCAGGACCTATCCCAGAATTGAATACTCTCAAAATTAAGCAGATATACAAAATATAAACCAACTTCGTATAGTTGAGACCAAGCAACTAAACCTAGTTCACTTAGTTTCTTCAGTATCCATGTGCTTCCGACATTCAATAAGTGCACGCACTGGAATAATTCCTTTGGATCGTATTCCAAACAGTAAAGGAACAACAAATATGTTTGGTAACAACTCTCTTGATTATTTCAAATGAAGATATCTCAAGTCATAAGCAAAGGCTCTTCCGTTTAACAAATAAAACCCTTTTCCTAGTCAGATCAATTTATCCAACAACTACCGAAGTAGCAGAGTATAGATTTGCAATCAATCAATATAGATTCAAACAAGAAACTATAAGGTGATGCCGATCTTACACAACTAAATAATCGAATAAATCCGATTATAGTTGGATCCCAGCCGATCAAGGTTTGTGTACGCCCAAAGATATATAAACCAAATAAGAAATCTTATTTGTCTTAAAATCTTATTTAATCTTCAATGAATACCTGCACAACACCACTTGAATCTCTTGTGATCAATCACGCACATAATAGAGTCTGTTAACAATGGATTATCAAAAGATGTCTTAAGATCTAAAAACAGTTCTAAAGATCTCGTCGACACTTTGATCTAGTTTGAGTGAATCTTATATCAGAAGAAAAGATTCTCAAGAATAAACAAACTAGGTGAAATCAAAGTTCAACAACCGTTAGTCAATCAAATAAATCAAAAACTAAAATAAACTTCAATTATTTAGTTTCCCACCAATGGTACTCGTAGAGCTTCTTGATCCCACAGAAGTATTTAAACGAACGGTCATAAGAGATTTCGCCTAATTAGGGTACTTTCCTCTCCGGATAGATGGGTCCACCAGAAACAACAAAAAGATGAAGTTTTCCTGGCTCTTAAGATAGTATTCTCGAAATGAAAACTTGGGTATTTATAGACCAAGGATGTTTGGACACCAAGGAATTTCCAAAGCCAAATATTCTCAAGATATGCAATAAATGCTCAAAATCGAATTTCATAATTCCTGGAAATGCTTTGTCCAATATTTCCTAAATCTCACCAGAAAATCTCCAATTAGTAAATGCACATTACCAATTTTTATTCTCTAGAGATATCCATTTAATTTCTGGTAATTAAAGCGTATAAAACTAACAACCTTAATTAAAAGAGTCTTAATTTATTTCGGACCGGGATCTCCTTGAGTAATTAAGGAATATCTTTGAACAATAAAATATAAGAGTTACCGTTCATGTTCAAAGTATGTTGACATCTTTACTTTGTAAATCCTCTTTCATATTTACAATCTTGGAATTGATTATACCACACTTCCAAACAAGTTTAAAATTGGTTCATCTGTATTCCAAGACAACTATGTGATTCATCAAATATCAAATCACCAATCATGGGTTCACAGTTTTACCAAATCCAAGGATTGGTTTTACCTCAAAATGGTTACTGGGACCGGTAACATCAATTACCGGGATCGGTTACGTCAATTACCAGGACCGGTTACCATATACTCATGGTGTTGTTTGTGATCGGTTACATAGGTCACTAGGATCGGTTACACTAATTACTAGGACTGGTTACACCAATTACAAGGATCGATTACACATTACTTTTATGAGCGGTCACACCAATTAATAGGATAGGTCACACCAATTACAAATATCGATCATGCCATCTCAGGTGATTACTTAGGATCAGTTACGCTAATAAAAGTCATACCGAATCATAAGTCAGGCACTGTGATTAGTTATTCCAAGATACATAACAAGTTATGATCGGTTCCACTAACTCACACATATTAGTAATCCAAATATATGTAATGAATAACAATACCAATAAGCCTAGCGATTTCCCCTTCGAATCATAAAATTAGTTTATGAATGTACTTCCTTTAAAAAATGTAAACATTGTTTCCTAGGATGAAATATTCACCTTTACCCATACACATAAGCATAATAGTATTCATACGATTATGTCGATGTCATATATACGAAGTTCAAAAGATAAGCGTTATACTTCGTATCCTAATTCCTTAACACTATGATCATGTGATCATGCCTCAGTACTAGAGTATAATCATTCACAGCTTCATAGTTATATTTTCAATATAGCATGACTTGAAAGATATGTTAGGAATGAAACCGTTCAAGTAAAATATTACTAGCCTCAATAGGAAGGATGATGTCGTCGTTGTAGCTCATTACTTCTTTACATTCTTCAGGTCTTCGAGTAATACTTGTATGTCTCATAATCCTAGACTTTCTAGTCTAACCTATATGAAGTTGTCTCTAGTACATAGTCAAGCGACTCTTAGATGAGTTTTGATTCACTAAAATATGACAACCAAACTTGACATACCAACGCTTGGTGGGTTCAGCCGAGCTATGCTCTAACATACTCCTTTTTTGTACCCATAATAGTTGTAAGTTGTCGAGTACAAACCCTAATCTACAAGTTTGGTTTGATATCTCTAGCTAATTTTATATGGTACTTGTTCAAAACAAACACAAGATTTCCAAAACCTTGGTTCACACCTAAAGGGAAATCAAAACCGGTGTTTTGTGGATTCAAAACCCAAAAGTCTTCACTTAGGTTGAAGCAACTCTTAGGTTGTAAAGGATGTCATCTAAGGGTATCAAGTGCGTAGAATATTGCGAGGTTCAAGAGCCGTAAGAAGCGCAGCTGTAACGGGATCATTGTGACGGTGGAATCGGTCTCAACTACATTCCACTCAGAATTATTAATAAAAGCATAGTGTGTGTAGCGGCTTAATACAACTCAGTGTTCAAACTAGACTAGGTCCCGGGGTTTTTCTGCAGGTGAAGTTTTCCTCATTAACAAAATTTCTCTATGTCTTGCTTTACTTTTATTTTCCGTATTATATTTTGTTTGATATAATTAAAGTAAACACAAGTGATTCAATAATCAACCTAAATAGTGTTTAATTAAAATTGTAGTGAACCTACAAGACTTTTTCTTGGAATTCGTATCTTGAAATATAGATTACAAGATTTTCTTTTGTTAAAATTCGATTCACCTACTGTTACAATACTAGGTTATCTTGGATATTGATTTCTGGGATCGTTCAATATTTCTTGTATACAATCAGATTCACATATCTTTTGATTGTACAAGAATAATAAATCATATATACATATTGTTGAAGGATCATTAAGTTGCTTTACTTCCAATTGTATTAGGTTTTGTCTCATAGGTCCGAACGAAAAAGTTGGTAGTGTATTTTGGTACCCGCCGCGTTTTCAGTTATGATGGCCTCAATAAATGAAATATTGATTTATATCTTTATGAAAATATTCATGATCTGCTTGTGTTGAGATTCTTTCTTGAATTTGGAAAAATGACTAGGGAAAGGAGGTGGTATGGTACAATTAGGAACCGTGTTCTTAGGTTGTACGGTTGATGTAGGATTTTCCTTTGGCATGGTTTCTGCCACGATATCGCTACTAACCTCTTCTTATTGTTGTGGTTATTCAACTTTCCCCGTACTCCTTAGAGTTACTATATTAACGTGTTCTCTTGGGTTCACAAAAGTTTGTGATAAAAACTTTATTGAAGATTGTGCTTTCAGTAATTTCATATTCGTCGCCATTTGAAATATTTGAGTATGCAAGTCCCTAATAGCAAAATCCATCTTTTGATAATATTGTTGGTTTTGTTGGTGACTCTGCTGGAACATAGATGAAAGTACTTGCATCATGGTAATCATATTTTTAGAAGCATCCTCCTTGGGAGCTTGAGGATGTGGTTGGAATTGTGGTTGTTGAAAACAACCTGGAATCCCATACGAATTAGGAGCTGCCACTTGCTTGTTTGCATAACTGAAATTCGTATGATCCTTCCAACCTGGATTATAAGTAATATAATAGGGATTTCACCTTGGCCTCCGATTATATATAAAGCATTAACCCAGGTCTCCTCTCCGTATGGTGGAGCTACTACATAAACTATACGGTGAATTACCTTTTCAATGTAATCAACCGGTGCTCTGTATTTGAAGACTCTCTGATCTCGTTAACCCTTCTGAATCTTAAGTAGTTTCTTGTGTAAAATTGTTGAGCATTTGACATCATACTCTCAATAAAACTAGCTGCCTACAAGATTGTATTTTCAGTAAGTGAACCAACAACATATGCATCAATCAAATTCCTCTGTTCTGGAAGTAATCCTTCGTAGAAGTATTGAATAATGAGTGTTTAAGATATGTTGGGGGGTGGGAATGTTTCCAATAACCTCTTATATCTCTCTCAGTATCCATAAAGATAGTCCCTAGTAATTTGCAGAATGATACTAATCTCCTTTCGGACAACAACCACCTTAGAAACATGAAAGCACTTCACTAGCAATAGTTTTTTCATCCCAGTCCATGTTGTAACACTTTTTGAAGAAATATAATACAACCATTAATTTTCTAGATCTGTTAATGAAAATTGGTAGGCGTGCAGCATAGTCTTGTCATTGTCTTCGTTAAGTTGTCTAAGACTCGTTAATCTTGTGTTTTAAAAGTGTACTTGAAGATGACAGTTCATATATTTGCCTGGAAGTCCCTTGAACTTTGGTAAATGGTGAATTAGATTTGACTTCATCTCCACTGTGTCAGTTATAGTAATACACAATGGTTTCCTATCTAAGCATGTATACGTCATGCTCTCGCAGCTTCTTCTCCTGAGGTGGAGGTGGTGGTGGAGGACATGTGTCGTTCACCATCTCTGGTGTATATGGTTCTTTTTGTAGTTGTTGATGTTCTTGTGGTACTGTTCCCTTGCGAGTCTGAATATTGTACCATTGGTAATACCAACGTTTAGGATCCAGAGATCAAGTACCTGAAACAAGATCCTCAAAAACTAAATTAAAACTAAAACTAAATCTTAAAACAAAAAGGAGATTAATACCTTTGGTGACCATGCACTATATTGTGCCAGCTATGTGGGGTTTAATCTCAAAGACGATCTAGTTCATTACATTTTTGCTGACATATTATGGTGTACCTACTAGGAAAGAAGTTGCTTTGGGATTCTTGTCTGATGGAGATAATGCTTTAAGACCCCCTCGTATTCTTGTTTATAACTAGGAAAACGATCAGCATGTGTACCTCGACGTTACTGGTGTTTCACCTTTCACAGGTTGTGGCACCAAATCTTTTGCACCATGACAAGATATTTACCATGCGCAAACGTAACAAATATCTGGATAAGTGTTTGTACCATGGTTATAGTTTTGGTATCCTGGCTTTTTCAACCTTAAGAGAGCTTGGTGAAGACACTTTAATCTTTTTCAAGAGGCTGAAGAATTTTTAGCTAATAATGATGCGAATTATAGTTCTGGTAGTTTTCTTATCCATAGAACAAGTGTGGCTATTCAAAAGGGTGTTGAAGATCAGCTTGTAGCGAGACTCCCATCCAATTTCTTGTAATATCTTTATTATTATTATTTTCTCTATAATTTAATAATATATTAATTATTAGATAAAGACTATTATTACAGGAAACTAGTTGGAAGTCTAACAAGCTAAGCTCCAACAGTGTACTGCTACATTAGTTGTACATGTTTCCATGTTATCCTACTAGCGAGCCTCATGAGGAACCATCCAAGGGAGACGAAGCGGATATGGGGGTGATTATGTATCAAGGGGGAAAGCTAACTCTACCCTCCATGTAAAATTCTGCAATATTGAGCCATCGGGGACTCGAACCTAGGACTTCCTAGAGCATATCAAATCTTTGCAGAACGGGGATGACCATCTGAGCTAGCTACCCGTTTTCAAATTACTTCAAATTAGATTTGTAAGAATTAAAAAAAATATATTCAAATTATTTATTTAAATAATTATTATTAAACTTAAAAAAAAAAAAAAAAAAACAATTCAAGCTACCGACTGCTCCCGGTAGCGAGCCAAAATATGATGCAGTCATAGGTGCACTTAAATTAGTGATCTTAATTCCACTTAATTAGCAAGTAATATAATCAAAGTCAAGTTCGTTCCCACGAAAAGCATGGAGTTTTAGTTGTCAAAGTGTCACAAAGGGAGATTTATTTTGAGTTTTAAAATAAAACTATAAAACTAAGTAATTAAAAGATTAAGTTGTAAACAATAGAGAAAGAGAGATGATCAAGTAATCTTTCTTCGTAACTAAATCGTCAATGGGTTATGATGATACTTATCTACTTATCATTAATCATAGATTATCACTAAACATAGAATAGCAACTAGATCAGTGTTATTTCCTAAATCCCTTATTTCATTGGATACAGAAGTTCTAGACTACCATATTTCATTCGTCTAAACCACTTAACTGTAGATCACTCAAGGTGTAATTTGGTCGAATGCTTTATGCTTTATGAATTGTAGGTTAATCCTAATAGTTAGACTCTTAGATCAGGGTCTACTTTTAGTGTTGTTTATACACACAATCGCTCCACAGAATCCCTCTGCAAGGTCTCTTGTTCTCTACTTGTGTATGAATTATTCGATGATTACTTATCTCATATATAATTCAATACTAGCATTAGATAAAACAAATTCAGTTGGCCAACTAAACAATCTATCAATCAATCATAAACAATCTTTATAGTATAAACAAATGATAATAATATGAACAGCTTCAAAATAGATTAATATAACAACTCAAATCTTGTCTAGAACTTAGAATTCATCCTCAATCCATCGTTATTTAGTTACCCATGGATGTAGAAGCATCCATGATATACATATACAAAAATTAAAGAGATATTATTATTGATGAGAACCGCTACGGAACCCTAGTTTTTGCTCTGTTATGTTGGTTATACTCTTCAAGCTTGCAAAATAATATCCAAGGTCCCCTCTAATTATTATGGAAGTCCTCTTATATAGTATTCACAAGATCTAGGTCTTAGAACCCATCCGGGACCAAATTTCGTTGATTTAGAAGTCAAAATACTTTAAAAGGGACCAATGAAAACCTCGGGACATTGTCCATCTTTGAACACAAAACTATATTAAGACGCTATAGACACTAGCCTACTATCAGACTTCGGAATGGAATGTAGTTGAGACCGAAATAACCCTCTAAGAAATTTAGCTACAGTCATGCTCCTTATGTCTCTTAAGCCTCGCAAGGATTTATACAATTGATTCCTTTAGATGGTATCCTTTACAGTCTAAGAGTTATTTCAACCTAAGCAAATGATTTTCATACCAATATTCCTATAACATATAAGTCTATATGATTCACCTTTAGATAAAGGCTTGGAAATATGTTTGGAGTAGACAAAGCTAGCAAACCTCATGAATCTGTAACACTTACACTCAGTTAGCTGAGAAACCTGGATTATTAACCACCTCTCAAGAACGATCTTAAACTGATCAACAAAGAAGGGTTTAAGATATCTATTATGATGGATCACAAAGACTAAAACTAAGATCACTTTGCGATTTATATCTATCTTGTTCTTGATTGAAGATTGAAGTAAAACTCAACGATCAACAAAAATAATATCAGGATACACGAACTATCAAGGTAAATATAGTCATACCTGGCTTCACGAATCCATAAGTGATGTCTTTAAGTCGTAAATCTAATTATGTTTCTCAGAGGAAACCTAGGTTATTGGAGGACGACTCTAGCAAGAAACTAGGACATAAGTATTAGGGATTGGAATTCCCAATTCTTTGAGTCTCTTTATTTATATACTTTCAAGACTATAGGTAACTTTGAATTCAAGTTACGAAAACTTGAGATTCAAGCAAAAGCCTTTTTCTTATTAGGAATTCATGTAAGCATGTTAGAAGTGTGTCTTGTAATTACACAAAAGAATAGACACTTTGGTCCAGGGTACCAGAACCGTGTATAATGATATTTTACGGAAAATATGTGATATGAACATATAAGCATAATTGTGTTCATATAATACTCAAAACTTAATTCAGGATTCATAAACACGGAGTGAATTAGTGATCAAAGATGTCTTAGATATTTTTATAAGAGTTATGGCAATGCCAATATATATTTATGAAAATGCTTAATTCGTACTGGGTAGGTATGTATAGGGGAACACGTACCTAAGAACCAGTTCGTGAATTCAGGGAGCCAGGGTACGCGTATTGGGTCTGCACACCCTAAGTCATTCATGAACTCAGACCCTTGGGATACGCGTATTTGCCTATGTTCCGGAACTCATTTGACTAGAGTACCCATACCTACCGTGTGTTTAGAATCTCAGTAATTCTAAAAACTCTCTTTGAATGATTTGAAACATTTCCAATCGCCATAGATTTGAAATATCATTGCTTGGCAAATTTCCAAATGATCAGTTTGAAACAAAAATTGTTCTTAACTAAGATTGCAAAGGATCTATGAACATCCATTGCTTGAATCATATTTCTAGATATTTAACAAGACAAGCTTGACTCAGAACTTCTTCTTTGCAATATGAAATCTATTAAAATCGTGCGACATATTCTCATAAAGATAAAATGTTAATTCCGTGAGTAAATAGGATGGTTCAGTCTTCACGTGACTTTTTGTATATGAAAATCTTCAAATGCCTTTGTTTGATCTCCGTTTTTCAATATTCGAGGGTTACTCAGTGATGTGTGATACTAAACTACGATAATCTAAACCTAGTCCGAGACTTAACTTTGATATATTAGATATAAAGATATAGTTTTCTACATCTAACATTAACTACAAGCTTGAGATAGGAAAATTTGCGATTTCGATCGACCAGTGCTCTAAATATTCGTGCTACAGACTCGCTCTCCAGGTCTCGACCTGGGTTTTTTCTTAGGAATCATCTCTAGGACCTTATAACTATCAATTGTGGTAGATTCTATATTTTGTTATCTATAATTCTATATCTCTCTTCTTTGGCTTCCACATACTTTCCCATCAGTAACATTAGAGTATATTTTGAATTTCATTGGTAAATTAGATTGGTCCCGCTCCATTTTGTTTCCCATTGAAAATATGCATCTGTTTGAGGGTGAAAACGGTTTCTCCTGATTTCGGTAATTTCGCATGAGTGGGTGAGAAACGAATTTAAACCCTAAACAATGTACTGCAAGGGAGTACTTTAGATTCGAGAGATCAATCTGTACAAATCCGCCCTAAACCAAGAAATAGCCGTTCCAGACTTGCTTCGGTCACAAAGTGAATGAGAAGGGTTGGTTTTTGGGAGGGAAGCGAAGAGAGTGTTGAGACCAGAATAATTGATTCTGGAAGAGTAGTTGTTTTACGACTTGTATCAGAAAGTGGGAAGCTAACCGATAAAGAGCTAGCAAATATTTTCTAAGTGTTGTATGTTCCTGACCTGAACTTGTTGTTCGGTGGAAATAGGTAATGCCTATTTATACAAGTCGAAGTGAAACGTACTCTGGTCTCATTAAGAAATGGAAAACGGGTGAGTAAATGGGAAGAGGTGGTAACCGGTAACGCCTGGAATTGATGTTCCATAAAAGAAAGGGTTTCACCATTACTCCCTGTATTTACTAACCGCCTTATCCTTATGACACTTTCTTATAACGGGCGTAGTGTACGCCGAACGCTGTAAACCGCCAAACCAATACCCAATGAGCATCCCCCAGTTTGTGACATGCGTTGATGTCTCGAGTATTTTCGTGGAAAACGTGTAACACGTTGTTGTTGTCTGGCAAGTTGAGATTTGGAGACTTGTCGGCTCGATGGTGACCTTCGACGGTTGAGATTTTGCATCTTAAGAGGAAAGGTAGCCGTTGATTATTGCATCCCTTCGTTTGGTAGCCAGTGGCATGAAAGAATGATCAATATGGATTTAACATGGCCTAGTTTAGGCGCAGCCAAAAGTTAGGGTTTTGGCTTTGTTTAGGCGCGGCCAAACTAGGGCCAAAGGTTGTCATGCGTTAGCTGGTAACCTTGGACGGCTAAGATCTGCACCTTAGATAAAAAAGTGGACATTGATTGTTGAAGGCCTTCGTTTTGGTAGCCGCATAGGGATGTCCGGCGTGACAATGTGGTTGGGTTTTGAGCCAAAGGTTACCATACATTCTTTGGCGACCTTGGACGACTAGGATTTGCATCTAAGATGGAAGGGTGGCCGTTGATCGTCGCACGCCTTCGTTTTGGGATCCAACGACATGTAGCAGGGATGGCATGGCTGGCATGGATTTGGCATAGATACGTGGCCAAGCTAGGATTTTGGCGTGGCCAGGCTAGGATTTTGGCGTAGTTTAGGCGCGGCCAAAATTAGGTCTTGGCATTGGTCCAAAGGTTACTGCGCGTTAGCTGGAGACCTTGGATGGCTAAGATCTTCATCTCAGGTGGAAGGGTGGCCGTTGATTGTTGCAGGCCTTCGTTTTGGTAGCCAGCGGCATGAAAGCATAGTCGGCATGGATTTAACGTGGAGAGGAGCCACTGGCAGTGTGCGGCTTGGAAGGGAAACGCTTGCAGCATTTGTCTAAATTAGGGTTTGGTATGTTGAAACCCTAATTAGCTCCCTTTACTAGAATAAATGTAGCATTCTCATACGGACTCGGATTTTGATGTTCCGCCCATCCATTCTGTACGGAAAAGAATTTCCTATCTCCCTATGCAGGAATATTTAGGTTTTGAGCTCGTTCGGGAGGTAAAAATAGGCCGAAAGTAAAACTCAGGAGGAATTCAAGAGGGATGTTGGTAGCCATCGGCATGGTGGTATGGCCGGCATGGCTTTGGCGTGGCCAAAACTAGGGTTTTGAGCCAAAGGTTACCATGCGTTGTTTGGCGACCTTGGACGGCTAGGATTTGCATCTAAGATGAAAGGGTGGTCGTTCATCGTCGCACGCCTTCGTTTTGGTAGCCGCATAGGGAAGGCCGGCATGGTATGGCGCGGATGACTTGGTATGGTGGGGCCAAGGGTTTGGCACTGAGGGCTTAGCGTGGTGGGGCCAAGGCAAGGTGCAGTTGGCTTGGAATGATGGGGCCAAGGGTTTGGCATGCCATTAGCGCATGGTGCGGCTAGCATGGTTGTGGCCAAGGCGAGGTGCGGTTGGCTTGGCATGGTGGGGCCAAGGGTTTGGCATGCCATTAGTGCATGGTGCGGCTAGTATGGTTGGCATGCATTGGCGCGGAGATGTGGATGGCATGGTTTGCCATTGGCACGGTGGTGCGGATGGCATGGTTGGCATGCCTTGGCGCGGAGGTGTGGCTGGCATGGTGGTGAGGTGGCATGATTGGCATGCCTTGGCGCGGAGATTTGGTTGGCATGGTTTTTCCATTGGCACGGTGGTGCGGCTGGCATGGTTTGCATGCCTTGGCGCGGATATGTGGCTGGCACGGCTTGCCATTGGCACGGTGGTGCGGCTGGCATGGTCGGCATGCCTTGGCGCGGAGACGTGGCTGGCATGGTGGTGCGACTGGCATGGTTGGCATGCCTTGGCGCGGAGATGTGGCTGGCATGGTTTTCCATTGGCACGGTGGTGCGGCTGGCATGGCTGGCATGCCTTGGTGCGGAGATGTGGCTGGCACGGCATGCCATTGGCACATGTGGTGTGGGAATTAGGGTTTGGCCTATCGAAACCCTAATTAGTATTAAAAAAAATGGTACCCTGGTAATTTTATCGCAGACATATTAAAGGGTTCAATAAATGCGCTTAGTGGAGACATTATTACTCAAGTTCTGTGACGTTACTATCTGACTAGGGTTTTACGATTTTAACCCTAAGCTAAAAACCACCATCAACATCATCAACACACATTGTCTCTAATTCCTCTCTAGTGGCACAATTTCCATGAACTCCTTTTGCTTCGAAATATTTCCATCGTAGCCAGTCAGTCTTAAACCAAAATAAAGTAGTAATGGGTTCATCATATATATTTCCATGTTAAGTTTGTAAGCTAAGAAAGTTTTGTTTGTTGGAGCTTCTTCTGTGACAAATTGTTAATTTGTAGTATTTCATCAAGCATGGGATCGACTATAGTACAATGACAACATTTGGTTATAAGTTTTACTTTTCACATTCCTGAGACTCTTAATAAATTGCATTATATTTTTTGCAATAATGGCGTTGTTTTGATGTGTTTTATTGAAGATAGTTTACATCTGACTTTCCAGATGTGCCAAATAACTATATTACAAAATTCTAGCCAATATATGATATAACCTTCTTTTCCAGTTTCTACGAACATATTAGTTAGCATTCATGAAAGAAATTATCATTATTATTCACAACATAAGCCAAATCAAATTTATATCCATACATGTACCGTAAAGTTACAGTGGAGGAAGAAATGAGTTAAACTTTTATTATCTGAATTTGCGAAATGTACAAGTAGTTTCTATATCCAGGATTATGACTGCCAGTCTCATACTATTGGGGAGTAAGGTTTCTAATGGATGGTGTGGCCTCTATTTTTCATATGAGATCCCAATATTTTTTTATAGTACTAGCTGAATTAATAGAGTATATGGAATTGACTCTAAAGTTACCCTTGTTAGTTAAGTTCTATTGGGCTACGTCTTCCATACTGAACCTAGAAATCCGAATTTTCTTGATGTACATTATGGTTTGGTGGTCAAAGCATAGGGAAAGTTTATTTGATCCCATTGTCTAATGTAAATGACAAGATATTTTCGCTCGTTAAGGTTATTTATTCTACTGTTTGGTTTAAATAGTTTAACTTCTAGTGTCCAGTGGTCTTTCCAAATAGGGTCATGTTAACTTGTATCCCTGTATATAGGTTTATCATTTAATTTTTTATATCGGGATTGTCATTTTCACTTAGTTTATTAGCGTTTTTAGTTTAACAGTTTTCAAGATTAGTTTAACAGTAAACCATCTGGTGTTAGCCCAGTTGGCCAGGAGCCTGACTCTCAAACAAGAGGTCAGCGGTTCGAGTCTCCGCTCAAACACTAACAAACTAACATTAACATAACATTCTTTACCAATCAAAAAAAAAAAGATTAGTTTAACAGTTTTTAAGATGCAACTTTACGTTGTTGCCCTTAACAACTTTAATAGTCTTCACTGAGTTCATTCTCCCGAAGCCAGTAAAACCTAAAAGATCCAGAAATCCTCCATTAACGCTCCTAACTTTATCTTTGTCCGTACCAAAAATATTTTCTCTCACTACGTCCATAGTCGTGATGTTTCCACCAACTTTGATAATTTTGTTCAACCTATTATTGCAATAATCAAGTTGGGATTATGTTTATTCCTATTGGTAGAATTGAATCCGATTAAACGCAATTATGCCTTTGATATGTTTTATGTTTAATTTTTTCTTCTCCAAACGGTGATGCTGAATAGTTGGCAGTGATGATGATTTCCATGGCGTTAATGGTGGTGCGTTACGGTTTGGATATATATTTATGAGATGGAAACAAAGATGAAATGGGCAGGTGGTGTTAGAAATTCTGAAAATTCTACTGATCATGTTGGAACAGAAGTTCTATGGCTGTCTTAGGTTTTCATTGCTACAGTGATAAGGGTAATATCAGAATGAAAGTTCTCTTAATTCGGGAAATCTGTTTAACCGAGACTTTTTTTTTTTTTACACACAGTTACATAATAGGATAGTCAGCTTGCAAGCAAGCCTCAATACATATAGGGGGTTTGGAGGAGAACCACCACATGTTGGAGTGGTGAGATAAGGCATACTTTGCCAGAGCATGGGCCACAGCGTTCCCATCTCTTTTGTTGAAAACTATCTTCACTTCAGCAATTTTCTTCAACTGAGTCCTGATTTGAAGTATGAGATGACGCAATCTCCATGGATAATAACTATTCTCAGTAGTCAACAATTGAACCACTGTTTTCCGCATCACTTTCAATGATCACCTTCTCGCAATTTGTTCATGACAAAAAATTCAAATTTCTTCTAGTAACACCGCTCTAGTTTCAGCCTCAATAGGGGTCATCACCTCTTGTGCCATGGTACCACATCCTGTGAACTTAGTATCTGAGTCTCTAGCTACCACAGCCCATCCACCGTTGTAGTTGTCGAAAGCCGCATCTACATTCAGTTTCGTCCAATTAGTATCGGGTGGTATCCACTTGTTAGCCTGCTTCTTATTGTGAACCGGATGGTCGTGAATTTCTTCCTCCGGTAGACTGGGAGCAGAATAGTTGAACCAGAACATGGCTTCCTTTATTATACTTTGAATGCTCTGATCTCTGTTGTTGAAAACTTTATCATTCCTGTTTTTCCATAATGCCCACATAACACAGCTAGCCATTCTAAACACTTCATAGTCACCCTTCTCATCTAACCAACAAGCAATAATCTGTTTGCTATTCAGATCTCGGTACTGTTCAGTTCTGCATCCTAGAGGCGATCCAAAGAAAGTTGCAACAGCCACTAGACAATGAAAAAATATGTGCTCTATATCTTCAATGGCCGCCCTACATAATCTGCATTCTAGGTTGATGCCGTTTATATGTCTTCCTAGGGTTTTGAACAAGGCTAAACCATCATGCAGCATTCTCCAGATGAAGATATGTATTTTGGGTGCTAGGTTTTTGACTTTCCAAAATAATTTCCATGGGAAGATATCACTAGGGTTAGAAGAAGAACTGGGCTGCTTATCTTTAAGAGTTTTTATGAAGGATTTGCAAGAGAACTTACCATTTGGGTGGGGTTTCCAGATAAGTTTGTCTTCAATATCTTCAGCTGCATCTGGAATGTAAGTATTTAGAATTTGAGTAGCCGAGTGATCTTGAAATAGCTGGTTAACAAGTTTAACATTCCATCTGGTGGGGTCTTGGAGGATGAGTTCTGACACTGTGTGGATATTTCCCAGGGACATGTTATCTCTTAGCACTGGTCTGTAGTTGGCTTGGTTGATGAGCCACGGATCTTTGGTGACATGAACTCTCCCCCCATCACCAATACTCCAAATGCATTCGTCTTTGAAATCGTCTCTGCATTCAATGATAGCTTTTCCATGTTGAAGAACTTCTAGAGTTTGCAGTTGCTTCCCAAAACGATTTATCTCTGAAATACTTTGCTTTCATGATGTGTTTAACCGAGACAGTTGAGTAATAAATTGCATATAACAATTTCCAACATAAAAAATTAAATGCTTAAGTTATATACTGGTATACAAGTTAAAAACACCCAAATAGTTCCTAAAATTAGGTATTTCCTAATTTTTTTTTTTTTTTTTTGTATCTGTTTGATTCCTGATAAGGTTCATTTCCACATCCAACTGTCCCTTCAATTTGGTTTAATTTTCATGTGAAGAATGTCATGTTTCAGATAACATTCAGCCTTTAACAGAGTTACGCAAGGAATTATGGTTTTCGTTTAGTTTCCATCCCATTGCTTTTCAAAAAGATATCAATAACTAACCAAATAACTTTTCCAAAAAGATTCAAAAATAAAAAGCGTAAAGACAACAAAACCACCTCTAGGAAAGATGTGTACAACCTTACTTTTCAGCTAATAGGTGTTGGTGCCCAGCTTGTTGCCAGGATACCCACCAACTTAATGTAATCTGACCGTCAAAGGCTTTTTATAGACATAGGTGTAAAAATTATTATATAGAAAATTTAGTAGAGTGAGAAGACTGATTATATATATATAAACATTTTAAGATCGCTTTAGAGAGTCTTACCCTCATTATCATTAAGAACGAATTAAATTAAGTAGACTATTATTTAACTTTTAAGAACGAGCAATTGAGGGATGCTGGTGTGAGCGGAGATATTTTATTGTTCATATTGATATTGAAAATTCCTGAAAAATCATGTCGTATTGAAAAATTATGCCGACAGCTACAGTAAAATATCCCCAATTAATGCTGACATCCCCAACTACTTCTTCATTTTTAAACTTTAACATATTATCTTAACATATTTAAAGGTCAAAATGAGAATACAATAGGAGGTTGGGGCTGACTTCCTATACTACATAGAAATGGTCAGCCATGTATCCATGTTTACCCGATGAAAAATAAAATTAAGTGATTTGTAAGATAGGGCACAATTTCAATGTAACTTGGATTTATTTGCTGCCCAGGTCCCTCCTTTAGTTTCAGGGAACCAAAAAAGGGTCGCATATTTGAACAAGGGCCAATTACAAAATGGTCATACTTTTGTAATTTGGTTTACAAAATGATCAAACTTTTTAATTTAGTTTACAAAATGGTCATCAGCCATCCGATCTAACAGTTCTGAAAAAAACGGTCCCAATTTTTTACTAATATGCCCTTCACTTATAACCCAAGTAACAACTTTAACCATAGTTAATTAGATACATGGGCACCATCTAGACCCCTGAATCTGGAATGGTGAACCTTTAGGAGCCATGGTGGGTGGTCTTTCGATACCGACCAGTACAACAACAGCAATTCCCACCCCCATCTTCAAAAACACCAAAGCAACAGCAGCAGCAGTCCATCAACATCTCCAAAACCACCATAGCAGCGGAGGTCCATTACCACCTCCATCAACATCTTCAAAACCACCATACCACAGCAGTTGGGTCTATTTCCACCTCTAACATCTTCAAAACCACCACAACAATTGGGTTTATTCCCACCTTCATCAACATCTTCAAAACTATCACATTAAATCAGTAAACAAAAGGAAAAAAATTTAAAAATGCAGAACTTATATCTTATAAACAAATGCCATTTTATTTATTTTAACCATCATCAACCCATAAAACTTTCCACCATCACCATCAGCAAGAACCGTAAAACCAAATGAAGTCATACAACTCACTAATAGACACTCGAAGACTAGAGCATTCACTCGCATACAGTAGCAGTTGAGAGTTTCTCAAACTACCTGGATATATAAATACTACTTTTCAATGTCCGAGGACAACTATTCTTCAAATGAAACTAATCATCCTAGAATACATTTCCACACGACAACCATCATAGCGCATAACTCATAATTTCCGGGAAAACTAGGCACAAACTATATTTAAGCACTAGTAATCATCACGGCACAATGAAAGAGATTCTGCATGCAGTCTTGTCGACACCCGCAAATTAGATCTTCTAGTCTTGGCATAATCAAGCACTTAACACACGAAACCTTATTTAACACTCATAACATTTTTATGTCAACTGAACTCATAGAACCACCTATCTGCCAAGTACTCGCAATCAGCAGATAGACCACTATAAGTGTAAGATAGAAGTTACAGCTTTCATACATCCATACCATATACGTTAAGCCATCAATTTATCATCAACTGAATTGGGAAATACAGTAAGCTTAATTCAAGAGGGTGTTCTTGACTACCTACATTCAACAATTCTTATAGACTTCAGCAAAGTTCGAATAAAAGCAAAAATCATCTCACTACATGCATTATATCACATACAAACTATAGACAGATAAATAAGTCAAATTGTCGCTTAAACAGTCACCAACAAACGATGACACAGCCTGCCATTTTAGGATTTTCATCTTTGACGGCCTATATAAAAAATTCTCTACAAACTTCATTATTCAATGAAAATAAGAAAATTATATCTAGTTGGAAACAACATATGTCCCTCTACAACTCCTTAGAAGACTCCCAGGACTAGTTCAGAGTCTAACTACTCCAAAACCAACCAACAAAACTTTGTCACGTGCTTTCCTTCAAGGAAATCAGTCGTGACTACCTGTACATTTTAAGCTGTAACTTCTAAACTATAGATCCAAACAACATGCCCATTTGATAGATTATAGAGGACACCACAACAAACATTTCTCGAAGAGAAACCATTAGCTAAAACCCCGCCAATACACACCGAAACTAGCCTCCAAAAACGTTGTTCGCACAATCATTATAAATGTTCGGTGAGACATTCTATCAAACATGCTAACTCCGTAGAAAATTCAGATTTTTAATCCAGCATTCACTCAATTCCTAACCATCTACATATATGTAAGAGCAAGACATTATTTAAAAAAGAAACAAACATATGCAAAATCATGGATCTTAATGAACGGATTTGATACCATCATCAACAATTTCAATTATGTGGAAACAACCATTTTAACATTGTACATCATGAACTTCATTGTAAAAATAAAAAAAAAACATTAATAGCAAACCCTAACTATATGCTCAACACCATTTTACTCAAACCAAAACTATCAGTGTCATGAAATTACATTTCATTGGAGATTTAAATACTGAAATTAGGGTTTTAAGAAATCTCCAAATTCTAATTACGGTTTCTGAAAAAAAATACCCAAATTAAAAACGATTCGAACTGCTAGAAAGGGTGAAAGAACATTACCTGTTTAAATATTCTGAGATTTTTTGCGTCTCCAATCATCAGTTTAAATACCAGTTTGCTCTTTACGCTTTTCAGAATACAGAAACAACCGTTAATACTCGTAACAATATCATCTCTAACTTTGAATCTTCAGATGAACACTAAATCTCCATCATCAACCAATTGTAGAGAAAATAATAAGAGGGAAAGAGAAAGAAGAGCGGCAGTGAAAATAAGTTAAAGAGATGGAAGAGGCGAATCAGGTCTGGTTCTTCCATCTCATCGGTTAACCCAAGTTCAAGGCCAAATACGTAATTTGGCAGACTCATTTAACTCTAAGTGGTGGATCAGTCCGACTTAACTCTGACCCAAACGGTTTTATGACCATTTTGTAAATGGTTTGTAGCAGTATGATGCATTTGTAAATCGGGTCTTAATTGTAGGATCATTTCTTACATTTCCCTTTGAACAAAAAGAACATTTTGATTTCCTCAAACATCTATACATATCTCAGATAAATATAAATAAATAAAGTAAATCTATATCGTTTTTACTCCGGATAGTTAAAACAAACGTAGGGAATAAAAAATATTCTCCCTATTTCTCAATAATTGAGCTATTTATTGTAAAATTATGTTTCTTGAAAATTGAGTTTTCACTTAATAAGCAACATTTCTAAAGTTATCCTTTTAATTTATTATTATTAATAATATATAAAAAGAAAGAGGATTCCCTTACATGTTTATTGACACAATATCTCACATGTTATATGTCATTTTTATGAATAATAACCAATCAATAACGGATTTGAAACTAATATTTTGGAAATATACTCCTCTTATGAAGCTCTACATTCCCACCAAAAACGAGTGTATTCCGAAATACTAAACATCACCATCTACCAATCTTAATTTTAATCGTCGTAAATCCGTTGATTTTCAACTGCTCATTTTCAAAGTAGTACAAGGTGGTGTTATACAACTCGAAATGCTCTCATATTTGGAAGGTATTGTTTGTGGGTGAAAACTATTCCTGCCGATTTTGGTAATTTGGGGTGTGTGGATGAGGAATGAATCTAAACCTTAAACAATGCATTGCGCGGTGAGTGCTTGTAGATTCGAGAGGTCAATCTGTGTAAGTCCGGCCTAAACCAAAAAGAATGGCCATTCCAGACTTGTTTCGGTCACAAAGTGAAGGAGATGGGGTTGATCTTAGGGAGGAAAGCGAAGAAGGTGTTGAGATTGTGAAGGTGTTGGATATGTATGACTTGCAACAGAAAGGTGATAAGGCTTGTAATTAACGCAAGCAGGCTCTGGATGTTAATACTTGGTTTCTGTGTTATGCTCTCTCTGTTCTGTCTTGTCTTGTTTGAAAAATAGGGCAGAGAGCCTATTTATACAAGTCTTTTAGCCTAACCTTCATATCTCGTGGGAAGTGGAGAAAGTGGAGTGATGGAGTAGTGTGTTGGTGTTACACGACCAAGATTGCCCACTTCTCCCATCATCACTAATCGTCCATGACTTCCTGACACGTTCTTGTGATAGCGCGTTGGGCGCTGCACGCTGTTAACCGCCAGAACAATACCCCGGTATGTATCCCCCAGTTTGTGACATGATTGATGTCTCGAGTGTGCGTGGATCGTGGGACCCACATAAAGTAACATGTAATGCTGCATTATTTAGGAAATTGATACTTGTAAAGTATCGTGTGTATACTATGCAGGTACTGCACCGAGTATATTCAGCATGTATGAAGTATCGCTATTTGAGAGTCTCAAAGAAACTTCATGTTCAGCCTACTTCAAGTGATGGTTTGGAAGTTGCGCATGCAAACCCTCCTTTGACCGATCACATGGTGTGGTAGAGTGACGGGTGGTGATTACCATGACGCCATACTAACAAATTAACTCCTGACCAGGGCTGTATAGCCAAGCCGGTGAAGTTGGACGGACGAGATGATCTTTGAGACACTCATCTGCGACCGTTGATGAAATTAGGGTTTATGAAAAGGCTTGCAAGCATCACTTTTCAGCTTGGTAAAATCCAAGCTTGGGACGCAACTTTGGCTAGGCCGGTCGTGCATGTGTGTAGAAAAAATGACGGTGTAGGCTCCCATACCTCATTGTCTCACGAAAGTGTGATCCAGGCCACTCAATTCCTCCTACGAATTTGTGTGGTTGAGATCAAATTGCGACAGAAAATTGGTGCCGCAAAAGTCGCACGACGTACCAACCTTGAGCGGGCGTTCCAAGACGACCAGGCTTGGTCGGTCTTGGCCGATTGCTCCAACGTGTAGGTGGTAGGCTGGTGTTCACGCCTATGCCTTACCATCCCATGAAAACATGATCTAAGCTACTCAATTCGTCCGGAGAAGTCGAGTGGTTGAGATTAGTTTGCATCTTGGGAGGTGCGACCACGCTAGTTTGGGCGAACGATTTAGGATAACCAGGCATGGTATGCCTTGGCCGATTAGGTGAGGGGATAGATGGGTCCACGGTGGTCATGTTGGTATGGCCGGACCTGGTTTGATCTAATCTCGGACCCTCCATTCGTGCCGGAGAAAATGGACGCTCGTGATTCAAAACCCTAATTTTGGGTTTCAAGGCCGTGCGTCATGCTCCATTCAGGCGTACGATTTGGAACGACCAGCCATGGTTGGTCCTGACCGATTGGTCAGGTATGTAGGTGGGCCCATGGTGATTGTGTTGACATACTCCATTCCCTTTGAATCTACATCTACATCCTCCATCTATACCTACGAAGATTGATGGTTGAGACTGTTTTGCGACACATGTAATGCGCCACAAACCCTAATTTAGGGTTTTTACGTCCATACTACTATGGTTTGGACATTTTGGAAAGCTAGGCCAATCTTTTGGGGAGACCGACCATGTGGGGCCCGTATTGGTTCGGCAGCGGATATTCCATACCTGCTTGGGGGTTATGGAATCGATCTGGGCCATCCAATCATGCTGGTGGAGTTGGATGGTCGTGATCATATCCAGACTGATACGGTCAGTCTGTATGCTCAATCGGGATAGTATAACACACCGAGAGTGGCTCAATCGGGCTAGTATAACACACCGAGAGTTGCATCCTGTACGGGTATTTCGTACATGTTTCATTATAATACTTGGAGATTTGTGTTGCTCTGCTGAGAGCAACACTCAGTCGTCATGCCGCACTGATAATTAGTACAGGAAATACAAGGCTGGTTGCGCATTAATTATTAATGTCAGTAAATTCACAGGGTATATGGGATTGTTGCTACATGCTCCAACCTGGATGAATTTCGTGTATTTTATTCACAGAATGGGATTGTTGCCACATGCTCCATTCTAGGTGAATTAATAAAGTGAAGGAGTATCCATCACTTAATAATGGCCTTATCTTTTACAAGATGTTAGCGCATAAATTTTTAGGTTTTACAATTTTACCCTTAAATGAAAATCCAACATCAACATTAAGTCCCCTGCCTATTACATAATGGTTACACTATTATGGGGTAGGCATATATGGTGACAAATTTGTACACTAAAATGACCAAGCTAAAGTGAATATATATTTACCGGATAGGTCGACCTCGTCAGGCATTGCCCTGGGAGTTTTGGTTAGGGTTGTGAAGGAAGCAGGACTTGATCCGGTGAGTCGCTTTGATTCCTTTTGTACAGGGCAGAGCACGGTCCCTTCCTTGGGTCAGGTGTACTTCCTTTCATCATACGGAAACTTTCCACAGATGTATGCGATAAGCATCGTTGATTGTTATCCAGAAATAGTAGCCTTCATAGGTGGTAAGTAAAGACTTCTTTTCTCCTGGGATTCTGTCGACTTGGGAGATTATAAAGAATTATCTCACGTAGTTGTCCCTTCCATAACTCAGGTACTACTCCGCACTTATCTAATCTTCTGATTGACTGATTGATTTTTTTTTATATATAACTTCTTCTTCTTTTCCGTTTAACATGGAGGTGGTGGACGACCATCATATCACCTCTCTAGAAAGAAGCTTCGAAGTTGATAAGCCCGAAAATCATGCGCACGAAGAAGTAATGGATAACTACACTTTCTATCCTAGATAGACTTTTGAGTGATAGATAAGTTCAAGTCTCCACATACCTTTTAGTCGATGAAAATCCACCGGTTCCTTGAGTAGTCCTTCGTCTTGTATGATGATTGCCATGGAGTTCTTGGGCTCAACTACACTTTCTATGCTAGTCCGAGACCTTAGCTATAGTAGACTAGAAATCAAGACTTTATAGTTTTGATCACTAACATTGACAAACATTCTTGAGATAGCAACGCATGCGAGTTCGACCCAGCAATGCTCTAATAATCTCCCCATTTGTCAATTTTAGTGGAAAAACTATTAATACATATGGAATACAGAAAATATATAAATAAACTTTGTATCTCCTATTCCACATGTCTAATCTTCAACAATACTCGAAATCTTCGTCATTTTCAAGTAGTCCAATTATCCCAAAGGTTGTAAGTTTAGCATCATCGTTGTTGAAAATCCGTAGCTATAACAATGAGAAAAGCATCAGTTCTCAATCATTGTTATACAGTGTCATAGTATTATTACACAGCGTCAAAGTCCAATTGCATCACAACTTCAACAACAATACTATGGTGATACTTCACTCCCCCTTAATTAATACTCCATCTCACATGGAAACCACTCCCCCTTACATAATGATCCGAAAACCATATATATTTGTAGTGTGAACTACATATTAATTCACCCTCTTTTTGTCAATAAAATTGGCAAAGGTACAATAACGGGATCCTAATGAAATTTCTGTAAGAGAAATTTCATGACCAAAGGTAAATGTATATCATCTTATTTAGATGCAATCAAAAAGACGAAGCTAAATGCATTCATCAAGGAGTTTGTAAAGATGCAAGATAACCCCTCTAATATTCCACAGCCGCACTCCCCACAAAGATTTGGCAATTAAACACAAGTTCAAAAGAACTCTCCCCCATAATATGTCATTCCCTAAGGAACAACAAGAGCGACCTTAATTTCAAGAGAAAATAAGGATTTCTTTAGACTCAACAAATTACATACAAGTATGAATTTGGAATCCAACAAGAAATATTCAATAAAATTAACCAAAGCGAACCAAGATTAATTTGACTAAATATGCTCAACACGAGTAAACTTATGGAGACTTAATAAATCAATTAGATTAATCACAAGAAAACTCGCAAATAATCTAATTTCCATACTCAAGCAAACTAATTACAAGAGTAATCAATTTAATTGGCCACACTCGACATAAGAGAGTTCTTATGGAGCAATGACTAAGTTAATCATGAATAACCAACCCAGTCAAAGAAATGCTCAAACATAAGAAAAACTTACGGAGTGATGACTTAATAACCACACAAGATGATTGATTTAGTCCAATAATGTTCAACATAAAGTACCTTACGGAACAAAAACTAAGCTAATAACAAAGCAATCAACTTTTGTTGTTTTAGTGCTCAACATAAGACACTTCATGGAACAACATAGTATCGACCTTAATTATATTGTGGAATAAACAAGGATTCATTCTATGTTTCCATCACCATTTGCACAATGACACACAATAGACATAATCCTTGAATCACAAAAGATTTTAACCTATCTTACATCAATAATTGACAATATATGCTTAACTTTTGTGTTTTTCAAAAGTCCATTCATCATTTTATCAATATTTGCATATCAATTCACGAACGACTTTACTTTTGATAAAATATGGGACAATAAAGTTCATGGACGTAAACAACATATCCCATCAAAATATTGCAATATATAAAATCATAAAGGTTAATGCTGCAACCATCATCTTCCAAACAAATTTAGAATTTTAAACCAAAATATCTAAAAACAAGAAGATGAAAAACATATTGGATATAGCTATGTGTAATCACAATAATGGCTATTCCAAAACACTAGTTATTCTTCTAAACAAAATAGAAAAATAGAAGATTTACTAGACATTCGGAAATCAGAGTTCATTAGGAACCTCATATCTTTCAATGAAACCATCAAAGAATGTATCGCTGATTTCCTTAATTCTCTTGAATGTGGACACGCCATGTTCATGAGTTATAACACTAACTTTATGGTCAACCACTTGAGCAAGCTTCCTAGCTTTGGCATAGTCCATGATGAGATTCTTTTGATTCCGTATCAGAATGTTCTGATTAGCAAGAATTCTGGCATGACCATCTAATAGTTGGTTTATTTGCAATTGAATATTTGAAAACTCGACCCATGAATCGTTCTAAAAACGAGTTAAATCCTTGACAGAATCATCAATCCAAGAATTGTGATCCTTTCTTTCGAGCATCTTATTTAGAACCAACTCCTGAATTGACTTACGTTCCTGATTGTCTTCCTCCATATCAAGACGCACAATCTCTTGATATCTTGCAGAGTTCCCATAGATTTTAAGGAAGGAAGAACACAATATAGAACAAATATATATGCGTTCGTCAACGAGAGTAGAAAACTTTGGTTTTGAAAAACCCTATATACTTACAAGAGGAGGACGTGGACGTTCGTGGACTCCCAACAAAAAGATTCAAACTGAATTAATATACAACATACTTGAGCACTCCCCAATTATTTTCCTTGAACCTCTCAAGTTAGAAACAAGGAAAGAAATACCTGGAATCAGGTAGTCGAGTGGAAGTTAATTACACTATGATCATCGGGAAAGAAGTTGTATATATCATTTGACCGTTTGATCTTTGTTTTCTTCGCATTTCTTCGGTTGGTAGTCATCCCTGAAGGATAAAACATGGAGTTTTTAAAAAATCCATCAGATGGATTTCTCTGAGGACTAAGTCTAGGACCTCTTGCAACTGGTTCAAGAGGATCAGAATAGATACGCATCCATTTTCTAGGCTTAGATTTAACCGAAATATTCTTATAAGTACAGGGAAAGCTTTCCTTGGAAACACAAGAACTTATGCCAGAATATACTTGATCCCTGTGATGATTTCTAGAATAGAGATCATTTTTATAAGGTTTCTGGTTTCTTATGGGAATGTAATTCACTGCATTAGTCAACTGACTATTTGTTCCATTGAAAGTGAAGAGAAGAAAATTACGAAGCTTAGAAATTTGTTTCCTTCTTGCAAAACAATGGATAGCACAGTGATTCCCTTTCCCATAAAAAGTACAAGTTCGTGGAGAAGAAGCAATAATTGGCACCTGTCCTAACTTCATAACCACATGAGAAGACTGCAAGTTATGCAAACATTTCTTGACACAATCTTCATCTTGAGAGCGTTTCTTCATGTGTACAGAATATTTTCTCCTTAAGACAGAGTTTTCCTTTTCCAAGGATTTACATTGTTCATGGGCTAGAGTAAGAGATGCACTTAGTTTCTCTTTTTCATCACGAAGTCTGTTGACATCCGATGAATGAGTCTCGAGCAAACATTTTTCTCTAATTGAGTTATCTTTAATGATATCCTCAAGAGTACTAATCTTTTCGTGTTGAAGAGCAGTTTCTTGAAGAAGTTTCTCAATATTTTTAGAGAAGGACTTTATGATGTTATAGAGATCGCGTTCTCGATCAAGAGACTTTTCAAATTCATCAATGAGCTGATCATGATCATTAAAATCAATATCTTTAGCTGTATTTTTTGAAATTCTGGTGAGCTCCTTTTCAGCTTTTGCCAGATTGTAACATGCCTCATGAGAGGAAGAAATGTCATTATCAAATTGAACATTCTTTCTACCTCGGGATTCAGAAGAATATTTTAAGGAGTAATTCTTTGAGGTGTTTCTAAGACACTTAAAATCATTAAAAGCTTTAAGAGACATTTTAGTATACGAAATAGAGATCTTGTCCTCAGACTCAGATTGCCACAAACACAGACTTGTAAGGTTTTGAACGTGTTTGCTTGCTCTGATACGAATTGAAAAAGCGGGGGTCCAACAATCTCACCCAATATTTTGATTAGAAATCTGTATGGACAACTCTGGGTTGTTTTCTAGAGAATCAACTAGACTCAATCAATAGAAAATATCTCAAGGAATTAGTATCTCAATCTCTCAATTTGATTTACTCAAGAAAAACTGATCCGCGGGTCTTAATCAAAGAGAGATAACATGGATGGTACCAAAGATCAATATCCAAATGTCAATCAATTTAAATCAACAACCAATAAGGTCGGATATTCTAATTAATTGAACAATGCACAACCTGTATTATTTCAATTGTATAACAAAATATAATGCGGAAAAGAAATAACACAGATACTAGAATTTTGTTAACGAGGAAACCGCAAATGCAGAAAAACCCCGGGACCTAGTCCAGATTAAACATACACTGTATTAAGCTGCTACATACACTATCATACTCCAAATTAACTTTGGTCTGGACTATAGTTGAACTCCAATCAATATCACACTGATCCAAGGTACAGTTATGCTCCTACGCCTCTGATCCCAGAAGGATATTGCGCACTTGATTCCCTTAGTTTATCTCACCCACAACTAAGAATTGCTACGACCCAAAGTCGAAGACTTTAGCAAACAAATCTGTCTCACACAGAAAAGTCTACAAGATAGATAAATTCATATCCCACGAATAAACCTATGAGTTTTGTTCCGTCTTTTGATAAATCAAGGTGAACAGGAACCAATCAATAAAACCAGACTTATATTCCCGAAGAACAACTCGGTTTTATCAATCACCTCACAATAGTCTTAATCGACGCAGCAAAAAAAAGATATTGTGGAATCACAAACGATGAGACGAAGATGTTTGTGATTACTTTTATATCTTGCCTATCGGAGATAGAAATATCAAGCCAATTACTACAATTGTACTCGTACGATAGAAACAGTAAGATCAAATCACACAACTACGAGAAAAATAGTATCGGCCTGTCTTCACAATCCCAATGAAGTCTTTAAGTCATTAAATTGGTTTTAGAAGAAGAAAACCAAAGGTTAAAGGAGAATCGACTCTAGCTTAGCAAACTAGTATCACACAGAATGTGTGAGGATTAGGTTTCCAAGTTGCTAAAGTTCTCCCTTATATAGTCTTTCAAATTAGGGTTTGCAATCAATGTTAGCTTAGTAAAAAAGCATTCAATATTCACCGTTAGATGAAAACCTGATTAGATACAAGCTAATATCTCTCAATTGTTAGGTCGAAAACTTAGCTTGCCATACACACATGTACTTGACGATTTTTGGTTTGTGTAACCGTACCCAAACGTGTACAATAGTTGGTTCAATATTAGTCAACCAAATGGTTAGCCAAATGATAACTTTCATATCAACCATATTCTTCTTCACCATAACTAGTCCAAATGACTCAAATTAAATAGTTAGAGAGTTGTTCAATTTCTATGAGATCTCATGTACTACACAAGACACAATCGAAGAAAAAATGATGTGATTTACTCGAATCGATTCATGAACTATAAAGCCACAGTTTGCAATATCATTCCTTAGATAATTTAGATAAGTTCACGAATATCATTTTTAGATATAACCACTCAAGTTCGCGGACTCAAGTTAACCGGTTGTAGTTCACAAACTCTAGCAAAAATTCTCGGGTTCGAGAACTTCCATCAGTTCACGGACTGAAACTGAGCCACAACTCCAGCAGAAATTCTCGGGTTCGAGAACTACGCATGTTCGCGGACTAAGTTTGCGAACTGGGTTGACTGCTCAAGTTCCGGTTTCACTTGATCAAAAAAGTTTTGTAAACTTCGGTTCAAGTGCTAAGGACTTATACATATATGTGTTACCACAATAATGTTTATATCCCCCAATGTTTATATTGTCTAAACTCTCATTTCAACCATTGAAACATTCTCAGAGAACGTCATATAGTTTTTATTCACAAACTATTTTTCGTCAGAGCAATTTCCAAAGTGATTGAAACATAACATGAATTTCGTCACTAGGTAAATATGAACTTGGCTAAAGCGAAAGCTTTACCAACACATGTTTCGAGAAATATATAAGCGAGATATACTCAGCTCGAAATATTACATGTGTATATTCTTAGTCTATATAGTAATACGACTTTTGTCTCAAGATAGGAGATAGATTAGATAGACTATTGAGTGATAGATAAGTTCAAGTCTCCACATACCTTTTAGTCGATGAAGATCCACTGGTTCCTTGAGTAGTCCTTCGTCTTGTATGATGATTTCCATGGAGTTCTTGAGCTCAACTATACTTTCTATCCTAGTCCGAGACCTTAGCTATAGTAGACTAGAAATCAAGACTTTATAGTTTTGATCACTAACATTGAAAAACATGCTTGAGATAGCAACACATGCGAGTTCGATAGAGCAATGCTCTAACAATGTTTAACAAATCCGTGGAACCGACGGTAGTTGGGATCTTCCATTTTCTGTTTAGTTGATGGTCATCCAACGAGAGGTACCTTGATCGCATCATCTCGTATCCATATTTATATTGGTTCCACCACTTCTTCTATGAGAAGAGGAAAGTCCTGAAATATTAGAGCTTCTATCTATCTTTGTTGTTGGCATTGAACTGGGAATGATGCAACACTAATCATTTGACACCAACAGGCAATACTACCTGGTGCAATATTCTTGTACCATGTGTGTGCTCTGCTTGTCATAGACTTCGAAAATTCCTTGAGATGTAGGATATGGTTGTATTCATGCGCTCTTAATGAATCCAGGAAGCGTGAAACATGCTCACAGGCTTTCCCTATTTTACCGTACAATGAAAACGTTAGAGAGGTCTATCCATTGTCAAAGTGTAACTGGTGCAGGTCACACCCATTTTTTTTCCATTTACTATTATTATTATTTTTTGATCATATGCTTTTTGAACCATATTGTGATATGCTCTTTAGACCATTATTGTTATGTACACCCATGCTACTTTTTCGGGGTAGTAGGTGGTAAGCCCATATGTTTGAAAGGCGAACATTCACTATTAATTTACAGAATTCTCCTGAGAAAACTTACAAATTGAAATAGTGATATATTTTTGTGAAAATTACATATTTTCTAGAAATTCAGTTAGTGAATATAACACTATAATTTATTTATGAGTCGCTTTATACTAGTAAATCCATCTAGGAGCATTATATTCACTCAAGAACTGGTAAAGAATGGTAGTAGCACCATACCAGATTTTGAATATCTAATTTGCAGAATCTGAGAACATCTGGACAATGGGTCGATGTTTCAAGGTAATGATAAAATTGAGGAGGACGTTCGACATAAGATTCATGCGGGCTGGGACAAATGGAAATAAGAAACTGGCATCATGTGCGACCAAAGTCCCGTAAAATCCCAAAGAAAGCTTTATAGGACAACGATCAGAACGACGATGAAGTATGGAGTGGAATGTGGGGTTACTATGTAACGAAAACACGTATATTTCGGTAGGTCCATGAACGCACGAGACGCGGTAGAATTAGGAATGATAATGTTTGTAATAACCTGGGGTGGCACTGATCGAGGAAAAGCTTGTTCAACATCGGCTGAGATGGTATGGACATAACCGACGAAGGCCTCCTTAGGCACCAGTACATACAAGAATTATAAGGCGTGTAGCAGGAGAAAAAATAGGTTTAGGTCAACCAAAATTATAAGGATTATCTGTTATAGTCGCGCTCCTTACATATCTTGAACCTCGCAAGGTTCTACGCACTTGATTCCCTTAGATGACGTCCTTTACATCCTAAGAGTTGCTTCAGCCGAAGTGAAGACTTTTGATACCAATCTGTCTCTAACAAATAAACCTATTTGATTTCTGTTGAGATCAAAGATCAAGGTGTGGAAATATGTTTGCAATAGCAAGCTAGCAAACCTCACAAATTCGGAACTTACGACTCCTGATTAGCAGCCTAGATTCTTAACCACCTCTCAAGAACAACCGTCGAAAGATCAACTAAGATCAGTCTTTAGATATCTAACTTGAGGAATCACAAAGTAAAAGACGAAGAAAATTTGTGACTACTATCTATCTTTCCTGAAAGAGATTACGAAAACCTTGATAACAAAAAGCAAGATCAGGATTCACGAACTATCAAGGTAAAGATAGTCTGACATGGCTTCACGAATCCCCAAGAGAAGTATTTTTAGTCGTAGACCTAAAAGGTCAATAGAGGTGACTCTAGAATCAACTAGGACACAAAGTTTCAGGGATTGATTTTCTTAGTTGACAGAGATACTCTATTTATAGTTTTTCAAAGACCAGGGTTAGTTTAGAATTCAAGCTAAGATAAATTGAGAATCAAACAAATAAAATAGGTATTCAAACTACAATTTGAAGATCATACACATAGGTTCGATTAGACCGAGTTCTATACCGTGTATAATGACTGTTCTGTTTGGCAAGTTAGCCAAATAACTAAAAGTTACTTAATATTCATTTAACACTTAAGAAATTAATCATGATTCAAACACCTGTGTTTTAATAAATCAATGATAAATATATTAAAATAATAAGTCTTTGAGCATCTGCTAAACATTGTCAGGACAGTTGGTAAAACGGTTCATGAACCGTAAGGCTTGTTCACGATCCAGGGTGCAATGGTTCGTGAACTGATTTTTCCAACCTACTAGACTCCGGAAATCAGTTAGGAACAGTTTGTGAATTCGGTTCGCTAATTGCTAGCCAATAAATCCAACTTATAAAATTCAGATCACCACAGTTTACCAACCAGGTTCGTGAACTGTTCCCGACTGAACTAATGGTTTACGAACTGAGATCGCCAACCTTCCTGTATTTCTGAATCTCAGATATCTATGGTTTGCAAACTAAGTTCGCCAACCTACCCTGAGTAGAAATTCAATAAGTTAATGTATCTCCCTTTTAGTGACTAAAACATTCCCAAGTGATATTATCATTTGCATGGGCGATTTTCAATTGATCCACAAATTAATTTATAGAACTAATATTGTTAAGGACCTTTGAACATCCAGTCACTAAATCATATTTCGAGATTTTTCACAAGACAAGCTTGACTCGAAACATCTTTTTTGTTAATCTACTATAGGTCATACGACATAGTCTCAATAGATAGAATGATTGTATAGTGAGTAAAATAGAATGGTCCAGTCTTCACATACCTTATACAGAAGTTCTCCAAAATTTCTTCGTCGACCTTCAGTCTTCAAGGGTGATCTCTGATACTCAACTACAATTCTAACCTATCCGAAACTTGACTTGGCATACTAGAAATCAAGATACAGTTTTGATCTCCTAACATTGAAAACAGGATTGAGATAGGAAACCTTGTTGGTTCAACCGAACAATGCTCTAACACAATGTCTAACAAAAAAAAAACATTGTTAATCTAAAAAATATTTATCAAACAAGGTGTTTTCTTTATGTTCTCGACAACAAATTTGGAATGTAAACAATTTTTTAACTATTATGTAATGCTTCCAATAGTTTACCGCCACCCTAGTAGGAAAGCATGGACCAAATTAAAAAACCAATTGAAAACAAAATATGATTTTGTTGTTAAAGTAATTTGGCCATATATATATTTATATATATATATGATGGAACAACTGCTAAAATTTAGGCCCGATTAACAGTCTCTAACCCAAATAAAAGAACTGTGTTTTAGGCGTATAAGAAAATTTTAGGGCATCCAAAACTATTAAACTAACTAGTCGAACAGTTCGGCTGATAATTAAATACGAAAACGATAGTCAAGTTTCGGTTTATGAATAACAATACTAAGTTCTGATGTCCTATTTTTTGCTCGAATCAGCCGAACCTAAGTTCTAGAGGTACAAAATGACATTCGGCTGATAACTTGTCAGTTGAACTTAGGTATGTTTTCACCTAGGTTCAGATGACAAGTTATCAGCCGAACTGCTTATTATTTTTCATACATGAAGAATACCTTGAAGTTCGACTGATAACTTCTATGCCAAACCTAATGTATTGTAAAAATAAATAAAAATAAAACATTAAAGAAATTTAAAAAAAAAACTGTAATATAAATATAACAGAGAAAATGAATTACTTATATTCGTCAACAATAAAGGAAGATTATAAGAATAGTTGGAATCCTAGCGACAAGCTGGGCTCCGACCCTTTGTGTATAACAATCCCTAACATATGAAAAAGAAATTACATTTCCTTATACTGACATCAAATCTAGATAATTGATTGTACAGTTGTTGGAATTATATTGGTTAATTCCATAATCAGGTGAATGTGAAATTAGGCCAGGAACTGGATGTGCTTCTCATGCTAAATGTGAAAGGGTACAAGTCTAAAACTCGTGTCCAGTAGTATGCGAAAGGGTTAAAGTTAGTTAACCAATTGAATTCAAATTCAAAGAAAATACAGTTCCTAACTACCAAACAGTTGTGTCTTTCAAAAGGGTTTTTCCACCAAGGGACATGACTTTTCAGGGACCAGACGTGCTACCCATTTGAACAATCATCTTCTCTTTTGTTTGAGTCTCCATTTCTCCTATAAAAATCCAAACTGATTTCTTTCTCAGGAAATGAATTCTAACCCCTGTTTTTGTGTCAAAGTTAAGTGTTAAAAGAGATTACATAGAGTACAATTTAGTTTGAAGTGCTGCATCAACAAGAAGGAGATTGTTGTATCCTGGGAGACGAACGGCAATCAACCTTACGACATAATTGTGGGGGCGTAAACGTTTTAAGGACATAGAGAAATTCTCTAGCCTCAATCCAAGTTAGTACTTTACTTCTAACCCTCTGTTCTTCTTATTTTCATTTAGGTTCATGAATGAATGCTTGTATAACATTGAATTTGTGCTTGCTGGAACCATTATAGTATGTGTGCAATTGGGTATTGATTGAATACTCCAATCTCTGCATTTTTGTGGTGAATACTTGTGTTGAATCAAACTAACAGCAGCTTACAGTTCTGGTGCAAACAAGGTGTTTGTGAAAACACCACAGTTACATAAATACAAGTAAGTTCCTGAAACTTTTTGGTTTACATTTTAAATTTGTATCCTGTTGCGAGTACTTAGTATACATATTCTAGCAACAGTCTCTTCAAAAATTAAATAAAAATAAAAAGTATGAATGATAAAGGGCTTTTAAGATTACTACATATGTTAACCCTTTTCGGACTTTATTTGATATGCCTAAAAAGATAAGGGTTATTTGGTTTTTGGTACTTATGTTTTGTCTAATGTTAGTGTTTGGTTTAACATTTGTCCAACTTAGTGGTTGGTACCTGAAATTGACGTTGACCGTAGTCGACTGTTATTGACCTGAATTTAATTAATTTTAAGAATAAATAAAATTGAGTTTACAATTGTATCCCTGAAGTAGGCTTCAGATCCAACGGCTTTGCTAAAGCTAGTAATCCGTGATCCAACTACTTCACTATTTCCCTACTTCTTCTTCCTTTCGATCTCCGCCTGCTCATTCATGAAATATGAAGATACGCCATAGATGAAGAACACGCCACAAATACATTACACAATCAATAAAATAAAATTTTAATTTTAAAATTCATCCATTATATAATCAAACCACTAAACAGTGTCACTTCACAAATCTCCATTTTTGTGACAACATACTGTGGGTGCAGATTTGGCCATTCAAGCTTTTTCTCAAACAACTTATGGGTGTTTTAAACTCTCAATTAATGATAATGTAGAGGAAAGTTTAAGCTGTACATGATTCTTTCCTAGCTCCTTCCCTGCATTCCATTTAATTCCGGCGACAACCAAAGTCCTAAATCCGAATAAGATGAATGATTCATCAATCACCAGTACCCACCTTTAATATCAATGGCCGAAACCATTTCTGCTATGATTTGACGCTCAAGAAAATGTCAAAATGGAATATGAACACTTACCCAAGTCTTGTGTTGCTCTGGTCTTCTAAAACGAGCTCTTAATCTCCTTCTTCCATCGACAAACATCAATGGTAGCAGTAGCAGTTCTTTTACTGCTTGATCGGCTTGATTCAAATTAGGGGTCGAGGTGGACAACATCTGATTTATTAGTTGTTTTCTTTGTTTCCTTGCTCTAGATCTTGCCTCCGGCAATTAGATCTATACCCATTTTGAGTTACTTCTTCCCTCTCTAAGAGTGAGAAAACGATAAGGCTTTTTTTAGGGAGGCGACAAAAGGAAGCAAATTGGGTGAATGAGATGGAATAATTCCTATATGGTTGGTGCCGGCGACGAAAAAGAAGCAGCAAAGAATGATATACGAAAAGGATAAGAGAGCTAGTGTGTGGGTGCAAATATCTAATGTAATTCCATTAACAAGTGAAGGGTAGAAGAGTCAATTCATATATATTTTAGATGGTAAGTTAATTAAAATTTGGGTAAAATTTGAATCGACAGAGTCAACCAATGTCAACGTGAAGTTCAGGTACCAACCCCTAAGTTGGACAAATATTAGACCAAATATTAAAGTTGGACAAAATGCAAGTACCAAAATCCAATTATCCCAAAAGATAATTGTATGGCCTAAAACATGGTTCAAACAAAATTTATCAAACAAGGTTTTTTTTTTATATTCTTTGACAGCAAATTTAGAATGTAAACAATTTTTGAAAACTATTATGTGTATTGCTTCAAATAGTGTACCGCCGCCCTAGTAGGAAAGTGTTTACCAAATTAAAAAAGCAATTGAAACCAAAACATGATTTTCTGCGGGAATGTGAAAAGAACAAAGGGTGCCAGAATATCAATGTGCAAGGTTCGTCGTAGAGAACAGTGGTGGGGTTAAAAACAAAAGACCATCGCCTTTTAGGCTAATACAAAACAAAAATTATTAACAAACCGAGACAAAAAAACTCCCCCAAAACCGGGGTAAGACAAAAATAAGGTCCCCACACACCTTTAGAGGCCCCCTACAAGTTCCCAGTGGGCGGGGCCCACCCTCCACACTCACATGTTTGTTTTGGCTCGGTTTTTTGTGTGGTATGTGTAGAATCGTTGAATACAAAATGGGTAGCTGGGTTACCGGCGTCTGGGTACCATTATTAGAGGGGTGAGTTGGGATTTTGTTAGCTACGTAAAGTTGCAACTAATAGTCAAACTAACGGTCTAGGATTGACTAACCATAACAATACAGAGTGGGGATTTCCCATTTGTTTAAGACCTGTTTATAGCGTGTTTCCTTAATTATTATGACTAAAAAAAGGAAAGAAGGAAAAAAACATGATAACATTTAGCACTTATTAAAAGGTGATTGGCAGATACATGATAGCAATTAACAAATTCGATAGCTTTGACCAAAACAAAGCTTTTCTCGGTCTATCGGAATTTGGAAAGAAAAATAACGTCTAACAAATAAATAATCCGGGAATAATTTAAATTGTGGCTTGATTGGGGTATACTCAGATTAATTAGGGTATGCTCATTTTATTCTCATCCAAACTAATGTGTTGAGGGGTGTCTAAAAATTGTTAAAATACCGAATTACTCCCAAAACAAAACCATGCCGACTAAAATAAAAAAAAAGTTCAAATTTTCCCCCAAAACTCTAACAACTAAATCAAATGGATTAGTTTCCAAATCCATGAAATCAAATCGAAAAAAGAAAAAAAAATGGATTATACGGGTTTTGAGATTGGGTATGAGATTGGGTACAAAATCATACCCAATCTCCAATCCTGTAAGATCCAAATTTTTATCAGAAGTCGGCATGTTTTTTTTTTTTTTTGTAGAACTTGCCGAATTGTATTTAGTCAGCAGGGTATTTTTTTGACCATCTTGCCGACATTTCATCTCTGAAATAAGCATTTACAGGGTCGGCACGATATTCATCCTTATACCTTGTCGACTATAGTTTAGTCCGCAAGGTTATGAAATTAAAACCTTACCGACTAATTATGCAGTTGTAACACCTTTCTCTGTATGTCAAAAATCCTATAGTCGGCAAGGTATTTTTTTGTCTACCTTGCCGACTATAAGGTAGCCGGCAAGGTAAATAATCAATAAGATGCCGACTAGTGAAATGTTTACAACAGTCTCCTGTGTGTCAAAAATAATAAAGCCGGCATCTTCTTCATTCACAGACCTTGCCGGCCATAAGTTGCCGGCATGTTCTTCATCCGTAGACCTTGCCGAATTTTCATAGTTTCAGAACTGAAAGTG
This sequence comes from Papaver bracteatum, assembly GCA_023529315.1. Taxonomy (NCBI): domain Eukaryota; kingdom Viridiplantae; phylum Streptophyta; class Magnoliopsida; order Ranunculales; family Papaveraceae; genus Papaver; species Papaver bracteatum. The sequence continues at coordinate 2,482,427 of JAJJWX010002107.1, read as the reverse complement.
TTGATTTCTTCTTTAATTTTGAGTATGATTTCACACATCAGCTTTGCAATCCCCGTTTTAGAAGTGTTGGGGTAGTATGTTTTCATTTTCATTGAAAAAAAAAATCTCAAAACAATTTTTTTTTCATCAAAAATCTTCCCACATGAATTCAATCAAAAATAAAATTTGATAACTTAAATAATTTTTGTTAAAGGGAGAGCAAAATATGATCCGAGGAGAGCGTAAATCGTAGTCAACTCATTAACTAGGGCCAACTCAATATAATTCTGTAACTCGGTCAAAAATATCCTAACTAACCACACGGATTCGTCACACAAATTTCCTTTTCTTCTTTATAGTCTTTTCTTTCATGTAAACGTATCATGAACAGATGAACCCTAACATAATAATTTTTTAATCTTTTGAAACGACTAATGATAATACTTATGAAATTAATCATCTATATCTCATCATTGGCAATCATGAATATAAGGTTAGAAAGGATTTTTTACTATCCAACAGTGTTTCCAACTGAATAGATCAATTTAACATCACGAGACTCGAGTCTTCTAACTCAAAAATATCCATGAACAAATTATTTGAAGTGATACTAATGAGTAGTGCATGTTGACGAAATATTTGGCGACACGACCTTACGCTAAGAATGGAGGAAGATACAAGTGTTTAATAGAGCCTCAACGTGTAGCCCATCTAAATAAGCAATTGTACTTCATACGTTTAATGTAAAACATACATTTTGAGAGGTTTATAGCAATGGAAGAATTCTTCTTTTTTAATAACTTCAACGTGAATTTTTTAGGGTTCATAGATATTTGTATGGACAAAGAAGACAATAGAAAATATTTTGGACGTGTGATGAATTTGTGTGGTAAGTAAGGGTATTTTAGACCGAGTTGGGAAAATAAATCATAATAATCCTAATTAACGAGTCGACTGCGATTTTTGCTCTCCTCGGATCACATTTTGCTCTCCCTTTAACAAAAATCACTTAAATTCATAAGTTTTAATCTACTTAATTAATTCACCTAAACTCAATTAATTAACCTAATCAAAATTTTAAGTGTTAATTAAACAAGGGTATATTAGCCATTTAGAAAATAAAAAGTTAAGGGTGGATTGGTTTTACTTCAAAATGACGAGATATTGTCTCATTAGGTATATCCCCAATTAATCTGGGTATACCCCAATCAAGCCAGGATTTAAATCAATCTCTCTTTTTTGATTAATTTACAAAATAAACGGTTTTCATCAATTTATGTTTTAATTTTTTTCTTTTTCTTTCTTGGTTGCAAGAGAAAGGAAAACAGAAAAAGACTAGTTAGTGGTTACTCCTTCTTGACCCTTTTCTTGTGTAAATGAATAAATAAAATTCTTGAACCCAATATTGATGGTTATTGAGTTCCTTTTATAGGTAGAAGGAGGACCAATGTTCATAGAGGATTGGAATTAACATTCAATCTAGTCCGTCCATCAAGGAAGATGGAATATGAAAGGATCCCAAAATTGCAACCAACATATTTGGCATAATTCATAATTAACCAAGTTATTGCATGGACCAAGAGGATATTTATATGTGTATAAATATTCTTACATTCTCCCGCTGGTCCATGTGATAATCTATTTAACGGTTAATCGTAGAAAAACATAAGCGAGCATAATTGCTAAACAAATTCAATGGTTGAACGTAATACCTCAATCAAGCAAATAACTTATGCGAGTCATGGCGGTGGAACATTGTTTTGTTATCAACATGTTCCCTCCCATGTACCACAACACAAGCAACTTACTCAATCAGGCCTTAAATAGGGATATCATAATGGTCCGGTAATGTCTTCAAAAGAAAACAATTTTTGTAACATTCATCCAATAACATAAAGGTATACTAAAGTGGATACAAAAATAAGTTCAGAATAATAACAATAATAAGATCTCAATAAGTGTTCAAACATAAGCAAAAGTCTATGTGAAACTAATTGTTTGTTACTGCCTCAAGACCCATGTTTCCAACATGTTCCAAAAAGGTCTTGGGAGGTAACGCCTTCGTAAATGCATATGCAATCATAAGTTTTATGCCTATGTGTTCAATGAACAACTTTTTCATCTAAACAGCTTGCTCACGCATAGGTACTTTAGATCCACGTGTCTTGAACCCTTAGTATATCTAGCGTGCATAGAATAAAGTTTCACCGGTGCATAGGCAAAATTTAGGTCTCCAAACATTAAGATGAAATTCCGCAGCCATGAACAGTGATTTATAGCCTCATAACATGCTACAAATTCAGCTTCCATTGTTGATCCAGTGAGAATACACTCTTTTGCACTCTTCCATGATATTGCTCCTCCAGCTAATAGAAAAAGATATCCAAAAGTGCTCTTTCGATATCATTACATCCCATGAAATCAGAATATGTATAGCCAACCAACTCAAATTGATATGACTTCGTAAATGCGAGACGATGATCCTTCGTTCCTTGCAGGTACCTCAAAACTTTCTTTGCAGTTTTCCAGTGTTCCATTCCAGGATTCACAAGGTATCTTCCTAGCATACCAACTATATAGCTGATATCCGGTCGTGTGCAAACTTGGGCATACATTAAACTTCCCACCACAAAAGCATAAGGGATTTTATCCATTTGTTTACGTTCCAGTTCATTCTTAGGACAAAGATTGAGTCCAAACTTGTCTCATTTAGAAACCGGAACTATACTTGGCTTACATGCACTCATCTCAAACCTCATTAGAATTCTTTCGATATATGATTTCTTTGAGATTAATAATGTTCCAAGTGATCTATCACGGGATATTTATATCCCAATCACATAAGAAGCCTCACCCATATCTTTCATTTCAAAATTCTTCGAGAGATATTCCTTAGTTTCATGCATAAGGCCAAGATCACTACTCGCAAGTAGTATATCATCTACATACAATACCAAAAATATGAACTTCCTACCACTGATCTTGATGTATATGCATGGATCTACAATATTTTCTTCAAAATTAAATTTTTGAATGGTTTCCTTTAATCTTAGATACCACTGCCTGGAGGCTTGCTTAAGTCCATAAATTGATTTCTTAAGTTTGCAGACCATGTGTTCCTATCCTTCTAAGAAAAAACCTTCAGGTTGACACATGTAAATTTTTTATTTAAGCTCACCATTAAGAAAGGATGTTTTCACACCCATTTGATGTAACTCAAGGTCATATTGATCTACTAATGCTAGAATAATTCTGAGAGAGTCTTTCTTTGACACGAGAGAGAAAGTCTCTTTGTAATCAATGTCATCTTTCTGAGTGAAACATTTGGCTACAACTCTATATATCGTTCAATATTGCCATTAGCATCGCGTTTGGTCTTAAAGACCCATTTACACCCAATTGCTTTGTTTCCTTTAGGCAATTCAACGTATTCCCATACTCCATTATCATCCATCGATTTTTTTTTTCTCGACTTTCATAGCATTAATCCATTTACCAGAATTACTACACTTTATAGCTTGTGAATAAGAAACTAGATCGTTCATAATCCCTAAATCAAAATCCGATTCTTGTAGATAAACCACATAATCATCAGAAATAGCCTTTTTCCGTTTTCTAGTAGATCTTCTTAAGGCTAGTTCTTGTGGTTGTTCTACAATTTCTTCAGTGGAAATAGTATCATCATGAAGCTCCGGTGTCGTTATTTGTATTTCTCCCTCATCAATCGGTTCTACAACCGGAGGAGTCACAATATCTGTAGAAATCTGAGGTAAAGGGATTATTACTATGATTTCTTGAATAATTTTTTCTTGCACTGGTGTAATCACACTAACCTCGCCATCCTTAATGAATTTTGCATTTCTAGTTTCAACAATTCTCATACTATGGTTAGGACAATAAATAATATACCCCTTGGATTTTTCAGGAAACCCAATAAAGTAACCGCTAACAGTTTTCATATCCAATTTCTTTTCTTTGGGATTATAAACATTCGTTCTGTTGAAAAACCCCAAACTTCCAGGTGTTTTAAACTAGGTTTCCATCCCTTCCACAGTTCAAAAGGAATCTTTGGAACTGCTTTTCTTGGAACTCTGTAACAAGCCTCAAGATTGTCAACGCTATTAGACCAGTCATGAGACAACTAAGCAGTTATTGACCCGATTAAATAGAGACGAACATTAATTAATAGAAATTAGCCTAACAATGATTTAGTTACGAAATTAATATCACTAGATAGGTCTCGAAAAGTTATGCGAGATGGACTACTCGAACGTGTCCATTGGATACCGGACGAAGAAGACATAATCAGATTAATGAGAAGGGAAAAATAATCATTTTTGCATCAAAACCGCCTGGATTCCCTTATCCTTTATGTGGGTGCCTTTATCATTTTTGTTGGCTTATCATCACCAGACATGTCGAGAGAAACTCATTTCTCTTTTCTTCTTCCCTTTTTTTTTTTTTTTTTCTTCTTCTTCTTCTTCTTATTTCTCTTTCTCTTCTCCGTCGATTTCAATTCGAAGAATTGAGTTTGTTTTCATAGGAGAAATCGTAAAAACGTGTCATTAAGATGAATCGGAGGTGAAGATGTTGGTTCTGAGGTTGAATTGGATTGGGAGAAGAAGATTTGGTTGTTGCTGTAAACCGAAGTTAGGGTTTCTGAAGTTAGGATTTATGTAGATTGATGATAATTTAGTGTCGTTAATGGATGAACAACCGAGGGGTTGATATTGGTTTGATGAGATGAAGCTATTCTGATGATGAATCGAAATAAGGTTACTTAGGGTTTTATTAATTCAGGAGTTTATTATTTAATTTGATTGATTGGTTGAATTTTTATGATGGGTTTGTGTTTGATTGAGGTCTAAATGATTCTATAGGCTTTAATTTTAGTTTTTTTAAGGTAATTGAATTTCAAGTTAGGGTTTTGAAAAATTGATGAAGTTGAGGGTTGGGTTTTTCTGAGATGAGAACTACAGATGAAGAAGAATTGGTGAATTGGGTTGTGTAATTGTTGATAGAGTTCGAGTAATTTTAGATCAAGGGATTATGAGTTGAAGTGAGGCCTGAGATGAATAATTGTGTTGTTGCTGGTATTGAAGTTGTTTTTATAAGTTTTGGGATTGAACTGTAGATGGTGGTGTTGCATATGTGATTGTTTGTCTTGGTGCGGATATAAAGTTTTGAGGATGGCCTCAACTGAGGTGGTAATGAAGGTGACTGTAATTGGTGGTTTAACATCGCAATTGCATTCTAGTGAAGGGAGCTGAAATATGAATGAAGTATGCTGTGAATGAGTGTTGTCTGAGTTATGACTTAGTATATCTGAGCGAGTTGAATTGTTTTGACTCACCGAGTTCCCTATCTTGACCCGAGTTGACTCATTTGACCGATTTGGACTTGACCAATTAACTTTGACAATTTGACTTTAGACGTTGACTGTTAAATGACTCCTTCTGACCAAACGTTGACCGTTATTTGACCAGATGGCTAGGCCTTGGATTAATGGGCTTGTATAGTGGACTTAGGTTTATGACTAGTATTCATATTTTGGTGAATTGGACCTTTATGGTCCGAGTTAACTTTTGGTTCCATCTACAAAGTTGTAGGTATTCTTAAGACATATCTAACTGAGATTAGAATCAATCTAATCGAATTAGTAAACCTTAATATGCTAATGATAAAAAATGAAAGGTATAGTTACATAAGCGGCTTAGAACCATAAGATAGTCTATATAACTGGTAGGTTGGGAAAACCCACAATAAAATACTGCAAGTGCACAATGTCTAACTAGTAGAACAATGGCAAGTACAGGTCGTTCCCACGAGGAGTGTGAAATACCCTAGTAACTAATACCAAAAACAAAGTAATCCAATAAGATGATGCTTAACAATTTTTCAGATTTCGGAACAATATGAAATAATAAATAATCGTAACAAAATAAGTAATGGGTTATTAAGGTTTTCGATTTCCACCAATTCAATCATATAAAACTCTACTAATTTCTATTTATTACTCAAGACAAATATCGAAATCAATCTCATGTCCCGAAAGATGTTAAATTAAATTCTAAAATATAGTTTCTCCGCTGTAACTTCCTTCGCTTCGTATGTAGCGATCCTAAAGCATTACCTATCTATCCTTGCATACCACGTCTAGGGATTTAACCGAAGCACGAAATATCAATTCAAAAGCATAGATAATCAAGAAAATCACATAAACAATTGAGTACCAAGCTATATGAAGATGAATTACTAGTCAATAAATTATTATCAGAAATATCATCGTAGAGTTTATAAAATTAAATTGGCTTCTATCTAAACCCTAATATGGATTAGCTAGACATGGCTTTCTCAAAAAACCATAAACAAATATAAAATCAATAGCTAATCAAAATGAAATCCCAAGATGAAACTCCAAACCCCAAACGGCTGTGTGCCGCGCCTCCTCTTATTCTTCACTGTTCACGGCTATGCAGCCGCTTCCAGCCTCTCCCAGAACCCGCCTCCTCTTCTTTTCTTGCGTCTCTTTATAGGTATGTACTGTTGGGGAAAGTTCACCTAAGCCCTAAAAACATTTTCCGAGGCCCAGTCCAGCCCAAGCATTTCCGCTCCACTCAAATCTCGACCAGCTTCTCTAATCTTGCAGCCATAATTCGAACCCCAAATCGCATACCAAATCAATCGAACACAAAGGTTCGTGAAATCTTTGCTGACTGCCATCTCGTAAACATCTCCTTACATGCACGGCTGAAGCACCTTCTTGTTCTCTAACCAACTGCCCATCAACTGTTCCATCCACATCACTTCTCAGTCTTCTGCTCACCTAAGTATCGGTTTCAGCATCAACTCCTTTCTTCTTATACAGCCATCACTCATACGACTTCACCTCCATTAATTGTACAACGGATATGGAACCCATGTCTTCACTCCCTGTGTTCTCAGCCCCCTAATCTGTTCCATTCCAGCTGAGAACAACCATCCACTGACTGCAACACACCGGTACCCATCAGTTCTTATTTCAGGCAGCGACAAAAACCTTCCTTTCTTCATCTTCTTGCTGTCTCGACTGCTCCTCGTTGCTGGTCCATCATTATCCCATCTCAAAACCTCCAACTTCAGTTCAAAACTTTGTTGATTAACCACCGACTGCACTGCTCAAAACCCATCGTTCAGCTCCATCTCCATTTACGTCTTATTCAAAGCTCAGTCCCCAATAGTTAGGAAATCAAACCTAAAGAAATTAAACATTCCTCTACAAGTGTTCGTCATATGTAGGCCACAGACGCAAACGGACACGTCCTCTCAAACTTTAACCCATAGTGCAAGCGACGTGCTTGAATCGATCCTTTGTCCACCAAGCTTTCTCTTCCCATTTTGATATATAAGAACAAGATGCGTTGTCACTGCTTATAAAATGCCACAACGAAATGGGTGGGACATTAGTCACGACGTCACTCATCCGTAACTTCTGGCGGGGATCCATGTGCCTGGCAAAGAAAACAATTCTTTGCCCCCTTGAATAACACCTTTAGCCTCTGGCAGTAAATAACTTCACCTGCTGGTATATAAAAATACCAGGCCAGCTATATTGGGGTTTCTGATACATGAAGATACCAGGCCAACCTCATTTTATTATTCTGGTTGCTGATACATGGAGATATCAGGCCAACCCGGCTGCTGATATATAGAAATACCAGGCCAGCCCATTTCATTGCTGCTGATATATGGAGATATCAGGCCGACTTAATAAGTGTCAAATATATAAAAATACCAGGCCAAAGATAATAAGTGTCTTGATATATAAAAATACCAGGCCAGCATAATAAGTGCTGCTGATATATGGAGATACCAGGCCAGTTACATTTCATTGCTGCTGATATATGGAGATACCAGGCCAGCATATTTGATCATTATGGTTGCTGATACATGGAGATACCAGGCCAACCACATTTTTCCATTTTCGTCGCAAACACCAATGAGTCTCACATCTTGCCGTTTATTCGTTGGATGATCGAATTCACTTGTACTTTCTACAAAAGCACTAAAATAGTATTAGTAACTAAAACATTGTATCCTAGCTAATATAAATATGGGTATAAAATGTAGCATTTACATGCTTATCAATAACTTATAACTAGAGAATTGTATGAGATTATGTTATGAGCCTTTTAGCTAATTCTTAGAGTACTTGTGTGATTAACAGATAGTCTATATTAACAACGAACGATTCCAAAGATGAACCAGTGGATTATGGATTTCAAGGTAGGCGTGGCTTGACATCAAATCAGGTGGGAACTCTGTAACCTTCTTGTAATCATTAAGTTTACTTTATCTGCGAGCATGATGAGTCTTTAATTTCAGAAAGCATATTGTTTGTAATTTTAATGAGTATGTTGTGTGATATGCATTGGGTGATTTCTCCGTGAAGAGTGTCTATGTTTCCCCATAGCTCTTGGATAAGTTAAGTAGGGCAATGCTAAGTTGTTTGAATATTACTTAGTAGCCCGGCTTTACCCCGGATAAATATTATTACTTTTTATTGTCTTAAGATAGTAGTTCGGCTTTACCCCGGTTAAATATTATATATACTGCATTTTATTTGGGGAAGTCACTCTGTGAATATCATACTTGATTGTTCAGTCTTAGCAGTATGACTGGGTTACTATGACCTTGACTTAGGAAGAAATTCTAGGTTCACGACTGGATATGGTCATTATTTGGAGACTTCGGCCTACGAATAATGATTAGGCCTTTTGGGAACCTACTGTGCGGGGTCAGATCATAGTAATCAGATCCTTATTATATTCTAGACTTAGATGGTGGCATTTGGATTTATGAGGTGTACACATTCCACAATAATATCTTATGGTACCTGAATTCATGCTATCATTTGAGACTGGAGTTATTCCTAGCATCTTCTTCTCCATTGAGTAAGACGAGGTTAGGATAACATATGTTTAGGTTGTTAAACTCTATTCTTGTAGATCCATTTGGTGATGGATCTTTCATGGATATTGTCACGATGTACGCAATATCCGGGGAAAAGAGTTGAAGCAATCTCCTGCTTCGTGTTGTATGTAACAGGGTGAAATTTGTTTTCTTCTATTATTCTGAGTGTTAATTTCATTATCTTTCAGAACTGTGAAGCATGTTAGTGATTAATTCTAAGTTATATGTTTCCATTGGGCACCCCTTTTGGAATGATGTGCTCACTCGTTCCCACTTTAGTTTCAGTAATCAGAAGATGCTCGTGAAGATATCCGTTATCGTAGCTTAAAGCTTTTTGCGATGTTAGAGATGTTATGAATCTTTGATATATCCTTATTCTTTTTATATTATGTAAAACAACATATTAATGTATTCATATCACAAGAGAGTTCTTCATTTATACAATATCAGAGTATATGGGTTTTGTTTTGGAATTAGCTTATGCAACTGGGTTTCTTAATATCGGTAATATAGGTTTGATGCTTCAATTAGGTTGTAATCCTATTAGCTAAGCAGATGATTTGGTTGGGACGTCACAAGTTGGTATCATAGTTCACTATTAGGTCTTACATGGGAGACAATAGGATTAGCCAGTGACAAATAGTGAACTAGATTGGGTTTGTGAGATAAATCTTAATTCACTAAAAACAATCAATAACTAAAAGATTTATGTATTAATCTGATTGATTTGCATAACATGTTGATTGTTTGCTCCCTGGTTTGTGTGTATAGTTAAATATGAAGTAAAAATTGTAGGTTGAAACCAATTGTAGTATAAGTTAGAAATTTCAATAGGAATTAGAGATTAGTTAATCTCATTTATTTAATACTTAGATAATCTAGCACTGGAGAATAGTGAGGTTTGTAATTCTGGTGTGTTTGTGTTATCTTTGTTTGTAGGAAACCATTATCAGGTCTGACCAGGTTTGACAGGGTAACTTACATTCATGGATTACCATTCATAAAAGGAGGACTTGCTTCTATTAGTAAACTGGTAGATCCCTGAAATTTAATTTAGAAACTAATAGGGTAACTTTTCCTGTAATTGGAGCCATTAATCTATTAAATTAGAAATGAATTTAAATTGTAAGAGTAGTTAAGATATATATACAACTAGACTTTCTGTGTACCCAATAAAAATCTTAAAAGTATTTAACAAAATAGCTCGACCAATAATGTCAAAAATAACAAATGATAATAAGATCACTAATAATCATAGCAAAAATAATATAACACTTATAAAATAGTATTGTAATCAAAATTTATCTAATCAAAATCTTATTAGTAAATATATTTAATGATTAAAGTAATAATTAGGGTCATGTGGCTATGCAACATTATTAGTAATTATCCACAATCAGTTTTTGTAAATAAAATAAAATAAAATTGGAAATACATTTTTTTGCATTTAAATCAAATAGATAACATAAGAATTTCTAGATTAGAACTAAGATTGTGCGGGCACATTGCGTATAATTAAAAGACCAAATTTCTCAATAATCTTACACCCAAATTATTTTCAGTTCAATAACTGATTAGTAAATCATTAGAAATTAAACAAATATACGTGAAGAAACAATAATAATATTTGAATGCTTGGTACAAAATATACTTGAAAGGAAATAAATTTGTATATTAATAAGATACTTTACATTAAAGACTATTAGAATACATTATAATTTTATGCAGACTCAAATTAAAATAATATTAAGTTACCAACGCTAATATTTAATATATATAGTATACAGACTCGATATGAATAAATAAAATCAATTATAGTAATCTTTACGTGAATGTAAGATCATACTTGGAAAATTAAGACTTGGCGTACCAACGGGATTATAAACAACCAATAAAGATAATAGTAAAGATAGTGAGAATAATAATACATTTGATATTAGCATTTCAATAATTTTGTAATAACAAACTTAAAGTAGATAATATTTGGAACATTTATATATGAATAACAGTAAAGTTAAACTAACAGATAGATTCACGTAAAATCAAATTTATATTAATTATATGGATAACGTATAACAAATATAGAACTACATCAATTTTTTTTTTAAAATATTAGACTATAATTTTAGCGCGGAGAACTTAGACATATTTATCTGTTAGAATCAGATTCACCATAGTGAGCTTAGAGACAATCATATTGTGAAATAGAAGTTAGTTTATTGAACTTAGAGCTACAAATTATAGATTTTAATTGTAGAAGACCAAATAGGTTTGTGTTTCGTTTCTTGTTGCTGTGAATTCATTTATAATGAGTTGAGTTTTCGCGCAGTTGTAAGTATGAGCAGTACTTGCACTTAGTAGACAAATAGTGTTTCTTTATAAGGGGTGAGTTTTTTTTGAAGACCAGAAGGACGGATCGATTTTCGAGGACGAAAATAATATAAGATAGGGAGAATGTAACGAGCCTCAAGATAGTCAACGCTATTAGACCAGTCATGAGACACCTAACCCGTTATTGACCCGATTAACTAAAGACGAACAGTAATTAATATAAATTAATCTAACAACAATTTAGTTACGAAATTAGTATCACTAGATAGATCTCGAAAAGTTATGCGAGATGGACTACTCGAACGTGTCAATCAGATACCGGATGAAGAAGACATAATCAGATTAATGGGAAGGGAAAAATAATCATTTTTTCATCAAAACCGCATGTATGCCTTTATCCTTTATGTGGGTTCCTTTATCATTTTTGTTGTCTTATCATCACCAGCGTGTCGATAGAAACTCATTTCTCTTTTCTTCTTCCCTTTGTTCCTTCTTCTTCTTCCCGTTCTTTCTCTCTCTCTTCTCCGTCGATTTCAATTCGAAGAATTGAGTTTTTTTTTCATAGGATAAATCATAGAAACGTGTTAGTAAGATGAATCAGAGGTGAAGATGTTGGTTCTGAGGTTGAATTGGATTGGGAGAAGCAGATTTGGTTGTTGCTGTAAACCGAAGTTAGGGTTTCTGAAGTTAGGATTTATGTAGATTGATGATGATTTAGTGTCGTTGATGGATGAACAATAGAGGGGTTGATATTGGTTTGATGAGATGAAGCTATTCTGATGATGAATCGAAATAAGGTTACTTAGGGTTTTATTAATTCGGGAGTTTATTATTTGATTTGATTGATTGGTTGAATTTTTATAATGGGTTTGTGTTTGATTGAGGTCTAAATGATTCTATAGGCTTTAATTTTAGTTTTTTTTTAAGGTAATTGAGTTTCAAGTTAGGGTATTGACAAATTGATGAAGTTGAGGGTTGGGTTTTTCTAAGATGAGAACTACAGATGAAGAAGAATTGGTGAATTGGGTTGTGTAATTGTTGATAGAGTTCGAGTAATTTTAAATCAAGGGATTAGGAGTTTAAGTAAGGTATGAGATGAATAATTGTGTTGTTGTTGGTATTGAAGTTGTTGTTATAATTTTTGGGATTGAACTGTAAATGGTGGTATTGCATATGTGATTGTTTGTCTTGGTGCGGATATAAAGATTTGAGGATGGCCTCAACTGAGGTGGTAATGAAGGTGACTATAATTGGTGGTTTAGCATCGCAATTGCAGTCTAGTGAAGGGAGCTGAAATATGAATGAGGTATGCTGGTGAATGAGTGTTGTCTGAGTTATGAATAAAGTTAATGGAACTTTTATTGTTTGCAAATGGGAATGGGATGAATAGGTAATAGAGTCTTACAGTTGTTGCGAAAGCTGAGCTTTGCACTAGGTGTTGTTGATGAAGTAATAATGATGCTAAAATCGGGTAGTGATACAACATATGTATTGAAGATTGTGTGTGGAAGAATGGAACTGTACTATGGGATTGTTGGAGCTAGAGTTGTAATTATAGAACTAGTGGATATTGAATGAGTGTTCAAGTGAAGTCTAGTGATGGAGCTTAAAGTGATTAGGCTCAGATTCATTTGAGTTTGAACTGAAGTTGCAACTGCAGTATGGAGTTAGTGGCGTTGGTTATGTGTATGATTTGAGAGAATGAATTGTGCAGGATGAAACTGAAATGGGGTTGTTGGATTGAATTTTCTTTGGTTAATGATCTGAGAAGTATAGACATAACACTGGGATCTTAGTGTCTATGTTTAACGGGAATGTTAGTGTTGTAAGAAGAACTGTAGTTTTTGAATGAATTGTTATTGGAATGATTAAGAAGAAGACTTTGTTATTTGAAGTAGAGTTAAGTTGAGATAGTAGTTCTGTTATGTTATTTCTCTGGATGAACATGTTGTGATGCATCATTTTAAAAGCATTAGTTTGTGGCATGAGCTTATGGCTCAGGCCTTGTATCTTTGTCCTGTTAGTCAGCTAGTCAGTCTAGCTGACTCCATTTGTTAATCTGACTTAGTATATCTGAGCGAGTTGAATTGTTTTGACTCATCGAGTTCCCTATCTTGACCCGAGTTAACTCAGTTGACCAATTTGGACTTGACCAATTGACTTTAAGAATTTGACTTTAGACGTTGACTGTTAGATGACTCCTTCTAACCAAACGTTGACCGTTATTTGACCATATGGATAGGCCTTGGATTAATGGGCTTGTATAGTGGACTTGGGTTTATGACTAGTATTCCTATTTTGGTGAATTGGACCTTTATGGTCCGAGTTAACTTTTAGTTCCATCTACAAAGTTATAGGTATTCTTAAGATATATCTAACTGAGATTAGAATCAATCTAATCGAATTAGTAAACCTTAATATGCTAAGGATAAAAAAATGAAAGGTATAGTTACATAAGCGGCTTAGAACCATAAGATAGTCCATATAACTTATAACTAGAGAATTGTATGAGATTATGTTATGAGCCTTTTGGCTAATTCTTAGAGTACTTGTGTGATTAACATATAGTCTATATTAACAACGAACGATTCCAAAGATGAACCAGTGGATTATGGATTTCAAGGTAGGCGTGGCTTGACATCAAATCAGGTGGGAACTCTGTAACCTTCTTGTAATCATTAAGTTTACTTTATCTGCGAGCATGATGAGTCTTTAATTTCTGAAAGCATATTGTTTGTAATTTTAATGAGTATGTTATGTGATATGCGTTGGGTGATTTCTCATCGAAGAGTGATTGTGTTTCCTCATAGCTCTTGGCTAAGTTAAGTAGGGCAATGCTACGTTGTTTGAATATTACTTAGTAGCCAGGCTTTACCCCGGATAAATATTATTACTTTCTATTGTCTTAAGATAGTAGTCCGGCTTTACCCTAGTTGAATATTACCTAGTAGTCCGGCTTTACCCCGGTTAAATATTATATATACTATATTTTATTTGGGGAAGTCACTTTGTGCATATCATACTTGATTGTTCAGTCTTAGCAGTATGACTGGGTTGCTATGACCTTGACTTAGGAAGAAATTCTAGGTTCACGACTGGATATGGTCATTATTTGGTGACTTCGGCCTACGAATAATGATTGGGCCTTTTGGGAACCTGCTGTGCGGGGTTAGATCATAGTAATCAAATCCTTATTATATTCTAGACTTAGATGGTGGCATTTGGATTTATGAGGTGTACGCATTCCATAATAATATCTTACGGTACCTGAATTCATGCTATCATTTGAGACTGGAGTTATTCCTAGCATCTTCTTCTCCATTGAGTAAGGCGAGGTTAGGATAACATATGTTTAGGTTGTTAAACTCTATTCTCGTAGATCCATCCGGTGGTGGATCTTTCATGGATATTTTCACGATGGACGTAATATCCGGGGAAAAGAGTTGAAGCAATCTTTTGCTTCGTGTTGTCTGTAACAGGGTGAAATCTGTTTTCTTCTATTATTCTGAGTGTTAATTTCATTATCTTTCAGAACTGTGAAGCATGTTAGTGATTACTTCTAAGTTATATGTTTCTATTGGGCACCCCTTTTGGGATGATGTGCTCACTCGTTCCCACTTTAGTTTCAGTAATCAAAAGAAATGATGCGCGTGAAGATATCCGTTATTGTAGCTTAAAGATTTTTGCGATGTTAGAGATGTTATGAATCTTTGATATATCCTTATTCTTTTTATATTCTGTAAAACAACATATTAATGTATTCATATCAAAAGAGAGTTCTTCATTTATACAATATCAGAGTGTATGGGTTTTGTTTTGGAATTAGCTTATGCAACTGGGTTTCTTAATATCGGTAATATAGGTTTGATGCTTCAATTAGGTTGTAATCCTATTAGCTAAGCAGGTGATTTGGTTGGGGCGTCACAAACTCTATTTAAAATGTACACAACATAACGAATAGCATACATCCACAAACTTAAGGGAAAACTAACATGACTAATCATGATTCTAACCATTTCCATTATAGTACGATTTCGCCTTTATGCTACACCATTCTGCCAAGGTGAACCTGGTATTGTGTATTGAGCAACAATTCCAAGCTTTTGAAGAAGTAAAGCGAAAGGTCCAGGATGTTGTCCTGTCTCGTCATACCTTCCATAATACTCTCCACACTTATCAGACCTAATGATTTTTACCTTCTTTTCTGATTGCCTCTCAACTTCGGTAATGAATTTCTCCATAGCTTGAGATTTATCATGCAATAAGTAAAGATAACAATAACGTGAAAAATCATCAATAAAGGTGATAAAATATTTTTCTTCTCCAAAAGTTGGAACGTCGAAGCGTCCACAAATATCTGTGTGTATTATTTCAAGGAGTTCGGAACTTCTTGTGGCACCTTTATTTGCGTGTTTTGTCATCTTTCCTTTAATACAATCCACACAACTCTTATAATTAGTAAAATCAAGGTTCTGTAGAATCCCATCTTTTACCAATCTTTGAAGCTTTTCACGAAATATGTGTCCCAGCTTCTTATGCCACAAGAATGAGGAATTACCCTCAGCATGTTCAGTTCTATCATTATGATGCATGGTTAAATAATTTCCAGGTATTGATGATGATGATAAATTTAACTCGTAAAGACCATCAGAAAGATAAGCAGAACCAATAACTTTAAAATATTTAAACAAACTAAAATATCCATTGGCAATTTAAAATTGAAATTAAATTGCGAGAAATAGTTGGAACATAAAGAGTGTTTTCCAAATCAAGAAAGTATCCATGATCTAGAATCAGACGATAGGTGCCTACAACATTAACTTGGGATTTATTTCCATTACCCATAAAAAGGAAGTTTTCATTCTGGTTTGTGGTTTGGGTTGAAAGGTATCCCTGCATCGAATTAGAAACATGAACATTAGCACCAGAATCAAACCACCATGATAAAGAAGATTCTATAACAATCAAATTTGTTTCAAAATAGTTTACGAATCCCTAAGGGTTACCTTTATTTTCGAACCATTTTTGACGCTTAGTGCAATCTTTCTGAAAATACCAGGTTTCTTACAGAAACGACACTTATTGTCATCTTGCTTTGCTTTCTTCTTTTCAGGTTGACCATAATTATTATGTGGTGCTCCCTTATTTCCCTTTGCAGGCTTGCGCTTATTGTTCACTCCTCGATTGACGAAATGTGCTTGATTAAGCCCTTGCTGGTTTAGCCTGGCTTCCTCTTGAACCAGCATGTTTCCCAGTTCATTTATAGACCACTTTTCCTTAATAGTGTTGTAATGCACTTAAAATGGGGTATACTTAGGTGGTAGCGAGTTGAGAATGAACTGGACAAGAAAGTTCTCATCCACAGTTAATTTCATCTCAGTGAGCTTAGCATCAATGCTACGCATTTCTATCACGTGATGGTGCATTGACCTTACACCGGTATACTTCATGGTGGTCAGATCAGCCATCAACTTCCCAGTTAGAGACTTATCCGCTGTCTTAAAGCGTTCCTTTAAGATTTCCATAAAGTCCTTAGAATTTTTAGGTGTAGGAAGCGATCCTTTAATGTTTGCATCAATGTGCATTCGCATCAACTGTATGCTCAGCATATCACTTCTCTCCTACTTTCTTAAGAGATCATTATCTTCAGTGGAACTCTTATCATCTATAATTGACTTTTCAATTTGGAGAGCAAGGTCAATATCCTGCACACCCAAAGTGAACTCAACATTCTCTTTCCATTCTGAAAAGTTGGTGCCATTGAAGAATGGGATAAAATAAGTATACGAATGCAAAGATTTAGAACTAGAAGCTGTAAAACATGACAAACATACACAAATTCAAACTCTCACACATAAAAAATTAAGAAACTCCTGTGGATAGAATCTTAAACAAAGCTGTTAGAGCATTTCTCGGTCGAACTCGCATGCGTTGCTATCTCAAGTATGTTTGTCAATGTTAGCGATCAAAACTATAAATTCTTGATTTCTAGTCTACTATAGATAAGGTCTCAGACTAGGATAGAAAGTGTAGTTGAGCTCAAGAACTCCATGGCTATCATCATACAAGACGAAGGACTACTCAAGGAACCAGTGGATCTTCATCGACTAAAAGGTATGTGGAGACTTGAACTTATCTATCACTCAAAAGTATATCTACTCTACCTCCTATCTTGAGACAAAAGTCGTATTACTATATAGACTAAGATTATACACATATGTCATTTCGAGCTGAGTATATCTTGCTTATCTATTTCTCGAAATATGTGTTGGTAAAGCTTTCGCTTTAGCTAAGTTCATCTTTACCTAATGACGAAAGTCATGATATGTTTCAATCATCTTGGAAATCACTCTGACGAAAAATAGTTTGTGAATAACAACTATATAACGCCCTCTGAGAATGTTTCAATGATTAAAATGAGAGTTTAGACAATATAACCATTGAAGGATATAAACATTGTTGTGGTAACACATATATGTATAAGTCATTATTGCTTGAACCGAAGTTTTCGAACTTTGTTGATCAAGTGAAACCGAAGTAGTGCGTGAGCTCAGTCCGCGAACTCAGCATACAAGCTCAGTCCGCGAACTGGCGTAGTTCTCGAATCCGAGAATTTCTGCTGGAGTTTGTGAACTCCGTCCGGGAACTTAAGTCCGCGAACTTGAGTAGGTTATGTCTAAAAACGATGTTTGTGAACTTATCATAATAAACTAAGGAATGCTATTGCAAACTGTGCATTTGTAGTTTATGAATCGATTCGAGTGAATGATATCGTTTTTGCTTCAATTGTGTCTTGTGTAGTACATGACATCTCATAGCAATTGAACAACTCTCTAACTAGTTCATTTGAGTCATTTGGACTAGTTATGGTGAAGAAGAATATGGTTGATACGAAAGTTATCGTTTGACTAACCATTTGGTTAACTAGTGTTGAACCAACTAATGTACAAGTTTGGGTACGGTTACACAAACCCAAAATCGTCTAGTACATGTGTGTATAACAAGATAAGTTTTCGATCAAACAGTTAATAAATATTATCTTGTATCTAATCAGGTTTTCATCTAACGGTGAATATTGAATGCTTTGTTACTAAGCTAACATTGATTTCAAACCCTGATTTGAAAGACTATATAAGGGAGAACTCTAACAACTGGGAAACCTAATCCCCACACATTTTGTGTGATACTAGTTTGCTAAGCTAGAGTCGATTCTCCTTTAACCTTTGGTTTTCTTCTTCTAAAACCAGGTTAACGCCTTAAAGACTTCATTGGGATTGTGAAGCCAGACCGATACTACTTTTCTTGTAGTTATGTGATCTGATCTTGCTGTTTCTATCGTACGAGTACAATTATAATAATTGGCTTGAGATTTCTATCTCCGATAGGCAAGATATAAAAGTAATCACAAACATCTTCGTCTCATCGATTGTGATTCCTCAATAATCTTCTTCGCTGCGTCGATTAATTTTATTGTGAGGAGATTGATAAAACTGAGCTGTTCTTCGGGAATATAAGTCTGGTGTTATTGATTGGTTCCTGTTCACCTTGATTTATCAAAAGACGGAACAAAACTCATAGGTTTATTCGTGGGAGACGAATTTATCTATCTTGTAGACTTTTCTGTGTGAGACAGATTTCTTTATTAAAGTCTTCGACTTTGGGTCGTAACAACTCTTGGTTATGGGTGAGATCAGCTAAGGGAATCAAGTACGCAATATTCTGCTGGGATCAGAGGCATAGGAGAATAAATGTACCTTGGATCAGTGTGAGATTGATTGGGGTTCAACTACAGTCCAGACCGAAGTTAATTTGGAGTAGGCTAGTGTCTGCAGCGGCTTAATACAGTGTATGTTTAATCTGGACTAGGTCCAAGTTTTTTTTTGCATTTGCGGTTTCCTCGTTAACAAAATTCTGATGCCTGTGTTATTTCTTTTCCGCATTATATTTTTATATAATTGAAATAATACATGTGACAGACTGAATTTTATCAGGTTTTGACTAAACTCAAAAGAGTTAGAAATCACAAATATTCACTTGTAGTGTGTTAATAAATTTTTTTTGTCTTCCTTAATAGTTAAAAATGCAACTGTTTTCTTCTCACACACGTGTACACTTGGTGGTGTACGTGTCCTGTTTTCGGAAAATAAAATAAAAATGCAACGGGAGAAAAAAACTGAGCCTCAGATTTCATCTTCCTCTTTTTCTCTCTTCCCCTCTCTCTCTGTAATTGGTTGGCTGGTTTCATGTACTAGATACGGAGATGCTCCTGTTCTTCAAATTCAAAGATGTTTGAAGAAGTTTCATTATCTTTACTCAACTGAAAAAGTGTTTTTTTTTTTTGAATCAATGGCTACGTGTTATCGCCCTTAACACATATTTGATTTGCTACCTTCTAGATTTTTTTTTCCTTGAATTGAAATTAATTGTTGTACATAGAGAAATTAGGTTTCATACTAGTTTTGGGGTTTTCATAGAATTGGGTGATTAAACTCCTATTGAAGTGAAACCAAGGCATGGGATGGCTGTATTTTATGTTAATTTCAGGATCTTAAATTGGTAAATTGATAAGTTAGGGAAAAGATGTTGCTACTATTCTTTACGGAATGGTAGAAATTTATTGATTAAGCTAAATGTTGATGTTCTACATTTTGATGATAATCAAAACAGGATGCATGTCTACGATTAAGTTTGTAGATCCTTGCTCTCTCTTATATTTTTAATTGTGTGCCTTACCAAGCATAAGTTCCAATAGTGGCTCTAAAATTTGTAGTGCAGGAACTAGTGTGAAGTCTTTAGCACATCGGCTATGATTGCGACTGCATGACAACTTAGTTTAGCAGAAAATGCTAAATGTATGCACTAGATTTGTAATGTTTCGAATATGGTTAGACATCTGTGATTATTAATTTATTTTTAACTTCTTAAACTTAAGACATCAGTTATATTTATATTTTTAGTAGAATTACTGTATACTAAATAGTGTTTGTGCTTTGAATGAAAGTACTATTAGAATATCTTTATGGAGATTGGTTTAGAGTCGATTGAATTTGGTTTATCATTGGCTGATAAATCATCTAGGAAAAACTATTTTCTCAATCCGTTAAAACAGCTAGGAACGGGGCTGTTAGTGTCGATCCTTGTGAATGAAATATTATGGCTTCGAGCCCATTTGGTGTTGTGGTAGTGTAGAGAATGGATGGGTTGTTGTTAAACTCAAATTGCAGGTCAAGAAGTATATAGAGGAATCCAAATCTATACACCAAACTCACATTCTGTAGCACTAAATTATGCACATTAAGTGTACGATAATAAGCCTGATAGTATAATACATTTCTTGTATGAATTATATACTTATTTCTTTAACTTATATGTAGGCATACTAAAAATGATGTCCAAAGGAGTTTCAAGCTTGTTTTGGTTGTGGAAAGGGAATGAGAATCTAGCCTTGTCGCTTGCATCCACAATTAGTAGTACAAATGACGTTCTTGTCTAATGATACTGAATTGCAATTTACTTGTTTATATTTTTGTGCGTTGGTAGTATGTATTGATCTGCCTAATGCTTGTACGATGCAGGACATTATAAAAGGGATACATGGTTTAATGGGTTGACTTTTCCCAAGTGCTAACTGATCCTTATGGTTATAAATATGAACTTGTTTGTTGTTCATCTTGGGACACTTTTGTCCTTGCTATGCATGTGCTTGCAACATTACGTACCTGATGCTATATCAGGTGGTAGTATAGTCCACTAACTTCTATAAGGAATGAGCTATGCATTAATGGATATTTTGGATGTGCATGTGGTCTCATGGTAGTAATGTAGTCCACTAAGTTTGATCCACATTTTTGTTTTCCCTATATGTGTATATATGCCTGATGCCCATGATTTCCCATGTAATCCATGACTAAGCTCTAGGTACTCCGAGATATTAGATGATATTGATGCTGGATAAATCTTATCACCTACGTACATTTAGTCGTGCTAGAATCAAATGTGTTACTCTCGACGGTGGAACGCATTATGGACCAGTTTGGTGTTATATATATGATAGTATATTTATTGTTGATCCTAATTTAAATTCTAAAGCACTACTGTCACATCTTATCAATTGATTTTACGTGGGATGAATTTGATCCGAATATCTAAGATCCGTCTATACGGTAGTTAAGAAACGTCGTTTGTAGCTTGGGTATCGAATTTTTAGTGCTACCAGATGTATTAGTGTGGATACAATGGAGTAAGAATTTTAAATACTCGAAAGCATGTACATGACTTGGTTTGACCTCTTTAAATGTTTTAAACTAGCACCCTTGATTGATTCCACTAATATTTCTTTCTTTATGTAAATCTGATAATTTGTAGTGCAGCGGATACAGACTGAACGGTACTGATGTGCAAGAATGAATGGTAATTTTTTTTTTACTTTTCTCTCAATTCTGGTCCTCTGAATGTCTTCATGGTATTTTAATTATTGGTTTGGGAAGCTTGCTATTGGATAGCTAGTGCATGGGAAATGCTTGTGTATCTATTCTAGTTAGGGTTTAAGCTACCACCCTTTTTCAAGGAAAATGGACTCTGTTTGTGATAATTGTTGGTTGAGTCTTGTTGTGCTTCAAGAGTATTATGAGATGCTTATAAAAGAAAATGTTGCTCATTGGATTAGCTATTCAAATCTAGTAGTTAAGTAACGTATTAACTGTACATTTAAATTGATGACTTGACGTATTTAGATGTGATGGTTAATGGTAGTGGGAATATCGTGGTTTCGTTGGAATTTGCTGGTAAATTACTCTTAGGCAGATATGAATTTCTATAGAGGATTAAGGAATTGGTGTGTGTTTCTATTAATTAATCTTTGTATAAAAGAAACCGTTCGTTTTGCATTTAAAATGAACTAATGAACAACTTTTAAAGTTTCTTTTTGGGTATCATTGGCTTACTCAAGAGTAGTGCTCTGCGCGTAATTTATACTGTATTTGGGCCGAATCAGTTTACTTGATAGCTGATAAGAGATAGTTGCTATTGTGGGTAGTTCATACTATCTAAACTAAAATGACGAACTACGGTCGTGCTTGATCCCTTCGAGCAACAGAGAGGGTACGTAGGCAGCCGACGAACTACGGTCGTGCTTGATCCCTTCGAGCAACAGAGAGGGTACGTAGGCAGCTGCTATGCGGTTCAGCACAAATCCGCACTGTTGTTCATATCATTTGAAAGTGGTGGTTGCTGTTGGACAGTTCATACCAGAGATAGTTGCTATTGTGGGTAGTTTATACTATCTAAACTAAAATGACGAACTACGGCCGTGCTTGATCCCTTCGAGCAACATAGAGGGTACGTAGGCAGCTGACGAACTACGGTCGTGCTTGATCCCTTCGAGCAACGGAGAGATCCCTTCGAGCAACGGAGAGGGTACGTAGGCAGCCTCTATGGAGAGGGTACGTAGGCAACCTCTATGCGGTTCAGCACAAATCCGCACTGTTGTTCATATCATTTGAAAGTGGTGGTTGCTGTTGGACAGTTCATACCACCTATTCAGAGATGATTGCAACCTTGACATTGGCAACTGGCCGTATAAATTATTGGAGTTAGCAACTGGCCATCTCCCGTTTTTGGGAAATTGGCCCGTGTTGATTTTGGCAACTGGTCGTCTGTTATTTTTGGGCAATTGGCCCGTGTTGATTTAGGAAACTGGCCGTCTATTTGGGCAATTGGCCCGTGTTAATTTTGGAAATTGGCCGTCTACCATTTGGGCAACTGGCTAACTTTAATTTTAGGCAACCGGCTCTCTTAGTTTTT
Source organism: Papaver bracteatum (assembly GCA_023529315.1). Taxonomy (NCBI): domain Eukaryota; kingdom Viridiplantae; phylum Streptophyta; class Magnoliopsida; order Ranunculales; family Papaveraceae; genus Papaver; species Papaver bracteatum. The sequence goes on along the minus strand of JAJJWX010002107.1, from coordinate 2,459,363 downwards.
GAAATTGGAACCCTTGTAGAGTTTTATGAGTATTATGGTATGAGACATATGCTCATAGAATTATGACCTTGAGACTAATGAGATTTCTACAGTGTGCAGGATTAAACGAAATTTTTACTTTGGTGGCGTATTAGAGAATCGGAGCTTGCCAAGCAATCCGTAATCCGACCCGCTGAAAGCAAAACTCTCTGATACGTCACAATACAGGTTGTGCGTTGTTCAATTAATTAGAAAATCCGACCTTATTGGTTGATTTAAATTGATTGACAATTGGATATTGGTACCATCCAAGTTATCTCTCTTTGATTAAGACTCGCAAATTGTATTTGCTTGAGTAAATCAAATTGAGAGATTGAGATAATAACTCCTTGAGATATTTTCTATTGATTGAGTCTAGTTGATTCTCTAGAAAGTAACTCGGAGTTGTCCATACAGATTGCTAATCGAAATATTGGGTGTGGTTGTTTGACCCCTGTTTTTTCAATTGGTATCAGAGCAGGCAAACACTTTAAATCTGATAAGTTTGTGTTTGTTCGTTCCTTAAAAATTGTCCCATGGGAAATTTCTTTGGAAAATTTGCTCCTGGCGTCTGTAATGCACGCCAAAATTTCTTAAAGATTGATCAAGATCTATTATAGTCAAAACCTCTGGTCTGTCATGATAATCCTATTTCATCTGAGAAGGAAGTTTTAGATGATATTTGTCAATCTAAAGAAAAAAAAAAAGGAGGTGAGATTAAAGAAACGTTCATGGCGCTCAATGATATGGAACCTCACAAGATTAACTACCGATCTCTATGAGTACTATCATAATGGATCAGCTGATAAAGATCTATTCATAGCATTCGAATACGTTTTTAGATCCTTAGAAAAACTTAATTCTGTTAAGTCTAAGAATCACTCCAAAAAGGGCTATGTACATATTAAACCTTTAAATAATATTGTACAACCTAGAAAACGGAAGAATCCTCCTTTTAGGCATATCAAGCAAAGGATTGAAAGCTCAGACTCCCCTGATTATCATCATTACGTTGATTACTTTATAGGGACTGTTTACACTGATCAACATAAAATGTTGCATGAGAATTTCTCTGCACATTATGCCTCTTGGTAACAAGACTGGCACTACCCCATATGTATATATCTTGAAATGCGACAAGAAATGGTTTGAATCGTGTACAGGTTTGTTTTGAAGTTTCAAATAAAGATTTTTGGTGCATCCATCTTGTCACGGAATGCATAATCCTTGATGTGCAAACGTCCAACAAAACCCCCTTGTTCTTTGTGGTTGAAGTTCGCAAATGGGTCCAAGCCCATGTTTGGTCTTATTAAGAGGAAGTTCGCACACTCTCTTCTTCCTCTCTCTCGTCCGCGTACGTGAACTTCTAGGGTTTTGTGTGGTGCCTCCAGTAAAGATTCTTTGGTGAATTTAAGAGAAAGGGTGTTCAAGATCACTTCAAGTGAGTAAATTCCTCTTGTTCCTTTCAATTTCTTAGACCTCACGATGAATTCAAAGGGATCAAAAAGGAGTTCCAAAAATTCAAATACCTCTAGTATGGATCTTCCTTGTGACCAAAATTCCCTTAGAATTAGGTTTGTGGATGATTCATGTGCTAGAATTTTTATGAAAATTTCATCTAAAGGTTTTATTTTAGAAAAGAAATTGGATATTTCTAGTGGACATGATGAGGATTTAGCTTGCTTTAAAAAATTCAATCATGGAAATATCTTTTGATGGTCTTGGTCAAGGTTTTGATTCTCTCACAAGAATTTTCTATGGCAACATTCATGATGTTGATCTTAATAAGATGGAATTCAAATCCATGGTAAATATAAAAAGGTTTCTTGTTGATAGAGAGCTTGTAATACCCAGTAAAAAATTTAAGGGTATTTTCGTATATTGATAAAAGGGTAATTTTGTAATGTAATAGATTATCTCAGCGAACTAGTGCTTGATCTAAGTCGTCATTAATTTTCATTTTATTAATTAATTAGAATTGATTGATTTTAACAAGAATATAAATAATTGATGGAGCTTGACATGTGACATGATGACATTTGTGTAACTTGATATTTATTGTATATAAGAAAAGAAAATACAGTATATGTTTTGCATGAGCTTATGGATGTCTTTATGATTTATTTTTAGAAAAGTGTGTACATATTATATACTATTAGGTGTCATTTTATAAATATAAATAATATAATTATGAATCGATTATTTTTGGCAATGTGTTAAGTTCATTAATTTAATTATAAGAATTATTATTGCTAGTTGTAATGTGAGGTGGAAATGGAAACAAATATATTTTATTAATGACTGGTTGCATGTTGATTATTTGGTAAATGTAAATAAAGAGAATTTAGTTTCCTTAATTGTCACAGTTAGTGATTACTGAATTTTTTTTGCATGGATTTTAAATGCATAAGAAAATTGAAATGGAAATTTTGAATTATTTTGGTAACTTAATAATTTGTGCTCTAGCTAATCAAGGATGTGAAATTAAAAATCTTGAATATATTTATAGACTTGACATGATTAAATATTGATAATAAATGTGGAATTTATTTTAGGTCTGAAAAGGAAGGAAATATATAATTTTGAAATTATGTTTAGGTGTATGAAAGGTAGATTTGGATAAAAATAGAAATAACATTAATATAATGGAAAGAAGAAATATCTTTGTCAAAAATAGAAATAACATTATTTATAAGAAAACGAAAACAAAAGATTATTGTGAGAGGAACGACGATAATTTGATATTTTGGGAGAGAAGACGATTATGTCGTTTAGAAAACATAAAAGTTTAGTCACTAGATAAAATAGAGAATAATATTGGAGATGATTATTTTGGTGTCGAAGATGGTGGATCGTGGTGTTTAAAAGTTAATAGCTTGTATTTTCATAACTTTTGGATCTTCCGAATTGAGGTAGGCGCAACACAATCAAAAATCTTATTTTTATTTAAGTTTCTTTTGATTTTGATTTTAATTAAAATTATGCTTGCAAGTTTTCATTAATATATGGATGATAATCGATGTTGTGAGCATGATTATGAATGTTGGGCTGCGGTCCATAGATTGTGATTCTTAAAAAATTATTTATGACGGGATACGAGATATCCTTGGGAACGGGTTTGTTTCCTAAACCCACGTGGGGCTCCCTGGGGCGAGCAGATTGATTGAATTTATTATTGTTTATGGATGTGGTGTTTCCATGTGTTCGCGGTGGTGTTAACCATGCTAGATGTTTTTAAATAGGAATTGAAAACTATTGCATAAAATGTTTTGTTGCTTCTTTGCCTACTGAGTGTCAAAACTCACGTCGTATTATGACAAAAATTCCAGATTTGACGCATGACAAGGAGTTGATCAATGTGGAGCCTTAAGAATAATTTTAGATCCTTAAATTTGTTGTTTATGCGTAAATTTTAGTTCAAAGATGTAATTAGTCTTAGATTCAAAGCTGTAAAATATTATATGAGTTGACTGTTTATCATTTTAATTTTTTAATAGGTTTTGATTTGATTCTTTTTGTAACAAATGTAAAACATATTAAGGGACATTTGATCAAAATTATAGAATTTTTGAGTTGTATACGTACTTTTAAAATGATTCTCTAGAAAAAAAAATCTAAGTATTCCGCTGCGAGAAAATTCTTATAACGAACATGAATTAATGAATTACTTAACGAGCTTGGGCTTAGTAGCTGGACTTTGGCTATGGTATCGAAGTAGCACTTCGGATTTTCGGGCATGGGATCCGGGCAGGATCCGGGGATCGAAAACCGGGGTGTTACAGAGCTAATTTCGAAGATTACCAACATATCGTTGGGAAACATGCGTCTCCCTAGACCAAGTGATGAACGTCCATCATGTGATGATATCTCTATTGGGCTATGTGGCAAGAAGGTGAAAAAGTGGGGGTCTAACAACCACACCCAATATTTCGATTAGCAATCTGTATGGACAACTCCGAGTTGTTTTCTAGAGAATCAACTAGACAGTTAGACTCAATCAATAGAAAATACTCAAGGAGTTATTATCTCAATCTCTCAATTTGATTTACTCAAGCAAATACAATTCGCGAGTCTTAATCAAAGAGAGATAACTTGGATGGTACCAAAGACCAATATCCAAGTGTCAATCAATTTAAATCAACAACCAATAAGGTCGGATATTCTAATTAATTGAACAACGCACTTGTATTATTTCAATTATATAAAAATATAATGCGCAAAATAAATAACACCGACACCAGAATTTTGTTAACGAGGAAACCGCAAATGCAGAAAAACCCCGGGACCTATTCCAGATTAAACATACACTGTATTAAGCCGCTACAGACACTAGCCTACTCCAAATTAACTTCGGTCTGGACTGTAGTTGAACCCCAATCAATCTCCCACTGATCCAAGGTACATTTATTCTCCTATGCCTCTGATCCCAGCAGGATATTGCGCACTTGATTCCCTTAGCTGATCTCACCCACAACCAAGAGTTGTTACGACCCAAAGTCGAAGACTTTAATAAAGAAATCTGTCTCACACAGAAAAGTCTACAAGATAGATAAATTCGTCTCCCACAAATAAACCTATGAGTTTTGTTCCGTCTTTTGATAAATAAAGGTGAACATGAACCAATCAATAACACCAGACTTATATTCCCGAAGAACATCTCAGTTTTATCAATCTCCTCACAATAAAATTAATCGACGCATCGAAGAAGATTATTGAGGAATCACAATCGATGAGACGAAGATGTTTGTGATTACTTTTATATCTTGCCTATCGGAGACAGAAATATTAAGCCAATTATTACAATTGTACTCGTACGATAGAAACAACAAGATCAAATCACACAACTACAAGAAAAGTAGTATTGGTTTGGCTTCACAATCCCAATGAAGTCTTTAAGTCGTTAACCTGGTTTTAGAAGAAGAAAACCAAAGGTTAAAGGAGAATCGATTCTAGCTTAGCAAACTAGTATCACACAGAATGTGTGGGGATTAGGTTTCCCAGTTGCTAGAGTTCTCCCTTATATAGTCTTTCAAATCAGGGTTTGCAATCAATGTTAGCTTGGTAACAAATCATTCAATATTCACCGTTAGATGAAAACCTGATTAGATTCAAGCTAATATTTCTCAACCGTTAGATCGAAAACTTAGCTTGTCATACACACATGTACTTGACGATTTTGAGTTTGTGTAACCGTACCCAAACGTGTACAATAGTTGGTTCAATACTAGTTAACCAAATGGTTAGCCAAATGATAACTTTCATATCAACCATATTCTTCTTCACCATAGCTAGTCCAAATGACTCAAATAAACTAGTTAGAGATTTGTTCAATTGCTATGAGATCTCATGTACTACATAAGACACATTTGAAGCAAAAATGATCTGATTCACTTTAATCGATTCATGAACTATAAAGCCACGGTTTGCAATAGCATTCCTTAGTTTATTAAGATAAGTTCACAAACATCGTTTTTAGACATAACCACTTAAGTTCGCGGACTCAAGTTAACCGGTTGGAGTTCCCAAACTCCAGCATAAATTCTCGGGTTTGAGAACTTCCGTCAGTTCGCGTACTGAAACCGAGCTACAACTCCAGCAGAAATTCTTGGGTTCGAGAACTACGCACGCTCGCGGACTGAGTTTGCGGACTGAGTTGGCTGCTCAAGTTCCGGTTTCACTTGATCAACAAAGTTTGCAAACTACGGTTCAAGTGCTAAGGATTTATACATATATGTGTTACCACAACAATGTTTATATCCCCCAATGGTTATATTGTCTAAACTCTCATTTCAATCATTGAAACATTCTCAGAGGACGTTATATAGTTGTTATTCACAAACTATTTTTAGTCAGAGCGATTTCCAAAATGATTGAAACATAACATGACTTTCTTCACTAGGTAAAGATGAACTTGACTAAAGCGAAAGATTTACTAACACATATTTCGAGAAATAGATAAGCGAGATATACTCAGCTCGAAATATCACATGTGTATATTCTTAGTGTATATAGTAATACGACTTTTGTCTTAAGATAAGAGATATAGTAGATAGACTTCTGAGTGATAGATAAGTTCAAGTCTCCACATACATTTTAGTCGATGAAGATCCACTGGTTCCTTGAGTAGTCCTTCGTCTTATATGATGATTTCCATGGAGTTATTGAGCTCAACTACACTTTATATCCTAGTCCGAGACCTTAGCTATAGTAAACTAGAAATCAATACTTTATAGTTTTGATCACTAACATTGAAAAAAATGCTTGAGATAGCAACGCATGCGAGTTCGACCGAGCAATACTATAACAATCTCCCCCTTTGTTAATTTTAGTGGAAAAACTATTAATACATATGGAATACAAAAAATATATAAATAAACTTTGTAGATCCTACTCGAAATCTTCGTCACTTCCAAGTAGTTCAATGATCCCAAAGGTTGTAAGTTTAGCATCATCGTTGTTGAAAATCCGTAGCTATAACAATGAGAAAATCATCGTTTCTCAATCATTGTTATACAATGTCATAGTATTATTACACATCGTCAAAGTCCAATTGCATCACAACTTCAACAACAATACTATGGTGATATTTCACTCCCTCCTTAGTCAATACTCCATCTCACATGGAAACCACTCCCCCTTACATAATGATTCGAAAACCATATGTATTTGTAGTGTGTGAACAACATATTAATTCTCCCCCTTTTTGTCAATAAAATTGGCAAAGGTACAAGAACGGGATCCTAATGAAATTTCCGTAAGAGACATTTCATGACCAAAGGTAAATGTATATCATCTTATTTAGATGCAATCATAAAGCCGAAGCTAAATGCATTCATCAAGGAGTTTATAAAGACGCAAGATAACCCCTATATTATTCCACAGCCGCACTCCCCACAAAGATTTGGCAATTAAGCACAAGTTCAAAAGGACTCTCCCCCATAATATGTCATTCCCAAAGGAACAACAAGAGAGACCTTAATTTCAAGAGAAAAGAAGGATTTTTCTTTAGACTCAACAAATTACATACATGTATGAATTTGGAATCCAACAAGAAATATTCAATCATATTAACCCAAGCGAACCAATATTAATTTGACTAAATATGGTCAACACAAGTAAACTTATGAAGACTTAATAACTCGATTAGATTATTCACAAGAGAACTCATAATTAATCTAACCGGGATACACAATTAAACTAATCAAAAAAGTAATCAATTCAATCGTTTATACTCACATAAGAAATTCTATGGAGCGATGACTAAGTTAATCATAAAAATAACCAACCCAGTCAATCATGCTCAACATGAGAAAATCCTTACGGAGTCATAACTAAATAATCACACATGATGATTGATTTAGTCCAAAATACTCGACGTAAAGTACCTTACGGAACAAAACTAAGCTAATCACAAAAATAATCAACTTTGGTTGTCTAATGCTCAACATAAGTCACAATACGGAGTCTCACAGTAATGCACACAGAATAGATCAGGGAAGCTCAATTACTGCGGAATTCACAAGGATTCATTCTATGTTTCAATCACCATTCTATGTTTCCATCACAAGAGATTTTAACCTATCTTACATCAAAAATTCACAATATAGGCTTAACTTTTGTGTTTTTCAAAAGTCTATTCATCATTTTATCAATATTTGCATATCAATTCACGAACGACTTTACGTTTGACAAAATATGGGACAATCAAGTTGTTTATGGGTGAAAACTATTTTTGCTGGTTTTGGTAATTTGGGGTGTGTGGATGAGAAATGAATCTAAACCCTAAACAAATGCATTGCATGGGAGTGCTTTTGATTCGAGAGATCAATCTATACAATTCTGGCCTAAACCAAGAAATGGTCGTTCCAGACTTGTTTCGGTCACAAAATGAAGGAGATGGGTTTGATCTTAGGGAGGGAAGCCAAGAAGGTGTTGACATTGTGAAGGTGTAGGATGTTTTATGACTTGTAACAGAAAGGTGAGAAGGCTTATGGATAATGCAATCATGTCGCAAAGGATTCCTAAAGGGGCGCGGCATGCCACCTTCAAGGCGCGCGTTTCGAGACGACCAAGCTTGGTTTGTCTCAGCCGTTTGGTCCGGCGTGTAGATGGTAGGCTGGTATTCACGCCTATACCTGATTGTCCCATGGAAACATGATCTAAGCCACTCAATTCGTCCGGCGAAGTTGAGTGGTCGAAATCAGTTTATGATATGGGAAGTGTGACCACGCTAGTTTGGGCGTGCGATTTGGAAAAACCAGGCATGGTATGCCTTGGTCGGTCGGGTGAGGAGATATATGGATCCACGGTGATCATGTTGATGTTCATTGGACCTATTCAATTGTCTCTTAAACTCTTCATTCGATCAAGAGAAAACGGATGCTCGTGATCAATACAAACCCTAATTAGGGTTTGGCCGTTCGTCATGCCTTGTTTTGGGCGCACGAATTGGGACAACCAACCATAGTTGGTCTTGACCGACTGGTCATGTGTGTAGACGGTCCCACGGTGATTGTGTTGACATGATCTGGGACCTTTGAATCTACATCTACATCCTCCATCTATGCCTGCGAAGATGGATGGTTGAGATCGTTTTGCGACACATGTAATGTGCCGCAAACCCTAATTTAGGGTTTCTTGTCCATTCTGCTTGGGTTGGACGGTTTGGCAAGCTATGCCACCCATTTTGGGAAGGCCGACCATGCGGGACCCGCGTTGGGTCGGCAGTGAAATTTCCAATACCTCCTTGGGGTCATGGATTCGATTTGGGCCATCCAATCACACTGGTGAAGTTGGATGATCGCGATTATTACTAGACTTCTATGGACAGTCTGGATGCTCAATCGGGCTAGTATAACACTTCGAGAGATGTATTCTCAATCGGGCTAGTATAACACTCCGAGAGTTACAGCCTATACGGGAATTTCGTGCATGGATCACTGTTGGTACTTGGATATTCATGCTACTATGCTGCGAGTAACAATCAATCATCATGCCGCACCAACAATGAGAGTTCTTCTAGGAACAACACAGGAAATACAAGGCGTTTTATGCATTAATCAATAATGCTAAAATTCACAGAATATTCGGGGATTGTTGCTACATGCTCTATTATAGGTGAATTAATAAAGCGAAGAAGTATTCATCACTTATCAAATGGCCTTATCCTCTCTGCAGGACGGCTTGTACAAAATATTGGTTTTACAACTTTAGCCCTGAACTAAAATCCACCATCAACACAGGTTCACGGACGTAAACACACATATCCCATCAAAATATTGCAATATATCAAATCAAAAGATTAATACTGCAACCATCATCTTCCAAACAAGTTTAGAATTTAAACCAATAAACCTAAAAATAAGAAGATGAAACTTTGGATATAGCTATGTGTAGTCACAATGATGGCTATTCCAAACACTGCTAATAAACCTTTGTAGAAGATAATGAGGATGATGGAGGTTCAGTCCATGATGAAGGAAGCGTCTCCGCGCGTAATGAGGAGCCTGATCAGTCTGGCGAGGCGGGAGACGAGGCTATGAAAGATGCCAACCTCGAGATTTGGAGGAATGACGATGTAAAAGCTTCTGGAAACACCACACCCGCGATGGTTGTAGACGCTACCCCTTCTCAAGAGCTCCCCGTGACTTCTAACGCGTTAGTCATGCACTCCAGTGCTGGTGTCATCTTTGAGCCTTCTTTTGATGTTCCTTTCAGAGATCATGTGCAGGTTGGAGGGTTCAGCGTGCCAGCTAAGTATGAAGAGTTATATACCAAAATATGGAAGAAGTATGGTCACATCGCCACTACCAAGAAGCTTACAAGTCTCATTGAATTAGTCAAACGTGTCGAATAAGCTTTATCTTCTATCCACGACATGAGCATTGTGACTGGGCGCACCGCTTCTGAAGAAGTAATCGAAAACTGGGAGTTATACCGGGACGTGTTCGTGAAGTATGAGTTTAATGCCTCCTGGTTCTGTGAGGGCTCGCTAAAATCCAAAAGATGCAAGCTGAAACGCGTGAAGTCCCTTCTGCAGACAACATCTCTTGCCAAGAAGAAAATATTGAAAGGCTGTCTCATGAGTTGAAGCTGGAACAGGCTTTTATCTAGAAGATGAAATCCGCCCATGCAGAGAAGGATGAGTTGTTGCTGAAGGACTTCCCTTGAACGGTTTATGCCGTCTATTTATGTTTTTTTTTCCTTTCGTTTTTAGGAGTTTCTAAGTGATGCGGGGATTTCCTTTCACAATCTTGATTTTAGGTTTTGAACTAGTAGGTGATTGGATTTTTGAAACGGCTCTTTTGAGATAGTTCTTGGTGAATGATTTTTTGAGAGAGAGGTTATTCTAAATGAAATTTGCATTCTGGTTATGAGTAATGTGGCTAATACAACAATATTTATATGAATTTGTAAATATCTTGCTAGCATGAAAGGAGACAAACATAGCGTCTGATCATTGAATCTTTCTCATGCGGGATGCCAAGTCCCCAGTAAACTCTAAAACCATCTTGTAAAAATTGCGTGATAAAACTTACTTGCTTTTGGAATTCTATCGGCATGAATTTAGACCTCCCCTAGTTCTTACTTCGAGAAATTGCATGCATTAATCTTCAGAGACAAGCAACAAATCTTCGGAACTAAGATTCTCTTGGAAAATGCGCTTCAGGGCATTGCATTCACTGGTGGGGTGGTGAAGAAAACGATGATAGTGACAATATCTCGGATCTACCATCTCCTGATCAGTTGGTTGTCGCCATACCTGAGGCAATTGGACTTCCCCGTCTTGTACCCACATCTCCAATAATTCCAAGACCTTATTCATGGAAAATGGGAAGTGCAGGTATGTTGATCCAGGCTTTTCTTGCTTTGACAGGCGCTGCTGTGATATCTCTTGATGACTTTGATATGAAGAACATTTTGGAGTCGGGATGTGTGCCAACACATACGCTGCCCGCTTGGGTGGCCGCCTCCGCTGAGGCGTTGCTGCTTTCAAATGTCTTGTGTCAACTAGAGCATCATCGTCATATGGCTGAGTCAGGTATCCCCAGCCTCTGTGATCATGTGACTCTTGGCTGATTTCTCCCTCTTCAGGTGGCTCTTCGCTTGGCTGAAAAGTTGCGGCAGATTGGGCAGCTTTCTGTACTTCGGCAAGGGTATTGAGATATAAATATTCCAGTAAGTTCTCATAGGATGGCTCCTTTCCTTTGTCTGATAAAGGTTGCGGCATTCTTGACACGTTCTTTCCTCTATAGAGTTGCTTTGAGCCTCCTTCGTTAGATGGATTATGCTGTTCGTCTCTCCCTGGCCTCCTGGTGTATCCACGTGTTCCTTATGCGTCCTGATTGGTAGAAACACAATTTATAGATAGAGATTCGACTGTGTCGTCGTTCGTGATACTCTCCGGGTAGGCATCTGCAGAACCTTCTTGGAATTGAACTGCTATATCATTCAGAAGACGGAATGTCTCGCTCTGCCTTCTAGTGATACCAACTTGGTTTGATAGGAAATCTTCTAGCATTCTGGATATATTCTCCATGTGGTTTGGATCACTCACGGCCTCCGGATAACTCGGCTGAGGAGAATACATCGTAAGACAGAAACTGGACTTTGCAATTGAAAGAAATGAACAGGTCAATAATTGAAATGGACCTAAGATTTATCCCCTTGAAATTGAGAAGATCGAATTGGGTATTGAAAGATGAAATTAGGAATTGGAAATTGATTTTGCTACCTAGAGATTAATCTCCCACTGTGGTCGCCAATTGTTTATGGGTGAAAACTATTTCTGCTGGTTTTGGTAATTTGGGGTGTGTGGATGAGAAATGAATCTAAACCCTAAACAAATGCACTGCACGGGAGTGCTTTTGATTCGAGAGATCAATCTATACAATTCTGGCCTAAACCAAGAAATGACCGTTCCAGACTTGTTTCGGTCACAAAGTGAAGGATATGAGGTTGATCTTAGGGAGGGAAGCCAAGAAGGTGTTGAGATTGTGAAGGTTTAGGCTGTTTTATGACTTGTAATAGAAAGGTGAGTAGGCTTACGGATAATGCAAGCAGGATCTGGGTGTTTCGAATATAATTGTACTAACACTTGATTTCTATGTTATCTTTTTCTTGTGTTGGAAATAGGGAGGAGAACCTATTTATACAAGTCATTTAAGCCTTATTCACATCTCTTTGGAAGTGGAGGAAGTGGAGTGATAGAGTAGTGGAGTTGTGTGTTATTGTCACACGATTAATCTTGCCCACTTCTCCTATCATCACTAACCGTCCATGTCTTCCTGACACGTTCTTGTGATGGCGTATTGCACGCTGTACGCTGTAAACCACCAGACCAATACCCCAGTATGTATCCCCCAGTTTGTGACATGATTGATGTTTCGAGTGTGTGGATCGTGGGACCCACAAAAGGTAGCATGTAATGCTAGTTAAATAACTAAGTTATTTAGGAAGTCGATACTTGTAAAGCATCGTGTGTATTCTTTACATGTTATGCATCGAATGTATTTGGCATATATGAAGCATCGATGTTGAGCATTATTCCCTGCCTACTTCATGTGATGGTTTGGAAGCTGCGCTAGCAAGCCCTCCCTTGGCCGACCACATGGTGTGGTAGAGTGGAAGACGGTGATCACGGTGATACCTCACTGGTCGCCTAACTCATATCCTAGGTCGTCCGTCCAGGCTGGCGAAGTTTGACGGACAAGATGACTTGCGACCCACATATGCGACCATCGGATTATGGTTTAGGAGGTGCGCGAGTGAACTCTTTCAACTTGGTCGAATCCAAGACCGGGAGACGTTTCATGGCGGACCGATCATGCATGCGTGTAGATGGCATGCTGATGTCCATGTCCATGCTTCACTATCCCACAAAGGTTTGATCTAGGCCACTCAAATTTACCGCTGAAGTTGAGTGGCTGAGATCGATTTGCGACAAACATCATATGTCGCAAAGGATTCCTAAAGGGGCGCGGCATGCCACCTTCAAGGTGCGCGTTTCGAGAATACCAAGCTTGGTTTATCTCGGCCGTTTAGTCCGGCGTGTAGATGGTAGGCTGGTATTCACGCCTATACCTGACTGTCCCATGGAAACGTGATCTAAGCCACTTAATTCGTCCGGCGAAGTTGAGTGGTCAAGATCAGTTTATGATCTGGGAAGTGTGACCACGCTAGTTTGGGCGTGCGATTTGGAAAAACCAGGCATGGTATGCCTTGGTCGGTCGGGTGAGGAGATAGATGGATCCACGGTGATCATGTTGAGGTTCACTGGACCTATTCAATTATCTCCTAAACCCTTCATTCGATCAGGAGAAAACGAATGCTCGTGATCAATACAAACCCTAATTAGGGTTTGGTCGTGCGTCATGCCTTGTTTTGGGCGCACGAATTGGGACAACCAACCATAGTTGGTCTTGACCGACAGGTCATGTATGTTTATGGGCCCACGGTGATTGTGTTGACATGCTCTGGAACATTTGAATCTACATCTACACCCTCCATCTATGCCTGCGAAGATGGATGGTTGAGATCGTTTTGCGACACATGTAATATGCCGCAAACCCTAATTTAGGGTTTCTTGTCCATTCTGCTTGGGTTGGACGGTTTGGCAAGCTATGCCACCCCTTTTGGGGAGGCCGACCATGCTGGATCCGCGTTGGGTCGGCAGTGAAATTTCCAATACCTGCTTGGGGTCATGGATTCGATCTGGGCCATACAATCAAGATGGTGAAGTTGGATGATCGCGATCATTCCTAGACTACTATGGACAGTCTGGATGCTCAATCGGGCTAGTATAACACTCCGAGAGATGTATACTCAATCGGGCTAGTATAACACTCCGAGAGTTACAGCCTGTATGGGAATTTCGTGCATGCCTCACTGTTGGTACTTGGATATTCATCTACTCTACTGCGAGTAACAATCAGTCATCATGCCGCATCAACAATGAGAGTTCTGCTAGGAACAACACAGGAAATACAAGGCGGTTTATGCATTAATCAATAATGCTAAAATTCATAGAATATTCGGGGGATTGTTGCTACATGCTCCATTCTAGGTGAATTAATAAAGCGAAGAAGCATTCATCACTTATCAAATGGCCTTATCCTCTGCAGGACGGCTTGTACAAAATATTGGTTTTACAACTTTATCCCTCAACTAAAATCCACCATCAACACAAGTTCACGGACGTAAACACACATATCCCATCAAAATATTGCAATATATCAAATCAAAAGATTAATACTGCAACCATCATCTTCCAAACAAGTTTAGAATTTAAACCAATAAACCTAAAAATAAGAAGATCAAACTTTGGATATAGCTATGTGTAGTCACAATGATGGCTATTCCAAACACTAGTTATTTTTCTAAACAAAAGAGAAAAAATAGAAGATTTACTAGGTAATAAGATTTCCATAGAACATTTCACTTACTTTGCATACTCTTCTCATATTCTCTGTATTCTTCAAGCTCATCTTCGATCAGATCAATTCTAGATTCCATATTTTCCATCTTTTCTTCAAGTCTCTTGGAAGAAGTTTCTAAATCACTTTTCAGGGCACGAACTTGTTCCAAGACTAGATTCATTGTCAAGGAGAGATTTTAAAAATGAGAAACAGAGATGTTCCCTTCCAGAGAGGATCCATGAAAATCAGGGTTCACACCATTATCCGAAGAATCAAATCGTATCTTCTTTGAAGGAAAGAGAATAGTCCAAACATCACTTTCTTTGGTTGAAAGACTTGAAGAGGACATTGTAGAAGAGATAGATGAAATGTTTACTGGAAAAAAAAACTTCATTTTAAAGAAAATTGAGAAGATAAGTATCCAAAATAACCTTTGACCAAAACCCTAACAGAAACATAACGATTAATCACAACCATCTTGAAGATTATGATTTATTTATTTTTGTCTAAGAGAGATAGATAAAAAATTCTCAATATAGTGTTATAAACTGTACATGTTCTAATCCTATTCAGGATCGTGTAAATTCTTTTGGGATGATGAAGTTATACTTTGTTTATGTCTTGTTTTTAATAAAGAAGAGTTGTGAACATCACCCTTTCTTTTCTTTAGCATAGATTTGAACGCTTTGATTGTTGATTTTCGGAAACTATGCATTCTATTGGAAATCTCTGTTACAAGAGCTGAGGGTTTTGTATGAGATTTATTCTTCTTCTTCTGCAACCAATCTTGTATAGAATAGAATTTTTTTTTCTGTTTCTTAGTGCTCCATATTTTCATATGGTCCTGATAATCACAAGCAGGATGTACAAGGTTAGATACGTTCTTGTGATTCTCTATACTATCCTCGTTTCTAGAGTGACTTAGGAAAGGTACAAAATCAAGAGAGTTTTGCTGAGAACTTTTTAATGAAATAATCGAAAAGTTTTTAAAATCATGATTTCACATCATCACCTTATTTAAATTAGACAGTTCCCTTTCCATATTTTCAATCCTTTTAAATACGACTTCCTTATCTCATAGAAGGACTTCTGAACAAGTAGGATTGTTTATCATGGAGTAATCAGGACTGTTTGGAGGACATTCATGATTATTAGCAAACATATTGAGTGAACCTTCATAGATATCATTCTCAGGACAATAGTCAATATTAGCCATCCATGCTTTTGTTAACTCACTCACTTCCATGTTTGGATATTTAGAAGTATCATGAATACTTTTATAGCACTTGAAGCAGGAATTATTAACATAGTTTTTCTGAACTTTTTTATTGATTGACTGCCTTTTCTTTTGACACTTTCTTTTACTCTGTCTATGATATTTCTTAAGTTGTTGTATAAACAGTGACAGAGTTAAATTAAAGCAATTCTCATCTCTTTTGTCAACCAATTTTGGACGTCGAGACTTGAGGTCAGATGCAGCAACATAGTTGCTAGTCCGGTGACGTTTCTCTCTTTGTTCTAGTTCAAGATCGAAAATTTTTAACTTTCCGGATAGAGAGTTTCTGGAAAGTGTATCAAGGTTATTTCCCTCAACGATGGCATGCTTCTTAGAATCGTATCTAGATGGCAGCAATCTGAGAATTTTCATCACAATGTCCTTTTTAGGAATAGTCTTACCCAATGCAAAATATGCATTAACAATTTCAGACACTTTTTGATTAAACTCATCAAATCTTTCTTCATCTTCCATACTAAGGTTTTCCCAATCGGAATTAAGATTTGGAATTATAACATCCTTTTCACTGGAATTACCTTCGAATACGATTTCTAAGATATCCCAAGCTTCTTGCGACATAGTGCAATTAGACACATGGTGCTGAAGATTTGGGGTAATGGCATGTATGATGGCATTCAAACCGTCGGAGTTTTGCTTTGCAGCAAGAATCTCTGCAGGAGTGTATTCACCAATATTCTTTGGAACGTTTACACCTCCAACTGCCTCAACGGGAGCATCATATCCATTAATAACATATACCCTGATTTAAAATCATGAGCTTAAAGAAAAGCTCGCATAGCAATTTTCCACCATAAGTAATTAGAGCCATCGAAGACTGGTGGTACGTTTATTGAGATAGCACCTCTGCCCATAGAGTCAGATCGCTACAAACACAGACTTGTAAGGTCTTGAATGTGTTTACCTGCTCTGATACCAATTGAAAAAGCGGGGGTCTAACAATCACACCCAATATTTCGATTAACAATCTGTATGGACAACTCCGAGTTGTTTTCTAGAGAATCAACTAGACAGTTAGACTCAATCAATAGAAAATACTCAAGTAGTTATTATCTCAATCTCTCAATTTGATTTACTCAAGAAAATACAATTCGCGAGTCTTAATCAAAGAGAGATAAATTGGATGGTACCAAAGACCAATATCCAAGTGTCAATCAATTTAAATCAACAACCAATAAGGTCGGATATTCTAATTGATTGAAAAATGCACAACCTGTATTATTTCAATTATATAACACAATATAATGCGGAAAAGAAATAACACAGACACCAGAATTTTGTTAACGAGGAAACCGCAAATGCAGAAAAACCCCGGGACCTAGTACAGATTAAACATACACTTAATTAAGCCGCTACAGACACTAGCCTACTCCAAATTAACTTCGGCCTGGACTGTAGTTAAACCCCAATCAATCCCACACTGATCCAAGGTACAGTTATGCTCCTATGCCTTTGATCCCAGCAGGATATTGCGCACTTGATTCCCTTAGATGATCTCACCCACAACCAAGAGTTGCTACGACCCAAAGACAAAGACTTTAATAAACAAATCTGTCTTACACAGAAAAGTCTACAAGATAGATAAATTCGTCTCCCACGAATAAACCTATGAGTTTTGTTCCGTCTTTTGATAAATCAACGTGAACAGGAACCAATCAATAAAACCAGGCTTATATTCCCGAAGAACAGCTCAGTTTTATCAATCACCTCACAATAAACTTAATCGACGCAACGAAGAGGATTATTGAGGAATCACAAACGATGAGACGAAGATGTTTGTGATTACTTTTATTTCTTGCCTATCGGAGATAGAAATCTCAAGCCAATTATTACAATTGTACTCGTATGATAGAAACAACAAGATCAGATCACACAACTATAAGAAAAGTAGTATCGGGCTGGCTTCACAATCCCAACTACAAGAAAAGTAGTATGATAAAACTGAGTTGTTAACGACTTAAAGACTTCATTGGGATTGTGAAGCCAGACCGATACTACTTTTCTTGTAGTTATGTGATCTGATCTTGCATCTTCTATAATACGAGTACAATTGTATAATTGGCTTGAGATTTCTATCTCCGATAGGCAAGATATAAAATTAATCACAAACATCTTCGTCTCATCGTTTGTGATTCCATAATATCTTTTTTCGCTGCGTCGATTAAGACTATTGTGAGGTGATTGATAAAACTGAGCTGTTCTTTGGGAATATAAGTCTGGTTTTATTGATTGGTTCCTGTTCACCTTGATTTATCAAAAGACGGGACAAAACTCATAGGTTTATTCGTGGGAGACGAATTTATCTATCTTGTAGACTTTTTTGTGTGAGACAGATTTGTTTATTAAAATCTTCAACTCTGGGTCGTAGCAACTGTTGGTTGTGGGTGAGATCAGTTAAGGGAGTCAAGTGCGCATTATCCTGCTGGGGTCAGAGGCGTAGGAGCATAACTATAACTTGGATCAGTGTGAGATTGTTTGGGGTTCAACTACAGTCCTGACCAAAGTTAATTTTAAGTAGGCTAGTGTCTGTAGCGGCTTAATACAATGTATGTTTAATCTGGACTAGGTCTCGGGGGTTTTCTGCATTTGCGGTTTCCTCGTTAACAAAATTCTGGTGTCTGTGTTATTTCTTTTCCGCATTATATTTTTATATAATTGAAATAATACAGGTTGTGCGTTGTTCAATCAATTAGATCATCCAACCTTATTGGTTGTTGATTTAAATTGATTGACACTTGGATATTGGTCTTTGGTACCATCCAAGTTATCTATTTTTGATTGAGACTTGCATATTGTATTTGCTTGAGTAAATCAAATTGAGAGATTGAGATAATAACTCCTTGAGATATTTTCTATTGATTGAGTCTATTTGATTCTCTAGAAAGTAACTCGGAGTTGTCCATACAGATTGCTAATCGAAATATTGGGTGTGGTTGTTAGACCCCCGCTTTTTCAAAAACAACAATCATGTCGTAAAGTCATAAAATCATTCACATATATATAAACAAAGCAAAGTCAAACATATGTGGACATTATTCCTTTCATAGTTACATATATAAACATAATATCAGTTCAAACATGTGAATTAGAGTAAACTGTGGGTAAATTTTCATTCTAATATGTATGACTAAATAGTTAATTTCTTAATGTTTATATATATATATATATACAAATACGTGAACAAACATCTCCTGTGGGTGATAATTATTCTTATGTGATTGTATTAAAACGATGTAGACTTATAATGAAATGTTAAGATAACATAATACTTTAGTATCACTGTGGTGATAGCCAAAGAGCATACAATTTAGCAGTGGTGTAAAACATGCCGGCCCAGCATAGCACAACCCATGAAATCACGTGCTTAGCGTGCTATGTGTCGTGTTGTACTGTGCCGGAGATTATGACGTGTTGTGCCGTGCTGGGCTGGGCTGTGCCAGAAAAATAAACATGATGTGCCGTGCTGTGTTGTTCCAGGCACACTTATTTTATATTTTCCAATATAAATGTTTTCCAAATATTTATGTATTATATGTGTTATTATGGAAATAAGTTAACATAACGATAGTAAAATGTCAATAATTGGCTACAATAACGTTTTTTTTTTTGAAATAGACACAAAGTGTGATGTATTATGCCATGGTTTGTAATATTTTATTCATATTATGACGTGCTTTCTTAACGTGTCGTGTTGTGCCGTGCCACGTGCTAATCCGTGTCGCGTGCTGTGCTGGGCTACTGTGCCAATTAGGCAAACCCAGCACGTCCCATTTAACTCACGTGTTGTGCCGTGCTGGGCTAAGTCACGTGTTGTGCTGGGCTGTGCTCGTGCTGGCACAACCCAATTTACACCTCTAAGTCAATGGTCAAAGTAAGTCATGCATAAGTCAAACGGACAGTCAAAGTCAACAATTAGAGTCAACATGTGGAAGTCAGACAGTCAAAGTCATATGTAAGGAAGTCAAACAGACAGGCAAGGTCAATAGTCAATAATGGAAGTCAAACGGTCAGTCAAGATTTCAAGTACTCAACGTTTCCACTTCATGTCAAACAGACTTTACGTCTGACCTTTGAAGACGTTTACGCATAACTTATTTAACCAAGCCCAGCAAAGAACTAACAAACATACATAGTTACAGAATCATAAAATTTTTTAAAATAGTATCACCGTGAATGCTGTTCAACCCTAGCATACGTTATGAGTAACAAACGGACGATTTGATTACCTTGCGCATAAATAAAAAAAATAGATTTTTAATCAGTAACTAATCACATCATTATGTTTTAACACATCAAGCAAAAAATCATATGAGATCATATCATTTTCAATCGGATGAAACAACACATCAAATCTTTCTTATATTTATAAGTCCAAAATCATAGAAACATATCAAGCTATTATAGGTGAGCCCATATTATAATTAACATGATATAAAACTTAAAAAAATATATATATAGCTGCACGATTTATTTGCTCAATCAATAAAATTAAATATCAATCAAGTAAGACAAAATATTCATATTTAGAAATGGTACATAAAAAAGATTATTAGTAAGCAAACAGACATACTATTGGATTGATATAAACACAACAATTTCATATAACATCATAGAAAATCATAGAGTTCTAAAACAGTCTCTTGATGCCAAATATAAGAATTATTTTATATATATAACGGTCGGATCTTCAAACTATATGATAATCACAATATACATAGTTATGTTAAAGTAAAAGAGTACCTGAGGATGCCATTGATTGAATCCAAGATGTCCTCCAAGAACACCCCTTGAGAAGAATAGTTTGTAGAACTTTTGGTTTCTCCTTCTTGACCCTTTTCTTGTGTAAATGAATAAATAAAATTCTTGAACCTAATATTGATGGTTATTGAGTTCCTTTTATAGGTAGAAGGAGGACCAAGGTTCATAGGATTAGAATTAACATTCAATCTCATCCGTCCATCAAGGAAGAGGGAATATGAAAGGATCCAAAAATTGCAACCAACATATTTAGCATAATTCATAATTAACCAAGTTATTGCATGGACCAAGAGGATATTTATATGTGCATAAATATTCTTACAGTTACATCCCAGAGGGTAACGATACTAGTGGGAATCTTACTACAGTCCATTTGGTTTGGATGTTGTTTGATAGGGCATGAGCTGTCAGACAGTGCGCAGCTGAATTTTTACTTTTTGGTATGAACGTGAAGGTGCAGTTATCAAAACATGGTTGCAACCTCCTGATGTCATCTAAGATTTTCCAAACTAGAGTGTCAAAAGGTCCGAGTTTGGTACCAGCGCCACATCAATTACCATTACTATCTCTGGCTACAACAACACAAGCAAAGTGACCATTCTTCCACGCAGCATCAACACTGGTTTTGATTATTGAAGAAGAAGGAGGTGACCAAATCTACAGATGTCTAACTGAGTTGATGATGATTGGTTGAGTTTCCACTTCAGTTTCACTCTCTTCAGTTGAATTGAAATATAATTTAAACCAATATAGGCCATAATCAAGGTACCTTGAATATTTGTATTTTTGCTCTCGAAGACTTTAGAGTTTCTGGATCTCCAAATAGCCCAGCAAATTGCAGCACCAAGAGAAAACAAGTAATCATTATTAGTCGCTGCCAGCTATTGCTCAACTGGAGACTTTGGTATCAGCTGGCTATGTTCTCGAAGTCTCAAACCGAGTAGGGAGGCAAAACATATATCTTGAGCAAAGCGGCAATGAAGAAATAAGTGATACACGTTTTCTTCAGCATTATAATAGATTCTGCATTCCGTGGAGATTTCATTCACAAACTTACCAACCTTTTGACATATTACAATACCATTATGAACATTTCTTCACATAAAAGACTTAATTTTTTGGGCGACTTTCTTGACGGACCAGAACTTTTTCCAAGGGAAAGAAGTATCCCTTAAATTAGAGGACTCACCAGCTTGTTCAAGTAGGATCTACTGGAATGATTGAGAACTGAACTTTTCATAGGGTGTTAATCTCCACACGAGTTTATCGTTAGTTGCAGTACTGATAGTTGTATTCAGAATCTGATTGGCCTTTTATTTATCAAACAACTAAGTTACCAGATTCACATTCCAGTAGTTGGTGGCGGGATCAATAAGATGATGTACTTTGGTAACTTCAGGCGAGATTTGATTATTCTGGTCGGAATGAGGCCCTGCATTGACTGAATCCAAGGATCATATATGATATCAATGTTTTTACCATTTCCTACTGTTTGTACCCCTAATATTCTACACAAGGAAATGGGCTAGTTTTGGCCTTAAGAACCCCCATGTCCAAACCCATGGGCAACAAACTAAGCTAGGCCTAGCTAACAAACACTCAATTCACAAGCCCATGAGCAAAAACCCCAACTTGGGCTAGAAAGTTCCGCATTAGGACCGCCACTCCACAAATTTCCAGTCCGGAAACCAAGTCCGTCACGACAACGGCCAAGTCCGGCGACCGAGTCCGACGGCAAAGTCCGGTGGCCAATGCCGGCGGCAAGGTCCGGCGAACAAGTCCGGCAGCACACCCAGCGGTAATCGTCGGCGATTAATCGCTATTACGCGGCGATTAGACGTACAGTGGAATCGGCGATTAATTCCCGATTAATCGTGTAGCCGTAACGCCGTTAATGACGGCGTCAGCATATACCTGGCATATTCCGTTTAAGTTAAACGTCGTCAGCATCTTCGGTTAACTTTAACGCCGTTACTAACGGTGTCGGGATATACGGGAATATTCCGTTAGGTGACGGAATTATATCGGCGGATAACTGCCGGCGACCGGAGCCGGCGGCCTGTGCGAACGGCAATCGCAGATCTTCTCCAGCGATTAATACTATATGCCGATTAATCGGCGACTAATCGGTAACGATTTTTTGGTGGTGGTTATTCGGTGATTTTCGGTCCATCTTGAATCCTGTAGTCCCGGCTGTTTATGCCCCAGTCCAATTACCCTGCGGATGTTTGCACCCCGTCTGCTTACACCCTTTTCTTTTGCACTATGGGCTATCCACACCCAATGTGGTTAATTAATCATAATGATGGAAATTTCTGGAATTGATACCTGCATGGGAAGTTACTGCAGGGAGGCATGCAGGACTATTATTTCGGGATCATTACGCATGGAGGCATGCAGGGGCCAGTTAATGGCAATTGGTATCTTCCATAAAGTTCAAGATGTAAAACGGAAAATTAGCCATGTATAAATGGGGAGTTTTATAACAAATGAGGTATGCAATCTTTCCCATTAAAAACTCTTGAGAAAACCCCCCCCCCATCTTTCTCCATTAACCAAACCAAGTGAGGATTGAAGCAGCGATCGATCCGGCAACGACATCATACAAATTTCTGTTTGAGGTAGAAGAGATTTTACTTTACAAACAGTGGCGCCGACTAAGGGTTTTGAGAAAAGAAAATCGTATTTTTACTAGATCGAGCTATGGCAGTAATCAGACAGACTGCTCGAAGATCTGATTCTACTAGCAATTCCCAACCGCGCAGGAGATGCGAAATTGAGGTTCAGTCCGCACCTGCTATACCCACTGGAAATAGACAGGGTCATTCTCATAACAGATCACTGGATCATGGACGGGATCGAGATCGCTTTAGTGAAAGAGCTCCAGATCGGGATCGGAGAAAGGAAAGACAACTTCTGATCGATAACGAAGTTATTGACGTTGATGAGGAAAACCCAGATGTTCGTGAAAATGGAAAATATGCGTTCGGCAGCCCATCTAGAAAGAAACGCAATCGACGGGATATGCGTGATGGCCGCACCGCGACCCCCAGTACAGAGGAGGAACATCTACTGAATCGGTTGGACAAGCTAGAGAAGGAGAATGCTATCTTGAGACTAGAACGTGAAAATCCTCCGCCACCTAAGGCTGGTGTTTTGAAAAATCAGAGGGTTCGATCTGTATGGCAACGCCTTGGAGGTCGAATTAGACCGCATGTCGCAGATTTTAATAGAGAAGATATCGATAATGATCGCAGAGACAGGAATCTGCTGGTCACAGGAGATTTTCCGAAACGACCCAGGTAAGCAGGGGATAAGACAGCTGCAACTCAGCAGAACGCAGCCAGAACTACATCTCATGCAAAACACGACAGAAATGATGAGGACGAGTTCGGATATTGGAGCGATGATGAAGATTTTTCGAATGATTATGATGCTCGTTCGGAGCACGGTAGAGCTGGAAAAGAACCTATTGAACCATGGAGAAAGAAGATGAGATCGGGTGATCATATCCCGGTAGATTGGGATTATGAGCAAGAAGGCAGTTCCTCGGATGGAGACCTAAACGCAATAACAGAAGCTCGTCTGACCAAGATGATCGAGCGAGTGATGATGAAAAAACAATCCCGAGAAGATAAGATGGAAAGGATACATCGAGCAGCAGGGGCTCCTTTCAAGAAGAATATCAGAGAATTCAGGCCACCAATAAATTTTGTAGTCCCAAAATTACCAGAATTCGATGAAAAAACTGATGATCCAGATCAGCACGTTTTACACTATGAGACAGCCATGTCCTTGTGGTAGTACAACGACGACTTGATGTGTAAAATGTTCCCGCAGTCCCTGACCGGAGGAGCTATAACGTGGTTCAATCAGCTTCCAACACAGTCGATCGGAACTTACCATAAGCTCATTGATGAATTTTGCTCTAACTATAAGTACAACAAACGTGATCGGAAAGGATGCCATTCATTGTTCCTTCTAGGAATCCGGAAGGAGGAAAGCATCAGACAATTCACTAGGCGTTTCAAGCAAGAGTTAGCGGACGTGGATGGAGCCAACGACCAAGTTGTCATTGCAGCATACAAACAGGCTTACCATCATGATCAAAGAGGTGTGTACGGTTCTTTGGTCAAGAGACCACCAAAAACTTTGGAGGAACTATATGATCGAGTTGAAGAGTACGCCCGAGTGGAGGATGATTCTAAAGCCCAAGAAGAAGTCAACAGATCTTCCAATCATCCAAATGATGGGAAGAAGGAAAAATCCAAGAACCGTTCAAACGGACAGCATAATGATCGTGGTGATGCTCGAGAGATAAATCAGGGCGAACGCACCGAATCTGGGTACCAGAAATTTCACGATATAAAGCTGACCCCGCTGAACGTCAGTCTTATAGAGTTGTACGAAAAAATACACAAAGATTTGAGCCCCCCCCCCCCCCGTCCTCTGGCAGCAGAAACACGAGACAAATGTGATAGGAGAAAATACTGCAAGTTCCATAAAGACCATGGTCACAAAACTGAGAATTTCCGCTCTTTACATATCGAGATTCAGCAAATGATCGACGCTGGAAAACTACAACAGTACGTGAAAAAGGACTTTGGAAAAGGGACGGGTCAGTTTGGTACTGCACATGTGATTAACGCTCGTGTGATTAATGTCAGTCACGCCAGGATCCATTCAATGACCAGGCGGGCATCGGAAGACGAGACCAGGAGAAAGCTCAGACAGTTGAAAGAATGGTACTTGACAAATCACATCGATTTCGTCAACTGTAATGGAGCAGAAACTAAGAGCTTGGGTGCAGAAAGATCGAGTTCTCTGATGCAGACATGGTAGGTGTATATGCTCCACACAACGATTCTGTCGTTATAACTACTTGGATTGGCATGTTTCGTGTGCACCGGATTTTAGTGGACACTGGAAGTTCGGTGAGTGTGCTATTTTCAGGAGCTTACGCCTCTATAAATCTACCACATGACCTGATCGAGGAGGATAAAAACCTAATTATAGGTTTCAGCGGCGAAGTTACAAAGGCAATCGGAAAAGTGAAGATACCAATAACAGTGGATGACAAGTCCGTCTTGGGAACTTTCTTGTTGCTGGATTGCAGAGCACCCTACAACGCGATCGTAGGACGAGATTAGCTGCATGAGATCGGTGCAGTCACATCATCTAATCATCAGTGTCTGAAGTTTATTACCCCAGACGGAGTTGTGAAAGTTAGAGGAGATCATATGGCCGCCCATAAGTGTCATGAGAATGCAATGGATGAGTACAAGAAGTCAGAAGTCACTGGAAACCAGATCATACGGGTCGAGCAGAAATAGGAATTACAGAATCCTATCCCTCCCGAATCATACAGGGGAGAGGACGCAGCTGAACCGCCGACAGTCGAGAAACTGATCGAGATCCAGATTGGATATGAGGAGCATAAGACAACGTTCGTAGGGGCAGATCTGCCGGCACATAAATGCGATGATTTGATTACATTTCTAAAGGAAAATGTAGACGTTTTTGCATGGAGTTTTGCTGAGATGCCAGGGATAGACCCGAATGTAGCCTGCCACAGGCTAAACATCGATGAGAATTTCCGTCCCGTTCGAGATAAAATCAGGAATATGGCGCAAAGCAAAAAAGATGGAGTAACTGAAGAGGTCGAAAAACTGTTGGAAGAAGGATTTATTCGACCGGTTCAATATCCTCGATGGCTGTCCAATGTGGTAGCCGTTCCAAAGAAGAATGGTAAAATTCGTGTCTGTATCGATTTTACCGATTTGAATAAAGCGTGTCCGAGTGATCCATACCCGCTACCAATGATAAGAGATTTGGTAGATAAAACCGCAGGGTTTCAAAGACTGTCATTCATGGACGGTTTTTCTGGGTACAATCAAATACCTTTGTTCGGGGACGATCAAGATCATACCGCGTTTGTGACTGACAAGGGAGTTTACTGCTATACTGTAATGCCGTTCGGGCTAAAGAACGCAGGGGCAACCTACCAGCACTTGGTGGACCATATGTTCAAGGATATGATCGGGAAGTCGATGGAGGTATACATCGATGATATGGTAGTGAAATCTCAGCAAAAAGAATCGCATTCTCTTGATCTGCAAAAGACATTCGATATCTTAAGGCAGTATCATATGATGCTCAATCCAGCAAAATGTTCATTCGGGCTGTCATCAGGAAAATTCCTAGGATACTTGATGACACACAGAGGAATCGAGGCGAACCCGGATCAAATCAGAGCCATCAGGGAAATTCCATCCCCTAGAACGAAAAAAGAAGTGCAGAAGCTGGCAGGGCGATTGACAGCCTTAAACTGTTTCATTTCACGCTTGTCGGATCGATTCAAGCCATTTTTTGACGTTCTGAAGAAATCATTCAATTTTGGTTGGACGCCTGAGTGTGAAACGGCTTTTGCTGAGATAAAACAGTATTTGTCAACCCCACCAGTTTTGGTGAGCCCGAAAGCCGGACAACCTATCGGAGTTTATCTGGCTGCAACGGAAAACGCTGTCAGTGCAGTGCTGTTTATTGCGGATCCATATGAGAAACCTGTTTACTTTGTCAGCAAGTCATTGACGGGGGCGGAAACGCGGTACAAGAAAATAGCACTTGCACTATTCCATGCATCTCGTCGTCTCAAACCTTATTTCCAAGGAAGGCAGATCGTAGTATACTCGGAATACCCGCTGAAGATAATCCTGGAACGTGCTGATGATTCCAGTCGACTAGAAATATGGTCAAATTTTCTGGGGGCGTATGAGATAAAGTACGAAACCAAAACTGCAGAAAAAGGACACGCACTGGCTGCACTACTAGAAGATTTTCCGGTGGATGATATTGAGACGGTCGCTGAAGAAGAAGAGGAGTTGTTCAAACCTACTGAGCCAGTCACTGATCAGACTGGGGGAGAGACTGCAATGGAGATTGATACACCAGAACCATTGTGGACCGTATTTACTGATGGGTCTTCAAATGTTAGTGGTGATGGAGTAGGATGCGTAATCCTTACTCCCGAAGGTTCGAGGATCGAGAAAGCGACCAGGATAGGTTTCCAAGCATCAAACAATGAATCCGAAGATGAAGATGCGATTATTGGTTTAAAATATGTCAAACAGTTGGATGCGAAGAACGTGAAGCTGGTGACAGATTCTATGCTAGTAGTTAACCAATTTCTGGGGACCTACAGAGCAAAGGAGGAAAGAATGGAATTGTATTTGGACCATATGAAAGAGCTAGCAAATGGGTTCGACCGGTTTTCTATTGGGAAGCGACCACGATTGGAGAACAGGCACACTAATGCTTTAGCATACCTGTCTTCCACAGTGTCAACAGATACTGCCAGATTCGTTGTAGTAGATTTTCAAGAGTTACCTAGCATCCCCGACAACCATTTTGTTCTGTCTTTCGAACACGCTAGTGGGGGAGAGAGGGCAGTTACATCAGCACAGGGAGAAAATGAGAACATCGACAGCAATATGGATATTGACAGTCCGGTGACAGATAATTCAGGAGATCGAGCTGAAAACACTGCAGACTGTTGTCGACCTTACATCCAGTACCTGACAACTGGCGAACTCCCTGAAGATGAGAAACTTGCTGCGAAGGTGAAAAGGGAATCATGGAGATACTCAATGATCGAAGGGCTGTTATACCGCAAACCTGTAGCTTTGGAGCCATTTCTGCGATGTGTATCAACCGAGGAAGGACAACTAATACTAGCAGAGGCTCATGATGGAATCTGTGGAAGCCATTCTGGAGGGCACAGTCTCGCGCACAGGATACTTACCCAGGGATATTTCTGGCCATACATGCAGAAAGATGCTAAAGAATATGCACAAAAATGCGTTCCATGCCAAGAACATGCTCCAATTCCGAAAAGGCCAGCCAACGAGTTGCATCCAGTTTTCAGTCCCTGGCCATTCTCTATGTGGGGATTGGACATCGTCGGACCACTTCCAAAAGCACCTGGAGGCGTCAGATTCGTATTGGCCGCCACCGACTATTTCACCAAATGGGTCGAAGCAGTGGCACTGGTACACGTTACCAGACATGATGTGAAAAGATTCATATGGGAAAATATCGTCTGCAAGTTTGGAATCCCAGGCGCGATAATATCAGACAATGGGAAACAGTTTGATTCCGGAGTGATCAAAGATTTCTGCAAAGGCCTGAATATTCGTCATAATTTCTCCTCTCCATACTATGCTCAAAGCAACGGGCAGGCAGAAGCGACCAACCATGTTATTATGGACAATCTCAAGAAACGATTGGAGAAGGCGAAGGGAAAGTGGACCGAAGAATTCCCAGGAGTCTTATGGTCCTACCGAACAACTCCAAAAAGATCCACTGGCTTTTCGCCATTTACATTGGCATATGGGACGGAGGCAGTCATACCCACCGAGGTGCAACTGAAGACTCCTGGGAATTCTAGTCGACAAGAAAATAGCACTTGCACTATTCCATGCATCTCGTCGTCTCAAACCTTATTTCCAAGGAAGGCAGATCGTAGTATACTCGGAATACCCGCTGAAGATAATCCTGGAACGTGCTGATGATTCCAGTCGACTAGAAATATGGTCAAATTTTCTGGGGGCGTATGAGATAAAGTACGAAACCAAAACTGCAGAAAAAGGACACGCACTGGCTGCACTACTAGAAGATTTTCCGGTGGATGATATTGAGACGGTCGCTGAAGAAGAAGAGGAGTTGTTCAAACCTACTGAGCCAGTCACTGATCAGACTGGGGGCGAGACTGCAATGGAGAATGATACACCAGAACCATTGTGGACCGTATTTACTGATGGGTCTTCAAATGTTAGTGGTGATGGAGTAGGATGCGTAATCCTTACTCCCGAAGGTTCGAGGATCGAGAAAGCGACCAGGATAGGTTTCCAAGCATCAAACAATGAATCCGAAGATGAAGATGCGATTATTGGTTTAAAATATGTCAAACAGTTGGATGCGAAGAACGTGAAGCTGGTGACAGATTCTATGCTAGTAGTTAACCAATTTCTGGGGACCTACAGAGCAAAGGAGGAAAGAATGGAATTGTATTTGGACCATATGAAAGAGCTAGCAAATGGGTTCGACCGGTTTTCTATTGGGAAGCGACCACGATTGGAGAACAGGCACACTAATGCTTTAGCATACATGTCTTCCACAGTGTCAACAGATACTGCCAGATTCGTTGTAGTAGATTTTCAAGAGTTACCTAGCATCCCCGACAACCATTTTGTTCTGTCTTTCGAACACGCTAGTGGGGGAGAGAGGGCAGTTACATCAGCACAGGGAGAAAATGAGAACATCTACAGCAATATGGATATTGACAGTCCGGTGACAGATAATTCAGGAGATCGAGCTGAAAACACTGCAGACTGTTGTCGACCTTACATCCAGTACCTGACAACTGGCGAACTCCCTGAAGATGAGAAACTTGCTGCGAAGGTGAAAAGGGAATCATGGAGATACTCAATGATCGAAGGGCTGTTATACCGCAAACCTGTAGCTTTGGAGCCATTTCTGCGATGTGTATCAACCGAGGAAGGACAACTAATACTAGCAGAGGCTCATGATGGAATCTGTGGAAGCCATTCTGGAGGGCACAGTCTCGCGCACATGATACTTACCCAGGGATATTTCTGGCCATACATGCAGAAAGATGCTAAAGAATATGCACAGAAATGCGTTCCATGCCAAGAACATGCTCCAATTCCAAAAAGGCCAGCCAACGAGTTGCATCCAGTTTTCAGTCCCTGGCCATTCTCTATGTGGGGATTGGACATCGTCGGACCACTTCCAAAAGCACCTGGAGGCGTCAGATTCGTATTGGCCGCCACCGACTATTTCACCAAATGGGTCGAAGCAGTGGCACTGGTACACGTTACCAGACATGATGTGAAAAGATTCATATGGGAAAATATCGTCTGCAGGTTCGGAATCCCAGGCGCGATAATATCAGACAATGGGAAACAGTTTGATTCCGGAGTGATCAAAGATTTCTGCAAAGGCCTGAATATTCGTCATAATTTCTCCTCTCCATACTATGCTCAAAGCAACGGGCAGGCAGAAGCGACCAACCATGTTATTATGGACAATCTCAAGAAACGATTGGAGAAGGCGAAGGGAAAGTGGACCGAAGAATTCCCAGGAGTCTTATGGTCCTACCGAACAACTCCAAAAAGATCCACTGGCTTTTCGCCATTTACATTGGCATATGGGACGGAGGCAGTCATACCCACCGAGGTGCAACTGAAGACTACCAAAACCCGTGCTGTCAAATCTGGAAAAAATGACAGCATACTGGCTCTAGATAAGTAGTTGCTGGAAGAACAGAGGGAAACAGCCTTGCAGAATATAGTTCGATACCAACATGCAATCAAGCTGGGATATGATCGCAAGGTCAGAGAACGGTCATTCAAGCCAGGGGAATATGTTCTGAAGAAAACCCGAGAATCCACGATGGAGCCAAACTGTGGGAAGCTCGGAACAAACTGGGAAGGTCCATACATAGTGGATAGGCCAGCGTCTCAGGGGTCCTACTACTTTAGGAATCACAATGGAAAGGAGGATTCAAAGCCATGGAAGCCGTGGAATTCGTTCCACTTGAAGAAGTTTTATTATTAGGAGTAGATACAAATCCTGCTGTGCTGTACTCTTTTTCCTTTTTGATGGTTTTATCCCACTGGGTTTTCCACTCAAAGGTTTTAATGAGGCAGCTACTGTCGAAGCAGTAGGTATTTATCTTGTTATTTCAATTCAGAAATTCAATTCAGCGTCATTTTGATATTCCATGCTTTATCACTGTTATTCGGATTAATTATAAGCTTCTACGGATGATCGGATCCGCAGTCGACCCTAAGTGACAAAACAATACAGTTCGAGTTCACTGTCAGCAATGTCACTGACAACTCTCGGATAGGTTGAATGCGCGGTTCGAGCTTTTCAACCTTATCTCAATTTTATCCCCATCACACGGGACAGCAACAAATGTGGCAAACGTTCTCATCTGTCCAGGCACGTGAGGATGTACACAACTCAAACTCTGCGCGCATCTTGAATAGCAGGATTGGCCCCCTGTGCAAATTCAAGATAGTAAAAAAACACAACTTTTCACTCCATGTGCAAGCAACATGTAGCAGGGAAGTGCACCCCTGCGCGAGCATTGAGCAGCATGATACAAAACACACTAGGGGCGAGTTGTATGTCACCTCAACCATTTGGGGATAGGATCTATGACACCCTAGATAAATCATTATACTTCTGGGGGTGAGTCATGTAACACTCCAGAAAAATACAAATCCGTAGGGAAACCCGAACTTCTTAACCCATAACAGGTTATGGATTAAGAGGGGGCGATGTTTGTGCCCCTAATATTCTACACAAGGAAATGGGCTAGTTTTGGCCTTCAGAACCCCCATGTCCAAACCCATGGGCAACAAACTAAGCTAGGCCTAGCTAACAAACACTCAATTCACAAGCCCATGAGAAAAAACCCCA
Source organism: Papaver bracteatum (assembly GCA_023529315.1). Taxonomy (NCBI): domain Eukaryota; kingdom Viridiplantae; phylum Streptophyta; class Magnoliopsida; order Ranunculales; family Papaveraceae; genus Papaver; species Papaver bracteatum. Next base: position 2,427,365 of record JAJJWX010002107.1, on the reverse strand, counting down.
ACTTGGGCTAGAAAGTTCCGCATTAGGACCGCCACTCCACAAATTTCCAGTCCGGAAACCAAGTCTGTCACGACAACGGCCAAGTCCGGCGACCGAGTCCGACGGCAAAGTCCGGTGGCCAATGCCGGCGGCAAGGTCCGGCGAACAAGTCCGGCAGCACACCCAGCGGTAATCGTCGGTGATTAATCGCTATTATGCGGCGATTAGACGTACAGTGGAATCGGCGATTAATTCCCGATTAATCGTGTAGCCGTAACGCCGTTAATGACGGCGTCAGCATATACCTGACATATTCTGTTTAAGTTAAACGTCGTCAGCATCTTCGGTTAACTTTAACGCCGTTACTAACGGTGTCGGGATATACGGGAATATTTCGTTAGGTGACGGAATTATATCGGCGGATAACTGCCGGCGGCCTGTGCGAACGGCAATCGCCGATCTTCTCCAGCGATTAATACTATATGCTGATTAATCAGCGACTAATCGGTAACGATTTTTTGGTGGTGGTTATTCGGTGCTTTTCGGTCCATCTTGAACCCTGTAGTCTCGGCTGTTTACACCCCAGTCCAATTACCCTGAGGATGTTTGCGCCCCGTCTGCTTACACCCTTTTCTTTTGCACTATGGGCTATCCACACCCAATGTGGTTAATTAATCATAATGATGGAAATTTCTGGAATTGATACCTGCATGGGCAGTTACTGCAGGGAGGCATGCAGGGACTATTATTTCAGGGACTGTTACTGCATGGAGGCATGCAGGGGCCAGTTAATGGCAATTGGTATCTGCCATAAAGTTCAAGATGTAAAACGGAAAATTAGCCATGTATAAATGGGGAGTTTTATAACAAATGAGGTATGCAATCTTTCCCATTAAAAACTCTTGCGAAAATATTCTCATGATAACTTAGGCATGAGAGGGTTTTTTGCAGGTACCCCCCCATCTTTATCCATTAACCAAACCAAGTGAGGATTGAAGCAGCGATCGATCCGGCAACGACATCATACAAATTTCTGTGTTTGAGGTAGAAGAGATTTTACTTTACAAACACCTACAAGACACAAGTAACCACTTTTTAGGTTGTTTTTTCTTTCCAGGATAGCTAGCCAGGTGGTGGAGCATTTTCTTGGTTTTCTTGCATTCCAAATAGTACCCTCTCTCATATACTTGTCCCTTAAAATTTTACACCACAAGGAATCATGTTCATGAAAAAAATCTCCATGTAAGCTTAGCCTCCAATGCTTGATCGAGATGAGATAAGCATATAATTCTCATTCCTCGTTTGTCTTTGGGTAAATTAAATCATTCCCACTTCAAGAAATGCACTTTCTTCTTGTCCCTATTATTATCCCACCAAAAATACCTGATAATTTGTGATAGTTTCTCCATAATAGTCTTTGGAATGAGAGACGTGGCCATAGAGTATAACTACCGAGTCACGCTCTGCAACTCGGCGATGGAATTGGCGAATTCTCGATCTTGGTTTTTGTTTACTTCTAATCATTAATTAAGGTTTTTGTTTACTTCTAATCATCAATTAAGATTAATACAAATGATTAGTGGATAAATTGGCGGCTTATTATCATCTTGAATCAAATGGTGATTACTCAGTCTACTTCACAACAACTAAACGCGATCTGTTCTTGGAATTTCCTAGATGTTGAGAAACAAAAGATCGATCCGAATAAGAATCAAGTACACAACAAGGAGGATCCGGGAAAGAGGTCCTATGCCAGTATTATGTCTCCTTTCAAATCATTAGATTTTGATCCGGCAAAATTGGAAAAACCATGCTTTAATGGATCTCAGGTTTCGATCCGGATTTCTGAGGATGAATATCAAAAGGGGGTGCAAGACTGCAGAATTTTTTTAATTGGTAGATTGGTGATGCCAAAGGGATCGACCCCAATGAAGATGACAGAGATCCATGACAAGCTGAACCAGTTATGGAACATCAAACCTTGGAGGATCTCTCCTCTAGGTAAAGGTTTCTTCTGTTTTAATTTCTCATGTGAAGAAGATGTTACTTTTGTTCGATCAGTAGGACCCTGCAATATCAAACCAGGTATCGTTTATTTAAGAAAATGGATTCCTGATTTTAATCCATATAAGCAAAACCAATCCCTGTCACCGGTTTGGTTAAGAATTTTTAATTCAAGCAATGAATATTGGCGATCAAAAACTCTTTTTGAGATCTCCAGTACATTAGGCAATCCTCTGTATGTTGATAAGGCGACGTTAAATAGAACATTTGGTTTATACGCAAGAGTCCTGGTAGAAATTGAACTAGCTGAACCTCTAATATATGAGGCACGAGTAGAGAGAAATGGGTATTATTTTTCGGTAAAATTTGAGTATGAAAAAAGTCCATCATATTGTGCCTTCTGTGAAACAATTGGTCATGAGGAAGGGCTGTGCAAAAGAAAAAAACAAAAATAGGATACGGTCAAGGAGGTGAACAAGATGGTGGGAAACCAAATGAAAGCTAAACGGGTATATTAATTATATGTCCCTATTTTTAACTCCCAAAAAATATATCCTTATGCAACAATAAATATGTCCCTCCTTTTTTATAACCTTATCCATTTAATATTAGATTACCTTAATACCCTCACTCATATAATATTTTTCTTTATTTCAAAATACAACAAATTTCTTCCTCTACCACTTCACCACCACTAGCACCACCACCACCAACATTCAACTACCATTCCACCACCACTACCGTTCAACAACCACCGCCTGCTAACCGCCACCACCACCAATATTCCACCACCACTCCTTCACCACCACCATTACACCACCACTAGTCCTCATCCACCACTAGTCTGTTGTCGTCGCCACCACAAGTTCGTCGTCGCCGCCGCCACCACCGTCGTTGTCGTATCCACCACCGTCGCCGTCGCCTCCACCACCGTCGCCGCCACCACCAGCACCGCCACCGCTGGTTCAAATATTTTTGTATCAACAAAAAGTAGTTGATCCATTTCAGTTGGATCAAACAGTGGATGTTTATCCATTGCAGTTGGATCAACAGTAGCAATTTATCCATTGCAGTTGGATCAACAATGGATGTTTATCCATGCTGATGGAAAAATGCTACCACTTCATCAACTGCAGTTTCAGATCCACCAACAAAACCATCAACAATAGAAATTTATCTAGTTTATCCAAGAAAAAAGGATCAACAGTAGAAGTTGATCCAATTTTAGTGGATCAACAATGGAAGTTGATCCATGTAAAATTGGATCAATAATGATAGTTTATCCATGTAAAATGGAGTGAACTTGGCGTGATTTGAACACGCATCATATGACATGGAGTCGGTCATGCTACCATTGCACCACAAGTTCAACATTAGAACAAATTTACATGATTTAAACTACAAAACATGAGTTCAAAGGATCAACAACAGTAGTTGATCCCATATAGATTGATCAACAACCATAGTTGATCCAAAATATATGGATCAACAACCATAGTTGATCCAATATCACTGCCTGCTTCAACCCAGATAACCACCATATTTCATTACATGTAGCTTCATAAACACCAACAGCTCGCTGGGATCAACACTGCCTCTCCAAGTTCTTGTACGAATGTCCAAGGTTCAATACCTACAACGATCCCAAACGCCACTTAGATAAGAAGGATAAACAAAAGTTACCAAAATTTAGAAAGGTTATCTAGAACAATCAGATAACCAACCGAATTCTTCCTTGAGCATCCTCTTATGCTTTGCACTGAGATAAAAGGTCTGATAACGTTTAAAAATACCGTTAAGCTATAACAGATAACGTTCCCTTAACAGACTAACATAGCACATCACTATATTTTGGACTATAAAAGTCGAGCTCTTGCTACCCAAACTCCACAGATCTCAAGCTTTTCGACTGTTCCCTAAATGATAGTCTCATGAAATCAATAATTTGGTATACCATGTGCACATTAGAACCATAAAGGTACATCAATACGATACAGATGAATTCCAAAAAACTTGTGTGATGTGTCAGGCATATCTAAGGTACCTCATCACAGCAATAGTTTCCATTTTAATGCGATGTTGACAATGAATTTAAGAACAGGTTTTTATGAAAAAAATGGATCTGTAATTACCTTCTCTACTGCAGAAATGAAAAGGAAGAATTTCGTTTTCTTCCTCCTCTGGTTGTGAGCAGAAATTCCCTTCTCAGAGCAGCCATGTCTCCCTCCTCTCTGTGAGAAGAGAGAAAAAAAGAAAAAGAGAAAAATTGTGATGGAGATTTAACAGACAGACAGACAAGAATCTAGCGTTGATTAATTCAGAATAAAGGTGAATATCGATCTAAATAGATTATTTAGGAGGTGGTGGTGGTGGTGTCGTTGGTGTTAGGAGGTGGAGGTGTTGGAGGAGACGACGAAGAAGGTGGTGGTGGCCGTAGTCGGAAGGAAGAGAGAAAAGAGATTTTTTTTTTCTAGATCCGAAATTGGAAGCCCCTAAATTGTTAAAAAATGGGTATATTTGGAAGTCCCTAAATTATTGATGGGCCCCTGATGGGCTTATTGATAAAGAGGGACAAAATTATTATGTGATAAGGATATTTGTGTAGACCATCAAAAGTAAGGACAAAAGTTCAATTACCACAAGCTAAAAAGATAGGGGAGAAGAGTGGGAATTCCAATCAGATTATAAATTCGCCACAAACTGAAACGTAGGATAAGGATAAGGCAGATTTGGAGGCTCCGGAAGTACCTCAATGCGATAAGGAAATAAATGCAGGTGAAAAACATATGGATGATATTCCGCTAGTACCTCACACTGGTGATCCTTCTGGTGAACGTGCTCAGTCTGGTGACCATGCTCAGTCTAGGGAACATGATCATGGCGAACATGATCAGTCTGGTGACCATGATCAATCTGACGAACATGCTCAGTCTGGTGAACATTATCAGTCTGATCAACTATTTTTTTCTGGTAGGTGATAAGGGAAGTGTATCCATTACAGAAGTCGTTGATGAACCTTTAAAAGTGGTTCAAACAAAATCTCAGAAGAAACGTGCTCGAGAGAAAGCGAAAAAAATGGAAATGGCGGAATCGCAATCTATACCTTGGAATATGAGACCAAGGAACATCGCCAACCTTTATTAATGAGAACACTTTACTGGAATCTGCGGGGTTTTGGTAATGATGACACGCAGCTAGTGTTCTACAACTATTGTCGTAAATTTTCGCCGGATATGGTTTTTATCTCTGAACCATGGATTAATGTTTCTTCTATTCCTAGTGAATTCTGGACTAATCTTGATTTGAAGCTAGTAGCATTGAATGATAGAGGTGCGCAGAGGCCTAATCTTTGGTGTCTTTGTGCCAAGCATATCAAAATCGATGTGGTAGAAAATTCAAGGCAGATGATATCTTGCAAGGCTATGATGGTGACATGGTTTTTTATGTGAATGGGTTTTATGCTTCAACAGCTTACCTATCCCGTAGAGAGCTCTGGTATGATCTGACTAACTTTATGAATAGACTTATTGGTCCTTGGTGTATCATTGGGGACTTCAATTCGGTTTTGGGGGCTCATGAAAAGTCGAGTGGCACGCCTCCTTTGAGAATTTCTTGTGACGACTTCTTGAAATTTTCGGAGAACAATGATCTTCACCACCTGGATACAAAAGGGGCTCCTTTCACTTGGACTAATGGTCGAAAAGGAAGATATCACACAGAGCTTCATCTGGATAGAGCTATTTGCAATGAACAATGGATTTTGGCTTGGAATTCGACGGTTTGCAGCACGCTGGCTCGAGTTAAATCTGATCACCACCCTTTAATGTTTGAGGCATATAAGGGACACAAAACCTTTCGTTATTCATTTAAATTCCAAAGCACATGGTTGAATCATAAGGGTCTTCGGCAGGTGGTGATGAATACTTGGCAACAACAGTTCTTTGGTTACCCAATGTATGTGCAAATTCAAAAGTTAAAGACTTTGAAATCGGTGTTGCGGTGTTGGAACAAGGAATTATTTGAAGATATTCAGCTAAACGTTAACGGGGATATGACGGTGCTGGAAAACATTCAGCGGAGAATTGGGGAGGAGGGTTACTCGGATAATTTTCACTTGATAGAGGTGGATGCTTCGAACAATCTGGTGGATGCTTTGAAAATTCAAAAAGATTTCTGGAGGGACAAATCCAGGCTCAACTGGGTAAAAGATGGAGATGTGTGCACTAAATTCTTCCACATTTATCTGAAGATAAGAGCGGCGACTAACAAAATTACTCATCTGAAGGATAATAATGAGTTACTGATCTCTCATGGGGAAGTCTCAAACCATGTGGTTTATTATTTTCAGAATCTTTATGCTGATGATAGTGTGAATGTTTCCATAGACTTCATCAACAGAAACATCAAAAGCTCGGTGTCAATAGAGGAAAACACCAGACTAACGGCTATTCCGGACTTCCTAGAAATTAAAGCAGCGGTAGACGATATGAACGCAAAAAGAGCTCCTGGTCCGGATGGCTTCGGAGGTATCTTTTTCAAGACTTTCTGGGATATAGTTGGTATGGATGTCTCTAACTCCGTTCAATTTTTTTTTTTCGGAATGGTTGGTTGATCCCTAATGCAAACCCCACACATGTTATTATCATCCCGAAAGAGCCAGGTGCTGATGAGATTGAGAAATTTAGACCAATTGCACTTAGTAACTTTCACTTCAAGATTATTGGCAAGATTTTAGCAAACAGGCTGACACCGATAGTCTCCAAGTTTATCTCGCCTGAGCAGACAGCTTTTATCAAAAGAAGGAATATATTTGACTGCATTAGAACTACTTCGGAGGCAATCAACATGCTACACTATAAATTCTTTGAAGGTAATATTTCCCTCAAATTCGACATTCGAAAGGCGTTCGATACTCTCAACTGGGACTTTCTGCTGCAGACGCCAAAGGGGTATGGGTTGGTGATACTTTTGTGGGGTGGATAAAATCCATCCTGCAATCTGATAGGTTGTCCATTTTAATTAATGGCAATGCTATGGGTTACTTTAGCTGCAAAATAGGCGTGCGTCAGGGAGACCCGTTGTCTCCGATTCTGTTCTGCTTAGCGAAAGATGTTCTGAGAAATACAATCTCAGATGCTTTCAAGATGGGCAAGGTGCATTCTATTTCGTCGCCAAAACGTACGGTGTATCCTTCTCATGTGCTATATACGGATGACATAATGGTGTTCTGCAGGGGAACAAAGCGAGACATCATGGCTCTAATGAGGATTTTTTAGGATTATGGCAAGATCTCGGGCCAATTTATCAGTCCGGATAAATGCAATATCTACTCAAGTAAGCATGTCTACGATAGAATCTTTACGGTTTCTCACACTTTGAATATTCTAATGGGTAATTTTCGTTTAAATATCTGGGGGTTCCAATATTTAGAGGAAAACCAAGAGTTGCTCATTTTCGAGAAATTATAAATAGAATCAAGGTAAAATTCGCGTCCTGGAAAGGCAAGTATTTATTCATGATGTGCAGGGTGGAGCTGGTCAACTCGGTGATTGTAAGTTATGCTTTCTACAACTTTCATATTTACAGATGGCCTGTGAGTTACATCAATACTCTACAGAGGTGGATAAGAAACTTCATCTGGTCTGGGGACATCAGCATACTTCATCACAACACGGTGGCGTGGAATAAGGTTTGCCTGCCTGTCAGTGAGGGGGGTCTAGGTATCAAGTCAATGAAGAGCTTGAACTATGTGTCTCTAATGAAAATGACTTGGAGGATCATGACAGTGCATTCTGATTTTGGAAATTTCATTAAGATATGTTTTGCAGGAGTTGCTTATAATATATCTTCTATCTGGCATGGTTTCAAAGAACAGTGGAGTATTATCAAGGATAACACTTTGTGGCTAGTTGGCAATGGTAAAAACATAGATTTCTGGAATAACATTGGGATATCTAATATGGACACTTCAATTGCTGACTTTTTGAACTTAGATAACTCTAATTTGCAGAACTCTGTGGAGGAGCTTATAGTGCAGGGTCAGTGGAATTTACCTAACTACATGCCAGAGCTGACGGGGGAAATTACGCAGAAAATAAGAGAAACTTCTTTTGCTGATCATAGGGAGGATAAACAGGTTTGGAGAGGTACTATTTCGGGTGATATTAAGATGAAAGATGCTTATGATTTTCGCAGACCGAGGGAGGTGGAAAATGATGATTTCAAGGATTTATGGGAAATAAAGGTTCCTCCAAGGCGTGCCTGCACTGTTTGGAAACTAATGCATAATAGAATAGCTTCGGATGACAACATAATGTTCTACGGAGCGGATATAGTCAACTGCTGCAATCTTTGCCCTACTCCGCAATGTGGGGAAACCCAGACACATCTATTCTTTGAATGTTTTTTTGCTAGATATCTATGGAACTAGATTATACAGGTCTTCCTCCATCAGTTAAACTGTACAAATGTTCAATCGATTTTCGCTTCTGTCAGATGCTTTGCAGGCTGCTCACAAACTAAGAACCTCCTTTGGATAGCTATGGCGAGCTGTTTCTGGATGATTTGGTTCTGTCGAAACAACATCAGGTTCGAACAGCGATTTACTGATGTTAATCAGGCTACCACTAAACTTCTAACTCTAATTGTGGAGTCAAGTAGACACAGTGGTGGGTTTTCTTACTACACTTCGGAGGACAAAATGATTCTGTATTTCCAAAGAGTCAAGCGCATTACTCTGAAAATTCCTAAAGCGATTGTGGTAAAATGGATGCCTCCGGTGCCAGGTTGGTTGAAAGCGAACATTGATGGCTTCTCTTTTGGCAACCCGGGCCCTTCTAGTTGTGGTATGATAATAAGAGACTCCAAGGGTATGGTCAGAGGGTGCTTGGCGCAAAATTTTGGAAGGAGTAACTCGGTGCTTGCTGAGATGTGGGGAGCTATATACGCTTTGCGCTTGGATCGTGCGAAAGGTATCACTAGGCTTTGGTTGGAGTGTGATTCTACTTTTGTATTACAGGCTATCAGTAACCCGGATTTGGTTCCTTGGATGCTATCGACTCATTGGGCAAACTGCTTGAAGTACGCTACTTCGATCCAGCTGATTTGTACGCATATTTTTCGAGAAGGAAATACGGTAGATGACCTATTGGCAAAGCATGGAGCTACGGTTGAATCGCGTTGGTGGACGTTTGCGCCAGATTTTACAAGACGAAAGATTAGAATAGACAACTCTACTATACCGTTATACCGCTTTCGCAATATGTAATCTTGTTTATCTTTTTGGGTTTTTCTTTGTCATTTTCCAGTTTTCTGCTTCTCTTCCCTGTCCTGCTTGGAGGTAAGGCCTAGCCCCCCTCCTTCTCTTTTTTGATCTTAAATAAAATATTTTTTGACTAAAAAAAGAGAGAGAGACGTAGCCATAAAATAGACCAGAATGAGGGCGAGAACAGACTATATTAGGGTTGTTTTGTCAGCATCTGTCAAGGAGCGTCTTTTCTAACCTGCAAGTTTCTCATCAAACTTCTCTATGAGAAATTTGTAATTTGAGACTCTATTTCCTTGTTGTATTATTTTGACACCAAGATGTTTATCATCTTTAGACATTCTGCAGACTCCAACAGCTTGAATAATCTCTTCTTCTTGATTAGGTGGTACACTTTTGCTGAAGTAGATTGATAAATTTTTGTAGTTTACTAATTGTCCTGAAGCAATATATTATTGTTGAAAAATAGTTGTGACATAATTGATGGTAGTTGTGTTAGTATTACCAAATAAAATCACATCATCTGCAAATAAAATGTGACTAACACTAGGAACCCATCTATTAATTTTATATCTAGTGTACAACCGTAAGGCTCAATTTTTTTAATAATAGCCGACAGAAGTTGAGAACATATGATAAATAGATACGGTGACAACGGGCATCCCTGCCTAATTCCTCTTTCCCCCACAAAAAAACCTTCCGGCTGGACATTAATGATAATGGAAAAAGAAGCGGTCTTTATACAACCCATTATAAGATCCTTAGCTCAATCAATAAATCCCATGCTAATAAGAGCTTGCTCAAGAAAATTCCAAACAATTCTAATATATACTTGTTTGTTGATAAAAACTGTTTCTGCTGTTTTTTGGTAAATTTGGGTGTGCGGATGAGAAACAAGCCTAGACCCTAAATAATGCACTGCACGGGAGTACTTTTGATTCAAGAGATCAATCTGTATAATCCTGGCCTAAACAAAGAAATGGTCGTTCCAGGCTTGCTTCATTCATAAAGTGAATGATAAGGGTTGGTTTTAGGGAGGGAAGCAAAGAAAGTGTTGAGACCAGAATGGTTAATTCTAAAGGTGTCGATGTTTTATGACTTGTATCAGAAAGTGGAAATGGCTTGCATAATCAAAAGCTATCAGTTCTTTGGTGATTTCTGGATACGATGTTGTTGCTGATTAAAACTTGTTATTTGGTGGAAATAGGTGAAACCTATTTATACAAGTCATAATAAAACGTACCCTGGTCTCGTAGGAAGTGGGAACGATTGAGTGATGGAAGAGTGGAGTAACGTATAACCGTCAAAAACCATGCTTCCATGATGAAGGAAGTGGATCCATTTACACCCGTTACTTCTTGCCACCACTAAATGTTCTATTTCCTGACACTTTCTTATAACGGGCGTATTGCACGACGCATGCTGTAAACCGCCAGACCAATACCCTGATGAGTATCCCCCAGTTTTGTGACATGTTTGATGTCTCGATTGTTTTCTTGGAAAACATGTATCAGTTTGCTACGTGTGGCAAGTCAAGGTCAAGAGACTTGCCGTACCAAAAATAGCATGTGGTGCTATTAGGCTTATCTCGGCTGGTCGCCTAAAAATTGCCACAAGCATGTCAGTTCGGTGGCGAACTTGGACGGCTGAGATTGTATCTCATGAGGAAGGGTAGCCATTGATTACAGACATATCCTGTTGGCGCCTGATAATGGCGGAGTGGCGCCATTGGCATATGCCAATGGTATAGTGGCGCCTTTAACGCATTCCAATGGCACTGCGGCATGGATGACATAGTTCGTGCATGCCAGTGGCATGGTGGAATGGATGGCATATCATGTTCATGCTAGCGGAACGATGGTGCAAGTGGCGCCTGGCGTAGCCATGGTCTCTAGATTTTTTCTTATTGGTGTTAGACTCCAATGTGGTGTGGAAACATCAGTTTCAGTGGCCACATCAATCCCAATCCTCCGTGGAACATTATCTGGCTTGGTTGGCGTAGCAACTTTGGCTAAATTAGGGTGTGGCATGCCGAAACCATAATTAGCACATATGGCATGCGGCACGTGTTAGGTGGCCGTGGCATGGCATTTTATACAAACGGTGTCAGAGTCATGCCAGAGGAGCCATAGGCAGGCCACCATGTAGAAACGGTCACATGAGAAAATATTTCCATGAGAGGTTGTGTCATGGCGCCTTTTTTTAGGGTTTCCTCATTCCGCACGGCTTGTGGCATGTTGTGGGCCCGAGGTGGCATAGTTTTGTGCCACGATTAGATGTTAGGGTTTGATCCACCACCACTAGAGCATGGCTGCGCTTACGGTTAGGCTAGACAAAATTGAAGTTTTTTTTCATGCTGATCAAGAACAGAGAGTGTGTTGGTACGTTTTGGCATGTGTACTTGGCATGCCCGTTTGACATGTGCGCATGGCATGCTCGTTTTGGCATGTTTAGCATGTTGTTAGTATGTTGGTACGGTTTTAGGGAAGCCAACTTAGTATGGCGACTTCTTGACATAATTTCCACCTCTTTTAAAGCTGTGGAAGGTTTGGAGCAACCTGATTGGTCAATAAAAGTAAGGGGCCGGCCAATAACGGACGTGGCCACCCTTTTGGTTCCCGTGGCAGGCTTAATGTGACCTGATTGGTCGATAAAGGAATTATGGCCGGTTTGGTAGAATGGGGCGAGGCCAAGTGGCGCCGGCTAGCTTATGGCATGGCCACGCTTCCCTCGTTGTTGCTCCTACTCCGCGGCTCTGCTTATTCTTTGTTTTCTTACTGAGTATTTTGTGCAAGGGTTTTAACCTTGGTACTTGGAGGTATGTGCTACTCGGCTGCGAGTGAAAACAAATCTGTCATGCCATACTAATATTAATGGTTCTGCTGGGGAACATAAGCACAAGAAAAGTACTCAACAGGCTCCGGCATCTGTGAGTAATGCAGCTAGGAGATTATACACTCATTAGGCTCTATACTAGTGGATAATTCATCTAGGAGCTTGAGTTTCAATATAATATGAAGAGAGACATAGGCACTCATTAGATTTTGATATATTCCCCAAATTCCCTTCGAAATATAGACATATCAATGTCTACTACATCTGATGTCGTGTCAGGTGGATAGACTTTTACAAATTTAACCCTTAACTAAAAATCACCATCAACATTAAGTCCCCTTCTTAGCTCGTAACAGTGGCATTGCTGCGGGGTAAGCATAAGATGGTGACAGACGAGGATAAAAATAAAAAGGGCAAGTCATAAAGAGATTTCCAGGAAGAATTTGGCTAACCTTTGGTGGGAGGCATGAAGAATCCGCGTTCCTTGCATTGGCGGCTTTGCATAATTCTGTCTTGGACATAGAGTACTGGCGCTGGCACTGGAACTTTGGATGCCGATCGGTAGAGATGGCGCTGCAACTTGGTCCGCGGCACGGTAGATGGTGTTGGATAGCTAGGTCACGGAACATGTGGAGATGACGCTTGTCTTGGATTTGTGGAAACTGGCTTCAGTCCATAGAATGGTGTAAATTGGATTCAGTTCGCGGAATGGTGGAAATTGGCTTCAGTCCATGGAATGGTGGAAACTGCTTCAGTCCGTAGGATGATGGAAACTAGCTTCAGTCCATATGATGGTGGAAATTGGCTTCAGTCTGTAGGATGATAGAAACTGGCTTCAGTACATGGAATGGTGGAAATTGGCTTCAGTCCGCGGAATGGTGGAAACTGGCTTCAGTCCATAGAATGGTGGAAATTGGCTTCAGTCTGCGGAATGGTGAAAATTGGTTTCAGGCTGGTTAGGTCACAAAGCGGCATGGATGGCGTTGCTGTATGGCTAGGTCACGGAGCGGCATGGACGGCGCTGCTAGATGGCTAGGTCACGGAGCGGCATGGACGGCATTGCTGGCTAGGATGCGGAGCAGGCAGAGACGGTGCTGGTTGGATTTGTCCGTGGGAGCTATGATACGTCGCGGCCCAACCGCCTTCTTCTGTGCATGGCCAAAAAAAGAAACCTTCTTTTATTCAAACTCCAAAAGTATTGTGTATATAAAAGGAGTTGCCCATCCTATTTATTTTTATATCGTTGGCTTTGTTTTCGCGTCTCCGTGTTAGCAGCAAAGCAGAAAGGTAGGCGAGCACATTCCAGGTATGTGTTCCAACGTTTCTTCCCTTCCCTTCCCCTTTTTTTTTTTTTTTTCTCTCCGGTTGGTGTAAACCCTTGCCATAGGCATACCTTCCATAAACTCATAGAAATACTTTAATATGAATGATTCCTCTTTACTAGTAGTATTGTAGTAATATTAGCCACCACATCAATAGCAATGAATCCAATTATTATGCAAAGTAGACATTCACGGGCGAGCGGCCGCCATTGATCCCTTTTCCACGAAAACCTAGCTTTAGGGTTTCCTTTTCCTTTTGTGGCCGTGAGAAAAATTTATGTGGAACACATTCTTTCCTTTGGCCGAGAGCATACTTCCCGTGGCGAGACACAATTTGGCCAGGGGCATGTTTCCCGCGGCAAATATGGCTTGTTGAAGCGAGCAACAGTTCCCACTCCTTATGCGTGCTACCTTTGGCTATGCATGCTATGACTTGTGGCAAAAATTAGATCTCTCGTAGAAAACTTGTCGTTGATTCCTGATCGCCGCGCTTGATTTTGACAAAATCTTCACGCACGTTTTTTCTTTAAAGTAGTAACTTTTATCCGTTTTGATCCGATATAGTTACTTCGAAAGTAAAAACAGTATAAGGAAAGTTTGTTAAGATGTCGCCTGAAAGTAGTCCTATCGCCGCATTGAAAAACGTTAGCAACTCCAAACAAGACATGGATGATGAGTTCTTTACTAAGTCTTCCACAGTTAAGAAAAACCATCCCAAATATGTGGCAATGCTTCTGAACAATTCGAAGAATGAATGAGATGTCATATCGGTTCGGCCAGGGCGTGTAATGCGATTTTGCCTCCAGAAGAAAGTTTATATCACTTCTCCCATTGACTTCAAGATCTGTCAGATTCTGTTGTGCTCTTTTGATAAATGGGTGAAATTCATGATAAGCCAAGACTGCGTAGGGGCCAATCTGACTGGGGTGCAAATCATAGACACCGTTATGGCTTCTGCTACGCTTCAAATCAGGAAAGACGTCGCAGGCTTGATCACTTTCATTTCCAGATGGTGCTCGGAAACTCACACGGCTATATGTAGGTGGGGTGAAATGACCATTTCTTTGGAGAGTGTATCCATCCTGCCGAACCTTCCAATAACAGGGAACCTTAACATCACCTTGTTTTATGAAGAAGAAAATATGCATGCCATTCTTGTCGCAAAGTCAGCAGGGTTCGTTCGGAAGGATTACAAGACAAAATGCTTATATAACTGGTGGGTGTCTGAATGGTTCCCGGATGATTCAGAGCCGCATCAGGAGAATAATATGTTCCATGTTGTGGTATTTTTGGCTCTGTGGCTATCCAGAGATATTTTTGATGGTGGCTCTGGCAAGAAAGAGATAAGACAGGAGCTCATCAAATTGGCGAAAGGTGTTGTTCTCCCCATTAGTGGATTATTTATTGGATATTTGTGCACCCATATGGATCACCTGGATGCGGACATGTATGCTTCTAATGGTTATATGAAAGTCGACCCATACGTCCACGTTACTTTTCTCCAAATATGGCTGTGGGAGCATTTCAAAAATTATGCTCCCAAGCCGCTGGCCTCATTTCCTGACTCCTATGGCGGCTCCAGGATACTCCGCTGGTTAAAAAAGCGTCCACAACCTGGATCAAATGTCATCTACTTCCTCGATAATACGTATATAGTTAACTTTCATCCTTAGGCTCCGGTCCATGTATCCATAGTTCAGCCAAACACTTTTTCCTCTGCCTCGAACATGACTTTGTTTTCTGCTGAAAATAATATGAGCATTGGAGAAATTGTATTCGTGCGGAGCTGTATACCCGGACATGTGCCATATTTTTTTAGAGGGTCTTATGTGGAAGTTCCTTATAATATTGACAGGGCTGCTCGGCATATGGGTTTTGACCAAGGAGTCTCATTTCTTCGTCAGTCGCTGGATCCATAAGAATTGTTGTCAGCTTATCTCGATGCCAGTGTTCTTGTGCCGGGTAAAAGCCTCCCTTTCCTGCTCTCAGAACGAATCCCAGAAACGACCTCCAAATACAATGTGTTCTGGAAGGATGAGTTTCTTTCCATCCATGGATTTTTGAATGACGTGGTGAAAGATCCTCGTGGAAAGCCTTCTCCTATGGTTTTAGCGAAACACCCATTGTTGAGGGAGCTTCCCCAGATTAAACGAAATTCCCCTAGCCCGGATGTAGACAGTCCCCAAGAGAGGGAGCAAAGGTCAAAAAATCATGCGGGTGGTTTTCGGCCGGATTCGACGGCTCTTGTGACCTTCAGTTCTTCCAACACACGGGTATGCATGAATTCCTTATTAGCTTGACTTGTTTTACACAAATCTTCTGTTTTGTTGTTGAACATCTTTAAAAAAAAAACCTGGGTCTTGACGACACAAACGCTTTTGCCAGACTTGCATGTAGACAAAAACCGGCACCTAAGTCTACTGAAGATGAAGAAGAAATCGGAGGAAAGGAAAGCTCGAGATCTAGTGGTGATGAGGGAGGCACTTCTGAAAGTAGTTTTGAGTCTTCCTCCAGCGAGTCTACGAATTATTCGGCGAGTTTCCACACGTTTCCCTCTCTTTTTCTTTTTTTGCTGAAATAAACACCTAATCCATGATATTATAGGGAGAAACCATTTCTGAAGATGGCCCCGAGATGGAGACTCGTGAAGATATAGCTTTGTCTCCAACCATGGAAGCTGCACCTGCTGGCGATCTGGAAATGGAGGTTGATCAAGATGAAGATGTTACTGCGTCTCAGATGGCGAAAACCACATCCACAACTGCTAGCGCGATTGTTGTCAAGGAGCCTTTGCTGGTCGTGGGCTCTGTTGCAGGTGCCATTTTCGCTCCCCCATTCCTGGTTCCTTTCCAAGATTACGTGTTTTTCGGAGGCTTCAGTGTGCCAGTTAAGTTTGAAGCACTGTATACCAAAATATGGGAAAGGTATGGACATATTTCCACAACCAAAAAGATCACTAGCCGATTTGCGCTGGTCAAGCGTGTGGAAGAAGCTTTATCTCTGATTCACGATATGTGCAATATGACTGGCCATACTGTTTCTGAAGATGTAGTCTCGATATGGAAGTTTCACCGGGATAAGTACGTAGACTTCGAGTTTAACGCCTCCTGGTTCTGCCAAGGTTTTTTCGAGATCCAAAAGTTGCAGGCCGAAACGATCGAAGGTCCCTCCGCGGATGTAATCAATCAACATGATACAAAGATCGAAAAGTTGTCTCAAGATTTGAAGCTGAAACAGGTGGCTCTTCAAAGCGCGAATGATGCTTTCTCCAAGAAGAACAAGCCGTTGTTGAATGATTTCCCTTGAATGTCTTATGTATTCTGAACTTCCTTTGCTTAGGTATATATTTTTTTGAAAGGAAAAATAAAGCCAAGTTTATGGCTTGATTTTCTGGTTTTCAGATTGATAGATGATTGCTTCATATGAGGGCTTTGGATTATTTTTTGGAATGAATTATTACTTTTAAAATAATGGCACTTTAATTATGACCGTGAGAAGCACAATTATTCTTGAAAATCGTGAAACCATTGTTAGATAACTGCTCGGTCAAACTCGCATGCATTGCTATCTCAAGCATGTTTGTCAATCTTAGTGATCAAAACTATATAGTCTTGATTTCTAGTCTACTATAGCTAAGGTCTCGTACTAGGATAGAAAGTGTATTTGAGCTCAAGAACTCCATGGCGATCATCATACAATATGAAGGACTACTCAAGGAACCAATGGATCTTCATCGACTAAAAGGTATGTGGAGACTTGAACTTATCTATCACTCAAAAGTCCACCTACTCTATCTCCTATCTTGATACAAAAGTCGATTTACTATATAAACTAAGAATATGCACATGTGACATTTCGAGCTGAGTATATCTCGCTTATCTATTTCTCGAAATGTGTGTTGGTAAAGATTTCCCTTTAGCCAAGTTCATATTTACCTAGTGATGAAAGTCATGTTATGTTTCAATCACTTTGAAAATCGCTCTGACGAAAACTAGTTCGTGAAAACAACTATATGACGTCCTCTGAGAATGTTTCAATGATTGAAATGAGAGTTTAGACTATATAACCATTGGGGGATATAAACATTGTTATGGCAACACATATATGTATAAGTACTTAACACTTGAAAAGAAGTCTGTGAACTTTGTTGATCAAGTGGAACCGGAATTTGAGCAGCAACTCAGTCCACGAACTCAGTCCGCGAACCCAGTCCGCGAACTGGCGTAAGTTCTCGGACCCGAGAATATCTGCTGAAGTTGAAGCTCAGGTGCAGTCCGCGAACCCAGTCCGCGAACTGACGGAAGTTCTCATCCCGAGAAATTCTGCTGGAGTTTATTAACTTCAAACGGTTAGCTTGAGTCCGCGAACTCAGTCTGCGAACTCAAGAGGTTATGTATGAAAACGTTGTTCATGAACTTATTCTTAAATTAATAAGGGATGCTTTTGCAAACCGTGGCTTTATAGTTCATGATTAATGATTCGAGTGAATCACATCGTTTTTGATTCAATTGTGTCTCTTGTAGTACTTGAGATCTCATAGCAATTGAACAAATCTCTAACTAGTTCATTTGAGTCATTTGGACTAGTTATGGTGAAGAAGAATATGGTTGATATGAAAGTTATCATTTGGCTAACCATTTGGTTGACTAATATTGAACCAACCATTGTACATGTTTGGGTACTGTTACACAAACCCAAAAAACGTCAAGTACGTGTGTGTATGGCAAGCTAAATTTTTGATCTAACGGTTGAGAGATATTAGCTTGTATCTAATCAGGTTTTCATCTAAAGGTGAATATTGAATGCTTTGTTAGCAAGCTAACATTGATTGCAAATCCTGATTTGAAAGACTATATAAAGGGAACTCTAGCTATTGGAAAAACTAATCCCCACACACCTTTCTTGTGTGATACTATTTTTCTCTAAGCTAGAGTTGATCTCCATTAACCCTTGAGTTTTCTCTTTAAATTCGGGTTAACGACTTAAATATTTCATTGGGATTGTGAAGCCAGACCGATACTACTTATCTTGTAGTTGTGTGATCTGATCTTTCTATTTCTATCGTACGAGTACAATTGTAATAATTGGCTAGAGATTTCTATGTCCGATAGGCAAGATAAAAGGTAGTCACAAACATCTTCGTCTCATTGTTTGTGATTCCTCAATAATCTTCTTCATTGCGTTGATTAAGTTTATTGTGAGGTGATTGATGAAACTGAGTTTTTCTTTGGGAATATAAGTCTGGTTTTATAGATTGGTTCCTATTCACCATGATTTATCAAAAGACGGAACAAAACTCATAGGTTTATTCGTGGGAGATGAATTTATCTATTACATGTAGACTTTTCTGTGTGAGACAGATTTGTTTGCTAAAGTCTTCGACTTTGGGTCGTATCAACTCTTGGTTGTGGGTGATATCCGCTAAGGGAATCAAGTGCGCGGTATCCTGCTAGGATCAGAGGCTTAGGAGCATAACTGTACCTTGGATCAGTGTGATATTGGTTGGGGTTCAACTACAGTCCATACCGAAGTTAATTTGGAGTAGGGTAGTGTCTGTAGCGGCTTAATACAGTGTATGTTTAATCTGGACTAGGTCCCGGGCTTTTTCTGCATTTGCGGTTTCCTCGTTAACAAAATTTTGGTGTCTGTGTTATTTATTTTCCGCATTATATTTTTATATAATTGAAATAATATAGGTTGTGCGTTGTTCAATCGATTAGAATATCCGACCTTATTGGTTGTTGTTTTAAATCGATTGACACTTGTATATTGGTCTTTGGTACCATCCAAGTTATCTCTCCTTGATTAGGCTCGCGAATCATATTTTCTTGAGTAAACAAAATCGAGAGATTGAGATAATAACTCCTTGAGTATTTTCTATTGATTGAGTCTTGTTGATTCTCTAGAAAACAACTCGGAGTTGTCCATACAGATTGCTAATCGAAATATTGGGTGAGGTTGTTAGACCCCCGTATCGATTGCAAACCCTGATTTGAAGACTATATAAGGGAGAAATCCAGCAACTTGGAAACCTAATCCCCACACATTCTATGTGATACTAGTTATTCTAAGCTAGAGTAGATTCTCCTTTAACCTTTGGTTTTCTTCTTCTAAAACCAAGTTAACGACTTAAAGACTTCATTGGGATTGTGAAGCCAGACCAATACTAATTTTCTTGTTATTGTGTGATCTGATCATGCCTCTTCTATCGTACGAGTACAATTGGAATAATTGTCTTGAGATTTCTATCTCCGATAGGCAAGATATAAAATTAGTCACAAACACTTCGTCTCATCGTTTATGATTCCTCAATAATCTTCTTCGATGCGTCGATTAAGTTTATTATGAGGTGATTGATAAAGATAAGATGTTCTTCGGGAATATAAGTCTGGTTTTATCAATTGGTTCCTGTTCTCCTTGATTTATCAAAAGATGGAATAAATCTCATAGTTATATTCGTGGGAGACGGATTTATCTATTATTGTAGACTTTTCTGTGATACAATTTTTTTTATTAAAGACTTCGACTTTGGGTCGTAGAAAATCTTAGTTGTGGGTGATATCAACTAAGGGAATCAAGTACGTATCATCCTGCTAGGATTAGAGACGTAGGAGCATAACTGTACCTTGGATCAATGTGAGATTGGTTTGGGTTCAACTACAGTCCAGACCGAAGTTAGCTTGGAGTAGGCTAGTGTCTGTAGCGGATTAATACAGTGTATGTTTAATCTGGACTAAGTCCCGGGTTTTTCTGCATTTGAGGTTTCCTCGTTAACAAAATTCTAGTGTCAGTGTTATTTCTTTTCCGCATTATATTTTGTTATATAATTAAAATAATACAGGTTGTCCGTTGTTCAATCAATTAGAATATCTGACATTTTGGTTGTCAATTTAAATTGATTAACACTTGGATATTGGTCTTTGGTACCATTCAAGTTATCTCTCTTTGATAAAGACTCACAGATTCTATTTGCTTGAGTATAGATCAAATTGAGAGATTGAGATAATAACTCCTTGAGATATTTTTATCTAGATTGAGTCTGACTGTCTAGTTGATTCTCTAGTAAAGTAACTCAGAGTTTGTCCATACAGATTTCTAATCGAAATATTAGGTATGGTTGTTAGACCTCTTCTTTTTCAATTGGTATCTAAGCAGGCAAGCACGTTCAAGACCTTACAAGTCTGTGTTTGTGGCTATCTGAGTTTGTGGACGTAATCTCTGTTGCGCATACCAAAATGTATCCTAAAGCTTTTGACCATGTCAAGTGTCTTGGAAACACCTCAAAGGATTATTCCTTAGTTGATTCTTTCGAATCCCGAGGTAGAAAGAATGTTCAATGTGATAATGTCATTTCTCCCTCTCATGAGGCATGTGACATTGTGGCAGAAGCTGAAAAGGAACTCACCAGAATTTCAAAACATACAGCTGAAGATATTGATTTTAATAATCATGATCAGCTCATTGATGAATTTAAAAAGTCTCTTAATCGAGAACGTGATCTCTATCATGTCATAAAGTCCTTCTCTAAGAACATTGAGAAACTTCTACAAGAAACTACTCTACAACAGGAAAAGATTAGTACTCTTGAGGAAGTTGTTAAAAAGGACTCCATTAGAGAAAAACGTTTGATCGAGACTCATTCATCAGATCTCAACAGACTTCATGATGAAAAATAGAAACTTTGTGCATCTCTTACTCTAGCCCATGAACAGTGTAAATCCTTGGAAAAGGAAAACTCTGTCCTAAGGAGAAATTCTTCTGTGACAAATTCTCAGGAATTACCATTTACGAAGAAATGTTCTCCAGAAGAAGATTGTGTCAAGAAAAGTTTGCATAACTTCCAATCTTCTCATATGGCTATGAAGTTTAAACATGTGCCAGTTATTGCTTCTCCTCTACGAACCTGTACTTTTTGTGGGAAACAGAATCACTATGCTATTCATTATTTTGCAAGAAGGAAACAAATTTCTAAGCTTCGTAATTTTCTTCTCTTCACTGTCAATGGAACAGAAAGTCAGCCGACTAAAGCAGTGAATTGTATGCCCACAAGAAATCATAAACCTTATGAGAATGATCTCTACTCTAGATATCATCACAAGAATAAAATTCTTTCTGGCAATCCTGTTTGCTGCATTAATAAGAACAATTCCTGTACTTATAAGGATGTTTCTGATAAATCTAAATCTAGAAAGTGGATCCCTATCTATCCAGATCCTCTTGAACCTGTTTCTAGAGGTCCTAGATTTAGTCCTTCTGATAAGAAATATAATCAATTAGTGTTTTTTCTCACTATAAAGAGCACATGTCAGAGACAGGAGGATAGAAATGAACAATATTCATTTGGTGAGCTAAAGGTTCATACTTGTGTAAATTAATCACAAGGCTAAATATCTCACATACAAAAATCCTAGTTGTGAGAAAAGTGGATAGGTATACTCCATAACCATGTGTCTCTAATTATCTAGCTAATCTCTTATCGCTTTCAGAAAGATAATTGTTCATACACTGGTTAGTGAGTATTTTTCTTTGTTCATTTTTTAAAACACCTTTGAAAAATAAAAAGTGTTTCCTTTTTTCCATGTAGATCTTTGTGAAAAACCATCCTACGGGTTCACGTACGGTTCAAGTTTTCCCTTAAACCTATCCCGTAACCCTAAATCTCTCGAGTTTTTCTTTATATACATATCCTATTAAGTTACTCTTTTACTCTAGCTTTTATGTTATCAGTGGCTTCTTCTTCGTGCTCTTCGGACTGGACTAATGATGTCATTGATAAGGCGGTATATTGCAAACTCGATAAAAAAAAGGAATCTCTTATTAAAATTGAAGGTTCCCTTCCTCAATCCTCTAATTCACTTTCGGATATAGAAGAGATTGAATAGATTTCATCAGATGTAGTTCTTGACTTCCTAATGGAATTTGAGAAGGCTAAGTAACTACTTGTAGATACAATGAAGTGTCTTGATGTGGTAAGAACTGAGTTGAAAAAGTTTAAGTTTGATCTTGTTCTCATGAAAAACCATGTTAAAGAGCTTCCCAATAAGGATATCACAAGTACAGAAGATGCTGCTATTCACAGGCTTCAAGATCTTAAGGCTCAAGATGGTCCCGAACTGTCGATTTGAACCTAGTTCGGTATGACATGGGAGTTTTTTTGTTTGGTTCCTTTTGTCTAGTAAATATTCTATGTTTTCTGTTTTATTTAGAAGAATAACTAGTGTTTTGGAATAGCAATGATTGTGATTACACATAGCTAAATCTAATGATTCCATCTTCTTGTTTTTAGATTTATTGGTTTTAATTCTAAACTGGTTTGGAAGATAATGGTTGCAATATTAATCTTTTTTGATTTTATATATTGCAATATTTTGATGGGATTTGTATGTTCGTCCGTGAACTTGATTATTCCATATTTTGTCAAAAGTAAAGTCATTCGTGAATTGATATGCAAATATTGATAAAGGAATGAATGGACTTTTGGCAAAACACAAAAGTTAAGCCTATATTATCAATTGTTGATGTAAGATAGGTTAAAATCTTTTGTGATTTAAGGATAAAGTCTATTATGTCACTTTGTGGTGGAAAAATAGAATAGGTCCTTGTTTGTTATCCACGGTATATAGCTTAATTGTTCCATATTATTATATATTACCGTAAAGGTTCCATTGTGTATCTCATGTTAAGCACGATACAACCTAGTCGATTTCTTATTGGCATGGTTGGTTGTTCCATGAGATGTTATATGTTGAGCATTAAGAAATAAATTAATCAAATTGTGTGGTTATTTAGTTTGTATTCCATGAGTTCTCTCATGTTGAGTACATGTACGGTTAAGGTTGTCATTTCCTATGATAATCTTAGTCGGGGCTCCATAATCTCTTATGTTGAGCCCAAATGAACTAAATCAATCATCTTGTGTGATTATTTAGTTAGCACTCCATAGATTTTTCTCATGTCGAGTGTGGACAATTGAATTGATTAATTTGTGATTGGTTTAATTATGTAATCCGGTTAGAATATTTATGAGCTCTCTTGTGAATAATCTAATCGATGAATTAAGTCTCAAAAAGTTTACTTGTGTTGAGCATATTTAGTCAAATTAATCATGGTTCGCTTTGGTTAATATGATTGAATATTTTGGATTCCAAATTCATACTTGTATGCAATTTGTTGAGTCTAAAGAAATCCTTCTTTTCTCTTGAAATTAAGGCCGCTCTTGTTGTTCCTTTGGAAATGACATCTAATGGGGGAGGGTTCTTTTGAACTTGCGCTTAATTTCCATATCTTTGTGGGGAGTGCGGCTGTGGAATTTTTAGGGGTTATCTTGTATCTTTATAAACTCCTTGATGAATGCATTTAGCCTCGGCTTTATGATTGCATCTAAACAAGATGATAGAACATTTACCTTTGGTCATGAAATATCTCTTACGAAAATTTTATTCGGATCCCGTTCTTGTACCTTTGCCAATTTTATTGACAAAAATGGGGAGAATTAATTGTAGTTCACACTAAAAATACATATGGTTTTCAGATCATTATGTAAGGGGGAGTGGTTTCCATGTGAGATGGAGTGTTGACTAAGGGGGAGTGAAGTATCACCATAGTATTGTTGTTGAAGTTGTGATGCAAATGGACTTTGACGTTGTGTAATAATACTATGACACTGTATAACAATGATTGAGAACCAATGTTGTTCTCATTGTTATAGCTACGGAATTTCAACAATGATGATACGAAACTTATAACCTTTTGGATCATTGGACTACTTTGAAGTGACGAAGATTTCGAGTATTGTTGAAGATTAGGAATGTGGAATAGGAGCTACAAAGTTTATTTATATAATTTTTGTATTCCATATGTATTAATAGTTTTGCCACTAAAGGGAGGGATTGTTAGAGCACTGCTCGGTCAAACTCGCATGTGTTGCTATCTCAAGCATGTTTGTCAATCTTAGTGATCAAAACTATATAGTCTTGATTTCTAGTCTACTATAGCTAAGGTCTCGGACTAGGATAGAAAGTGTAGTTGAGCTCAAGAACTCTATGGTGATCATCATATAAGAAGAAGTACTACTCAAGGAACCAATGGATCTTCATCGACTAAAAGGTATGTGGAGATTTGAACTTATCTATCACTCAAAAGTCTATCTACTCTATCTCCTATCTTGAGACAAAATTCGTTTTACTATATAGACTAAGAATATGCACATGTGATATTTCGAGCTGAGTATATCTCGCTTATCTATTTCTCGAAATATGTGTTGGTAAAGCTTTCGCTTTAGCCAAGTTCATCTTTGACTAGTGACGAAAGTCATGTTATGTTTTAATCACTTTGAAAATTGCTCTGACGAAAACCAGTTCATGAAACAACTATATGACGTCCTCTGAGAATGTTTCAATGATTGAAATGAGAGTTTAGACTATATAACCATTGGGGGATATAAACATTGTTGTGGAAACACATATATGTATAAGTCCTTAACACTTGAACCGAAATTTGCGAACTTTGTTGATCAAGTGGAACCGGAACATGAGCAGCAACTCAGTCCGCGAACCCAGTTCACGAACTGACGTAAATTCTCGAACCTGAGAATATATGCTGAAGTTGAAGATCAGGTGCAGTCCGCGAACCCAGTCTGCGAACTGACAGAAGTTCTCATCTCGAGAAATTCTGTTGGAGTTTATTAACTTCAACCGGTTAGCTTGAGTCCGCGAACTCAGTCCACGAACTCAACAGGTTATGTCTGAAAACGTTGTTCATGAAATTATTCTTAAATTACTAAGGTATGCTTTTGCGAACCGTGGCTTTATAGTTTATGATTAATGATTCGAGTGAATCAGATCGTTTTTGATTCAATTGTGTCTCTTGTAGTACTTGAGATCTCATAGAAATTGAATAACTCTCTAACTAGTTCATTTGAGTCATTTGGACTAGTTATGGTGAAGAAGAATATGGTTGATATGAAAGTTATCATTTGGCTAACCATTTGGTTGACTAATATTGAACCAAAGATTGTACACGTTTGGGTACGGTTACACAAACCAAAAAACTTCAAGTACATGTATGTATGGCAAGCTAAGTTTTCGATCTAACGGTTGAGAGATATTAGCTTGTATCTAATCAGTTTTTCATCTAACGGTGAATATTGAATGCTTTGTTAGCAAGCTAACATTAATTGCAAACCCTGATTTGAAAGACTATATAAGGTGAACTCTATCTATTGGAAAAACTAATCCCCACACACCTTTCTTGTGTGATACTAGTTTTCTCTAAGATAGAGTCTGGTTAATGACTTAAAGACTTCATTGGGATTGTGAAGCCAGATCGATACTACTTATCTTGTAGTTATGTGATCTTATCTTGCTATTTCTATCGTTCGAGTACAATTGTAATAATTGGCTTGATATTTCAATCTCTGATAGGCAAGATAAAAATAGTCACAAACATATTCGTCTCATTGTTTGTGATTCCTCAATAATCTTCTTCGCTGCGTCGATTAAGTTTATTGTGAGGTGATTGATGAAACTGAGCTGTTCTTCGGGAATATAAGTCTGGTTTTATCGATTGGTTCATGTTAACCTTGATTTATCAAAATATGGAACAAAAATCATAGGTTTATTCGTGGGAGAAGAATTTATCTATTACCTGTAGACTTTTCCGTGTGAGACAGATTTGTTTGCTAAAGTCTTCGACTTTGGGTCGGAGCAACTCTTGGTTGTGGGTGAGATCAGCTAAGGGAATCAAGTGCGCAGTATCCTGCTAGGATTAGAGGTGTAGGAGCATAAGCATAACTGTACCTTGGATCAGTGTGAGATTGGTTGGGGTTCAACTACAGTCCATACCGAAGTTAATTTGGAGTAGGCTAGTGTTTGTAGTGGCTTAATGCAGTGTATGTTTAATCTGGACTAGGTCCCGAGAGGTTTTTGCATTTGCGGTTTCCTCGTTAACAAAATTCTGGGGTCTGTGTTATTTCTTTTCCGCATTATATTTTTATATAATTGAAATAATACAGGTTGTGCGTTGTTCAATCGATTAGAATATCCGACCTTATTGGTTGTGGTTTTAAATCGATTAACACTTGTATATTGGTCTTTGGTACCATCCAAGTTATCTCTCCTTGATTAGGCTCGCGAATCATATTTTCTTGAGTAAATCAACTCGAGAGATTGAGATAATAACTCCTTGAGTATTTTCTATTGATTGAGTCTTGTTGATTCTCTAGAAAACAACTCGGAGTTGTCCATACAGATTGCTAATCGAAATATTGGGTGAGGTTGTTAGACCCCCGCATTTTTAACCATGAATGTTGTATGAAAAGGGAAAAATATGGGATAATATGAAATTTTGTGATAACATGGTGTTTGGTTTCTATTGTCAATGTGGAAACTCAAAGCAATAGGTTGTGTAAGAATCGTCTGACAAAACTTACTCGCTTTTAGGGTCCTTCGACAGAATTGGATCCTCAGGGAAAAAATCTGGGTTCCATGGGTGACGCCGTTCTAGCTTCGAGAAGTCCCCAATCGTTCTTCATTGTCTGTAGAACATCTTTATGTCGATCCATGGTAATTCGGAGAATCTCTAGTATTTTTTCCATGCTTTCCATAGTGATTGGCTTCCGGCTATCCCTTGCGCCCGAAAGGTTTAAATGACCCGAATATATCTGGGAAATTGGGATTTTGATCGAAAATGTGTTTTAGTTAAATGATTGAATTGGGCCTAAGATCAATTGGGATGGAAAGAAATCGAGGATGGAATTTTCAACCGAGAGATTTAATCTCCAACTGTGGTCGCCAATTATTTGGGGGTGAAAACTGTTTCTGTTGTTTTTTGGTAAATTTGGGTGTGTGGATGAGAAACAAGTCTCGACCCTAAATAATGCACTGCATGGGAGTACTTTTGATTCGAGAGATCAATCTGTACAATCCTGACCTAAACCAAGAAATGTCCATTCCAGGATTGCTTCGGTCACAAAGTGAAGAAAAGGGTTGGTCTTAGGGAGGGAAGCGAAGAAAGTGTTGAGGCCCGAATGGTTAATTCTGAAGGTGTGGCTGTTTTATGACTTGTATCAGAAAGTGGAAATTGCTTGCAGAATGAAAATCTATCAGTTCTTTGGTGATTTCTGGATACTATGTTGTTGCTAACCAAAACTTGTTGCTTGGTGGAAATAGGTGAAACCTATTTATACAAGTCATAATAAAACGTACCATATTCTCGTAGGAAGTGGGAACGATTAAGTGATGGAAGAGTGGAGTAATGTATAACCGTAGGCAACCATGCTTCCATTATGAAGGAAGTGGATCCATTTACACCTGTTACTTCTTGCCACCACTAAATATTCTATTTCCTGACACTTTCTTATAACGGGCATATTGCACGCCGCACGCTGTAAACCGCTAGACCAATACCCTGATGAGTATCCCCCACTTTTGTGACATGTTTTATGTCTCGAGTGTTTTCGTGGAAAACATGTAGCAGTTTGCTACGTGTGGCAAGTCAAGGTCAAGAGACTTGTTGTAGGAAAAATAGCATGTGGTGCTATTAGACTTATCTAGGTTGGTCTCCTAAAACTTGAAACAAGCCTGTCAGTTCAGCGGCGAACTTGAACGGATGAGATTGTATCTCATGAGGAAGGGTAGCCATTTATTATGACCATACCCTGTTGGCGCCTGATAATGGCGCAGTTGCACCATTGGCATATGCCAATGGTATAGTGGCGCCTTTAGAGCATGCCAGTGAAACTGCGGCATGGATGGCATAGTTCGTGCATGCCAGTGGTATGTCTGGCATAGCCTGTGCATACCAATGACATGATGATGCAAGTGATGCCTGGCGTAGCCATGGTCACTAGATTTTGGCTTATTGGTGTTAGACTCTAATGTGGTGTGGAAACATCAGTGTCAGTGGCCATATCAATACCAATGCTCTGTGGAACATTATCTGGCTTGGTTGGCATATCAACTTTTCCTAAATTAGGTTTTGGCATGCGGAACGAGGTACGGTGCCAGATTCATGACAGAGGATCCATAGGCATGCCACCATGTAGAAATATTCACAGGAGCAAATATTTCCACGAGTGGCTGTGGCGTGGCGCTTTTTTTAGGGTTTCCTAAGTCCGCGCGGCTTGTGGAATGTTGTGCCCCCGAGGCAGCATAGTTTTGTGCCACGATTAGAATTTAGGGT
Source organism: Papaver bracteatum (assembly GCA_023529315.1). Lineage (NCBI taxonomy): Eukaryota > Viridiplantae > Streptophyta > Magnoliopsida > Ranunculales > Papaveraceae > Papaver > Papaver bracteatum. The sequence goes on along the minus strand of JAJJWX010002107.1, from coordinate 2,398,781 downwards.
TTCATCCACTGCCACTAGATCATGGACGGGCTTATGGTTAGGCTAGCCAAAATTGAAGTCTGTTGTGATGCTGGTCACGAACAGAGAGTGGGTTGGTATGTTTTGGCATGTGTACTTGTCATGTGCGCCTGGCATGCTCGTTTTGGCATGTTTAGCTTGACGTTAGTATGTTGGCACGGGTTTTGGGAAGACAACTTAGTATGGAAACTTCTTGACACAATTTCCACCTCTTTCAAAGCTGTGGCATGTTTGGAGCAACCTGATTGGTCAATAAAAGTAGGGGGCCGGCCAATCATGGGCGTGGCCACCCTTTTGGTGCGCGTGACAGGCTTAATGCAACCTGATTGGTCAAAAAAGGAATTAGGGCCGGTTGGGTAGCATGGGGTGTGTCCAAGTGGCTCCGTCTAGCCTATGGCATGGCCACGCTTCCCTTGTTATTGCTCCTACTCCGCGGATCTGTTTATTCTTTGCTTTCTGACTGAGTATTTTGTACAAGGGTCTTAACCTTGGTACTTGGAGGTCCGTGCTACTCTGTTGCGAGTGAATACAAATCTGTCATTCCATATCAATATTAAGGGTTCTATTGGGGAACATAAGCACAAGAAAAGTACTCAGCAGGCTCCGGCATCTGTGAGTAATGAAGCTAGGTGCTTATACACTCATTAGGCTCTATACTAGTGGACAATTCATCTAGGAGCTTGAGTTTCAATATAATATGAAGAGGGACATAGGTACTCATCATATTTTGATATATTCTCCAAATTCCCTGTGGAATATATACATATCAATGTCTACTACATCTGATGTCGGGTCAGGTAGATAGACTTTTACAAATTTAGCCCTGAACTAAAAACCACCATCAACAATACTTTACTCATGTCATGTTTAAGAGCAAACAAGCCTTGAAAGTAATGAAAATTATGCATGGAACGGAAAATTTCCTTAGCCACAACAATATTATCTATGATTTGTCTACCCGGTACAAAAGCGGACTGATTTTTCTCAATGAGGTAATGAAGGAATGAATTTAGTCTTTGAGTGATTATCTTGGTAACCACTTTGTAAAGCACATTATAGAGGGATATTGGCCTAAAACCAGTTGTAGTTTCCTAATCCTTTTTTTTTTTTTGGAATTATAGCAAGAAAAGTATGATTCGGACCTGGCGGGATTGAAGCGTATCTGAAGCAGTCCTGAATTAGTTGCACAACTTCAGGTCCCAATACATTCCAGTATTTCTTGTAGGAGAGGGCTGGGAATCCATCTGGTCCTAGGGATTTTAACGATCCCATTTTCTTCACAACATTAAAGATTTCCTCAGCTGATGGAATAACACTTAAAGACCTGCATTCTTATTGAGAGAGACATTTAAGAGAAATAGGAAGACAAGTGTTAGGATTCACATTGGTATCTTTTGAAAACATGTCTTTGAAGTGGCATATGAGCTTTTATTTTATTTTATCTTGGTCAGAGATCCAAGAACATACTGTCATGTTTCTGCATGTTTGCGATTTTGATATAAGTAGATTTTTCCTCATACCTAGTATCAGTCAGGTGGGTAATGGATTGCAAGTACAAAAGCTTCATCTTTTCCTCTGCTATTTTCTTCCTTGTGTCTCCAAAAGTGTCTCTGCTCCACTTTATTAAGCCTTTCTGCAACATCTGAAGTCTATCCACCATATTAGCTGAAGTGCCATCCTATTTGTTTGAATGACCTCACAGAATTGAGGGTGATCTGTCCTTTAGAAGGATAGGTATATCGTCAATATCAATTCTGGGCATCTGGAAATAATAATCTCCACTGAGAATTGCATAATGCTCTATCTAGTCTTCCGAAAATGGGTGCATCTTGAGTAGCATTATTTGACCATGTGAATACAGGACCGGAATAACCCAAATCAAGAACATCCTTACTTCTGACAAAGCCACTGAATTCATTACAAATGATATCAGTACTTGTAGAGTCTCCATGCTTTTCATAGTTATGCATAAGAACATTCAGATCTCCTATCATGCACCATGGGTTGCTGATTGTATCAATGATATTAAAGACTCTTCTCCAGAAGTTATCTCTCAGATTATGTGTTGGTGCACTGTAAGTGCAGAGTAATTCCCAACTTGGAGTACTGAGTTTAGCTTCAATCTAGCAATGTATGAGATTTAAGTATAATCTTCATATCGATATTATCTTGCCAAATCACAGCCATATCCCTACCTCTTCCTTGAGCAGGTACAAATTCGTAAAATTTGAAATTAAGAGAGCTGGGAATCCTTGTGTTATTATTTTCATGCAATCGAGTTTCTGATAATAATAGTATAGATGGATTACAGCTGAGCAGGAATAATTTTAGTGTTAGAACTGTCGTATCATTTCCTAATCCACGAAAGTTCCAAGATTGTACTAACATTGTCCTTATGACTTTTCAAGGAAAGTCACCATAGCCTCTTATTCACATGAATAATGAATTTTCTTGAGTGGAGGGATGGATTATCTTTTGCTTCAATAATGCTGCAGTGTTTCATTGTAGTCTGGGTTTTGAGATACCCTAGCCATTCACTTCCATTGACGAAGCTTTTTTAAGCGGTATGAATCAGATGAGACTTGGGGGGATGGTGATTGGGTGGTAAAGTTTTTACACGGGGGTAGTCAAATGAGATTTCTATAGACTTTCACAGATTTTGTATTTGAGTGACTCCCGGAGACTCTGAAAATCCAAATATTTTTAGGGATTTTTAGAGAGTCTTTATGACTTGTATAGACAAAAAAAAATGATATTTGTAAAGAGTCCCTGTGATTTATAGAGACAATATATATATATATATATAATATCTAACTAAAAATTTAAAACATCTACCAATTTTTTTACTATGCACATTACAATGTTAGTAAAAGTACCATGAATACATAATAAAATATTTGTTCCTTGTCAGAATAAATCTCACTGTTATCATATGCCTAAGTTTTCTGTCATCCCATATCTTTTGTTTCATATGTTGTGTCATCACTGGTTAGCATCTTTTCGTTGTTTCATATGAGTAGATGTCCTTTGAAGTGGAAAATAGAAAGCTTGGTTGGTATACACGAGGGAAAAGAATAAGAGAGAGGAGATGTCCAATATATTCAGATGAGGCCGGCTGTATTATTGTGCAAATGGCTCGTCCCTTGGTCATTAAATCAAACAAAAAAAGAAAAAAATTGGTCCTACTCTCAAAAATAAATATTCCTTAAATTTCCAAGTCTCCCAAAATATCGCCTCTTGAGGAGAGATTTCTATCATGCCCGTTTTCATTAAAAAAAAAGTCTCCCCAAATCTCTGAAAATTACAAATCAATGACGTTTAATTCTCATTCGAATAACAGGGATGTTGAAGTGACTCTTACGAAATCCTAATCCAATAACATGGAGTTCCAGAGAATTTAAATGACTTGAAAAAAGTCTTTAACCAATTATAAGATACATTAAGAGACTTGATGTGATTTTTAATTATGTTGTTGTAGTAAATAAGATTCGAACTCTAAGACTTTTGAAGATTAAATTTAAATATTTAATGAAAATAATAAAATAAAAGCGAGAGTTAATGGGACTAGGATTTCACTGAATCCATATCATAAGGTTCAATTATTTATTCTTCAGCAATTATGGCTCAATAAATAAAAACATGGACTCTTATTTTTGCCAAGGTAGATTCTCAAAATATTAGTTGTAAGTCGTAAGCATGGGACATCAAACATTTACGCAAGCATTACCCATCAAATAAAATAATAACTAATTAATTAAAATCATAATTCTATTTTAATTAGTGCAAAAGTCATATAGAGAATAAAATAATTTTATCCATGTATGAAATTCGGATTCCAACGTCGACCCAGTGTAGGGGTTTAGCTCATCATGTTGTAGACACTCTCAAAATATTTTGTATAGCTCAAATGGTGTTTACCAATGAAGAAAAGAAGAGAAAAAAACATATACCGAGAATTTTCAACAGATAACAACCGTTACAAAGTCATCGTTACAACTCAAAAATTTTGCAAAAGCTCCGTCATAGAAAAACTGTCGTTTCCGGGTGAAACAGTGACCGTTCTAAAATGACAGATGTAGTTGCAGGAAATCCTACACTACACCCTTGATAAGAATCAATAGAAATTAAGTCATATTCGAAGATGAACAACAACACTTTTATTATTTTTTTCCTTTTAGAAATCTTTACAAGAAATATAAGAACTCAGAAATACAACTTTCTTTCTAGAGTTTCTCTCTCCTCAAGACTTTCTCAACTCTAAAAAGTACATCATCATTTTCTGGACATATTGGGTCTCTATTTATAGGGTAGTTACATAATGGATGACAGCTAAGTATTCCTCTTATTTCGGATTTAATCTGCGATTGTACCGCGATAGTTACGATGATCATTCTCGCAAGCTTTGTAACCATCGCAGGACAAACATGCTTTTCCCATATTTTCTACCATCGTTAGCTTTTACGTCCTTCTTTAAAATACTTTGTGACGCTCGCGAAATGTTATTAAAGAGTTTGCGGTGACACTCGCAGAAGTGTCGTTAATGTCGCAGAAATACCGTTGTAGCGATATTCTGGTCCTACATCTTGCCTCTTCTCATATCCTTTCTGCGAAGAAGATAAGATCATGAGAACTTTTAAAATTCCATAACTACTTATCTTTTCAAACTTCTCTGTTCTGACACTTTTCTGTGTCCTTCGCCAACTGTTTTCACGTATTCTCTCTTCTAATAAAATTTTGACACGTCCTCTCTAACCGATGTGATCTGACCACTCATGTCTTATGTTTGCATTTATTGCATTCATCTTCTTCGAGAAATATTTTCTTCTATAAATACTTCTTTCATTCCTTTCTTTTCCTATTTTACTTTCTTCATCTTTCTCTCCATAACCTCTCTGCAAGTTTACTGTTCTTCCGCAAATTGCGCATCTGTTATCGCTGTGATTTCTTTCTTACCTTTAAACCTTCTCTTTCATTCCCAAACTCTAAAAAATGGTTATTGCTGGTGCTAAAAAACTGTCTTCTTTTGGTGAGATGCGAGAAAAACTCAAAGGTAAAGGTTTTACTTTGTCCACCATTCCAGGACAAGATCCTAGATCCGAACTTTCTCTTAAATTATTTACCGATGATCAATGTTCTCGCGAGAAAATTATAGTATCGCTAGGAAAACTTGAAGCTGGTCTTCCCATTCCTCTCTATGATCCGGAGCTTCCACTATTCTATGAAATAATTTCTGACGAGAGGTTTTCGCGAGCGATATATCAATTGGGTGGAGATTGTATTCGATTGCTGCTTGAATATGCTTCTCGCGGTGCTGATAAAGGATATCGCTACCCTAAAGCTGTGAAGAATCCTCAATTTAAATATGTCCCTATTGTCTCTGCAGATTATACTGTAGATAATTTTTTTTGAAAATTACAAAATAGTCCCTATGAATAGAGATATCACTTGCTGGGGTGTCCGCTTGAAGAAAGAAAAGATCGCTGATGATAAGGCTCTTATGCTAGACATTGATTGGCATACACCTACTAATCAAGGCCCTCTCCACTCCAACGATGATAAGCGGTTTATTTTTCCGTTATGTCTTAAAGGTTCTTATATTTCTGGTTCTCGCGAATTACCCGCGAATCTTTCAGAATATCAACCTTGGGTCTTCAACTGGCCTGAAAGAACTAAAGAGGTATAATCTCTCTGATCTTTTGTATAATTATTATTCATTATCTTCCTCATGTTTTCATATTTTCGCTAATTACTTCAATTTTTTCCAGATTGACATGATGAAACTCAACTACCAGGCCTTTAGGAAACCCAGCACTTTCTTAGCTCTTAACTCTTTCCAGATTGACATGATTAACAATATATTGTTGCCCCTATTTCTTATCTTCATCTGTGCTCGCAGGAAATCGAAGAACTAGAACAAATAAAACCCGCGAGAACTAAGGAGAAATCTTCAAAGGAAAAATCTACTATTCCTCCCAAAGGGAAGTCTTCTGCCCCTCGCGGTGAAGAATCTGGCGATCCTCCCTTGAAGATAAGGAAAACCCAACCCTCTTCTTCTTCAACTCCTCAACCCATTCCAGAAAATCCAAGTGTTGATTTGGATAAGGACAATAATGATGAGGATTTCAATGATAACAGCTTCCATTCTATAAAGAATTTTTCTGATTCTGATTCTTCGATGGCTCATTTATCTAAAAAATTTGGAGATATTACCCACGGTATAACTTGTAATTATGAAGATAAAGTTATTAGTAAGACATCCAAAGCTCTCGCCAAAGTCTGCTATGCTCCCATACTGGTAGACAATGATTCTCTCCAAGGAATCTCAAGATCGCTGACTCCCAGTCTCTTAAATTCTCTTGGTACCCTGGTATGTTTTCATTTCTTTAACTTGTTTATGTATTTATTCCATCGCCAAATCTTAACTTATATTATTCTCTCGTAGGTTGGAAGAGCTTCCTTTGCTGTTGCCTCTGATTTGGATAAAAGACATGTTAATTATGAAAAGAAATCTGCTAAATTTCGCCAGGATAAGGAAAAATTAGAATCTGAAGTTGCTGAGCTTCGCAAGAAGAATAAACATTTGGAGACTGAAGCTTCAGTTGATAAGCAAAAGATCTCTGATCTTGACAAAGTTAACCAACAGCTCTATGGTATAATTTATTTCCCTTCTCTCTTAATTCTTCTTACTCTATTACAGCTTATTCAAGCAAACCATTTTTAATTTGCAGATGTTTATGGTCTTACTGATGAGGCTACATTCTTCCAATCCTTTCCTGAACCTGTAGATGATAATACCCTTCTTGCTTGCCTTAATAGTTCTTTAAGTAACTTCTCAGATGATAGGATTAGATCTCTCTCTATTGATGAACTTAAATCCAAACTTAATCTCTTAAAAATTGAACATAGGTTCAATTTAAATTTAACCAACAAGTTTAAGAACCTTTATCTTAGTTCAAAGGAAGAAGTGAATAGATTAAGAAAAATGAATAGTGATCTTATTGATGAGAAGGATCTTGTTGTTAAAAATGGCTCCAAGGCCCTAGAAAACTTTCATAAAACTCTTCTTAATGTTCAAATGGAAAGAGATAAACTTATCCGTGAGAATGAAGATCTTCTTGGGAGGGAAACTCAAGTTCGATCTCGTCTCCTTATTAATAGCGATGATAAGTTTGCTTAGGCTGCGAAGATTCTTGATAATGCCAGAAATGATTTAGGTGTAAGTGTTAGCCTCCAGGTTGAACAAGCGGCTTTAATTAGGGATATGATTTCTGAAAGAGAAGGTTGTTAACTGTTCCACCCCTCGCTAGCTTCCTGTTTTTATTATTCTTCTTTACAAAATTTCTAACTTGTTGTCATATTATCGCAGGAGCTGATAAAATATATCTTGAAAGGATTGGGGAACTTGAAAATGAGAAGAATCAACTCGCGAACACTCTTGCTGCTCGCAATGAGAAGTATTCACGATTGAAGGAGCAATTCAACATTACTACTGCGAATTTCAATAGTTCTCTCGTGGTTGTTCGCAATGATTCCATTAAGCTGGTTTGCAATGATCATAGAATTTCTCATTCTACATATCCTGAACTTGCAAAGGAAATTCCAGCAAAAATTACAAATCTTGACATCTCTGATAGCGAGGCTCAGGATTCTGGCGAGGATGAAGATAATGATGATAATGATGAAGGAGAAAAATATGGTGAAGGAGAAGAATCTGATAAGAATGAAGACTGTGATGATAATGATGAAGTGGATAAATCTGGCGATGAAGAAAAATCTGACAAAGAGGATGGTGATGGATCTAGCTAATTCTACTTCTTCCTTTTATCTTCTTTATGTATTTATTTCCTTCTTCTGTAACATTGCTGCGAGTTTCTCCAATTTTGTAATTTTCTTTTGCTTCTATCTGTATGAGTTAGAAAACAATTCTTTTTCTGCAAATCAATCAATCAATATAATTATTATCCTTTAATTATCTATATAAATGTATCATCTATGCGATTTTATCATATGATGTATGAATAATAATTTTATCATTCTACGCATTCCCATACTTGCCTCTATTATTCATCTGTAATATGAAAAAATTGAGTAGATATTAGATATTACTTGTAAATCAAATTAAAGTTGCCTCAATATTTGCGATGTTATTGCTAGCAACAATTGCATAACTTTATGATGTATGCGTATAATCATAAATTCCGCGAGAATTATCGCAATATTCTTATGGTCTTACCATGCCTTCCTAATTAAAGGTCTTATTTTGCCACATTTTTTATTTTTGCGACAAAATCGCAGGACGTCTTTACATTTGTATGTATTGACCCATTGATTTAGTCTTATCAATATATTTTCAACATCTCTGCGACAATATGATAAGTATAAATTCTCTTGCAAGAATTAAACCTTATGACATTGCCGTCTTGCGATGAAATCGCATGACGTCTTTACACTTTCATGTAAAAACCCATTGATCTCATCTTAGATTTTCTATTTTGGCTTGTTGCCTCTGTATAATTTTCTTCACGCGACAATATGACAGGCCTAAATGTTATTTCGATCATAAATCCCCATGACATTGCCGTCTTTAGACACTTATCAGCTCCCTAATGGAGGGTGCCACCCTTATCTTCCCCCTGGTTGCCCCTTCAAGGAGGGAACATCGTCCATACAAGACTAGCTCCTCCCATCCAGATTTGCCAATAACCAGTTGTTTTTCGCAGCCTCTTGTCCTTTATGCCTATATGGCTTATAGTTACAAGACTGCACCCTAAGTGGGGTTTTCTTCGGGCCGAGTGCATCATAGACAAGACTTGCCAAGGATGGCCAGGGTAGTTTCGTACGCCCCGGGCACCCTTGACTAAAATCTGTACCTCGGCGCCTTGGTCATACTTTGCACTCCTTAGAAGAGGTCCTTAGTCGTCCAACCAGGGTATAACCTTATATAGTTGGAAATCCAAGATCCCTCTCCTGGATAGGTTTTCTTTAACCCCAACATCTGCATAACTCAGGTTCAAGCAGCGGTATAACCTTATCACTGAGTCATGTCAAGAGATACCCCCTTATATGACGCGCTACTAGGTCTTATATTTTCCCCTTGCGGAATTTTATTCGCGAACTAGGGTGCATGCCATAAAGGTTCGTCCCATTCTATTAATCTCTGCGAAATTTTATTCGCGCTTCTCGTGAGTATTGTATCGCTGATAAAATTTCACATCTTTGATCTTCTTTCTTTTTGTAAAACTTTGCAATTCTCTCAAGTAGAGTACACTTTTCATATTCTTCATTCATTTGTTTCTCCAAAATTCATCATCTTACCTTTCTACTTACTATTTTATGGATCTGTTTTTCTGCTACGTTTTGTTATTTTTTCTTTATCCGCAAGACGCTCGCCATCAAATTTCGCTTGCCGCTCTATTGTATCAATTATTAACCTTTCACATCTCTGTCATTGCTTGATGTTGTACTTCCAATTGCTATTCTTCTCAGCTCTTTCTTCGCAAGATTTTATATCAATCTCATAACATTTCTTGCTTTCTCCCCAATCTCCCTTAATTAATCCAACACCCTTAGGATGAGGAAATTTAATACACTGGTGAAAAGTAGATGCTACACCCAATATCCCATGTAGCCAAGGTCGACTAATCAGGGCATTGTAAGGTGATTCAATTTCCACAACGCAGAACAAGATCTTTGAGGATATCCCCTTTAATGGAATCCGCATTTCAATTTCACCTTTTGGTTTGTTAGAAGTACCATTAAAACCATAGATTTTATACGTTGATGGTATTAAATCTTCGTCTCTTCCACCCATGGTTTTGTAGGTATGATAGAATAAGATATCAACTGAACTCCCTGTATCTATTAAGACTCTGTTGATGGCCAAGAGTCTTCAGTTTCATCATCATTTTCTTCATCCTCTTCTTGCATTTGTTTTGGATTTATCTCTAATCGTACCACCAATGGGTTATCGTGCTGCTTGCCAGGCTCTGGTATATCTTGTACAATGAAAGATAAAGTTTGTTTCTGCCACTCTTCTAATGGCGAGGCTCTCGCTATATTCATTATTTCTCTTCCGTCTGTGTCTCTCATGAAGACTCTGCTTAGAACATTATCATGGAAATCCTTAAGGGTTCTGTATGAATGCACAATGGAATTACAAAATAAATTATTTGGTTTAGCCCCAACTTCTATCACGAATGTTTCTGCTCCTTTTACAGCATTTACTCTGCGAATTTCTGGTGCTGGCGGTAATGGCTGAGATTGTGGATGTCCTACTAGAAAGTTGTTTAATTTCCCCTAATCAATCATCCTTAAAATTATCCTCTTTACATTCCTGCAATCATTTATTGAATGGCCATGAAAGTGATGGTAAGGACAAAATTCTTGACTTCGATTGTTTGGATGTGGCTCTTTTCCCATGTTCCATGGTGATGGTATATTTTCCATTAGAATGATTGCTTCCCAGATTTTTTCTATACTAGCATTTAGAGGTGGCATATTAATTTCTTCCCATATTATCTTCTGATTACTTTGACCTTTGAAATTGTTTTTCCTTTGACCGCCATATGTTTCCTGTGGTATATCAAGTATTTGGATTTTATTATTTCCTCCGCGATTGTAATAATTCTTCTCCCTTTCATACTCTTCTTGATCTCTACTGCCCATCGCTACTAACTTCTGCTGGCTATCAGTCACCACTTTCTCTTGTTGTGTCTGCGAGGTGCTCGCTATATTATTAATCATTTTAGGAAGTAAACTTCCATTTGCTGCCACTGAACTAGTGCCTGCGATCGGGTATGATTCCATCTCATTTTGTTTTTACTCCAAAGCAATGTATTCTTCTTGTAACTCTCGCAATTCTGTCATGGTGATCGTATTTTTGATTCTGAAAATTTGTATGTACAGCAGATTGGTTGCGAACATTGCATTAATGAAAGACAAAATTAGGTATCTCTCATCCACCCTTCCAGCCATCTCACTACACATTGACTTCCATCTTATGGTTAAATGCTTCAAACTCTCACCAATCCTTTGTTTTAACCCAAATACATCTTCAATGCCTGGTCGTGATGAATTATTGCTTATATATGCTCCCAGAAATGTAGCTTGTAAATGATCGAAAGAAGTTATAGTATTTTTTGGCAATCCCTCAAACCACTTTAGCGCCTCGCCAGTTAAACTAGATGCAAAATATTTGCACAATACAACATCATGATTCTCCCATTGCAGCATACATCTAACATAAGCCTTGACATGCTGAAAGGCATACGTAGTCCCATCAAATATACTGGTTAATGTTGGTAGATTACATTTAGGGGGTATTCCTCTTAGATGTACTTTCTGGGTGAAAGAAGTTCTCGCAGCTTCTTCAATTGCTTCATCAAGTTGCCTTCTGCCTCCTTCTCTTCTGTTTTTAATCATTCCTCGCATTTTTGCTAATTCTCTCAATATTTTCTCATTCTCAGCTGAGTTTTGCTCCATTGGTCTCTTTAATGCAGTTTCCCTTCTTCTGAGTTCTTGTCTTTCTTGTCTTGCGAGATTTTGTGTGCCTTCTTCTTCCTCGTCATCCTGTCTTTCTCTGCGATTTTATTTTTCACTTTCCTCTTGAAATCATAGATGATTATACTGTCTATATTCTTCTCTGCGGATTCCTTCATTTCTTTCGTTGTCTTTCTATTATCCTCTGTATCCTATCATACTCATCCTGAATATTATTATTGTAGCGATTTTGTGTACGTCTCCTTTCTCGATTTTCATGATTATTTTGTCATACTGCCTCTTGAAATTCTTGTTCTTCTAATTCTGCGCTTAATCTTTCTCTCTCGCAAGCTAGACGTGCTTGTTCAGCGTAATGTCTCTCAATTTCTTCTTCAATTATTCTTCGATTTATTTGAATCTCTCGCCCATATAATATCCTCCTACCTTCTTCTGGATTTTCTTCATCATTTTGGTTGTTTCTTCCCTCTTGATTTATATCGTTATGTCTATTATCCAAAGCTTCGCCATGCGGATTATAGCGATCAGCATTTATCGATTCTTCTCCATGACGTTGTTCTCTATTTGGATTTTGCACTTTTTCTCGAATATTTTCTCTAACATTTCTCATGAGGGAATTTCGCCTTGGTTCTTCTCTAAATGTCCTTGAATTTGATCTAACAGTACTTCTTGATCTCCTTCTTTGCAATCTCAAATTCTCCATTCTTAATTCATGATTTTGTCTTGTTAAGTTTGCACGTTCTTCTGCCTCTAATCTCCTTTCTTCCTGCACTCTTTGTCTCAAATCATTTGTTATTTCATTTTCACCTCCTTCATGAATTAATCCTTCAATTATTTCTTGATTTCTTTCCTATCCTTCTTCATTTCTTAATTGTCGATCTTCTTCTTCTTCTTCTATTGAATCCGACCTCCAAGTATGCACACTCACTCTATCATAATCCACATTTCTATCTTGTATTTGTGCTTGTTGATTCGGATGTCGAATTGGACTTTCTGCTTCATTTCTTATTCTATTTGTTCCTGGCCTTATTCTTAAATATTCTTCTAATTCACTTGTTTCTTCACCTGCAAGTCTTTTACTTATCCTCACAGTTGTTGGTGGTTCTAATGTATTTCTTCTTCTTCAAGCCATTTCTTCAACTCTAACAATTTCTTCAAATTTTCAAGTTGTAATTAGAGATTTCTTAGCTTGATTCTCCCTGTTTCGGGCGCCAAAATGTAGTTGCAGGAAATCCTACACTACACCCTTGATAAGAATCAATAGAAATTAAGTCATATTCGAAGATGAACAACAACACTTTTATTATTTTTCCTTTTAGAAATCTTTACAAGAAATATAAGAACTCAGAAATACAACTTTCTTTCTAGAGTTTCTCTCTCCTCAAGACTTTCTCAACTCTAAAAACTACATCATCCTTTTCTGGACATATTGGGTCTCTATTTATAGGGTAGTTACATAATGGATGACAGCTAAGTTTTCCTCTTATTTCGGATTTAATCTGCGATTGTACCGCGATAGTTACGATGATCATTCTCGCAAGCTTTGTAACCATCGTGGGACAAACATGTTTTTCCTATATTTTCTTCCATCGTCAGCTTTTACGTCCTTCTTTAAAATACTTTGTGACGCTCGCTAAATGTTATTAAAGAGTTTGCGGTGACACTCACAGAAGTGTCGTTAATGTCGCAGAAATACCGTTGTAGCGATATTCTGGTCCTACAACAGACTACAAGTGTAGTCTGTTTTTCTTCTTCCCGTCTATCTGCAGCAGCAGAAAAATCTGCTATGTAACTCCCTATTCTTCTCCCCAATCACTCGACCCCTTATTTGGAATGCTAGCACCCTATTTGTACTTAAAAGGCGCATAAAATCTCTGTGCAGTTACTCCAAATCTTCGACAGTAAAGAGAAAATATTTTCTTTTCATGTTACGAGATTTGCTTCTCATTTTCTCTCTTTCACGCGTCTAATGGTTGTGTAAACGCCTCATACAGTGAAAGACACACGCTAATTTCCCCTAGTATTCCCGAGCATAACAGGCCCAAACTAACCCAATTGTGAAAGATATTCGGCCAATCTGATCTAGAGAAACATGCATGTGAACCCGAGAATAACATCTCACTGTGTTTATTCAAGTCCACGATTCCATCCAATTTTAGACAAATCAATAGCCATGACCATCTATGTTTAAATCATACAAGTCAACACAAACGATTACATCCATTGAATCTCTCTCAAACAATTTCAAATCTCGAACCCTAATTCTGCCTGTGACTGGTTTGTTTCAAATCAACGACTCTAGCTAATTTAAATCGAAACAGAGAACCTTACCGGCTCTGTTTAGCCGAGAAGATCATACCCATGCAATTTCAACCTTTTAATCTCGTTATAACATCTTCAATTATCGAAACCATAATTATGTTCCATGAAAACCAATTTTCCCCGCCAAATTTTATAAATTCAAAAGGTTGAAGATGACCTCCCCTTATGCAGTTACGGTGTCCCTTTAGCAATTAGGGGTATAAATAGCCATTACTGGGGTGTGAATAGTAATCTATGGGGTACAAGGAGTAATTTTGGATTGTAAATAGTGAAAACTCCTGGGTGCCTTTATCAACTCCTTCAGGTGCCTTTAACACATTTCTGGGACCAAATACCATTTTTCGAGGAACTTTCTACACAAGAGCTTATTTCCTATAAAAGACTTAAAACAAGTTTATTAGTGATAAAATGAGTCCTAGCTAATGTAATTATGGGTGAAAAAGCATCGCACTTTCATGCTTATCAAGATTCTCCAAAATTCTCTATGGACTAACAATTGATTTGGAAACTCTCCGAAAGTAAATTGAAATCTCCATTGACTACCTCCATGTTAGTCTCGTCAGAACACACAACTTTAGATTGGGGTTGATCTTTTGCGAGGATTTTTGCGGTAACAGATTTGGGTGTATCAATGGGGTTATGAGTGGTTATAAGACATGGGATGATTTTAGGGGTATGGGTGGATTTATCCAGGGTTTTGGATTGAGCTATGGTTGTGGATAACGGTTTTGGTATGGGTTGATTTTCGGGTTGGGAACTCATGGACTTGGTGATGGGTTGGGTTGTAACGGCTACAACGTTGGAAACCAGCGCGGTGGTGATTAGGTTATTAATTGCTGGATTGGTGGGTTGATTTTCGGAGGTTTTATTTCTGGTGTTAATATTTTCAGCCGTTACAGTAGTAATGGGGGGATGGAAGGATTGATTGTAGACTTTAATTGTGGGTGTTGAGGTGGGGGTTGACTGGACATTGGAAGATTGACGGTGGCTGCTGTTCTTTCCATGGAAGTCTTCGTCCATTCTTGACTTTCCGCCGGTGTCTGTGGATAGAGGGTGGAATTTTGGCTTGTAATTGGCATTGATTTCCCCAGTGCGTCTATCCAAATTCATGTCTTGCATTTTCTCCATGAAGTGTTCGGGAGAATCGAACCATTTCCTCACACTCCCTTGATAATTCTGGACATTGGCGCATTATGTGACCAAATTTACCACAAAAGAAATAGACTCTGGGTAGATTTTCATATTTCAATTGAACTATGTACTTCTTTTTTGTGGGAAGAATAAAGTTAATCTCTTGCTCCATTTTTCATGTTCATAAGTCGAAATCGGATATGGGGTACCGATTTTAAAACCTATGAATTGGACCACTCTTGGTGATTAGGCACTTATAGATGTTAGAGAACTGCTCGGTCGAACTTGCAAGCGTTGCTATCTCAAGCTTGTTTGTCAAGTTTAGTTGCCAAAACTATAAGTCTTGATTTATAGTATACTTATAGCTAAGTCTCGTATTAGGATAGAAAATATAGTTGAGCTTTAGACTTCACGACGGTTCATTAATTGAAGACGAAGAACTACTAAGGGGAGCTTGTAGAACTTCATTAACAAAAGGTATGGGGAGACTTGAACTCATATATCACTCAAAAGTCTATCTACTCTATATCCTATTTGAGACAAAAATCGTATAGCTATATAGACTTCAATTATACACATTTGATATTTCGAGCTGAGTTTAACTCGCTTACATATTTCTCGAAATATTTGTTGGTATGCTTTCACTTTAACTAAGTTTATCTAATATTCTTAACGAAAGTCAAAAGATGATCATGTGAAAATCTTCTTGTAATATCTTACATGATTTGTGTGAGATAGTCATTTGCTATAGACTCAAAATGTTTCATATTGATCATTCGATCACTTGAAAATTGCTTTGAAGCTAATAGCTTGTGTGAGAGAGCTACTGTCGTCTTCTAAGAATGTTTCAATGGTTGAAATGGATTTTAGAACAAATAACCATGATTGGATATAGCATAGTATGCGTACTTGTTGCAAGTTATTCCAAGTCCGGGAACCATAGTATGCATACCCGTATGCGTACTAGTTGGTTAATGAAAGTCCGAGAATTTTTTATGCATACCGGTATGCGTACTAGCGTGAGCTTCAAGTTCCGGGATTTAACTAAGTTTGGAAGGTATGCATACCCATTCGCATACTGGCGAACCCAAACTTAGTCCGGCTACTTAGGTATGTGAACCTGTATGCATACTTGAGTAGGTTATGCTTTAAAATCGGTTTGTTCATGAACTAATACATTTGTATAACAAGGAATGCAATCATTTTCAAACCGTGGATATAATGTTCATGAATTGATTCGAGTGAATCAAAATCGATTTTTCTTCAATTGTGTCTTGTATACTTTTATGAGAATATAAACAATTGAACAACTCTAGAACTAGTTTCATCTAAGTCATTTGAACTAGTTATGGTTAAGATAAATAAGGTTGATATGAAAGTGTTCATATGGCTAACTTCGGTTAACTATCGTTGATCAACAAAGGTGTACACATTTAGGTACGGTTACTCATATCTAAATTAAGTCACTTTTCATTTGTGTGTAACAAGCTAAGTTCGATCTAACGGTTGAAATATATTAGCTTGAGTCTAATCAGGATTTTATCTAACGGTGAATATTGAATGCTTTGTTACCAAGGTAACATTGATTGCAAACCATGATTTGAAGACTATATAAAGGAGAACTCTAGAAACTGGTAAACCTAATCCCCACACATTCTGTGTGATACTATTTTCGACTAGAGTCGATTCTCCTTTAACCTTAGGTTTTCTCCAAAACCATGTAGGTTAACGACTAAAAGACTTCATTGGGATTGTGAAGCCAGGCCCAACTATTTTATCTATAGTTGCGTGTTCTGATCTTGATATTTTCTATCATATTGAGTATTATCTTCTCTAATATTTGCTCGAGATTTAATCTCCGATAGGCAAGATAAAAAGTAGTCACAAACATCTTCGTCGCATCGTTTGTGATTTCACAATATCTTGTTTCGCTACCATACGATTAAGATTATTGTGAGATGATTGATATTACTAGGTTGTTTTTCTAGAATATTAGTCTGGTTTATCAATTGGTTCATGTTCACCTTGATTTATCAAAAGACTAAACAAATCTCATAGGTATATCTGCGGGAGACAGATTTATCTATTCAATAGACTTTTCTGTGTGAGACAAATTGGTTTATCAAGTCTTAGAATTTGGGTCGTAGAAACTCTTAGTTGTGGGTGAGATCAACTAAGGGAATCAAATGCGCAGAATACGGCGTGGTTCTAGAGGCGTAAGGAATACGATTGTACCTTAATCAGTGTGAGATTAGTTAGGGCTCAACTATATTCCAGTCTAAAGTTAACTTGGAGTAGGCTAGTGTCTGGAGCGGCTTAATACAGTATAGTGTTCAAATATGGACTAGGTCCCGGGGTTTTTCTGCATTTGTGGTTTCCTCGTTAATAAAACTTCTGGTGTCTGTGTTATTTCTTTTCTGCATTATATTTTCTATATAACTGAAATATCACATGTTGTGCATAATTTCAATCAATTATGAATCCAACCTTTGGTTGTTGATTAAATCGATTAACACTTGGATAATAGTTTTTGATACCGTCCAAGTTATTTTTTATATTCAATCGGGCTCGCAAATTCCTATTTGTTTGATTGCATACTGAATCAAGAAATTGAGATATAACTCTTGGATATACTTTTCTTGAGATTGAGTCTGACTGTCTAGTTGATTCTCTTGAAATTATGTGGGAGTTAGTCCATACAGATTTCTAAGCGAAATATTGGGTGTGGTTGTTAGACCCCCGCTTTTTCAATAGGTAACCCATGTGCTTGAATTGATATTCCTAACGCAGTTTATCTGGATCGTAGACTTCCATTAACATAGGATGTTCATTAATATACCAAGGGGATTTTTTGAGAACAAAATTATAATCACATCCTAATTCAAATATGATTATGTAAGTTACTGAGCCAAAATCAAATATTTCAATGCGACCGGATGGTCTCCAGGATCTTTGTAGGAGGTTATTGAGAATTGTTAAACCATATTCCCTTACTGTGATGGTTTTGATGATAAAGGAGTATTTATGCTCATCTTTATTCTCAAACAGATCTTCTAGTATTTGAAAACTGGTTCTTCTTCTTGGAGTAGGGTTGCAAGACGATTTGTGATGTGTTTACATCCTGGCTCTTGTGAAGATGTTGATAAAGATGCCATGTGGGATTCGATGTGGACTAGGTAGATTACTTAATGGAGAGGAGACACATAATGAAGGAACGGATTTGGAAGAAGTAAATAAAAGGTTAAAAATCAAAATGGTCAAAAATAATAAACTATTGCTAAAACAGATTGGATATAATTTTAACAATTGTCCTTTGACGAAACCATAATCATCCTAGAAATGAAGACAAAATCATCCTTATGATGAAGAGAGAACTCCAATTTATATTTTTAACTAATCAGAAAGAGAATTTACTAAAAAACGATTTCCAGCAATTTATATTTTTAATCAATAATACAAGGTTGTTAGATGTCAGTGTAATACAATAATAAAGTTGTTGGGTGATGATATCAACGACCTGAAGTCGTAACTTGAAACTCGTCAATACTAGAATTGAAGAGATTTTTCAATTTTTCTCTTTCCTAGCTACCAGAAGTTATAAGTAATAAAATTTCTTATTATAAAACAGGTTTAAACTTTAATACAAGGTGAAAAATAGGATATCCTACCACGTGAAAACGTTAACGAAATTCTTATTTTGTTGTATGAGCTACTTTATTAACACTCGTTGATAGACACAAGAGTAATATAGGCTAAGTTAACCGCACGATCGATTATCCAAACAGGGTTTCGTAGATTTCCCAACAAATATAAAAACTATTTTCATGATGTCTTATTTTCATGGTGCGAGATTTAAACGGTTGGTCCTTTCCTCAATCTATCTTACTCTCGTGGCTTTGGGCTTGAAATTTATTAAAAAGAAATTAACGCCTTTTATTAAAATGACACTTAAAAAATAAGGAGGGTCATATGAACAAAGATGTTCGATGATGTCATCAGACAAAAGGTTTGAATGATAGGAATATCCTTATTTGTAAAAATACGATAAAAGGAGATCTAACACTATTTTTCTTGGATAAATCGTTAAACCAACTTAAATATAACATATCTCGCAAATCATACGTAAGAATATAACAAATTTATATATTTGGACATGTTTTCGAAATATTTACATAAAGAGTGTAAATACGAATATCATTTTCTCAGTTTTCTTTATATTTTTTAATGTGCAGATATTATCCACGTTATTTTTTAATGCACAACTATTATCCACGGTATTAACTAACCTTTCATTATTATTAATAGTAAAGTATGTACATCACTATAGGAGATAAAAAAAAAACTCTCTTTTGATTCTTTAAATGTTTTATTTAGGTATTTAAAGATAGTTGGTAGTGTTCGTGCACCATAAATAACAATATGAAAAAATTGTGAATAACGGTTACGCACAAAAATGTTAGTATGGATAATACAAATAATAAAAAAATGGTCTTAAAAGATGGTAATTATGTTCTAAGATTTATCGATAGTTATTTTAGTCTTATCACAATTCAGATTGTTACTAAAATAGTATAGGGTCATAAAAATAATTTACATATTTATTTATATTATATCACGGTAGTGGGAATAAACCCCATAAGATTATAAGAGGTTATTTTGGTATTTTTATAATTATGGTTATCTTTAAAGTAGGCTATTGTCAAGAAATAATTTGTATTATTTCTATGAACCAAGGGTCAAGAAAGTAAGGCTATAATTTCTTTTCTTTTCTTTTGATGGAACTCACATTTCAATTCATTCAAACCAAAATAGTGATTATATAAACATCAAAGTACAAGATAACCAAAACTTAAATACAAATGACGACATCAATTGCAAATACATAGCGAAGAGAAAGAGCCATGAACCTCAAAGATATACAATTTTTGATCAGTAGTATTGACGAATGGCGGCGTAAAACGGAATCAACTCCGACCATTTAAAATAATTACCTTCTTTGATAAGAGATGCTCCAAATAAAATGGAGTAATTTGCCCAAAATCTTGTAGATTCAAACGAATCTGGATGCCCTAAATCCCTCTTGTTAAAGATGAATCCAAAAAGAAACTGAGCAGAATCATTGATGTTCTTGATGAATCGAGAATAGCAAGCCGAGAAACACCATGAAAATTTGATAGAATCGCTATTAGAGCAAAGAGAAAATTGTCCTAAAGACGAAGAAAAAATCGCCCAAATAGCGAAGAAATATGTCCATAGACCCAAAAAAAAACCCTAAAACTATAAAGTAGACTACTTTTACTCATGAAAACAACAAAAATCCTATAAGAAAGAAGTTGTAAAGCTTTTGTTTTTGTTTTTTTTTGTTTTAGGAGAGGAAAAAAAAACTCAAGACTTATAATTTCTATGGTTATAAGACTTGAGCTTTTTTTTTCTTTTTTTTTTTCAGTCTCTCTCATACAATAAACAAAAAAAAACTCTATAACTTATTTCTTCTTATAATTTCTAGGGTTAGAAGAATAATTAACTATTTCATGATTGGTTGTGACGATAATTAAATAATACACTCATCCAATAAAGGAATATAATTTAGACAATTATTTTAAACTGTTCCCAATAGTCATATGGTTCCAAACTGCGACTATTCCCAACCGTCGCATCGTGTTAGATTGTCGTTGTATTGCAATAGTTCAACAATAATTGCGATGTTCTTCAACAACACTACGATAAACACTAAAAGCGAACGCAAATTGGTATAACACAACTCTATTTTATAGACTTTTCAAAGTTAGTGCCAAATGCAAAAGGATTTTCCATTCTCTGAAAAAATAGATGGTGTGTTATCGCATAGTAAGAAAATCCATATATTTTGTATGTTATACATATGAATTGTGGTTCATATGTTAGTGTAACGTTGGTTGATTGATGTGTTGAAAATTAGATAATTTGTATGCCATGGTTGGTACCCTAAGGTATCAAAGTGAGTAATTTTGGAAATTACTTTGCACGTCTTATCGAGAAATGCTTGAAGGGTGTCTTACGATTAATTCAAATCAACGGAAAACTATGTGTTTGTTATAGAAGGAATGCAGTAGCAAGGAAATCATCCAATTTAAAGTTGATCGGAGATCAATTTCGGACTCGAAAGCTTTGGACACAAAGTCATAAAAGAAGTAGAGTGACTTTCAAATTAATTGTATGGATAGAGTACATGCATTTCAAAAATAAATAATCTTCTGATCAAATAGATATTTAGGTAGAACACATAGTTTAGGATATTATAGTATGTAGCAATAAATACATTGACGATGTAGCACCACACAGAAATTGCTCTCTACTGCGCACATAAAAAAATAAATAGTGTTTGGAATTATATCGATTCGAAAAAAGATACAAACTATATAAGCATGAATTGTGCCATCAAGTGGAAAGGGATTATTCCTACTAAGAGGGTAAGTTGCAACAGTTACCCAACCTAGAAATTGGAGAACCCAAGTTTTAGGTTCGAACAACTAAGTTGTGAATTCTCACCATGAAACATTGAAGGAGGTCTTTTCTCTTTCTCATTCCTAGGATAAGTGTCAGTTTTGCGTGTCACGGATAAAGATAAGAAGTTAAACTTTCAGTAGGAGATAACCTATATGAGTGAGAGGTAAGGACCCTTCTGAGAAAACTATAAGGCTAAGTTACCCTGAATGACAAGAGTACCAAGTACATCACAATATTTTCGATATCAACCTATATGACATACACCTTGAGTAATCAAATATATACAAAGATTGTCAAGAAGATAGCAACACAAGATTTTCAAGAAGATAGCAATCTCGAACCAGATAAAGATTTATTCTCAATACTGGCATTAATAAGCCTAGTCAAAGTTTCAAGTCACAAAATGAATAAGAAAAGGCAAAAAGATCCCCCTGTCGAAGTCCAATAGCAGGGATGAAGCTAGAGCTAGGAGGGTCGTTAATAAGAACTTGAAAGGACATAGAAGAAACACGTTTCATGACCAAACCTACAAACTTTTGATCAAACCCATTACAGAGCATAAGTTTTTTCAATGAAATCCTATCTAATTCTATTATAAGCCTTGCCGAAATCCAATTTCAAAGTTATTCATCCTTTTTTGCCATTCTTGGCTTTAAAGGAATGGATAATCTTATTACAAATGACGGCATAAAAAAAATACTAGGAACAAAAACATGTTGATTATGTAAAATATTTTACCAAGCATGGGTCTAATTCTATTCGTGATGATTTTGTGAGAATTTCGTGATGATTTTGGTAATAATTTTCATGCTGAAATAGCACAAACTAATTGGTCTATACACTTTAATGCCAATAGGATTGTGACTTTGGGGATAAGAGAAATAAATTTATTGTTAAGCCTAGATTTAAGTTGACCAGTAGCAAAGAAATTTCTAAGAAGGCCAACAATGCTAGGACCAACATATTTCCAATACTTAGTGTAGAAAATACGTTGGAGACCATCGGGTCCTACGGATTCTCAGGAAACCATATGATGAATAGCTTGCTTAATCTCACCACTACTTGTTAGAGCACTGATCGGTCGAACTCGCAAGCGTTGCTATCTTAAGCTTGTTTGTCAATGTTAGTGATCAAAACTATAAGTCTTGATTTATAGCCTAAACTTATAGTGATGTCTCAGACTAGGATAGATTGTGTAGTTGAGCATTAGACTTCACGACGTTCATCAATTGAAGACGAAAAACTACTAAGGAAATCTTGTGGAATTTCATCAACAAAAGATATGTGGAGACTAAAACTCATCTATCACTTGGAAAGTCTATTTATACTTTATCTCCTATATTGAGACAAAAGTCGCATTACTATATAGTATTCGATTATACACATTTGAGATTTCGAGTTGAGTTTAACTCGCTTACATATTTCTCAAAATATATGTTGGTAAGCTTTCGCTTCAACCAAGTTCATCTTATATTCTTGACGAAAGTCAAAAGATGATCATGTGAAAATCGCCGATAACATCTTACATGGTTTGTGTAATACAATCATTTGGTGTAGACTTGGAATGTTTCGTTATAATTATTTCAATATATTGAAAATTGCTTTGATGTTAATAGTGTGTGAAAACGGCTATTGTCATCCTCTAAGAAAGTTTCAATGATTGAAATAGAGTTTAGAAGTATTGGATTATGAACATAGTATGCATTCTTACATGTATGTGATCCATGACCGGAACTAGAGTATGCATACCCGTATGCATACTTGTAGTTGTGAAATTTCAGGTACCATGTACACATACAGGTGCGCGTACTTGCGTAAGGTATAGGTCCGGGAATTTCTGTTGGGTTTTGGAAGTGTACTAAGGTATGCGTACCCGGTCGCATACTGGCGAACCAAAACTCAGACTAGCTACTTAGGTATGCGTACCCGTATGCATACTTGATACATTTTTATATTAAGGAATGCATTCTTTGCAAACCGTGGCTATAATGTTCATGAATTGATTCGAGTGAATCAAACTGATTTTGCTTCAATTGTGTTCTTGTATACTTCTATGAGAATATAGCAATTGAACAACTCTTTAACTAGTTTCATTTGAGTCATTTGATGTGACAGACCAGAGAATCTGGACTTCCAAGGAACCAGGTTTCGGCCCGCTTGACAAGCTCTGACTCCCTGATACACCACTCAAAAAGCCGGACCTTCAAATTTTTGAAACCAATTCGCGTTTAATCTGCAAAATGTTCATTGAATTATCCCAAGAACAACAAACTTGAGATCCCGCTAAACAAAAATCTGATTTGTCTCAAGGTTGGAATTCTATGAGCATATGTCCCATACCCTAGTACTCATAAAATTCCACGAGGGAACCAATTTCCAAAAAGTTAAATATAAGAGACTGCCAACTGCCTAAAATAAAATTTGGCCAGTTGCCAACCCAATAACTTATACGGCTAGTTGCCAAAATTAACACGGGCCAATTGCCCAAAAATAACAGACGACCAGTTGCCAAATTAACATGGGCCAATTGCCCAAAATAACAAACGTCCAGTTTCCAAATTAACACGGGCCAATTGCCCATAATAACATACGATCAGTTGACAAATTAACACGGGCCAATTGCTCAAAATAAAAAACGGCTAGTTGCCAAAATTAATACGGACCAATTGCCCAAAATACCAGACGACCAGTTTCCAAATTAACACAGGTCAATTGACCAAAAGAATCGTAACTGACCCTACTCCAAAATATGCAACAAGGGTCAAAATAACATTTTCGTGAACCCACAGCCCGTACGAATGAGATATCATAGCATTGTTCCGTAATAGTGAATTTACAAGGATCCCATGCTGCCAACAACAATTACAAGCACAACCATTCAACCAAATTAAGCAACGATGATGCCAATATCAAATTCAACCCATAGTTAACTGATCCTTGCATCAATTAAATATGAACTACTCTCACACATCGACTACCACACAGTCATGGTTTACCCAAACTTTTCAGTAGCAACGGTCACCTGATCTTCATGAAATTTCTACAGCACCTCTATAACTTATGGCACTACAAAACATTGAAAAATGAGCATATTCTAACGGTTCATCAAGAAGATACAACCATTTAAATATGGCTGCTCTCAGTAATAAGATACATAATTCAATCACAATTCTCCCATACTTCGGAGCACTTAAATTGATCAGAATTTCATGAAAGTTTAACTGTAGGTTACCTACATATATATAAACATCATACTAAAGTGTTAGCTTAATACGATACACATACAATGAGAAATGCAATCATTAGTCGACGGTCAAGGTCTGCAATTCAGCAGAATGCAGTCTCAGCGTATTCCGGATTTTCATTAGTAAATCTGACCTGATCCTCTTGAAATTTCTACGGTAGCTTTATAACTTAAAGAAGCACAACATACTAAAATTCCATCATAGTCCAACGGATGGATCTAAACATATCAGTAGAACAAGAATATAAATTTTAGGATTCATAAAATTAAATTACAATCAAATCATGCAAGTTTTCAATTCCCGATCTTGTTAGACATAAATTAGGTAAGATATCAAAATACCCAACTCATATTTTGCAAAGGAACATGAGTTGAAGTAAAACCCCCAATTCTCATGAAGAACCCTATATTCTAAGTTTTCAAAATAAAGTATTTATACATGAAATTGATGTAGTTTACTAGCTACCCAATGCTCCGAATCAACAAAATACGAAATTCAAGGTTCAATTTCTCCAACATAATCATGAAAAACAATAGGGATGTTTGTTAGGGTTCTAAACCTTTACACTATATAAAAGATGCGATGAACAAAGAAAAATAAGGATAAAACCCTTTGTCATGGGGTTAGCAGTCTCTGCCTTTGTATAACTAACTGAACAAACTCTTAATATTGATTAACTGATTTCTACAAACTTAGACCTAAGCTATATATAGCTGAATAGTCTTGATAAGCAAGCAAACTAATTTAAGAAAAGCTGTAAACTGGGAAACCTAATACTAAGTACGTAAGGAAATAAAAGACTAAGCTAATAAACTAGCTGAAATAAAGGAAACATGAGTTGGGGTCGCAACATCCCACCCCTCTTAAAACAAGTCTTGACCTCAAGCCTCTTGCTGTGGAAAACGTGCAACGAGATCATAAGTATCTTCTCAAGTTGCATCATCAGCCGAATGACCTTTCCACTTGATCAACCATTTTGTAGCAGCTCTATTTCCCTTCTTATACATCTTCCTGTCTAAAATTTCTTCTGGTTCCCACTTGTCATAATCAATAATGGTAGGCAATGTAGTTTCAATAGCATCAGTAGAGCCTAACTTCAATTTCAACTGAGAAATATGGAATACAGGATGTATTCGACTAGTGGTAGGCAAATCCAGTTTATACGCCACAGTTTCAATTCTCTCAAGAACCCTAAAAGGGCCATAAAAACGAGGTGAGAGCTTGGAAAAAGACTGATTAGCTACAATGATCTGATGGTAAGGTTGCAGACGGAGATAAACAAAATCATTAACTGCAAACTGTCTTTCAGTTCTATGAGAATCAACATATTTCTTCATTCTATCATGCGCATCAGATAAATGAGACTTAAGGAGCTTAAGTGTGTGATCTCTGGCACGTAAATTCAAATCCACATCATGCACAGGAGTTGACCCAGGCAAATAAGCTGAAATTGTTGGTGGAGGACGACTGTAAAGGGCTTCATATGGAGTCATCTTAATAACAGAGTGGTAGCTTGTGTTATACCACCATTCAGCCCAAGCTAAACATTTGAACCAATCCTTTGGTTTCATTCCTGCAAAACATCGAAGATAACATTCCAAT
Organism: Papaver bracteatum; assembly: GCA_023529315.1. NCBI lineage: Eukaryota > Viridiplantae > Streptophyta > Magnoliopsida > Ranunculales > Papaveraceae > Papaver > Papaver bracteatum. Next base: position 2,372,481 of record JAJJWX010002107.1, on the reverse strand, counting down.
GTACGATTCGTAACCTCTGTTTGACCATCACTTTTGGGATGATAAGCCGAACTCTTACAGAGTTGTGTATCTTGCATTGTAAAGTAGGCTTCCCAAAAATTGCTCATAAATACAAGATCTATGTCACTTGTAATTGTCTTTGGCATACCATGAAGTCTGACTACTTCACGCACAAATAAATCGGCTATTGTACTTGCAGAATAAGGATGAAACAATGCAACAAAGTGCGCATATTTTGTTAGACGATCAACAATTACTAAGATGGAACTCTTACCATGAGAAGGTGGAAATCCGTCTATGAAATCCATCGAGATGTCAATCCAAACGTCTGAAGGAATTGGTAGTGGACTTAAAAGACCTGGAGGAGCCACAACTTCAGTTTTATTACGTTGACAAACCTCACAGTGCAGAATAATTTCCTTAATTGATTGCTTCATGCCAGACCAGTGAAAATTGCATTGCAGTCGCTTGAAAGTTCTCAAATAACCAGAGTGACCACCCAACGGTGTAGAATGAAAATCATGAAGAAGTTTTTTACACCATTCTGAAGAAGAAACAACCACAATTCTTCCATTATAACGCAACACTCCATTTAAGTAAGAATAATGACGTTTACTATTAGGATTTAGCTGCAACTGATCAATTAATGCACGTAAAGTTGGATCAGTATGACATTCTTCAATAATGTCATCTACACTAGAGAAAATTGGTGCAGTAATTGCCAATAACTGTGGATTAGCAAGTCAAGACAAAGCATTTGCATCTTTGTTGGTTGAGCCACTGCGATAAATGATTTCATAATCATAACCCAATAACTTGGAAACCCACTTTTGTTGTTCGATGGAAGAAAGACGCTGCTCCAAAAAGTATCTCAAACTTCTATGATCTGTATAAATCTTGAAATGTCGACCAAGCAAATAAGGTCGCTATTTATTTACTGCAGACACAATTGCTAGCATTTCTTTGTCATAAACAGATAAGTTAAGATTCTTATCATATAAAGGTTTACTATAGAAATCTATGGGTCGTGCATATTGCATCTACACAACACCAATGCCACCACCAGAAGCATCACACTCCAAATAGAATTCCTTCGAGAAATCTGGTAGAAGCAAAACAGGTGTAGTAGTTAAGGCCTGTTGAAGTAATTTGAAAGCAGCAGTTGCTGCCTCAGTCCATTTGAATGCATCCTTTTTAAGCAGCTGAGTTAAAGGCGCACTGATTTTCCCAAAATCCTTCACGAATTTTCGATAATATCCAGCCAAGCCCAAAAATCCTCTAAGTTATTTAACTGAAGAAGGAAGCTTCCAATAAAGAATGCATTGAATCTTCTCTGGTTCCACAGATACCCCATCGGAAGAAATTAAATGACCAAGGTATCCAACAGTGGTTTGTGCAAAAGTACATTTGGATTCCTTAACAAATAATTTGTGAGTACGTAACAGTTCAAACACCAACTCGAGATGCTTAAGATGAGAATCAAAATCCTCATTATAGATGAGAATATCATCGAAGAAAACCAACACAAACTGGCGTAAGTAAGGCCTGAATATATCATTCATTAAGCTCTGAAATGTTGCTGGTGCATTAGATAATCCAAATGGCATGACCAAAAACTCGTAGTGGCCATCATGTGTACGGAACACTGTCTTTGGAATGTCAGCTTCATGTACACGAATATGGTGATAACCGTATCTTAAATTCAACTTGGTAAAGACTTTCTTACCATGCAATTCATCTAGCAATTCATCCACTACCGGAATTGGGTAACGATCTTTTATGGTTATCTTGTTAAGAGCACGATAGTCGACACACATACACCATAAGCCGTCCTTTTTTCGAACCAAAAGAATAGGTGAAGAAAAAGGGCTAGAACTAGGCCTGATAAACCCAGCTTGTTGCAGCTCATTCACAATTTTCGCAATTTCATCTTTCTGAAAATGTGGGTACCTATAAGGGCGTACATTGACAGGTCCAACTTCAGGTAATAAGGAAATTTTATGATCTTGTAATCTTTCTGGAGGCAAGGTTGATGAAGTAGAAAAAATATCACTGAAATCCGAAAGCAGTTGTTGAATAACAGGTGACAATGATTGCTTGACTCCAGAAGTATTTAATGCAACCAGTTCCAATAGAATTCCATAATTTTCATTTGATAATAAACGCTGCATGGGAGATACGTCCATAATCATTACAGACGATGATTGATTACCAGTTAATTTAATTGTTGTGCCATTAATGCTAAACTGCATAGTTAATTTCTCCAAATCCCAATTAATTTCACCCAACGAGCGCAGCCATTGAACGCCCAAAACTGCATCACAACCACTAATCTCCAACAAATAAAATTCAATAGAGATAGTAGTACCTTATAGATGAACAGGGATAGTACAAGAACCTTTAGTGTTTAGCTGACCACCATCACCCACAGTGACACGCAAAACATCATCAGAAGAAGAAACTGTAAACCCGCACTGTTTGGCTACACTGGGATGCAAGAAATTATGGGTAGACCCTGAATCTATGAGAAGTGTGAGAGGGAGAGCCTTGGCATACCCAGTTATATGCATAGTAGTAGGGAATTTAGAACCCAAAAGTGAGTGAATAGAGATAGTTTGAGGAGTTTCCTTAAAAAAATTATCGTCACTTACTTAGAAATCCTCAGTATTATGCTCAAGTTCAGTGTCATCTTCAGAAGAGTTAGGATCCATCTCCAAAAGTAAAAATCCAGGCTTATTAGGACAAATATGTCCAGATTTAAAAGGTGCATCACAATTAAAGCAAAGGCCTTTCTCTCGTTTTTCCTTCATCTCTTCCCACGACAACTTCTTATAACCAGGAGGAAGTGTAAACTTCTTAATTGGAGTTGAAGAAGTTGAAGTATCACTACGAATTGGAGGGGGAAGGTAAGGTTGGCGAGCAGTCATCCTATTAGCTGATGCATACGCCTCTTCTTGATGAATAGACTTAGTAAAAGCCTCATTCAAAGTTTGTGGAGCAAGCAACTTAACAACACTACCAATATGTGGTTTAAGAGAATGAATGAAGCAGCTGATAAAATAGTCCTCTGGAAAATCAACAAAATTTAATAACCTTTCAAAAACCGGTATGTGTTCTCGGACTGTACCAACCTGATTAATGGTACTAATAGCCAAACGAGCATCGACAAACTTTTCTGGCGCAAAACGAGCACGAAGATGAGCAAAAAATTCCAACCAAGTAACAATTGTAATTTTAGTTTGCTTCCATCGATACCACACATTAGCATCACCTTTCAAACTAGAAGCAGCAATAGTTATCTTAAGGGCATCATCAGCTTGATGAATTGTAAAGTACTTATCAGCATTAAAAATCCATCCATCGGGGTCCTCTCCATCAAAGGTAGGAAATTTAAGATTTATTGGATTGTCCCTAGCAGTTGCAAAATTATTATGACCATTAGCACCAGAAGAAGGTGGAGGTGGCGGTGGAGGAGGATGAGCACCATGACCCTGATGTTGATTCAGTATGTGATCAGCAAAAGCAGAACGAAGAGAAGCAGTAATTTGTGTAGTGATAGCGGTGGTAGTTTGAGTCAGCTGCGTGTCTATAGCTGATGAAATTGCTGTGGTGAGGGCGGTTGCTAGTACGGTGTTGTTAGTTTCAAGTTCCTGCTTACGAGTCTCATGTTCTTCCTCCCTTTGCTGACACTTAAGGACCTCGTGCTGACGCTTTTCAACCTCCTTAGTCTTGTTGCTCTCTTGGTCATAAAGCTTTTGTTGGGCTATGGTTTGGATGAAATCATTAACTGTTTTAGCTAATCTATTAATATGCTCGTTTACAGATTTAAGGTTCTCTGTATAATCATGACCCATTGAAGAAAAAAAATTGGTGAAAATTGAATATGAATCAACCTGCTCTGATCCAGGTGTTAGGGTTCTAAACCTTTACACTATATAAAAGATGCGATGAACAAAGAAAAACAAGGATAAAACCCTTTGTCCTGGGGTTAGCAGTCTCTGCCTTTGTATAACTAACTTAACAAACTCTTAATATTGATTAACTGATTTGTACAAACTTAGACCTAAGCTATATATAGCTGAATAGTCTTGATAAGCAAGCAAACTAATTTAAGAAAAACTGTAAACTGGGAAACCTAATACTAAGTACGTAAGGAAATAAAAGACTAAGCTAATAAACTAGCTGAAATAAAGGAAACAGGAGTTGGGGTTGCAACAATGTTCAATTCATAATAAAATTAAGAAGCAGATGATTCCCTACCTCAGTTACATCTTTACCTAATAAGAAGGCAATAACTCCATGTTTTAGCACACTTCAATTCTTGTAGTCAATGATTAGAGTTTGAGTTTTACAAGTGAACAAATTCATGGAGAGACAGAGATATAAGAGAGAAACCAACAAAAAAGAGAAGAGAATGAGAAGAGAAAACGAATTTTCTCTTTTTATTTTCTATTTGTGTCCGAAAAAATGACCATGCTTCCCTTCAATCCTCTCTACTTGACATGTGTACATGTGAGTTGTTTTAGTTCATGACAACCTATTAAGGTACCTAAACTATGAGTTCTCTTTACTCTGTCATGGAGTAATCATCCTTTATCCGGAATTTTCTGGACCAATTCCAACAGCTCTGATAGTCACTAAGATGCAATCTATGGAGATGTAGAGATTGATCTCTTGATGAAGATTCATAGCTTTCAAAAATAAATAAAACATAATGAAAATTTGTGTCTAGTTTACTTGCATCATCTTTACATCATGAGTATAAGTTAATATTTTCATATTTTTTTTTTCACGGATTGCAAAGTCTGAATGGTTGAATGGAGCTTTGGAGGCTTCTCTGTGCATTGTAGCCAGAGCAATGACCATACTTTTCTTTCTACTTTTTCATTAACTTCTTCCAAATTTCGATAAAATTCGCCCCTTCGTTTCTTAGTGTGCTTGTGCTGCATGCTTTCTTTAAAACTATCTGGCTTTTAGGTATTTGAATCTGGTTGGGAGGATACATTATTAGAATCCTTTGTTGGAAAACATAGAGTTGAGGATTTAGAAGGTTTCTTTTTAAGGCTTTAACAGGAGAAGATTGAGGATTAGATATAACTTTCTTTTTAAAAAACAAATCTTGCCTTAGTAATCGGTTTGATGATCGAAATTCATCTCTTACTTTCTAGGTGTGTTCTTTAGGAGTATCGGCGACAGAAACGATACCGATCCTGGAAGGTAACGGGGTTTTTTTTTCTTCTAAAATTTTAAAATTCCCCAATGATTGTTACGTCAACAGTATTTTTTTACAATTTCAAATTTCAACAATGTCTTTCTTGCAAGTAAAAAGTTAATTGGAAGAATTTACTTCCCTTACAGTGGTTTTTATGAGTCATAAACCTATACAAAGTCTTAGGGGTTATCTTTAGTTTATAGACTGATAGCGTCTTTTGGAAATCGATAGAGAAACACACGTGCCCATGAACTGATGGTGTATGTCAACTTAAGAGCTGTTTCAAAAAGTGAAACTAAGTTAAAATCTCTTGTGAGCCGCAAAATTAAACAATTTGTTTTTATTACCTTTCTTGTGTTAGATTGTTGTTTGACAGTGAAATCTCAAAGGAGAATTTCAGTTTTAAACCTTTGGTCTATCTTTTCTTTCCTTTATTCTTCTATCATATCCTTCGGTCATGTATCTTTCCTTTAATTCCTTTTATCCTCGTTTTCTTTCTAGCTGTTTATAGCCGCATTTCTCTATTGTTCTCTTGTGTTTACTCCCTTTACAGCCTTTGTCATACTCTGTCTTTTAAAAAGTTCTTGATTAAAAACATAATATCTCTCAGTTATTCCTTTATGGTTACTCCGTCGCAAGTTGCCTTTTTTGAAAGGATGAGTATTCAAAACCCTGTGATTAGCAGAGCTACCTCGAGGAAAAGCTTTTTCAAAATTAGATCCCTACCATTTCATGTGCCCTCTCTTAAGGGTTTTTCTCCTGATAACTCGATTATAGCAAGAATTTTTTCAACTAATGTTTTTAGCAAGGGCTCTTAAGTGGGCTATTAAGATTCGAGGGGGTAAAAACTCAAATTTCAAAATAAAAACGATCGGCATAAACATTTTCATTATAGATTTTAAAAAAGAGAGATTATGTCTGATATTTTGCAAAACATCCCTTGGCATCTTTACGGGGATGTTTTTCCAATTTGCAAGTGGTTTCCAAATATAACCATAGAAAAAGATATACTTAAAACGATTGATGTTTGGATTAAGTTGCTTCGCTTACAACCTTTTCATCATAATGAGTACATCGTAGCACAAATAGGGAACCATCTTGGTTATGTTTCTAATATTTCCCCTAGAAATGCTATTCCTCTCATGGGACAACCGGTTTTTGTGAGAGTTCATATCAATATTGAAAAACAACTCACCACTTTGGCTAGAGTAAAAGTTGGTAGACATCAGGAATCATTAGTGGCTTTTGTCTACATGGACTTACCATTTAGAGTCTGTAATTTCTGTAATAGACTAGGTCATACCATGGAGTCATGTTATGTTCAACATGGCTACCCTCTTGAAGCAATCTATGACTGCAGTCCTGACTCAATTTCTGAAGAAGATTCACAGAGTTGGGCCTCTGATTTTAAAGTTTTAATAAATGAACAAATTGATAAGTCACTGTTTTCGGATGCGGGTATGGACTCACCCGGCCCATCTCCATCACCTAACTCAGTAATGAACTCTTTCTATTCTTTCAGTACCGACAGTCTCAATATCCTAGTTTTGGGTCTATCTTCTGAGGAAGAAGGGGGAGAAAATTTTGTTTTCAAAGACTCGATTTTAGGTAAAAGGCAACGTATTTGGGATTCACCTCCACGACCTCTCTTTTCACCTCTTCCATCTTATCAACCTATTTCTGATTTTGATTATCAAACTCTAAACACGGGTCTTCTACATGAAGTAGTTAATCAGGTTCTTTCGTCACCAATTTTGGGTGATGATTTCATTCCACTGGAACCTGAAAATGATTTCTCAGATGAAGTTTTTTATACACCAGAAAACTCAAATTTAATACCTTCTTTTGTCTCTGCTATATCGCCAAAACCATGCTATATTATTACATTTACAAGTTTACAATCTTTATCTGCATCTGCGCTTAGCTCATATGCATCAAATGATTCCATTGATTTCTTTCCAGAATCTCCTCTAATTAGTTTGAGAGGTTCTGAAATTAATCAATACGGATCCAATATTTTGAATCAACCATCAACATCGATCAAGGACACTCTCTCCATTGAAAGCAACATCAAAAAAATCAAAGATCAGACTGAAGGAAAAGGAAAGGAAATTATCCGGGTAAGTTACAAAAATCTTGTTCTCTTAATTCCCCTGATGTTCTCTATATTTTCTCATTACATAAAATCTGCCATATGCTTAACATATTTTAGTGTGGCCATCCTAATTACTTGCTGTTATTTTACCCTAATTTACTTTTTAGTTCATAATCTGATTTTTACTTCGTACTCTCTCTATAAAGGAAATTTTGTGCAAAGTTCTAACTTGCCAAAGATTTCGATTAAGCTGAGTACTGCTAGACTCAAATTTTAAGAATTTTTACTTTTGCCCCTTTTTCTTTTTACATGCAAATTTTGGCTTGGAACACCCAAGGGCGTGGTCAGAAACACACACAACAACACCTATCACATCTTATATCTTCTGAACTCCCTGATGTCTTATTTTTTTCTGAGAACAAGTCTCAGAGAAATTTGGTAAGAAGATTTATGAAACCTTTCCCTAATTTTCATATTGTTGACCCAAATGGAACTGTTGGGGGGTTAGTAATATCCTGGATTGATGGTTTCCACTTTGAAATTGTTCAGTGGAACCAAAATATGATCAATGTCATTGTAAAATCCAATTTTAACTCTAGGGAATGGCTACTCACTTGCTTTTATGTCTCTCCTAAAAAAGAGCTCAAATTACAAGTTATGAGCCAATTAGAAGATATCGCTTTCCAGGTAAACAAAAATTCTTTACCTTGGATAGTACTAGGGGATCTCAATATAATTTTTAACAGTGAAGAAAAAGAAGGTGGTTTACCCTTCAATAAGAAAGAACTAGAACCTATACATAATTTAATACATAGAACAGGCCTTCAAGACTTAGGCTTTTTAGGAAATATTTTTACTTGGAATAATAAAAGAGAAGGAGCAGAAAATATAAAACAAAGACTTGATAGGGCAATTGCCAACGCATACTGGTGTTTGGAATATAGTGAGGCTATGCTTACAAACCTAGTGGAAATAGGCTCGGACCATAGCCCAATTTGCTTAAAAATAAATAATCCTATCTTGCTTAACCCTCCGTTATTCAAGTTTTATGATACTTGGCTAAAGGAACCCTCTTGCATGGAGGTGATACAAAAAACTTGGAATAGTGAGGGTGTATCCCCTGATATTTCCATAATAAACAATTTGCATCAATTAGGAAAAAATCTAACAACTTGGAATAGAGACATCTTTAGGAAACCAGTAAAAATGATAAAAAAAAGTTTTAAAACAAATAGAATTAATCTCTTACAAAACTTATTCACAGAATAATACAAACTCAATAAACAAAAAACTTCTGGAGCTAGAAGAATTGTACGATTCACAAGAATCTATGGCAAAACAATTGTCTAGAAACAACACAATAGCCCTAGGAGAAATAAATACAAAATTCTTTCATGTCACTACTCTCAAAAGAAGGAAAAGAAATCATATAGATTGTATCGAAGACAAAAATGGTAACACAGTCAAGGATAATATACAAATAGAGGAAGTTCTCACAAGGTATTTTAAGGATCTTTTTACACAGCAACCATCAGTAAACAATGATGAAATTTTTAAGCACATTCCCTCTTCTATCTCTAACCAACAAAATATGGATTTAATTATGATTCCTTCGCATGATGAGATTTGGGCTGTGGTAAAACACCTAAAACCAAACAAAGCACCGGGGCCAGATGACTTCCCGGTTAGTTTTTTCAAAAACAATTGGGAAAAGTTGGTTCGCAATTGGTGTGCATGATTCAATTTTTTTTCAAAAACAGAATCTTAAATGCAGACCTAAACAAAATATTTATTTTCTTAATCCCAAAAGGAAAAAACCCAAAAATCCCGTCTGAGTACAGACCAATTGGTCTCACCAATACACAATACAAAATTATTGCAACGATTCTCGTAAATAGATTCGAAAAATCTCTAGAACATATCATATCACCCCTTCAATCCGCTTTCTTATCCTCTAGACAAATCTCTGACAACATTGTTGTGGATCATGAGATTTTCCATTCTATGAAAAGAGTAAAAAGAAAGTGGGCAACATAGGAGTCAAAGTTGACATGTCGAAAGCTTTCGACAGGGTAAACTGGAATTTCATAATAAAAACCCTAAAATCTTTTGGATATAGTGATGCTTGGTGTGACTTAATTCTTCAGTGTATCTAAACATCGACAGTCTCTGTCCTTCTTAATGGATACCCTTGTGAAGAATTTAAACCTTCAATATGGATTCATCAAGGGGATCCTCTATCCCCTTATCTCTTTATCCTGTGTATGGAAGTTTTTTCCAGGCTTCTTTTATATTTGGAAACAAAAAAGAAAGTTCAAGGAATTAAACTAACAAAAAAGGCACCAAACATCTCACATTTATTTTTCGCCGATGACTTACTGCTCTTCACCAGGGAAGATCTAGATAGTTGTACAAATCTTTTAGAAGCTATAACATTGTTTAGCTCAGCATCAGGACAAGTAATAATCTTCATAAAATATGGTTTATTTTTCAGTAAAAAGGTCCACAACAAACACAAAAAAAATTATTTCTAAACTAATGAAAATAAAACAGATTGATATTAAGGATACACATCTAGGGATACCACTGTTTATTGATAGGTGAAAACTTAAAACTTTTGACAGTATCATTGAGAAAATGGAACAAAGAGTTAAACAATGGCTGGGTACCATTATGTCCCAACCAAGTAGGATGGTGATTAATAAATATGTTCTTTCTGGAATGCCTTTATATAGCATGGGGTGCTTTGTGCTCCCTAAGAAAATCACATCTTGAATTAATGCCTTACAACGAGATTTCTGGTGGGGGAAAAAATCTAACTCAAAAGGAATTTACATTAAATCTTTTAAATTTCTTTGCAAACCTATACATCAAGGCGGCTTAGGTTTTAAAGATGAAAATAAAGTTAACCAAGCTATGATTAGTAGAATAGCTTGGAGGTTAGTGAGTAATCCAAACGACTTGTGGGCACAAATTTTAAAAGGAAAATACTTTAAGAAGACCGGTGCTTTACTTTCTAAAAAGATGAATAACTCTTCCTGGATTTGGAAGTGCATCTTACAGGGCATCCAACATATAAAAAAATTCAGCACATGGGAGGTAGGTGATGGAAAATCCATTAACATATGGGAGGATAAGTGGATACCAGGAAGGGATATCATCTTATCTGAAACTCTCCCAAACATCTCTGAAAGAAGTGGAATCTTGATACTTTAAACAATCTTTTCGACAGCAATATAATCTCTGAAATTACCAATATTAGGCTCTACACATCTGATTCTGGTATTCTGAAAAAATATAAACTCAGATGGAATTTAACTAGAAATGGGATATTCTCGGTCAATTCTTTATATGCTAAATTACAGGACCCTACTAGTTCGGTAATTGCAGCTTCAAAGAAATTCTGGAAAACATTATGGTCCATGGATACCTCACAAAGGATAAAACTTTTCATTTGGAAATGTATTCAGAATACATTACCAACAAGATACAAGTTAGGTAGTGTTCTTGATGTCGAAACAGAGTGCATATTTTGCAAACAAGTTGTCGAAACCACACAACATATGTTCTTCGATTGTACGTATGCTAAATCAGTTTGGGATCTGCCGCCTTCTGCAACTCAGGGAGTATCTTCTCACTTAAACTCTAATATATCTTTCATAGATGCTTATAACCATTGGAGTAAAGGTAAAGGTGACTCTATTTCTATGGCCTTAGCAGCTACAAAATTTTGGTTTATTTGGAAAGAACGATGCCACCGAATTTTTGAAAATAAATATGTCTCTCCATCTCAACTAGCAATATCAATCAATAGACATTATGCATACTGGCACCCCTTTCAATCTCAACTGAAATCTCAAAATGCAGCGAAAAAAACAAAAAATGAAACTCTTTGGAAAATTCCAGAAAAAGGCACTGTCAAAATCAATTGCGATGCTTCTTGGATTTCTCTTATCGCTGACTCTGTCTTTGGTTTCTTATTACGTAATCACACAGGTACATTCAAAGCTGCAGGTTGGGGGAAATTCAGAGCTTCCTCCGCTGAAGAAGCAGAAGCAGTAGCTTTGTTAATGGCAACTCAATGGGCTGTATCAAAGAACATCAAGAACCTGCTCATTGAAGGATACAACACAACAACTATTAATTATGTACAATGAAGAAATATAACAGTACAATGGCAATGTATGGCAATCTTAGATGAAGTTAAGAGATTGGAAACTCTCTTAAACTCTTTTTTGGCTTTCAACTAATCGACAGGGAAGCAAATGGAGCAGCTGATATCTTGGCAAAAAAAGGAAGAACTTCACAATCAACCGAAAACATGGAAGACTCAGTTCCCCCTTGTTTAATACCTAGAATTACTTTTGATTATGTTAAAGCTTATGAAGCAAGCTCCATTTCTAATTTAAATCTTGTAACTTGTAATGCTACTAATCCATCTGATTCAGCTATTTTTGGGCACCCTATGTTTGGGATTGACCAAAACGAAACTGAATCTTATGATTAGAAGCTTTTGGTTTCTCTAATATATCTTATTTTAAAAAAAAAAAAAAAGTACCTAAACTTTTAATTAAGGCAGACATTTCTATTTAACCACAAACATTTATTAATTATTATTAAGGAAAACTAAAAGTGTTAATGATACTTGGATTTCAAAGTTCTCGTGCCCTTCATCAACAATCCAAGGGAAGCTCCATGGTATATCTCAGAAATGATTCAGGAAATCTTACATCGAATGCGACAAATCCTATGTTGTGTTATTCAACATAATTATAGAGAAGGAAACCAAGCCGCGGATGGACTGGAAAACTTTGCAGCCGATAGAAGCCTGGCGGGAACCTTTCAACATCAATTTGGGAACAAACGAATCTGGATTTTCTTAATCCAATTATTTTGAGCGACTCTATGGGAATTACATTCCCACGTGTAATAACTGTTTAATTAGTTTTATTTAACTTAATGCTTAAAAAAATAAAAAATAAAGTTCTAGGCACTCTTAGTGCAGAATTCGACTTATGGGTCGAGTTAAACCCGAGAAAAACTTGTGGGTGTTACATTTGAACTAGTTGTGGTTAAGATGAATAAGGTTGATATGAGAGTGTTGATATAGCTAACCTCGGTTAACTACTGTTGAGCCAACATGGTGTACATGTTTAGGTACGGTTACTCAAACCTAAATGAGGGTACATTTTATTTGTGTATAATAAGCTAGGTTTGATCTAACGGTTGAAAGATATTTGCTTGAGTCTAATCAGGTTTTTATTTAACGGTAAATATTGAATGCTTTGTTACCAAGGTAACTTAGATTGCAAACCATGATTTGAAAACTATATAAGAGAGAACTCTAGCAACTAGGAAACCCAATCCCCACACCTCTTGTGTGATATTAGTTGTGACTAGAGTCGATTCTCCTTTAACCTTAGGTTTTTCACGAAACCATGTAGGTTAACTACTTAAACACTTCATTGGGATTGTGAATCCAGACCCAACTATTTTCTCTATAGTTGTGTGTTCTGATCTTGCCCTCGTATTGAGTATTATATTTTCTAAGATTTGCTCGAGATTGATTCTCCAATAGACAAGATAAAAAGTAGTCACAAACATCTTCGTCTCATCGTTTGTGATTCCACAATATCTTATTTCGCTACCATACGATTAAGATTATTGTGAGGTGATTGAAAATACTAGGTTGTTCTTGGGGAAGATTAGTCTGGTTTATCAATTGGTTCATGTGCACTTAAATTTATCAAAAGACGGAACAAAACTCATAGGTATTTCCGCGGGAGATAGATTTATCTATTCTAATAGAATTTTTTGTGTGAGACAAATTTGTTTTTTTAGTCTTCGACTTTGGGTCTGTTTATGGGTAAAAACTGTTTCTGCTGGTTTTGGTAAATTTGGGAGTGTGGATGAGAAACAAATCTAAACCTAAAACAAATGCACTGCACGGGAGTACTTTAGATTCGAGAGATCAATATGTACAATCCTGGCCTAAACCAAGAAATGGTCGTTCAAGTCTTGCTTCGGTCACAAAGTGAAGGAGAAGGGTTGGTCTTAGGGAGGGAAGCGAAGAAGGTTTTGAGACCAGAATAGTTAATTCTGAAGGTGGATGTTTTATGACTTGTATCAGAATATGTAATTGGCTTGCGGAATGTAAGCTATCAGTTCTTTGGTGATTTCTGGATACTGTGTTATTGTTCTAACGAAAACTTGTTATTTGGTGGAAATAAGTGAAACCTATTTATACAATTCATAATTGAACACACCCTAGTATCATAGGAAGTGGGAGTGATTGGGTGATGGAAGAGTGAAGTAATGTGTAACCTCCAGAAACCACGTTTCCACGATGAAATAAACGAGTTTGTTTACACCCATTATTTCTTTCCACCACTAACTGCCATGTTTCCTGACACTTTCTTATAATGGGCGTATTGCATGCCGCACTCTATAAACCGCCAGACCAATACCCTGATGAGTATCCTCCAGTTTGTGACATGTTTGATGTCTCGAGTGTTTTTGTGGAAAACGTGTAGCAGCTTGCTACGTGTGTCAAGTCAAAGTCAAGAGACTTGCCATAGGAAAATAGCATGTGATGCTATTAGGCTTGCCTTGTCTGGTCGCCTAAAACTTGCCATAGGCTTGTAAATTCCATGGTGAATTTGGACGGCTGAGATTGCAACTCAGGAGAAAGAGTGGCCATTGATTATGGTCACTTCCTGTTGGTGCCTGACAATGGCATAGTAGCACCATTGGTACATGACAATAGCATAGTGATATTTTTAGCGCATGTCAATGGCATGGCGGTATGGTTGGCATGGTCAACGCACGCCAGTGGCGCCTGTCGTAGCCATGGTGTTGGACAACTAAGGTACAACTTAGGACGATCTCCGATCCACAATATTTGTGTAAATACTGTATTGTTCCATGAAGTGTCTATGTTGAGCACTAAAACAACAAAAGTTGATTACTTTTGTGATTAGCTTAGTTGTAGTTCCGTAAGGTACTTTAAGTTGAACATGTTAAACTAAATTAATCATCTTGTGTGGTTATTTAGTTATCACTCCATAAGTTTTATTATGTTTGAGCATTTCTTTGACTGGGTTGGTTATTCGTGATTAACTTAGTCATTGCTCCATAGATTTTCTTATGTCGAGTGTGACCAATTAAATTGATTACTTTTTGTAATTAGTTTGGTTGTGCATGACAATTAGATTGTTTGCAAGTTCTCTTGTGATAAATCTAATTGGTTTCTTAAGTCTCCATAAGTTTACTTGTGTCGAGCATATTTAGTCAAATTAATCTTGGTTCGCTTTGGTTAATATGATTGAATATTTATTTTTAGGATTCCAAATTCATACTTGTATGTGATTTGTTGAGTCCAAAGAAATCCTTATTTTCTTTTGAAATTAAGGTCGCTCTTGTTGTTCTTTCGGGAATGACATTTTATGGGGGAGAGTTCTTTTGAACTTGTGCTTAATTGCCAAATCTTTGTGGGGAGTGCGGCTGTGGAATATTATAGGGGTTATCTTGTATCTTTATGAACTCCTTGATGAATGCATTAGCTTCGGCTTTATGATTGCATCTAAACAAGATGATATACATTTACCTTTGGTCATGAAATGTCTCTTACGGAAATTTCATTAGTTTCTCGTTCTTGTACCTTTGCCAATTTTATTGAAAAAAAGGGGGAGAATTAATATGTAGTTCACAGTACAAATACATATGGTTTTCGGATCATTATGTATGGGGGAGTGGTATCCATGTGAGATGGAGTATTGACTAAAGGGGAGTGAAGTATCACCATAGTATTGTTGTTAAAGTTGTGATGCAATTGTACTTTGACACTGTGTAATGATATTATGACACTGTATAACAATGAATGAGAACTCTTGTTTTCTCATTGTTATATCTATGGATTTTTAATAACGATGATTCTAAACTTACAACCTTTGGGATCATTGGATTACTTGGAAGTGACGAAGATTTCGAGTATTGTTGAAGATTAGACGACATGTGGAATAGGAGCTACAAAGTTTATTTATATATTTTTGTATTTCATATGTATTAATAGTTTTTCCACTAAAATTGACAAAGGGGGAGATTGTTAGAGCATAGCTCGGTCAAACTCGCATGTGTTGCTATCTCAAGCATGTTTGTCAATATTAGTGATCAAAACTATAAAGTCTTTGATTTCTAGTCTACTATAGCTAAGGTCTCGGACTAGGATAGAAAGTGTAGTTAAGCTCAAAAACTCCATGGCGATCATCATACAAGACGAAGGACTACTCAATGAACCAGTGGATCTTCATCGACTAAAAGGTATGTGGAGACTTGAACTTATATATCACTCAAAAGTCTATATATTCTATCTCCTATCTTGAAACAAAAGTCGTATTACTATATAGACTAAGAATATACACATATGATATTTCGAGCTGAGCATATCTCACTTATCTATTTCTCGAAATATGTTTTGGTAAAGCTTTCGCTTTAGCCAAGTTCATCTTTACCTAGTGACGAAAGTCATGTTATGTTTCAATTATTTTGGAAATTTCTCTGACGAAAAATAGTTTGTGAATAACAATTATATAACATCTTCTGAGAATGTTTCAATGATTGAAATGAGGGTTTAGAAAATATAACCATTAGAGGATATAAGCATTGTTGTGGCAACACATATATGTATAAGTCCTTATAGCATGAACCGAAGTTTGTGAACTTTGTTGATCAAGTGAAACTGGAGTAGTGTGTGAGCTCAGTCCGCGAACTCAGCATACGAGTTCAGTCCGCGAACTGGCGTTGTTCTCGAAACCGAGAATTTCTGCTGGAGTTTGTGAAATCCATCCGCAAACTTAAGTCCGCGAGCCCATTCCGCGAACTTGAGTAGGTTATGTCTAAAAATGATGTTTGTGAACTTATCTTAATAAACTAAGGAATGCTATTGCAAACCGTGGCTTTATAGTTCATGAATCGATTCGAGTGAATAACATCATTTTTGCTTCAATTGTGTCTTGTGTAGTACATAAAGATCTAAGCAATTGAACAACTCTCTAACTAGTTCATTTAAGTCATTTGGACTAGTTATGGTGAAGAAGAATATGGTTGATATGAAAGTTATCATTTGGCTAACCATTTGGTTAACTAGTGTTGAACCGACCAATGTACAAGTTTGGGTACGGTTTTCACAAGCCTACAAACCCTGATTTGAAAGACTATATAAGGGAGAACTCTAACAACTGGGAAACTTAATCCCCACACATTTTGTGTGATACTAGTTTTCTAACCTAGAGTTGATTCTCCTTTAACCTTTGGTTTTCTTCTTCTAAAACTAGGTTAATGACTTAAAGACTTCATTGGGATTGTGAAGCCAGACGGATACTACTTTTATCGTAGTTGTGTGATCTTATCTTGCATCTTCTATCGTACGAGTACAATTGTAATAACTGTCTTGAGATTTCTATCTCCGATAGGAAAGATATTAAAGTAGTCACAAACACTTCGTCTCATCGTTTGTGATTCCTCAATAATATTCTTCGCTGCGTCGATTAAGTTTATTGTGAGGTGATTGATAAAGCTGAGTTGTTCTTCGGGAATATAAGTCTGGTTTTATCAATTGGTTCCTGTTCACCTTGATTTATCAAAAGACGGAACAAAACTCATAGGTTTATTCGTGGGAGACGAATTTATCTATCCTTGTAGACTTTTCTGTGTGAGACAAATTTGATTATTAAAGTCTCCGACTTTGAGTCGTAGCAACTCTTGGTTTTGGGTGAGATCAGCTAAGGGAATCAAGTGCGCAGTATCCTGCTGGGATCAGAGGCGTAAGAGCATAATTATACCTTGGATCAGTGTGATATTGGTTGGGGTTCAACTACAGTCCAGACCGAAGTTAGCTTGGAGTAGGCTAGTGTCTGTAGCGGCTTAATACGGTGTAGGTTTAATCTGGACTAGGTCCCAGGGTTTTCTGCATTTGCAGTTTCCTCATTAACAAAATTCTGGTGTCTGTGTTATTTCTTTTCCGTATTATATTTTGTTATATAATTGAAATAATGCAGGTTGTGCGGTGTTCAATCAATTAGAATATCCGACCTTATGTTGATTTAAATTGATTGGCACTTGGATATTGGTCTTTGGTACCATACAAGTTATGTCTCTTTGATTAAGACTCGCAGATTGTATTTGCTTGAATAAATCAAATTGAGAGATTGAGATAATAACTCCTTGAGATATTTTCTACTGATTGAGTCTAGTTAATTCTCTAGAAAGTAACTCGGAGTTGTCCATACGGATTTCTAATCGAAATATTGGGTGTGGTTGTTAGACCCCCGCTTTTTCAACATCAATTCCTCATATATATTTAGGAGTCCAATTCAAGCACGGGAGAAACTCTCGACACATCTTAGAACCTCTACTCCAACGACTGGCTCGCAAAGCTAAGGGATGGATGAAAAAATGCCTTAAACAGGCAGGGAGACTAGTTCTTTTTAAAACCTCTTTCACACCAACATCCAATTACCTGATGCAAACGCAGATTTTCCCCACCCAGGTATACAAACAAATTGATCGGATTTCTAGGAATATTTTTTTGGGACATGATTCTTCTGTAAGAAAATTTCACCCAATAGGATGGAACAAACTACATAAGCCAATAGAAGAGGGAGGACTCGGAATCAGGAAAAGTATCCACCACAACAAAGCTCTTTTCATGAAACGTATATGGAACATTCATGTCGATCCATATTCCATCTGCACCAGACTTTTCAATGAGAAGTACCTCAAACATTAACCAATATTCCAAGGTGAGATCACAATGCCAGCCCGCAATGAAAACAAATTGCGTCTCTCGTACCATCCATAAAAAAACATCTATTTCACCAAATAGGAAATGGTTTAGATACCCCTATCCAAGCTAATTGGATACCACACTTTCAAAACCTCGATCCCACCCAGTGCTCCCCTATACAATCTGTATTTGAGCTAATTGACCCATTTTCCCATAACTGGAGCCATAATCAGCTAAACAACCCCCCACCTAATGCCATCAAACACATTATAAGCATCCACCTCCCTAATGTCAACACCCCGGATAAAATAATATGGCCCAACACTAAATCAGGAAAATACACCACTGCATCCGGGTATAGCTGTCTAAGCCAACAAGAAAACCTCTCACACCCAAACCTCCTCCCAACTACCAAATTTCTATGGACCTTACCATGTCCACCAAAAATTCAGCTTTTCTTGTGGAAAGCTATAAATGAAGGTTTACCAACCCTATATAAACTACATCACATCAACCTTTCCAATACCAACCTTTTCCCCCGATGCAACTCTGTACCAGAAACATCTGAACGCATGCTTATTCACTTCCCGGTAGCAATATCCACTTGGACCAGCCTTTCAAACAGCATATCAACAAACCAAATCTAAGGTAACAACCAATCAATTACCGTAACTCCCCAAACAACAATATCACAAATACTCCAAACTCGGAGCAATACATCTTCTATCACAACGTGTTGTTTTCTATTATGGTTTATTTGGACGACAATAAATGAACTCATTTTCAATCAAGCACCATCCACTATCGCAGACATTTTGAAAAGATCCTTGGCACAACAACATGAATTTGAATGGGCTCTAACGATATACCCTCCAGTTCTCCCAGGAGAACCGCTGCCTCGAACTGGTACAAACATTACTAGAACAACCATAACAATTCAAGTAGGTTGGTGCCACCCAACACTAGATTGGATAAAATTTAACACTAATGGAGATGCTAGAAGCCACCCGGGTATGAATGGGAGCATGTTCCATTTGCAGGGACTCGAATGCACAAACGATAATGGCTCTTTCTCAACCTTTAGGATCAACCTCAGCACTCACAACAGAAACATGGGAAACTGTATTAACAACCAGAAATTCCACAAAAAGAGGATGGTAAAAAGTATTATTTGAGGCAGATTCTGAAAGTACCATTCACTTCATTAAAACTCCAACAAAATCCCCTTGGTATATATCAAAAATGGTTGCATAAATTAAATACCGGATGCGCCAAATTACATATTGTTTATTCAGCACAATTACCGAGAACGAAACCAGGTAGCAAATGGTCTAGCGAACTATGCGGCGGACGGTAGCCAAGCTGGAAACTACTCAACATCAATATGGGATCGGGTGTACCCGGGTTTTCTGAACCATATTTTATTAAGTGATTCTAGGGGAATCACATTACCTCGTGTAATAACAGTTTATTTGCCTTTATAATAATATATGCATGCTTCAAAAAAAAAATCTATGTTTTGTTTCATTTCCAACCAAGAATACTAGAAAGATAAAACTAGGGAAGAAGATGATAGAGGTGGATTTGATTGCCCACATCATCTGGGTCTTCTTTGCAAAACTGCAATATTTAGATAGGGTTGCATTTAAACTAAATATGGGATGTATTTATTCACTAGTAGTAAGACCACACGTGCGATGCACATGCTTGAATTTGATTCTTTTAACAAAACCAAAGCTAATAATAATAAAATAAATAGCTAAAAAATTAATATTCTTAGTTGTACTCATTATATATGTTGATAATTCAAAGAAATTTCCAAATATACTAATTTTGCGAAAATCTGGTGTGTATTTTGAAAGATATCTAAGTTTTATAAGGGGTTAGTCAATTGAGATTTGTGGAGATGTTGAAATAATTTTAGAGACTTCTAAAATCTCTTGTTAGTCAATAGAGAGTTCTTCAAAATCTCAAACAATCTCTGTTATTGGATTGTGACTTTCTAAGAGTCTTAATAATTCTCTGTTATTACATTTGGAATTTGAAATCAATGATTTATGGTTTTGAGAGACTTGTAGAGACTTTTATAACAAAACATACCATAAATGGCTAAAACAAAGTCTTTCCTAAGTAGGTGATATTTTGAGAGACTTTGTTCTTTTTCTTTTCTTTAAAGATTAACAGGGTGGTAGTCAAATGAGATTTCTATAGACTTTCATATATTTTTTATTTGAGTGACTCTTGGAGATTCTCTGAAAATCTAGAGATATATAGTGATTCTCAGAGAGTATTTTAGAGTCTTTATGACTTGTAGAGACAAAAAACGAGATTTGTAAAGAGTCTCTGTGATTTATAAAGACAAAAAAATATATGTTATCTAACTAAAAATTTAAAACATCTACGATTTTTTTTGTTATGCATGTTATAATGTTAACAAAAGTACCTTGAATACCTAGTAAAATATTTTCCGTTGTCAAAATAAATCTTATTGTTGTCATATGCCTAAGTTTTCAGTCATCCCACATATTTTTATTTCCTATGCTATCTCATTATTGGTCAGCTTCTTTTCGTTGCTTTATCGGAGGAGATGTCCTTTGAAGTGACAAGAGAAATCTCGGTCGGTATACACAAGGGAAAAGAAGAAAAGAGAAGGGATGTCCAATATATTCAGATAATGTCGGTTGTATTACTGGCTCAAACAAACAAAAAAAACATTGGTCCTACTCTCAAAAACAAATATTCCCTAAATTTTCAAGTCTCTCAAAATATTACCTCTTGAGGAGAGATTTCTACCATGCCTATTTTCATAAAAAAGTCTCCCCAAATCTCTTAAATTTATAAATCGATGACTTTTAATTCTCTCTCGAATAACAAGGGTGTTAGAATGACTCTTACTAAATCCTAATCCAATAACATGGATATTCAGAGAATTTAAATGACTTAAAAAAAGTCTCTAACCAATAACAAAAGATATTAGGAGACTCTCCAGAATTCTCTATGGAATAACATTAGATTTGGAAACTCTCTGAAAGTCATTTGAAATCTCAATTGACTACCTCCCTGTAAATATAAAAATAATAACCAAATAAGCTACATTTAAATTCATAAAAAATGGAAGAAAAAAAATTTGTTGTCTTCCAAAACCCAGTAAGTTTACTAGAGATTCAAATCCCTTTTGTTCGTCTTGTTTTGATTTTATTGGAAAAATGGTTACAATTTCTGTTAGACATGCAAGAACTAATAAATTTTCATTGAAATATTGAAATATTCATTTTGTAAAATAAACTAGAAATAACCCATGCCGTAACGGCACGACATGAGAAAGTATAATTTTGTATCATAACAATTTTAATAATTACCTCACACAATCAGAAGACTTAATTTGACTCATAAGAACTTGTCTCTATGAATGAACTTTAGATATTTTCCATTCAAATAATTATACATTCGATTATACTTTCAACTGATTTAAATGATAATTTTTGATACAAAAATCACGTAAATTGTCTTATTTTGGCATTAGATAATTATTTTTTTACCCCCAATATTTGGTGGTCTTTGATCAGACAATTATGCAGAATCCTCATTCGATGAGCAATAAATGTAATTACATCCTCCCAGAATTTTTTCATGTGTTCATCATCCATATACTCTGGTGATTCCATTCTAGTATTATCCCATGTCCTTTCCATTGCATAGTTTCGGTGCAACCTTAAATCCATCCTCTCATTCTCTTCCTGAATCATCAGTAGTTCTGCGTACATGTGATACATGAAGCATGGCTTCTCCTTTATTTTCCTTCGTAAAGAAACCTCAATATTCTCTTTCGACATCGTCGTCTCAATTCCTCACGACGTTCTTCAATAGCCTCGATAAGTTGTATTATCCCCTTGTCGGATTTAAACTTAGACCTCCCCATCTGGTGTCCTAGTATAAATTCTGGGAGGAGAACCATTTGTTTTTCCTTATCTATATTTACGAATTCCAAGTGTTTGTATTCCTCATTGTTCATTGCATACTCAGGGTCGTATATTTGTCGTCGACGCGGTTTCCTATTTTATTTTTCTAGACTTCCATCCCTCATCCTGGACATTTGTATTTTTTGAGTTTCAGAACTTCCGATGCAATCCATTTATTTTTCCTTAGATGAGACACATATATTATGTAAAAATCATGTCCACTGTGCATTGAAGATATTACATGTCGTTGTTTTCCTAAAGTTAAACTGCATAATTTAAATCAAAGTATGTTAAAATTTACATGACTTAGGATGCCCGGGAAATAGTATCTCCGGTCCATCCTGTTGTTTTCTGCTCCGGTTTTGTATTTTTTTTCTCATCACACCAATACTCTACTTATAGTCTCCATCTCTTAATTGGCATAAGCAAATTATTTTTTTCCATAATTTTCATAAATACCAATATTTTAGGACTTTATTTTTGGGATGCATTTAAGCTAAGTAAATATTTTCATAAACGGCTGTTTGACATGTTGATACTCTTAAGC
Source organism: Papaver bracteatum (assembly GCA_023529315.1). Classification (NCBI taxonomy): domain Eukaryota; kingdom Viridiplantae; phylum Streptophyta; class Magnoliopsida; order Ranunculales; family Papaveraceae; genus Papaver; species Papaver bracteatum. The sequence goes on along the minus strand of JAJJWX010002107.1, from coordinate 2,349,885 downwards.
TAAAAATTTCACCAAAAAAAAAGAGTTGGGAATGAGTGAATGAGTTGGAAATGTGTGAATGAGTGGATGGGTGTGGTTGAAGAAATACATTCCTCTATTTATACATGTTCAATGAAAAATTATAATGAGTGAAACTTTGAATTTTTTGGACGTTTTGTTTTCTTGTTTATGGAATGGACTAAAGCAGCCATTTCTTGCATGGACGTTTATATATTATTTATGGTTAAATATTTCTAATGATGATGGGAGGATAATTAGGGAAGTAAATACAAGAATGAAAGCAAGCGAAAAAATTAGGTAAGTATTTCTAATAAAAGAGGAAAATGGTGAGCTATAATCCCGGGTTATTTTTATAACGTTACCTTTTGGGTTTCCCTTCTTTTCGAGAACTCTTCTTATTCTTATTATTATTGTCACGATGAGGATGATCAATATTAAGAAGCATTATTCTAACAAAACAATCTTTCATCCAGCTGATTGAGCAAATGCTTCTCATTTGTCCATAACTCGCTATATAAATCATGATGATCTTCCATTTTTCCTCTTTCCAACTGCATCTCTATGTATTGATCTAGAGTAATCTATCTTAGACTGTCGGACCCTAATGAAGAAAAAAAATCTTGATCTACCATTTTTCCTCTTTCCAATTTCATCTCTATGTATCGATCTAGAGTAATCTAGCTCAGACGGTCAGACCCTAACGAAGAGAAAAAAATTCCCAGAGAAAGTATAACAAATTTTCGAACAAATTTTTATTCCCCAAGATATTTTTGTGACGTTTCCTTTTTAAGTATAAATGCTTGAGGATGGTAATTTTTTTCTAAAGTTCTTTGTTCTTTGGGTTTTACATATTGTAACTCTAATGTTATTTTTGTTTTACAGGTTGAGGAAGGTTGGCTTATATTCGATTCTTAAAAATATGTGTGGACATTTTTGGTGAGTCATTTTTTTGGTTTTGTATTTGTTTCGGCTGTTCCATCTGTTCAATGAGTACAATAAAAATTATTCTTTGTATTTTTGAATTCCCTTTATGCAATGAGTAGAACGAAAATTATTGAATTTGTTGTTTGTGTTTTGCAGATTGTGGAATGCTGGAAAATTTTATAAACATTTATTACGGTTGAAAGTTATTGTAACATTTATTTTTTCAGTTTATTTTTGTAATGGCACCATTTAATGGTTGTAACATTTAATTGATGAGGAACTAATTAAGAGGATTACAAGGGGGTTACAAACACCACATCCGCTAGATGTCTTTGGCTGGGATGAAACTGGGATGGTCGGATCACATGTTTGTCTCTCAAAATGTTATCCGACCGTCCAAGGCTCAAAAACCCCTTTTGTTTTGTATTATAGATAAATGTATTGTTAGTCTCATGTGTGTGAGCTGAAATTCATATATATATTTTTTTGTCTCAGTGAATCACCATAATTCCTTGAAAATCATTCAGAGAGTCTATTGAAATCTCTAAACTCGCGGAGAGTCACCCAAAATCTCTTGCATAAAAAGTCTTTGAATGTCTCTACTAATACCAATTGACTAACCCCCTGTTAAATTTGTTGATCAATTTTCAAAATAATGGCATTCATGTGAGTTTACAAACAATGATTCAATGTACTATTTCACTCTTGAATACATATGTATAGGGATGCACAGGAACCGTCCCGTCCCGTGGAACCGTACCTGTACCGAGGTTAGATAGGACAGGTACAAGTACCAAAAATAGGAATCAGACCTAGAGTTCGTACAAGTAACAGTCCTTGGCTATTCCCGTCTCGTAGTACCAAGGATCAGTATATGTTGATGTTAGGGATTAATTCCAATCGTTGATAGTAGGGGTTATACCCTTTCCATCGTATTTTCCCACATTCTCCTCATTTCCTTCTTCTTCTTCTTCCCTCTTTCGAGTTTCCTCTCAGAGAAGACCACCGTCCACCATCTTCTAAATCTAATCATTTATCGTTATCACCAGATTCATATTCACCACCAACTTCTCAGCCACAATCTTCTAATCGTCATCACCAGATTCACCATCACCAGATAAACCCTAACAGCGTGTTCGGTTCGAGTTTTTGGGAGTCTCGGAATTGGATTCCTAGGGAATTGCACTAATTATAACGAACCAAACGGACTGAAAAAAGTTGGAATTGAATTCCTACGAAAACTGATTCCTTCCAAATTCACTATCTCAATTACAGCGCTTTACGGATGCAATGGAATTCAATTCCGTGATAAAACACGGGAATTGAGTCAAAATTACTAACGTGTCCCTTATATATGAGTCAAAATCCTAAACTGTCCCTCAAAATCAAAACGTAGGTCTAGAGTTTTAGTTTCGTTCTCATTTTTCGTCTTCTCGAAATTGATTGAGAGAAAAAAGAAGAAAAACGAGAGAGATTACTCGATTTTCAACTGCATCTTCATAAATAGGTTGGTTTGATTACTAGAACTTCCTATTCATCTCTGGAGCTATTTTTGGTTCAGTTTTGCTTTGTTTCTTGCCCTAATATGAAGTGTACAAGGTTTTTATGACTTGGATTCATACATACTGTAATGGGATGTATACGGGTACTTGAGTAATATTATAGGTTTGGATTACAGTACAATCCGATTAATCCCACGGAACATAGTTTTTATGATTAAGGAATTGATTCACTGGAATTCAATTCTAGGAATTGGATTACCCCATAATCCAATTCCTTGGATTTGAAAATCTCGAACCGAACGAGCTGTATAGGTGGCCTTCTCGGGATTTGATACTTGTAATCCTTAATAATATTTAGGGTTTTTTAAAACTAATTAGTTTTTGTTTATTTCTATTTGATTTTTGTTGATTTCTTTAGATTTGATACTGATTTTAATTTTTTGATTTTTGATTTTAGGGTTTTGGAATTTCTGGGGTATGAGGTAGAAGAACCCAACCTATATATACCAAACTTCACCACTTAATACTTCTTGAGCATCTAATGAGATCAATAGGTTACAGTCAGTGACTCAGTTTCACTTTTGTGAAGTTTCTGCTTCTCTTTAATTTTAGTCTAAAATATAATGTCTTTGTATGCTTGTTGTAATCATTTGGTGCTGAATTAAGCTGACTATGAATGAAATTTGTGCTATGATATTGTTCATTTTATTGAATCATCTTGTTTTGTCAAATTGAAGGTCACACAGGCAGTGATATTGGTCAAATGTTGGAAAGATGTTTACTAGATTGGGGTCTTGAGGATGTGTTTGGGATTACTCTAGACAACGCTAGTGCTAATACAAAGGAAATTGAATATTTAAAGCAAACTGTGATTTCTAAGTTAGTTTTTCTGAGCCGAATATTTGCACGTAAGTTAGTGTTTCGGATTTGTTCATTTCTAAATTCTAATATTTGCATGTATAATTGTAACTTTTCAATGCATGTGTTCATTTCAATGTATGTGTACATTTCATTTCTGATTTGTTCACTTCACTCTTACCATGTCAGATGTGCAGATCATGTTCTTGCCATTATGACAAAAGATACAGTAAGACTCTACAATAAGTCGATATGTAGGATCAGGTCAGTTATCAAGTATGTAACTAGATCTCCTGCTAGGTTGAATAAGTTTAAATATTGTTATGAATTATAAAAGATTGAATATAAGCAAGCTTTGATATTGGATGTGATAAGTACATGGAATAGTACTTATTTAATGTTAGAAGCTGCTGAAAAGTATGAAAAAGTTTTCAAAAGGTTAGAAAAGCATGATATGGACTTTAAACAGAAGTACATATTTAAAGAATCGAGGAAAGATGCTTTACCTGATACTGATAATTATGACATGGAAATTGATAATGATTTTGAGGATTACTCTAGTTCTGAATCTGAGGGGGAAGTTGAGGAGGATTCTAATAAAAAAGGGAAGAAAAATACGAACATCAAGAAGAAAAAGCCTCGTCAATATGCTCCATATGAAGAGGATTGGAAATATGCTAGAGGTCCTCTGTTATGCTTAAAGATATTTTTTGATGCTACTGTTAGATTTTCTGCCTCCACACAAGTTACAACTCCTGGTTTCTTGTGGGAAGTAGTACTCATCCATGAACAGTTAGTTAAGTTTAGAGATAATGCAACTAATGATCCATTTATTGCTCGTATGGCTGATATTATGTTTAGGAAGTACAATTTTTTATTGGGGTTCATATGAAAAGATGAATTCTGCCTTGTTTTTTGCTCAACTGTTGGATCCAAGAGAGAAGGAAAAGGGTTTAGAATTTGCTCTTCAGTGTTTATATGAGCAATACCTTGTTAGGGTTAATAGAGTTATGAGACATGTCAAGAGGGAGTTTAAGATACTCTTTGAAGAATACAAGTCTTTTCATTCAATTAATGAGGAGGTGGCAAGTTCATCTAGTAGTGCTGCAGTTGAAAACTCAGTTATTGCTCAAAATGGTGGTCGACTTGATACTCTTCAGTTAAGAAATAAAAGGCACAAGAATAACCAATCAACTGCTGAGGCAACAATAACAGAGTTGGATATGTATTTAATGGAAGTGTTTGATGAGTCTAAATCTGATAGAAACAATACAAGCAAGTCTAGTTTTGATATTCTGGCTTGGAAGCAGGCTAAAAGTAGCAGGTATAAGATACTTTCATGTATGTCAAAGGATATATTAGACATTCCAGTGTCTTCGGTTGCCTCTGAATCATCTTTTAGCACCGAAAAGCGTGTTCTTCAAATAGGGGGAGCAAGTCTGTTCTTGAAGCCTTAAACAGTTGATGTTGTTGAACTTAGAAGTTTAAAGATTTTACTTAAAGTATGAATTCAGGTCGCAAGACTCTTAACAGTTAAAGTTTTTAAACTTAGAACTTTCAAGATTTTTTTTTTTTTTTTTTACATATGCTACAGGTAAAGAACCGGTCCCGTCCCGTACCGTACTGTTAGAGCATAGCTCGGTTGAACCCACAAAGCGTTGGTATGTCAAGTTTGGTTGTCATATTTTAGTGAATCAAAACTCATTTTAAGAGTCGCTTGATTATGTACTAGAGTCAACTTCGTATAGGTTATCTTGAAAGTATTAGGATATGAGACATTACAAGTATTTCGAATACTATAAGAAGTGCAGAAACAAGGATCTACAACGACAACATCATCCTTCCACTTCAGGTTAGTGATGTTTGACTTGAACTGTTTCATTCCCTAACATATCTTTCAAGTCGTGCATATTGAAAACAAAATTGCGAAGCATGAACACTATATTTAGACATGGTATTAATGAATACAATACGAAGTTTATTGCTTAACCATTAAACTTTGTAGATAAGACATCGACATAATCGTTTGAATGCTATTTTGATTATGTATGGGTATGAGGTGAGGATTTCATCTTAGGAAACAATGTTTTACATGTGTTTTAAGGAAGTAAATTCATGAACTTGTTTTGTGAATCGAAAAGGAAATCGCCAGGCATTATTGGTATTGTTATTCATTGCATATCTTATGAACTACCAATATGTGTGATTAGTATAACCGCTCATGACTTGTTTATGTTCTTGGTAAAACTATTCACAAAGGCCTGACTTTTGTATTGGTTTGACTTTTATTAGTGAAACCAATCTTAAGTAATCACCTGATATGGTATGCTCGATTTTGTAATTTTGTGTATAACCAACACTGGGTAAAGGGGAACCGATCCTAGTAAGAGGTGAAACACATCACAAAGGGGAATCGATCCTTGTATGAGGTGCAGCAAGTTTTTAGCAGAAAGGGGAACCGATCCTATGGACATGTGCAACACGTTTTTTGGCAAAGGGGAACCGATCTTATGGACATGTGTAACACATACAAGTTAGATATCATATATATGTGGGGAACCGATCCTAGTACCTAGTCAACCGAATATTTGGAAAGCTAGTGTGACTATGCACAATGCTCACATAGAGGAAGAACCGAAACTTGTTTTGGTAGAACCGTTAAACCCATGATTTGAGATTGAGCATTTCCAAGAATTATGAAAACCGAATTTGGAATTTTATTGCATATCTTGAGAATATTTTCGGTTTTGGAAGTTCCTTGGTGTCCAAATTTCCTTGTCTATAAATACTTGAAGTTTGCATTTCGGGCAAACTAATCCTTCGTGACATCAAACTTCCTCAGTTGTGTTGTTACTGGTGAAGCCGCATATTCGGAGAGGAGAGTAACCTAATTAGGCGAACTATCTTATGACCACTCAGTTTAAAGTCTTCTTTGGGATTGTGAATCTCTATTAGTACCGTTGGTGGGAAACTAGATAATTACGGTTTATCTTGTATTTTCGATTGATTTGTTTGACTAATGGTGGTTGAAATTTGATTGCACCTAGTTTGTTTATGCTTGAGAATCTTCTCTTATGATATAAGATTCACTCAAACTAGATCGAAGTTTCGACAGGGATCTTTAGACTATTTGTAGATCTAAAGACGATCTTGTGATAATCCATTGTTAACAGACTTCGTTCTGTGCATGATTGATCACAAGAGATTCAAGTTGTTGTGTGCATGTGTTTATTGAAAATTAAAGAATATTTGAAGACAAAGAATAGTTTGAAGATTTCTGATTTGGGTTCATAATCTTTGGTGTGCACAATACTTGTTTCGGTAAAAGAGGATCCAAATATAATCGGTTTATCCTTGTGGTAGATTGGAGTGATTAGTTGTGTAGATCGGCATCAATACAATTCTTTGTGATTAAAAGTATTGATTGCAAAATCTTAACAATCACTTCGATAAGTTGTAGATAAGATAGATCTAAGAACCTGACGAAGGAGTTTATTTGAGATAAACAGAAGAGCCTTTGACGAACTCATATCACTTGGTTGAAAAGAGTTGATACCAAATAGATTTGTTGTTCCTTTACTGTTTGGAATACGAACCAAAGGAACTGATCCAAGTACGTGACTTATTACAGGTCGGAGGCGTGGGAATACAGGCGGAACTAGGTGAACTATAGGTTTAGTTGCTTGGTTTCAACTATACGAAGTTGGTTTGATTTTGTATAGTGGCTTAATCCTGAGAGTATTCAATTCTGGACAAGGTCCCGGGGTTTTTCTGCATTTGCGGTTTCCTCGTTAACAAAATCTTGTTGTGTCATTTACTTTTATTTTCCGTAATTATAATGTTATTATAATTTAAAGTAAATTACACAATCGTTAATTCCTATTTACTTGATAGCAATCCTATTGTGTTTGGTTAAGTTTGAACCTCTTATCAAGTAAACATACTTCGTTGTCGCATTGTCTCGATCTCGTATCCATAGACAATCACACGAAGTGTGAACCGATTAGTTGTATTGTCTCGACTCAGTCCGTAGACAATCACTTTCGGAGAAAGGACTTATAGGTGAAAAAGTTTTAGCTTGAAGTATATTTGGGTACCCTCGCCTTTTCACGTACTGCACAGGTACGAGTACAAGGTACCTGCCATAGGGAGGTACATGTACAGAGCTAGGAAAAAACTCGTACCGTCCCGTCCCATGTGCAGCCCTACATATGTATATTTCACCCTTGAATACATATGTATAGTAGTGGTTGATATTTGAGATCATATTAATAATATCAGGGTTACACCAAGGTTTCACCAAAACTACCTCTTTTTTATATTAGTACAAGATAAGATTAAAAAAAAAAAAAAAAATTTAAAGAAAAAAAAGTTAAAATGGGATCAAATATTTTTTTTCCATCAAGTCGCCCTCTTTTATGGGGAAGGACTCTTAGAAAAAAGCCTGTTATAGGGGCGGCATGGTTTATTAGAGGGGCGGCATTGTGATAGTAATGTCCCTCTAGTTGGTTAGGGGATGTCCTATAGGGGGTGTAAATTGACTAGATTACCCTCCCTATTTTTTAACCTAAATCAAAGCTAAATTGAAAATTTGTTTTCTTTTTCTCTTCTCCTCCTCCCATTAACCGTAACCTCCATTAAAACTCAAAATTTCATCGTCTTCAATTAATCGACGATTCGAAAATTAATCAAGTGTAGTGTAATGACTTATATGAGGTATGTTTTGAAAACCCGGTTACGATTTGGTTTCTATCAAAAATTAGGGTTTTAGATGAAAATTGAAGTTGAAATTTCTGGGTTTGTGTGAGTTACGGTTGATTTCAACTCAATTACGAACTGTAACTGGAGATTTTGATGTTGTTACGGTTGGTAATAGTTCAATTACCAACCGTATGTTCTTATATCTGAAAATTTTCTTCAGTTACGGTTGGTAACCATTTTAGTATACGAACCGTAACTCAGTTACGGTTGGTATCGAGCATTTGGTTACCAACCGTAACTCAGTTACGGTTAGTATCGAGCACTTAGTTACCAACCGTAACTGGTTTTATGATTGGGTTTTCTTCAAATTTAACCAGTTACGGTTGGTAGTTCATCTTTTACGAACCGTAACTTCGATTCTGGTTGGTTATGAGCAAAATTCCAACCGTAATTAGCTCTGAAAATGTAAAAAAATTGAATTTTTTACGTACTCTAGATAACTTTAAGCAACAAAAAGCTAGTTAGGACTAATTTAGAAGTATACCCGGTCATTTTCAGATCCCGGTTCTTCATTTTGTTGATTAATTTCTTCAATTGATTGAGATTGACCTTCTCCTCTAAAAATCTGATTTTGTTTTTTTTTTAACTCTAAAAATCTGATTTTGTTTTGATTTTGAGTTAATTTAAGTGAAATTAATCATTAACACTAAACTTGATTATCATCACTAAACTAGGTTATCAATAATGAGGGTTAATTTGTCATTTCCAGTTTTTTTTATAAGGGACACCTTGAATGATCATGTAATGACCATTTTTGTCATATTAGAATGTCGCCTCTATAATAAGATTGCTTAGAAAAGATTCCCACACCAACACAAATGAAAAATCTAAATCAACGACTTCAACACGATTTACTCACCATCATCAGAAAGGAAATTGTACTTCATTTGAAGTATAAACCAAAGAACATCCATGTGAATCAACCGATTATTGCAACCCAACGAAAACCTACTATCCGCTACTCCGAATTAATAGAGAATCAATCATGGTTTATTTAGAGATAGAGGTCCGAATTAACAGAGAATCAGTCATGGATTTTATATAGAGATAGAGGTAAACCTCTGTGTACAATCCTCTGCCTATATGGAGGAAAAACAAACATGCTGTAAGTATCCCAACTACAAAAGACAAAGAACCTTTAACCAACAAGATTCAAAGCGATCGACCATCAGAACAAATTGAATACTAAATGTTGTTTTACAGAGAAAGATGTAATTCACTCCTAAAAAACGAGTAATCTGAACAGAATATTTTACGCACGTGAACAGAATAAACATATTTACATGTCAATATCAGGATTCAGAACCATTTAATTAGTATGTTAAATGTAAAACCTTTCTTTCTTCAACACGAGGCTAAGTATAAAATAAATAAATTAATTAAATGACCCATATATGTAAAGATCCTGAGCTTCTATTTATAACTTTTAAACACTCAGAGAAGAATAACTGAAAGAAAGTGGTTCAAGTTCCGACAGATGAAGGAAAACGCCTACAAATTATAAATGACTTGATATTTACGATACAATGTGCATATATGTGTACACATATGTACCTGAAGTATGCCTCCATTGACTTCTTACCGAGTAAGCTCGTTGAGGCGGTGATCCATAATTTCAGAGACTGTTTCAAGGAATGTTGTTTCACTAGTGCCTGGGAGGACCGAGTCCTTCGCATCACGGACAATCTCTTCAATAATGGACTCTCTGTTTATGGTTTCTCTGCACATTATGCTTCCAATGGTAAACGGGGTAAACGCTCTTTCAGCACCCTTCTTCAAAAGCATGGTGGAGATACGGAGAGTGCGGGCAGCCTCGAGTGGTAGGTCCCACCCGTGATACTTCAGAATCAAGATATCTTCTTCGGCGTCTAGAGAATTTATGTAGTTAATTGTTTCAGAAGAAAAAGCCTGGCGGGCTTGTGGCCAGTAAAGCCAGTCAAATGTGCAGTCTTCAAACTGGATGAAAGCAAAAAATAGAGGAAAATAAGACGTCAAAAAAAGATAACTTTGATATAATCGCTGACAAAACACAGAACCAACAACAATAAAATCAAGTTGAAATCAGTGGAAACTAAAAGCCTAAGATGCTTTAACTTGTAACCATGCAGTACTATGGTTTTGTGAAGATCAACTATGTTGTAAAAGTAAAGCATTCCATCTACTTCTCATAAGAATACAAAGCCTCACACAGTTCCCAGAAAGAACTAGAACAGATATTTGATTGCATGCCCATCCACATACATCATATGCTAACATAACCAGTAACCACAAGTTAAAAATCTCCATATACTAGGGTCATCTGGAAAGAGGGATACGCTGATGGGTAGGACGTTTCAAACAAAAAAGCATATATCATAAAAGCTTAAATCAGTAGAGTAACCAACACTCATATGGCAACAAGATCATAATGGAAAGTACGAATTCATACATCATATGAGGGAAACATCTCAACTGAATAGCATAATTAAGAAGTACAGGGGTGAAACTTACATGCTCGGGCAAGCAGTATCCATGATCAATCGGAATCAACAGAGTTTTCCCTGATTCTCCATCTTTGCTTATCAAAATGTTCCCAGCATGCCTATCTGCATTAGCCAACCTCATGTCCAAAACAGATATCTTGTGCACCTCCTCCACGGGGAAAGACTGAGTACCCATGTCCTCACAACTTCCATAATTCTTCATGAACATTTGTAGCGATCCAATCTTAGCATTCGTTGCTGATTTTTCAAATCCCTCCGGATGATAAAAACTCTCATGTAAACATTTGGCAAGTACCGTTGGTGGCACTCCAGAAAATCCAATTTTATCAGTACAAAATGGTTGAGGTCCACTTATTGGATGATCCAAAATATATGCTGCAACTTCTCTAAATGCCCCTTCTCCCACTCGAGTTCCCCTCTTCAATCCTTCTCCGTCTGATGATACAGGTAGCCCCCGAGGATTGTTTACAGCCATTGGTTCCTCATCAATTGGCTTAAAAACTGATACATACCCATCTCCCAGTGCATCAGGCATTAAATAAGCTCCACCAGAACCCTCGGAAGATCTGATAGGTTTGTTTCCTCCCTCCAACCCATCAAGTGTAGAATCAAGCATAGCCCTAACCACAGAAGGCAATTTAATCTTCGGATTAACCACAACTGGTTCCAATAAAATATCACTATCTGGTAGCTTCCTACCTACACCCTGAACCTCCTCAGGTTGCGCTTCACCTACTACTACTTCTTCTTCTTCTTCTTCGCCATTTCTCCTCTCATTTAAATTCAATGCAACAATAGAAATTTCGAAATTCTTCTCAACAGGTCTTGCTCTAACTTTCGCAGATTTTCGAACCAACAGATGAATAACAGCATCATTCTTTTTACAAATATCATCAATGAGCCACTGATCGTTAAGCTTCTGACCATCACATATCAATTCTTGTTCCTTAACATCATCAAAAACCTCACCTTTCTTGGCAATTTGTTGCTTCACGTATCCTACATTTTTCTTCTTCTCAACCTGGAATTCATATTCTTTCCCACAAGTAGTCCTAACAGAAATAGCTTGAACATCAGAAGTTCTAAGGACCAGATGAAGAACATTACCATCACTAACACCATAATCCCTAACGAGGGAATCGTTTCGTGCTAGTTCTCGGCCACTGAAAACCAGTTTTGGTTTCTTTACCACAAAACCTTTACATGATTGAATCCTTAGTTTCACAGAAGAAATCGATTCTGATTCAAATACACGCATTGGAATCAAGGAACCCCCAACAGTAAGGTAAACAAGGATGGATTCATTCGAAGTAGGATCAGGGTGGGTATTGAAATTTCCAAGGGAACGGACGGAATCAATGGAGTCATCGCGGATAGGACTAAGAACAAGTCCAGATACAGACATCTTGTCCTAAACAACAACAGTTTTTTTGTGCCCTAAATCAATGTAACGAAGCCTAAGAACAAAGAACCCAACAACAAGAAACAGTTTCACAAATTCATCTCCTTTTAGAATAAACCCTAATTTTTAAATGGCTAATACAGAAACACAGGATTCTAAACAAGAAAATCTGTACAGAAAAACCACAAAGAAAAAATAATTCTAAAATCCTTAAAATTATTCCAAATTCATGACTCCAAGAACAAACCCTAATCCAACAGATTGAGGGTAGGTCCTCAAAATCATAAAATATATCAGTACCACCTCGAACCTCAATATATCAGAACCTTCCGGAAAAAATTAGAACATAAATTCCAATCCCAATCTGGAACCCGTAACACGGTATAATTCGAAGATTCAGGTGGACTCTAATTAGGAATTTCAGAATACAAATCAATCAAATTGTGTGTGGTTTATGAGAAAATAAAAATGGCGATGGATTCTTACCACAGGGAAAGAATCAAAGGATTCTGTAACGAAGAAACAAAGCTTAAATCCAAACAAGTGATTAAGATAGAAAACGATTAGTTAGCGAGGAATTGGATAACTTGGCTTCTTTTTTTAGAACAAAAATCGATTGATTTCAGAAGTGTCTTGATATTGTTTCTGATTTCCCAAAGTTTTTCCGTTTATTTCTCTAACGAAGGAGTATTTATTTATTATAGGAAGAGAGAAAACACGTAATCGCTGGTATCGGCTTTATGTACGCATGAACGATTACTACCTTTGACGAAAAAGTAAACGGTCGTTTAATTGAGTTTTAGTAGTCGTAGGAAAGAGAAAAAGGAGCCTTCATGGAAGGATATGGAAACACAACAACATGCCTTATTCGGTTTTGTTCCTATGACACCGTTCAAGTCTACTCAAGTGCCTCGGCCTTCTTATACTTTACTTCTTTGGTAACATACCGGAGCTCTGCGAATCGGCGAAATAATGAGTCAACTCAGTTCATAATTTTTCAAAAATCAATCGTTCTTTCTCTCAATTTTATGTCTTAAGTTTTTCAGTTATTTTATTAATTCTTTAGACCTGGAATATTACTTCATTTCAGATACCTATACTTGATTTTATGGTTTTTAAATCACTTTTTTGATTTGAAACTCAATGGATTTCTAACTCTTTACTGTCTCTCTTTGGAGTTTGCAGAGTTTTCTCCACATCAAATGGCGTTTGCCCTTTATCTAGTGTTGTTAATGGCGTTTGCAGTAGTTGTTGTTATGCTTTTTGAAGCAGAAGGTTTCTTGTTCATCAATGGAATTGTAAGAGTCATGATGGGATCGGATTGGGTCAGTAGGAAAACTCACAAGAAGTTCTCAAATTTCAAAAATTTCCATCGAACCCGCCGAAGACTAAGTGACACGTTGTGGTATAATTTCTTCAGTTACAAATTCAAAAAAAATCTCCCTCTATTGTGGATTTTGAAGATATATACAATATATATTTTGTTGCCAAACTTAGTCAAGGGTGTCCACATCCAGCTAATTGTGCCGCGAAATATTGAAGAAGTTAATCAGAATAATCTCCAAAACCCTAATATTGTTCAAAGGATTTTCTTTATCATTATTTCAACTTATTTCTCCCTCAAACCTGAGTGTAACCATGGAATCTGATCCTAACTATGTTCCACAAGGAAAAATCAAAGAAATCAAAAATATCACTGATAGGATGAAAGAAACCTCAATTGACTCTGTTAGTGCAGAAAATCTTCATTCTGAAATAATTGATACAACTGGTGAGGAAGAACCAAAACAATGTGACATCTGTCTAGTTGGGAAAGTTATCAAACAAGGAAAATTTTCATCAGAAGCTGTGCTAAACAATATTGGTTTTATTTGGAATTTCATTGTTGAAGAAGATTTAGAAGTGTTTGAGATTGATCCAAAAATATTTGTCTTCAAATTTGCAAATTGGATTCAACTCAACAAGGTGTTTGAAGAAAGGCCTTGGAGCATAAGTGGGAATCTAATGGTATTGCATGACTATTTTGATGGTTTGATTCATCAATACCTTGACTGGGAACATCAAGTATTCTGGATTCAATTAAAACACCTTCTTACATAATTCATGAATGCAAAAGTGGTTAAGGAAATAGGTGATATTCAGGGAGAAGTCATTGCCCTCCAACCAGAAAATGGATGCCCAGTTGATGGAGAAACCCAAAAAGTCTGTGTCAATATTAATCTCAGAACTGCTTTGAGAAGAGGAATTCTAGCTGTAACTGCAACTGGTCACACAAGATGGGTAAGATTTTACTATGAAAAACAACCTCATAATTTGTACCCAGAATGTTATGTTTTGGATCACTCTAAGAAGGAATGCAAGAAAAGAGCAGAAGACTTGGTAGGAATACATGCCCTACCCATTACTCTGGAGAATGTTAAGAAGCCAACTGCAACAAGGTCTAGAAGCAATAATCAAGCTCCAATAATGGCGGGAAGAAGAGGTGCTAGGGACACTCCATTTATTCCTCCGAAGGATGGCGTTTTAGTGATTGAGACAGGAAAAGAAAATTTAAATATTGAAGTAGCAATTACAGAATCTAGTGAGATGGAAGGTGAAGATAGGCTTGGGAAAAGACAAAGAAACTACAGAGCTCAGTCTATCCCAAAAATTGACTCTTCCAACAATTCCATGATGACTACAACAGCAACTACTACTACTACACTGGTCAATAATCAGGTTTCTGCAGTGGATGAAAACTCTGCACCTATCTCTGGAGATGAGCAGGTACATTCTAATGACAAATCTTCTTTAAATTTTAATCCCAAGTTTTCCTCTTATATTGATTCCTTTTTTCCTTTTCATTATAAAAAATTTTTTGCTGATAAAATGAAGTTTCTCTCTTGGAATGTTTGTGGGTTTGGTAATAAATACACTAGACAGCATTTAAAGGATTTGATAAGATCCAATGATCCTGATTTAATCTTTCTATGTGAAACTAAAAACCAACTTAGGAAAATGAAACTCTATATCTCTAGATTCAATTATCCTAATGTTGTTTTATGTGAACCAACTGGCAAATCTGGTGGATTATGTCTTCTCTGGAAGGATGGTATATATGTTCAGGTTATTAATTCTAGCTTTAATGTTATTACTTGTCTAGTAAAAATTGATGCTAGAACTAGACAGTTCTTATTCTCCTTTATTTATGGCTCCTTGAATGAAAATACTAGGAATCAACAATGGGATTCCATGAATAGAATATCCCAATATTATAAACTCCCATGGGTTGTTATTGGTGACTTTAACTTCATTATTAATCAGAATGAGAAAGAAAGGGCAAATGTAGTTAGCCAATCTCAGCTTGACAAAAATAGAGAAATTTTGGACAATGCTAATCTGCACTCTTTATCTTATGTTGGTAACCCTTATACTTGGACTAACAGGAGACAAGGAGAAGAATTGATTCTAGAAAGATTAGATAGAGTAGCTTCCACAATAGACTGGTTGAACAATTATCCTACTGCCATTGTCTACCATTTGGTTCCTATAGCAAGTGATCATTGTCCCATTCTCCTCTCTACTGATCAGAATGATAATGGAACTAATAAACCATTCATATTTAATATGACATGGTTCAGGGACTCTACTTGTAAGGAAATTATCAAAAACAGTTGGCAATCCTCCCATACAGGATCAGCTGCTTTCAAACATTGTAAGTTCCTCTTTGGTACTAAGCAAAGCCTGAGGAAATGGAACTATGAACACTTTGGTAATATTTCTACTCAAATTGCTAAAACTGAATCTCAAATTTCTAATCTTCTTGCTAATGGCCATAATATATCTTCTGATATTATTGTTGATCTTAACAAAAGACTAAGGTCGTGTTTGGCACCTTTGACAGCATAAAACTTAGCTAGGTTAGAGTTTTCTCTAATTTAATTAGGATTACCATAAAATAGTTAAGAAAAAATATTGTTTATTTTTCCATCAAATACCGTACGGGTGTATATTATATTTTGTTTATTTAATTTTGAGGAGAGATCACCTCACACTTTTATTATCACACTATCTCACGCGTTGGCTGCCTTTTTTGCTGATAAAAACCAAACCGTAACGTATTTAAAGCTAATATTTTAGGGATATGTTGTTATTACAAAGCTCTATGTTCTTTCCAAAAATAATCATATTCCGAGAAGTATAACACCACCACCTACTACTTCAAAAATGAACCGTTGAAAATCAACGAATTTCTGACCGTCGAAATTAAGACCAATAGAATATGAGTTTTTATATTTCGGAATGCGCTCATTTTTGGTAAGCATGTAGAACTTGGTAAGAGTAACACATCCTCAAAATATTAGCTTAAAATCCGTTACGGTTTGGTTTTGATTCGCAAAAAATACGTTCAACATGTTAGATAGTGTGATAATAAAAGTGTGAAGGGATCCTTCCTCTTTAATTTTATTAGAAAGGACTTAATTTACTTATTATCATAAAGGGAAAATATAGGATAATAAAAATATAAAAAATGGTGAAAAATGGGTCAATTGAAAAAAGTTAGGATAATTACCTATTTTATAGGAAAAATAACTTCCTATTCTTGGTTGGGATTTTAGTATCCTGGATATTTGGGAGAATAGTGTAACCTTATTTTTTTTAGCTTATTAAAATTAGGGAAGGTTATGCTATTCATGTCCAAACTTAGAATAAAAAGAAGACAAACACGTTTTGACGGTTATTTTACAGATAACCCAACCTATGATAGGATATCAAAGGTGCCAAACGCGACCTAACTTTTTGGTATGATGCAGAGGAAGATTATTGGAAACAGAGAGGTAAGGATGATTTATTTAAATTGGGGTATAGGAATACTAGGTATTTCCATACCAAATCCAAGTTTAGAAAGAAAAGAACACAGATAGATACCTTGCAAAATAATCTAGGAATTTGGTTATCTAGTAGAAATGAAATTGCAGACACTCTTAAATCTCACTTTCTAAGCATGAGCAGAACTACTTACACCCCCCCCCCCCCCCTCCCAGTCATGATGATTACTTAGACAACATTATTCCATGTATTACTGAAGAGGATAATATCATGCTGACTAAAATCCCTTCTGTTGATGAAATCAAAGCTATTGTGTTTAGTATGCAGTCTTGGACAACTCCTGGCCCTGATGGGTTTCCACTAGGATTTTATAAGGAAATGTGGGATACTGTAGGAGAATTTACTGTAAGTATGGTCCAAAGTTTTTTCCATTCTAAGCATATGTTGAAGCAGTTAAATCATAACTTTACTGCCTTGATTCCTAAAATTAATTGTCCTAAGAGTGTAGCTGATTTTAGACCTATAAGTCTGTGTAATGTTGTCTACAAGATCATATATAAGCTCTTATCTAGTAGGATCAAACCCCTTCTGAATAGAATCATTTCTCCTAATCAAACAACTTTCTTGCCTGGGAGTTTAATAACAGATAACATAGTGATAACACATGAACTTGTTGACACTATGAGGAAAACTAGAACTCAAAAAGGTTGGATGGCAGTTAAATTGGACATGTCTAAAGCTTTTGATAGGATTGAATGGAGTTTCTTACTAGGAACCCTTAAAAAACTTGGTTTTTGTGATGATTGGTGTTGTATGATTGAACAATGTTTGTCAACTGCTTCTACCTATATTCTGTTGAATGGTTCACCTGAAGAGGTTTTCAAACCTCAAAGAGGTCTGAGACAAGGAGACCCATTGTCTCCTTATCTCTTTATCCTTTGTATGGACTCCTTTTCTAGAGCTCTTTTACATGCTAAGCAAAATGGTAGTATACATGGTATGAAAGTTTCTAATTCCAGTCTTGTTTCCCACATTTTCTTTGCTGATGATTATTTGATTTTCTCTAAATCTAATGCAAGTGAAGCCATGATTTTAGCTAAGATTATTGATCAATTCAGTCTCTTTTCTGGGCAGTCTGTCAACTTTGATAAGTCAGGTATGGCCTTTATCCCTAAAGTTCCTAATTCTGTTAAGAATGAAATTTCTAATATTCTTCATATTAAGAGAATGGCCTTAAATGACAAATACTTAAGAGTTCCTCTTCTTATTTAGAAAAATAAAATGCAAACTTTTGGTGGGTTATTAGATAGATATGGTGATAATTTGCACACTTGGAAATCTAAGTTTCTAAGTCAGCCTGAAAGAACTATTTTAGCTCAAACTGTTCTTGGAAATACTGCTAACCACCACTTTGTTGTTTTTCCTATGCCTAAGAAACTTACTGATCAGATGGACTCTATTCAAAGGAAATTTTGGTGGAACAAAAAGAAAAATGGGAAAGGGGGCTATCCCAAGAGATGGGATGATGTGGCTAAGCTAAAGTATCAAGGTGGAATGGGTATTAAAAAAACTGAACTTGTTAATAAAGCCTTGTTAACAAAACTAGCTTGGAGATTGATTTCCTCTCCAGATGATTTATGGTCTCATATTTTAGAAGGTAAGTACTTTACTAATGCTAATGTCTTACATGGTGAATGTGCTGATTAAGGCTCATGGGTTTGGAAAGGAATTTTAGAAGGTCTAGATTTTGTTAGGAAGTATAGCTGCTGGGAAATTTCCACAGGTGAAAATATTAACAAATGGAAGGACAGATGGATTCCTACCATTAATGGTCTTGTAGATTCCACATTCTATTCTTCTAATATGTGTACTGTTAATCAACTTATTGATGCTGATAGTTTAACTTGGAAAGTTAATATTCTAAAGGGTAAATTTATTAAATGCCCCTATTATAGTGGCCCAACACAAATACCCTTATATAACAATATAAATACCCCTATCATTTAGATACCTTATCCATTAAAATATAGATTACCTTAATACCCTCATTTAAAATATTATTTTCCATTTAAAAATCTTATCCATTAAAAAATATTTTTTCTATTATTTCATTTCACCACCACCAACAGCACCGCCGCCGCCGCCACCACCACTGTTGTTTTCGCCTCCACCGCCGCCGCCACCACCGTTGTTGCCGCCACCACCACCACTGTTGTTGTCGCCGCCACCATCACCGTCGTCGCCACCACCGTCACGCCGCCGCCGCCATTAATATTTGGCGTCAACAACTGAAAATATTTGTTGACCCAAAAAATCAAAAGTTCAAAATATTTGTCAAATTTGGTTGTTGATACCATTTTTCTATTGTTGAAACACAAACCTTGGTTGTTGATACCATTATTCTATTGTTGATACACAAACCTTGGTTGTTGATACCATTATTCTATTTGTTGATACACAAATATTGGTTGTTGATACCATTTTTCTATTGTTGATACATATACACTGGTTGTTGACTCCCTAAACTAAGGTCAATTTCTATTGTTGATTCACAAATATTTTTTGTTGATACCATTTTTTTATTGTTGATACACAAACCTTGGTTGTTGACTCCCTAAAATAAGGTCAATTTCTATTGTTGATACATAAATATTGGTTGTTGATACCATTTTCCTATTGTTGATACACAAACCTTGGTTGTTGATACCATTTTTCTATTGTTGATACACAAACCTTGGTTGTTGATACCATTTTTCTACTGTTGATACACAAACCTTGGTTGTTGATACCATTTTTCTATTGTTGATACACAAACCTTGGTTGTTGATACCATTTTTATATTTGTTGATACACAAATATTGGTTGTTGATACCATTTTTCTATTGTTGATACAGAAACATTGGTTGTTGACTCCCTAAAATAAGGTCATTTTCTATCGTTGATACACAAATATTTGGTGTTGATTCCCTAACATGTGGACCATTAGAACCAAAACAAGTAACTCCCTGAAAAAAAAATGTAATTGTGCTTGGAAAATATACAAACCTTGGGAAAATAAGATCACTTGCAAGAGGCGGGGGAGCCGGCAACCGGATATGATGTAATGAGCCTCATATATGGACCTGAAAAGCATATTGATTAAAAAGAAAAGGTTAACAGAGTTAACACAACAACCGTTTCTTGTGTCTGAATTACCAATAACTCCTTTACATATTATCCTGCAACAAACCAAAGTTGTTGTAAGAAAACATCATCAAATATATATTGCATAAACTAATAAATTAGACTAGTGCTTCGTAGTTACAGCTGGTGAAATCTAAATTAGACAAACATAAAATTATAAATAGATTAGACTTGGTGTTTGTAGCTACAGCCGATAAAATCTAAACCAAACATGACTAAACTAATCAACCAACCATATCTACTTGAATTCACCAATCTTATAAAAAGACCAAAACTACATTATAAAATTGTGTTGTCATTTTTCTTTGGAAAAAAGAAAAAGAGATGTCATACTATAAAGAGAAAACATTGTGTATACCCAAAGCAAACTGCAAGGAAATTGTTAACTTGTTAAACACAAAATGGTAAAAACACACAATGAGTACCACCCAGTTGATCATCAATGATTATACAGACTATTTTCCAGTTAAAGATGAGACCATACAGATAGCACCTGAGTTAAGCTATGTGCTAGGATGTTTTAGGTGGTATACCTATGTACAGTTTCAGATTAATTTCAAACAAAAATAAAAAGGATCAAGTTTATGTACATTTTTAGATTGATTTCAAAATAAAAATAACATATAGAAGAATCGGTTTCTTATATCTACCTATAATCAAGCAATATTACTACTGCTTTATAGGAAGCATATTAATTCAAAACCTACTTTTTACCTTCTTATTCATGAAATTCCAAGAAGTGATTTTATCATTTCAACAATATAATAATTCAAATAACAATCCTCATAAAACATGATAAGAACATCTTAATTGGTACATATTTATTTAAACAAAGGAAGCAACAAATCTGTAACCATAAAACATATCTCAATCGATTTGATTCTCATCCAAAAATTAAAGAAAATCTGTGAGAATGATATTCACCGGAAAACTCTGAAAGATTTTGTACTTAATCACCTGCGCGGTCAGTCTGTTTGATTGATTATAGAAAGACCATCGCTGCAACAACACCAACACCACTAGTGAACGACCTTCAATTGAAACATTCAGTTCAATCGTTATTGAAAATGAATACTTCAAATTAAATTAAATCTCATCAATTCTTATCTTCAAATAATGAAACAACAACTGATTCCCAAATACCCTGACATGAGAAATGAATTAATTTGATTCTAAGAATTGACATCCACCCCAACCACAACACCAACATCCACCAGCACCAGTGCCACAATATCTACCAACAACAACACCTTCCCATGGAATGACCAGAACATGGAATAATTTGCATATTTCAGAGACGAATCAACAATTAAGTGCTCAATTAAAATAAAAATAAACAAATAAATCATGTTGAATCAACACCAAAAATCAAAACCAAAATTCAATCAACAGTAGAGCCTACACTTACATTAGAACACATCTGCTCAATTCTAATAACTATAGGTGGAAAATAAAACGAACGAGAGGTTCAAATGTTAGCAATGGTACCTTAACCAATGCCCATATACTGAAGTGCGAACGGTACTCTTCTGTTGTCATGCCACCATTTCCTACTTCAAGCATGTCGGGATCTTACATACCAAATATAAGTATATTCAGTAAAGCTTATATTTCCTACTTAGCTGTACACAAAATCAGAGTTTTTGCTGGCTAAGAAAACCAAAAAATCAAACATCAACTCCAAATTCTTCTCCTCCATTAATCATCTCCAGCGCGACCATCTACTTCGAGAATATCTTAAACCCTTCTTTGATTTCATCTGTTTCTGTCGATTTGAGAACATCAACTCCATCGATCTCAACAACTTCATCAATTACAACAGCAAGATCTCTTTCTTATCTCAATGAAACCCAAAATCATCTCAATCCTCAAACCCTGCAAATACCCATCCTTCCTGTTCATTTGAGAATATTAACGTCATTCTGTGCCAATCTCAGAATCAAATCAAACCTGACTTCGAATCAACAGTACCCATGACTCAACACCTTTTACATCTATGAATTATTATAATTAAAGCACAGATCCAACTATTATCAATTAACATCGACACTTTATCATCTCCCTAGGTTCTGAGATTCTAAAATTCGTCGATTTGTGTTTCTGGGAAATAATATTGTGTTTTTGTGGTTGCCCATGAAATAGATAGGTGGTAATGATAGTGATGGTGATGGCGGTGTCACTGGTGTTGGTTCGTGATGACAACAGAGATGGTGGTGGTAGCGATGGATACGGCGGTGAAGGAGTTTGATCTGTTTTCTCTCTGAATAGAAATGGTGATGGAGAAGTTAATGAAGATGAACCGAAGATTAGAGGAGTAAGGGTAAATATGGAATCTCAGAAAAATTTTAATGGACCCCTGATGGGATTTGAATGGAGAGGGGTATTTTTATTGTAGGATAAGGGTATTTGTGTAGCCCGTCAGAATTGAGGGCAATTATATAATTCCCACTATTCTAAACAGCTTGTTTGATCATGCAACTGTTAGAGAGATCTTAAAAATTAGAATCCCTAGCAGTGGTAGTGACATTCTTAGATGGCTCCCTGAAAACAATGGCATGTTCACAGTTAAATATGCTTATAGGGTTATTCTCAATGACTACCATGCTCGGAATGGAATTGTTAACAATCAAGTTGATACCAATTGGAATTTCTTTTGGAAGCAAAACCTTCCACCAAGAATTTTGCATTTCTTATGAAAATGTTTAATTGGCTGCCTTCCAACAGGTGATAAATTTACTAGATTTGATTCGAATAGATCAACTTTGTGTCCCTTCTGTAATGCCTCTATTGAAACTATGCAACATCTCTTTCTTGATTGTAATGTTTCAAAAGAAATATGGGAACTGTGTGACCCTAATCTTGCTACTGCTATAAACACTGTTAACTTTGATGAATGGATTGTGAATATGTTTGCAAAACCAATTGGTATTCATATGCAGATAGACATGCAGGTGAAGGGAAAAATATGAGTCATTTTATGGCACCTATGGAAAGCTAGATGTAACCTAGTTTTTGACAAGGCGCAGCCAAATGCAGGGAGTATCTATAATCTAATCAGTAGTGTTTATGGGTGAAAACTATTCCTGCCGATTTTGGTAATTTGGGTTGTGTGGATGAGGAACGAATCTAAACCTTAAACAAATACACTGCGCGGTGAGTGCTTGTAGATTCGAGAGATCAATCTGTGCAAGTCCGGCCTAACCCAATAAATGGACGTTCTAGACTTGTTTCGGTCACAAAGTGAAGGAGATGGGGTTGGGAGGGAAGCGAAGAAGGTGTTGAGATTGTGAAGGTGTTGGTTATGTATGACTTATATGAGAAAGCTGAACTGGCTTTCAGGATGTAAGCTATCAGTTCCAGTGTTTGAATACGATTGTATCAACACTTTCTTCTGTTATCTCGTCTCGTTCTGTTGTTGTCTTGTGAAAAATAGGGCAGAGAACCTATTTATACAAGTCTTTTAGCCTAACCTTCGTATCTCGTGGGAAGTGGAGAAAGTGGAGTGATGGATTAGTGAAGTAGTGTGTTGGTGTCACACGACCAGGCTTGCCCACTTCTCCCATCATCACTAACCGTCCATGACTTCCTGACACGTTCTTGTGATGGCGCATTGTGCGCTGCACGCTGTAAACCGCCAGACCAATACCCCAGTATGTATCCCCCAGTTTGTGACATGATTGATGTCTCGAGTGTGTGGATCGTGGGACCCACAGAAATAGCATGTAATGCTACGTTATTTAGGAAATCGATACTTGTGAAGTATCGTGTGTATACTATGCAGGTACTGCATCGAGTATATTCAGCATGTATGAAGCATCGTTGTTTAAGAGTCTCAAAGTAGCTTCATGTCCAGCCTACTTCATGTGATGGTTTGGAAGTTTTGCATGCAAACCCTCCCTTGACCGATCACATGGTGTGGTAGTGTGACAGGTGGTGATCACCATGACGCCACACTGACCAATTAACTCCTGACTAGGACTGTATAGCCAAGCCGGTGAAGTTGGACAGACGAGATGATCTTTGAGACACTCATCTGCGACCGTTGATGGAATTAGGGTTTATGAAAATGTGTGCAAGCATCACTTTTCAGCTTGGTCGAATCCAAGCTTGGGACATAACTTTGGCTAGGACGGTCGTGCATGTGTGTATATAACATGACGGTGCAGGCGCCCACACCTCATTTTCTCACGAAAGTGTGATCTAGGCCACTCAATTCGTCCTGCGAAGTTGTGTGGTTGAAATCAATTTGCGACAGAAAATTGGTGCCGCAAAAGCCGCACATCGTACCAACTTCGAGTGGGCGTTCCAAGACGACCAGGCTTGGTCGGTTTTGGAAAATTGCTCCAACGTGTAGGTGGTAGGATGGTGTTCACGCCTATGACTTACCATCCCATGAAAACATGATCTAAGCCACTCAATTCGTCCGAAGAAATCAAGCGGCTGAGATTAGTTTGCAATTTTGAAGGAGCGACCATGCATGTTGGAGGCGCGCGCACCGAGGAAAAAAGGAGAGTTCGGTCTTGTCCGATCAGGTGAGGGGATAAACGGGTCCACGGTGTTGGTATGACCGGACCTGCTTTGATCTAATTTCGGACCCTCCATTCGTGCCGGAGAAAATGGACGCTCGTGATTCAAAACCCTAATTTTGGGTTTCAAGGTCGTGCGTCATGCTCCATTCAGGCACACGAATTGGAATGACCAACCATAGTTGGTCTTGGCTGATTGGTCAGGTGTGTAGGTGGGCCCACGGAGATTGTGATGACATGCTCCGTGCCTCTTGAATCAACATCTGCACCCTCCATCTATACCTGCGAAGATGGATGGTTGAGACTGTTTTGCGACACATGTAATATGCCGCAAACCTTAATTTAGGGTTTTGCGTCCATACTGCTATGGTTTGGACGTTTTGGAAAGCTAGGCCAATATTTTGGGGAGACCGACCATGAGGGGTCCGCATTGGTTCGGCAGCGGATATTCCATACCTGCTTGGGGGTTATGGAATCGATCTGGGACATCCAATCATGCTGGTGGATTTGGATGATCGTGATGATATCCAGACTGATACGGTCAGTCTGTATGCTCAATCGGGATAGTATAACACACCGAGAGTGGCTCAATCGGGCTAGTATAACACACCGAGAGTAGCAGCCTGTACGGGTATTTCGTACATGTTTCATTATATTGCTTGGAGATTCGTGTTACTCTGCTAAGAGCAACACTCAGTCGTCATGCCGCACTGATAATGAGTACAGGAAATACAAGGCTGGTTGCGCATTAATTAATAATGATGTAAATTCACAGGGTATATGGGATTGTTGCTACATGCTTTAACCTGGATGAATTTCGTGTATTTTATTCACATAATGTGATTGTTGCCAAATTCTCCACTCTAGGTAAATTGATAAAGTGAAAGAGTATCCATCACTTAATAATGGCCTTATCTTTTACAAGATGTTAGCGCATAATTTTTAGGTTTTACAATTTTACCCTTAAATGAAAATCCACCATCAACATTAAGTCCCCTGCCTAGCACATAATGATTACACTATTATGGGGTAGGCATGAGATGGTGACAAATTTGTACACTGAAATGACCAGTCTAAAGTGAATGCATATTTATCGGATAGGTAGACCTCGTCAGGCGTTGCCTTGGGAGTCTTGGTTAGGGTTGTGAAGGAAGCAGGACTTAATTCGGTGAGTCGCTTTGGTTTCTTTTGTACATGGGAGAGCTCGGTCCCTTCCTTGGGTCAGGTGTACACCCTTTCATCATACGTCAGCTTTCCTCAGATGTATGCGATAAGCATCATTGATTGATATCCCAAAATAGTAGCCTTCATAGGTGGTAAGTAAAGACTTCTTTTCTCCTGGGATTCTGTCGACTTGCGAGATTATAAAGAATCATCTCATGTAGTTGTTCCTTCCATATCTCAGGTACTGCTCCGCACTTATCTGATCTTCTGATTGACTGATTGATTGATTATTTTATTTTTAGTTTTTATAACTTCTTCCTCTTTCCGGTTTATCATGGAAGCAGTGGACGACCGTTCTGTCACTTTTCCAGAAAGAAGCTTCGAAGTTGACAAGCTCGAAACCCATGCGCACGAAGAAGTAATGGCTAAGATCGATCTTCCACTCCTCGAAGTCGGCCATGCTATACTAGGGGTGGGACTTGGGTTGGGTCAACCCACCCAACCCATGCCCAACCCGAACGTTGGGCGGACATGGGAAACGTATTTCAAAACTTTGGGCAAGCTTGGGCCTAAATTTTATGAACCCGAGTTAAATTTGGGCAAGCATGGGCACAAATATTTCTAACCCAAACAACCCGCCCAACCCGAAGAACTATATATAAGACATTTTTTTTTAATTAGTATTATCATCTATTTAGAGAAATTTTAGATATTATCTTCAAATGTATTAATGAAAATATAAAGTATATCTATCTCATTAATCATTCGATATGAAAAGAGTTTATATTATTGTAAATAATCATCAGTTATTTGGAAATTTAAAATAAATGGAGCAATTAAATCTTATTATTACTAAATTTATTATTATCACATTAACAAACTTGTATGTCTAGTGGAACTTGGGCCAACCCGAGGAACCCGGGGAACCCGAGGAACATAACTTGGGCGGACTTGGGAAACATCTCAATGGGTTCCACGGGTTCGATGGGCAATCTGGGCATAGAATTCCTAGCTCGGGTCTGCCTCGGCCAAGCCTTCTAACCCGCCCGACCAACCCAAGTCCCACCCCTATGATATACAGGGGATGTCTATTTCTCAACTGCGTATTGCCAGGGGACGTATCTGTGCCCTTTCAGCTGCGATTGACATGGAGGAGCGGTGGAGGCGCAAGGAAGCGTTGCAGGCACCAGTAAGTGCAAGGGCATATAGATTTGCAGCGCGGTTGAAGAGGGGGAGGGTTGAGCATAAACTACCTCCAAATGAAGAT
The DNA here is from genome assembly GCA_023529315.1 of Papaver bracteatum. Taxonomy (NCBI): domain Eukaryota; kingdom Viridiplantae; phylum Streptophyta; class Magnoliopsida; order Ranunculales; family Papaveraceae; genus Papaver; species Papaver bracteatum. The sequence continues at coordinate 2,323,006 of JAJJWX010002107.1, read as the reverse complement.
AAGTGCGATTACTCAATCCAGGACGGCGTGATAATTCTCTATTCCGACATAGATGAACCTGAATGCTTGAAAGCAATCGGCACGATTCCTGATGCTGTTGTGGCCTTTGATGCTCCTGCTGATGATGTTGGGATGAAGTGTGTTGCTATGGAAATAGATGATACGGAAGATGAGGCAGATCCGAAGGGAGGAGCATCAACAGGTGATGGCATTGAAGCAGAACTTGACGTTGGTGCAGGCGCGGTCGACCCTCTTGACGACTAAAACCTCTTTTCTTGTTTTTCTCTTTCCAAGTATATTCCGTAATTTGTGAACATCTTCCTTGTACTCAGTGGCAGCTGAGTTCAAGGTTTTATTCTATCATTTTATTAATTGAATAAAGGTTTTACTTTATAATCCTTTGTCAAGATCGCGACTGAACTTTCTCAGGTGCAAGGGTGCGCCTTTACATGTAATTCTTTGTGATAAAATAAATAATGCCATAATGGAATGCCACATACCCGTGTTCCTGATGCAAGATCTTCCTGGCCTTGCTGGGGTGAGTGGTTCAAAGCTCCTTCCCTTTTCGCGCACATCTTTTCCCTCGACTCATTTTCAAGATGTTTTTGCTTAGGGTTTCTTTTCTGACCTGCTCTAGTAGGTTGGTTTAGGCTGGATTTCGTATCTTTAGGGATAAAGAGGCTCTCAGGTGGAAATAATACTTTAATTAATTTGAAAATTGAAACCCTAACTATGAATGCAAGTATTGCAATCATTTTCTAGAGGAATTACAAATATAATGTGAAATTGTAAGAGAAAACACACTGGAGGAAGTAGCACATCATCTTAAAGCGTGTAGGATGCTGGAGAGTGGTAGCACAGCGATTTAAGTACGGTAGGGTTTGAGCCATCGCGATTGAATTGTTATGCCTTCTAGCTTGTCAGCGTTGATGAGTTTGCAGTAGCCGCCAAAGATGACATCTGCTACCAGGTACATTTCATCCTCCTTCTCGGTGGGTGAATTAGGTGAGGTAACCATTTTCACCGTAATGCTTCCGACCTTGAACGCGGTTGTCTTCGTTACTAGGTATCCAATTCTGAATGGGTTTGGGAGTGTATACATCAGGGTTTGGTTTTTGTCGTCTTTGATCGAGACAGCTTCTAGGCTCCTGATAAATTGTTTAAAGGGGTCGGCCTCCCATTCGCATCTCTTAGCCAAGGTTGGTTTTTTGGCTAGAGCCAGTCCCCAGGACTTACCAGAATAAGGGGCGGTTGGTTGTAAAAAGGGTTGCGTGATGAGACTTACTTGAGATCGGAACCTTTCAACATACGCTGACAGTCTCTCCCCGGAAGTTGTGTCACATTAGCAAGTTGTTGGTGCGGCAAAAAACAATCGTCAGGTCCAGAAGGCGTGTTGGAGATTATTTCAGGTATTGAAGCCGGTAGAGGGCATACTCCTAGCATTTCCCTGTTGTGATGCATCCAAGGGCGTCCTAGGATCATGTCATAGTTGGGATGATCTTTGACTATGTAGAACTTTTCTTGTGTCGAGGCATCACCCAATTTGACTTCAAGATCAATGTATCCATATGCATCTCTGATTTCTCCTTTTGGATTCTTAACCACAGTTGGGTGACGAGTAGCTTCCTGCTTCAGAATCTTCGCCGCTCTCAAGGTCTTGATAGTAATGATGTTAAATTCGGAGGCCGTATCAATCAACGCACTATCGAACTCAACGTTACTCAAATGAGTGACGGTTAGGAGTCCCCAGTTTCCTTTGCTCGCATATTTCAGGAAAGACTGGGTTTCCTGGACTGCTTCTGGATACAAATGCCTGCCTGAAACAATGCGGTTGAGAGATGTAAATATGTCTTGACACTGTCCCTTGGAGAAATACAAGATTTCACACAATCGCTCCATCATAGATTGTACAGTCTTGCGAACAGAATCCCCAGAAATCATACAATTCCTGACAAGAAGAGGATCTCTATGAACACCTTCATTTCCAAGTTGGAGTTCTCCTGTCTCTATCTTTTCCCTGAAGATTTGTTTCAGCATGTTACAATCTTTGGTTGGATGGTGAACGAATCTATGGTAGCATCTTGATGGCGTCGTCTTGGATCCACGCTTCTCAGAGTTCTATCACTTCATTCATGGGGAAAGGAAAACCCGTATCTTCGGTGTCTTGTGCAGGAGTTTTGTCAGCTCCTTTCCGATATGAAGTCTTGTGTGCCGTGGATGCCCGCTTGGTTTGTTGTTCCGTCGCTGAAGCTTTCCTTTTTTCTCCTCTACCTACTACACTCACAGAAGGACCAGTGTTTTATTGCTTGTTCGTGAGACGCATACTTCCTCGACTTTCACGTGAATCTTCACTTCGAACAACTCTGGTTCTTTCTAGCAATGCTGGTGTGGTTATTGCTGAACGTTTAGCATCCTCAAGGAGTTCAGAGAAAGTTTGAAATCCCAGATTCTCTAATAGAACGCGGTATATGGGTATCATCCCATTGATGCACAACTCCACCAATGGTCGTTCGGTGACGTTCGGGTCATGAAAATCCAGTGCTTGGGTTCTGAACCTCTTGACGAAGTCGTTGGGATGCTCATTGTTCCGCTAAAGAATTCTTCCCAGATCTCAAAAGGTGATCTGTTCGGTCACGAAAAAATACTTTCTGTAGAAAGCACCGACCATCTCGTTCCAATTGGATATGATGTTAGGTGCGATGTTGTTGTACCAGGAGTACGCCCTTCCCGTAAGTGACTTTGAAAATTCTTTTAGGCGGAGAACATGATTGTATTCATGCTCACCAAAAGATTCTAATAATCGAGAGACGTATTCACGAGCATTACCAGTACCATCTTAGAGGGAGAATTGGGGAGAGGTGTAACCTCTGGGAAGAGGAATTCATTGCACATCTTGAGGGTACGGCGGCTGATGCTGGTGTACATCCATTCGGTCCCATTTGCCTCGATTTTGGAGAAGTCGTTCCAGGTCCTCACATGTGATGAAGTTGGATGAATGGTTCCTTCCTCTTGGGCATTCAGGAGAAATGCGAGTTTCCTCATCTGTGTGGGCCAGGATGGAAACGTCTCCCTCGGGTTGTCGTGGACTTTGCGGCAATCGTTCAGTCAAAGTTTTGAGGAGAGTGAGTACCTCTTTCTGAGTTGCGGCCATATCCGTTTGGGTCTTATCCAGAACTTCATGTTTCTCCATTAAGTCTGCAGTGGTAATGGGTGGTGGTCCTCCTCTTATCCCTCCGGCTCGTCGTCCTGATGAAGGAGTGAGAGTTGTTTCTCTGGTGACCACCGGAGGCGTTACACTTGAGGAGATGTCGGGATTAGCGGCTGCTCTGGCTCTGGTGATGGTAGGTGTTACACATACTGGAATATTTCCTACTATGATGGTGCTGACGGTAGAGGTGACGGCTCCACGAGATGTATTGACTACAGTAGCTCCACTGACAGGTACATCGACGCCGGGAGTGTTATCCACACTAGTTCCATCAGAATTGATTGCTGATCCAGACCTGAGTTCCACCATCTTGAAATGAGTTGTTGATTGAATTGGTTCTAAGATCTACCCTTTTTGAAATTGACAAAATCGAATCGGATTTCGAAGAAATTTACTTTACAACCGAGAGATTAATCTCCCACTGTGGTCGCCAATTGTTTATGGGTGAAAACTATTCCTGCCGATTTTGGTAATTTGGGGTGTGTGGATGAGGAACGAATCTAAACCTTAAACAAATGCATTGCGTGGTGAGTGCTTGTAGATTCGAGAGATCAATCTGTGCAAGTCCGGCCTAAACCAAGAAATGGTCGTTCCAGACTTGTTTCGGTCACAAAGTGAAGGAGATGGGGTTGGGAGGGAAGCAAAGAAGGTGTTGAGATTGTAAAGGTGTTGGCTATGTATAACTTATATCAGAAAGCTGAACTGGCTTGCATGATGTAAGCTATCAGTTCCTGTGTTTGAATATGATTGTATCAACACTTGCCTCTGTTATCTCGTCTCGTTCTGTTATTGTCTTGTGAAAAATAGGGCGGAGAACCTATTTATACAAGTATTTTAGCCTAACCTTCGTATCTCGTGGGAAGTGGAGAAAGTGGAGTGATGGAGTAGTGGAGTAGTGTGTTGGTGTCACACGACCAGGATTGCCCACTTCTCCCATCATCACTAACCGTCCATGACTTCCTGAAACGTTCTTGTGATGACGTGTTGTGCGCTGCACGCTGTAAAACGCCAGACCAATACCCCGGTATGTATCCCCCAGTTTGTGACATAATTGATGTCTCAAGTGTTCGTATCATGGGACCCACAGAAATAGCATGTAATGCTATGTTATTTAGGAAATTGATACTTGTGAAGTATCGTGTGTATACTATGCAGGTACTGCATCGAGTATATTCAGCATGTATGAAGCATCGTTGTTTAAGAGTCTCAAAGTAACTTCATGTCCAGCCTACTTCATGTGATGGTTTGGAAGTTGCGCATGCAAACCCTCCCTTGACCGATCACATGGTGTGGTAGAGTGACGGGTGGTGATCACCATGACGCCACACTGACCAATTAACTCCTGACCAGGGCTGTATAGCCAAGCCGGTGAAGTTGGACGGACGAGATGTTCTTTGAGACACTCATCTGCGACCGTTGATGGAATTAGGGTTTATGAAAAGGTGCGCAAGCATCACTTTTCAGCTTGGTCGAATCCAAGATTGGGACATAACTTTGGCTAGGACGGTCGTGCATATGTGTAGACAACATGACGGTGTAGGCGCCCATACCGCATTGTCTCACGAAAGTGTGATCTAGGCCACTTAATTCGTCTTGCGAAGTTGTGTGGTTGAGATGAATTTGCGACAGAAAATTGGTGCCGCAAAAGCCGCACGTCGTACCAACTTCGAGCGGGCGTTCCAAGACGACCAGGCTTGGTCGGTCTTAGTTGATTGCTCCAACGTGTATGTGGTAGGCTGGTGTTCACGCCTATGCCTTACCATCCCATGAAAACATGATCTAAGCCACTCAATTCGTCTGGCGAAATCAAGCGGTTGAGATTAGTTTGCAATTTGGAATGAGCGATCATGCATGTTGGAGGCGCGCGAACCGAGGAGAAAAGGAAGGTTCGGTCTTGGCCGATCAGGTGAGGGGATAGACGGGTCCACGGTGGTCATGTTGGTATGACCGTACCTGCTTTGATCAATTCTTGGACCCTCCATTCGTGCCGGAGAAAATGGACGCTCGTGATTCAAAACCCTAATTTTGGGTTTCAAGGCCGTGCGTCATGCTCCATTCAGGCGCACGAATTGGAATGACCAACCATAGTTGGTCCTGACCGATTGGTCAGGTGTGTAGGTGGACCCACGGTGATTGTGTTGACATGCTCTGTGCCCCTTGAATCAACATCTGCACCCTCCATCTATACCTGCGAAGATGGATGGTTGAGACTGTTTTGCCACACGTGTAATATGCCGCAAACCCTAATTTAGCGTTTTGCGTCCATACTGCTATGGTTTGGACGTTTTGGAAAGCTAGGCCAATCTTTTGGGGAGATCGACCATGCGGGGTCCGCATTGGTTCGGCAGCGGATATTCCATACCTGCTTGGGGGTTATGGAATCTATCTGGGCCATCCGATCATGCTAGTGGAGTTGGATGGTCGTGATGATATCCAGACTGATACGGTCAGTCCGGATGCTCAATCGGGCTAGTATAATACACCGAGTGTGGCTCAATCAGGCTAGTATAACACACCGATAGTTTCAGCCTGTACGGTTATTTCGTACATGTTTCATTATAATGCTTGGAGATTCGTGTTGCTCTGCTGAGAGCAACACTCAGTCATCATGCCGCACTGATAAAGAGTACAGGAAATACAAGGCTGGTTGCACATTAATTAATAATGTTGTACATTCACAGGGTATATGGGATTGTTGCTACATGCTCCAACCTGGATGAATTTCGTGTATTTTATTCACATAATGGGATTGTTGCCATATGCTCCAACCTGGATGAATTTCGTGTATTTTATTCACAGAATGGGATTGATAAAGTGAAGGAGTATCCATCACTTAATAATGTCCTTATCTTTTACAAGATGTTAGCGCATAATTTTTAGGTTTTACAATTTTACCCTAAATGAAAATCCACCATCAACAAGTAGATATTACAATGACTGGAAATCTTCTTGTGTTACAATTAATACTAGATATAATAATGCTCTTAGTAGGCACCCCACTTTTTGGAAACCACCACATGTAGATTTCATAAAAATTAATTTTGATGCTGCATTTGATAATGAATCTGGAAATGCAGGATTGAGACTAATTGCTAGAGATGTTATAGGTGCGCAACATAGAATTAGATGTCGTTATTCAACAGCAGTAAGCCCAAAGGGTGCGAAAGATGCAGCAGCTCTACTGGCAGTAAACTGGGCAAAAGAAAAAGGCATACAAAGTCTGCACATAGAGGGCGATTGTAGTAACGTGGTGAAGGAAATAAATGGAGCAAGGAGATTCTTGGATAGAAGACATCACTGTTATTCTTAATAGTTCGTTTGACACTTGGATATGTTCTTTTGTTTTGAGAGAAGCAAATAATGCAGCTCATAAGTTAGCAAAACATGTTATTTCTAATTCTAGTAGTGAGGTTTGGTTACAACAAGTTCCTGACTGGTTAGATGATTGTATCCAGCATGATATAAACATTATTCTTCATTAAAATCAATGAATCAATCTTTTTTTCGTATTAAAAAAAAAGGATAAAATTGTTCATCTGGAAATGCATCCAGGATGCACTGCCAACAAAAAACAAGCTATGATCTATTCAACCTGAATGTGTTTTTTGTCAGCAGGCAGTTGAAACAACTCAACATCTATTTTTTTGATTTTGCTTATGCAAAGGATGTATGGAGTCTAGCACCTTGTGATATTCAGGGAGTAATTTCTAACTCTTCCTCTTCTCCTTCCTTCTTAGATGTTTACAATAAGTGGATAACAAGGAATGAGGACTCTATCTCCATGGATTTAGCTTCTACCAAATGTTGATTCATCGGGAAGGAGAGATGCTCTAGAATTTTTGAAAATAAATCTTGTTCCTCAGCTCAATTAGCTATGTCAATCATAAAACATTATGCTTATTGGCATCCTGATACAATACTCTCAAACAGATCACCTAATACTTCCCATCTTATTAGAAACATCTTGTGGTAATTTCCTCCTAAAGATACTTATAAAATTAATTGTGATGCCTCTTGGATATCAGCACAGACTAATGCAGGTTTTGGTTTCATCATGGGAAATTTTACAGGAAATTTCAAGGCAGCGAGAATTGGAAGTTTCGGTGCTTCATCAGCAGAAGAAGTAATTGTGCTTCATACTGTCCAATGGCCATCACAAAGAAGATTGAAAATTTGGTTATTAAAGGGACAATCTAGCAACAATGATGTACGTTCAAGGAAAAAGCAATTCAATCCAATGGCAGTGTATTGCAGTTCTAGATGAAGTAAAGAATTTGGTAAATCAGTTAGTCTCTTTTTTGGGTTTCAAAGTTTTGGACTGGAAAGCAAATTGAGCAGCTAATATTTTGGCAAAAAAGGAAGAATTTCAACAGTCAATCAAACTTGAGAAGAATCTGCTCCTCTTTTTATCATTCTCAGACTTACTTTTGATTATGTAAAAGCTTATGATGCAAACAATTTAAATTATATTGATCATGTACTACCAAGAACTACTAATCCATCGGATTCAACCATTGTTGGGCATACTCAAACAGAGATAGACTTAAACGATACTGAATCAAATGGTTAGGAGTCTCTTTTCTCTTAATATATCTACCTTACTTTCAAAAAAAACAAATTAGGTCGACCGAGCGAAGCGCGGGAGGACTTTATATATGGTGACTTTGTGTCAATCTGGCACGTGACTTTTTTTCTTCCAAATTTAAACAAAAAGATTGGATTTTATTTGATGTCCCATTTGAAATGACGCCACTGCCCCTTCCCTTTCATTTCAATTACTATGACTCCTTAAGTATCCTATTTTCCAGGGGTATAATTGGAAAGTAAACTAGAATATAACATATCTAAAAATTCGTGCCTTGGAATTTTACAAATTTTATCTCGTTGGAAAGCTTTTAAAGAAATCTATGCAATGAGTACAAACAACAATATCAAATTTAGAGTTTTTACGAAAACTTCGGAGGTGTTTATCCTTTTAAGCACAATTTTTGAAAATTGAATGCATATCCATTATGCAAACCACCACTAAGGATTCATAACACATTATGCATCCATATTTTGGTTTAGGCATCAACTCATTTTCCGTTGTAACTAATAAAACGATGTGCTCCCTCCGTTTCAAGAAAAGTGATATTTTCATTTTAAGGACAATTTTCGAAAACTGATTACATAGCCAATATACAAAATTTAATTTTGCGCCAATTTTTTCGGTCGGCCGTTCCACCGTGGCAGCGGTCATCTAGTCTAAATCTTCATTTGTGAGGGAGTCTAGTTGATGAACAGGGGAGAGAGATACTATATGAATCGTCTAAATTTTTTTTCATGCCTCACTAATTCTTTCCTTTCAATTCTTGATCTTTCATACAAAATTTCCGATCGTGTCTCTTATTCTCTAATGTTTCCATGATCTTTTGTTGTGTTCCTTTTAAGTATTTCTCTGTTTCAAACCAAACGGTATTTAGAAAAGTCAAATTATTGTTTTCGAGTATGTTTGACTCATTTTTTTCTTCTTTTCCTTCTCATGTGTTTACAGATTGTTTATTTCCTAATGACGCTTTATGTAGTATTTGACGCGGTAAATGCTTATGGAGAGGTTTCTAAAATGCTCGTTGAAGCAATAGTGTTCAAGGTGTTTATCATTGCAGCAGTGAAGATTTCCATTGGTTTCCTTCACAAAACCGATCCAATTCAACTGAGAAACAGGCGTAACGGTAACTCCCGCACTTTAAAATATCAAAATATCAAATGTCGAAATTCTTGTACTATATCCGCATCTATCCCTTCTTTCTCTCACTTGGTCAAGCGTAAATCCAGCTATTTCCATTTCTCATAGAAAAATTAAATAAATAGAATTTCCTATTTTTATTGAACTATACTCGTGAAGATTTCCAAGACCTAAACCAAAACAGAGTCCAATACATATTCTTGAGTAACCCCAAGAACAATAACACAACTACAAGCTTTTATTTCTATAATCCCAACAGAAACAACATGGATATGGAAAATGATCAGAATGTTTCAGAATTGGTTCAAAAATTAAAGATTGCAACTTTAGAATTAGGTGATACCTTTGAGTTAATGGTACCTCATCAATATGAAATGGAGTTGGAGATGATACACAATGGGATATTTTCCTTGTTGGAAAGATCACCATTGAAGGGAAAATGGGACTAAAAGTTGTTGAGAAAAACATAGGTTTTACTTGGCCTTTTTTTGCTTAAGATGAGGTTAAATTTTTGATGTAGACTCAAATATTATGGTATTAAGGAATGGGATACTCGTAAGAAAATCTTTGAAACAAGATCATGGAGTATTAATAGGTGTCTAGTCATACTGCATCACTATAGTGCTAATGTTATCTATCAAGAACTTGATTGGAAACATCAGTGTATTTAGATTTAGCTGAAGAAACTCTTCCTGAAGCGTATGAATGTGGAGTCAGTTAAAAAGATGGGTTTTCTTATGGGTGAAGTAATCGCTATAGATCCCTCAAATGCTATTCCTCAGTGCTGGAGACCCGGTTAAGGTTTCTCATCACATACATAAACAACCCAATTAGAAGAGGCGCTAAGGATATTATTGAAGCATGATATACTAGATGGATAAGGTTTTTCTATGAGAAGCAACCACGCAAACTATGTCCTAACTTTTTCATCTTTAATCATACCAAAAGTATTTTAAAGCTGTTACTGAATATTTAGAAGTTGTTCACAAGAAGAGACATTATTTTGGTATAAGGAGTTTTAAATACTCCCTCTGTCCTAAAATTTTTGTCCTCTATTCTATTTTCGTTTGTCCTAAAATACTGGCCAGTTTCTGTTTATAGTCATATTTTTTAGTCAAACTCTCAAATATACCCTTTAAATTTATATAATTATAAGATTATTTTTAAATATAACCAATCCAAATCTTAAATGATATCATCCTCAATAGGAAACAAATCTACCAAATCGATCCCATAAAGATTTTTATTTTAATCTTCTATTTAAACATTTCTACAAATAATTAAATTACCAAATACGTATTTTTCTTACATACTCCATAATTCATATACTCCTTTTAATTTTGGTAATAACATAGCATGTAATAGGGTTAGTTTTGTATACTCCTCCGGTCTCCTTAATATCTTGACTTAGTCAAAGCGGACTAATATTTTAGGACGGAGGGAGTAACTGACTAGCAATTACATATCTACTTTACAAGGCAGTTGGCCAACCGTGTCAACTTGCCTAACTTATTTCATAAATCCATAGAGGTCGTTCCTAACCTTATAAAGCATAAAGCAAACACCAACTCAGTGTTAAGAACTCTTAACGTTAAATCCATGTGCCCGACACATGTCTCCAACCTTGTTGCACTATGATAGCTTGTCCCAGCCAAGCTATTATTGTTGTGCATCACTCCCGTAATGATATAAATATGCTTACGCCAGTCTTGCTTGCAGATGATCGTTGTCATATGCGTCAAAAATAATTTACACTTTCTTACTACTCAAAATATAAATATAGCAAGGCAAAGAAAGGATCGATCCCACAGAGAGGACTAGGTTGTCAAAATGTTTCGGTTTCCTATATAAAACACCGGGTTTTTTTTATGATTTTTATATAATAAAATAAAATAAAAGCAAGACAAAGAAAAGTAAACACGCAAATCAAGGTTGTGAGAATATTGGATAAAGGTTTCATCTTCAATTGTAAACAAGTGTTGAATATATGAATAGAATTCGTATTTAATCTCTCTATCATCAAAATCCCTAGAATACCTTATTGCAAGAATACTCCGTAAATTTCTTAAGTCATCAACACACACATTAGAGATGCGTATGTGAATTCTACCTAAATAATAACTCAACGCCTTGAGCTAATCAAGTTCAATTCCTAGGAGCATTAAGCTTCAGAAATAGGCTAATCAATGCAACTATCATACATTGCGCATGATAATTCGAACAAAGGTCAACTTCTACATATGATTACAAGGATGTATCACTAAAAACTATAATCATATCATGCTACTCGTATTCAAGGTTATCGCTCGATGAAAACCCTAAAATATCTATAGATATGGATGTATGTTCAATCAATTCTAGACTCAACTAAACAAACATTCAATCATATTGCAATACATCAATCATGCAATTGTTATAATCAGTAGAAAGTGAACGATGGTTTTGAGAGAAAACTAACTCATAAAGATCAAAACTTGTTTTCAAAATCCAAATACATATTTAACCAATAATAAAAACTTAGTTACTCATGGCATAGGAGTTCATAACAAGAAGGAAGAAAAAAAACCTATCATGTTTCTAAACCCTAGAACCCTCAAGTAGCAGCAGCCCCCTAATGGAGATATATCTAGGTTTAGAGAAAAAGTTCTATTTATATGCCTCTCCCAAAAGGATACTCAAAAGTAGGTCAAGACTTCTCAAAACCCGTCTCAAATTCGTCCACCAAGCCCATGAGTGAAAATAAGTCTCTGGAAAATTTGGGTCCAAAACCGGGTCGCCGGATTGCTGACATTATCGCCGGAATCCGGTCGTCGGAAAATTGTCTCAGGCCACTATTGCCATTTGAAACTGTCACCAGGCCAACTGTATACTTCCAGTACCTCAACTCTCCTTCTCTTTAGTTTATACATTCACAAAAACCAACTAACCCAACTTCTTATTTCTTGCGAAAACGCACCCAAAAGCGTGCTATGTAGCTCATATATCGAGCCGCCAACTCTTCCATTAGACTCATACCCCCTTCGCGATTCACTGAAATATTGCACTTCACACTTTAACTTCTGAAATCCGGCATCCCGATCTAGTATCACCGGCTCACCATTTTAGCTCACTTTTCGCACAATTTCTGCAGTCTTGGTTTCTTGCCATTCTGTCTCTGTAATTTAGCTTGCTCTTGAAGCTCTTCTCAGCATCACCATTTGCAGCTCAGCTGCCATCTCAGACCATCCTTAAGCTCAAGCAACACTCATTTTCGCTACTCAGCCAACACCCTTTATTGCAACCCCTAGCGCAACCTTCACTGCCATTCAAACTCAAGCCCTTCACTCACAGTTCCCAGCTCCTCAATCAACCTAACTCAGGCCACAACTTATTGCCATCAGTTCATTGTATAGTCTCGGCTGCACACCTCAACTAATAGTTGCAGCTCAACAACGTCAGACATACAGCGCCTTTAGGGCCATTTGCATCTTAGACCACCACCATGAGCCTCTGTAACTCGGCTAGCTCTGCAACTGCAACAATCCTGTAAATCGAGAACAACACAGATCCATTTCTTCAAAGAAATAACAGCTTAACCTCTCGAACCCAGAAATCATCTTCACAGCAGCATCAGATTCACCAGCAAACCCATTTCAGTTCTCATAGATACTCAAACCACACCTGCAAAGCCATTCTTCCCACAACTCCATTATCTCAATGCACCTGCAATATTTCAGTTGCTCCATTTCCAGCTGCTCCATTTGCAACTTCCAGTCCATTGCAGTCAGCGCCTAGCCTTACCCTTGCACTGTCGTCACCTGCTCTGCACATAACACAACCACCAACTTCAAACCTAGCTGTTGCATCGCTTCGCCACCTTCAATTCCATCTCTATCTTAGCACCAGCTTGCTACAATTTCGCACAATCCATCATCTTGGCAACCACATCCCCATGACAATCATATCTCCACTTTAGTTTCATTATTACCTACAGATTTAACTCATTCCAGTCCTCCAACTGATGGCAACAGGTCAACAACCCACTGCAATCTCAGTTCATTGCAGTTCAGCAACTCGCTGCAGCTTCAATTCATCAATTACTCTACCCAATTCAACAGCATCATCTGAGCTAGCATCACCACCTATTTCAGCTTTCCCTGTATCTCTGTATCAATCACCACCAGAAGCATCAGTTCGATCCCAGATTCAAACTGCAAGGCCAAATCTCATACACCTACAGCTTATTGCAGCCCTTTGCTCTCTGGAACTCAATTTCAGTTCCAGTGCATATATCTCATACCAACTTGCACCTGCTAATTCAATTCCATTCTTAGATTCATAGCATCTACAACATCACCACTGCCTTGTTCCTCCCAGTTTTCCCTGTAATAGAGAAACAACTACAACTGCCTTCACCTGCAATTCATATACCATCAACCACTGCTCAGATTGTAACCCCTTGTGTCATGGCTTAACCAGCAACGGTGAAGCCTAGTGGAAATGGGCTAGTCACAGCTGAAATTGATGATGTGAAACTATTCAGGTCTTTCTATAAGAACCTGGTGTGCAAGAAACTGATAACACAAATTTGAGCTTGATGTTGATGATACTTTGCACATCTACTTCCCTGCAAGCAATAATAATTCAATCACACAACGACCCATTTGAATACTCTCCCTAATTCAGCATCTGAGCTTGAATTTCAATTTCTGCTCAATCTTGTTCATCTTTCTTCATTTGTTGCAGCTCAGATTAAACCAACATCAACTGTATCAACACTTCCAAAACTAACAGCAACCCACAATTCGAACCCAGTCATCAAATCTTGAGAACAAATCCCATTGATCCATGGTGAACACAACCAAACCCTAATTTCACCAGATCCCCATTTCAGTTCATCCCTAAATCCTAGCACCACACCCCTTCTTATGATTACTTCAATTCCTCCACCATTTCTTACATTGATATTCGTTCCTCTCTGAATTCAGTGCACCATGAAAGTGCTGCTGAAGAAATGAATAAAATACAGACTTCTCTGCATTTTAGGTGCAAGTAATGATTGGAACCTCTCAGGGCACCCACTGCTTGATACGGGCCACCATGTCCATATATGGCTTGTCAGTTCTGGGAGACTGATAGCTTAATTTCCTGCATCACTCCTCTTGTGCAACCTAGCATGCTCCAAATATCGTCTGCGAGTTGACCTTTTTTCCTTTTTCACTCCAAATGGCTAATTTCTCCTTCTTTTGCTCCGAATGACTCCAAAACACCTATAAAACTCAAATACAAACATAAGATCATAATTTACATGAAAACTCGCAAAGAAAGCATAAATACTAGATATAAAATTAGGTGTTTATCACACCTATAAAATTCCCCCACACTTAGACTTTGCTAGTCCTCGAGCAAATCAAACAAAACAATTCTAAAACATACATACAACTCTGTGTCGTCGAGGCTACGGTCATTTTATCATAAATAACAAGCCTTTAAACCCCTAGGTGTCCCTAGTGGACGAGTTATAGTCTCGTGAAGGTTTACAAGAGGTCTACCTACAAAACCTATATTTACAACTCCAGCTACCTGTGACAAATCCATGAACGAATCCAAAATGTCTATTGGAGGAGGTACCCTGATTCAAATTCAATTCATATATAATAAAGTTTTTCTTAGAAATTTGAACAAACCACAATACTCGGAATCTGACTAACCACAATCACAATGAAAAGATTAAGAAGATGGATATAGATGTTGGCGAATGTTGACTAAGTGATCGATGTTTCCCATATCTGTCTGAAGGTCACCACCAAGATGAACCTATGCATCCTATTGGATTGAACTACTGGTCTGAATTCTACATCAACTCACTGGCATATACAAGGGAACCAGGAGTAACTTTATTCAACACCATAATAATTTTGTTTTCTTTTCTTTTTCTTTTTCACTTCACTTCTTTTTTTTTTAGACATCATGATTAGATCTTTTGGATCCAAGCGCATGCTTCATTGTCAGCAAGAATGTGATAGTTGCCTTGGATCCTGCATTCCACGCTTGTTTAGGCGACGGAGACAGGGACAACGTTTCACACATAGTGCTATCCAAGTGTCATTTTTATTCCGTTTGGTCTAATTGGTCGGTCTTTTTTTTCCTAGCAACTCAATCGCTCTATTTCATCCTAGCAGTAATAACAATTCGATGTTTAGTAACCCACCAAATCACTTAGATAACAATAGATAAATATGGAAAAATAAAAATAGGACGTGATATGGTGATATTCCGAGATATGGTAACAACTATCATATAATTTTTAACACTTGAATAATGTTGTCCTTTTTTTAGTTAATGGGTTCCTCAACTCCTCCAGCCAAGATGGTTCCATCCATTTAGATTGATAGTGTCATCCTAAAGGCCCATATTTCTAGGTTTCGGAGTTAATAATTAAAAAAAAAAAAAAAAAAAAAAAAAATTTCTATACACGAACACAAGGGAAAAAATAACAAGGATAAAAACTCTATATGAGAACACTCCCCCACACTTAAACTTTACATTGTCCTCAATGTAAAATTTAGTCATTCAAAGTAAAGTTCAAGATGGGAAATTCATAACATGATATATATACACAATAAGAAAATAAAATGCATGATAAAAACTCACTACTCCAACTCATAGCTATTTAGGAACAATAGAGGATAAACACTAAACAAGTTATATAGTTGGCATATAATCTCAACTCAGCCAATATACACCTCACCGCCAAGAAAAAATTTCATCTACTTAGAAAGGCTAGTGTTTATTCTAAATTGTTCAAAAATCTCTAAAAGTTGGAGTTTTGATATGCAAATATCCAAAATAAGAAAATAAAGATAAAAGACTTAAAATAAAATAAAAATATAGAGATAGATACACAAAACCAGTGGGTTGCCTCCCATTTAGCGCTTGGTTTAAAGTCGTCAGCCCGACATGCAAGTTGAATTCCCCATACACCAATAATCTGAAAAGTTGGGGATCCACCCATAGCACCTGTTTTGCAAACACTAGCTTCGCACAAATATTAGTAATATAAAAAAGAAACGAAGCTATTAACCGATAAAATCTTCTCCCACACTTATTCTTGTCCACACTTGAAAGTGCATAAAGAATATAGGAGTCGGGTACTTCCATGGTTTCTTGTTCCAAAACCTGCATAGTATGAGAATCAAGTTTTTCTAATGGAGGAAATCGAGAAACAAAGTCATTCAAAAATATTCTCGAAGCACATACATTCAAACCAATAAGAGGTAAAGGAGAAGAATCAATATGCAAAGGGTTAGACAAACCTATCAAAATCTCTTGTATCACGGAATCCTCTTCATCCTTGAAAAACTCAAGTGAATTATTCACCTCTTGTATATCATGATCCTCTATCAAACCTTGCAACCATTCTTCATCCGTTTTTTCCTTAACCAAAGTCTCGACATTAACATCATCGTTACAATCATTCACAAGTTCAATTGGGTCTTCCATAATATTGGTCTTAACGGTCACATTCTCAACACACTCCTCTTTGTTGTAAGGCACGTAATCCACCGCGGATCCAAATTTCGCTATAAGGAACTTTTTTAGAACACTCAAAAATGCTTCATCCTCAAGCTCCACCCTTTGAATAGGCTCTTGATCATTATTAAGATCAATGCTTGAGCAAGCTGCACTAGTGTCATCATATTAATCTTCGTCTTCATCTTGATCCCAAAAAGATTTCATTGTACACTCCTCTTTGTTGTCACCATGAGTCGTTTCAAGCAATGTATCATAACAACCGTCACTTTCATAGTTAACATAAGGTTTGTCGTCGTTGAATTTAGTGTTGCTAAACTCTAACTCATCCTTTTAAATAGGCGAATGATCATTATTAAGATCAAGAGTTGAGTTGGCTACACAATTATCAACGAAAGTGCCCAAGGATTGGCCTTTTTCAACATTAACATCAATCAAATATTCATCAGAAACCATATGCACATTAGAATTATTCATACCTTCCTTACATTGATCAATGCCTCTTCGCAAGTTATCAATACCTTCACAAAGTTCTTGGAGTTGCTCATCTCTAGTCTCTTTAGCTTTTTGAAACTCTTTTCGTACAAAGTTGGAAAAGTTGTCTAACAAGTTAGAGACTTGTTGTTCACGAGCATAAGAATCCTCCAATCCTTGTGGTTGATCACACACATACCCGCCATAAGGTTGTTGATACATATGAGGACCATAATATTCTGTAGGATATTGATCATAGCCAATAAATTGGTTTTGATTATACCCATGGAATGGTTGGAAGTTGTCATGTTGTTGAGGTTGTTGGAAACCGTACTCATTGTTCCAATATGCGCCGTCCATTGGTACCTGAAACAAGAGTTCTCACAACTATTTTAAAAACCAGAAAATAAGAAAAACTAAAAACAAAACAAAAAAACCAAAAAAAAGAAACCAAAAACAAGTGACAACCGTTGCCTCCCCGGCAACGGCGCCAAAATTTGATCGATGTCGTATTCGTCAAAAATAATTTACAATTTCTTACTACTCAAAATATAAATATAGCAAGGGCAAGAAAGGATCGATCCCACAGAGAGGACTAGGTTGTCAAAATGTTTCGGTTTCTTATATAAAACACCGGGGTTTTTTCTGATTTTTATATACTAAAATAAAATAAAAGCAAGACAAAGAAAAGTAAACACGCAAATCAAGGTTGTGAGAATATTGGATAAAGGTTTCATCTTCAATTGTAAACAAGTGTTGAATATATGAATAGAATTCGTATTTAATCTCGCTATCATCAAAATCCCTAGAATACCTTATTGCAAGAATACTCCGTAAATTTCTTAAGTCATCAACACACACATTAGATATGCGTATGTGAATTCTACCTAAATAATAACTCAACGCCTTGCGCTAATCAAGTTCAATTCCTAAGAGCATTAAGTTTCAGAAATAGGCTAATCAATGCAACTATCATACATTGCGCATGACAATTCGAACAAAGGTCAACTTCTACATATGATTACAAGGATGTATCACTACAAACTATAATCATATCATGCTACTCGTATTCAAGGTTATCGCTCGATGAAAACCCTAAAATAGCTATAGATATGGATATATGTTCAATCAATTCTAGACTCAACTAAACAAACATTCAATCATATTGCAATACATCAATCATGCAATTGTTATAATCAGTAGAAAGTGAACGATGGTTTTGAGAGAAAACTAACTCATAAAGATCAAAACTTGTTTTCAAAATCCAAATACATCTTTAACCAATAATAAAAACTTAGTTACTCATGGCATAGGAGTTCATAACAAGAAGGAAGAAAAAAAACCTATCATGTTTCTAAACCCTAGAACCCTCAAGTAGCAGCAGCCCCCTAATGGAGATATATCTAGGTTTAGAGAAAAAGTTCTATTTATATGCCTCTCCCAAAAGGATACTCAAAAGTAGGTCAAGTCTTCTCAAAACCCGTCTCAAATTCGTCCACCAAGCCCATGAGTGAAAATAAGTCTCCGGAAAATTTGGGTCCAAAACCGAACTGCTGGATTGCTGACGTCATCTCCGGAATCCGGTCATCGGCGCCGGAATCCGGTCGTCGGAAAATTGTCTCAGGCCACTATTGCCATTTGAAATTGTCACCAGGCCAACTGTATACTTCCAGTACCTCAACTCTCCTTCTCTTTAGTTTATACATTCACAAAAACCAACTAACCCAACTTCTTATTTCTTGCGAAAACGCACCCAAAAGCGTGCTATGTAGCTCATATATCCGATCGCCAACTCTTCCATTAGACTCATACCCCCTTCGCGATTCACTGAAATATTGCACTTCACACTTTAACTTCTGAAATCCGGCATCCCGAGCTAGTACCACCGGCTCACCATTTTAGCTCACTTTTCGCACAATTTCTGCAGTCTTGGTTTCTTACCATTCTGTCCCTGTAATTTAGCTTGCTCTTGAAGCTCTTCTCAGCATCACCATTTGCAGCTCAGCTGCCATCTCAGACCAGCCTTAAGCTCAAGCAACACTCGTTTCCGCGACTCAGCCAACACCCTTTACTGCCATTCAAACTCAAGCCCTTCACTCACAATTCCCAGCTCCTCAATAAACCTAACTCAGGCCACAATTTGTTGCCATCAGTTCATTGTATAGTCTCGGCTGCAAACCTCAACCAATAGTTGCAGCTCAACAGCGTCAGACATACAACGCCTTTAGGGCCATTTGCATCTCAGACCACCACCATGAGCCTCTGTAACTCGGCTAGCTCTGCAACTGCAACAATCCTATAAATCGAGAACCACACATATCCATTTCTTCACAGAAATAACAGCTTAACCTCTCGAACCAAGAAATCATCTTCATAGCAGCATCAGATTCACCAACAAACCCATTTCAGTTCTCATAGCTACTCAAACCACACCTGCAAATCCATTCTTCCCACAACTCCATTATCTCAATGCACCTGCAACATTTCAGTTGCTCCATTTCCAGCTGCTCCATTTGAAACTTCCAGTTCATTGCAGTCAGCGCCTAGCCTTACCCTTGCACTGCCGTCACCTGATCTGCACATAACACAACCACCAAATTTAAACCTAGATGTTGCATCGCTTCGCCACCTTCAATTCCATCTCTATCTTAGCACCAACTTGCTATAATTTTGGACAATCCATCATCTTGGAAACCCCAGCCCCATGACAATCATAGCTCCACTTTAGTTTCATTATCACCTGCAGCTTTAACTCATTCCAGTCCTCCAAGTGATGGCAACAGGTCAACAACCTACTACAATCTCAGTTCATTGCAGTTCAGCAACTCGCTGCAGCTTCAATTCATCACTTACTCTACCCAATTCAATAGCATCATCTGAGCTAGCATCACCACCTATTTCAGCTTTGCCTGCATCTATGTATCAATCACCACCAGAAGCATCAGTTCGATCCCAGATTCAAACTGCAAGGCGAAATCTCATACACCTAAAGCTTATTGCAGCCCTTTGCTCTCTGTAACTCAATTTCAGTTCTAGTGCATATATCTCATACCAACTTGCACCTGCTAATTCAATTCCATTATTAGCTTCATAGCATCGACAACATCACCACTGCCTTGTTCCTCCCAACTTTCCCTGTAATCTTCACTAGAGAAGCATCTCCAACTGCCTTCACCTGCAATTCATATACCACCAACCACTGCTCAGATTGTAACCCCTTGTGTCATGGTTTAACCAGCAGCGGTGAAGCCTAGTGGAACTGAGCTAGTCGCATCTGAAATTGATGATGTGAAACCATTCAGGTCTTTCTACAAGCACCTGGTGTGCAAGAAACTGATAACACAAATTTGAGCTTGATGTTGATGATACTTTGCACATCTACTTCCCTGCAAGCAATAATAATTCAATCACATAATAACCCATTTGAATACTCTCCCTAATTCATCATCTGATCTTGAATTTCAATTTCTGCTCAATCTTGTTCATCTTTCTTCATTTGTTGCAGCTCAGATTAAACCAACATCAACTGTATCAACACTTCCAAAACCAACAACAAACCACAATTCGAACCCAGTCATCAAATCTTGAGAACTAATCCCATTGATCCATGGTGAACATAACCAAACCTTAATTTCACCAGATCCCCATTTCAGTTCATCCAAAACTCCACAACTGAATTCGACAGAAGCTAGCAGAACCCTAAATTCTAGCACCACACCCCTTCTCATGATTACTTTAATTCCTCCACCATTTCTTACATTGATATTCGTTCCTCTTTGAATTTAGTGCACCATGAAAGTGCTGCTGAAGAAATGAATGAAATACAGACTTCTCTCTATTTTAGGTACAAGTAATGATTGGAACCTCTCAGGGAACCCACTGCTTGATACGGGACACCAGGTCCATATATGGCTTGTCAGTTCTGGGAGACTGACAGCTTAATTTCCTGCATCACTCCTCTTGTGCAACCTAGCATGCTCCAAATATCGTCTGCGAGTTGACCTTTTTGCCTTTTTCACTCCAAATGGCTAATTTCTCCTTCTTTTGCTCCGAGTGACTTCAAAACACGTATAAAACTCAAATACAAACATAAGATCATAATTTACATGAAAACTCGCAAAGAAAGCATAAATACTAGATATAAAATTAGGTGTTTATCACACCTATCAGCAGCTCTGCATGCCTCATGTACTCGGGCTATGTGCCAAACTATATTGGCACTTATTGATGTTAATCCTGCTTTTTTTGCATGTCCAAATCCTGTTTGGACCATATGTTGGCCTTGCTTGAAACTCTTAATGCATCCTGCATTTCTGGCCTTGTCTAAGTTGCAAATGATGAGCCATGTTTACACATTATTACTAGGCTGCTTGAATGTCCGGTTGATGACCTATCCATGGCTCATCAAAAAAAATTATTTGGTCATTCCCATGAGTAATTTGCCCTTACGGCGACGGCATAATAAGCCTCTCCGAAGGGGGGTTTTATTCTTCTCCAACCTATTTAGACTTAGTATTATGGGGTGCTAGTCTTGCACCTAGATTAGCAATCCACGCCAGCTACCAAAATCACCTAAGTCTTATGGGAGTGATAGTCTAGCATGCTAGTCACTAAAACAAAACAGCGCCGAGAGCTGAACCATTCAGCGTAACTACCTTTCGTGGAACAATCCCGCGCTTAACCAGTCAACACAGTCAAAGAGCGTAACCATTCCGTGCCTTACGCTGCACGGTTTAGCGTTGCAGAAACCGGTCTAAACCCAACAGAAGGTCGATCTTATCTTATTCTTCTTCCTCGTCTCATTTCTTTCATTCGAAAAACCTCCAAAATGCATGTAGTAAATCAAGCATGATAGGAATTTTCGTTACAAATCGGACCGTGGGTTTGAAGAACAACACCCTTGGAGTCATTTGAGATTGGTTTGGAGCGAATCCGTCCACGCAATTGATTTGGGTAAGATTGTGAAACTTTAGGGTTTTTTTTTTCGATGATCATGATTTGTTGATGGAATTGATATGTTTAGATGATTGGTATTTGTAATTTAGATGATTTAGATATATTTCTAGTATTGTATGATTTACTTTGACTTTTTGTGAATGAAATTTGATATTAGTGAACTTTGTGAATGAAATTTGATTTGATGATATTTATAGTATTGTTGATTCTGATTTTATTGTTTCAATTGGTCGCATTGGATTTTGATTTTTAAACCACAATGTTGTTAGTTTGCTTAATTTTTGTTGAATCTGATTTGGGGGTGTTATAGTTTCACTTGATTGCATTGAATTTTGCTTTTTATTCCATAATGTTGACTTCATGATTGATTTTGTTGGGGTTCTAGTTTAGTACTACTTGGAAATGGTTTCCCAATTTTGAATTTATATGCAGGAGCTTTAGCAGATTAGAGAAAACATAGCCATTTAGGTGATGTCGTTAGATAGCTTGGGGAGGATTAAAGCTTGTTGTTAGGATGTAGTTGATAACTAGAGAAAACTTATGTATCCAATGAATTGGCTATGAATTACCCAGAATAGTGCTTGAATTCTCGACATTGTAGACTCAGTGATAGAGAAAACTTAAGCAACCATAGTGCTTTCTCTTTCTCTTGTATGAACTCAGTTAGACATTGCTTTTTGGTCATTGTTATCACCTTGTCGAAAATTTTACTTGAAGATCATTTTGTTTAATTAGTATTTTTGATGAAGCTAAATTTGTATAATTTGTATGATTATGATGAAATGATAAAATATGGTTGATAAAATTGTGAATTTGTATGAACTACGAATTTGTATGATTATGATGAAAATGATAAAATGTGGTTGATTCTTTTTTTCTTTTGTTATCGATTGTAGTATGAATATGGAAGAACATTTAGATGCTTTGGAAATAGTTTCGGCAAAGGGAGATAGGCATTATCTAATAATTTGAGTGATAGTTGAACTATAAACTTTAGAGGCAGTTTTAATGAGGTTAAAACATTATACAAAATTGTAGTGAAAGATAATCTGATAGCGCAAAAATATTGTGATAATTGTGGGTTTTCTTCTGTCTTTGAGTTTAAATTTTCCAATGCGGATAAAGGTTTAGTTGAAGCCATAGCTGAGAGATGGCGGAAAAAAAACAAGAGCTTCCATTTTAGAGAATTTGAGCTTGGCCTCCTTCCTTTAGATTGGTATATGTTAACAGGAATTCCCATTGGTAACCCTACGAAAATTCAAGTAGTTATGTCGGTATTTGGTGAGCTAACAGTTGCTACTTTGGATGATTTGTATTTTCAAGATTTCAAAGGATTTGGTAACTGGAACACTAATAGCAATACAATATCCCTGGGTATCATGAGAACCTACATTAAAAGTAGATAAAAAATCAACAATGTTGAATGTGTAGATGTATTGACAAGAGCATTCTTTCTTTGGTGTTTTGGTCATTTTATTATTGCGGATTCTAGTGGAAGAGTAGATAAACGTTGGGTTTTATTGCTGGATAATTTGGATAAAGTTGAGGAATATGATTGGGGTTTAGCTTCCTTAGGTAATACCTATAAATTTCTTGATGGATGGTCATTTTGAACGACTCATATTTAATGCCCGTTTGAAACCTCAACAGCTAGATTTTGAGGCTTCCCTATAAATTGAGAACCACTTCTCCTTCATCCCTCACACCAAAATAAATTGATTCTCTTCTTCATTGATTTTCTTATTCTTCTTCTATTTTTTTCATACAAAATATGGCACACTTTCAAACAAAAGAGGATGATGCACTAATTATCTCTTGATTATAGCAAGTAACGATCCGATTAGAGGAAAAGATCAAAAAATTTCACAACTTTGGAAGAGAATTATGCTAGAGTTCGTTGAAAGATGGACGGAAGGTACGAATAGGGATAAAAGGTCATTGCAATCAAGGTGTAACACGTTGAGAGGCAAAGTGAGGAAATATGTTTCATTCATAAGACCTTACTTCCGCAATAAACCTTCGGGATTGATTGAACAAGATTATGTAAGTACCGTTAAAAAATGATTATTTTTTTCTTCCAAATATATTTCATTCATTCATAAGACACTAATAAATTTTTTTCATTTTTTTCCACAGTAACGCGAAGGAACACAAAATTATCAAGCATCAACCGGAAAACGTTGGATACATGAATCGGTTTTCCAGCTCCTAAAGACATATCAACCAGATTACAATCCGGAGTTGAATAATGATGTTGGACCTAGTCAAGCAACTCAACCTAGTACTTCATCTCCAGTAATTATGGATGAAGATTTGGAGGATATGGCAAGGTTTGGAAGCTCACCAACTACCCAAGGATCTGATCCCTCGGACATATAGCGTAGAAGACACTATTTCGAACAAACAGATGATGTTAGAAGTGGCGGAAGAGATAAGGAAAAGAAAAAGGCTCGTGAGACTAAAGCATCGGAGAGCGCAGATGATAAAATGGACAAGCTCATACAACTTCTTTAAAATGCACAAGCACAAAGGGTGGAAAAGTATGAAACCGAAGAAGAGTTCCTTAAGAAAGATTTGGAAAACACTACAATCTTGGCACAACCCCAACAAAGGGAATCCGACTTGAAGATCCTACGCCAAAATTTGAATGAAGTACAAGAATGGGAGATACCCCTTTACAAGAAATGAAGGAACGAGATTTTGGTTCGTAATGGATTTGAACCAATCCCCTAAATTATGAGTGATATTTTAGTTATTAGAAGTTCATTTTCAAGTTTGAATTAGAAGTTAATTTAGAAGTAGGATTTCAATGTACTTTTTAAATTTTTAGAAGTAGAATTTTAATTTCAAAAAACATTGTAACATTGTTTTGCAATGTAATAAAAAAATTTCTTAGTTTGCCAAATTTTAAGATTTTGAAACAAACAACTGTTGGAACAAATTGTCAAACTTTTCAAAATTTGAAATTTGAAAACATAACTGTCTGGTGGTGTAACATGAGTGTGAGAAAACAAATAATGAAAACAATATACAATTTAATTACTGATTGAGTGAAAAGTAAAAAAAAAAGGTCAAGCGTTGAATGATGCAGCGACAGCCTGTGGCGCGTTTCCATTCAGCGCTGAGGAGTGACGCTGAACCATTCAGCGTAGATGCTTGGAATATTCTTCCGAGCGTTGTTTCGTTCCGCGAAAAGGTACTTTTCCTCGCGCTGAATCATTCAGCGTAACTCTCTAGCATGCTAGCGACTGGTAGGAAAAAGAACTAGTGTTAACTTTTTTGGCATATTTATTTTTTAAATTGCAACACTTATGTGGTAATCTAGCACCTCCAACCGGTAGGAAAGAGACTAAAAGTCTTAATCATCTATTCTGTTATTCCCCGCCAAAGAAATTGCCTCTCGCTCGGTCTCTCTAAACTCTTTCCAAGAAAATGTCACTTTGTTCTTCACTCTCTCTTCTTTTCATCTTCATCTTCTTTCTGCAACCAAGAAGTGCTCAATCTTCTCAAAAAGATCATCCAAAACACATTAACAATGGTAGAATCTCTCTTGGTTCTCCAATTTCAAGTCTAATACCACCTTCAGACCCTAATTCTCCTTCTATTCTTGCTTCATCAGATTCTCCAAGTTCGACTCCATCACCATCACCATCACCATCACAAAACCCTAATTCTCCTCCAGTTCCGGCTTTGTTTGTTTTTGGAGATTCTTCTGTTGATTGCGGAACCAATAATTTCTTGGGGACATTTGCTCGTGCTGATTTGGTCCCTTATGGCAGAGACTTCGATACTCATACTCCGACTGGAAGGTTTTGTAATGGAAGAATCGTCGTCGATTATCTTGGTAATACCCATTATTTTCTTTTCAAAACTCCCCTTTTTACTTTATAAAGAATTTTCTGAACCCATTTTTAGGATTTTCCCAATTTTGTTTCTTGTTGTAAAAATTTGCTGTGATTGGCTAGAATGTGCATTGATTCTGTTTTTTCCTTAGTTTGGTTTTCTTCTTGATCAGTTTTAGTTTCCTAATTATCTATATTTCGCTGATTTTCTTGCAAGAATCGATGTCTGAAACGAGTTTTTTAGATTTTCCCTTTTCTTTAACAAAACCTAAAGAACTAAAAAAAGAATCCGTTTATGATCACGTTTTTGTTCTAATACTTGACTTGATCTAAACTGGTTTCATGAATCAGCGTCACAACTAGGACTACCGTTTGTACCTGCATTTCTAGGGCAAGATGGATCAGTTGAAGATATGATACATGGAGTAAATTATGCTTCTGCAAGTGCTGGCATTATTTTCTCAAGCGGATCTGAACTGGTAAAATTCAATTTTATTCTTTGTCTCTCTTTTTCAAATTGACGGTTTAGATTGATGTTTTTTCATACATTATTGTCTTTGATATTCTTCAATATGAGGGTTTTTCAGAAGCTTAAACTTCATTTGATTCATACCAGGGTCAGCACATTTCATTGACCCAGCAAATTCAACAAGCAATGGATACCTTTCAGCAGTTCATATTAGCCCTAGGAGAGGAACAAGCAAATGCAATCATCTCAAAGTCGATCATTTACCTCTCAATTGGAAGCAATGATTTTATACATTATTATCTGCGGAATGTCTCTAGAGTTCAATCTCTGTATTTCCCATGGGGATTCAATCAGCTCTTAGTTTCAATTGTAAAACAGGAGTTGAAGGTACTAGCCTTAAACTTCTAAAGTTCAATTTTGATATACCGCTGTTCTTTAGGAACTTTACTGATTTTGAGGTTATCAATGGTAAATGCAGAACTTGTACAACGCTAACGTAAGAAAAATTGTGGTGATGGGTTTGGCTCCTCTTGGTTGCGCTCCTCATTACTTATGGCAGTACAACAGTAAAAATGGAGAGTGTGTGGAAGAAATAAATGACTTGGTAATGGAGTTCAACTTTGGCATGAGATTCATGGTCAAAGAACTAAGGCAGGAACTCACTGATGCAGATATAACCTTTTGTGGTGCTTTCGAAGCTTCCATGGATATGACGCATAACCGCGAACGTTATGGTGAGATGTCAAGACCTGATACTTGTTGTCATCTTCTTCTATTTGGTAATACAATAAATACTTTACACCAACTCTAACATGCAACCATGGTTTTGAATGTAGGTTTTCAAGTAACAACTGAAGCTTGTTGTGGGTTAGGTCCCTATAAAGGATGGATAATGTGCCTTGCACCGGAAATGGCTTGTGATGATGCGTCAACTCATCTCTGGTGGGATCAATTTCATCCAACTGACGCTGTAAATGAAATCCTGGCTGCTAATATCTGGTCCGACAAACACATGAAAATGTGTTTTCCCATGAATTTGCAGGACATGATCTGACTGGGAGAGCTTCACAACCAGACAGCTTCTGAGAGCCTCAAAAATAAATGGTGTGGAAAAGAGGTCATAAATAACTCAATCATAATTCTACCAGTTGTGGATTTCACAGTTTCTTTCTTAATCTGTCTGTCCAACCAACTTGTATGCACAACAGATGTGTATAATTGTGCAGTTTTAGAATTTTGATATCAGCTTATAAGTTCAGTTGTAACTAGAATTGAAAATGAACTAGAGTTTGTTTCTGTTAATACACATGTGATAGGTCGAAATAACCAGTGGATGAAACTACTAGTAAACCTGGAATTTGTATAAATCGAAAGAGGAAGAGTAACAGAACTAAATCATATATATGCCTCTTCATGTCTTACGTACAATTTGATTTTGAGATTCTTCTTTTGTAAAGGTTAAACACCTTATCTACAATCAATAACGTTAACTGAAATCACTTTGATTACCTTCGCAGAGTTGTAGTGTTTCTTCATTCGACTTTTAGTACATTCGTCGTAGTGTTTCTTCATTCGACTTTTAGTACATTCGTCGTTTCTACTCGGGATAACGGTTTAATACCATGACTTTATGTGCCTAGGCTAAGTCCCATATCTGAATCTTCGACTTCGGAGTTCAGCACAAAGCTGGGAAATGCCAAGGTTATGTCCCTGTAAAATGTAGCAAGAAAATCAGAAAAATGCCTGACACCAAATTACAAAATACCAAATTGCTGAAAAATAAAAGGTATCAAATGACGTCAGAATATCAGACATTAGAATTCTGACTCACTTTAAATATGGAAGAGTCATATTCTTTATTAGAGATGGATTTTTTGCCACAAAGTCTTTCCATTCATTTGGATCAATTTTCCCATCCCCGTTTGAATCAGCATCAACAAAAGTCTGCAGGGTTAATTAAAAAAAAAAAAAAACAGAGACATTAGAATTCTGACTCACTTTAAATATGGAAGAGTCATATTCTTTATTAGAGATGGATTTTTTGCCACAAAGTCTTTCCATTCATTTGGATCAATTTTCCCATCCCCGTTTGAATCAGCATCAACAAAAGTCTGCAGGGTTAATTAAAAAAAAAACAGATGAATAGTTATAGCTGAAACACGTAAAGTGTAGTCTCCAGAGACTTTGAATGCACAGCACCTTATGAACAATTTGTTCAACAACATCATCTGAAAGGACAAGATCTGATTCATTCAACAGAGCCAAAACCATCTCCTTTAACTGACAAAGAAGAAAGAATGGTGGATTGTAAGTTGAGAGGACAAAAATGAAGTATATAAAATGGAAATCGGAAATTTTCAAGTATATGGTATTGGCATACTGCATTGGACAATGAACTAAATGTTGTAATTCACAATAAAATATAAGGTCAGTAAGATTACCTCTTCACGCTCAATGAAGCCGGTCTGTCTTAGATCATACAATCTAAATGCAACTGTAAATAAGATCCTTTCCGAGATTAGTAGGTTGTAAATTGATTTGAAATTATTTTTGTAGTAACTGCCAATCTTTAAAAACTTATTATTCATACACGAAATTGATTTTGATAATTTATCACTTACATGCAATTTTGTCTACTACGGGAGTATTAGGGTGAAAGATGCTTAATGATCTAACAAATTCTCCAAATTCAATAACCCCATTTCGCTTAACATCAAATGAATCAAATACCTGCCAACACGAGTTGAAATTTTCTTACAAAAAGAGCAAAAACATTTTGAAAAAAGAAATAAATAAAAAATACACACCCTATCTGCAAAGAGATTCTTTCTATTGCTATTTCTAAAGAGAGCAAGCTGGAATTCTTCCTGATACATGAGATTGAACAAGAAGTTAGCACTTCATAAATAGATTGAATAGCGGACTCAATGATAACAAGAGTATAAATTTCAGATATGAAAGAAAAAATTCATTACCTTGTGAATTAGCCCGTCATCGATAATGGAACTACTTAGTTTTTTAAAAAGCTCAAACAAAGCCTCTACCTCACTCACGGTAACTGCAAGGGAACACATCAATTATTGTTAAGTTACGGTTGATTTATGGTGGTGATGTTCTCTGTGAGGATCGATTGCTTCTGATGTATCAATATTTGTATACATAGATATGCAACAACTTTTCAGTCTTGTTAGACCCAGAGACCTAAGCAGAATGAGAACAAATTGGATACCAACAAAACGTACACTTACACGGTGTTTCAGAAGACAGAGTGTTGGGGTCTTCGTACCCAGGGACAGATCTAGCTCTCTTTGACGAATGACCACAGCCCATAAAAGCAAGAATAACAATAACAAAAAGGAGGATATTCGAAGAACTCCAGTCTCCTTTAATTTTGATTTTTCCAGACAAGATCTCCACTAATTTTGATGGTCAACAAACTATTAGAATCTGCACCTATCTAACTTCATGGAGATGATGGCTCTGTGGCTAAGTCAATAAACACATCATGTAACGAAAAATCCAATTAAAAATCCTAGAATTCAAAAGACACATTAATACAACGCAAAGTGGATGTTTTGATGAACAAGCCTCCAATGTAAAAGGTAGAGCATAATTCAGATCAGAATCAGGCATTTCTTATAACAAGATATCTAAATAACCTATTTCATTTCCTTATAAGCTAAATCCAAAACATAAAATCAAACGCAAACTCAGTATCTAATCTTAACTAGATTTTTAAAATAAAATTCAGATCAGAATCTGACATTTCTTTAAACCATCTTCTTCAATTCTTATTAACAGAATTTGAAGAAGAAGAAAAAACAATATACACAAACATGTCATATATCACATATGTACATACGAAAATAGAAGTATCCTTGAGCTTCATTTAATCAACCAATGCAGTTTGATGTTACTAATTCCTTAAATAATAATTCCATCCTTCGGAAATTCCAAAAAACAATCTATTCATACTCTTTTATTGTCACCAAGGAGGCATTAAGAACAAACAAGACTTTATAAGGTAAAGAGTACAGCATCAAAGAAATTCTTTGTAATAAACAAAACCCAATAATTGCAAAAATGTAAGAAATGAAAACTACCCCAAAACACCAAACCAGGAAACAGCCTAAAAAAAAATGAAAAATCTATCAGTTATCCGGAAATGCTATCAATTTTTGGGGAAAACAAACAACTCAACTTACTTGTAAACCTCCTTGTTAGGTTTCTCTTCCCCATACTCTTTCTCAATCTCTCCTAGAATTTTCAGCTCTACGTCTTCAACACTCTATAAATTTGTTATATGTACACTGTTTGCATAGACTTTGAAGCAGTTCTTTTCTTTTTCTTAATTTTTGAAATTGTCTCTTTCAGTTTTGGTTTATTTTTCTCCAAAAGAACACTTATCTTTACATGTGAATCACGAATGCCTCACCTCCGTATTATTTAGGGCATTCCTTTATATACCCCCTAAAAACACTAACGTTACCCCCACTAGGTAGTTATGTTAGTTATATTTCGGTTAACAGAAAATCCATTAAAAAAAATTCAAAATTTTGATATGGATACCCCTCTAGCCCTCTCTTTATATAACCATATATAAATTCATTTGCAAGCAATAAACTCCTATATACACGTCTAAAAAGAATCCCTATAAAATCTTGTTTCCAAAAAAATAAAATGAAACATACATATACTGACATTTGAATCACGAGATAAGCCTATAGTTGGTCGGGAAGAACACATAAAAGCCTTAGATTACTCCATCGTCGAATCATTATTCATTGTGTTTGTGCTCTTTCTTGTATAAAAGATCAACGAAAAAAGAAGGATGTACCTAGGACGATCAACGCACTAGTTATTGCGTGTGCTCATTACATTTGATCAGTTCTGTTTGATCAATTGTTTCAAAAACATTAGTCACTTTAAAATATTCCAAACTTGTGCAAGGTTGAAATTCCAATTCTCACAACAGATCCTCTGGAGGCTTTAGTTCTTCCCCTTCAAAATCTTTAGGATCACAATTAACATTATATTCTTTGGCAATGGCAGTCGAGATCTTAATTTTGGTTTTCCCATCGGATGCCTTAGCAACTAGTTTGTAAATAACCTGAAAGAAGAATGAGCGGAGAAATCAAACTTGGATTTTTTTAGGCTTAAGATGCCATTTCTTCTACACCCTTCCTCTCTGTAGTCACAAGACGAGGATAAATCAAGCTAAAAACTAGGGTTTCTTTAACCGATGTTTGTGAGGTTTAAGAAAATATGAGGTTAGAAAAACTAGGTTTTTTAAAATATAGATTCTTCTCTAATGAAGAGTGTAGAGAAGAAGAAGAGCTCCATAGCTTTGTCGAATGAGAAGATCTTTCTGATGGGTTTGTTTGCGTAATTGCGTTTCTATTTTTTTATCCGGGTATACAAATTTAACAGATGTGATGGGGTAGGTTAATAATTTCTAGGGGTAAATTGATAAAGGGGTACCGTTAGTGTTTATAGGGGGTACATAAAGGAGCACCCATTATTTAATGCAAAACTGCATTAACGACGCCATCAAGACTGCTAATAGGGGTACCAAATTGTTTGGGATGTACCAAATACATATAAGACAAAATAGTTATTGCCTTGGGGTTGATACACCCCCAAGCAAATTGGTACACCCTAGCAGCCTTGGAGGCTATTACTCATCTTCCCCGTTTTTATTTATCTAGGAAGGAAATAGTTCGGAGGGCTGAATACATGCAAAAAAAAAAGGGTCATGACATAGTATTCTCCAAAAAATTTATCCTTCTAATTTTACAATGTCCTAAATTAGTTAGAATGTCCACGATTAGTTATTGCAAACAAAATTAATTTTGTTCATGTTAAATTCTTTTAGCTCCTAGGTTCATACTCATGTCATCGTGGAGTTAAATAAAATAGTTGATTTTCTAGCTAAAAAAGCTAGAAGTAATAGTAAGTTGTGCTATTAAAGATGACAGTCATAAATGGGCCGTTTTAATTGGGTGGAATTTTAAATTCTTTCTGAATAATAAGGTATTTTTGGAGGAATATCTTCGACTAGTTCGAATATTTCTGGTTTTCCAAATTTTGAAACTCTCGCGAATTAAGGAGTCAAATCAGTATGGGTGGTGGGGTCAAACTCAGCTGGTTCATCTCGCTCTAATGATGTGGGATTTTCAAACAGGCCTACTATGGTCTATGGGTTACCTGGTAACTCAAATTTTGCTGAGAAATCTCTCATGACTCACAATAATGTTAGCGTGATTTTCAGACCATTCTGCTGGTCATTCTCCGATCTCTGACTTGAGTAAGAGTCGTCATGTGGTTAATGGATGGGTAGGGGATGTTCCCATTAATATTGGTAACTCAACTTCAAGCTCGAAGACTACAGTTGTTGTTCTTAGAGAGGTCGGAAGGGTTGATGGTGTTCCCTACTTTTCTACGGTTAGTAATAGATGTAGATCGTAGACGGTGTTATGAATGATAGATGTGAAGGGGAAGTTCCTATCATGAGTAACAACTCCATTTCGGCCTCTATTCCTAGGGAGCTTTCATGTTTAAGATTTGGGGGGCTAGGTGATGTGCCCACCTTAGTTACTAAACTGCAAACAAAGAATGGAGATGAGTTTGGTACTTTAGTGGTTATTCAGGGTGTAGGTGGATGTGGTGTTGGGATATCCACCGATCTTGAAAGAATAGGTTTTACACTAACCCATGATGTTTTGATGGAAAAATTAGTCTGTTCAAAGTTGTTGAATACCAAGTGGTGATCAAGCTAGGTGATATTCAACTAGCTAAAGTTGGTATCAGTGAGGTTATCCTTTCTACATCTAAACTGGTCTTTGAGATGTATTATACTTATGTGGTATGCATAAAGCATATGAGACTCATTCTAAAGACCTTATTCAAGCTATCCTTAAAAGTACAAGGAGATATATGATTATATTGAAGCAGTGAAGGAAGTTCAAGATAGTGGGAGTAGTGACAGTTTTGTTGGTAATGAAGACTAAAATTGTGAATTAGAACATCATGGGCTAGAATTATTATCATAAACAGGTGGCAATGAAGGATTTGATACAAGCTCATAGGTGCCTAGATTGTACCATTCAGGAAACTAAAATTGCTCAAATATCTTTTTGGTTTGAAAGACACATGTAGTACAGTTCTAATTTTGATTGTAGATTTTTGCCTTATCTAGGATCGGCTGGTAACAGTGGGGGGCTTTTAACATTTTGGATAACTCTAGAGTGGAACTGTTGGATGAGAGACAAGGTTTGAACTATATCTTTGTTTTGTTGAAATGTAGAGCATCTATATTTATTTCATCCTTTCAAATATTTACTCTCCTTGCGACTATGCACTGAGAGATGATTTGTGGGAGGACCTACGAAATGTAAGACGATGGAAGGATGCAACTTGGTGTATTGTTGGTGATATGAATGCAACAAAAAGTAATATGGAAATAAATAGAGGTGGTGGGTATAAAAGGAATATGCAGTTCCTTAATGACTTCATCTTTGACTTGGAATTGGTTGATCTGCCATTAAATGGAGGGGCTTTTACATGGATTGATAAGTAGACTGTTCCTTTTCTTTACAGGTTAGATAGGTGTGTTAGAGCATAGCTCGGTTGAACTCACCAAGCGTTGGTATGTCAAGTTTGGTTGTCATATTTTAAGTATCAAAACTCATCTAGAGTCGCTTGATTAATTACAAGAGTCAACTTCGTTTAGGTTGGACTAGAAAGTATAGTAATATTGAGACGTACAAGTATTACTCTGAAGACCTGAAGAATGTGAAGAAGTAATGACTACAACGAAGACATCATCCTTCCACTTGAGGTTAATAATATGACTTGATCTTGTTTTCATTCCTAACGTATCTTTGCAGTCGTGCTATATTGAAAACATAACATGTGAAGTTGTATATATTGTATATAATACTCTAGTGATGAGACTTGGTCATAATAGTATGATCAAAGTATCAAGGAAACATATTACGAAGTATAAAAGCTTATCTTTTGGAACTTCGTACATACGACATCGACATAATATATTGTATATAGTTATTTGATTACGTGTGCATTATATAGGTATGATTCCATCCTAGAAAACTATGTATCTTTACATTAGTTTAAGGAAGTAGATGTATGAACTTGGTTTCATAATCGAAGGGGAAATCATGATTGGTCTTGTTATTCATTGAATATCTTTTGGATGACCAATGGAAGATGACTATGGTAGAACTTATCTTGACTTTGTTGAGACTTGAGGTATAACCGGTCATAACCTATATGATATGGCTAGTTGTTTCGGTCATGAGCTACCTTTGGAAATCAAGGTGTAACCGATCACAAGCTAACTCGGGAAGCAAGATGTAACCTGTCACAAGCTACTTTGTGGAGCAAGGTGTAACTGATTACAACCTGTATTGGGAATCATGTTATAACCGGTCACAACATATATTGGAGTGATGGTTTAATCGGTTCCATGTACAAAACCAATATCAATGGTTCACATATTTCTTTATGGTGTGTGGGAATTAGGGTTTTGGGTTTGTCAAGATGAGAAGCTTCCAGATGTAGATATATTTGAACATGTATATTAATCTTATCATTTATTGTTCAAAGATATTCCTTGATACTCAAGGTGATCCCTTGTCCGGAAAAGTGAAAAGTACTTAGTTGTTATAAACGTCTAATTATGTTAAGAATATCAAGGGTAAATCTCGTTTATTACTGAGATGCCCTTGTCTAACCCTATAAATAGAAGCTTTAATGTTTGTCTATTGTACACATTAATGGAATTTCTCTTTCCTTCTTCTCCCTATTTTCTGTCTCCTTTTGTTTTCACATACGTTATCATGCACGTTGCTCTACGGGAATAAGAAAGATCCCCGACATCTAAATGGTTTGATTTTTTCTCCTTTTTCTTCTGTAATTTATTAAAAGAATTATGATTTGGTTTTATTGACTTCAATATAGGTATTGCTGAGTAATTTATTCGGAGTCTACCAACACGAGTTTACATCTCGGCAAAATTTTAACACACTAACCTAACTGTTAGTCTACGGGAGGTGGAATGATAAGTGATAACAATCATTTTGTGGTTGGATGCGTAAGTGTTACCGACGACAAACGTCATACTTCGTCTTATTCTTTTACTAATTATTTATCTTTTACATTATCGGTGATGTATCCATGTGATTATAAGTCTACACAGTAGTAGACGGTGCTTTGTGAATTAAATATTAAATTTATAACACCATCTCAAATATAATGTGGTAAAATCTCATGGTGGATAGATCTTACTTACCTTCACATCACCATTAATATTATTTTAACCCATTATCTATTTATTTTGGGTGTAATTACTCCACGAGTGAATAATGGACATGATCCATATTTATTGGCTTTGGGTGATCAATTCTGTAAAATAAAATTGATTTTCCTTTTTTCTCTAATTTTTTTATTATAGAGAAAGAAAAAAGAAATCCATCAAAAGATGGTTTATAGTTTCTGTTCCTTTAATGAAACTGTAATCACCAAAAATCGGTATTAACGTAATCTGGTTACAATTACATGCATGGTTGAAAAACCTACGGTCAATTAACTTTGGTATTTTTGTCGGTTAGACAAGGATCATGTGATTTATTGCTATGGTTTCTATATTTTTTTTACAAGAAACCATCCATCACAAAGTGGATTTTCTCTAAAAATCATAGCGATAATGATTTCTATATTTTCTCAAGAACTCAATAAGCCAATTAAGCTTGGTTTTTCCCTATCGATCTTAAAGGATAAAATATCGTTATTATTACAAATACCAATAAAACGAGGAATTGCTGCACTCCTTAGGGATATTGAGCAATTATTATTTCCTCGTGATAATAATCTCAAAAATTCGGATTGTCCCACTTGCAGTTGGAACAACGAAGGACACAAAAGATCAAAGGCTTGTTAGCCTATCTCATTAGTCTTTGTAATGACTATATTGATCTTAAAATTAATTTTTATTTTGATGAAATAAAATGTCCATAATTTAATTCTTAGGTGAGTGGATATCTCATCAGCCTTATAGGTCATTGGAGATTTGGTTGTATATTTTATATAATTTTTGCTATAACCAATAAAATCCAGGGTTCTATTAAATTTGTATAAGAAGACTACGAATTTATTTTTATTGAAGGACTTAAATTTTTCTTTTATGGATTTTAAAGTTATTATCTACAGTCCAACTGGTATTGTTAAAATCCAGAAATTATTATGAGTGTATGTCCTTGATTTAATCGGATAATAATCTACAAAATTTGTTTTCGTATATGAGATGACAATTTCCGCCAAAATCAGGGGGAGACTCTATGCTATTAGAGGTTGGTATTAATTAACTTAAAGGTTATATCATTTTTCTCTCATCATGATCAAATCGAAAAAGGATGCCATTAAATGGGCGTGAAAAAATCTCATTTAGCTTTCCAATAAGCTTATGCCGTTTGAAAAGGCAAATCCAATCACATCTAGCAAGACGTAGAATTTTTATAGGCTGCAAAAATGCTCCAACAGAGTCTATGATAATACGATTCACATTCTCAAAATTCATATCTCCTCATTTGAATAACAGGAGATTATAACGCTCGTGAGCACTGGTACCAGTAAATTTTGTTGTTTTTTCAAAGTATGCATACATTTGGGAATTTTGTGGGATCGTAGTAAGCTATAAATTGTCGAATATCCGTTTATATTAGTATTGAAAATAATAAATGATGGTGGTTGTGAACTCCGACCTCTGCATAGGAATATCGACATATGTGATTGTTTGGCATGTAATCAGTATTAGATTGGATTATTATAATTTCTCGATTAACGCAATTTTGGATCCAAGACTTAACACCTTAAAATTGCCAAGCCTATTACTTACAGGCTGGTGTAGTCGTAATGCGTTATAGGGGAAATAAGTTCATTGTATAAACGATTTGAGGGTTTCATTTTTTCTCAGTCCCTAGGATTTTTCCAATAATTTTTCTCCTTCTATGATACATTTGACATGGTAGTCCTTGAAGGACTTGTATGTAATCAGAGAACATATTCTAATTTTTAATCCTTAGAGGATTCAAATTATATCCAGGTAGCCACTTGACTCGACTATATATGTCAAGTTTAACTATCCTTCGTGTGTTTTTAAAAAAAATTAGTACAAAACCAAGAATCTGGATTAATTATTTGATAATATCAGCTTTATAGGTCTCTTGAGGAGTCCTTAAAAACACAAAAATCCACGCTTTAGCAACATAAATTCTATTTTTCTTTTCTTTCTTAAATCTGCAGTTATAATTATGCTAGCATAAACTTGTCTTTGATATAGACTAGAGTTATTATTTTGATGCTTAATTTTTGTAAAAACTCATAGTTGGGTTAGCATCCATAAATCGTCAAAAGTTGTACTCTTTTTCCTTCGTTCCAGGTTTTGTCCCATGTGGTTTTCCTGACAAGGTTTTAACGAGGGAACATCTTGTTGACGTTTAATTTTCTTCGGATATTTGTGCTATTTTTCCTTCGGCCAAAAAATTTCCTATTGGTTTTACAGGCAAGGTTTTAGTGAGACAATTTAATTCAACATGGTGGTCATCCAAGGGGGAGTTATATAATTTCTGTTATTTGTTGGGTTCCCACCATTAACTAGGTCATTTTGTTTTATTTGATCAAATCAACATAACAAGCCCTTGGAAATTTGGATGTCATTTCAATCCACATAAGGTATGACTGTATAAATCGAGGGATCGCCTAGCACGGGTCGAGTGCCTGTCTATTCTATGTCCCCAGTGACGTCGCCACTGTAGAAATCGATGGATCGCCTAACACGGGTCGAGTGCTGGTCTATTCTATGTCCCCAGTGAAGTCTCCATTGTAGAAATCGGGGGTCGCCTAGCACGGGTCGAGGTGCCGGTCTATTTCCTTTGTCCATAATTGTTATGGGGCGAGGTCCATGTTCTCATCCGTTCGTGGATGTTTAATGTACACGGTGCAGCGAGAGATAATTTCTTACTAGTTCATTAGTAAGAGGGCCAACTCTGCAGAGAAGAAAGAGATGTTTTGAAGTCGCCACCTGGCTAAAGGGAGTCAGGACCCTTTTAACTAGTTTGAATTCTTTTGAGGAAAACAAAACCTAGTTATGACTTTCATGTTTTTGGTCTGCTATCAGAGAGTCTGGGTAAGGAGATTCTAGTACGGGATGGGAAGGTGTTAGGCACCCATCAGCCGCCCAATCGTAAGATTGTCCTCTACTTCATGATTAAAGGGGGAAATTTTTATGATTTATTGAGAATAGATTTTTATGCATGAGCTATTTAGAAAAGAGACATAGTTAGAAATTGGGTGGAACTTCTACTATGGAGATGTGGTTTCTTTCTTTTATGATGCTTTTTCTTTTGTGGTGGTTTGGGTGGAAACCTTGGTTTTTTGATCCCTTTGTTGTGTTTTGGGTTTTTGATAGTGTTGTTTTGGTGGTTTGGGTGGAAACCTTGTTTTGTTGTGGTTTGGGTGGAAACCTTGTTTTATGGTGGTTTTGGGTGGAAAATCTTGTTTTGTGGTGGTTTTGGATGGAAAACCTTATTTTTGTTGTTGGTTTTGGGTGGAAAACCTTGTTTTGTGGTGGTTTTGGGTGGAAAACCTTGTTTTGTGGTGGTTTTGGATGGAAAACCTTATTTTGTTGTGGTTTGGTTGGAAACCTTGTTTTGTGGTGGTTTTGGGTGGAAAACCTTATTTTGTTGTGGTTTGGTTGGAAACCTTGTTTTGTGGTGGTTTTGGGTGGAAAACCTTATTTTGTTGTGGTTTGGGTGGAAACCTTGTTTGGTTTTTTGAGATGAAATTTGGATGAAATTTCAAAATTAAACAATTAACCTGCAGATTAGCTCAATAAAAATAGAATTAATGCAAACCATATTGTTTTGACAATGGGTCTAATGTGGGAGGGAATTCCTCTTTATACCCACACTTTGATTTATCCCACTTGGAAAATTAATAATAAAACACAATTTTTTATGTAACACAAAGAATAGTCGCGGTGTTACTACGAAATGGAAAACCATTTCGTTCCCGTATGACTACATAATTTAACGAAGAGATAGGAAATTAATATTCCTGAAATATGATATTTTAAATTTGAAAGGATTCTTACGTCGATTTCTTGCTTACGTTAAGTATGCTGAAAGTAGTTAAAGTACTAGCAATTTAATGCTAATCTTTTAAAAACTTTAAGACAATACTTGATTTAATCTTCTTATTTTTTGAGTTTTCTCAAAATGAACTATAAATGCACAAGACAATGATAACTATTGTGTAGGAAGAAAATTTGATTTCTCTTTGATTAAATGACACAATACATGGAGATTTGGAACATGTGAGAAGAAATATTTTCTATTTGAGAAACAATAATTCTTCTTGGTTTGGGTGGAAACCTAGATTTTTGGATTGTGGTTTGGGTGGAAACCTTTGTTAAAGTAAAGGAAGAAGTATGTGTATCTCACTCCACTTTTCTGTCTCTTGGAAATAATCTTAAAGAAGAAATGATTCTTGTGAGAAAATCTTTTCTTCCGAGAAAAATGTTCTGTTTTTGAAGTAACCTTCGACCCCTATTTATATAAGTGAATTCCGACAACCTTCCGCTTTTTCTTGCGCCAAATCCGCATATAAAACATGCCAGAAAACTGTCCTTTGCGAAGAATTTTTCTCTTCTTCAAAACATACGTGGGTCCCACGTCCTTTTTTCTCCTTTTCCATTTTTCTTCGACTTGTTTTTCAAATATTTGTGGCAGTTCACAAATATGAGAATGACTTGTGGGTCCCGCTGACACTGTTCACTGTTCATGTTACTGTTCACCGCAAAATATCTCATTCTTTCTTTTTTTTCCAAATCTTCGGTGCCTTCTTTCTTTTCTTCTACGCCCGTGAAATTTGAAGATGAATTGTCCCTTGTATTTGGCTTCAAAGCATAAACTGATATTTTTCATGGAAGGTGCGAAATTGGGGTGTCAACAATGACCACATGTACAATTTTGTTCACTTATGATAATTCATCTACATCTTGGCTCTATGTTGAATAAACAACATTAACAACTTTTACAAATCATCTCGGGAAGCTAGCAATCCATGACACAAGTTCTCAATGTGCTGAAGAAGAATGCAAATTCCGCAAAAGTATTAATCGAAGACAATACTGCTGGTGCAACACAAAAGAAGACTTCACCAACTATCCGGAATCTTCATGAAAAGCTTAGTAGTCTTATGCATTCAAGAAATCCGTTCTTCAAAATTGGAAAGTCTCGACTCAAATATTTGCATGCCAGGATTTAACTGAAGTAATTATCAGGGGGAGCTCCAACATAAAATTAAGGTGCACTCACTAGACATTATCACGTTTTATTTTACTTCGTTAAGGGTTTGTCATACAGGGTTTTCCTTGTCAAGGTTTTAATGAGGCAATATTTGCGTGTCCAACATTATTTCGAGTCCTTACATGCTTATGAAATTTCAAGTTTTTCTCTTTTGATTTTTCCTAGTACATATGTAATTAGCTTAGACACAATATCATCAGGGGGAGTGTTATAAACGTATAATTATGTTAATCATATCAAGGGTAAATCCCGTTTATTACTGAGACGCTGGTAGGTTTCTAAAGTGTACCTACAATGATAACTACAAGTGCATAGTTTCGACAAGCAACACAGGGAAATCACAGGTCGATCTCACAGAGACAAGTAGGGTGTAGATTTGATTATATGGTCTTTACTATACGGATTCAATGAGTAGTAACACAAAGAGGGTTTTGTTGTGGTGTCGATACGACAAGATAAAGCAGTAATTGTAGTTCTAAGGAAGAAAGTGTGCAAAATAGATTGTGAACTAAGGCTAAAGAGCACTAGGTGATTGAATTCACCTCCTAATCCTATACTAAGGCAATAAAACTCAAATTATGCTCTTGTCCTTCCCTTGAAGGTCTCAGGTGGATAAATTATCAACTGATTTCACTAATTCTCCCCTAGTATTGGTTGTCTTCTTACAATACAACCAATCACATGCTAATTTGATCAATCTAGCTAACTATTACTCCTATTTCAATTAAGCACAGCAAGAACACAAACTTGAATATGAATTAACTCAACATATTATTAAGGGTTTCATCTACACCCTAGCAAAGTGATTTAGAACATGGTAATAGTAATTAAAACATAATTGAATTAAGCTAACAACTAAACCCTAAAAATTCTGAGAGAGCTTCTTACACAGAGAACAATTCTATTTATACCTAGAATGCTCTTCTCACACTCAAAATCCAAATTAAATGCATACGCTACAAACCCAATCGTCTAAATTGCTTGTACCCTCTACCAATTAGCCTCTGCAATTTCATTAATTCGATGTTGGGGAAACCCTAACTCCATCTATCTCGAGCTCAGCTTCTAGGGTTTTGGGAGAAGCTAAGATAGAGATAGCTAGAGCTAGGGAAGGTAAAGGTGGATGTGCTGGTGCTGGTGTTGTCGGGAGACGAAGGTGATGATGGCTCAGATGGTTTCTGCAAATGGTCGGAGGAGGATACGAGGGTTCTGGCTCTTGTCGGGAAGAAGAAAGAAGAAGTGAAGGTGGGGAGTGTTTAGCTATGTGCTCGGTTGGGTGAAGGAGGTAATTGCCTAGGGTGTGAGGCGGGTGTAGCGAATTCTGATGTACTGCAGGGCAAAGACGTTGGATGCAGCTTCTAGATCAAATCCAACGGCTCAGGATGGAGTGGCTTGGATTCGGATATGGGTTCGGATATGGTTAGCTCAAGCCCATGTACTTGTAAACAGATTGCAACTGATGCGCACGTGGGTTGCAACTTCTCTTCCACAACCGCTAGTCTCCAATTTTCTTCTCTTTTGGCTCCTCAATTCATCCAAGCTTTATTTGGTACCTAAAAATACAAAGTTAATTAGTACAAGAATTTATTCTTGAGAACAAAGAAACACACAGAATTTGGGATAATATCTGATTTTAAAGTGCAAAAGATGAGTTAAATGCCAATAAAAAGGTATAGAAATATGCAATATTTGGCACTCATCAAATACCCCCAAACCTGAATTTTACTTGTCCTCAAGTGAAACAGAAATTAAGAAATCCTAACTATACAACTGTCGATGGTCTCTCGAATGCATTTAGCGTATGCACTAAGCCTTTAAACCCCTAGGTGTCCCTAGTGGACGAGTTGTAGTCTCATGAGGGCCTACCAGAGATGTACCCACAAAACCTTCTCCAACTTCAGAGCGTAAAAGAGTCTCAAGCATCCAAGGATCTATGAGGACATAGAGTTTCTGCATGCTAGTAACACGAATTTAGAACTACCAAAGAACGCATTCTCATCCTTGAGAGTTGAGCGAGAAATAACCATACCATATGAAAGAATTAGGGTTCTAGAGTAATCACAAGCCTCGACTTCTGCCTCACCAATAGGGTTTTATGATAATTGCACTCAAAAAGACCGTTTTTTAGCCTCTCATGTGTGCAGACAGGAATACAGAGAAAAATCATGCACACGTTGATGGTGGGAAGGAGAACCTTCCGAAATAATTTCTGGAGACTCCACAGAATTGTAGACAAAAAGAATCTTTTTCTGATGATCCCTAAGAAAGGAAATCAACCATTATCAAGGATGGGAGTACTCACTTACCTTCACATCTTATCGCCAATCAACACCACTCTCACAACATCCATAGAAATGTCTTAAATCTTCGATCTTCAGTCTTCGGGTCTTCAACTTTTGATGATGAACTTATGAACTTCGCAAAAACTTGACAATTTGTAACTTTTCTCTTCAATTTCCTTGTTGCTTGGAATTTTCTTCTTGAATTCTTCTTCTTTACCATGGTGGTATCAAAACTAAACTAAGAAAATAAACTACAATTTTTTTTATTTTTTTTTCAAGAAAGTAAAAACATGAAATGAAAATAACAACAAAAATAATGAAACTACTAACTCCATGGATGAAGTACTTTATCACTCAATTCTTCACAACTTGTATTGTCTTGATTTCATAAACTTCACTAGTTCTCATCTTATTTTATTTTCTTTGAATTGTTGCATGTAAACCTTGGACTATTTTGACTTTTCTTCAAATATTATGATGTTGCTCCGCTCGTTGATGATGATGTGTTTCTATGGATCTGTTGATGTTGTTGAGAGAGAGAGAGAGAGTGATGCTAACTACAAATCGAACTACAAGAAGGAGTTTTCATCTTTAAACGTCACCCTCATGATTGAAAAAATTAGCACTCAAGAGATCAAAAATAGTGCTGAAAGTGGTGCGAAGTTGGGTAGCTCACCATTCCTACCCGGAATTGACGTACGGTGACACACACTCTAAAAGATTTTTTTTTATAAAGTCACAAAAATTGAAGGTCGGTGCCTCTCTTGATGTAAACCCGATTATGGTTAAATCTACTACCAAATACCTTTGCAGCACCTAATTCGCCCTCCGTCATGGTTAAATCCAACTTTAACGCTCTAATCAACTAAGAAACCCGATTATGTTCTCCAATACTTCCAAGTTCAGTTATTTCGGTCAGACTCTCTATGTAAACATAGATAGAAGCATGCTAGTGACTCTAAGATCTCTAAAAGTTGGAGGTTTTTATGTACATATTTACAGAGAGCTTTAAAAAAAATTGATTTTTTTGATTTTTTTTTTAATAAGAAAACTAAAACTAAAATAAGAAGATTAAAAACTATATATGCAAAATGCACCCCCAAAACTAAATCTAACATTGTCCTCAATGTTTTGTTTCAACAGATGATAAGAATTTAAACAATCACATACCAAGAGAACTACGCTGAGTAAAGAAAAGGTTAGAGATTACCGGATGCAAAAGGATGGTGCTAAACCATTAGTGGATGAATGCATTGAAAGCAACAACAAGAGTGATAAGACAAAAAGTTTGGTTAGCACACATAAAAACTATGCAAAAAGAAAAGGAAAAGGGAAAGAGAATGGATTTTTAGTCCATATGTATGTACACAGGTGAACTAGTTTAATCCACATAGACGGGGTATTCCAAG
This sequence comes from Papaver bracteatum, assembly GCA_023529315.1. Taxonomy (NCBI): domain Eukaryota; kingdom Viridiplantae; phylum Streptophyta; class Magnoliopsida; order Ranunculales; family Papaveraceae; genus Papaver; species Papaver bracteatum. The sequence continues at coordinate 2,278,742 of JAJJWX010002107.1, read as the reverse complement.
TCTACGATCTCAACTTCTGGTGGTAGATGCTCCAGAAATGGTTTCAATCTCTGACCATTGACCTTGAAGATGTTCTTGTTTGCTGGGTTTTCGATTTCAACATCTCCATGAGGGAAAACAGTACGTACCAAGAATGGACCTGACCATCGAGAACGTAACTTTCCTGGAAACAAATGCAAACGAGTGTTGTACAATAAAACTTTTTGACCAGGTGTGAAAGACTTGCGCAAAATGCGCTTGTCATGAAACACTTTTATTCTTTGTTTGTACATTTTGGCATTATCATATGCATCATTTCTTAACTCTTCTAACTCATTGAGTTGAAGCTTCCTTTGGGTGCCAGCCTTATCAAGATCAAAGTTCAGTTTCTTTATAGCCCAATATGCACGATGTTCTAACTCTACAGGTAGATGATAAGCTTTACCGTACACAAGTCTATAAGGGGACATACCAATGGGAGTCTTGTATGCAGTTCTATAGCCCCACAAAGCATCATTTAAACGTAAAGACCAATCTTTCCTAGAAGGATTAACAGTCTTTTTAAGAATATGCTTAATTTCCCTATTAGAAACTTCTACTTGGACACTGGTCTGAGGATGGTAAGGTGTTGCTACCTTATGAGTGATTCCATATTTGCGCCCAATAGATTCAAAAGGTCTATTACAAAAATGACTACCTCCATTACTGATTATTGCTCTTGGTGTTCCAAAGCGAGAGAAAATGTTTTCTTTAAGAAAAGAAAGAACAACTTTATGATCATTTGTTTTGGATGCAATGGCTTCTACCCACTTAGAGACATAATCAACAGCAACAAGAATGTACAACTTACCTTCAGAGTTAGGAAATGGACCCATGAAATCAATACCCCACACATCAAACAGCTCAACAATCAAAATGGGTTATAAGGGCATCATGTTTCGTCTTGAGATACTTCCTAATTTCTGGCATCGGTCACAAGTAACACAAGAAGCATGGCTATCTTTAAACAATGTTTTCCAATAAAAACCACTCTGAAAGATCTTTGCAGCAGTTTTCTTGGCGCTAAAGTGGCCTCCACCCTTTGTTCAGAATTGGGGACACATCTCCTAATGATTTGGTCTTGGTAGTACTTAAACAGATATGGGTCATCCCAAATGAAATGTTTAACTTCAGCCAAGAATTTAGAACGGTCTTGTTTAGACCAATGCAAAGGCATTCTACCTGTAGCAAGGTAGTTCACGATATCAGCAAACCATGGCATTTCAGACACAAGCATCAATTGTTCATCAGGGAATAATTCTCTAATAAGCATGGATTCATCAACAGATTCAACATTCAACCTAGGCAAGTGATCAGCAACAATATTTTCCGACCCTTTCTTATCTCAAATTTCGAGGTTAAACTCTTGTAATAAGAGTATTCATCGAATTAGACGAGCCTTAGCATCTTTTTTAGACAAAATATATTTCAATGCAGCATGGTCAGAATATATGATGATTTTAGATCCTATCAAATAAGATCTAAACTTATCCAATGCAAACACAACAGCTAGCAACTCTTTTTCAGTTGTTGAATAATTCATTTGTAGGTACTGAATATCGCAGGATAATAGTTCACGAGTATCGTAATAAATAAAGGAGAAAAGAATTATAAAATGATACGATGATAGAAGTAGCACGGAGAAATATGAAGTTTTACGAGGATGGAATAATGTTGCGAGTATGAGTTGCGATACTTCGCAACTCATATACAGCTGTATAAGTTTTACTATAAATAGGAGTTCAAATGTAAAATTCGAGAGGTTCTTTTAGTGAGTATTAGAAAATATCTTAGGAAAGAGAATAGAGAAAGTTGTAACTATTCTAATTCCATTTAGACACTTCTTTGTAATCAATTGAGAATATTAATAAGAAAATTGTTATTCATCATCAAGAACTTCTTTAGTTTTTACTAATTCTATTGAGGGTGTAGTTGTAGGTTATTCTGCAACTACATAATTGGCGCTAGAAACAGGGATTTGAAGAATTCCTGTACTAGAAAAATGACAAGAAGAAGAAACACATCAGAACCATTAACTGAAGTAAGAAGAAGTGTAAGACTTGCAGGAGGAGAAGCAAATATAACAGGAGAACCTAGTAGGAGAAGGAGTAATCGAATAAATCAAGCTCAACAAATAATAGATCATGATCAAGTGAGTATACACACTTGGAGAACTAATACACCAGAAGAAGGAGATAGAGAACCACAAATCAGAGAAAATGGGAGGTTGATGGGAGGAACAATTATTGAAAGAGAAAGGGAGATGTTAGAAACATTGAGACAAGGAATCCAAAAAGAACGAATGATCGAAGCTGAAGAACGTGCCAATTTAACAAGACAAAATCAAGAATTGAGGATGGAAAATGAGATACTACAAAGAAGGAAATCTCAAAGTGTTGCAAGATCAAATGTTAGAACAGAAAGAGAAGGACAAAATTCACCGATAATCAATAATGAAAATAATATGCAAGAACAAGCGCAGAATCAAGGTGAAAGAAATCAAGAGAATCGTTTGATTTTAATACCAAACCACGAACAAAGCATGGGGAATTTACGAACAAGACCAAATCCTAGAGAAAACAATCAGAATCGAGAGGAAGAACAGCAACTTATGGAAGAAACTGAGAGACAACAAGCAATACATCAAAACAATCACGAGAATGGAGTAAGAAGACATGAAGAGGCTCGTAACAAACAAAATGTTGAGTATGAAAGAATTAAGAGAAGAATTATAAACCAACAAACATAAGTGGAGAGGAATGAACCAAATTCTCGAATCAGAGTACAAGCAAATCAAGAAGAAATAAATCACAGAAGAAGGAGAAATGAAGAAGAAGAAATTCCTGATATTCGCATGAGAATAATGAGAATAATAGAAAGGGAAGAACAAGAATTCCAAGATGCTATGCAACTGAACAATTATGATAATTTAGAAAGAAGATATTTGCAAAATTATGCAAATGAAAACATTAATGAAGAATATGATAGAATGCGAAGAATCGCAAGGGAGGAAGCGCAAGAACGTAGAAGAAGAGAAGCTGCATTAAAAAGACCAATGGATGAGAATTCTTAGGCAAATGCACGAATCTTTCGAGAATTAGCAGAAATGAGAGGGATGATAAAAAATAGAAGAGGAGGAGATAGAAGGCAATTAGATGAAGCAATAGAAGAAGCTGCGAGGACTCCATTTGCTAGAGAAGTACAATTGGGAGGAATTCCACCAAAATGCAACTTGCCCACACTTACCAGTATCTTTGATGGGACTTCATGTGCTATTCAGCACATTAAAGCATACATAAGATGCATGTTACAATGGGAAAATCATGATGCTGTGTTATGCAAGTACTTCGCATCGAGTTTAACAGGGGAAGCTTTAAAGTGGTTCGAAGGACTCCCTAAGAACACTATTACGTCATTCAGTCATTTGCAAGCAACTTTCCTTGGAGCATATATCACAAATCACTCTTCACGGCTTGGTATTGAAGATGTATTTGGTTTAAAACAAAGAGTGGGTGAAAGTTTGAAGCATTTAGTAAGACGATGGAAGACTATGTGCAGTGATATGGCAGGGCGCGTGGATGAGAGATACTTGATTCTGTCCTTCATAATTGCGATGTTCGCAACTGAACAATTATATGTTCAAATCTTCAGAAGAAAGAATTCCATAATGATGACAGAATTACGAGAATTGCAGGAAGAATACATTACATTAGAGGAAAAGCAAAACAGTATGGAGTCATATCCAGTAGCAAACACTAGCAATCAAGAGGGAGGAGCAAATTTACTTCCCAAAATAATCAATGTAGTAGCAGGTACTTCGCAAACATCCTCACAAACTTCTTCGCAAATTTTAGAAGAGAAGAAAATCAATGATAGCCAGCCAAAAATGGTAGCAATGGGCAGTAGAGATCAAGAAGAGTATGATAGAGAGAAGAATTTTTATAATCGAATAGGAAATAACCAAATTCCAAGACTAGATCAACAACAAGAAAATTATGGGGGACAAAGGAAAAATTATTTTGGACAAGGGAACCAGAGACAAAATTATAACAACGGTCAAGGAGGTCAAATAATGGTAAGGGAAGATATAAAGTTGCCACCTTTGAATACAAGTGTAGAAAAGATATGGCAAGCAATTATCCTGGTAGAGAATATACCAACTCCATGGAACATGGGAAAGGAACCACCAATGGGTCCAAGAAGTCATGAATTTTGTTCATATCATCATTTTCATGGACATTCTACAAATAATTGCCATAATATCAAGAGGATAATCTTACGAATGATTGATCAAGGAAAACTAAATCAATTTTTACTTAAACAGACACAGTCGCAATAATTACCACAGGCTCCAGCCATAACTCGCAGGGAGAACACAAAAAAAGAAAAGGGAGAGGAAATCCTACATATAGAAGTGGGATCAAAAGCAAGGAATGTTTTCTGTAATTCCATTGTTCATTCATATAAAACCATATAGGATTTTCATGATAATGTGTTAAGCAGGGTATATGCGAGGGATGGTGAAGGAAAGGAAGTAATGAACATCGCAAAAATTTCACGACTTGAAGATTGGCAGAAACGTGAAATTTCTATTGAAGCCACTGAAATTCCAGAAGGTTGTGAAGCACATGATAATCCATTGGTAGTAAGATTAGCAATCTACATGAATATGGAAGAAAACGAAGATGATATGGAGGAAGAATCGATTGGTCTTAATAGGATTCTAATTGATACAAGAAGTTCTGTCAATATCCTCTTCTATTCTGCTTACAAAACTATGGGGGGAAAAGATGCAGATTTAATACCTTCTACTTACAGAATTTATGGTTTTAATGGAACTGCCAACAAGCCCAAAGGAGAAGTGAGCATGCGGATTCCATTAAGTGGAATGCAAACTGAAATTCTGTTCTGTGTTGTTGATGTCGAATCACCATATAATGCTTTGAAAGGAAGACCATGGCTTCATGGAATTCTAGGCGTAGCTTCCACTCTACATCAGTGCATAAAGTTTCCTCATATGAAGGGTATTGGAATTATCAAGGGTGATTGGGCTGAGGGAAAGAATATTACGATACAGAAGTAGAAGTTTGCGAAGGAAAAACTGCTGAGAAGGAAAATTGGAGAAAAAGAGCAAAGGCTGTGAAAAGAAGTGAAAATTTAATGGCAGAGGATTAAGGAAAAAGAGAATAAAGTTACGATGATAATCATACAAGAAATTTACGATGATAATAAGAGATTGTGATTTGCGAAGAAAGAAGAAGGAAAATAATAAATCAAGAAGATAATCAATATGTTTGCTCGTGGGAATAAGGTATGTGGCAAAACAAAAATTTTATTTCGTGATAAATTTTACGAATATTGTTTGCTCGCAGGAAATTGGGAAAAGTTACGAATTTCAGAATTTATATTCCGATTAAAATTTCATTAATTTGCGAATAAAAGACCGCAATCTGTGATCAGCCTCCAAAAAAGAAAGAGAGCCGCAGAAAATTTTATACAGGCAAACCTTTGTGGCGTACACCCTAGTTCGCGAAGCTATATTTCGTAAGAGGCAAAGTCCTAAAGTACGTCATTTAAGGGGGTACCTATAACGTGGCTAAGGGTAACCGGAACACCACCAAGGGCCCTTAGTACATGGTAAAAATTTTGGGGTACAACCCAATAATGGGGTACCTATCCGGGTTAGACACCTTGGATTCTCACCTAATCTAGCGACATTACGCAATATAAAATGCGGTGTAAGAAGATTTAGGTTGGGAGACTAAGGCATACTGTCTTTCCCAAGAAGTGCAGAAAACGATCAAGGCGCCGAGGTACACGGTTGAGTCAAGAGTGCCGGGTGAGGTTGAACCACATCTGCCATTTTTGACAAGTCTTGGCAAATGATGCACTTGGCCCAAAGATACCCCATAGGGTGCAACCTCGTAACTATAATCCCTATAGGCAAAAAGGATAAGAGGTTGCGATCAAAAGCTGGTTGTTGGCAGAACCGGATGGGAAGAGCTAACCTTGTATGGTCGATGTACGCTTCCTTGAAGGGGAAATCAGGGGGAAGATAAAGGGAAGCACCCTCCATTAGGGAGCTGATACGTGCTATAATACGCAAATGTCACGAGGCTTCTTGTTTGCGAAAACATAAAGGCTTGTCATATTTGTGCAACAAATGAAGTTCTGCGAGCCTTCTAAAAAAAAAAAAAAAAGAAGAAGAAAGAAAGAAAAGAATAAAGAACTCACAGAACATAATAAAGAAGTTAAGATGAGATCAATGGGTCACTACATGAAAGTGTAGAGACGTCCTGCGATTTCATCACAAGACGGCAATGTCATGGGGCTTTATGTTCGCAAGAATATTTAGGCCTGTCATATTGTCGCAACAATTCCTGAAGAGGCTAAAATACTATACAAAGAAGTTAAGATGAGATCAATGGGTTTTTGCATGAAAGTGTAAGAACGTCCTGCGATTTCATCGCAAGACGATAATGTCACGAGGTTGTATATTCGCAAGAATGTTCAGACTTGTCATATTATCGCAAATATAAAAAATTACTACAAAAGAGGTGGCAAAATAAGACCTTTACTTAGGAAGGAATGATAAGACCACAGAAATTAATGAAATTCATTGCATCAATATCATTGAAGAAATTATACAAGAATATACATTATAAAGATCTGAAAAGAAGACAACTTCGTCAATACCATTGAAGAAATTATACAAGAATATACATTATGAAGATTTGAAGAGAAGACAGCTTCGTCAATACCATTGAAGAATTTTTACAAAAAGTCCTATCAAAGAAGATAACATCATTAAAGAATTGTCACGAAGACTTAACAAAAGATGCGATTTTTATAGCAATCAAATACAGATAAGTTCATACTCGTAAAATGTTACGAGAATTAAATACTTCTTATACTTCTCCATATATTGAATATTTTTCTACAAATTCAATACTATTTATACTTCTTCAAGAGTATATCATATTTATTATACTTCTTCAACGGATATTTAATTTTGCGAAGGTTAAGTACTTATTATACTTCTTCATACAATTCTTATACTTCTTCATATATTGGGAAATTCTTCATGAATGGGATACTGCTAATACTTCTTCAAAGATATTTTATACTTCTTAAGGATATTTCATATTTCGTATACTTCATACTTCTTATACTTCAAGGGGAGATTTATTATTTACCTCGCAACATTCCGCAAAAGGAAAAAGGCTCATATTTCTTATATTTCAAAGAGTTGATCATCTGAAGAGCAATAATAAGGGGAAAAGGAATACTAAGCTAAGTCTTTAAGATATATTATTTCTCTCCACATGATCAAGTTATGCGAATAAGGGAAACAAACATCAAAGAAAGATTAATTCAAATTAAGCTTTGAAAAAGAAATTGTTGAATTGATTCAAAGTGCAATCAAGAAGAAAGTGTTATATTGAAAAGAAACAGAACAGACATACAAAAAGAGAGAAGTTATAAAACAGATATACAAAAAAAAAAAAAAAAAAAAAAGTGAAGTTATTTTTCAGGCGATCTATTCCCATCAAAATGATCTTCTTCTTCAACTTCACTATCATTTTCAACTTCACTTTTAGAGATTTCCAGATATGGAATATCTTCATGAATTTCTTCAGAAAGGAGCGTATGGTACTTCTTGAGAGGAATTTCATTATCTTCGCAAATCTTGCGAGTCATCTTAGATCGAAAACGCTTGACATATAAGCTATGGTTATGCTGGGAAATTAGAAGCCGAGATCTCAAGTCGAAATTTTCTTATTACGATTAGCAAGCATAGTTTCCAGATCATTATTCATCTTCGCATAATTTTCTCAAGAAGAAGGAGAGAAATTAAGGAATTGGTTAGCAAATTACGAAGGAAAAGTAACCAAAATAATTACCATCGCAAAGAATTTACCTTCTAGTTGCTTCTTATCATTACGAAGAAAAGAATTTTCAAGCTTTAATTGATTATTCTCCTCAAGAAGAGAAGAATTATCAATTGCGATGCTCGCAGATTGTGAATTATCTTCGTGACGGGATATTAATTCTGCGTTATCAATATTTAAATCTTCTACTCTCTGACGGAGATTTGAATTTTCAACCTCTAACTTCCTACAATGATTCAAAGTTTTCTTCTCAAAGAATAGAATGGCGTCTTTCCCAATCGAAGCAAATGCACAACTAACTCTTCCAACCTAAACAAGAAAAAAGGGGTTAGAAATCAACAAAATAAGGGAAATAAACAAGGAATAGAGAAGAAACTTACCATGCTACCTAAAGCATATAATGAAGCAGGAGAGACGAATCTTGAAATTCCTTTGAGGGAGTTATTATCAATTACAGTAGGAACTTTACAAGCCTTCGCGATAAGTTTGCGAGCATTCGCTGTAGGAGAATTTCCTAATCCACGAGAAGAATGGAGGAAAGCCTCAGAGATGCTAACCATTGCTGAGGCAAAAGTTTCTGGGATACTATAATCTTCATTTCCACCTTCATCAACATCATTATCATCATCTCCTTTGTCGAAAGGGTATCGAATTAGAACTAAAGTCCTTCTCGGAAATTTATCATCTTCATCACCAAGATCTTCCTCAATGTTCTCATTAGAAGAAATTACATTGGAATGAGATTTGGTTGAGAGTATCTTCTTTTTCCTCCTCTCGTAAACAACATCTTGAAGTTTTCTTTTTCCTTTGCGAAGAGCATCATCTTGACTACCAGAAGCTTGGGTAACCTTCGCAGAACGAAGAGTTTGTTGTCTTGCAAGTAAGCCTTTTAGAAGAAGTAGAACTCTTATTTTCACTCACATCAATCTCGGGAAGAAGTGGAACACTCAGAAATTCAAATAAGGATAAGAAACAGAGGCAACAATATATTGTTTATAAAAATACAAGAGTGTTTCTTACCTCATTTGAAATTAAAGGGTAACAAAAAGATAAGGATATGGAAGTACATACATTTCTAAAAACCCAAGTTTGATAATAGCGGTTACGAAGGTTCGCAGGAAGTTCTACTATCCCAGTAATATAAGAACCTGATAATATTAAAGGGTACTTATACCAATCTTCATCATTAGAACGACGAGGTGTCTTATTATTTCCTGAAGCATAATCAATATCGTGCATGAGAAGATCATCTGCTGCGATATTAGCTTTACGATGAAGACGAACACCCCAACGATTATCTTCTTTCCTCGCAGGAATTAGTGTGTAATTTTTGAAGAAACCCTCAACTGTATAATTCGCAGCAACAATTTCTATATTTTCAAATCCAGGTTTCCTAAGATCAACTGGATACAAAGATTTCCCAAAAGCAGCACGATTTGCGAATTCAACTAAGAGGCGAATACAATCACCAGTCAATTGGTAAATGGCACAAGAAAAATTGGGGTGGGAAATAATTTCGTAGAATAAAGGGAAGTTAACATCATAAAGCGGAAGAGGAAGACCTACAAGGATTTTACCTCGTGAGATTAAAATTTTCTGATCATCCCAAACATAGTTGGTAAAGAGCTTCACACAGAGAGAAGATTTATTATCATAACCTTCAATCTCAGAGAGAATAAGGTCTCTATCAGCAAGTTCCGCATTAATTTGTTCAATAGTTTTCTTCTTTGGTGCCATTGAATATAAGAGGGAAAATAGAAAAGAAAAAAGATAAAAGAGATTGCAGAGGCAGAAGTGGTGAAGAAGATGAATAAGGGAATAAAAATCAAAAACAAAGGATAATATTTATAAGAGAGTTTGATGAAGATAAAAATTCATTAATACGAGTAAGCGTGAACGGTTGAAAAGAACGGTTACGAAGAAATGTGTCAAAAAGATAAGGGAAAAGTAAAAAGACGTGTTGCGAACTTGATGGGTGGTAATAACTATACTAAATTTACGAGAATAGGGATTCTCATGACATTTCTTCTTCGTAGAATTGACATGAGAAGAGGCAAGATGTAGGTACTGAATATCGCAGGATAATAGTTCACGAGTATAGTAATAAATAAAGGAGAAAAGAATTATAAAATGATACGATGATAGAAGTAGCACGGAGAAATATGAAGTTTTGCGAGGATGGAATAATGTTGCGAGTATGAGTTGCGATACTTCGTAACTCATATACAGCTGTATAAGTTTTACTATAAATAGGAGTTCAAATGTAAAATTCGAGAGGTTCTTTTAGTGAGTATTAGAAAATATCTTAGGAAAAGAATAGAGAAAGTTGTAACTATTCTAATTCCATTTAGACACTTCTTTGTAATCAATTGAGAACATTAATAAGAAAATTGTTATTCATCATCAAGAACTTCTTTAGTTTTTACTAATTCTATTGAGGGTGTAGTTGTAGGTTATTCTGCAACTACATCATTTGAGCGTCATTAAGTGTTTTACTAGCATAGTAGATCACATAAGGGTGTATGTCTACTCGTTGGCTTAAAACAGCTCCTATAGCATAGTCAGACGCATCACACATAATTTAAAATGGTAAGGTCCAGTCAGGTGGTCTGACTATAGGGGCAGATGTAAGGAGAGCCTTAAATTGCTCCCATGTTTCCTTACAAGCATCATCAAAGACAAATGCAACATCTTTTGCAAGAAGATTACACAAAGGTCTTGAAATTTTACTAAAGTATTTGATGAATCGGCGGTAAAAACTGGCATGGCCTAAAAATGATCTTATGTCCCTCACAGAACGAGGTTGAGGCAAGTGTTGAATGAGATCAACCTTGACTTTATCTACTTCTATGCATTTTTCCGAGATGATATGCCCTAGAACAATGACTGAGTCAACCATGAAATGACATTTTTACCAATTCAAAACCAAATTCTTTTCCTTACACCACACGAGTAAGATGATGCAAACATTCATCAAAAGAATACCCAATGACAGAAAAATCATCCATGAAAATTTCAAGAAACTCATCTATCATGTCAGAAAATATGCTCATCATGCAACGTTGAAAAGTAGCGGATGCATTACACAACCCAAAAGTCATACGACGATAAGAAAATGTTCCATAAGGACAAGTAAATGTAGTCTTATGTTGGTCTTCGGGTACTATGTGAATTTGGTTGTATCCCGAATAGCCATCTAAGAAATAATAGTACCTATGTATCGACAAACTTTCTAGCATTTGGTCAATGAAGGGCATGGGAAAATGGTCTTTCTTTGTTACTATGTTCAATTTCCTATAGCCAATACAAACTCGCCACCCTGTGGTCACACGGGTGGGAACAAGCTCAATCTTTTCATTTTGAACTACAGTAATGCCATATTTCTTGGGTGCCACCTGAATGGGACTGACCCACTGGCTATTTGGAACTGGGTAAATGATACCCGCATCAAGCAATTTTAAAATCTCACCCTTAATAACATCTCTCATATTGGGGTTAAGTCTCCTTTGCATTTCCCTAGATGGTTTAGTGTTTTCTTCAAGATTTATGTGATGCATGCAAATTTTGGGACTTATACCTTTAAGGTCTGAGATGGTCCAACCTAAAGCTTCTTTATGTTCTTTAAGAACTTCTAAAAGTTTGCTTTCTTGTTGAGTGTCTAAACATGATGCAATAATCACAGGAAAAGTATCAGAAGGACCTAAGAAAGCATACTTCAAAGTATCAAGTAATGGTTTCAAATTAACCTTAGGTGGTTCATTAAGAGATGAGGCAGATTCGGAATCAGAGAATGGAAGTGGTTCCACTGTAGTCTACTATTTAGTAATATCCATGGGTGGAACAGATTCAAGCAAAGAGTGAATTTCACCAATGTACTTAGACTCGAAGAGATCTAAGTCAAAGTTATCCAAGCATGCTTGCAAAGGTTCCACAGACAAAATGTCAGGCAATGAGTCTTGGATCAGACTCTCGATCATGTTAATCTCATGTAAATCAGTATCATCACAATCAATGGGTTGTTGACTAGTGTTAAAAACATTCAGTTCTACGATCATGTTACCAAAAGACAAATTCAATATTCCGCTACGAAAATTTATGATAGCATTTGATGTTGCCAAGAAGGGACGTCCTAAAATAACAGGAATGTGATTATATGGGTTTTGCACAGGTTGAGTATCTAAGACAATGAAGTCCACAGGAAAGAAAAGTTTATCAACCTTGATTAACACATCTTCAACAATGCCACGAGGTATTTTCACAGATCTGTCCACTAATTGTAGCGTAACATGAGTGATTTTCAGCTCCCCAAGGCCTAACTGCACATACACAGAGTATGGCAATAGATTCACACTTGCTCCTAAGTCTAGTAAAGCCTTTTCGACCACATGGTCACCTATGGTGCATGTAATTGTTGGACTACCAGGGTATCTAAACTTAGTTGGAATCTTATTTTGAATTATTGAGCTCACCTGCTCAGTGAGAAAAGCACGCTTATGCACATGAAGCTTTTGCTTTTGTGTGCACAGATCCTTCAAAAACTTACCATAGGTGGGTATCTGCCTGATTTCTTCGAGAAATGGAATGTTTATGTTAACTCGTTTGAACATTTCCAAAATATCGTTGTACTGTTGACCCCCTTTTTGCTGCACCAACCTTTGTGGAAATGGAGCAACAGGTACATGAGACGGTGCAGGGACATTAACATCATTGGAATTCTTAGAGTCATGATCATGCTCAGATTCCTTCTCTACAACGGGTATTTTCTGTGGAGTTGTATGCACTGGTGAGTCTGATCTAGACTCACTCGACTGTGGTACACCTACATTGTTCTCAACAATTGTCACCACTATGAAGAGTGGTGACAGCATTCACAGGAATATGTGAAGTTTCATTGCAAGTTGAAGAACCTGCCTGAAATACATTCTTTGGATTTTTTTGGGGTTGACTAGGGAGTTTGCCCTTTTCTCTCTCATTCAATGCATCACAAATTTGACCCATTTTAAGTTCTAGACTTGTGAAACGTTGGTCAGTGGTCTTTTGAAGTTGTAAAATATTTTGGGTCAACAGACCGACACTGTCTTCAAAGCTAAGCTTTTTCTCTACAGGGTACTAAGTGTGTGGCTGCACTTGGAGGTTTCTAGGATATGAGTATCCTTGGATATTATTTGTTGTTCCCCCTTGTACAGGCACTTTAGACCATGAAAATTTAGGGTGATTTCTCCAGCCTGGGTTATAGGTCTGAGAATAAAGGTTGTTCTCTTACCTATGGTATAAAGCATTGGCTTTCTCGGTTTTAGACTCTTGAAATGCATGTAGGTCTGGACAACTGTCCACTAAATGGTCTGAACCATGGCACGCAGCACAAGTGGCCATTTCAATTTGGTAACGGAGAGTAGGTGCAGTAGTTTTCACATTCTTCCGCAGCTCTAACACTTCTACTCTCCTAACCAAAGATGCAATATTTGCATTTCCCTCAAAGTTAGACTCAATTCTATGAACATTATCTACAGAGGTAGTCCTTTTAGGTTCACAGATGGACTCCCACTGCTGAGTCTTTTCAGCGACTTCGATTAAGAAAGTCCAAGACTCATCAGCACTTTTGTCAATAAATGCACCATTGCACATTGACTCAACTGTGGTTCGGGTCCTAACATCTAGGCCTTCATACAAAATTTGCACAAGTCTCCATTTTTCAAAACCATGATGGGGACATTGGAGCAATAATTCATTGAATCTCTCCAAATATTTTGCTAGAGTCTCTTCTTGTAATTGCACAAAGCCATTTAGAATTTGACGAATTGTCGCAGTCTTATGGTTGGGGAAAAACTTTTTGAAAAATTCTTTTGTGAGATCATCCCATGTTATAATGGACTGTGGTTGTAGGGCATGAAGCCAGGACTTGGGTTTTTATTTCAACGAGAAAGGGAATAATCTCAGTTTGAGGGACTCTTCCGGCATTTGGTTAAAACGCAGAGTCCCACATATATCTTCAAAGTCTCTAACATAGTGATAGGGGTTTTCAGCATCAACCCCTCTAAACATGGGCAACATGTGAATTGTGCTTGCTTTCAGCTCAAACTGACCAGCAACAGCTGGTAGAATGATGCAAGAGGGTTGACTTGCCCTTATAGGGTACATGTAGTCCTTGAGACTACGGGGTTGGTTCTTATCACCCATTGTCTCAGGTTGGTCTGGGCTTTCTACTGCAGAACTAGGTATGTCGAAAATATCTTCTTGGCGGATTCTAACTAGTCGATTTGTTTGGTCTCTAAAAGACACAATCATAGCCTAGATAGCACATCAATCATGATATAAAGACAAGAATTAACAACCAGGAGAGTCAAAATTCAGGGCAACAGAGTGTTGAGAAAAAAAAGCCAAACACTATGTTATAACACCCAAAATTAGCACAATTTCTCAAGCCAGGCCAATGATGCAGTTTAGATAAGTAGCAGTTCTCAGAGCAAGGAGTTGGTGCTTATTTCAATGGGTATTGTGACTATGCAAGCATAAAAAAAGTTGTCACGAATTCAAATATGGACTGCTGAACAATAAAGTTTTGTTCAGCAAGCACAGATTTTATGCAAGTGTCACAGATTCATGCACAAAGGTACCAGGGCAGCTAATTTGAACAACCATTCAAAGTGCACAAGAACTGATTATGCTCACTCAAGGTGAAGTATGTGTTGTGTGACTGTGTTAATCAACAGTCTTGGCATGTGAATATGGAGTTACAATACTAAGAAGTTATAACACAAAGGTTTGGTTGACATCAACAGGTTTGGTTGACCTCAAATTTCAACACAGCTTGACATCAACAGGCTTGGTTGACCTCAACAGGCAGCTAGTTCAACAAACTCATTCAATAATAAACTCAGCTATCCAAAGTAAAACTCAAACTGAGTGAAATAGAGTTTGAGAATACACTACTGCCAGTATAAAACTGGGTTTAGGCAATTCCACCAATTATCCTACTCCTTATCCTTCCTTTACTTGGATTTTGCAAAAGTATTGCAGGTACCTATGAGCTCAAATGAGAGATTGAGTTCCTAGGAATGTGCAGGTAAAACAAAGAAATTCAAAGATGATAATTAACAACTTGGACTGCAGAACAAAAGATGTTTATTGCACTGATGTTCAACTGAAATGCAATGTGCAGTTATGCAGATGGGATGACTGAAAATTACAGCTACAACTACAACAGATTGATGAGAAGTTACAAGCTATAATGATTGAAGAGCTATAACTACAAAAAATGCAAGACAAAACAATGCAGATTATAAAAACTAATGAACTGAGGAAGAAAATAAAAGAACAACTAGAAAATATGCAGATGAAACTGAGAACAATATGAACAAATGGCTAACTACTATAATGATGATGCTGATGAAGATTATATAGACATATGGTTATAATGATCAAGTGTAACTAATGACAGATAAGCTACAATCTAAACTGAAACAACAATGTATAAAGTTTGAACATAAATAGCAAAGTTACAGATGCAGGGGAATGAAAAAAAATTAAAGCTACAACTAAACATTAAAGAGTTAAGATGAAAGCTATATGAATTGAATGCACGATATACAAACAGATGGATTACACTAAGCTGCAAAATGCTATTATAATAAGAAGTAACTAACTAATCTGAAAAAGTTACAGCTAGAAATGTAAGAGTAAAATGCAGTTTTTACATAGATAGATGGTTAACAGCTAAGTTACACTACAATACAAGCCACAAACAAATGCAAGAATGCAACTGAAAATCTACAGCTAAAATGCAACAGAACTAAGTTATGAATGCAACACATATACACAACTGGAATGATAATGCAACTAATCAAAAACTAGCAAGATAATCAAATGCAACTAATCAACTGATAAAAAAACAAAGCTAAGTTGCAGTTTATACAAATAGATGAACTGAGAAGGAAAATAGCAAGATAATCAAAAACTACAGTTAAACAGAGATGTTGGTATGATAATGCAACTAAACTAACAATGGAGGATATATATGACTGAAAGCTTAAAAGTACTGCTAACAATATATAAGATGATTACAACAAAAACTAAAACAAAGGATACAACTTACAACAAGCTAAAAATCTATAGAGTATAACAGAAAGAAAGAAAGACAACTTAGTTATACTAATAGTGACTGCAAAACAAGCTGAATTTGAAAAAAAATATTTACAAGACTGAACTGAAAATCAGAAAAGTAAAAAAATTTTATCAACTACACTACGACCAAGTCCCCGGCAGCGGCGCCAAAAACTTGGTAGGTTTGTAAAGAGTACCTACAATGGTAACTGCAAGTACACAGTGTCGACAAGTAACACAGGGCAAGCACAGGTCGATCCCACAGAGAAAAGGAGGGTGTAGAGTTGATTATATGGTCTTTACTATACTGATTCAATGAGTAGTAACACAAAGAGGGTTTTGTTGTGGTGTCGATACGACAAGATAAAGCAGTAATTGTAGTTCTAAGGCAGAAAGTGTGCAAAACAGATTGTGAACTAAGGCTAAAGAGCACTAGGGTGATTGAATTCACCTCCTAATCCTATACTAATGTAATACAACTCAAATTATGCTCTTGTCCTTCCCTTGAAGGTCTCAGGTAGATAAATTTTTAACTAATTTCATTAATTCTCCCCTAGTATTGGTTGTCTTCTTACAGTACAACCAATCACATGCTAATTTGATCAATATAGCTAACTATTACTCCTATTTCAATTAAGCACAGCAAGAACACAAACTTGAATATGAATTAACTCAACATATTATTAAGGGTTTCATCTACACCCTAGAAAAGTGATTTAGAACATCGTAACAGTAATTAAAACATAATTGAATTAAGCTAACAACTAAACCCTAAAAATTCCAAGAGAGCTTCTTACACAGAGAACAATTGTATTTATACCTATAATTCTCTTCTCACACTCAAAATCCAAATTAAATGCATACCCTACAAACCCAATCGTTTGAATTGCTTGTCCCCTCTTCCAATTCGCCTCTGCAACTTCATTAATTCGATATTGGGGAAACCCTAACTCCATATATCTCGAGCTCAGCTTCTAGGGTTTTGGGAGAAGCTAAGATAGAGATATCTAGAGATAGGGAAGGTGAAGGTGGATGTGCTGGTGCTGGTGTTGTCGGGAGACGAAGGTGATGCTGGCTCTGATGGTTTCTGCAAATGGTCGGGGGAGGAGACGAGGGTTCTGGCTCTTGTCGGGAAGAATAAAGAAGAAGTGAAGGTGGGGAGTCTTTGGCTAGGTGCTCGGTTGGGTGAAGGGGGTAAGTGGCTAGGGTGTGAGGCGGGTGCAGCGAATTCTGATGTAATGCAAGGAAAAGACGTTGGATGCAACTGCTAGATCAAATCCAACGGCTCAGGATGGAGCGGGCTTGGATTCAGGTATTGGTATCTCAAGCCCATGTACTTGTAAACAGATTGCAACTGATGCGCACGTGGGTTTCAACTTCTCTTCCACAGCCGCTAGTCTCCAATTTTCTGCTTTTTTGGCTCCTCAATTCATCCAAGCATTATTTGGTACCTAAAAACACAAAGTTAATTAGTACAAGAATTTATTCTTGAAAAGAAAGAAAACACATAATTTGGAATAATATCAGATTTTAAAGTGCAAAAGATGAGTTAAATGCCAATAAAAAGGTATAAAAATATGCAATATTTGGCACTTATCAGATGCCCTTGTGTCTAACCCTATAAATAGAAGCTCTAATGTTTGTCTATTGTACACATTAATGGAATTTCTTTTTGCTTCTTCTCCCTATTTTCTGTCTCCTTCTCTTTTCACAATATTAATGATGATTTTCATCATATATATTTTAATTACCATCAATTAAAGCATATCCTCTGGAAAATATTATTAGTTAATGTGTTAGACTAATAGTAGAAGTTTTCTATGAGAATTTTCGTAAATATTGGTTAACATTAATTGGTAATAGGAAAACCGAATTTAGGTACTTTAATGCATATCTTGAGAATATTTTCGGTTTTAAAATTTCCTTGTTGTCCAAACAACCTCGGTCTATAAATACTTGAGTTTTCATTTCTTGCAAAATATCCTAAGAGCCATGCAAACTTCATTTCTTGTTGTTTCTGGTGGAGCCGTCTATTCGGAGAGGAAAGTACCTAATTAGGCGAAATCTCTTACGACCGCTCGTTTAAAAAAATTTGTGGGATCAAGAAGCTCTACGAGTACCGTTGGTAGGAAACTAGATAATTGCAGTGTTATTAGGTTTCGATTATTGATTTGATTGACTAACGGTTGTTGAAACTTTGATTGCACTAGTTTATTTATTCTTGAGAACCTTCTCTACTGATATAAGGCTCACTCAAACTAGATCAAAGTATTGATGGGATATTTAGAACCATCTTCGGATCTAAAGACATTTTGTGATAATCCATTGTTAACTCTGTTATGTGCGTGATTGATCACAAGAGGTTTCAAGTGTAGTTATGTAGGTTATTGAAGGAAATAAAATATTTAAAGACGAAGAAGAATTCTTATTAGTTTTCGTATCTTGTGGATTTAGTGCACAAACTTGATCGGATGGGATCCAACTAGAATCGGTTAATCTTTGATAGACTTGAATGATTAGTTGCGCCTGACCGGCATCGCTTTATAGTTTCTCTTTGAGATCTATATTGATTGATTGCGAATCTAGAAATTGATTATTTTGGTAATAACATTTAGATTGATCTAACCAGAAAAGGGAATTAATTAGATTAAACAGAATAGCCTTTATTAACAACTCAACAATATCTTCCAGAAAGATTTATTAGATAAACTAGGTAGTCGAAGGCGCGGGGATACTGACGAAACTAAGTAGAAAGGGGTAGTCTGATAGGTCTCAACTATGTGAATTTGGTAGTAGATTTTGTATAGCGGCTTAATTCTGAGAGTATTCAAAACTGGACAAGGTTCAGGGGTTTTTCTGCATTTGCGGTTTCCTCGTTAACAAAATCTTGCTGTGTCATTTACTTTATTATTCCGCAATTATATTTGATTTATATAATTTAAAGTAAATTGCACTTGTACATTAATTCTGTAACACTTGATATTGATCCTATAGAGTTTCGGTTATTACCGAACCTATTATCAAGTGCACACTTTGTTGTCATATCGTCTCGATCTTGTACCCATAGTCAATCACACAATTGGCCTTTTTCTTGTATTGTCTCGATCTCGTATCCATAGACGATCACACAAAATATGAACCAAATTTGCTGTATTGTCTCGACTCTGTCCATATACGATCATATTCGGAAGAGTACTTATATGTTGATAAATAAAAGATTGTGGTGTATTTGGGTACCCTCGTCTTTTCAAGGTGTTTATTTGATAATTCTTTTGACATGCATTTCAGTAGAGCTATTCAAACGGCTTTGGTGAGGACATGTTTATATCATAACCCTTTACTAATTCAAGTTTTTCCAGAGGTGATGGTTGGATCGTCCTTTAAGATTGAGCATCATTGGCTTACGAAATAAAATTTTGTAACTAATATTGAAATATGGTGGAAAGAGTTACAACTTAAGGGTACTCCTAGTTATGTCCTGTTTATAAAGTTACAAAACTTGAAGTTTTTCTTGAAGCAGTGGAGAAAAGTTACATTAGGTGATTTGAAGAAGAAGGGAAAGAGTATATCTTCTAATATTAAGATACTCAATCTGTAGGAGGAGATGAGGGCTCTTTCTGAGGCAGAGTTCTTGGAGAGAGCTAATTATGAAAAGAAGATGAATGTTATTAACGCTGATAGGGCCATAATGGCATATCAAAGGGCTAAAGTTCAAGGTTTTATGGAAGGCGATAAAAACACATGATTTTTTTTATAGAATGGCAAATGCAAAGAACTAGAGATGCAGTATTACAAAGTTGGAGGTGGATGGGGTAGATATTTTTAATCAGGATATGATAAAACCTGATCTGTACGTATATTATTCAGGTCTTTTCACTTTTACTCATTCAGTTATGCCAAGTTTTGGTAACTTAAATTTTACTCAGATTGACTCTACTCAGGATACTTGGCTTGAGAGGCCTTTTGATGAGGAGGAGTTGCATGATTTTATTAAGAACTTTGGATCTAACAAAGCTTCAGGTCCATATGAGTATACAATGGAGCTTTATAAACTTTGTTGGTATATTGTAAAGGATAATGCGATGCTTGATTTACAGGAATTTTTTGAGAAATGAGTTGTAGACTGGAGGTTAAATGTTTCTTTTGTCAAGCTCATTCCAAAGAAGGAGGATTCTTATACTGTCAAAGACTTCAGACCAATTAGTTTGATTAGTAGTTTCTAAAATATTATTAGGTTCAATGTTTCTTTTGTCAAGCTCATTCCAAAGAAGGAGGATTCTTTTACTGCCAAAGACTTCAGACTAATTAGTTTGATTAGTAGTTAATTTCTAAAATATTATTTTTAAAGTATTGGCAGAAGGGTTAAAACTTGTTATGCCTAAGTTAGCGTCACACTCTCAACGTGCTTTTCTAAAGGAGAAATAGATTTTATATGGTATTTTAATTGCAAATGAATGCATATATAGTAGGTTGAAGCAGAAAAACCTGGTATTCTTTGTAAGGTTAACATGAAAAAAGCCTTTGATAATGTGAACTAAAATTCTCTTTTTATAAGAAACATGGATTTGGTGATAAGTGGGTTCAGTGATGACTTCATTTGTGTGTTACTTCTGCTCAATTCTCGATTTTGATTAATGGTGTTTCTTCAGAAGGATTAATCCATCTAAAGGTGTTAGACAGGAAGACCATTTGTCTCCTTTCCTTTCTATTCTAGTGTTGGAGATTCTATCTAAATTCTTAGAGGATGATGTTCAAGATGGTATAATTGGTGGTTTTCAGGTTGTGGGGGGTGGAACTGTGGAATATCATCTGCAGTTTGCTGATGATACAACAATAAATTTTAATGCTTCTAAGGAAGAGGCAAAAAGATTTCTTGTCATTCTAGTTATTTTTGAGGTTTTAAAAAGTTTAAAGTTGAACCTTGAGAAAATCACAATTACTAGTATTGGAGCGGATAACTTAGTAGAGTAGTTATCCTTAGAGCTGGGATGTAGAACTGCAGACCTGCCTATTAATTATTTGGGGTTACCGGTTGGTGATTCTCATAGGAATATTGCAATTTGGGATGTGGTGATTGATAGGATGCAAAAGAGACTTGCAGTATGGAATAACAAATATCTCACCAAAGTTGGCAGGTTGGCATTGATTAAATATGCATTTCGAAGTTTTCCTACTTATTATCTCTCTTTACCTTTTCTTCCTACTTTTGTGGAGAAAAAAACTTAATACTATTAATTATGAGAAAGTTCTTATGGAGTGCGAATTGATAATGAACATAACATGATCTTGGTTTCTTGGAGTAAAGTGAGCAAACCAAAAGAGTGTGGAGGTTTGGGCATAAGAAGATTGAGACTTGTAAATAAATCTTTAATAGCTAAATGGTTATGGAGATACTCTAAATAAAAATAGGCTTTACGGAGGAAGATTATAGATGAAAAAAACAAAACTGATTCAAAAATCTTGGTTCCAACTGAGGATAAGTGTACTATTGGTAAGAGTATGTGGCAGATGATTTCAAAGAATATAGAGGAACTTCAACAGTGTGTGGAGATAAAGGTTATGGGTGGAAAAGAAACTAGATTCTG
Organism: Papaver bracteatum; assembly: GCA_023529315.1. Lineage (NCBI taxonomy): Eukaryota > Viridiplantae > Streptophyta > Magnoliopsida > Ranunculales > Papaveraceae > Papaver > Papaver bracteatum. The sequence continues at coordinate 2,257,147 of JAJJWX010002107.1, read as the reverse complement.
GTATGATTGGTGGTTTCACAAATCAAGTTTAAGAGTAAATATCCAAGATTATTTAGGATAAGTCTTCAAAAGCAGTGTATTGTGGCATAAGTAATGGTTAATGCTTGAACTTTGTCTTTTAGCAGAGTTTTAAATCCCACATAGAGAATTGATTTGATAGAGTTAAGCAATGATTTGAATTCGATAGTCTTACATGATGGTGAAGAAAACTTTTTAGATGGTGATTTCTCCTCTAATAAGCTTTATGATTTGTTGTGTAAAGAAGATGTTCCACGGGAGTTTGATGGTCTGATGCACGTAAAGCATGTTCTTCTAAAGGTTATATTTTTGTTTTGGGCAGGACTTCAAAACTCTATCCCTACTAGAGTTATGTTGGAGCATAGAGGGGTGCAGGTTAATAGTAATATTTGTGTTCTTAGTAATAGGGATCCAAAAACTCTACACCATCTCTACATTCATTGTTCATGGGCGTCATATATTTGGGTTATTTCATCAAATCATGCAGGATAAGATGGGTGGTGCCTTTTTATTTTGCGAATCTATTTCAAAACTGGGAATCCATCAGTTTCCATGATATCAGGAAAGAGCTTTGGAAGCTAATTCCATTCGCTGTCATATGGGAAACCTGGAAAGAAAGAAACGATAGAATACATGGGAGAATACCTAAAACTAAGAAGGAGATCAAGATGCTAATTAAGCAAACAATTCATCTGTGGACTCATAAACTGGAGACTTTCAGTTCTTACTCTTTTAACCAGATTTCGTTTCAATGGGAAACAGTCTTAAACATGTAGTTTCCTGCTGTTTCATGTTTTTGGTTTTTGCTAGGTCCACGGACCTGACTTTGTACATACTGTAAATATTCTTTTTTCTAAATATATCCTTATCTTTTCTAAAAAATAAAAAAGTTATGGTGTGGTAATGAACTGCCAAGGGATTTAATTTCCCTTATAAGGCAAAAAGAATATATTGTCTCTCTTTAAGTTAATGAAATAATCTCCTCACCATTTTTTTTTTATTTTTAGAGAGAGAGATAAAAGAAGGAGAATGGGATTTTTTTTTCAAACCCCTAAAATTTGGGTTTTGTCAATCCAAATGAGTGATTCGAACAATAATTATGAGGTAAGTGATTCCTCACACCGAGAGACGATTCTATTTGTTAGAGAATGGTATATCCTGTACGGGTATTTCGTGTATGAATCACTGTTGATACTTGGATATTCATGTTACTCTGCTGAGAGTAACAATCAGTCATCATGTCGCACCAATAATGAGAGTTCTGCTAAGAAAAACACAGGAAATACGAGGCGATTTATGCATTAATTAATAATGCTAAAATTCACAGAATACTTGGGGATTGTTGCTACATGCTCCATTCTAGGTGAATTAATAAAGCGGAGAAGTATTCATCACTTATCAAATAGCCTTATCCTTTGCGGGATGTCGGTACAAAAATTGGTTTTATAACTTTAACCCTGAACTCAAATCCACCATCAACATTAAGTCCCCTGCCAAGCACATGATGGTTACACAATTGTGGGGTAGGCATGAGATGGTGACAAATACATGGGATAAGACGAGATTAAGGGAGCTTACCCGGAATATCCTTGATCGACCGCTAGCAATTGCACATGTGAACATGCCGTTGCAAGCATGGAATCCTGAGTGGGACCGATTTCCTGAGTGAAAAATGGAGGCTTGAGGAAGCATCGCAATCACCGGTAAGCGCAAGAGATGAAAGGTTTGCTGCACGGCTGAAAAGGCGAAGGATTGAACATGAATAGCGTCCAAGTGAAGACATGTGTGATTATTCGATCTGTGATGGTGTAATCATCCTTGATTCTGATATGGACGAGCCCGATCTCCCGAAAATTGTCAGCACGATCTACAATGTTGCAGCGACTCTTGAGGTAAATATGGAAGCTTCCCCTACTGAGGACATTGTGGAGAACATTGCTATAGAAATACTTGAAGTGGAAGCTGAGAAAGACCCGAAGGAAGAAGTAGTGGCGACTCATGATGACGTTGATGTAGACTCCAATGGTGGAGAAGACACAGTCGATCTCCTTGGTGACTAAATCTTCCTGTTATTTCTCTTTTCTTATTTTCTGAGTATTTTCCCATAATTTTGTGAACACTTTTCTCCTTGCACTCAGTGGCGGCTGAGTCTAAGGTTCTCTTATTTATGCTTGCTTGTTCGAACAAGTTTCTGATTTTTGAGATAAATCTTTCATTAAGACTGCATCTGAGTTTTCTCAGGCACAGTGGTGTGCCTTCATATGATTGCATGTGATTCTTATGAGAAGAGAAGTAATGCCATAATAAAATACCACAGACCTGTATGTGTTCTCATGTCGTAAGCTTGTCTGCGCTCTCCTGGTGTAAGCTGGGATAGGCTGTTCAAGGTGCTTTCTTTTTTCCTTTGCATATATTTTATTCCTCCAATGTTTCTCGAAAGGTGTGAAGTATTTTCCTTTAAGGGTTCTCTGGTTTAATCTGGTGAGTAATGCTGGTGACTCGGGTTGAATCTAGGTTTGTGTGTCATGCCCAGGGGTAAAATTTTCAAAAAGGAAATAATATTTTGATTAATTGAGAAATTGGAACCCTAATAATCATGAATGCAAGTATCGCAATCATTTCGAAGAAATTACAAAATAGCAAGGAAAGGGAAATTATTGGAGGAATGTTGGAGGAACCACCACAAAATGCTGGAGAGGAAGGGTAGCACAACATTTCTAGGTGTGGTAGGGTTTAAGCCATCGCGAGTGGATCATCACGCCCTCAAGCTTATCAGCGTTGATGATCTTGCAATAGCCGCCTAGGATGACGTTTGCTACCAAATATGGTTCATCTTCCTTTGTTGCCGACAAATCAAATTGGTCAGCTATTTCCACCGCCACATTCCCAACTTGAAATGTGGTACTCTTTACTACCATATCTCCAATTTAAAATGAATTCGGACTTGGTATAACATCTTTTTTTTGGGACACGTTGTCTCTGACTGCTTCCAAGCTCTTGGAAAAATGTTTGAAAGGGCCGACACCCCATTCACATCTTTTAGTGGCGGTTAGGTTGTTGATCAACACAAGTCCCCGAGCCTCAGTAGGAAGAGGTTTTACTGTTTGTAAAAAAGGTTGTTCAATGAGACTTACTTGGGCTCGGAACCTTTTAAGGTACGAATTCGGGCTTTCTCCAGGAAATTGTGTCACATTTTCAAGGTGTGATACGGCAACAGAAAATCTTCAGGATTTGACGGTTCGTTTGAGATTCTTTCAGGTATTGAAATCGGCAAATGACACACTCCCAGTGTTGTTTTGTTGTCGTGTATCCACGGGCGTCCCAGGATCATGTCGTAATTTGGATACTCTTTTACTATGTAAAATTTAGCCTATGTTAGAGCATCACCGATTTTAACTTCAAGTTCAATGCATCCAGAGGCGTCTCTGAGTTCTCCTTATGGGCTCCCAATCACAGTTGGGATGCGGGTAGCTTCTAGTTTTGAAATCCTTGCGGCCCTCAGAGTCTTGACAGTGATGATGTTGAATTCGGAGGATGCATCAATCAATGTGTTGTCGAACTCAACATCCTTAAAACGAGTGATGGCTAAGAGTCCCCAGTTCCCCTTGCTGGTTGTATTTTCTAGGAAAAACTGTGGCTCCGAGACTGCTTCCCTTTCTGGATACAAACGCCTGCCTGAAACGACATGGTTGAGGGCTGCGAGCATGTCTTGACGTTATCCCTTGGATAGATATAAGATTTCACATAAATGCTCCATCATAGATTGTACAGTCTTGCGGACAGAATCCCCCGAGATCGATCCATATGAACACCTTCATTTCCTAACTGGAGCTTTCCTGCTTCCACTTTTTCTCTGAAGATTTGCTTCAACTTGTTGCAATCTTTGGTAGGGTGATGGAAAAACCTATGGTAGCGGCAGTATTTAGAGTTTTCCATCTCGTCCTCGGTCGGTGGGCGTCTGATAGGTGGTAGCTTGATCGCGTCGTCTTGAATCCATGCTTCCGGGAGTTCTATGATTTCATTCATGGGAAAGGGGAAGTCTGGAACTGTGTCTCCGGATTCTTGCACATGAGCCTTGTCTGCTCCCTTTCGAGACGAATTCGTACGTGTTGGTGATGTACGCTTGGGCGGTTGTTCTGTTGTTGAAGATTTCCTATTTCCTCCTTCGCCCACCATACTCACAGAGGTACCGGTATTGTATTGCTTGTTGATGAGATGCCTGCTTCCGCGGCTTTCACGCGTATCTTCATTTCAGACGATTTTAGTTCTCTCCAACAACACTGGGGCAGTTGTGGCCGATCGCTTAGCGGCTTCATGGAGCTCAGAAAATGTTTGAAATCCCAGGTTCTCTAACAAAGCACGGTATATGGGAATCATTCCGTTAATGCATAGCTCCACCAACTGGCATTCAGTGACATTCAGATCATGACAATCCAATGCCTGAGTCCTAAACCTATTAACGAAGTCGTTCGGATGTTCGTTGCTCCGTTGAAATATTTTTCCCAAATATGAAAAGGTTACCTTCTCAGACACGAAGAAATATTTCCTGTAGAAGGCACTGGCCATATCACTCCAATTGGATACACTGTTAGGTGCAATGATGTTGTACCAAGTGTATGCTCTTCCGATAAGTGTCTTTGAGAACTCTTTCAGGTGGAGAACATGATTGTATTCGTGTTCCCCCAAATACTCCAAAAATAGAGAGACATGTTCACGAGCGTTACCAGTACCATCATAAACGGAGAATTGAGGAGAGGTGTAGCCTCTTGGAAGGGGAATTCATTGCACGTCTTGAGGGTATGGAGGCTGATGATGGTGCATATCCGCTGTATTTCCTTTGCCTCGGTTTTGGAGGAGTCGCTCCAGGTCCTCACGCGTAATGAAGTTGGATGGCTAGTATATTTCTCTTGGGCGTTCAGGAGCGTCACGAGCTTCCTCGTCTATATGGGCCCGCTCCATTGAAGTATCTTCCCCGGGTGCATCGAACACGTTCCTTGTTGGCTCCAAGGGCTGTCGTGGCCCCTGCGGCAATTGTTCGGTTAAAGTTTTGAGAAAAGTAAGTACCTCTTTCTGAGTCGTAGCCATATCCATTTGGGCTCTAGCAAGAACCTCTTGCCTTTCCATCAAATCTACCATGGTGATGGGGGGTTGTCCTCCTCTTGTTCCTTCAGCCCCTCGTCCTGATGGAGTAGCAGTTACCCTGGTGACGACTGGAGGCGTTACACTTGAAGAAAATCCAGGATTTGCGGCTTCTCTGGCTCTAGTGATAGGATGTGTCACACCTAGTGGAATATCTCATGCTCCACTGGTGTTAGTGATAGAGGAGACAGCTCCACGATATGTATTGATCACGTTCTGCACGGCAGCTCCACTGACAGGGACATCAATACCAAGAGTGTTGTCGGCGCTAGTTCCATCGGGATTGATCATTGATCCTGACCTAAGTTCTACCATCTTGCAATTTGAACAGATTGAAATGAAATTGAAAATTGATCTTGCAACCGAGAGATTAATCTCCCACTGTGGTCGCCAATTATTTATGGGTGAAAACTATTTCTACCGGTTTTGGTAATTTGGGGTGTATGGATGAGAAATGAATCTAAACCCTAAACAAATGCACTGCACGGGAGTGCTTTTGATTCGAGAGATCAATCTATACAATTCTGTGTTAAACCAAGAAATGGCCATTCCAGAATTGCTTCAGTCACAAAGTGAAGGAGATGGGGTCGATCTTAGGGAGGGAAGCGAAGAAGGTGTTGAGATTGTGAAGGTGTGGGCTATTTATTAATTGTATCAGAATACAAACTGGCTTGCAATAATGTAAGCAATCAGCTTTGGGTGTTTGAATACGTTGTATCAACACTTGGTTTCTGTCTGTCTTATCCTGTTTGAAATAGGGAGGAGAACCTATTTATACAAGTTATTAATCCTAACCCTCATATCTCATGGGAAGTGGAGGAAGTGGAGTGATGGAGCAGTGGAGTCGTGTGTTAGTTCCACACGATCAGTCTTGCCCAATTCTCCCATCATCACTAACCGTCCATGACTTCCTGACATGTTCTTGTGATGGCGCGCTGCACGCTGTAAACCGCCAGACCAATACCCCAGTATGTATCCCCCAGTTTGTGACATTATTGATGTCTCGAGTGTGTGGATCGTGGGACCCACAGAAAGTATCATGTAATGCTAGATTAAATAACTAAGTTATTTAGAAAGTCGACATTTATGAAATATCGCGTGTATTATATGCAGGTAATGCATCGAATATATTCAGCATGTATGAAGCATCGTTGTTGAGCATCATGTCTAGCCTACTTCATGTGATGGTTTGGAGGATGCGCAAGCAAGTCCTCCCTTGGCCGACCACATGGTTTGGTAGAGTGGCGGATGGTAATCACCACGACACCTCATTCACCAGTTAACTCCTAACTAGGGCTGTATAACCAAGCAGGAGAAGTTTAACGGACGAGATGATCTTTGAAACACTCATCTGCGACCGTTAGTGGAATTAGGGTTTTTGAAGAGATGTGCAAGCATCACTCTTCAGCTTAGTCGAAACCAAGCTTGGAAACACTTTTTGGCAGGGCCGATTGGGCATGCGTGTAAACGGCATGCCGGTGTTCATGCACATACCTCATTGTCTCATGAAAATGTGATCTAGGCCACTTAATTATTACGGTGAAGATGAGTGGTTAAGATCAAATTACGACAGAAATCCAGTGCCGCAAAGGCCGCGCTGATTTACGGTTTTTCTGAGTTTTTTTTGTAGTAATTAAAGATTCGTTCTCTCGGAAGTTGTTAAGATTAAATTAAAAGGTTTAAATAAAAATAATAAAAAGAAGAGAGAGTCATTGGGCCTAGGATTCCACCGAATTCATATCAATAGGTTCAATTATTTATTTTTCAACAATTATAGCTCAATATAAACAAGGACTCTTTTTTTTTTCCAAGGTAGATTCTCAAAAGATTGATTGTATCCCTAAGCATAGATTATCTAAACAAAGCATAACCTATCTAATGAATGACAACCAATTTAATCAAATCATAATTCTATTTTAATTAATGCAAAAATCATATAGAAAAATTAAATAAAATTCACCCATGCGTAAAGTTCAGCTTCCTCCGTCAACCCAGTGATGGGGTTTAGCTACTCATGATGTAGACACTCTCAAAATATTTTTTATTAGCTCAAATGGTGTTTACAATGAAGAAAAGGAGAAAAATAACATAAACCGGAAATTTGCAACGCTTAAAAAGCGTTACAAATTCGCCGTTACAATCTGCACTGTTACATAATATTAGGAAACTGTCGTCCATGAAATGAACAGCGATGGTTCTAAAACAACAGTCCTATTGAGTCGTCTGTTCTTCTTCTTCTTCTCTGCAGCAGCAGAGAAGTTGCTCTGCAACCTCAGTTCTTTCCCCCAATCACTCGATCCCCTTCTATGATCTCAGGCAACTCTATTTATACTCACAGGACTTCAAAAATCTTCGTAATCACTCCACAATATTCTTCCAATACTCGGCAATAAAAGAAAATATTCCCAAGAAGTTTCCTTCCCTTTCTTGCCTCCTTCATGCGTTCAATTACTGCAGACACACTCCATCATACTCGGTTAACGTTCAAAGGTGAGTCAACACGCTGAATACACGTTCAAACTTTCCAAGAAAACCCCATCATAACTCCACGTATTGCTCAACCTCTGTTTCATGAAATTTCCACGTAACAACCTCTTCAATCGATTCCAGGTCACATACATTCCCTGTTTTGATGAAACAGGTCATTTGCCAACTAATTCCAACTAAATTTCCGATTAAATCTCAGCCAAACCACTTCACAAATGTACGCAGAAAAATAGCCCAAAAACCCGTGAACCCTGATTTCTTTAAACCCGATTATCCAACCAATTCTGAACGAATCCAAGGCCATTACCAGCTCTGTTTAGGCCCTAGGAATAAACCCATTTTATTTCAGCCATTGAATCTCATTAAAACACCTCCAATCCTTCAACCCTAATTCTGCCATCTCAAGAACAAGTTTTCCCGCCAAAATCAGTTAACATGTTTTCTTCAAATATTGACGTTCCAGCCAATTCTAGGCAAATCCAAGACCTATACCAGTTCTGTTAAGTCAAATAGAGAAGACCTACAAAATTTCAGCAATTGAATCTCAGTATAACACCTTCAAATCTTCAACCCTAATTCTGTTGCATTAAAAACCAAATTTTCCCGCCATTTTTCAAATTCAAAAGGTTGAAGATGATGTCCCATTATCCAGTATAGGTGTCCCTTTAGCAATTTGGGTCTTGGGGTGCGAATAACCACGGGTTCCAAATAACAAAGAAGGTGCCCCTTAGCAATTAGACACCCCTTAGTAATTGAGGTGCCCCTTAACCGTCATTGAGAGTCCGAATAACACGTGTCCTCCGGGGTACAAAAACCACTTTTCGAGCAACTTTCTCTATAAGAGCTTATTTGACAAATACACCTACAAAGAAGATTATTAGTGATAAAATTGAGACCTAGCTAATATAAATATGGGTATAAAATGGTGCACTTACGTGCTTATCAACACCCCCACACTTATATTTTGCTAGTCCCGAGAAAAACAAGAAAATTGACCCGCTACACAGCTGGTCATAAATAAAAGACTTAGACCCTCTACACAGCTGGTCATGACAATTGCCAGATACACAAGACACACAATTTTTTTTTTTTTTCAGTGACCCGCTACACAGCTGGTCATAACATGCAAAAAGAAAAGACCCGCTACACAGCTGGTCATAAAATGCAAATGCAATTTTTTTTTAAGACCCGCTACACAGCTGGTCATATAATGCAAAAATTAAAAAAAAATAGACCCGCTCAATAGCTGGTCATATCATGGATTTTTTTTTATTTTTTTTTAGAGACCCGCTCCACAGCTGGTCATGATAAGCAAGAAAATTCCTGAAACAGAAAAATAAAACATTAACCACTCCCCCACACTTAAATATTACATTGTCCTCAATGTAATTGAGTCATCCAATGTAAAAATTAAGATGGGAAATAAAAATAAACAAAAATAAATAAACAAATAATTATACCTACTGGAATGTACATAAAAGATCCATGTAAACTAATAACCTGAAAACTTGGGGATCGACCCAAAATACAATATTTACAAATGACAGCTTCACAATTATTTGATAGAAAAAATGGGACATTGAAACTGTCAGAAAACAAAATTTACCCCTAAACCAAGTTTTTACTGCACATGGAAGTGCGTAAAGAACAAAGTATGGGGATTCTATTGAAACTGGGGAAATATTAATTGATTCATGCACGATATCAGGAATAGGCAAGTCCTCCGGGTATTTAGATGAAAAGTATTCCAATAAAATTTTAGAAGCACACAATTCTAACCTTAAATTAGGCAACTTTTGGAAGTCTAGGGGTCTAGAAACAACCGCTAAGTCGGGTGAATGATCTTGTGAGGTAGATTCATCTATGGAATTAGGCAAATCCTCCACACAACCATCCACAGGGTCATATATATGTTCAGTTTGGGACAAAGAGTCACTACATGATTCATCATCATCATCAACATATAATCTTTGGTATTCTAGAATTCTTAATCTTTGTTCCAAACTACGTGGTCTGTGTTTGTAATACTTCTCATATATCTCTAACAGAGATTCTTCACTTACCTCATGTGGAGCAAAAACTCCATACCATTGCCTACGCTTATATTCAGCAAGCGTCATCTCAGATGAGGTTTCCTGATAATTATAATTTCTACGCATATATTCCGCCAGCGTCATCGTAGGTGACGTCTCCTCAAAAGAAGTCATCATCCTGAAAATAAATAGAAAAAGAAACGCATAAAAAGGAAAAAAATAAAAACCAAAATGAAAAGAAAAGAAAATATTGTACAAAATAAAAATAAACCTAAAAATTAATAATCTAAAAACAATTCCGCGTCGCAACGGCGCCAAAATGATTTACGGTTTTTCTGAGTTTTCTTTGTAGTAATTAAAGATTCGTTCTCTCGGAATTTGTTAAGATTAAATTAAAAGGTTTAAATAAAAATAATAAAAAGAAGAGAGATTCACTGGGCCTAGGATTCCACCGAATTCATATCAATAGGTTCAATTATTTATTTTTCAACAATTATAGCTCAATATAAACAAGGACTCTTATTTTTTTGCCAAGGTAGATTCTCAAAAGATTGATTGTATCCCTAAGAATAGATTATCTAAACAAAGCATAACCTATCTAATGAATGACAACCAATTTAATCAAATCATAATTCTATTTTAATTAATGCAAAAGTCATATAGAAAAATTAAATAAAATTCACCCATGCGTAAAGTTCAGCTTCCTCCGTCAACCCAGTGATGGGGTTTAGCTACTCATGATGTAGACACTCTCAAAATATTTTTTATTAGCTCAAATGGTGTTTACAATGAAGAAAAGGAGAAAAATAACATAAACCGGAAATTTGCAACGCTTAACAAGCGTTACAAATTCGCTGTTACAATCTGCATTGTTACATAATATTAGGAAACTGTCGTAGCAAAATTGTCGTCCATGAAATGAACAGCGACAGTTCTAAAACGACAGTCCTATTGAGTCGTCTGTTCTTCTTCTTCTTCTTCTCTGCAGCAGCAGAGAAGTTGCTCTGCAACCTCAGTTCTTTCCCCCAATCACTCGATCCCCTTCTATGATCTCAGGTAACTCTATTTATACTCACAGGACTTCAAAAATCTTCGTAATCACTCCACAATATTCTTCCAATACTCGGCAATAAAAGAAAATATTCCCGAGAAGTTTTCTTTCCTTTCTTGCCTCCTTCATGCGTTCAATTGCTGCAGACACACTCCATCATACTCGGTTAACGTTTAAAGGTGAGTCAACACGCTGAATACACGTTCAAACTTTCCAAGAAAACCCCATCATAACTCCACGTATTGCTCAACCTCTGTTTCATGAGATTTCCACGTAACAACCTCTTCAATCGATTCCAGGTCACATACATTCCCTGTTTTGATGAAACAGGTCATTTTCCAACTAATTCCAACTAAATTTCCGATTAAATCTCAGCTAAACCACTTCACAAATGTACGCAGAAAAATAGCCCAAAAACCCGTGAACCCTGATTTTTTTAAACCCGATTATCCAACCAATTCTGAACGAATCCAAGGCCTTTACCAGCTCTGTTTAGGCCCTAGGAATAAACCCATTTGATTTCAGCCATTGAATCTCGTTAAAACACCTCCAATCCTTCAACCCTAATTCTGCCAACTCAAGAACAAGTTTTCCCGCCAAAATCAGTTAACATGTTTTCTTCAAATATTGATGTTCCAACCAATTCTAGGCAAATCCAAGACCTATACCAGTTCTGTTAAGTCAAATAGAGAAGACCTACAAAATTTTAGCAATTGAATCTCAGTATAACACCTTCAAATATTCAACCCTAATTCTGTTGCATTAAAAACCAAATTTTCCCGCCATTTTTCAAATTCAAAAGGTTGAAGATGATGTCCCCTTATCCAGTACAGGTGTACCTTTAGCAATTTGGGTGTAAAAGCAATTCTTGGGGTGCGAATAACCACGGGTTCCAAATAACAAAGAAGGTGCCCCTTAGCAATTAGACACCCCTTAGTAATTGAGGTGCCCCTTAACCGACATTGAGAGTCCGAATAACACGTGTCCTCCGGGGTACAAAAACCACTTTTCGAGCAAATTTCTTTATAAGAACTTATTTGACAAAAACACCTACAAAGAAGATTATTAGTGATAAAATTGAGACCTATCTAATATAAATATGGGCATAAAATGGTGCACTTACGTGCTTATCACGCGCGTCATGCCAACTTTGGGAACGTGTTTCGAGATGACCAAGCCTGGTCGGTCTTGGCCGATCAGTCCGGTGTGCATACGTCGGTCTGATGTACACGCCTATACTTCATTGTCCCATAGAAACGTGATATAAGCCACTTAATTTGTCCGGAAAATTTGAGTGGTCGAGATCAGTTTGTGGTTGGGAAGTGTGACCACGCCTTGCTTGGGCATGCGAATCGAGGAAACCAGCCATGGTATGCCTTGGCCGATCAGGTATGGAGATAGTTGGTCCCACAGTGATCATGTTGATACTCACCGGACCTGCTTAGTCTATTCCTAGATGCTTCATCCGAGCGGGAGAAGATGGACGCTCGTGGTTGCAACACAAACCCTAATTAGGGTTTCGTCGTCCGTGCGTCACGCCTTGTTTGGGGGCACGAATTGGGACGACCAACCATATTTGGTCTTGACCGATAGGTCATGTATGTAAATGGGCCCATGATGTTTGTGTTGACATGCTCTGGGCCCTTTTAATCTACATCTACACCCTCCATCTATGCCCGCGAAGATGGATGGTTGAGACTGATTTGCGACACATGTAATGTGTCGTAAACCCTAATTTAGGGTTTCACGTCCGTGCTGCTTTGGCTAGACGAATTGGCAAACCATTGCTACCCTTTTGGGGAGGCTGACCATACGGGTCTGCATTGGGCCGGTGGTGAATACTCCAATACCTTCTTGAGGGTTATGGATCCGATCTAAGTCGTCCAATCATGCTGGTGAAGTTGGATGGTCGTGATCATTTCTTAGACTGATGTGGACAGTCCAGAATTCAAATATGCTCGATCGGGTTAGTATAACACACCGAGAGACGATTCTCTTTGTTAGAGAATGGTGTAGCCTGTACGGGTATTTCGTGTATGCTTCACTGTTGATACTTGGATATTCATGTTACTCTGCTGAGAGTAACAATCAGTCATCATGTTGCACCAATAATGAAAGGTCTGCTGAGAACAGCACAAGAAATACGAGGCAATTTATGCATTAATTAATAATGCTAAAATTCACATAATACTTGGGAATTGTTGTTACATGCTCCATTCTAGGTGAATTAATAAAGCGAAGAAGTATTCATCACTTATCAAATAGCCTTATCCTTTGCAGGATGTCGGCACAAAAATTGGTTTTACAACTTTAGCCCTGAACTAAAATCCACCATCAACAATAGTCAAGAATAATCAAGTTAAACTCTCAGCTTTCAAATGGTTTGTGAGTATAGTGGAATGTACAATAGTCATCAAAGAAAGGATTTTGAATATCAACCAATGACCACGATAAATAAGGGAGTCCATCATATAAATAAGTGTGGTTTCCCTTTTAAGATTCAATTTAAATTCAACAAAGACAAGAAGAGTGAATTTTTCTCAGGTTATCATAATCACCCAATTCTGAAGAGCTTGCTCAACCATCCTTATCCAACAAGGCTTAACACAAAAGAAGTGAATCTAGTAGATGTGTTGAGTAAAAACGCACAAGACATATTGATATCTTTAGTAGCGTGAAGATATTAAACAAAAATAACTTATCTACCTAGGCTACCATCTATGACACAAGAGAAAACTTGAAAAATGTGGCATGGCAAGATAGACAACTTATACAACAATTGTTCCATTTGGTGGAAAAGGAGAACTACGCGGTAGCCTATGACCAAAATGAGGATAAGAAAGTGCAATATTTTTCATCGCTCATCCGGAATTCGTAGAGTTGGCAAGATGCTACCATCTAATTATGGATTGCGCATATAAAATGAACAGGTATAGGATCTCTATATTGAACATTGTTGGGCAAACATCTACGAAGACGCCATTCAGTGTTTTTTTTCTTCTTGAAATACGAGATGGAGGAAAGTTACATATGGGCATTACAAAAGGTAAAGTTATTGTACCAAGAAGGTTATGCTCCTAAGATGTTGATTATAGAGAAGGAGAAATCATTGGTGAAAGAGATTTAAGATGTTTTTTCTAACGCACATCATTTTCTTTTCACGTTCTATTTACATAACAACGTTCAAACTAATTGTAAGATTCATATTCTACCACCAAAGAAAAACGTGATGAAGAGGATTAAAAAACTATCGTTAGAGAAACAACACGAAAAAAAGATAAATTTGAGAAAGATGACATAGTAGTGTTGACTAAAAATGAAGATATAGTTTTGTGCTACTAACATTGGCAACAAGATTTAGATAGCAAAAATTGCGAGTTCGTCCGAGCATTGCTCTAACAAGAAACAGAGGGAGTACAAAATAACTTTGGATGGCCCCGCTACCACCATGGTTGTCCGCTCTCACCTTGGACGGTCTCTCTACCACCTCGGTCGGTCCCTCCTCTTCCGCCTATTAATGGTATCTATATCATATTAGATCTTATTACGTACATGGAATTTAATTGGTCCTGCTAACAAGGTTTATATCTTACTCTCTCTATTTTGTTGTTTGGACCATTTTTAGTACATTTTTGTTTTTGTTTTACTATAGGTAATATCATGAATGGTCGTTTTTTTTTTTGTTCATAAAATTATCACGCTATTACAAACATGGTCATACTTCTGTTAGATTCGGGATTGTGTCACATGGGTCCACTATCCAAAATTAGTCTGATCCACCAAATTATCCGATTATCCCTAAAAAAATCTTATTTTCTCATTTGTCAACCTAATCGAAAATGCTAGATATACACCAAATTTTTGTATCGCTTACGTGTCGCAAAGGTACTGGTCAAGGTAATGGTTCGTGGCATTCATTCTAGGATTCCCCGCGTCCCCCAAACGGTCACCATTTCATATCAAAGGTCCAAATGCGTACCATGTTACAGAATATAAAAAGGGTATTTATGACCGTTCTTTTCAAAATAGTTAAGTTCTTTTCAAAATAGTTAAGTTGGATATAAAAAGACCATATCGTAAGCACTAATTAAAAGTATAGTCTTTTTTTTAATACCAATTAAAGAAGTGTGACCATTTTGTAAAACATCCTTTTAGTATCGATAAGATTGCTTCTTTACGAGAAATTAGCTTCACAACGCAACTATCATTCTCTAATTAGTTCGTCTTCTTGGGTATTTGATACGACACTCCCAAAGTTTATTCGCCTGTAAAAAATTATTTGATTGAAAGTAAAATCTTAAGATATTTGTCATTATAGGAAGATGATTTACTCACTTATCTTGAAAAATAAGTATAGTACTAGAAATTATACTTTAAGTTTACTTTATACTTTCGAAATTAAAATTTTAAAATTATAATATTTCGATATTATAATAACTTGTTAATTTATCGGTAAATTGATGACATACAACAATCTGAAGGCTATCAATTTATCGAGTTATGTTGTGACGAGATTACCTGGAAGAGGAAGGAATAGACATTCATATGACGGGCTAAATCTCTTGATTTAATAGAAGGATTAAAGTGTAAATAAAATAAACATAGGGATATAATAAACATAAACATAAATTATATTATTTCAAATAGAGTTTCGCTTAACAAAACACTTTTTTTTTTTTCTCATGTTTTCTCTCCGGTGATTGGGAACTCATTCCAATCTCGGATTCACCATGAATTCATCCAGCGTTTTCTGTAATTTGGTTTTCCTTTTGATTTCATTACCACGTTTTTCCCTTTTTTGTGTTGTTTTCAAAAAAAAAATCATTGTCGCGTTTTGGTTTTCGTTAGGGTTCTAGTAGTTTTTTCTTTTAGGGTTTTAACTTTGCATCCATGCCTAGGGTTACACGGACCTCTTCCCGTGCTTTTTTGCACACCCCCTCCACCCAGATACCCTCTACCACCTCTCTTTCTTCAGTAGAAGTCGCCTCAGACACCGTTTTCCACTGTCCTTTCAATAGTATCCATGGCTTCCCTGATGGAGTTCATGGAAGAGGTTATGTCAAGGGGTATTTCCTGAAACACCTTCATGACAAACACCTATCCTCAGAAGCCATCAAGAACACTGCTAGAGACTTGATTTCCAGGGATTTGAATGTGTATTGTGGTATGGAGAAGGTTCTCTGCAATTTGTGAATGTGGTTGTGTGGTAGGTGCCTATATCTACATGCTTGGATAAAATATTGCAAGGGGCGTGAAGGTGTTGTGCATGATTTTATTCCAGGTCCATTCAATGGGGTAGGGTAAGACTTATGGTTTGAACAAACCATATGAGGTGGAGGCTGTGAGTTTAGAAGACGTGGTTCATGTGGTTGATGCAGTTTCAGGGGGATGGTCGTGGTGCTGTAGAGGCTCTCTCTACTGAATTGTTGAATGATGTGCTTCAACGATAATTTCCCACAGTTACCTGCATCCCTCACAAGTGAATGCTTTCATTCTCGAGAGCTCTCAAATTCTGTCTTGACAAGATTTCAGCAAGTCCTTCTACTCTGTCAGGTTGGTTACATCTGCTACTTTTCCCATTTGTACCTTGTCGTTGTACCAACCGAAATTCTCAGTTGAAAGGAAGTCTGGTAATCGTAAGCGATTACAGGTGGCAGCAATTCTTCAAGCGCTTAATGATTGGAAGGAGCCCAATGGTTGCTTCACTTTAGTGAACAAGTTGCTCCAATAGCCGGTTCGGTGGGGTTCTAGGAAGTCTGATGATAAGCAACAAGGGGAAGCTAACGTTATCGCCTGTCAGAGGAAGATTAATTCAGGGCATTTTGCAGCCGCGATACGAGTGTTATCCTCGTCTGGTGTATCCCCTTATGATGAGAAGACTTACGATGAATTTTTGGACAAACATCCTAGCCTTCCCTCCTGAGGTTCCTATGGACAGTATCACTGTTGATCCCATTTTCATGGGTTCCAAGGATGTTTTGGGAGTTATTAAAAGCTTCCCTAAAGGTACATCATGTGGTCGAGACGGCTTACGAGTGCAGCACTTAATCGATTTCCTTAGTGGAGCGGCGGAAGCAGTGGCGGATGAATTGCTTTCGTCTAATTCTGGGGTTGTCAACCTTTGGTTGGCTGGAAAATGTCCTAGTGAATTAGGCGAATACATTGCTAGCGCACCTTTGACACCATTGCTTAAGTCGGGGGAGGTCTTAGGCCAATTGCAGTTGGTACAGTTTGGCGTAGATTAGTTTCCAAAGTGGCTGCTTTTGCTGTCGGAAAGGACATGACCTCTTATTTAGGAGATTACCAATTCAGGTTTGGTGTTCCTGTCGGAGGGGAATGTATTTTATATGCTGTAAATCTCCTATTAGAGATGAAGGGACATTCAGACAAAATGTTAATGTTGCTAATTGACTTTTCTAATGGTGAGTAGATCTCAGCTCATCAAGGAAGTCCGCCTTCATTGTCCAGGTATTTCTCGTTGGGTAGAATTTTGCTACTTACGTCCGGCTAAGCTTTATTATGCCCAATATATTTTGTCTTCTGCACTTGGTGTGCAACAAGGTGATCCCCTCGGTCCCTTGTTATTTGCATTGACACTTCAACCCTTAGTGAATACTATTGCTTCTCGTTGCAAACTCGATTTGCACGCCTAGTACCTTGATGATGGTACAATTGTTGGTGATATGTTAGAGGTAGCTAAGGATTTGCGTATAATTGAAACTGAAGGACCAAGCAGGGGGTTACACCTCAATATAAAGAAAAAGGAAGACTTTTGGCCTTCCCTTTATCCCAAGAGTACAGCGGATGGTGTATTCCCCCAGATATTGGTAGACCTTCTAAGGGTGTTAAACTTTTGGGCAGCCCGATGAGTTTATATATGGACTTTATTAGCGTTATGTTGCTGCACATGGTGCACAAAACTGTTCAACTAATGGATGCGATAAAAAAACTCAAGGATCCTCAAAGTGAGATGATTTTACTTCGCAATTATACTGGTGTGTCTAGACTTTACTTTGCAATGCGAACTACCAATCCTGCTGCCCTACAACCTGCCACCGATCTTTTTGATGACCAGTTATATCAGTATTTGAGGCTTCTAATTACTGGGGATGGTGCGGGTTTTGGTCCTCTACAGAAGAGTTTAGCTACCTTACCTATTAAAGATGGTGGACTTGGCATTTATACCATGGATGACACTCGTGCTTACTGTTATCTTGCTTCTCAGAGCCAGACTACTTCAGTGCAAAAAGTGATCCTTGGTAATTTATTCTCAACGGACAATAGTTCAGCTTATCAGTTGGATCTTCAGACCTTCACCTAGGTATGTGGATTACCTTCTACTTACTGTGTCGATGATACTGCCCCCTCTTCCATGCATTCCCTGGCGGTAGTTTATTTGATGCGGTTAAGAAGCAAATCCCATACTAATTTCCTATATCTGCAAGAGATTCCATCTTATGGCAATGTAACCGTGCCAAGCATGCACAAGACTATCTTTCGGCGTTACCCATTAGTGGGTTTAATCAATGCCTCAGACCTAGACAATTTAGAGCTGTGCTTTGTTATCGCCTTGGTATTCCTCTGTTTGTTGAGAATAGTTTATTCCCAAGTTGCAACAAATCTATGGACATTTTTGGAGATCATGCGCTTCACTGTGCTAGGGGTATTGTCTATCAGTTTTGACATGATGTTGTTCGGGATGTTATCATTGACATTTATTACAAAGCTAATGTGCATGCGCGCAAGGAGGTTTCTCTTGGTCTTTGGACGGATGATGACAAAGATCTAAAGCCAGCTGATATCCTTGTTCTTAACTTGTATGGATGTTACAGGTGTCTCTCCATTCACTGGTGATGGTGTCCGCTCTTTTATCCCTCGTAAGGCTACTTCTGGTGTGGTTTCACGTAAACGTACTAAATACCCGGACAAATGTGCTGCACATGGATATGGTTTGGGTGTTCTAGCTTTCTCTACCTTAGGGGAACTTGGTGAGGATACTCTGGTTTTTTTCAAGCATCTAAAGAATTGTTTAGTTAGCAATGACGCTAGTAGCGGCTTAAGTAGTTTCATGTTTATAGATTAGGTGTTGCAATTCAAAGGGGAGTTGGATCCCAGCTTGTTGCTAGGTTACCAACCAAAAGCTTTGTATGACTTTTTTTGTATTATTATTTTAAAAAAAATTAATTAAAGTAAAATATAATAAAATAACAAAACAAAAACATTTTTGTTTTATAATTACCTATCGAGATAGGTACATATTGATGCACCAACTAGTTTTACTCTTAACCTAGTTAAGTTGTATATTGGCCCACTAAATACTCAGAATCATGTAATGATCTGTTTGGTACAATATAATATAAAGAGGTAGTCTAGCCACAGGGATCAAGGGCTGCATTCAAAAGCTTGGTGTTTGGTATGGGCTCAATGACACAACATAGCAACCACCCGCAATTCATTTCTTGAAGCGCGTTGAATTCCCACATCATTGGTTATTTCCCTATTATTACTTTTTAGTACGAGGCAGTAATACTTGGAATGTTGAGTTATTGAATGATTTATTTGATAGTAACATTGTTAGAGAAATCTGTAAAATTAGAGTTCTTATTAGAGGAGAAGATAGGCTTGTACGAAATCCCTCTACTAATAGTTTATTCACGGTGAAAAGTGTTTACAAAGTAGCTGATGTTGCAGGTAACACACAACAAAGTGTACGAGGAGCTTAGATCTTTTCTTTGGGAGAGATTTTGGAAGGAAAATCTTCCACCTAAGATCTTACACATGCTTTGGAGATGTTTGCAGAATGTCTTCCTCTTAGGGATAGAATATCTAGATTTGTGAATGTTGTATACTCTAAATCTGCACTATGTGATGTTGTTGTTGAATCTTATGACTACTTGTTTTAAAATTGTACTATTGCTAGACAGATATGGACTAGGGTGGATAATACATTCTTGAACTTGTTCGACAGTATGGTGTTAAGGGAATGGATTATAGGGTGGTTTGATTCTACTTTGAGCAACAATAGGATTGAAATGGTTTTAGTTGCAGGATACACACAATGTGGCAAATTTGGAAATTGAGGTGAACTGTTATTTTTGATAATGTGAATGTGCAGGTTGAGAGGGTGGTATCCCTGCTTAAGAGGGATATTGTGGAATGGAAAGATAATAACAGGAGTCTGTCCTCAAGGTTGAGGCAGAATAACATAGTCAATGTAGTCCTTTCTTGGACAGTTCCACAAGTTGATTTCGTCAAAATTAATTTTGATGCATATTTTTATAAGGAGACTAAGAGTATGGCGTCCGGACTGATTGCTATTAATGATGCAAGTGAATTTTGAGGAGCGTGGAGCATCTTAGCAGTAGCGGAGGATGAAGAACAAGCATAATCAATAGCGGCGTATAAAGCTATAAAGTTGGAAATGAAGAATCAGATTTTTAACCTACAGTTGGAAGGAGATAGATTGGATGTGGTTAGTGCAATAAAGGGAAAGGAATGGTCTATTAAGTGGACGACTAATCCTATAATAGGGGATTGTCTTGAACTTCTTAAAGTTTTTAATAATGGGTCAATTTATCATGTTCTTAGAGAAACAAATAGTGTAGCCCATGAACTAGCGAAAGAAGCTAGTAGTAGCTCTATTAGTATTGCTTGAGAGTCAATTGCGCCTCAGTGGCTAGAGTCTCTTATTTTTATTGGAGAAAAAAATATGTATAAACATTTAAATTTAATGCTATACTTAATTTATTCCGACTTTTTTTTTCTATTATTATTTGTAAAAAAATTGACAATTTTGATATTGGATCTCCTGCAATAGAGATATGGATGTTTATGGTGATCACACGCTTCATTGTGCTAGTGAGGTTGGTCTTAAGTTTCACCATGATTTTATTAGAGATACTTTGCGGATATTTGTTATCGTGCTAGTGTACCTTCTAAAGTTGAAGCAACTTTGGAGTTCTTTTCTCGTGATGATGGTGATTCTAGACCGGAAGATATCTTGGTCTACAATGGGAGGAGGGGCGCGATACTTGTTTTGATGTGGCTAGAGCTTCTCCTTTTGCTGGGGTGGTGTGCAAGCCTTTACACCGGGCCTTTCCTTGGCTAAAGTTATTGAGCGCAAGCGGGTCAAATATTTTGATGCATATAGTGCTAATGGTTATAGTTTTGGTATATTAGCTTTTACTACTTTGGGTAAACTTGGTATTGAAACTATCGAGCTTTTGAAAAGGTTGAAGACTTACACGGCTATGCATGATGTAAATATAAATATTGGTAATTTTCTTTTTATTATAATAGGTTTAGCTATTCAAAAAGGTGTTGGAGCCAACTTGTTGCCAGGCTTCCAACAAGTTTCTTGTAAAAACAATTTCTTTTTTTTCTTAGTAATTAATTTCTTAATAAATTTGTAAAATAAAATAAAAACAAAATTATATGTGTTATCGTACTGGTGTGCCTGCGAGGAAGGAGGCGGTTCTTGGTTTTCTTGCGCATGATGGTACGGCTTTGAGGCCTGCGGACATCCTGGTTTATAATTGGGATAATGGTCGTGATACGTGTATAGATGTTACAGGTGTCTCTCCCTTCATTAGAAGTGGGGTTCGTTCCTTCAGTCCGGGCCAAGCTATCAATGGTGTTGTTGCTCGTAAGCAAGCCAAGTATCTTGATAAGTGTAATGCAAGGTTATAATTTTGGTACATTGGCTTTTACTACCCTTGGTGAGTTAGGCCACTGAACCATTGATTTTCTGAAGAGGTTGCGTAATTTTACGGCTAGTCATGATGCTAACGTTCGTGTTGGGAATTTTCTCTTTCATAGGATTGGTGTGGTTATTCAAAAGGGGGTTGGAGCTCAGCTTGTAGCGAAACTCCCAACCAATTTCTTGAAAGAACCTGATTTTGATTGAGTTGTAATTACTGAACAAAAGTTTATTGTATTATTGCACTGTTTATGCATCTATTTTGAGTTGTATTGTTGTTTAAAAATAAAAATAAAAATAAAAATTGTTTTGATATAATTTTCCATTACATTTTTTTAACTATTGTTTCTACCCCACTCGGTTTTGAGTCTGCATGTAATGCTAGCTTTGCCATCTACTTTTTTGCAACAGAATAAACAATGGAGACTAAGATTAAGTCTTATGGGCTAGATTGGAGGTGCTAGATTAGCACTTAAGTATTGTAATTCAAAAAAAAAGTGTAACAAAAAAGTTAACACTAGTTCTCTCTCCTACCAGTTGCTAGCATGTGAGCTAGCATGCTCATTAGTTACGCTGAATGATTCAGCGCTTGAAAAACCACATTTTCGCGGAATGGTTCAGCACTGAGAGATTTATTTTTGATCTGACGGCTGAGATTGGTTGCGCTGACGTGGACTGCTAATCTAGCTGCTAGATTAGCACTCCCATAAGACTTAGGAGGTAGTCCTGACTGCTAATCTAGCTGCTAGACTAGCACCCCCATAAGACTTAGTCTAAGTAACTTTGTAGATTGATTTTTAGAGATATATGATTTCCCTTGTGGAATTTATACGAACCTGAAAGTGGAATATTGTTAACGGGAGTAGACCAGGCCAGCCTGAAGCACCATTGTTTTGGTTACAAGTATACTACTGAATCGCAGTAAAGATCTAAGTTTTATAGTTAACATGCTCATTAGCCATTCTTGTATACAATTCCATCATAACGTTTTGTGTGTCGTTAACTATTGTTATACATATTGCCCTCTCGTGTTGTAAGAAGAACCAGAAAATCGAAAAGCTAAATTTCGAAGAAACATTTAGATTTCCAAACTTTTAACGCCAAAAGATTAATACCGAGTCGTTGTTATAAAGACATACATGGGATTTTTAAATGTCTTAAATATCACAAGAGAAATCAGATGCGGATAACTGCACAAGTGACCGTATGCAAGGCAGCAAGTGAGGCCTCATGGACAATTGAGGCACATAATAACCAACTTATGTGTACACTAAGCAGCCTTGGCAACAAAGGAAAGCTACCAAAATGCCAAGAATGGCTCCAGCGAGTACCTGTGATGGGGTGTGACCAAGAAGTTCCTTTAGCTTTCGTTGACTTATATAGGATGCCCTTGAAACAAGTCCTCAATGATAACATTCAAAACCTGTTGACAAAATGGAGGAAAAATAATTTAATACTACAGCAGAGAAGCATTGCAACATACCGACCACAGATATTTCGAAAAGAAAAATCTTCTGATAAAATGAAATCCAGAAAAAATAAGTTTGATTTTGCTAACTTAATGCTGACACGGGTGACAGATGGTGAACAAATTGAACTACTGTATAAACATTTAAGATGAGAGAGTACTCAAACTTAGAACCACTGAACAAATAAATAAAAACTGTGAACAGTAGAAAGGAAGTAGGTAGAAATTGTCTAATTGCTGACAGTTTTTGACCTTTTATTTATTATATGTCAAACCACTATGTAAAATCTGAACTTGCATCTGCAATCTGCATGCATGCAAACCAATTGCTAAGGATGATGATCGGCTGTAAGCATGAGCAGACCTACCATAACAACATTTTAGAGTGCATAAGATACAACAAACAGCTATAAATCAACTCAAGCTACAGATTCCAGCCTCTTTTTGCAGCTAAAGAACCTCCCTAACAGTAGAGATGAAGAACGACTACTTATCAACACGACAGGAAAATCTCAGCTGAATCGGAAGGAACAAAACAGAATTTCAGATCTCAAAAATTAAAAAAGAAAGAAATTATATCCATCTTCAAACATTTATGAAGAGTTTTTAGTTTGCCGTTTTACTCTAATTTGAAATTGGTTACAGAAATTGTTCAAAAGAAATACTATTAAAGACTCGGGAGATTTTCCCCGAACTGTAGTATATAACAACATGACAGGCAATGGAATCCTTCTTTCCTAATATATATAAAAAGAATCTTGGGAGGGCGACAAACAGGAGCATTCAAATCAGAAATGTCAAATATGTGATATTAAAAAGAAAGGCAACGGACATCGAGATTAGCTGCAAAACAAAAAGTTACAAGCTTCACCCTTTAAAAGACCAAGACCACGAGTTCAATAACTCTCAACCTTCGACCAGGGATCATTTCATGCCTAACACAAGATATTTTAATTAAACCACAACAATTATTTTCTTCTTGATAAGCATTACTAAACTTTCTCCCTCGAGACATCCAAAAGAATACAATTGGAGAAATTTAATGGAAAAGATCCCTAATCTATTTGAGTAGGTGATTAGACTTTAACATGTAATAGGTGGGAAGAAAAGATAGTATCCTAAAACCTTAAAAATCATCAAAGCACCTATTCACAACCTTGACTAAAGCTGCTAGCTAGATTCCTCGTACAAGATTTATGAACCCTCAACAAACTCCCACTGAGACACAGCCAAATCAACATTGATGGTAGTTGACATATTAATACAACCATAACAATTAACAGAACATAGATTAGCAATCAACAACTCAACCAAGCAACAACCTATACCCGTATCTAATTAGTCAAACAAAAAATCACCTCCAACGAACAAACTATAACCGCAAACCTGGTAAGTAATAACTAACAAAATAACACAACTGTTTAAGGTCGCCACCAGATCTAATAGCTTTTCTTCTAACAATCTGGCAAAATGAGTGTCAAAGGTATTCCAGTAAGGGCATGTTCAAAGTACCATTCCAGATATTGGCTCATTGCATAACCCTATCAGGCACTGCCAGCTGCTCATGAGTCATGAACTATATCTACAGCTATAAATCTTAATTCCAAATCAGAAGATTCAAACACTTAAAGAAAAGGATAAGCATACCATAAAGAATCGGTGTATACCTGTGCTTGCATACCAGCATGACGTCTAACTCCAATAGCATCATACATAACAATGAGACTAAAACCCAAACAAACAGGAAACAAAGAATCTGCTACACCATGACAAAGTGCTACTGATGTAGTAAGAGCTGTACAAAGTGCTGAATGTGAAGAGGGCATCCCACCAGAAGCAAATAAAACTCTAAAATCCCATTTCCTATCAAAACAGAAATTTATAAACATCTTCATAGATTGAGCTATTACCCAAGCAAACATGCTTGATACAAATGTTGGGTTTCCTGATAATGTCTTTACAAATGGACTTATTCGTACTTTAGCACTTGTAGTCACACTTAGTAGTGCCATTCCAATTCCTCCATTCTGTAAATACTCCAAACCTTTCTCTCTCTTTAAACTTTCATCAGTTTCTTCCACCCATAAATTCCATTTTTCTTCTGAACTTCTGAACACAGCAATAGCCCATTTTAAAATTGGAGCTAAAACCCAGGAAGGGTTACTTCTCAGACATTTATTAGACTTGTTTTTCAGGGCTTTCGAATTTAAAGGTAGTTTACATGATGAAACTGATGAGATTTCATAGTAATTATTTCTTGATTTATTAGTACCACTAATACGATTGAAATTTGATAATGAAAAGGGGTTACTATTAAGAAATATGATTCTACGATTCTGAAGATTAAGAAATGGAACCCTAATCGAGGGTGTAAGAAAAGCTATGGAGTTCATGAGAAAAGAAATCTTCTCTGGTTTGCCCCAATCAGCATAGCTGAGACATAAACTCAAAAAGAAAATGGATTAGCCACTAATGATGGCCTGGAACCGCTGTTCTTGTAGTAAGTATTAGTATGTCTTGGTCGATTATACCTTGACATATCTTCAGTTGAGCTAGTATATTACTTTTATACCGTAATTGATTCCGGCACTCATAGAAACGGATCCCACATAATTCTAACTCTTTTAGTATGACGAGGCACAAAACCACATAACACCCCGTAACTTTTTTTTTTTTAAACACACCACACCCCATTTTATATATAATAACAGAGTTTTTTTTGTGAGCGTTCTCATTTACCGGAACTCTACGTTAATTCTCACTCCACGTTAATTCTTGCTTCTGGTTGATTATGTCCCCACCATTTTGATTTTTTTAGGTAACTTAATAAAATCTTTAACAAAAAAATCTAAAAGAATATTTTCTTTACCCCACAATATATATTTTTCCTAATTTAGTTATATCTAACAAAATATTAAAATTACCAAATACGTGAAAAATCATAATTAAATCCTAAAATAAACTCAAAAAAATTGTCTAGAATATATTTAACTTTTTTTTTTTTTGAGTACAAAAATATTTCTATTGTAAAAATTAATCATTGACTTACAAAAGAGGTTTTAGTTGGTAGCCGAGCAACAAGCTGAGCATCAACCCCTTTTTGAATAGCAACACCTAATCTGTGGAAAATAAAACTACCGAGACCACTACTAACGTCATGACTAACTAAACAATTCTTCATACGTTTGAAAAAAGAAATTGTGTCCTCACTAAGTTCTCATAAAGTAGTAAAGGCTAGCACTCCCAAACCATAACCGTGCGAAGTACACTCATTCAAATATTTTGAACGTTTACGCGAGATAGCTTTGGCGATGGCTTGGCCTGGGACAAACGTACGAACACCATCACCAGTGAAGGGGGAGACTCCTGTGACATCCATACACACATCTTGGCCATTTTCCCAGTTAGGAACAAGGATGTCCGCCGGGCGCAAATCCTTGTTATTCTCAGACAAAAAACCCAAAGCAACTTCCTTGCGAGCGGGCACGCCAGCTTTGAAGAAAATATTCGCGATTACATCACGTACCAAGTCATGACGGAACTTCAGACCAACATCATTAGCACAGTGAAGCGCGTGATCACCAAAGATATCCATAGGATTATTGCAACAAGCACATAATCCATCCTCAACAAATAGTGGGATACCAAGACGATAACAAACTACTGCTCTGAACTGTCTGGGGCCAAGGCACTGGCCTAAACCGCTGATCGGGACAGCCAAAATATAGTCTTGAGCATGTTTGATCTGATTGCATTGCCAAAGAACGGAGTCTCTTGCAGATAAAGTAAATTGGACGGGGATTTGCTTCTTAACCGCATCAAAATAAGTAACTGTCAGGGAGTGCATAGATGTGGGGGGGGGGGGGGGGGGGCAGTGTCATTGACGCAATAATTAGGAGGCAAACCACATACATGAATAAAGTTCTGAAGAGCCAACTGATATGTATCACCATTATCTGTTGAGAACGAGCTACCAAGTATCGTCTTCTACACCGAAGCAGTCTGACTATGTAATTGTAATAGTGATATTTAACATTAAAATGCACAAATAATTAAAATCACATCAAAAAAATGTATTATTCATCATGATTTCATGAAAAAATTAAATTGACCATAAAATTTTTAAAGAAAATAATGTTTGATACCCAATGTCCAATTAAAATTAAATTAAACTAATCCTGATTACAATTCCAAAGTTAATATTTAAACTAATTCTGGTTAAAAACCACTCTTCAAGCTTACACAATGATTAAAATTTAAAATAAAAATACCTGGAGTTGTGGATGGTTATCTGATGATCAAAGTATAGTTCTCCAGCCGCAGGAAATCCTGTGGAATAGTTAAAATATAAAATCATTGAAAGGAATAAGAAAATTAAGCAAAACTTTAAACATCAATCCTAAGCAACAACAACAACAACAAAATTATGGGGGAAAACAACATTACGAGTTCCATATTATTTTTTTCTTAATATTATCCATTCCAAAAATAAATATAATAATAACTATTCCTAGATGTGCATGATATTCTTAAGATTCTTTTATTGACAAAAATAAATCGGGCTAACCAAAACCGTAAAACTATAGATTTCCATTATTATTTTCTTTTCCTTTCCATAAAAAATTACAAAAAATTAGACATGTGAAAACATACTTAATATTTTTATTTATTTTTTGCAAAAGTAAAAAATATTTTTCCAAAAATATGAAAACTTTCGATATTCTTAGTTATGGATTTATGTTATTTCCAAACAAAGACTTTATGGAAATTGTGGGTTGTCTCTCAATATAAAGCATTCGATGCAAAAAAACCAAACCCTATTTTTGACGATGCTTCTTTTCCTGATTTTTTTTTTTGTTCATGAGGTTGATGATTTTTTTTCTGATCGATTTTGGCTTTTTTTTTTGCAGGTACCCTCAATAATTCACCTATTATAAACTTTTTTTGCTCGATCATGCACATGTTCATACATCAAGCAGTATCAAGGTATAAACTCATTAATTATTGATTATCTTTCTTTGGAAGCAATTCCTGCAATCAAACGCCATCATTGTTTTTCGTTCTGCGGGTCTTATCGATGCATCAAAACGAGTTTTGGACTATTATCGTTGTTTATTAGTTTACGTTGTCACTGCTTCATTTGTTGCTAAATCAGGAAAAAAAGGTTCGTTCAATTTGCACTGGTCGTTTCTTATGATTGTATATGTTTATTTTCTCTTTTTACGTTTTTGTATTGTTGGTCGACTAAAATCAACGTAACAAAAAAATCAAGGTAACAAAAGTGAACACAAACTTGAACACGAGGGTGTTTTTCCGTTTTTTTTATGTCTCTATGAAACTGCCTTTGCGCAATATCGAAAGGTGTCAGGTATTTGATCCTGCAAATCTACTTTCTTTAATTCATGTTTTTTAGCTATTTTCTTTAGATTCTCTTATTTGATAGTATTTATTTATTTATTTTTTATGCAGTACCCTCTTCAATCTCTTCAGTGTTGATGATGTGGAATCTTTTTTCCTTCTGTTTGATTATGCAGTTCTACATCTCTATTGTGTTACGTTTTTTGTTATTCCTAAAGGTTTATTTATTTATTTTTATATTTGTTGTGGAGGGAGGATCCCTTTACATGGCTATTAGCACATTATCTCACATTTTTCATGACCTTTTTCTGAATAAAAACCAAACGATACCGTATTTGAAGCTAAGATTTTGGGGATATGTTCTTCTTATATATATATACATACCCACCAAAAATGAGTACATTCCGAAATGTATAACTTTAACATCTACTACTTCGAAACCCAACCGTCGAAAGTCGACAAATTCTCAACCGTTTAAATTAAGATTGATAGATGATGAGGTTATACGTTTCGG
The DNA here is from genome assembly GCA_023529315.1 of Papaver bracteatum. Taxonomy (NCBI): domain Eukaryota; kingdom Viridiplantae; phylum Streptophyta; class Magnoliopsida; order Ranunculales; family Papaveraceae; genus Papaver; species Papaver bracteatum. Next base: position 2,228,380 of record JAJJWX010002107.1, on the reverse strand, counting down.
AATGTGCTCATTTTTGGTGGGTATGTAGATTCTAATAAGAAGAACATATCTCCAAAATCTTAGCTTCAAATACGGTATTGTTTGGTTTTTATTCAGAAAAAGGTCATGAAAAATGTGAGATAATGTGCTAATAGCCATGTAAAGGGATCCTCCCTCTTTGTTGTGAGGTTAAATGTTGATTTTCTTTTTTTGATTGGCAAGGTTAAATGTTAATGGAGCAGGTTATTTATCAGGGTACGAGATGCAATTTGATATCAAGTACGTATACTTTGATATGTTTTAGTGATCGTATGTACTTTATTTGTTTATTCTTAACATGGAAGGTCGTTAAGATTGGTCTTATTGGTTAAGTTGGATTTGTATCGGAGCGAAACAATGAAAGGCGTTGTGCACTTTTCGTAGATATTAAACTATTTTCAGCTCTCACGGTTTGTGTAATGTACATATCTCCGTCTCAGCTCAATTGGAGCTCCATTGGTAGAGCACGTGGCGTGTCACCCTGAGGATGTGGGTTTGATTCCCACAGATGGAAACCAACATAGTCAGCTAATCAACTATCAGTTCGGCATTAGCACAGTTACTCCATATGTAGGTAATCATTGAAACGCATGCAACCCAGGCTCTGACAATTCTATTTGTGGTTGACGAACTGAACAAGGACAAAAAAATTGTTTTAGTTTTCTCTGTTCTTTGCTCACTATTTCTGACTGCAAACTAAAAAATCACTTTTAAACTTGATGTACGTGAGATGAAACTGATTAACTAGGAGAGGGTGAAGATAATGCAAGGATCCTAAAGCTTAGATTTCTGAACTCTTTATGTATCTTGAACTCAAACATCTCGACTGAATCTAAGTTAGACAAACATTTTATAATTTACGTGGGATTAGGTGGGTGGTCCCGTTTACTATCAAACTTATGCACGTTCCATTATGTGTTATCAAGGTCATTAAATTTCGAGAATTATAATTCACAAACAAAAGTTATAATAAGTCGGAGATCGTGGACATGATTGATAAAGTGATAATCTTTTGTGTTTTATGTCTTATTCGAGTTGTATCATATCACTGCTCCATTGGTACTTATTATTGTTGAGATGCATATTCATAATTATTTAGATTATGATGCAAAACGGAGCTAATAGTTTCTCAACTTTACCTCGCCCGTTTATATTACCATATTTTGATTTGTATTAATGTATTATGTTCTCATTTTTTGTTAAAGTTGGCTTATGAAAATTCTGGTGAGGAAAACTGGACAAGTGACACTTGCGAAAGTAATTGATAGTTATGTTTTTGTTGTCGATGCACTGAATTTGTTATTTCTCGATTTTAGTGGATGTTTTCCAAGGGACTTCATATTGATCAAGAAAACAACAGTAGCAGGCACCTCATGGGAAACGATTAATACTAACTGAATTACATTATTCTTTATATATGTATTTCAAGTTTTGTTTTCGGGTATGAATTGAAGGAATAATATGCTTTCTGGTAAGAATCCTAGGAATGACCACGTTATTGTAAAGTACAAGGAAATATTTGCTAACATATGAACAAAAAAGTTCCGATACGGAAAGATTCCAACATTCTATATTATGGAAACTTTGGATGAACTGGGGAAAGTAGCACGAAAAGAAAAACACAAAGAAATGCATTCAAGAGAATCCACCGTTGCGTAGACAATCAATAATAGCATGTAGTATTCTTTTTTTCCTTTTTTATCAAAGAACTGCACCCACTTGGGGAGTATCTGCATGTTATAAATATGAGGGGGGATTCCCTCACACTTTTAAATTCACACTATCTCACACTTTTGGCGAATTTTTTTCTGAAGCTAATGTTTTGAGAATATGCTCTTCTTACAAGGTTTTACCTACCCATAAAAATGAGAAAATTTCGAAATACCAAACCTCGCCATCTACCGATCTTAATTTTAACGGTTGAAAATTAGTTAATCTTTGACGGAGTTATACCTTTCAGTATGTAGATCTTGATAAGAGAAACATATCCTCTAAATATTAGCTTCAAAAATTAGTACTCCCTCTGTTCCAATTTAGTTGACGTTTTAGGTTTTTTTTTGTGTTCCAAAAATAAATGAGAGTTTGAGTATTCTTCTCAAATTCTTACTAATTTACCCCTGCTTTGGAATCGCACCTTAACATTAATTCTCATTGTAATCATCAAATAGGGTAATTAATTGAATTTTTAAATATATTACATGGAGGATATATACTCCATTTTTGTTAATTATTTACTAAAAACTAGGTGTTTTAAACTTTTAAGAAGGTATTAATATGGGTGAATTTGGAAAAAAAAATACTTTCTTTGTTATTTCTTAATATGTGTGAAAAACCCTACAACATCAACTAAAACGGAACGGAGGAAGTATCAAATATGTGAGATAGTGTAAAAATAAAAGTGCGAAAGGATCCGCCCTCTATAAATATTTACACTTAATAAATATAAAATAATATTAATCGAGTGCATAATTTACAGGTACACATATAAACTAATTGCATAGAGGTCATTAATAAATGTGTATTTCACGGGTCTATGTCTTATATAGTTTCCCGACACAAATCCATATCCCATATATCCACTAATTCGTGTTGTTCTCTAGAAATGTCAGTATGAAAATTACCTAATGTTGCACTTCACCGATCAAAATGGTCATCAAAAACAATAAAAATATTCCATTTCGTATATTCAATTTTAATAAATCAGAAGTTATTTCAGATTTTCAATGTATTACAGACAGTCTTTTGTAATTATCTTTATATTTGTTCCAAATTTGTATCTGGCTTTATTTTCTCTATGTTACTTAAATTTTAATTTATTATATATTTGATGAAGCATATAAAAATAGTTTTTGGTTTGCATAGAGAAAAGGAAATCAAAAGAAGACAATCAAGCTACCGAAAATGATGCGCCTGATATCCAACTTATCGTAATAAAATACCAACATAATCACATGACATAACTAAGATGAAAGAACTTATAAAAAATCGAGCGGCCAAATAATTATCCTTTGGGAATATAATGTATCGCGATCTTGAAGTAAATGCATACACTGATTGAGTGAAACAAAAATAACAAGAGTATACAATAAAAACAAAACCATCATTTTGAAAATTTAAATAATACTAAAATTTGGAGAATAATGGAACCACATAACTTTTAATCGATTTGTGAAACTGAAATAACTGTTGCAAGTTTTGAAGATATTGCACAACAAGAAATGACTTTATGAACTGTGAATATTTGTATCAACTTTTTTTATTTATCTATTAAATATTTTGATAGTTTTTAGGGTCACAAGTTTATTGAATTTTTATTAGTTGTTTATTGATTTGTTAAATATGAATCCTTCAAAACTTTCACGAGGAAAAGCCAGACCCGTGCGTAGCACGGGTGAAAAACTAGTAAAATTAACACAAAATAAAATTACAAACGTCACTTCTTTCTCCAACAAGGATACCAAGAAACGAGGAATAGAAAACCAACTTGTGTTCAGAGAGGTAGTTCGAGCCCGACGTGCAAGTCGGTCGGCTATTTTATTCTTACAACGCTTAATATAAACAACCTTATAACTAAAAACACTTGAAAGAGAAATCTGACAATCTTGTAATAGTTCACTGCAACGCCAATCTACTTCGTTCTTGCCTTCATTAAAAAAATCCACCAACTGAAGAAAATCGCTAATAAACAGAACTTTAGAGAGATTCATCTCTTTTTCTCAAGAGATGGCCAAAAACAGGGTTGCTGCCTCAGCTCCAACAGCACCTGCAATCACTCCGAAGTCTGCTCTTGCTTGCATTACTCCTCTTTCATTATTACAGAGGACAATACCAATACCCATACCAAAGTTTTTAAAAGACCCGTCAACAAACATGAAATGATCCACCGACTAAACTGGAGTTTTGACATCAACTCGACCAAAAGTTTTTGGCATATGAGGCGTAATATAAGTGTTTATCAGCCTTTTAGCATCCATAATAACTAGTAAGTATATGCTAGTGATAAGGTTTTGATGGGGAACTTTTTTTTTTTAAGGAAACATATATTAACATTAGCTAACATGTACATAGTCTGATTACCGATTTTACATATCTTATCAACTGTGGCACCAATGCTCCAAGTAATTTTTTGCGCAACTATAACCCGACAACACTGTGGTTCAGTGATCTCTTATCACCCACTAGCACTTCAGTCTTATAAGTTTGTGTTGAGATTATTAGTCCCACATTGTTTGGGCAATCTAAGATCCTACGGTTTATAATCCTTATGGCCTCTACACTCATTGCCATTTGGTTTTGAGTTTGATGCCCATATTCTAACATGGTATCAGAGCAGGCTATTTGTGACAAGTCATTTGACCGCGCATTTACTCCGCGTCACCGGATTTAATTGTCCATGTGTTAGACCCAACTATGCTACACGTGAGGGGGCATGTTGAGATTATTAGTCCCACATTTTCTGGGCAATCTAAGATCTTGCGGTTTATAATCCTTAGGGCCTCTCCACTCATTGCCAATTGGCTTTGAGTTGGATGCCCATATTCTAACAGTTTTCACTTTTTCAAACAACAACATTACCCTGATTTATACAGCGGAAGACTTCCTTAAATTTTCCATTTTGTTTCACTCGCAGTCCATACTATAAAGAGGAGTTAATGTCATGCTTATGCTTCACATAAATTGGGGAGTACTTTTGAATCAATAGAACACCAAGGTAATATCTAAAACAACAAATTCACTTTCATCAGCTTAATGGGAAGATTACAAAATTGTGTCCAACCAATGGACTTACAAGCTTATTTTCTAACTATAAGCCTAAAACACACTCTCTACAGTATTGTGCCGTATCAACACTTGAAAACCTGCACTTGTAGAGGTTCTCTGGCCTATTTAAATTCCAATAACCAGGCCAATCCATGTGCAACCAAGTACACATTCTATGAACAGTCATTTGTCCATAGGTAGTTATCCTAACCACAACAATGCCTTTATAACTGCTAGCTTTTGTGTTGGCTTGTAGAATTATGCAACACTTGTCTTGAACGGTTAGGGAATGCCAAACTTAGACATAAAGCCTCTTTGTAACCGTCTCAATGCACTTCTTTGCTCTGGCATGCGTGTGATGCACACACCACTCGTAACTGACATCTTGAACCAATATCCAACAAACATTGCGCTGCACTCAACTTGGTCTAAGACAATATACAGCTATGGTGGCGCTACATCAACTTGGCCTCTGCCAATATATAAATATGATTGGCTACATTTATCCTGGCCATGTACTTAGATAATTTGGATGCCAACATCCGAGTAAAGTCATGCCAATCAAGTATTTCCTTGATGCTTAGTTCAGCTTCATACTTTAGGTGTATCACTTGCATTCCTTTTGCCGAGCAATAGACAACAATGTTGCATTTGGAAACGCCATTGCTGCATATGCATTGTCCAAGCCTTGACCAACGCTTAGGACAGTGCCTAATTCATTTCATGACTTGCATTTCATGTTTCATTCCTTTCTTGAGATGGGCTAACTCTGAATCAAGGATATGCAACATTATCGCATAATATTGCATATGTTGAGTAGCCTTTCTTGTCTCAGACATAATGGCGTTATACTGTCGGGTTATGCAGCTTCATTGGCCAGGTCATTGAGTTCATTGATGTGCCATCTTGACGCTTCACTGTTGGGACCGGTCATACCTATCCAGTCTTCTTTGTGTACAAGACTCATATTTATAGAGCTAAGAGACAGAAAATTCCTCATAATAAGTAACTTAGCTTGCCTATCTGCAAAAGCATTACATCGTCTATTTACATAAGAAAAAATAACAAGGAAAAAAATGATCGAGTTGTTGAGTAGTAAGCAAAAACTGGTGTACTCTCCAGTCAACAACAAAAAAGTTCTTCTTCATGGCTATAATTACACCATCGTTGTAAAAGTTAACTAAATCCTTGTCGAACTGTCTGAACCATTCTATTCTTCCTTAGATGCTATAGATTCTGCCTCGTCGAAACTTGAGCATAGTCAATTTTCTCCTTCAAATTCACACACACACAACCATATTGATTTAGTTGAATAATACCATAAACAAATTTCTTGGTGGTGAAATTAAACATTGCATCAAAGAAAACGTGCATAGTATGGGCATTAAAAGTAAGAGCAGAAAAGCGCCCTGAAAAACAATCACCCGGATGCCAGTATTCACATTTAGAAGCAGATGATTTGGGTATAGATAAATTTATAGGCCAACATTGTAAAGACTGTAGAACACTAAGTATAGAATGAATAAGAGTAATAGGCTTGGGTTTAACATTTTGGAAAACTACTTGACATCTATACTTCAAATAAACCATAAAACATAAGCAATCTTATTTGTTAAGTTTATCATGCAACAAGTTAACACACTAATCAACAAAAGAGATATTATGAGCTTGATAAAAGAAAAGGGATAAAGTGATACCTCTCCAAATTGCTTCAACAAACATACATTTAGTAAATAAATGATCTACGGATTCAACATCCAAGGACTGACATAAAGAACAAGCATTATCCATATTATTAAATCTCCGTAGAATGTGTTTAATAGGTAAACAACCAACTAACACTTTCCAAGAGAAATACTTAACTCTAGATATAACATTAAGATTCCAAATTTCATACTAGGCAATGTTTGTGGTAGTAGTAGATCTATTAGCAAGATAATTATAATTAAATTTAACAGATACCATGTTATTTTTAGTACCTATCCATTTAATTGGATTTGTTCTAGTTGAATCAGACTCAATAACCTTAAGAGAATCAATGGAGTTATTAGCAAACAAAGTATGTATTAAGGAAAATTCCACTTACTTTCCGCAGTAAGAATATCAGAGACTTTTGGGGTGTTGTTAACATCAACACCAGATTTCATAATGGGACAAGTATCATTTGGTAACCATTTATTAGTCCAAGTATGAATATTATGATCATAACCTGTGTCCCAGCAATGATTTAATTTAATCACCTCAATACCTCTGCAAATACTTGTATATACCCAAGACTTGACATATTTTTTCTTATAATGCATAAGATCAGTTTTCGGGAAGTATTTGCATTAAAAAAAAAACACCATAGCTGAACAGGACTAGTAATGAGTCTCCAAGCTAGATGGGTAAGTAAAACAAGATTAAACTTATGAGGATTTCGAAAACCTAAGCCTCCATCAGCCTTATTCTTACATATGAAACTTCATGCCTTAATATAGTTACCTTTTGAACCTTCTTTACGTTTCCACCAAAGTCTCTCTGCAATGCATTCAATCTATCTAAAGTTTTGTTAGGTAAAGAAAAACACATCATTTGACACATTGGCATTACACTAGTTACAAAAGTGATTAAAACAACTTTACCTGCTTGCTAACGCAGTTAAGCTTTCCATCCTTTATCCTTTGATATACCTTATCTAGCATATGTTGATAATTGAAACTTTTATATCTATTAAAAAATAAAGGAAGTGTCTGTTTTTCTAATCCTGCCGAATTTGAGTATTCTAGATAAAATTTTAAAATGTTTATTCAGAAAACCTTTACTAAAATAAACACCAGACTTTTGATAATTAACATTTTATCCAGAAGAACAACTAAAAAATGTTAAGAATATCTAATAAATTCCTAGTCTGAATTATACAAGCAGTTGTAAACAACAAAGTGTCATCCGCAAAAATATAATTGAGAAATCGAAGGACTCGAAGTAGTAACCTTAACACCAGTAACTAGTTTATTATGCTCAACATGCACAAGTAATTTAGATAGAGATTACGTACACAATATAAATATAGTAGGGGATAATGGATCCCCATGTTGAAATCCTCTAGCAGGAGAGAAAGTGTCACTAGGAGATCCATTAATTGGCACAGAATAAGTAACAGTGGAAATGCACATATATATCAAATTACAAAACTCATCAGATAAACCCATTAGTTCGAAAATATAAAAAATGAGTGACCATTCCATATGATCAAAAGTTTTGGAAAGGTCTAATTTGATAGTCATATGACCTGTTTTACGTTTACAAATTTTCATGGTGTGCAGAACTTCATGTGCAACTACTATATTATCTATAATTTGCTTATTATGTGTAAAATCAGATTGATTATGTGATATAAGACTATCTAAAAAGGTTTAGTACGATTAGCTAAGATTTTAGCAACAATCTTATAAGGAGCAATACTTAGACTAATAGAGTGAAAGTCACATGAGTTGTAGGAACTTGAACTTTTGGTATTAAATAAATAATCTTATGATTGACACTAGGGTCCAGACGCTTAGTTCTGAAAATTGCTTGACCCATTCAACCAAATCAGTTATAATGAGTTCCCAATCATACTGATAAAAACCAGTGGGGGAATCCATCAAGACCCAACACCCCCAAGAGTTCATCATAAATATAACTGATTTAATTTCATGATCATCGGGCATTTTACAAAGTAAAAGATTATCATCGGGTGTTAATATGTTAGTGAAAATATATTGAAATAAAGTACCTAAATGAGAATTAGCAGAAGTACTGATATTCCTAGAATGAGGAGTTATAATAGTACTAATCTGAGACTCGCCTTCAATACATAAACCAGATAAATCCCTTAAAGAGTAAACGTGATTAATTCTTCGCTTTTCAGATACATATTGATGGAAATGATGGAAAATCGAGTATTATGGTCTTGTTGTTTAATCCATTTTTCTTTAACATGGTGACTCCAATAAAAAAATTCAATAGCATACCAAAACTCAAGATCATTATAAAACATTCAAAGTAGAATTGGTTTCAACTAGGTGGTAAAGCATTTTGTAACTCAATAACAGTAAGAATATCAAATATATTTTTAAAAATGTTACCAAGTTCATGCTTATTCCAGTTTCTAAGAGTGAATGTAGTTGATATTTAGTATTAGTAAAACTGCAATGACCGTTATGGAAATAAAAAAATATATTTTTGAACAACAGAATCATAAGATCTGTGTTCCTTCCAACATCTCATATATCTCATAGGTTTAGAAGTTTTCTCACCCAAAATGAGTAGTTTCTAACATAATAGGGGCATAGTCAGAAACTACTCGGGGTGAGATGAGAGTTAAGAGAGTTAGGAAACAGTTCTAACCATTTATGATTGATAAAGACACGATCAATTCTTTCTTGAATATGAGCATGACCAGATCGTTTGTTAGTCTATGTAAAAGGAAAACCAGCAAAATTAAGATCAATTAAACCTAACTTCTGTATTTAACTATAAACGTAGAAATAACTACTAGATGTAATAGAATTGCCTCCCTCCTTTTCAGATTCATGCATAATGGAATTCATATCACCAATGATTTCCCAGGGAATATGCAAATCATTTGAAGAATAGATGAAATCCCATTTCCTAATTATTAATTATTTTTTTATTTGTCACGTAAACAAATTAATGATAGATTTTATACTCTTTATTTTATTTTTCTACTTGGACAACATGTCCAGAAAAACTAACAGGTAACTCTCACCATTCTAGTATAAACCCTACCAGTCAAATCATCGCTGAGCATATTTGTAATAGCATCTTGAGGATGATATATCCACATACCAACCATTTCCTTCGTCGCTCTTAATTTTGCAATAAAATCATCAACCGAATTTGCTTCTAGGTATCTCTTTACAAAGACATCATCTCCAAAACTTGTCTTCAATTCTTCAACGACCATCACCAGGCCTCGCAAAACCCATGGAGTTATATCTCATTATTGATATAGTTACATCACGTAAGTTGAATTACTCTCCACGCTAACTTTCTTCACACCCAACTATTTTGAAATTAACATTCCATCTCTTACAGCCCAAACATCCACCATATTACTTTTATTATTGAAAATATACTTAGCAAAACAAGCATGAAAAGCACCATCATCTCCACGAATTATTCCCTTTATTTTAACATCTTTATCATGATTGGAAGCCCCGTCACAATTTTGTTTGTAGTAACCTTGTCCCAGATAGAGCCACAAAACAATATTGTTAAAGCATAACTCGATTGGGACGCGGCTACGATATGGTCGGGCCACATCATACAAGTATTTGTCCCTTCTTATTTTCCTGACACATCTTTAAAATCATAACCGTTTGTTATGCTTTGTAGGGAGATTTATAGGGGGAAAGTTTTTACGAATAAGTAGTTAAAAGTAGTTTTATGTTTTTTTATGAGAAAAGGTAGGATACTTTTTACTTTAAAACTAACCTTTCAATACGTGTTGATAAGGGAAAAGGAACCACATACTTAGAGTATGTGGCCCAGCCATATCGTAGACGGGGCGGCTCGGTTGAATCCACCAAATGTTGGTATATCAAGTTTGGTTGTCATATTTTAGTATCAAAAACTCATCTAGAGTAGCTTGATTATTTACTTGAGTCAATTTCGTTTAGGTTAGACTAGAAAGTCTAGGAATATTGAGACTTGCAAGTATTACTCTGAAGATCTGAAGAATGTGAAGAAGTAACAACTGCAATGAAGACATCATCCTTCCACTTGAAGTTAGTAATATTGACTTGATCTTGTTTCCATTCCTAACGTATCTTTCAAGTCGCTTTATATTGAAAACATAACCTACGAAGCTATATTTATGACATTCTAGAGATTAGACTTGGTCATAACATTATGATCAAAGTATCAAGGAATTATGTTGAATTACAAAATATAACGCTTATCTTTTGAACTTCGTAAACACAACATCAACATAATCTATGTATTAGTTACTTGAGTATGTGTGGGATATAGGTGTAATTTCATCATAGGAAACTATGTATTATTACAATGGTATGAACTTGTTTTATAATAGAAAAGGAAATCATAAGTGTGTTGGTCCGGTTCTTCATTGAATAATATTTGAATGACCAATGCAAGATGACAAGGTAGAACAGTTCTTAAATTATGTTGATAATCAAGGTATAACCGGTCATAGCCTATATTGTGTGACATGGTGTAACCGATCCTAACTAGTTCTGGGAAGCAAGCTGTAACCGATCACAACCTACATTGGGAAGCAAGGCAACCTAATTTAGGAAGCATGGTGTAACATGTCACAAACTACATTGGGAAGTACAGTATAACCGATCACAACCTATATTGTGAGTCATGGTATAACCGGTACTAAGAGCAAAATTAAACCGAGTTTCCAAAGTTCACATATTTCTCTATGTTGTGTGTGAATTTGGAATTTGGGTTTCCTAAGATAGGAAACTTCTAGATGTCGACATTATCTGAACATGTGCATAACTCTTATCATTAATTGTTCAAAGATATTCCTTGATGTTCAAGGTGATCCCAAACCGAAATTTTGAAAAATATTTAATTATGATTTTCAAATATATATGTTTTAGTTGCCAGCAACTAAAGCATATCCTTTGGGAAAGGTTATTAGTTAATGTGCTAAACTAATAATATAATTTTTTTAAAAGAGATTTCGGAAATATTGTTTGTCATTTAATTGGAAATAAGAAATCAAAATTAGGTACTTTAATGCATATCTTGAGAATATTTTTGGTTTTGGATTTTACTTGTTGTCCAAACATCTTTGATCTATAAATACTTGAGTTTGCATTTCTTGCAAACTATCCTAAGATCCAGACAAACTTCATTCGTGTTGTTTCTGGTGGAGTCGTCTATTCGGAGAGGAAAGTAACCTAATTAAGCGAAATATCTTATGACCGCTCGTTTAAAGACTTTTGTGGTATCAAGAAGCTATATGAGCATTGTTGGTGGGAAACTAGATAATTTCGTTATTATTTAGTTTACAATTATTGATTTGATTGACTAACAGTTGTTGAAACTTTTATTGCACCTAGTTTGATTATTCTTGAGAGCCTTCTCTTCTGACATAAGGGTCACTCAAACTAGATCAAAGTATCAATGAGATCTTTAGAATTATTTGTTATATATAAAGACATCTTGTGATAATCCATTGTTAACAGACTTTGTTTTGTGTGTGATTGATTACAAGAGGATTCAAGTTTGTGTTGTGAAGGTTTCGAGAAGGCAATTGGAAATTTGAAGACAAGAAGATATTTTCTTATTAGTTTTCGTATCTTGTGAATTTTATGCACACATCTTGATCGGCTGGGATCCAACTAGATCTTGTTTATCTTTGTTAGACTTGTGATTATCTAGTTGTTAAGATCGATATCACTTTATAGTTACTCTTTGAGTTCTATATTGTTTGATTATAAATATGAGAATTGATTATTTCGGTAATTAAGTTACGGATTGATCTAACCAGACAAAAGAGTTTATTAAATTAAACAGAAGAGCCTTTGTTGACAACTCAAACATATCGTTCACCAAAGATTGAATAGAGTGGTTACCAAACAGTTCCATTCCTTTGTTGTTTGGAATACGATCAAAAGGAGTAAAGCAAGTTGGGATAGTGGTTTCTATCTTGAGATTCATGTGCGTAACCAAAAGATCGAAGATGCAGAGATACTGAGGAAACTAAGTAACTAGGGGTAGTTTACTTGGTCTCAGCTATACAAAGTTGGCTTTTGTTCTTTGTATATCAGCTTAATTCTAAGAGTATTCAAAACTGGACTAGGTCCTGGGGTTTTTCCACATTTTGCGGTTTCGAGAAGAAACCTACAATTAAAGGAGAATTGACTCTAGCAAACCAACTAGTACCACACAAGAGGTGTGGGGATCAGTTTTTCCCAGTTGCTAGACGTCTCTTTATATAGTTTTCAAATCAGGGTTTGCAATCCAAGTTACCTTGGTAACAAAGCATTCAATATTCACCGTTAGATGAAAAACCTGATTTATCTAAGCTAATATATTTCAACCGTTAGATTGAAACTTAGCCTGTCACACACACAAATGGAATGTATTTCATTTAGGTTTGAGTAACCATACCTAAACGTGTACATTAGTTGGTTCACAAATGGTTGACCAAGGGTTAGCCATATGAGTACTTTCATATCAACTGTATTCATCTTCTCATAACTAGTTCAAATGACTCATAAGAACTAGTTCAAGAGTTGTTCAATTGCAAGGAAATCGTATGTACTATATATGTCATGAACCTACATGAGGTAGACCACCTTGGTTATGGGCATGACTTATCTAGCTATGAGCTGGGTGCCGTTAGTAGTTCCACGTATTGTTAATCATGTGAGTGGATCGTGCTTTGCACGGTGGTTGTATGTCGTCCAGCTTATATACAGACTATTGTACTTCTTTGAGAACTAGCTAATGAAATGTAAAAACTTATCCCGTTCTCTAATTGCTCTGCAACTTCTCTGTGTAACAATGCCTTCTTCTTGTTATTTCCCTAATTCATCTAATTTTTCTCCTAATCCTTTATTTCCCTCTATCTATCCCAAATCATCTTTATCCTTAGAGACTTAAACTGTTCCTGATAATCCAAATTGCAGTGAATTCACTATAATTGGTATCAGAGCAGTCGATTCTGAGACTGCTACCATGGTTAATAAAGATGCAGTAGATAAAACTTCACAAATAGAAGAAGAAATTTCAAAGAAACGGGATTATTTTCGTAAGTTAAGGAGAGAAAATCACGACGAATCTTCACCGAAGTTTGAAAAGGCTTTTAATAGTCTATTCTGAAAAAAATCAGAACCAAAATGATACAGACTCCAATCAGGATACTAAGGTCATCATTGGTACCGGTATTGATTCTCAATTGGGTACTGATACAGGAATGGTGAGATCTGGATTTGAAAACAAAGGTTTAACTGAATACGAGTTTATTGAATTGAAGGTGCTCGAGGACAAAATCGATGAGGATTGGAAATCAATTCCACTTTATTCTAGTTCAACAGCAACAGTATTATCACAAAATCCTTCGACTCCTGGTGCAACAGATGGAGGTAAACTTCAATCTATACCCATAGTTGAATTCTCTTGTGTCAATAGATCTGGTGATGTTAATAAGGTTCAGAAATATAAGACACCTACAATGTTTTTGGACTACCAAGAAGGTAAACCATTCAATTCTGATAATGAATCATGTAATGATAATATGGGTTTTGGAATTAGAAGGGTTATAAATGATGAGATCAAGGATTTCAGCTCGTTTAAAAAGTTCAGTGGGATTGATTTTACTTCTCTAGCAAGAGAGGAAGATAATCACAAATATAAACTCAAATTTGATTTCTCTAATGTTGATAGATATGATGTTGTATATGGAGTTCGAGAATACAAGTTACTAGTGGTGAAGTTAGTTTCTCCTCATCAAATTCAGGAGGGTAAACCATTCCTTTCCTTTATTAGAACTGGCTAGGGATGTTTCTCTTCAATTCGAGAAGTCTAATTATCTGAGAAAGTTTTGTAAAATATTTTCACTCCCATTTATGGAGATATGTTTCAATGTTCATAAGGTATTATTCGTCGTCGAGGACAAACTGTGTAGTGGAACATGTTTTTGCTGTAGCTTGGATTTGGCTCGAACCTTATTTAATCCAGAAAAGTGGTTTGAAATGATCAATTCTCATTACAAAATCTGCAGTTTTCATTTCAGTTTTGGTATACTTATTTTAGGTTTGCTTGTTCTGAATGAGTTCATTTGAAAGCGTAGTTTCAGTACAAATTTTATTTCTGAGCCTCATTCTGAACTTGGGTACCATCTGGATTTGTTAATTAAGTATCCAATTGTGTTTGTATTTGTGAAAAATGGTGATGGTCAGATTGTTTGCAAGTTACCTGAAGAAATATTGCAGCTGATATATGGTTTACTTGAAATTTGTGAGGGTGTAATGCGCAGTTTGAGTAGTGGAAGGTGCCTCCATTGTAAACAGAACTTTGCTAGAAGAGTATTTGATAGAGAAAGATTACTGGGGTTGATTGTGAGGGGTACTAAATTCTTCCTTTTTACTCTTGATCCTTGTATGATTGTTTTTAAGGGGTCTAAGAAGATGGAAACACTCTCACCAATTAGTGTTATGCTTTTAGTGTGCAAACTGATCATTCAAAAGGAGTATCATTGTTGGTTTTTCTCATCTCAGTTTGGTTTCATTGTGCTCTCCCCTGGATTATGGAGTATGGGCAATAACAATGATAATGCATTGATTGCCACTGAATTACAACTTGGAGCACCCTGTTGTATTTGTTTTGATATCCTTATATGGTGTTTAAGTTGGAGTTTCAATGGTAATAAGGGTTCTATAAGGTTAAAGCTGAAATATGATTTATTCAATATGCTTGGTTGTGAAATAGGAATTCTGAGTAGTGCACACAATCTCTCTGATCAGCTGTGTGTTAGGTATGTCAGTATTCCGATACAACTAGGAGCTGGAGAGGGTTTCATAGAGATGGATTCTTCGCAGGTTGATGATGATAGTTGAGGAATCTTAGCTTGTGCTTCAGGTTTGACGACAGATTCTTCTTACCCCTTGTATTGCATGATGTTTATGAGTATTCCGTTTCTTAAAAATAAGTTTGAGAAGATTATTGCTGGTAGTGCTAGGCAGTTACTCTTGAGTGATAGAAGTAAGAGTGTCGACAAAAACTTAGTAGTGGGTCATGTAATAATCTCTGGACCGCTACAAGTGCTTCGGCTGTTATCTTTATACCAATGGCGTCATAGGAAAGTTGAACAAAATGTTGTTAAGGGTGCCGAGTTGAATAAGCAGGAACTCACGTTCAAGACTCAGTGCGAAATATTCATATTCATTTCAGACTCATCTGTTGCGGGTGAAGTAGGTTTGACTATGTTATAGTTTGCGTCTGGGTTGAGAATAGGTAATTTACTTCTCTTGTATTTCTGGTTATGCAAGTATGTTTCACCCTGTAGAGTTAAGTTTGAGGAGACTGTTCTGGTAGAGTGCGTGCAAACAAATCGTAACAAGATGGACATATATAGAAATCAAGTAATTGTTTCTCAGTGTGACCAGATAGTTTACAATCAAGATAGAGCTTGAGTTCATTAAAGGAAGTTTAATGTTGAAACTGTTTGAGCACAATACTTTTGGGTGGAAACGTCAAGTGATTGCTACCACAACACAGCGGCCTCTAACAGAACCTGTTTACCTTACTGCAAAATTTCGAAGACTGCCAACCACTTTAAATATGCTGCTTGACTTACATAACTCAGTTGTTGCTCATAGTAAAGCGCAGTTATTATTGTTTGTGAGCAATAAGAGTGCGGTCCAGAACTTGGAAATGGGTAGTTGTGCAACTCATAAACTGCTACTGTATAGACTGTTCCTTTGTGTCGCAGTCAACATTACAATTCTGGGGAGCTCTCCACATTTATTGGCACAACTGTAGAAGGGATAGAAAAGGTTGTCAACTCCATGGTTTCAATAGGTGCAAGTATAATTAAAGAAGATATGTAGCAGTTTAAAGGAATGATAGTTTGGCATAATAAGTTTAGCTCTGAAGAAGTGTCTCTTGCATTCCTCAACTGGTTGGCTGTACAATCTTGGCTGTATAAGTCGGTTTTATTCAGGGTGTTGGGATTTGCTTCGTTCTTCTCGGTTGTGTGCAGTACCACTAACATGAGTTGGATCAACTTGGTTCCAACAACTCAGATTGCAGCAATCCTCCTTATTACCAGGTATGCTGACTGTTTAAATGAACACATAGACACCATATGGCATTTATATCAGTTGTGCTCAGATTCTTATGGAGTCCTTGTACGAGAAAAAGACCTGAAGATTTACTTTCATGCCTCAATTGGTAAAGGAGATCTATTCTTAATGCTGGAATGTGCTTATACAGTCAGTAGCATGGCTACTAAGATCTATTCTTCAACTGATAATGAAATTCTACTTCTTATGTTCGGATGCACTTATACGGTCAGTAGCAGTTATCTTGTGGTTGTTACTTGTGATTGCAATGGAATCAGTAGCAAAGCTATTAAGGCCCACCAAGCTGTGAAGATGAAGATGGAGTTGTGCTTGCTTATTGAAAATTCCAGGAATGAGTTCAGTCTTTTATGGGCCTTGGTGTTGAAGTCTAGAAAAGCCCATCTCCTACCGTGTTCGGAAGCTGCAGAAATAATGTGTCCCTTCAACCGATCTTACTCTCCATCCTTGAGGACAATGATGATTTGGAGAGGTCGGTAGTTGTCATGAACCTGTCATGAACCTACATGAGGCAGACCACCTTGGTTATGGGCAGGACTTATCTAGCTATGAGCCGGGTGCCGTTAGTAGTTCCACATATTGTTAATCATGTGAGTGGCTCGTGCTTTGCATGGTGGTTGTATGTTGTCCATCTTATATACGGACTATTGTACTTCTTTGAGAACTAGCTAATGAAATGTAAAAACTTGTCTCCTTCTCTAATTGCTCTGCAACTTCTCTGTGTAACAATGTCTTTTTCTTGTTATTTCCCTAGTTTATCTAATTCTTCTCCTAATCCTCTATTTCCCTCTATCTATCCCAAACCATCTGACGTAGTGGAAGCGTATGTATTGGATCAAAGATCCGATAAAAGATAGAAACTAGTGTGAGATCAATTGATTCACAAAAGTAATGATAAAATAAAGATAATAAAAATAAAAGATAAATTTGATATTAATCAAATAATAATATTGGTTGTAGAAATTGTCTATCTCTACTATGCCTATGCCTTCTTATATAGGCTTCAAGGATTCTAAATATAATTAGGACTAGAAAAGGAAATCAAAGAAACTAGGATATAAATCTTAAACAAAGAAATAACCTAGTACTAGTAAAAGGAAATTCTGATAAGAACTATAATAGGAAATAGAGAACCAATGACTAGGATGTCCTACATCAGACCCCCCTTCTTGAAAAGAACTCGACCTCGAGTTCAGTATAGAGAAACAAAATGTCCTTGCCAGGATCATAGGGTCGGAAACGACGACGAAGATCGTCATCAATCAAATAGCTTGAGTTCGGTGTAAAAAGAAAAACACCTTTGCCACGATCATAAGGTCGAAAACGACAACTAAGACTGTTGTATGTTAAATACTCAAAGATCACTCGTGAAATTTCCGTCCTTGATAATTCGGCAGTTGGTTACTAATGTAATTCAACGTAAGACGCTCATCTTGACCCAAATTTTCGTACCCCTTCAACATATAATCATAGTCACTGCCAGCGTCGTAAGGTTGAAAACGACGAAGAAGATATTCATGTATCAGATAACTTAAGTTTGGTGGATGAAGAGTAACACCGTTACCGCCGGGGTCATATGGTCGAATGAAGTGACGAAGATCATCATGCCTACTTCGATCACATCTTATGTTTTTACTGTCGTGCACTTGATGTGTCAGGTCATTCTTGGTTTGTCTGTCCATATCTTGTTCCTTCGGATCTATATATGAGTCACAAAAACTTCCTTCAAGAACAGACAAAACATATCTCTTACATAAGAATAGTATGTCATCTTGAACAATCAAATTAACTGCATGTACTGCATTGGCCCAAATTATAGAAAACTTCCTCTTTAACCTTGCAATCTGCATGTTGAGAATAATATCAAATCTTGGTAAAAATGATGAGCTAACAATTGATGTTGACTGCAGTTTCACGAGGCAGTATGCCAACTTCTCTTGACACTTTGAATCAATAATAGTACTAGCTCCTTCCATGAAATTTAAATGCACTCGCCCAACAATTTTCATCAACCTTGAAACTCCATTCTCTTTAAACGGGCTGGTGACTTCTTTAGTGCACCTTGGAAAATCTGTCATTTCAGATGCTAAACCATTGGTAGACAACGATGATTGCTTGAGCTTTTCTAGAAGACCCTCCATTTCTGCTGGAACATTTCTTTCTTCATTTTTACTATTTGTTTACAAGTGTTGTTTCCGGAGCTTGTCCTCTAGAGTAGGAACTGATTGAAGAGTTTGTGCAAGTATAGAAGATTGCCTGGAGATTGCACTATTCCTCTCCTGGGTAGGTTTAGGCTTTCCCTTACTATGTGTAGCAACATACTGCATAATCCAAAAAGCTCTCATCTGACCATGGCTAGCCTTTTGCACATGCAGAAATATGACGTCAGCTCTCCCTTCTAATAGGCTACGATCAGTTTCCTTCCAATATATGAAGAATGCTAACTTAGCTTCATTATACATCGCAACCCAGTAAATGAAAATGTTCACAGACTTTCTAGAGATTGTAAACATTGCAACTAAAATCTTGGAACTCTTCCTGATGCAAAACAAGGCATCACTAGAGACTGTAAACATTGCAACTAAAATCTTGGAACTCTTCCTGATGCAAAACAAGGCATCACAATTCAACCTAGCAGTAATTATTCCACCTGGTTCATCTATCAGATAGCTATTAAGAGCATCTACCTTGATTGGTTGGTAGTCAGTCCTTGTGTCATTAGGGATGAGAGGACACGGCTCTGTGAAGCATTTCGGCATGCGATTAGTAAATGTATCCTGGGTTTGTCTTCCCGCTAATTTTTGAGCACCACTGTAATGTGAAAATCTCAAAACATCCCTCTGCTCATATGGTCTGCTAGTAGACTGAACAATAAGGTCTTGTGGGTTATCCATTGATGCGATTACTCTAGATGCCATTATAAGCTTCTCCAATGTTTTTCCAAGGTTTAAAATGTAAATACTGTCAGCTCCTTCTTTGAAACTTTCTATATGGAAACTAACAATTCCGAGCACATCTGCTGCTAACAACATCTGTAAACCTTTTCCCTTTTGAGATAACACTTTTTCCATGATTGTTGTGGCTGGGCACGGAATAGAGTGAGTAGTAGTATCTCCTTTTCGTTTTCTTCTCCTTAGGGATCCACACAACAAAAATATAGCCACGAACCAAGGGGGTTTTCGTGGAATCTCATACTCTTGGCTGGGAACACAATGCGATCTTAGGAAAACTTCTTCATGTACGTTATGAATTACACACACCTTGTATGAAGCGTGATAGTTATTAATCCAGTTTGAAGAGTTCAAACACCAACCTGAACTTGAACCAGTAAGCGAGTGTATAATCTTGTTCATGGAACCGACAAATTTTAAATCCTTACTGAGGTAGACAGTTAAAACATCCCAGAAGTATGAATAAGAAGAACCATACTCCTTCAGAACACCAAAATCCCTTGTCAGAGGAGTACGATCAGTGAAATTGTTATCATCTTCTGTTTGAAACCCTTTCTTAGCATTCTTCCTCTTGATTAAGTTGTTATCATTCTCAAGTTCTTTCCTTAAGGTTTTTTTACACAGCAGAAACACAAGCCACATAGGTTTTCGTGGGATATCAAAATATTGGCAGAGAACACCCTGAAGACTTGGATAAACTTCTTGACATACCTTTGTAATCTCACACGTCCTAGATAAAGCTTCGTAACTAGTCGTCCGGTGTAAAGAGTTCAAACAAGAACCAAATTTTGTACCTGTATTTGAGCGCAAGTAGCCATCTAAGAATGGTTTCACTGATATAAACTTACTGACAGAACCAACAAATACTGAATTCCGACTCACGGAGATAGTTAACACATCTAAGCAGTTTGCATAAGAAGGATTATGCTCGCAACCTTCTGAAGAATACACCATTGAATTTGGTAGGTATTGCAAGATCCCATCCCAGCAAACAATGTACTTCGATTGCTTTTCTATCTTCAATTGTTATGCCATAAAATAGGAAAGTCCAGAAACTTAACATAACAATTGATGTTATGGAAGTTTAACTTTGGCATAACAAAATCTATATGAGTACCACCATCAATAGTTTGAGAACATTGAAGGGTATTCTGAACGGAAGCATTAGTTTCCTCTTGATTATGAAAATTCTTAGGAAAAGAAGTATGTGCGATTGAAGAAATAGAATCAAGAGTTTGTGGATGTTGGATTTCAGCAACACAGAAACTCTTTTCATCGCCCTTATTTTCTTCTTCTTCTAAGATAGGCGCTTGTGAAGTTGACGATGCTATAATTCCTTTCCATAAATCTGACCTTTCTTTTTCAATCCTACGTTGTAATGGTGTTGGTTCATGTAATCCCATTAAACGATGCAAATTGTTGCCTTGACGAAACTCAAAACTATGCAAACTTTCATTATAAACAGCACCTAAACTCGAAAGCCAGGGTTTTCCCAATAACACATGAAAATTTTGTCTACAAGTTAGTTCACAATAAGCAAAGCTGCAATACTTACCTTTGTTGAAGCTAAATTCAATAAGACCGCCATATAAATCCCATTCACCACAATTGGTTTGCTTGAGGTAATTTGCTGTTGCAAAGGACACATAGTTTTTCGGGGAATATGGATCAATAATAAAATCATGTATCTTTCCACCTACTCTGAAAGTAATACGAAATTCCTTTTCCATAAGGAAGAATTTGAAAATTAAGGCACTCAATGGAGGCTCTTAACCGTGGATAGAACACAAAGTAAAGATACTCAAAAGAGAATCTCAACCGTGGCTCTGATGCCACTTGACGTAGCGGAAGCGTATGTTTTGGATCAAAGATCCGATAAAAGATAGAAACTAGTGTGAGATCAATTGATTCACAAAAGTAATGATAAAATAAAGATAATAAAAATAAAAGATAAATTTGATAGTAATCAAATAATAATATTGGTTGTAGAAATTGTCTATCTCTACTATGCCTATGCCTTCTTATATAGGCTTCAAGGATTCTAAATATAATTAGGACTAGAAAAGGAAATCAAAGAAACTAGGAACTAAATCTTAAACAAAGAAATAACCTAGTACTAGTAAAAGGAAATTCTAATAAGAACTATAATAGGAAATAGAGAACCAATGACTAGGATGTACTACATCACCATATCTATCCTTAGGGACTCAAACTGTTCCTGATAATCCAAATTTTAGTGAGTTCACTACACTACACAAGACAAATTGAAGCAAAATCGGTTTGATTCACTTGAATCAATTCATGAACAATATAGCCACGATTTGCAAACATTGCATTCCTTATTGTTTTATTGTTTAAGTTCATGAACAACCGATTTGAGAAATAACCAGCTTGGGTACGCATACCTTAGCTACCAGAATTGGGTTTGAAAACCCAGCAGAATAGAAAACTTCCGTGAGTACGCGTACCTAAGGTGACTAGTTTGTAAGTTCGTAAACTCCAAACTCAGCAGAAATTCACGGACATGAACTTCCGCCAATCTCCTTCACTAATACCGCATGCACACATATGCACGCACTTGGTTTCCGCTACATGGACTTATACACTAATGTGCGAACACATTATATATGCTTATATCCATAGGTGGTTACATAATCTCAACTCTTCATTTCAATCATTGAAACATTCTTCTATAATGTTAATAGTCGTTAGACATAAAGAATTGACTATCTTCATCAAAGCCATTTTCGAGATTGAAACGTCATCATGACTTTCGTCACAGATAAAGATGAAAGTGGTTAAAGCGAAAGCTTACCAACACATATTTCGAGAAAAACATAGGCGAGTAAACTCGGCTCGAAATAGCAAATGTGTATGTATGAAAACTATCATACTTATACGACTGTTGTCTCAAGAGTAGGAGATAGATAGACTTTTGAGTGCTAGATAAGTTCAAGTCTCTACATACCTTTTTTGGTCGGATGAAGTTCCACTGGTTCCTTGAGTATTTCTTCGTCTTCGCAAGATAATCGCCATGGAGTCTGGAGCTCAACTATACTTAACTATCCTAGACCGAGAATTAGTCGTAAGTAAACTAGAAATCAAGACGTATAGTTTTGATAACTAATATTGACAAACATGCTTGAGATAGCAACGCATGCGAGTTCGACCGAGCAATGCTCTAACAATTAATCATATAGTCAATCGGTTTTATTATTGTAAATATTGTCAAGTAAATATCTTGTTATCATATTGTCCAAACTTTGTACATAGATAATCACACAAGGTATATGACATATAGGTTGATATTAAAAGATTGTGGTGTATTTGTAGGGACGGAGATATGACTCATATGTTATGGGTCGAATAAATTTTGTTCAAACATTCTTAAAAAAATAAAACATTTGATCAATAATTACGCTATGGTAATCTATAATATTACGAAATACATCTCTAAAATACTTATATCATGGATGCAGTTATCTAACTAATGAGTCTAATAAGTTTATTAATTTAACATTGACCCCTTCAAATATATAATTTCAATTATGCTATAGACATTTGCACATTGCACCCACACAAGTAATTATAATTACAAAAACAATAATTATATTTTCACCGTGAATTTAAATCTGGTGGGTGCAAGTGATCCCACTTGCACCCACCTCCCTTCGTTTCTGTGTATTTAGGTACCCTCGTCTTTTTAATTGGTATCAGAACATGCAAACACGAAAAAACCTAACAATCTTTGTTTGACGTGATCCAACCTATAAGACTGGAATCTAAAAATGGTTGTTGAAGAACCTAAAAATGATTCATTTAATGCAACACAATATATCAAGAGTTTTGAATTAACACTTGATGATGACATCCCATTCGAATCTATATCTGAAGATGTTTATGAAATCATCTCGAGAGAATCTATTAGACAAGTTCATCTTGTTAATGATGTAGAAACTGTTGATAACTGGGAATCACACCTAGAAAAAATGTTGGATGAAATTTTCGATGTTGGTGACTCAGATATTGATCGAGATGTGGATGACGACATCTCATAATACTCTAAGATACTAGATCCTTTGGCAAATAAAAAAATAAAAACTTCTCATCTCATTGTTCTGATTACCCCTCTTTGTCGACAGAACAAGAAGTTGAGAAAAGTTTTCCAAAGACATTATAGTGGTTTTCGTATCGCTGAATCTCTTCTAAAATATCTTACAGAAGACTTAAATTCTAAAGTTAGAATGTAAAAAGCTTCGAAGAGATCTTTTTTTAACGAAAAAGAAACTTGCCAAATCTGAAGCAAGGATTGACTCTCAATAAAAAAGTTTTGAAGATAAAGAAAGTGCATATATCTCCCGAGAAAAATGCCTTGAGACTAATCTAACTAGTGCTCTTGATAAAATCAAGAAGTTGGAAGAAGAAAATTTGAAGTTGATAAAGCGCATTGATAGATCAAATAATTTAACCTCAACACTAGAAGTAAGTAAAAATCATTGTGATACACGAGGATTGGACTACAATGGAATAGATGCTTCAAATATTAGCAAAGAGGTAAAATTTGTCAAAGCAACAAATTCTTCTCAACCGGATACTTCCACTGATATCAAATATGCTCCTATTTTTGTTAAACAAGTAAAGCTTGTCATACCTAAGATTCATGTTCAATCAGACTATTCAAATGCAGACATCAAAGAGAGCACTTCTGCTAATGTCAAGAAAGCAACAACGTTGAACAAAGATAAGAAGAAGAAAACTCGTCGAGCTCCAATGCAAGAGGTTCCACAAAAATGTAACATTAAAACTCACACTCCTCATGTTACTAAGCATTGTTATTTTTGTGGTAATAAAGGACACTTGCAATGGGGATGCAAAGTTCGTAAGATGCAAGATGTACTTTATTTTGTATCAAACGAATTGGCTAAGATTGTTCCCCTAAATAAATCAGATCGTTATTGTCCAAAGTTTAGGCAAAAGAATTATTATAATGATAGTTCAAGTTTTTCCTAAGGTCATCTCATAAAATACCCATTATAGAAAGAGAAATGACTTTGTAAATGCGAAGATAAGATCTGATGTTCCAAATTGGAAAAAAGGATGTTTCGTTAAGTATCCAAAATGGCAATGGTCCTAATGGTATGAAGGAAAAAGCCACTCCTGCGAAACCCATCTACAAATGGGTCTTGAAGTCCTCCATATCTAAGGAGGGACCAAAAGTTAGTCACAAGAATGACACTCAATTGATAAATGTTGGTAACAATATTTTTAAAGTCTTCTTGAAAGACTAAGGAAAGACATTTTGTTGTCTAAAATCTCTTGTACGAATGAATGTTGTGATAATGACACTCTTCATCACAAGTCAAAGCAGAAATACAAGAGATGGAACAAGAGAAATCAAACCAAGCAAGAGGTCAAGAATGATGATTCTGTCTTAGTCACTTATGACGAACAAGATAAGGCCCAACTCAACACGACCTAGTTGTGTTGGAATGTGCATGCTCACCTTTGTGCTCAATCTTTTTAAAGCTGAGAAAACAAATGAAAACTGAGCAAATGACCTCTCGGTTATTATATGACTAATTACATCTTCAAGGAGATTTTTCTCCTCTTTACTCATACCTTATCTATCCATAATTGAGCATTTGATAGAAACGATAATTTTGAGTTTATGGTGTTCATATCTACATGTCATATGTGTGTGGCTCTTGTTTAAACGGTTAAAACGATCCAAAAATCACTTAGTTCGGAAATCGTATGAAAAAGTCATGGCTAAAATAGTTTTGAGTATAGATTCATGTTAGAACCGGCCCTAGCCAATGTTAGGTGTCAAAGTATAATTTTTCAATAACTTATAGTCTATACGAAGGAGTGTAAAATTGTTTTGACAATAACTTCTTCGTCCAAACTCGGAATGACCTCATTCTTTTTCCGTTGGTTTTGTAATTTAATTTCCTACGAGATTGAGGTAATTGTAATACTTAATTTTATGTTGAATATTTATGATGTATTGCAATTGAGTTCATGGGATTAACTGTAGTGTTTTAGTCTCATCTATTGTCTCACTTCCTTATGGTTAGTGACTTTTGAGTATAGTCGGTCTTTGGATTATATCTTCGTGATTGCTATATCAAAATCATGAATTTTTTGTGATGGTGTATATCATATGTAAGTCACATATACTAATGTTTGTTTATGTTCTATAAACTAAATATTTGGTATACATATGATTACTCTTGATATATGAGATAAACGTTGGTTTTCATTAACTTTATTTTTCGATATCATATTGTGATATCCCTTATGGTTTGTGTGACTTTTTGATTTAGCGGGATTAAGTTTTAGCATTTTTAGGTAGGCTTTATCAAAGGATCATCAGGAGATATGATTAAAACTCATGTGTGAAAGTCACAATGATGTTGATATCAATTTATGTTTACATAAGTTGTATTTAGCATAACATATGAGTTTTGGGTTTAAACTTTTGCTATTGGTATGCAATGGTTAAAACCGATCCAACCTTTCTCTGGTAAAGGTTACTTTCGTTGTTCTTTTGGTCTTGCGAGAGGATGACAACAAACATGGGGGGAGTTCTTATTGAACTGGTGCTTAAATGATACATATTTGTAGGGACAAGTGGCTGTGAAAATCAAGGTAACGATTCCTTTTGTTAGTTAATCGTTTTTCCTGTTTAAGAAAAGCTTGATTTTATTGCATATATTTTGCTTCTGTTTAACAAAATTTCGGTACAATTGATATTTTCCATTATGTTGTATGGATTGATTATTGTGATTCAATTGTTTACGGTTAAGAAAAACTGTGGCAATTCTTTTGACTTATTGATTTGGTATCCTCTTTATTGTTTGGCATCAATTGTTTCTGCTTAACGAAATTCGGTGCAATTGCGGTGCTGTGATGATTATATTTGTTTCAATTGCTTCCGTTTAAGAACAACTATGACAATTCAATGATTTGATTTGTGTATACTGTTTTGGCTTAACAAAATACGAGATCTTTTGTTTAGTCCATTTTGATTTTGGATGAGAAAAATTAAGTTAATTATGATCTTAGTTTAGTCTTACCAAATATAGGATTCGGTTATTCAAGACTAATTGAAGTCCTTGACAAGAAAAACTAGTTAACTAACCTAGTGTTTGCCTTGTCTAAAGGAAGGTATAAGTTATTTTATGAAATAATTAGAACCTGATAAGAGAAATTGGGGTAATTCTGATCTCTATTTGTGTCTTATCGAACTAAGTGATTGTACATACACAATCGGCTCGGTTAATAACTAAGTTATCTTAGTTGATTTATTGGACTAAGGGAAAATTATTTCGGGAAATTATTTCCTTGATAACATACTAAAAATAAGATTACTATTGTAGTTTCAGTTTTAGTATTGGTTATCTAAAATGGTATATGAAACTATCGTGCTTAACTCTCATAGGTTGTACATGTCTTATGGATTTGTAAGATCCTTTCGGTTTGATATTTTGTTGCTTCGTTTCTTTGTCATTTTGTGACAAAAAGGGGGAGAAATATATGGAGTAAACAAGTGATTTATGATCACTAGGAAAGGATATATGTGCTTAAACGTTATATCTAACAAATGAGTAAAGTATAAACTAAGGGGGATAAATATATCATCTTTCTGTGTAGTATTTCATACTACAAAAGGGGAATAACAAATATGTTCGGATTGAATATTTACCTAGCTTTCCTTTAGGGGGAGTAAAACTTTTGTTATTTAAATGTCAATATCGGCATTTATTTTTTGAATATATGCAGGATATTGTACTGTTGAAACTTGGAATAAAGCGTATGAAGAATGAGTTATTTTGTAATTCATTTATATCTATATATGTAATAGAGTTTTTTCACTAAAATTGACAAAGGGGGGGATTGTTAGAGCGTAGCTCGGTTGAATCCACCAAATGTTGGTATATCAAGTTTGGTTGTCATATTTTAGTATCAAAAACTCATATAGAGTCAACTTGATTATTTACTAGAGTCAACTTCGTTTAGGTTAGACTAAAAAGTATAGGAATGTTAAGACTTACAAGTATTACTCTGAAGACCTGAAGAATGTGAAGAAGTAACGACTGCAACTAAGACATCATCCTTCCACTTGAGGTTAGTAATATTTACTTGATCTCGTTTTCATTCCTAACGTATCTTTCAAGTCATTTTATATTGGAAACATAACATGTGAATCTATATTTATGGAACTCTAGTGATTAGACTTGGTCATGGAATTATGATCAAAATATCAAAGAATTATATTGAATTACGGAGTATAACGCTTATCTTTTGAACTTCGTAAATACGATATCAACATAATCTATGTATTTAGCTACTTGATTATGTGTGGGATATATGTGTCATTTCATCATAGGAAACTATGTATTATTACATTGATTTGAGGAAGTAGAGTGTATGAACTTGTTTTATAATCGAAAGGGAAATCATAAGTGTGTTGGTCCGGCTCTATATTGAATAATATTTGAGTGACCAATGCAAGATGACAATGTGGAACCGATCTTAACTTATGTTGACAATCAAGGTATAACCTTTCATAAATAATATTGTGTGACATGGTGTAACCGATCCTAACTGGTTTTGGGAAGCAATGTGTAAACAATCACAACTTACATTGGGAAGAAATGTGTAACCGATCACAACCTACTTTGGGAACGGTGGAAATGGCACTTAGAAGGCTTGCTGGATGGATCATGGAATGCTTGAGCATTAGTGCTAACTTAACCATAGAGTGCTGGAGTCATGGAGAGTTGGTTTGACCACGGAGTACTGGAGCCATGGAAAGTTGTAGGTTGAGCGACTGGTGTTCCTCGTGCTGGCGTGCTGCTGGTTCGGTCATGGAGCAGAGATATTGGCACACTACTTGTTCGGCTATGAGTATGAGTATGGTGCGCCTAGTCATCTATTCCCGTTCATGGATCAATAAGGAATCCTTATTCTGTTCAAACTCTAGAAACTGCGCTCGTATGAAAAGAGGTATCGACCCTCTTCTGTTTTTGTCGTTCGCCCGGCTCCATGCTTTCATATGCAACATCTGGATCCTCTTCGTCATTTGTTAGCGGTGGTAGAGAGAGCATTAATGGCAACAAAGCAATCTCCAATAGTTATAATCAACAACAAGGCGATCCATGAGAACTCAAGGTAGGTGCTCTCGCATGTATCCACACAACAGTACCATCAATCTTCTCCAGAATGTGTAATAAGGTTCTGACTCCCGAAGAACGGGTATCTAACCGCTCCAGTTAATTTCAAAATTTACCAAAATCCATGGCGCTCCTGGGATGGATTGATGAAATAATGTCAGGGCTAATCTTGGATATTGTGGTTGCGTTGTTGGTTCATCCTTGACTTTAGGTTATTTGGTACCTAGACTTTTTGATTGCGATGATGATATGATGTGGATGCTTGTATGGTCGAAATCTTCTGAAGCCGTTGGGTGAAGTGGACGAGCTGAGAGGCATTCCGTTGCCGACGTGCTGCTATCAAGTCTTCAAGAACTTTATTCTAAGCGACATACTTTGAACCATGTGCTGAATCTTGGGCTATTGTATCGAATGGGATGCGATAAGTAGTCCCCAGTTACACTTCTATCTGGTCATAGATCCGATGGCGTGTACGGATATGTGAATATCTCTGCGGCGTGCTTTTGGAGTCTTTGATGCACGTGTATGGCTTCAAGTTGATAAACTCTTGCGGCTCGTAAAGCTTCGACAATGACGATGTTGTCATTAGAAATAACTTGGTTGAGGGAAATAAAGGCATCCATGATGGTAGTCCCCATGTGTAATTATCATGAGCCTATTTTCTTGTGGAAGATGCGATTTTACTGCATTCGTTGGTAAGTTGGTGACTGCATTTAAACTTATATACCTGAAGGAGGCTTTAGTCCCTAAGTATAGCCTACTTTGATTGTATCACCTTGAATCCACGCCACTGGGATTTGATACAAGCTTATTGTACTCTCCTAGATGCGATGCTGGGATGCTTGGAATATCATACGGACGAAATATTCTAGATAACGAAGAGATATAAGTGAGAGAGTTATGTTGCTAATTGTGGCTCCCCCTGTTCCTTTAAAAAAAATATTCCAGCCGCATATCTGGAGTTATCTCACGAATCTTTAATTGTTGTCAGGGATGGACTGCGATGAGCAGTCCCCAATCGTACTTCTCTTTAGTTACTGAAGTTGTTTTCTCTGAGTAGGTTTGGGATCTGTCTCAGCCTCGTAAAGTGTTGCATGCGCCTTCCATAAAGAGAGGTGATGATATCCTTACGCTATACCTTTGAAGAGTAGATGACCTTGTCCCAATTATGACTTCTCGGTTGGTTTCCCCTTCTGAGTTGAAAGGTTCTCCATAGTGAAGGGATTCCGCGTTGAGTCTCAGTCCCCAAGTGTGGTTTTCATGGTTCTTTGTATATAGTGGTTGTTGCCATGATGAATCTATGGATGGTATCAACAAAAGAGCAACAACGGTTCTCTGTAGCAACTGTGATCAGAAGAGGCTGTGTTTTCCTAGAAGAAAAAATAAGCTGGCTGGTGCTTGGATGGCTATGGTCACGATCCTTGACAGGGAGGAGTGGTGACTACGGGAACAAATCCTGGCAGGGAAGAGTTGTGTCTACGACCATAGATCTTGGAAGAAAGGAGTGACATCTACGAGTACAAACCTTGGACGACCATGGCCATGAACATTGACGGGATTTGATAACTCATGTATGTGAGTTTATCCCTTTTATTTTTGTGAAGCGGCGAATTCGGAAGAAAACGTTGAAGCGGCTTCTGGAGCGAATGTTGAGCGGAGCGGTTTCAGGAGAAAAATATCGGAGCGTCTACTGGAGTGATAAGTTGAAGCGGAGCCTGGAGCGAAACGTTAAAGAGGCTCCTGGAGAGAATATTGAAGCATCTCCTGGAGCGAACTCTAGTGAGGGCGCCATTAACTCTTGACTTCGAAAGACAAATTGACATGATATGGCAGATGGGAAGATAGCCCACAAATAGTGCTGGTCGACAAGTCGTGTTTTTCTCTTCCTGAGAAAGAATACTTCTATTTGATTTTCCCTTGAAACTCTCAGAGTCTTGATGGTTACAATGTTGAGGTCGGAGGCCGCGTCAATCAGTGCACTTTCAAACTCGACACCTTTCAGGTGAGTAGTGGTTAGGAGTCCCCAGTTACATTTACCAGCAATTCCTTCCAAGAAAGACTGGGATTTCGGGGTAGCTTATCCAATTGAAGACAATCTCCTTCCCGAGAAACACAGTTGAGGGCTGAAAATAGATGCTCCATCATAGATTACACAATTTTGTGAAAAGAGTCCACAGAAAGCATTAATGCATAACTCTACTAATTAATGTTCAGTCATATTTGGATCATCACTCGAATTCTGAATCCCTTGACATAATCATTCGGATGTACGTTGTTTCGCTCCCTTTGATTGGTGGCCATGTCCGTCTGTGTTTTGGCAAGAACTTCCTGTCTCTCCATGAAATCGACAATGGTAATGGGAGTATGGTTTCCTCTATCTCCTCCAGTCTCTCGTCCTGACAAAGAAGCGGTAGCAGCCCTTGTGATAATTGGAGGCGTTATGCTTGAAGGAACATTAGGAGTAGTGACAGCTCTGGATCTGGTAATAGGAGGTGTCACGCCAGAGGAGATGCTTCCGGTGTTGTCGGTGTTGGTTTAGAGGGTGTAAGGACATGGGATGTGTTGAATGCGCTTGCAGACGGTACATTGGTGATGGTCATTCCCTCTTGCTCTCGTTGGATACGTCCACATACTCTGTCTGCATCGTCGTTGGCCGAGGTACAGACCTCAGACAAGGATTCAATATTTTTGTGTCATCTATGAAATTGGTGGCGTTCTCCGAGCGAATGTTTGCTGGATCTTGCTACAGCCGGTTAGCCATACTCTTCCATGGTGATTGAATTTCGAGCATCAGCGGGCTTTGGGAGTGCTTATGATGGCCAGGGTAACTCATGAAGCGTAAGGTTGGGATTAGTGATTGAAGGTGTAATGCCCGAGGAAACGTTTCATGCGCCGCTGGTGTTGGGCATGCTGACAGGTGGTAAATTGATGCCACTGGAAGGGACATTGATACAAAGTACATTCTCAGTGCTGATAGCATCAGGGCTTGTTGTTGATCCAGATATAAGCTCTGCCATCTTGAAATTGGAATTAAAAAAATGAAATCGAAAATTGATATTGCAACCGAGAGATTAATCTCCCATTGTGGTCGCCAATTGTTTGTGGGTGAAAAATGTTTTTGTTTTTTTTGGTAAAATTAGGTGTGTGGATGATAAACAAGTTTAATCTTGCACTGCACGGGAGTACTTTTGATTCAAGAGATTAATATGTACAATCCTGGCCTAAACCAAGAAATGGCCGTTCCAGGCTTGCTTCGGTCACAAAGTGAAGGAGAAGGGTTGGTCTTAGGGAGGGAAACGAAGAAAATGTTGAGACCAGAATGGTTAATTCTGAAGTTGTGGTTGTTTTATGAGTTGTGAAAGGCGAGGGTACCCCAAATATACCTCAAGCTATTACTTTTCCTTCCCATAAGTCCTTTCCCCGAAAGTGATTATCTATGGACTGAGTCGAGACAATACAACAAATCGGTTTACACTTTGTGTGATCGTCTATGTATACGAGATCGAGACAATACGACAACAAAATCTATTTACTTGATACAAAGGTTTGGACTTAACCAAACTCAATAGGATTCACGTATCAAGTAAATAGGAATTAACGTTTGTGCAATTTACTTTAATTATAATAAAACAATTATAATGCGGAAATATAAAGTAAATGACACAGCGAGATTTTGTTAACGAGAAAACCGCAAATGCAGAAAACCCCCGGGACCTAGTCCAGAATTGAATACTCTCAGGATTAATCCGCTTTACAAAATAAACCAACTTCGTATAGTTGAGACCAAGAAACTAAACCTATAGTTCGCCTAGTTCCGTCTGTATTCCCACGCCTCCAACCTGAAAACAAGTCACGTACTTGGACCAATTCCTTTGGTTCGTATTCCAAATAGTAAAGGAACAACAAATCTGTTTGGTATCAACTCTCTTCAACCAAGTGATATGAGTTGCGCAAAGGTTCCCTTGTTTATATTAACATAAACTCCTTGGCCAGGTTCCAAGATTTATATTATATTCAATCACCCAAAGGCAATCGTTAAGATTAAGCTAATCAATACCTTTTAATCACAAGGAAACGTATTGATGCCGATCTTCCTCAACTATTCTATTAAAATAACCAAAAGGATAAATCAATTATAGTCGGATCCTCTTTTTCCCAAACAAGTATTGTGCACACCAAAGATTATAAAAACCAAGTCAGGAATCTTCAATATCTTCTTTGTCTTCAAATATTCTTAGATCTTTAATAAACACATGCACACAGCTACTTGAATCTCTTGTGATCAATCACACATAGAACGGAGTCTGTTAACAATGGAGTATCACAAGATCGTCTTTAGATCTAACAACAGTCTAAAGATCCATGTCGAAACCTTGAACTAGTTTGAGTGAATCTTATATCAGAAGAGAAGATTCTCAAGCATAAACAAACTAGGTGCAATCAAAGTTCAACCACGTTAGTCAATCAAATCAATACGAAAACTAAAGATAAACCGCAATATCTAGTTTCCCACCAAAGGGTCACGCTAGAGCTTCTCAATCCCAAAGAAGACTTTAAATTGAGCAGCCGTAAGAGATTTCACCTAATTAGATTACTCTCCTCTCCGATAGGCGGCTTCACCAGTAACAAAGACAAAACAGGAAGTCTATGTCACGCAGGATTAGTTTGCTAGAAATGCAAACTCAAAGTATTTATAGACAAGGAAGTTTGGACACCAAGGAATTTCCAAAACCGAAAATATTCCCAAGATATTTTTCATTACTCCACCAAATTCGGTTTTCATAATTCTTGTGAATGCATTTTCCAAAAATACATGATCGAAATCTTCTTGGAAAATCTTTAATTAGCAAATGCACATTACTAATTCTTATTTTCCATATATAATTAAAAACCTTAATTAAAAAAATTCTTAACTTATTTAAATTCGATCTTGGGATTTACTTCCTTCTTAGCCATTAAGGAATATCTTTGAACAATATAAAATAAGCATTAATGCACCGTCTTCAAAGTGTGTCGACATCTTACTCTTGCAAGTCTATTTTCATACTTGCTCACTTGAAACCGATTTACCACGCTTCCAAACAAGTTTAGAATTGGTTCATATGACTTTCAAGAACTATGTGATTGATCAAGTAACACTCAATCACAACACATGGGTTTACGGTTCTACCAAAACAAGTTTCGGTTCTACATCCATGTGAGTATTGTGCATAGTTACACTAGCTTACCAAAGATACGACTGACTAGGTACTAGGATCGGTTCCCCACATATATTTGGTATCTAACTTGTATGCACTGCACATGTCCATAGGATCGGTTCCCCTTCTCCCAGTAATAAGTTCATACACTCACAACCCGATCATACCCCAGGTGATTACTTGAGATCGGTTTCTCTAATAAAAGTCATACTAATACATAAATCAGGCCTCATGTGAATAGATTTACCAAGAACACAAACAAGTCATGAGCGGTTATACTAATCACACATATTGGTCGTTCATAAGATATGCAATAAAGAACAGCCCCAATAACGCCTGACGATTTCCTTTTCGGTTCACAACACATATCATGAACTTACTTCCTTAGAACACATGTAAACATTATTCCCTAGGATGAAATCCTCACCTCATACCCATACATAATCACAATAGCATTCATACGATTATGTCGATGTCTTATATACAAAGTTTAATGGTTAAGCAAGAAACTTCATATTGTATTCCTTAATACTATGTCTATCTAGAGTGTTCATGCTTCGCAGTTTTATGTTTTCAATATGCACAACTTGAAAGATACGTTAGGGAATGAAATAGTTCAAGTAAAATATCACTAACCTCGAGTGGAAGGATGATGTTGTGGTTGTAGCTCCGTTCTTCTTCACTTCTTTAAGTCTTCGCAATACTTGTAATGTCTCACCCTAATACTTTCTAGCTAACCCTATACGAAGTTGACTCTATTACATTTAAATCAAGCGACTCTTAAATGAGTTTCACTAAAATATGACAACCAAACTTGACATACCAACGCTTGGTGGGTTCAACCGAGCTATGCTCTAACAATCTCCCCCTTTGTCAATTTGAGTGACAAAACTATACAATCATATGGTTAAATAAATTACAATAATTCATTACACATACGCTTGATTCCGAATTCAACAACACATAACCTGCATTAATTCAATCCTTAAAATGCCGCTGTTGACATTATAATAACAAAGCTCATACTCCCCCTAAAGGTGAGATAGGTAGATTTTTAATACGCACGTCTTTGTTATCCCAATCATATGATATGTTACTCCCCCTTAGTCTGTGCTTTTCCTCATTCGTTAAATAAACGTTCAAGCACCATTGTCCTCTTCCCTAGTGACACCAATCAACCATAAAATTGATACTAACATCACTTGTTTACTCCATATATTTCTCCCCCTTTTTGTCACAAAAATGACAAAAAAATGAAAAAATAATGGACAACACGAAAAGGATCTTACAAATCTCAAAAATAGACTTGCAACCTGTGGAGTCAAGCACGAGGGTTCCACATACCATTTTTGAAAACCAATATCAAAACCGAAACTACAAAGTAATTACGTTTTGATATGTTATCATGGAAATAATTGCTCGAAGCAATTTTCCCAACTAGTTTAGCAAACCAAAAATCAACTAAGCAACTTAGTTCCTTTGCTAAACCGATTGTATAAATACAACCGCTTCATTCAATAAGACCAAAACAAAGATAAACTCCATTTTTCTCATCAGGTTCTAATTATCCATATACTTAGACCTTTAGATTTCAAACAAGCCAAATACTAGGTTAGTTAACTAGCATTTCCTTGTTTAGGCTTTCGGCTAGACTTGAATAACCGAAACCTCCACTTTGATAAGTCTAACTATGATCAAAATTAACTTAGTTTATCTTATCCGGAATCGAATTGGACTAAATAACTCGTCCCGTCAACATATTCATTCGTTAAGCCATAAATAATTCATACAAAATGATAAATCAACTTGCATAATTATTCACCTCAACCGGATACAATAGAAATAACATATATATCAAGGTTTCACTATTGCACCGAAATTTTGTAAGCCTAAACAATTGATACTACACAATAAAGCAAAATAACAATTGTTTTACTTAACTGGAAGCAATTGAATTAACATAAACATTAAAGCACCGCAATTGCACCAAATTTCGTAAGCCTAAACGATTGATATCACACAACAAAGCAAGATAACAATAGTTTTACTTAACCAGAAACAATTGAATCACACAAACATCCACACATACATAATGGAATAAACACATCATTTGTACCAACTATTTCGTTTAAGCAAAAGCAAAAGCAAAAGCAAAAGCAAAAGCAAAAGCAAAAGCAAAAGCAAAAGCAAAAGCAAAAGAAATATATATATATATATATATATATATATTATATATCAAATAAAAATAGGCTTTTCTTAAAACAAGAAAATAATTAACTAACAAGATTAATTGTTACCTCAATTTCGCATCCAACTTCTCCAAATATGATCGCATCGTTTTCTTCTTTCGGGAGAATTGATATCGAAATACCATTATGTTGTCATTCTCATGCCAAAAACAAAAGAATAACAACAACCAACCTTTACCAAAGAAAGGTTGAAAATAGGTTTTAACAATTGCAAGCAAAAGTTGAAAACCGGCGAAACACATATGCTTTTATGCTAAACCAAAACTGATTCAACATATTGTGACTTTTTCACATATTGTTTCTACAGGAACCCCTCATGATCCTTTGATAAAGCCTACCAACATGGGCTAAAACTTAATCCTGCTAAATAAAAAAGTCACCCAAACCATAAGGGTTCACAACATATGAGATCGAATATTAGGGTAGTAAAACCGAAATCAAACATCTCATAAATCACTTTGCAATACACTATAAATATTCAACATAAAATCAAGTATTGAAATTACCTCAATCTTGTATATAATTAAATTACAAAACCAACGCAAAAAGAATGGGGTCATTCCGAATTCAGACGAAGAAGTTATAGGCAAAAAAGTTTTACACTCCTTCGTATTGCACCTCTCACTAGGATCGGTACCCCCATGTGTTGCTAGTGAAAGATCACAATACTAAACTCTAAACTGTTTTCGACATAAATTTTGCATACGATGTCCGAATTTAGTGATTTTTGGCTCGTTTTAATCGTAAAAACAAGAGATACACATATATGATCAGTAGATATCAGCATCATAAACTAACAATTACCATTTCTATCAAAACTCAAATATAGATAGAGAAAGTATGAGTATAGAAGAAAAGCAATCTCCTGAAGATGTTAATTAGTCATATAATTACCTGAGAGATCATGTGCTCAGTTTACGTGCTTCCTCACCCTTCATAATATTGAGCACAAGGGCGAGCATGCACATTCCAACACAACTAGGTTGCGTTGAGTTGATCCTTGTCTTGTTCGTCACGAGTGACTAAGACCGAATCATCATTCTTGACCTCTTGCATGGTTTGTTTTATCTTGTTCCATCTCTTGTTTTTATTCTTTGAATTGTGATGAAGAGTGTCATTATCATAATCTTTACTAGTACAAGAGATTTCAGACATAATGTCTTTCTTTAGTCTTTCAAGAAGACTCTTGTAATTATTGTCACCAACAATTAACAACTGAGAGTCATTCTTGTGACTAACTTTTGGTACCTTCTTGGCTATGGAGGACTTGGGGACCCATTTAGAGTTGGGTTTCACAGGAGCAGCTTTCTCCTTCACAATACCATTAAGATTATTGTCCTTTTGAATATTCTGCGAAACATCCTTTCTCCAATTTGGAACATCAGATCTTTTCTTTGCATTTAAAACGTCATCTCTCTTTCTATAATTGGGTATTTTATGAGATGACCTTGTTAAGTGATATGCAAAACTTGAACTATCATCATAATAATTATTTTGCCTAAACTTAGGACAATAACGATCTGAGTTCTTATGAGGAGAAAACTTAGCCAATTCATTTGATACAAAAGAAAGTGCATCTTGCATCTTACGAACTTTGCATCCCCATTGCAAGTGTCCTATATTACCACAATAATAAC
Organism: Papaver bracteatum; assembly: GCA_023529315.1. Taxonomy (NCBI): domain Eukaryota; kingdom Viridiplantae; phylum Streptophyta; class Magnoliopsida; order Ranunculales; family Papaveraceae; genus Papaver; species Papaver bracteatum. The sequence goes on along the minus strand of JAJJWX010002107.1, from coordinate 2,190,553 downwards.
AATGCTTAGTATATATATACGAAGTATGAGTTTTAATGTTACCTTTTTGTGGATCCTCTTGCATTGGAGCATGATGAGTTTTCTTCTTCTTCTTCTTCTTATTATCCTTATTCAACGTTGTTACCTTCTTGAGTCTTGACATACTTCTCTTATTTACAAGAAATATGAGCATCTTTGTCATCAGTGAAAGCCTCTGATTGAGAAGAATTTGTAGCTTTAACAAATTTTACCTCTTTGTTAATATTTGAAGCATCTATTCCCTTATAGCCCAATCCTCGTGTATCATGATGATTTCTACTTGCTTCTAATATTGAGGTTAAATCGTTTGAGCTGACATTGAACTTTTTAAGGTCCAAAATTTCTTCTTCCAATGTCTTGATTTTATCAAGAGCACCATCTAGATCAGCCTTAAGATGTTTTTCTCGTGAGAGATAGACACCTTCTTTCTCTTCAAAACTCTTTGGTTGAGAATTATCCCTTGCTTCAAATTCAGCAAGTTTCTTTTTCGACAAAAAGAGATCTCTTTGAAGAATTTCACATTCTAATTTCTTAGAATTTAACTCGTCTGTACGATCTTTAAGAAGAGAATCACCAATGCGGCAACCAGTATAATATCCTTGAAAGACCTTCTTCAGTTTCTTGTTCTCACGACAAAGAGGAGTCATACAACCAATAAAATGCGAAGTTCCCAGTTTTTCATTTTTCAAAGGTTCCAGCAGTTTAGAGTATTCCGAGATATCCTCTTCTACTTCTTGTTCAAAATCTGAGTCATCATCATTGGAAATTTCATCTAACCTTTCTTGTAGACGTATTTTCCAGTCGTCATCGGTTTCTACATTATTAACAAGATTAACTTGTCTCGTAGAATCTCTAGAGATGATTTCTTCAGACATTGAATCGTAGAACCCATCATCAAGTGCTAATTCAAAACTCTTGATGTCTTGCTTTACGTTAACTGAATCATTTATTAGATTCAATTCTTATATGATGGATCGCACCAAACACAGATTGTTAAATCTTTTCGTGTTTGCCTGCTCTGATACCAATTGAAAAGGCGAGGGCACCCCAAATATACCTCAATCTATTACTTTTCCTTCCTATAAGTCCGGTTCGGTTTCGGGTACCCGTTGGCAGAATCCATCGTTTTTTATCGGGTCCGAGAGTCCGAGACCAATGTTACCTGGAAAGAACCGGATCCGTTGACAACCATGCGTGAAAGTTGGAGTTTATTACCAGTTTACCCCATAGGATGGCAGAAATCCCGTCCAAATTTTGTCCGCTTTCCCTCCTACACATTTGTTTTTCTTTCTGCTTTTGTTTATAGAAGACTAGTAAGGACACATGTGCGATGCACATGCTTAAATTTTTACTCATCCAACAATACTAAATTTGAAAGTCATGAAATTTTTTTCCTAAAACAAAAATTAATATTCTTATTTGTACTCGTTACCGTAGATGATTAAAAGAGCTTTTCAAATATATAAATTTTTAAAAAATCCGGTGTATATTTTGAAAGATATTAAATTTTAAATTTTTTTGATCTATTTTTAAAACAATGATATTTATGTAAATATGTAAAAAGTAGGGACAACTAAGTAATTTAGGGAGTCTCATACCAAAAAGAACTCTTTTCTTTATATTAGTATAAGATAAGATAAGAAGGAGTTCACGTATATTTGTTCCTCTAACCTAATTTTCATTTTTAACGTTGCCGTACTTTCTGAGAATTAGGGTTTCTTATGGGTACTTTTAAAACATGATTATCGGCAAACTTGAAAGGGTTGGATCTCATCAATAAGAAATTACACATTAACTAATGAAGGAGAGAGGATTGGGAAAGATAGAAGGAATTAAATGCTTTGTAGGAAAACCCTAGCTTTCTAGCAACATTTATGAACCAACTTTTGAAAACTCGTAACTTCAGCCAAATTTTTATCTAGTCTAGAACATTCAGGTTAAAAACAACTCTAGGATGTAAGTTTTTGTTATGATCAGTTAATTTGATGGATAAGTAAAGGTTTTTTATTAATCAAATTTTGTTGAAATTTTCCTTCGATGTTTTTTGTTTTCTGATATGGGAGCTTTCATATGTAGCTGCATCGATTGACCTATATTTCCCTTTCTCAGCTTAAATGTTTTTTTTGGCAGGTGACTACTTAAGTGGAAGTTAACATTCTACTTCTTGGAGTTATAAGATGGAGGCAGAATTAGATACTAGTGGCTTGCTTGAAGTTGAGAATTCTAGTTTTGCAATCAAGGGTGATATGGTAAGTAATGTTCTGTTGTACTTTTTCTGAAAACGGGTTACTTTGGGTGCATTTTGAGACTGTAATCTCATCCATCTGCTGGTTATATGTTTTCAGCACATCTCATCCTTCAGTAGTACATTTGGACAACAAAAGTAATGAATCAAATTGTTGTGGTTATTATTTTGCAACTTCTTAACATTCTCATCCTTGGCGCTTTGCAGGATACCACTTCTTTCGAGAATGAAAAATGTGGGATATGCATGGATGTTGTCATAGACAGGGGTGCTATAGACAGCTGCCAGCATTGGTATGCTCATATAGATTGTTGTTGATGTCTCTGTTTACCTAGCTTATCTGCCTCAAAGTGTTTGCTAAAGTAACTTCGGAAATTATGTTTTTATGTATTCTTACTATGAAGGTTCTGCATTTTCAGGTTTTGCTTTTCATGCATTGACAATTGGTCTACAATCACAAGTTTGTGCCCACTTTGTCAGAAAGAATTTCAATTGATCACATGTGTTCCAGTAAGTATCCATTAACTTTGTACACCTTTCCCCTGAAGTCCTGTACTGCTCGAATTGCTTTTAAATACTATTGGTATTCTTTTTACGAGTTTATTGTATCCATCTTTGCTCTTAAATTCTTAAGGTTTTGTAGTTTAACTCTATAAGTTCTTCTAAGATAGTAAGCAGATATTATATGCAATTCCAGAACTGGAGTATTTTATTTTCTTTTTTCAAGGTATTTGACACAATTGGAAGCGGCAGAGCTGATGATGAATTTCTCTCAGGGTATGTGGTTTATTTGTTCTCTTTTTAATACATCCCAATTCAAATGATTATTAATCGGGTTATAAGGGACATACAAAATTACTAGGACTATTGCATCTCTAAAGTTTTGGTGGCATTATTTGCTTTCAGAGATGAAGAATGGAGCATTCAGGGGTCCAATAATACTCTTTCATTTCCATCATACTACATTGATGAAAATGTAATTAAGTAATTGACCTTTTCCATTTGCCTCATGTCTTCTTATTATTGAAGCTATTTACCGTGATGATAGCAGCTCATTTTTCTATGTAATTGTATTTAACACTTTGTAGGCAGTTATCTGTTTGGATGGAGATGGTTGCAAGATAAGAAGTGGTTCAGCAAAAATTGAGGATGATCCAAATCTTGATACATCAATCGCTTGTGATTCTTGTGATTTATGGTAACTTTTCGTATGGGTTCTTAAAGAATATGTCGTAGTAGGGGATTGAGGTTGTTAGTCTGAAAATTGTAGCGGGATAGCATCAATTGAATATTTTCAGACGAGGTCAACAGTTACACTCTGAAGCTTAGGAGTTCTGTGCCAGTGTTTGATGTCCTTCTATTGAATACTAACCTTACAGGTTCCACCAACATGCTTTCTTAGGATTTATAACTTTTGATCAATCTCAGGGTAGAAAAAATTATAAGTATCAGAAGCCAGGCTAAATGAGGCAGGACTAAAAAAATATTTGGATTTCCGAAGTTGTCATGTGTCACCTGTAAAATTCACTCTTTAGGTATATTATCTTTGCTCTGTAGATAGTTAAATTGCTAGTAGCAGAGATTGGAAGCGAAGGTTCCAATTTAATGCAAATGAACATTTAGTTTCTGATTTTTCTGCTGCCCTATCCATGCTTTTCCAGTATTCTTGTTTTCTTAGCTTTTCCTTGTTACTGGGCAGCGATTTCACCCGTTTTTTCTTTTGGTCTTGACTTGGTGTGTACTTGTTTTTTTTTTAATCTGTGGAGCCAGGTATCATGCTTTCTGTGTAGGATTTGATACTGAAGCCACATCCGAGAATTCGTGGTTATGTCCAAGGTAATTCAGAAAAATAAAATATCTTGTTTCTTTTTTCAGCCAATAGAACACTCCCTCCAGTCACGGCCCTCATTAAATATGAGTTTATGTACTCATATGAAAATGTACAACTAAAGGAAATGTAATCATGCAGTATATGAAAATGCTATAACATCGCCGTCTGTCTAGGATTGAGACCCCTGGGATTTTTATGTGCGCACGGTCTTAACTTAACCAGTGACATCTATGAAAATTGATTTCTTACATCCCCGTTGTTGGAAGCCATTAAATATTGTTTCCCAGGTCCTAGGTTTAGTATATTCCATGTGCTTTATGTTTGTTTACAGGATGCAGTAATTATTTCTTGCAAAATATTTTGATAAAGTCTTGTTTTGTCTCCTCGTTTTCTCTTTTCACAGGTGTGGTGTAAATGAAGTTGCACATAGATTCAACGGGGCTTCAGAAATTGATCATGAATGTTCAGATGAGACTGCATTGTCTAAACCATTATATGTATCTGTTGCTGATGCCGGAGAAACTGCTGTTGTTGTCTCCTCGGTTGAAAAGAAACAGTGTGAAGTTCCGAATGATAATATTGCATCAGCCTTGGAAACTAAAGAGGATAGAATAAAAGAACACTCTTTGTCTTACGCTACCTTTCACAGTACAACACTGGAAACAGAATCTGTTTATGATATACAACCAAACAGTAATCTGCCGGAGGCTCTGTTAGCACTTCCCTTCTTATTAGATACTCCTGGCAAGTTGAAGAGTAATGAGGTTCAAGTAGAAGTTGAACCAGATTGTTCTGATGGAGATAAAACTTCTGCTGGTATGACCTCGAATGGGAGTGAGCTAACTATTAGTGTACCTAATATTGATCTTTATTTTGGCTTATCTTTGCAGTCTTCTTTATCAGGTATGCATTTTTCAGTTGGAGGTTCTTGTGTATATTGGCTGTTCCCTTCGAGATTTAATGACTCACTTTTTGGTCGTTCCTTGGTATTCTTTTAGTTGACAAGAATGACTTTCATGCAACTAAAAGTCACATAGAAGATCTCATGCAGCAGATGCCCTTGGAAGAGTCTTTCTTACCAGGTATAGAAGTGAGTGGATAGGGTGCCCCTATCTCCCTTTTAACTGTTTTATTTCCTTTACACAGTCTCTAAGCACGTACTCCCTTTTTCTTTCTTTTCTTCTTTTTTGTCTTCAGCTGAAAAGTTGGGACCTAATGCTAAGGAGTCTGCTGTTGGTTTTAATGCTTTAAAGAGAAAGGTTATGAGTTCTAGGTCAGTAGTTATCACCAAAATATATATCAACTGCCGTTGAGGTTCTTCTAAGAATCAATGTGTATTTTAGTTAGCTGGATCTTTGATTTGTTTACAGTTTTCTGATTCATTATCTGCCTGTGGTAATAGTAGTGGTCACATAGATGTGAATGAAGACTCTGAAATTGGAATTAGAGAAAACAGTGTCAAAGTGGATAATGGAGTTTCTGCTAAGAGTGCAAGAGCTGATAGAAAGTTCCCAAAAGCAGCATGTAACTCTGGAGTTAGAGATTCCTTGAAAAGAGGCCCCCAGAAACACCCTAAGCTCCCAGCAGCTTCTGAAAATGACAAGGTAAATGATGTTGTTTATAAGAAGTCTGCAGTTCCAGATATTATGACAATTGTTCGAGGGACACTATCAAAACCTACTGTCAGATTATCTGACGGAAGAGATAATGGAGCCGGATTAAGAGTAAAGAAGATAATGCGCAGGAATGTGGAGGATGAGTCATCCAAACTATTAGAAGAACTGAGAAACCAAATTAGAGAAGCAGTTCGCAACAAAGACACTAAAGATCTAAACAAATATGCATTTGACCCAAAGCTGCTTAAAGCATTTAGAGCTGCTGTTGGGGGAAAGAAAGCTGGATCGGAGCCAAGTAAAAAGCTTGATCCTTCAATTGCAAGGGCGAAAAAGTCAATGCTGCAAAAGGGCAAGACACGTGAGAGTTTAACGAAGAAAATCTATGGAAATGTAAATGGAAGGCGTAAACGTGCATGGGACAGGGAATGGGAAGTCGAATTTTGGAAGCATCGTGCCACAAATATTAGCAGACCTGAGAAGATGGAAACTCTGAAATCTGTTCTTGATCTCCTGAGGAAGAGTCCTGAGAGCTCAGATGTGGATAGTGAGCCTGAAGATGATGGTAAAAGTTCAATTCTATCCAGATTGTATCTTGCAGATACTTCTGTTTTCCCTAGGAAGGATGATATCAAACCTCTATCAGCTCTTACAGAGATCGACAACAACGAGACAAATTTAGAGGATAAAATTTCAAATCTAACCGATAACAATAGAGTGGGCCAAAGCCTTATTCACAACAAGAATACCTCTGCAATTAGTGGTCCTTCAGTTGGTGATAAAAGGAAAATCAACGATTCCCCTAGCTTGAAGGTTGGAGTTGCTAGTAGGAAACCAATGCCCCATGATTTCAAAATGAGGGCCCAATCTGTGAAGGAACGGCCTGGTAAATCTGATCTGAAGATTGATAAAAGGAAGTGGGCTCTGGAGGTTCTTGCGAGGAAAACAGCGGTAACAGAAAGGGATTCTAATCAACGGAAACAGGAAGACAACTCTGCGCTTAAAGGAAATTACCCTTTATTGGTACGTGAATTTATCTTTTATTGACAATTCTGATTTACGTAATGTGCGTCATGATTCTGTCATGTGAAACTGATCTGGAAATGAATTTTGTTGACTGGTTTGTGCAGGCACAACTGCCAGCAGACATGAAACCGGTACTAGCACAAAGTCGTCATAATAAGGTTCCTATATCAGTTAGACAGGTGTGTAGTGACAGTATAGCAGAAAGTCTCTCTCTCTCTCCAAATATATATATATATATATATATATATATATATATATTCATGGATTGCATCTGTCTTATATGTTATTGGCTGTCGTTTTTCTACAGGCACAACTTTACCGCATGACTGAGTACTTCTTAAAGTTAGCAGATCTCCCTGTTATCCGCAGAACTGCTATAACTGAGTTGGCTGTTGCAGATGCAGTTAACATTGAAAAGGATGTTGCTGATAGGTCAAGTAGCAAGCTAGTATATGTAAATCTCTGTTCTCAGGCTCTACGTCAGCATGTACATAGCAGCAAACTCGTTGGACCTGAAGAATCAAATCCTTCTTCATCGTCACCACCTCATCCCGAAAGTGCAGAACCGTCTCCAGGAGATTCCACAGATCCATCAATTGAGGAAGCATTGAAAATGGCAGGACTCGTATCCAATTCCCCTGGTGACAGTCCTTATCGTGTTACAGAAGAAGAACCCCTCAGTGTGTTTGATATGGATTCTCATCCAGATCTTGATATATATGGGGATTTTGAGTATGATTTGGGAGATGAAGATCTAATTGGTGCTAGTGCTTTAAATGTATCCATGTCACAAACGGAGGAAGTAGATATGAAAATGAAGGTGGTGTTCTCTACCCTTAACACAGAAAAGATAGATGATTCCCTGAACTCTAAAGACCAAAAAAGCACAGTAACTGATAAAGAACCACCTGATAGCAAAGAAAAAAACATGGAAAATTCAGTGTTAGAGTTGGCAACAATTACTTCTTGTCCTTCATTAGAACCGTTACAAGGTGAACTAGATGGGGAGCTTTCTTTGGCAGAATATGAAGAACTATATGGCCCTGACAAAGAACCCGTAGTAGAAAATTTTCCAAAAATAGAATCGATGGAGCAAAATAAGTTAATCATTGGTCGTGGGGGTATTGTAAATCACACAATAAGTAAAGGATCTGAACATCAAGGTGAGAGTTCTGCGGAAAAAATGTTGGTCGGAGGAAGTTTCCCTTCTGAAGTTGGGTCTTCTGAGGGGAATCACTCACCAAATCACTCCCTGATGAGTAGGAGTGTCAGGCCGAAGGACAAGAAACCCCAAAGTGGCAAGCAGACTGAGATCAGTCAGTCTGTATCTAAAAAGGTAAAGAGGCACTCACATTGTCCTTTTGTGAGATTTACTTGGCTTTTTGCATCAATTGTCACACCCACTGTTTTGATGCCAACATAAGGTTTTCGAGACGTACATATTTTGCACATTTAATTCGATTTCCCTCCAAACATTTAAAAATAAGTTAAATTTTTCTGAATGTTAGTTTGTTCACTGTTGGATTGTGTTAATTGTGTACATAAAAGAAAAAAGAAAGAAAGAGTTTTGTCTCAAGCTGTCTTTCTCTGACCTGTTTATTATCACTAAAATATACTTACTCAGGTTGAAGCTTACATCAAGGAGCACATCAGGCCACTATGCAAGAGTGGTGTCATTACAGCAGAACAGTATCGATGGGCAGTGACTAAAACAACAGAAAAAGTAATGAGATACCACATGAAAGACAAGAATGCAAATTTTCTCATCAAAGAAGGTGAAAAGGTGAAGAAGCTTGCTGAAGAATATGTTGAGGCCGCACAAGAAAAGGGTGAAAACCCCCTGTAATTCAGAAAGAGTTATTCCAGATTTTTTTTCAGAAGTCTCCTTACTGAAGTTGCAAACTCGATAGATTTATAGACTCGTGTGTAAGAAGTCTGGAGCTGTTTTCAGTAGAAAGTAAACCAAAAGTAGAACAGTTCCCCTATGTAAGTGTAATTACTGTAAATCGTAGTAACACAGTGATTAAAGAACTGCATGTATATTTCAGCATAACACTACTAGTTCCAGTTCTTTTGTTAAGCAATAAGAATTTTATTAATGACCAAAAGATGAAGATGAACAAAGAATACCAAAGGAACCAACTTGAAGAACTAGAAGAATAGCCTTCATCTTAGGCATACGACTAACAAAAACGAAAATGTAGTCGATCTGAATGCTCCACACAACCCAAAAAAGATGGTGTCAAAAATGATTCTTTCTCCCCTGGCAGCCTGGCTACTTTTTTTGCTAATCTGTCAGCTGTAGCTGTGTATAAAGCACCAAGAAATAAGATTTGCACAAATCTTGCTCCATCTCGTTGTTGCTCTGAGCTTGAAATGATGTTATCACAGAGTTTGAGTCGGTCCTAAAACAAAGTTGGTAAAAACCTCGACTTATTGCCCATTCCCCTGCATTCAAAACTGCCAACACCTTTGCAAGGTAATTTATAAATATTTCTAAGCCTCCTGACACTGTTGTCACATATTCCCAAATAGTTTTCCTACCAATAAATCCATATCCTGATATTCCCGGATTTCCTCTCAGGCCGGTTTCTATGGGCATGGCAAAGCCATGAGTTTGCCACTTTGCCAGGCCAGGTCGAGTTCTGCTCGGTGTAATCTAGATCGGCCGGTCAAGAGTTGACCGCCAGCGGTTTAGACTCGGTCACCCACAACATCTCATCCAACGGTCATCAATTCATCATTCTATAAATACAATATCCAAATTCATTTCAACTCACACAATTTCTTCAATCTTCATTCTTTCACTCCACAAATCCAATATGTCGGTTCGAGATCGCAGATTTAGCTTAGCTAAAGAGGAATCCATTTGCAAGAATTATGTTCTTGTTACACAAGATATGGTTAATGGTGCACAACAACAACAACAACAACTTACTATATGGCGGAACATATTTCAGAGATTTCAAAAAGAAACACTGAAAATCAATAATCGAGATGCAAATTCATTGTGTCATCACTTCAGAGTAATCAACAAGGATGTGATCTTGTTTGTTGCTGCGCTTATTGAAGGCAATCGAAACCGAGTAAATGGTCAAAATGAATTTAATGTGGAGCAAATGTGTCGGGCTGAATAGCGCAACAGAGTGGGAAAATATTTTCAATTCGATAATTGTTATCATATCTTGAGGGTGTTGCACAAATATAATGCATTTAGATTAACATTTCGATAGTTGTTATCATATCTTGAGAATGTTGCCCAAATATGGTGTCTTTAGATTTTTTTTTTTTTTTTTTGTGAATAAGGCATTACATTGAAGAAAACTAGCATTCCGAAGGAGGCTCAATTATATCCGAAGTAGAGCCATCTAATATAGAGAGGTGTGCAGTTCTCCTTATATTAGATTTATCTACTGCCAGTTTTTTTAAGATACATGTCGGAGGGGTCATATCCCAGTCCGTAACAAAAGTTAGTTTTTAGCAAACTTTGCAAGAGAGTCTGCTACATCATTTCCTAATCTAGGCACAAAATGAAATCCCAAAAAGTTGTGACTTTCGCTAATGATTTTAGATTTTTTTTTTGAAGCATGAGATTGTGTTAAGATTAAGCTGCAATTACACGAGGGTATCTTTTACCCAAAGAGTCATCCATTACAATTTGGTTAATGCAAGATGGGACTATATGATCCCAAACCAGGGTTGAAAGGTTTCCTAGGTGGCTACGGTCGGCAGCAAGGTTCGCCATCCCGTCTGCATCTTGATTACCTTCCCTGTAGATGTGTGTAATGATGTATTGCGGTAGTTGGCCCATGATTAGCTTGGTTTCCGAGATCATACTTGAAATTTACCAAGGAGGCTCAGCATCTGAAGATAAGAATCGAAGAAGATTTTCCGAGTCGATTTCAAAATGAACTTGTGCCCAACTTCGTTCTTTTGCTATTATAGACGCTATGAGCATGACCCAAGATTCGGCAATCAACGCAGTGGTGATTCCCAGCGGTTGTGCTACCGCTATCAGGGTGTTGGAAGAAGAGTCCCTGCATATGAAGCCTTCTCCATCTATTCCGGGATGTCCTCTCGCTGCGCCATCCGTGTTGATCTTGATCCAATCCAAATTAGGTTTTGTCCATCCTACCATGATTGTAGTGGAGGCCCGTGTTACATTTCTAGGGTTGATAAAATCTGGCATTCCAGGCAGCACAGGAGGGAGGTTCGTTTGTGCCCAAGAGAATTATTGTTGGAGACTTAGAGCCATATGTGCTATGTTTCTCGGGTTTGGTTGCTTTTGACGATATATGTAGTCATTCCTAGCTATCCATAAGGACCAGAAAAGGAAACAAAAAGCAGTATTGATAGAACCGTGTACCTTTAACTGTAGGATTTCTGAGATTGTCGTTTGAGGGTTTGGAAGGGATGGAAGATTTTGTCTGGAACTTGAATGATTAGGAAATACCATGATGAGAGTGTTCCATGCGGCTGTAGCTACTTGACAATGAAGGAGAATATGATCAACAGTTTCTGGATCAGAATTGCATAGTGGGCATATGTCTGTGTCGGTGAGGTAGATATGGTATAAAATAGCGAGGGTTGGGAGGCTCTCATTTTTGGAGGACATGGAAAAGATGTATTTTTGGAGGACATGGAAGTGTCCATGGGAATTTTGATGCTGGTAGTGGGTGGGCGTGATTTGATGTGCTTACTAAGCAATTGTATCCAGATGATGTAGTGTACTTTCCAGATTTGGTGAAAGGCCATATGATTCTATCAGAGGGGTTATTTTGGGGGAGGTGGATATTCACGATTCTTTGGGTTATGTGAGGGGGAAGGAGGTTTAGCTTGTCGTGGTTCCAGGTGTGAGTGAGAGGATCAATGAGGCCGGAGACCATCTGGATGGAGTAACGGTTCGCCGGATCCAAGGTATTAGTGAATTGCGGGATCCAATTAGCTTGGATGGGGGTTGTTAATCCATTTCTGATTGTGTAAAAAAGATGTTGTTTCATTATAGGAATGAGAGATGCTAATTACCTCCATTGAGGGCTGGTTGAAGAAGGGAGTTTAACCGAAGCTTCTGCAAATATAGGTTGTTGCTTCAGATATTTTTCGTTGTATAGGAAAGCCAAGATCGAATCCGGTTTCTCATAGATGTTCCAAACCCGCTTCATAAGTAAAGCCTTGTTATGATCACTGCTTTTACGTATGCCTAGCCCTCCTTGTGACTTTGTTCTAGTCAGCTTATCAAATCCCAAGGGGTGAAGCTTCTTGACGGACGAGTCATGCCCCCAGAAAAAATTTCTAATAATTTGATCAATTTTCTTGTGCACTTGTGTAGGAAAATATTGTGCTTGCATTATGTGGTTGTAGGTAGGGATTAGAGAGGATTTTATTAGAGAAAATCTTCCTGCAGATGTTAGGCATTTCGTCATCCAGCCTTTTTCCTTACGCGCTATGCGGTTTAGGAGAGGTTCAAATAAATGACAAGAAACTCTTCCTTGTTTGAATTGGATTCCTAGATACATAGGAGGGATTGAGGTTGTGGGCATATTAAAAGCTTGTTGAAGGGCACTTACCTGAGACGGGTCAAGCCTTGGGTGGTGAATAATAATGGATTTGGATGCATTAATATGTTGTCCTACTGAGGTACTGTACCGTTGGAAAAGGTGTTGGAGATTATTCGTACCCTTTGATGAAGCCCTGTATGTTATGAGAAGATCGTCTGCATACATGAGATGGAGGATTGGTGGAGATTTTTCCGAAATGCGAAGTCCCTCCACCGATTTTTGTGTTTCAAGATTCCCTAGATTTGTTGAAAGTATTTTCTCACAAATGATAAATACATATGAGGAGAGTGGACCCCCTTATATTATTCCTCTAGTTGGAGTGATATATCCATGTGGTGTGCCGTTGATATTGATAGAATAGGTGACTGTTGATATGCACAACATGATATATTCTATAAAAATTATTGGGAAACCTAATTTGGTAAAGTCTTTTCTAACGAAGCCCCAGTCCAGGCTATCATAGGCTTTTTGAATATCAAGTTTAATTGCTATTTTGGGATCTTTGGTGTTGGTTGATGTTCTGATGTGGTGAAACAACTCGCTTGCGATTGCTATGTTATCATGGATAGATCTTTGGGGTACAAAGGCGCTTTGGTAAGGACTTATTAGGAATGGAAGTAAAGGGCGTATGCAGTTAACTAGAATTTTTGATATGATTTTATACGTGACATTACAAAGTCCTATATGCCTAAATTGTGATGGTTTGGATGGATGATCTACTTTTGGAATTAAAGTTAGGTTTGTGTGGTTCATGAGCGGGTGGATATTTAAGGAGTTGAAGAAGCTACGTACCATTTCTATCAACTGTAAATGGGTTGTTTCCCAGAAGAATTTGAAAAACTTACTAGTATAACCATCTGGACCTGGATCACGTTCAGAACTAATAGAAAAGGCTTTTTTAATCTCCTCGGGAGTTACTTCTTCCGTGAGTGAGGTGCATTGGCGAGGCGTTAACCTTGGGGTTATTTCATTAAATAAACTTTCATCTATCACTGTACTTGGCGCCGTATATTGGTCGGTAAAGTGATCAATCATTAGTCTGACAATAGACTGTTTGTCTACTACCCAATTGTTTTGTTGATCTTGAAGTTATTGTATGTTATTGCGCCTTCTATGGATTGTTGCTTTAGTATGGAAGAAAGTGGTGTTACGGTCACCGGATTATAGCCATTCAATTCTTGATCTTTGCTGCCAGTGGGTTGCATGACAATCAAGCAATATCATGTGCTGAGCGTTGAGTTTCTTTTCCTGAAGCATCCAAAATGTCAAGTCATTGCCAGTACGGGTAGCACATTGATGTTGTGCCATTTTAATTTGGGCAGTTGATTTCTTGATCATAGTGGGGAGGCGGCCGAAAGTTTCCTTGTTCAAATCAGTAAGAGTTTCGGCTGTTGAGATGAGCTTGAGATGCAGGTTTACTGTTGGATCTGCATCATTCAGTCTGGTCCATGCAGAATTTACCATTTGTTGCAGTTGTGGGTGGGTAAGCCATAAGTGCTCGAATTTATAGTTTTTGCTCCCCTGCCAGTCAATAACTCTAGTTTGAAGTAAAATTGGGGCATGATCTGAAGCTATTCTTGGTAAATGAGTAACTCCTGCATGTGGGTAGGACGTTCTCCAACGTTGAGTTGCCATAGCCCTGTCGAGTCATTCTAGGATATTATCTTGCCCTTCCTGATTGTTTGTCCAGGTGAACGGGTCACCTCGGAATCCCAGATCCATGAGTCCCATTTGATCAATTAAGTTAAGGAATGGTTGATTCTGAGCATATGTTACTTCTCTACCCCCTTTTTTCTCCGACTGATCCAAAATTTCATTAAAGTCGCCAATGAGGATCCATGAATCATTGATGTTGGAGAAATTTGATGGGAAGTCGTCCCAAAAATATTTTCTTGCATCTGGATGTAGGGGGCATAGATGCCTGTGCAAAACCATGGATGATCATGCGTTGGGGGAGTGACACGGACGTGTATATAACTCTAGAAATACAAGATGATTTGCACATCATAGTTATCTTTCCACATTAAGCATAGTCCTACCCTCCTACCAACTTTAGGGACAGAGATATGGTTCTGAAATTGAAGTGATTGAGCGATAAAATTCATACGATTGTTGGTAGCTAGAGTTTCAGATAAAAAAACAAATGATGGTTTGTGCAAAGATATTAAGCTTCGAAGATGTTGTATTATTGTTTGTTGGTTGGTCCCTCGTCAATTCCATGATAAAATTCTCATCTTGGATAAAATTAAAAGAGGTTACAGAAGCATTCGGAAAAGATTCAAGTGGATACACGAATAAACTTTCAAAGACCGGAAAATATAGGAAAAATTGTAATGTAAATGAGAAAGAGATTGTTTTGATAAGACAATAGTTTGAGAGGATTTATCTGAGGGTTATTCAGATCAGAGGAGTATGGTTGTGGGATTGAGAGTATCATTTCATCATAGTCGGCACATATAACGGAGGCGCCAAGGGGGTTGGACATAATTCGATTTTTAACAAGAAAACTAATGAGAAGGGAAGGTTAGAAAACAAAGAAATAAAAATAGTCGCATAAGTAGGTTATATCCAAAGATTACAGAATCCTAGGTAATGAACACTAAAATAAAAGCCTATGAGAAAGGCAAAAAATAAATTAAGAGGAGACTTAAGAATTTCTGTAGATGCTCAATTATATCTAACGATAAATAAGATTGTAGACTATTGAAAATTGAAAATGTGAAATATGCATAGTCATTCTCGCCCAAAGACCAGATCCTAGAATAGAGAACAGAGAAAATGCTAAACATATATGATCATTCAAACTTAAATCATTAAACCACACATGGTCAAAAAACACATCAGGGTACAAAGATAAGACTAAGTAAAATAGTAGGGAAATGACCAGGCGTCAAGCAGAACCAGGTGGGGATTGTAAAGGACTTTAAAATAAGTATTCAATGCAAAATGCATACTACTCAACTGAAGAACAGTACTATAATTGCATAATTAGTCGCATAAGATGGTAATCTTAAAGCATACTACTTAACTGAAGAACAGTACTACAATCGAATAATTAGTCGCAAAGATGGTTATCTTTTCTAGAACAGTACCACAATTTGAACAGAAATTACACCGACACGGATTAATCCAATCAAACCTGCAAATCACACTAACCAACGAAAATTAAATTCATTTCATCTACAAAGTCACAAAGAGCTCCAGTAGCTGATGTGATTTGTAGATAGTTGTTGTAAAGTGGTAAGAAAGATGCCATTCCTCTCAGACTTGTGAAGGATTATTTTTAGACTTAAATTCAAAACTAAAATAGAAAACTCACTAATAATTATAGCAAACACTGACAAAGTTGATATCAATATCAAGAGAACACTGAGGCTAAGATTCCACTATTTTCCAAGTTCAAAGTGATTTAATCCAATATTTATATTTATGCAATTTTCTCATTCAATTTGATTCTAAACTATTGCAACAAGTAGATTCTCAAAATAACAAGTGTAAATCCGAAGCATAGAACATCAAAAACCTAGGTCCAAGTATGCTCTATCAAAAGAAATAACAATTGCTTAACAAAAATCATTCAAATAATTTTCAATCAAGGCAAATAATCATATAATAATTGCAAATAAATAGATAAAATAAAATATACCACTTTTTGTTGGAAAAATAGCTTCTTATATCACCTCAGCAATGGGGTTTAGCTCCTCATATTAACCACTTGCTCAAAATACATGTTTGTTTCTCAAAAGTTGATTAAATAGAAGAGAAGGTATAAAACAGCGTGTTTGTAACAGATATAATTGTTACAACCACTGTTACAAGAACCCCAACACAGAACTGTTGCGAACTCTAAACAATTGTTATAGAAATTGTGACAAATGGTATTGAATTTGAAAGATAAGGCCACGGTTTCTGCGACTTTCCTTAAGTGCTGTTCTCTGGTTCTTCTTCAACCTCTCGCTGTGATCTTTGAAACTTGATTTATTTGCTCTGCAATGCTCCTAAACCTCCCCAAAGTATACGTATTCCATTTTGTGACTCCCTAGACTCCTATATATACATGACAAGTCCCGTAGAAAGGAAGTGAAGCCCCAAAAATAACTCTTTTCTTCAGCAGTAATACTCGGAATTTTCTTCTCTTCCAAATCTTCTTTACGCGGCTTGTGAGTTGTAAAATCTTCCCAAAACTGAAAGATACGAATCCCAGAGAGTAAATCCTTCCTTCACAGCACCTAACTTCCACAAATATAACCAAGAAACTTCCACGAATAACGGGTGCCTGTTTTATCCAAACCTAAGATTGATGCCTATTTTTTCGAATCTACCGATGGTACCAACCCTGTTTTGACGAATCAAGTGAATCCCAATCCATATCCACGTCACACTCCGACTAAATCTGCTCCTAGTCATCAACAGAACTCGATAAACTTCCACCACCTCTGTTTTCTTCTCCCGGCTTTTCTAGCCCAACTCAATCGATTAAATTAAACATACCAGCCCTGTTTTTCTCCAGCAAGTCCAGCCCAATTGATTTGAGTGATTGAATCTCTTTAACTCTCCCCCAAAATTTGAACCCTAAATTTTTTCGTGAAGAAAATCTTTTCCCGCCAATTTTTAGCATTTAAATCGTGAAGAAGATGATGCCCCCTATCCTATGATGGGGTGCCGATAACAGGTGCCTTATGGGGGTGTCCTGATGGTGCCCCTTATCCAAACCGGGGGTCCGTTTAACAAATGTTCTCCGGGGTGCCTTTGACAACTTTTCGAGCCGATTTTTCCAAAATTGTTTATTGGCCAAAAATACCTACACACACATAAAATACCTAATAAGTACAAAAATGAGCACTATCAATACATATAAGCGAGACAAATTCGACACAAAAATGTGTCTATCAAATACCCCCCAACTTATTGTTTGCTAGTCCTCGAGCAAAAATAATATAGAAATAAAATCCTAACTCACTGTCGCAGGCATCGTCGATTGCATTTAGCATATGCAATAATCCTTTGAACCCCTAGGTGGCCCTAGTGGCCGAGTTATAGTCTCGGGAGGGCTTACTAGAGATATACCCACAAAACCTTTACTCCAGACCCTAGTTATATACGTAGAACCTTGGAAGGCACTAAAGAATCTCCTTGGTTGGCATACTTATTGACTACAAGAGGAAGTACCCTGATGCAAAATTCCAATTGTTGTACACGAATTTGCACTCAAGCATACTAAAATTCATATAAAGTGACAGAGCTCTACTCAGACAGTTTCTGGACATCATAAACCGGAGTCAACCAATCACATGGATAGATTAAGAAGATTGATGTAGAGAAAAACGTGGATGATGTTGACTAAGGTGAACCTATCCTAATGGACTCAGATACTGGTTTGGACTAATATCAACACACTGGCATATACAAGGGGACCAGTGGTCGATAATCCTAACTCTAGGTTAACTCAGCTGGCATATACAAGGGTACCAGTGGTCGACTTTATTGTATTTATTCCGGTTGGTCTAGTGGTTTGGTATCAATTTTTTTTGTTGGTATCTCAGTCACTCTATTTCACCCTATCAATGGTGAAAATAAAAAATAAAAGAAATGATCAGGATTCTTTCGATGTTATCATCACGAGGATATGGCGAAACTACCATGTTTTCTTTTCTAACACCTGAGCTCTGTGCTTTCATGAATAGACTCTTCTAGATGTTTCCATCTAATCAGATTGGTTCCTCAACTCCTACAACCAAAATGCTTCCATCCAATTAGATTGTTTAGTGCCATCCTAATTAAATAAACATAAATTTCTAGGCTCTGGATTTTATTAATGCAACTAACAAGTTTCTCCCATACCCCCAAACTTAAATCTAACATTGCCCTCAATGTTCTAAAGATAAAATTAAAAGCATGAACAAGGAGAAACTGTTACCATTTGAAGCAAAAGAGATAAGGAAAGATATTACCGTGTCACATGAATATTGGGTTACCTCCCAAGAAGTTCTAAGTTTAAAGTCTTCAGCCAGAAGTCATATACATGGCTAATTACCTTTCAAATCATATATCAATAGTCGAAACAACTGTGGATCAACAAAACCAAATAAAACTGCCACAATTATGAGAAAAATGCACCGAATTAGAAAAATAAACAAACATAGCACAACCTGATCAAAAATTTCTTGCAAGACAACTAGATTTTTCTGCGGTGCCCAATTAGGCTTAATATGAGTGTCTTAATAAACAAAGTCTTCTGAACTATGGGTTTCTAAGTTCTGGATTTTCTCTTGGACATTATCAGGAGGATCAGGTTGTGGAGTCGGAAGAGACTCAAGTAATACCTCAAGCACACTAGGCTCGATTCCCAATTTAGGGAATTCTAATAGGGAAACTTGACAATCACTACCCCAAAACTTAGAATTTTGGGTGTCTCTAGATAGACTAGTCACAATATTCTTAATTTCTAGACCATCATGTTTCTGAAAAAGGTCAATTGATTTCTCTAAGATGTAATCAGGTGGTTCATCCTCTAAATGCATTTGAGGTATACAAACTGTAGGATTCATATCTGCTATGGTCCACCCTAAAGTTTCCTTATTGTCTTGAAGCATGATTTATGGCGTAATGTCCTGAGTCTCAGATGGGCCTAAAAATGCATAATTAAGGTCTAACTTAGGAGGCTCTTCAGGCTCTTCTAAATAAGGGATTAAGGTAGATCCAGAATCTAGTAATGGTTCGAACCTAGCTTTCCATTTATCAGTATCTAACATAGGAATAGAATCCAATAGAGCATTTACTTGTTCAATGTTGTTATCTTCGTCGAAATCCATGCTAAAGTGGGATAGACAACTCTCTAAGGGATCTTCTGATACGATGTTTGGTAATGAATCCTGAATTAAGGTTCCTATCATGTTCACCTCTTCAATGCACGTCTCATCTAGCTCAGAATGTAGCTTATTGAAATTAAAAATATTCAACTCAATAGTCATATTACCAAAAGATAGATTCATAATACCAGTTTGACAGTTTATGATCGCATTAGACGTAGCTAAAAATGGGCGACCTAAAATCACAGGTATTTGGTTCTCTAGTTCAGGGATAGGTTGGGTATCTAAGACCACGAAATCCACAGGATAAATAAACTTGTCGACCTCAATCAGAACATCCTCTATCACTCCACGAGGAATTTTAACAGACATGTCAGCTAACTAGAGTGTTATCTTGGTAGGTTTCAATTCACCAAGCCCTAGCTTTAAGTACACATGGTATGGGAGTAAGTTCACACTAGCTCCTAAGTCAAGTAAAGCTTTATCTACCCGATGTTTTCCTATCGTGCAAGCAATGGTAGGGGCACCTGGGTCTTTATACTTAGGAGTTGTGGTGTTCTGAATGATCGAACTTACATGACTAGCTAAACATACTTTCTTAGGGACGCTAAGTTTACGCTTTCGCGTACACATATCCATAAGGAATTTGGCATAAGCCGGCAACTTCCTTATTTCTTCTAATAAAGGAAGGTTTATGGTGACTTTCTCAAAAACCTCCATTATGTCATTAAAGTTGGATTCACTCTTTGTTGGTACTAATAACTGGGGATATGGGGCTCTAGGCACAGAATCAGACCTCTCATGAACAAAATTAACATCATTAGAAACTTTATCAGCCCCATCAGCTAGTGGTGATCCTGAGAGGTGAGATCCTGAGGGGTGAACTATAGTATGTTCACTATCGGGTATGGTTACCTGATTGTCTACTAATCTACCACTCCTAAGGGTTATAATAGAATTCAATCGATGTGACAGTTTTGCACCTACTTCATGAACTCCTCTAGGGTTACGTTGTGTTTGACTAGGAAACCTACCTTTTTCTCTCAAAGACTCATTAATCAGACTAACTTGGGTTTTTAACTCAGAAATAGCCTGACAATTATCCTGGACCATATTTTTATTTTCCTCTAAACCTTGTATCATCGATTGGTGAAACATTGCAGTTTGTTGGGTTAACAAGGCGAGATATTCCTCTAAACTCAAGATTTTCTTATCTGACTGATTCTGAAACTGAGCTGGTCCTGAAGGATTATTAGTATAGCCAAAACCTGGGGGAGCATTAGAATTACTAAACTGACATTGACTCTGGCCTTTAGACCAACAAAGGTTCGGATGGTTTCTCCAACCAGGAATATAGGTTTCTGAATATGGGCCAATCTTCTGACGGTTATCAAATCTAGTGTTATTATAGAGAGCATTGGCTTGCTCTTCATTATTCTGTCCTTCCCCAAAAGGCTCCAATCTACCACTAGTGTGACCCACTTCTAAATCTTCTAAATCTAGTATTATTATGGGTTAATCTTCATAACCTCCTTCTAGTCAATCTTCATAACCTCCTTCTACCCTATTAACGTTTCCTTTACCTAGAAGAATTATTTTCTGGGGTCCCCTATTGTTTTCCCATTGTTGGGTCTTTTCGGCGATTTCACTCAAAAATGTCATCGCCTCATCAACTGTTTGGTTTTCAAACCCACCTGTACACATAGATTCTACTGTGGTTGTAGTGGAATAATCTAAACCTTCAGAAAAGATTTGAACTAACCTAACCTTTTCTAGATCATGATGAGGACATTGGGTTAATAAATCATTGAACCTTTCCAAATACCTATACAAAGATTCTCCCTCCTGTTGAGAAAATGTGCAGATTTGCATCCTAATAGACGATGTTTTGTGCCTAGGGAAAAACTTGTTCAAAAAGGCAGATGTAAGTTGTTCATATGTTTCAATTGAACCGGAAGCCAAACTATATAACCACGATTTAGCTTTATCTTTCAGGGAAAAAAGGAATAACCTAAGTTTCAAAGCATCATCATCAAGGTTTCTAATCTTTAGGGTACTACAAATTTCCTAAAAGTCCCTAACATAGAAATAGGGGTTTTCATTTTCTTTCCCTAAAAAGATTGGGAGAATCTATAAGGTCCCAGGTCTAAGTTCATAATTTGCTTCCGTTTCAGCTAACCTGATACATGAGGGACAAGTAGTCCTAGTCGGATTCAACAAAGTTTTCAAAGTTGCCATTTCTGGCGCTATAGGGATTCTCTCCTCAGTATCAATAGAGACTCTCTCCTCACTAAAAGACGGGCGTTCAAAACTGGACTTTTCAAAAATCAAACTCTCTAAATTAAGGTAATCAAGACGCTTCGAACTGCTAGGTTTCTCTTTAAAAAATCTACCTAGAGCGTCTCTTTTACGTTCAGGCATGCAAAAGAAAAAAGGAAGGGGATTCTATGCAATCACAAATAAAGGCCGACTCAACCAAAGCAAACCTAGAGATTTCTAGAAAACAAAAAGCATGATGGCTCCACTTAGATTGTTTCTAGACCAGCTTCTAATCCTTCGAAAGGGAATTCGTTACAATTTAAGCAAACCCCTATGGAATCAATCCGAGTCAAAGTAAGTTGAATAGAGGCGAGGGAAGCTTAGTGGAGCTTTGATACCCAAGGCCTCACCGGTATTACAAGGCGGCTCAGTCACACATTCAACTCACAGAAACCATCATGAACTTCGAAGTATGCTTAAAAGAGTAACCAATATTTTTCGAATGACTTTCCTATTAAGCTCGTTACCTTATCGGTCTCGTTCTAGTCAAAATTTTAAGGCTTAGGTACGCGTAGGTTACGTGTTCCTAAGGCGGGAAAGAAGAGAACGGTGATGAAATCTGAACCCTTATCTTGTATGGCCAGGCCTTGCCCTTTACTAGAAAAATAAATTTCCGTATTCAGTCCTCAACATATATGCATACAAAGGAGTCCAGTAACTCGCCGACAGGGGATTCGCGAGTGTTTAGAATATTACCTCCCATTCCATACGGGGGATGAATTAGTTGTAGTCGACTCGGGCCACTGACTCCTATGTCAGTGTACGAACCCAAGGTGCAGAGACAATATCGTAATTATCCTCATTCTCTGCAAACAGTTTATATTTAAAGTACCCTTCCGTAGGATAAAAATAAAAAATAATGTCCAAAAGTCCAAGTGTCCAAAAAGAAAAGAAAAATTACAAATTAATAAACCCTAATACAATTTTTTCCTAAAAATAAACAAAATCCTAAAAAATAAAAATAAAAATTTATAAAATAAAATTCTTTTCGTTCTCTTCGCTTCAACCTTTTGCTCCAAGTCTTCACGAAATCACAAAACTCCTTGGCTCAATTTTCTTTATGACCCAGAACCTGTAGACAAAAGATAAATACCCAAAAATGTAAAATAGAACAAAAATAATAAAAATCTAAAAAATAAAAATAAATCTAAAACCCTAAAAACAAGTCCCCGGAAACATCGCCAAAAATTGATGTGATTTGTAGATAGTTGTTGTAAAGTGGTAAGAAAGATGTCGTTCCTCTCAGACTTGTGAAGGATTTTTTTTAGACTTAAATTCAAAACTAAAATAGAAAACTCACTAATAATTATAGGAAACACTGAAAAAGTTGATATCAATATTAAGAGAACACTGAGGCTAAGATTCCACTATTTTCCAAGTTCAAAGTGATTTAATCCAATATTTATATTTATGCAATTTTCTCATTCAATTTGATTCTAAACTATTGCAACAAGTAGATTCTCAAAATAACAAGTGTAAATCAGAAGCATAGGACATCAAAAACCTAGGTCCAAGTATGCTCTATCAAAAGAAATAACAATTGCTTAACAAAAATCATTCAAACAATTTTCAATCAAGGCAAATATTCATATAATAATTACAAATAAATAGATAAAATAGAATATACCACTTTGTGTTGGAAAAGTAGCTTCCTCTATTACCTGACCAATGGTGTTTAGCTCCTCATATAACCACTTGCTCAAAATACATGTTTGTTGCTCAAAAGTTGATTAAATAGAAGAGAAGGTATAAAACATCGTGTTTGTAACAGATATAATTGTTACAGAACCACTGTTACAAGAACCCCAACACAGAACTGTTGCGAACTTTAAACAATTGTTACAGAAATTGTGACAAATGGTATTGAATTTGAAAGATAAGGCCACAGTTTCTGCGACTTTCTTTAAGTGTTGTTCTCTAGTTCTTCTTCAACCTCTCGCTGTGATCTTTGAAACTTGATATTTTTGCTTTGCACTGCTCCTAAACCTCCCAAAAGTATACGTATTCCCTTTTGTGACTCCCTAGCCTCCTATATATACACGGCAAGTCCCGAAAAAAGCAAGTGAAGCCCCAAAAATAATTCTTTTCTTCGGCAGTAATACTCAGAATTTTCTTCTCTTCCAAATCTTCTTTACGCGGCTTATGAGTTGTAAAATCTTCCTAAAACTGAAAGATACGAATCTCAGAGAGTAAATCCTTCCTTCACAGCACCTAACTTCCACAAATATAACCAAGAAACTTCCAAGAATAACGGGTGCCCTGTTTTATCCAAACCGAAGATTGATGCCTATTTTTTCGAATCTACCGATGGTAACAACCCTGTTTTGACGAATCAAGTGAATCCCAATCCATCTCCATGTCAAACACCGACTAAATCTTCTCTTAGTCATCAAAAGAACTCGATAAACTTCCACCACCTCTGTTTTCTTCTCCTGGCTTTTCTAGCCCAACTCAGTCGATTCAATCAAACATACTAGCCCTGTTTTGTTCCAGCAAGTCCAGCCCAATTTATTTGAGTGATTTAATCTCTTTAACTCTCCCCCAAAACTCGAACCCTAAATCTGTTCGTGAAGAAAATCTTTTCCCGCCAATTTTTAGCATTTAAATCGTGAAGAAGATGATGCCCCCTATCCTCTGATGTGGTTCCGATAGCAGGTGCCTTAGGGGGTGTCCTGAGGGTGCCCCTTATCCAAACTGTGTGTCTGTTTAGCAAATGTTCTCCGGGGTGCTTTTGACAAATTTTCGAGCCGATTTTTCCAAAATTGTTTATTGGCCAAAAATACCCACACACATAAAATACCATAATAAGTACAAAAATGAGCACTATCAATACATAGAAGCGAGACAAGTTCACACAAAAATGTGTCTATCAGTAACCAACAAGCATACTAATCAAGAGAACCCCCAGCAGAAGGAAGGGGACACAAACTAGAACAATTAGCTACCAATCAACCAGAATAATTAAGTACAACACAAACATCAATTATTGACCAACTATACATTGAAAGTTAAAATCAACAATGAAGCTAACAAGCCAAGCATAAAACCAAATTATCCAAGACCACAAAATCAACTTATTAACTTGATAAGATTTTCAAGACACGTTTATATTACTACCTCTCTGACGCACTACCAAGATAGCCCCCCATTGAGGTCCCAAACAAAATTCTTAGAGATTTCCATACTTTACCCAACATTAGATGTACCTTAATCATCACAGACAAATTTTAAACTGAATCGATAAACTTTAACATACTTCACAATACCCAAATAGTCTAGAACTTAGATTTCATATCAAAATGACCTATTTAAATCCGAAACGAAGTTTATCCAACAATTAGTCAATAAACATGAGAAACACTTCAATGAATCTAAACTAGCCATAAACAATTCAAAAAAATGAATAAGATAGAGAAGAAGAGAACATCTATTCGATTGAGCACCTATGAATCAGAAACATGCATTAGATTATTATTTTTTTCCCGGTAAAGAAATCCCCTAATTCCAAAACCCTAGATCAAATCTTAAAGAAGAATTACTAAAATTAATAAAAGGGGAAACCCATTCAAGTAAATCAGGAACATGATTTAACAATAAAGCTTCAAAAATCAGGTGAAAATCCATTACGACCTAGACAGGAGATACTTCTAAATAAAGAAAAAGAAAAAGGGAAAAAAAGGGGGAAAAAGGAAGAAAATATCATCTCCTTTAACATCCTCCGTGACTTAATCAAAATCCTCAATTTATATCCCCATACTCATGATATTATTTCTCCCCCAAGTAGTCCTGAGGTTTTCTAGCCGATGGAAGAAAATTTCGCCATTCACAGAGTTCTTAATGATTTTAGATGCTTCATCCAGTAAAGCTTTACTTCTCCATGAAACCTCAGAACGCTTTCCTTGCAAGTAGTTGAAACAACTTTCACAATCTCCTTCGATGCTGAAATCTTTGGAATTCTTTTCCTTCGCCCATACTGCTGCATGGTACACTCCTATTGCTTCTTATTCTTGTGGATCTGTTGATAGATACGGTCCTTCTCTGCCTCCTTTGAAGATTCATGTATCATTACGTAAAATTATAGCAAAACTTGAGGGGGTTATATCACAATCCCAAGCCGCATCAATGTTGATTTTTTGTGTGTTTTCTTTAGGAGCTATCCAAGACTGTTTGGTAGTAGTAGGTTTCTTTGTCTGTTTAATGGGTTTAGAGTGGTTCTTAGTCCAAAAAGATAAATGTCGTTGAATATCCTGAGATAATTGTGTTGATGTTCTAGTTTTAGATTCAAATACCCCGTTACACCTTTATTTCCAGATCATCCATATTTTTGTTAGAATTAGTTCTATAGATATCTACTGTCTTCGTTTTTAATCCATTCCTTATAGGTGTCTAGTAAGGAAGTAGAGGGATTTAGTTGTAAAGAGATAGGGTTAGGATCCATTTCCCATATTTCTATAGCATATGGGTAGTTGAAGAAAGGATGCTCAGCTGATTCTATATCTTCACCGCATATCGTACAATTTGGATTTATATCCTCCACTTTACCGTAAAGATTTACATTTGTCGCAATGAAATTTTGCAGACATTTCCAAAGAAAAACTTTAACTCTTTGAGGCACTTCTAATTTTCAGATAGATTTCCAAAAAGAGTCTGGAAGAAGAAGGCTTGTTATTTCTGTTCCTGGTTCATTCAATTTGTCATACATAGATTTAACTTTGAAATCTCCATTAGTAGTCAGTTTCCATCTTAGTTGGTCTTGTTTTAGGCTTCCATCAAAATTAAAAAAGAGGTTCATGTTCATAATTCTAGCAGCAATGTCTTCAGGGAAAGAGTTTTTTTTATAAGGGTAATGTTCTAGGATAGCGAGTTGGGAAGAAAGAGATCAGCTACTAGGGATAGGTGGTTATTGGATGGGTTCTTAAATTCTAGCAGAGAAGAAGTTAGACCTGGAAGCCAGTTATCCATCCAAATATTAATGCTTATACCATCTCCTATTTTCCAAATACTATGTTTTTGGATTAGCTCAAGTCCTTGACAGATACATTTCCAACTCCAAGAGCTTCTAGTAGAGGGTTTAATTCTGAGAGGGGATTTCTTATTTTTTGAAATATCTACTTCTCATAGTTTTTGCCCAAAGTTTGTCTTTCTCTTTGAATAGTCTCCATGCCAATTTAGCTATCATTGCAAGATTAAATTTATGGGCATCCCTAAAACCCAAACCTCCCTTATGGGCATCCCTAAATCCACTAGAATTGATATCCTTGCCCCACCAGAAGTCCCTCTGAATAACATCTATTTTCTTAGTTAATGTTTTTGGGATAATGAAACATCCCATTTGAAAAGTTGGGACACTAGCTAAGACAGCTTTAATCAACACCATTCTACTGGATTGAGGAAGAATTTTTCCTTTCCATCCTTTTAACTTAGATTCCATTCATTCTATGATAAAGTCAAATGTTTTAACTTTTGACTTGTCAATGAACAGAGGGGCACCTAGATAAGGATCTTTGAGGTTGATATGTTTAATTTTCAGAATCTTCGTCATCATTCTTTGGTGTTTTGGTCCAACCTTTTTACTTAAAAAAACCCCTGATTTCTCAAAATTGATTAGTTTTCCAGAGGCTTTATTGAATTTGTCTATGGCTTCTAGGAGGTTTTTGCACTCTACTAGATTGGCTTTAACAAAAAGAAGACAAACATCATCGAATAAGAGATGGGATATAGGTTCGCTTTTAGGTGTTATTTTGACGCCATAGAGAGATTTATTGTGTTCTAAGGAGAAAAGATACCTAGAAAAAATTTCCATACAAATAATGAATAAATATGGTGAAATGGGATCTCCCTGATGTAATCCTATAGAGGGTTTAAAAAATATACCAGGCGAACCATTTAGAAGGACAGCTATCGAGGTCGTTGGGAAGCATTGTTCAATGAGATTACAAACCTCATTACTGAACCCTAAAGATGAAAGAGCTTTTAGAAGGAAGTTCCAATCCACTCTGTCAAAGGCTTTAGACATGTGAATCTTAATTCCTAAACCCCCAGTTTTGATTTTTTTTATTTAAAGGAATGGATTATTTCATGGGCTACAACTATATTATCAGAAATTTGCCTAGATGAAAGGAAAGCAGATTGAAAGGGGGAGATGATTTTATCTAACAGAGGCTTTATTATGTTGGCTAGTATTTTTGCTATTAGTTTATATATAGTGTTGCATAGGCCTATGTGACGAAAATGACTAGGATATTTTGGTTGCTTCAGCTAAGGAAATAAGAAAAGATGAGTCTTGTTCAGGTTAGGATTCATGAGTTTGGTTTGAAAGAATTCCTGGATGGTGGCTATAACTTGAGCTCCTACTAGTTCCCAATTGTTCTGGAAAAAACTAGTTGGGAAACCATCTGGTCCTGGCGACTTATTTGGTTTCATGTTCTTAAGCACAGAAAGAATCTCCTCAGGAGAAGGAATGGCAATAATATTTGCATTATCTAAATCCGATATACCAGCAGAGATATTATCAAAAATATCATCAAAAAGATTCAGGGGAGAAACATGCTAGGTAAATAGATATTGAAAATAATTAGTCAAAAGATCACTAATGTCTTCTCTTTTTCGGATGATTATGTTTTGGTTATTTGTTAGGCACTCTATATTATTCCATTTGCGCCTTCTTAAAGTAATTGTGTGGAAGTACTTAGTATTCTTTTCTCCTAGTTCTATGACATTGTCTCTGGATT
Organism: Papaver bracteatum; assembly: GCA_023529315.1. Taxonomy (NCBI): domain Eukaryota; kingdom Viridiplantae; phylum Streptophyta; class Magnoliopsida; order Ranunculales; family Papaveraceae; genus Papaver; species Papaver bracteatum. Next base: position 2,162,403 of record JAJJWX010002107.1, on the reverse strand, counting down.
GTTGTTTTGCTATAGCTTCTTGTGTTGCATATAATTTTTATAGTTATACATATTTTTGTTTCAATTTTTGTTGTTGATGATCAGTGGTTCTACTAGCTTTAAGTCTTTCTATTTCTTTTATTAGTCTATTGATTTGTTTAGAAGGAATACCAAAAATGTTCCTATTCCAGTCAAGAAGGTTGGTTCCTAGGGTTTTCAGGTTAGTTACTAAATCTAGAGAAGGTTCCTTAGTGGTGTTCCTACACCAAGAGTTATTAATAAGTTGGACACAATATTGCTCCTTCTGCCAAGTGTCGTAAAATTTAAAGATCTATTCTCCTTTCTTTTGAATACTATCCAGATTTAATAGAATTGGAGAGTGGTATGAACCTACTTCTACAAGGTGGGTTAGAGAAGCATTAGGAAATTTTAGGTTCCATAGAGCATTCTGGGAAGCTATATCTAATCTTTCTTGGATATTTTTATCACCATTTCTATGGTTATCCCAAGTAAATTCATAACCTAAGAAGCCTAGATCAAAAAGCCCTACTCTTTCAAGGATTCTGTGATAGTATTCACAATTTCTTTTGTTGAATGGGATGCCTCCTAATTTATCAGAGTGATCAAAGATCTTATTATAGTCTCATATTACTATCCAAGGCATGTTTCTTAAGTTAACTTGATGTCCTATCTCTTCTAAGAAATCACATGCAACGTTTCTATTGGTTGGATAAGAACTTCCATAGAAGCATGTGAGTACCAATTTACTAGTGTCAAAATTAGTTTGGACAAAGATGTTGATCATATTGATATTCCATTGTATAACATCAAAATGAAATCCATCAAGCCAAGCAATAGATAGTCCTCCTTCTAAGCCCACAGGGTCTACAATGTGGTAATTGGGTAAAGAGGATAAGAGTTTCTTGACTAGAGTTCTATGTGATTTAGTTTCTGATAAAAAAGGATTTCAGGTTTCTCCTTAGAAATAAGGAATTGTAAGTGATTTTGTGTGAAGGGGTTACTACAACCCTGTACATTCCAAGCTAAAAGTTTCATGATTAGAGGTATGATGCCTATAAACTGAGACCGAAAAAGTATAAACAATCAATAGGAAATGTTAGACATGAAGCACTAAAAGAGCAGAAAACGCAATTAGGTCAAGCTAGCATACAAAGGGTCCTAAATGGGTAAAATAATAAGGGAATATTATGAAACTAAAAGTTAATAAAAAAACAAGAAGCAAGATATAGTGGATACTAAATTTTAAAATTAGGTTAAATAAAATTAGATCGAAATTGGGGAAAATACCTGATATCTTTAGATTAACATTTGTATAATGCATTTAATCAAGATTTAAAGTAATTATCAAAGTTTACTTTTAAGATATTATTAATATAAACTAGTGCATCTTTCATTAAGTATGAAAATATAATTTTCGAATTTTAATTTATATTAGTGCCTCTTTCATCAATATAGACTTTAAAAATAAAAATTTGGGACAATGTTTTTCATCTTGTTTATCTTCTTCATTTCACCAAACTTCCAATCAATGGCTCATGAACGGAGTTTTCTTTGTCTATCTTCTTCTTTGCCTTTAAATTTTCCTTGCCTTGAACTTTTCTTTGTCTTTTCTTAGTTGGAGGTTTGATTTGGTTAATATCCAAAAGTTGTAGACTTTTATGGTTTTTACCTATTTTTTTATAACCGTCACATATCTTACTAACAACGGCTTCAAGCACCACTCCCTAAAAATAAAATTGGGTAGCCAAGTCAAGTTGTGATTCAAACTTTGCGATTTTGTAAGAAAAGATAGAAATTTTTTGTGTAAAAAATTTGGTTTAATTTTTGTGGTTGAATGTCACATTTTTATACTGATAAAAGAATAGCCGTTGGAGATTTAAAATCAATCGAACGGTAGAGACTCGAACACTAGTAGGGAAGTCTCTATCGATCGCTTAACTATTTTCCCATAGTGGCGCGACCAGTTTGCCAGGACAGGTGGCACGGAAAATGGGTGGGTTAGCCACCCCGCATAGGAACCGGCCTCACAACACAGTAGTAACTGGTTTGGTTTTGGTAGTTTAAAAAATTACAATACATACCATTCTTCTATTTCTCTCTCAAAACTTAATTGATACGCACAGTAGTTCTCCAAGGCCTAGTTAGGAATTCGGGATACGAAGAGAAGTTAAAGACGGCTAACGTATGAGTATTATACGAATTCGGGTCATTCAGATTCGATCAAAAAGTAGGTCGACAATGCGGAATATGGTAGTAGTTCGGAACGGCATACGTACGTGTGTATTTCGTTTTAGAGATATGAGTTCGACATTGAAAATTCGGCATGCATCAAATTAATAAAAAGTATATTTTTATGGTTATATTGAATCAAAAACATGAACTAAACCAAGTTTTATGTGTTAAATAGATAATACAAATATACAACAACAAGCGAATTGCTCAATGGTTGGAGCCTTATTAAACAAATGAAGGGGTCATGGATTCAACTCCCGTATTCCCATTGTTTGAGGGTGAAAATGGTTCCTGCTGATTTCGGTAATTTTGGGTATGCGGGTGAGAAACGAATTTAAACACTAAACAATGTACTGCAATGGAGTACTTTAGATTCGAGAGATCAATCTGTACAAGTCCGGCCTAAACTAAGAAATGGTTATTCCAGACTTGCTTTGGTCACAAAGTGGAGGAGAATGGGTTGGTTTTGGGGAGGGAAGCAAGGAAAGTGATGAGACCATAATAGTTGATTCTGGAAGAGTAGTTGTGTTACTACGACTTGTATCAGAAAATTGGGAAGGCTAAAAAATGGTAAGCTAGCAAGTATTTTATGAGTTTTGTATGCTCCTCACTGAACTTGTTGTTCGGTGGAAATAGGTAAGACCTATTTATACAAGTCGAAGTGAAACGTACTCTGGTATCATTAAGGAATGTAAAAATGGGTAAGTAAATGGGAGGAGGTGGTAACGCATGGAATTGATGTTCCATAAAACCGTCAACGCATGGAATTGATGTTACATGAAACCGTTTATGCATGAAATTGATATCCCATAAAAGAGCGTTTCATCTTTAACTCCCTGTATTTACTAACCGCCTCACCCTTATGACATTTCCTTATGACGGGCGTAGTGTACGCTGCACACTGTAAACCGCCAAACCAATGCCCAAAGAGGATCCCCCCGTTTGTGATATGTGTTGATGTCTCGATTGTTTTTGTGGAAAACATGTAGTATATTGTTGTTTCCTGGCAAGTCGAGCTTTGGGAGACTTGCTAACTTGGTGACCTTTGACGGTCGATATTTTTCATCTTAAGAGGAAAGGTAACCGTTGATCGCCGCACGCTTTCGTTTGTTGGTGGCCGCATAGGGAAGGATAACATGGTGGCGCGGCTAGGTTGGCATTCCATGCCTTGGAGCGGTTTGGCGTGACCAAACTAGGGTTTTGGCTTGTAAGACCAGAATATCGCTACAATACCTTTCTACGAGATTAACAACGCTTCCCAGCGAGCAATACCGCAAGCTTTTAACAACACTTGGCGAATGCCACAAAAGCAGTCAAAAGAGTGACGTAATAACTGACGATTGAAGGAAACGTGAGAAAAGCATGTTTGTCCCGCGATGGTTACAAAGCTTGCGAGAATGAATATTATAATTATCGCGGTACAATCTCAAAACAAATCCGAGATAAGAGGAAAACTTAGCTGTCATCCATTATGTAACTACCTTATAAATAGAGACCCAATATGTCCAGAAAAGGATGATGTATTTTTGAGAGTTAAGAAAGTATTGAGGAGAGAGAAACTTCAAGAGAATAGTTGTAATCTTGAATTCTTCCATTTCTGTAAATATTTCTGAGAACAAAATAATAAAGTGTCATTTTTAATCTTCAATCGTGAGTTGAATATAGCAAAATCATAACAAGGGTGTAGTGTGGGATTTCCTGCAACTACATTTTGGCGCCCGAAACAGGGAGAATCAAATTAAGAAATCTCTAATTACAATTTGAAGATTTGAAGAAATTGTTAGAGTTGAAGAAATGGCTAGAAGAAGAAGAAATACATCAGAACCACCAACAACTGTAGGGAGGAGTAAAAGACTTGCAGGAGGAGAAAAAAATGAATTAGGAGAATCTTCAAGGATAAGAACAAGAAGAAATAAAACAAGGATTGAAGGAGAAGATCAGATTCCACAACTGAATCAACAAACACCGATACAAAATAGAAATGTGGATTATGATAGAGTGAGTGTGCATACTTGGAGATCGAATTTGATGGAAGATGTAGAAGATCAACAATTAAGAGACGGAAGAAGAGAAGAAATAAATCAAGGAGTGGTTGAAGGATTAATTCATGGAGGAGGCGAAAATGAAACAACAGATGATCTAAGACAAAGAATACAAGAGGATAGAAGATTAGAGGCGGAAGAGCGTGCAAATTTAACAAGACAAAATCACGAGTTGAGAATGGAGAATTTGAGGTTACAAAATAGAAGATCGAGAAGTACTGTTAGATCGAATTCAAGATCATTAAGAGAAGAATTAAGGCGAAATTCCCCAATAAGAAATGCTAGAGGAAATATTCAAGAGGAAATGCAAAATCTAAATGAAGATCAACGTCATAGAGAAGAAGAAGTAATAGAAGATCGCTATGATCCGCGTGGAGAAAATTTGGATAATAGACTTAACAACAGAAATCAAGAGGGAAGAGACAACCAAAATGATGAAGATAATCCAGAAGAAGGTAGGAGGATATTACATGGGCAAGAGATTCAGAGAAATCGAAGAATAATTGAGGAAGAAATTGAGAGACATTATGCTGAACAAGCGCGACTAGCTTGCGAGAGAGAAAGATTAAGGGCAGAAGTAGAAGAACAAGAGTTCCAAGAGGCAGTACGACAAAATAACCATGAAACGAGAAAGGAGACGTACACAAAATCGTTATAATAATAATATTCAGGAAGAGTATGATAGAATACAAAGGAGAATAGAAAGACATCGAAGAGAAATGATGAGAAATAAAGAAATTCGCAGAGAAGTACAACTGTGATTGCAAGAAGAAGGTGAAGTAGAAGATTGCAGAAGAGGGAATGTGGGTGTAGATGAAGACACACAAAATCTCGCAAGACAAGAGGTACATGAACGCATGAGAAGGGAAGCTGCATTAAAAAGACCGATGGAACCAAATTCAACGGCGAATGAGCAAATTTTAAAAGAATTAGCAGAGATGAGGGGAATAATAAATAACAGAAGAGAAGGAGGAAGAAGGAAACTTGATGAAGCTATTGAAGAAGCTGCGAGAACCCCATTCACTCAAGATGTATAGTTAAGAGTAATACCTCCAAAGTGTAACTTACCAGCATTAACCAGCATTTTTGATGGAACTACCTGTGCTTTACAACATGTTAAGGCTTATGTTAGATGTATGCTACAATGGGAGAATCATGATGTTGTATTGTGCAAATATTTTGCATCTAGCTTAACTAGCGAGGCGCTAAAATGGTTTGAGGGATTGCCAAAAAATACTATAACTTCATTTGATCATTTGCAAGCTATATTTTTGGGAGCATATATAAGTAACAATTCATCGCGGCCAGGTATTGAAGATGTGTTTGGGTTAAAACAGAAGGTTGGCGAGAGTCTGAAACATTTAACCATAAGATGGAAGACAATGTGCAGTGAGATGGCAGGAAGAGTAGATGAGAGATATCTTATCTTGTCTTTTATCAATGCAATGTTCGCGACCAATCTCTGTACATACAAATTTTCAGAGTCAAGAATACAATCACTATGACTGAACTACGAGAACTACAAGAAGAATACATTGCTTTGGAGGAGAAACAAAATGAGATGGAATCATATCCAATCGCGAATACCAATTCAGTAGCAATAAATGGGAGTTTACTTCCTAAAATGATTAACAATGTGGAGAGCAGCTCGCAAGCATAGCAAGAGAAAGTGGAAATTGATAACCGGCAGAAGTTGGTAGCTATAGGCAGTCGAGATCAAGAAGAATATGAAAGGGAAAAGAATTATTACAATCGCGGTGGGAATAATAAGATTCAAAGGCTTGAGCAGCCGCAAGAAACTTATGGTGGACAGAGGCAAAACAATTTCAGAAGCCAAGGTAACCAGAAGATAATATGGGAATAAATTAAGATGCCACCTCTAAATGCTAGTATAGAAAAAATCTGGGAAGCTATCATTTTGATGGAAAATATACCATCACTATGGAATATGGGAAAAGAACCACATCCTAATAATCGTAGTCAAGAATTTTGTCCTTACCATCACTTTCATGGTCACACAGTAAATGATTGCAGGAATGTAAAGAGAATAATTTTAAGGATGATTGACCAAGGAAAGCTAAACCACTTTTTAGTAGGACATCCACAATCTCAAACGATTGCCTCCAAAGACCTGAAATTCGCAGGTAAATATTGTAAAAGGAGCAGAATCATTCGTAATAGAAGTTGGGGCCAAAGCAAAAAAATTGTTTTGTAATTCCATTGTACATTCACACAAACTATTGAGGATTTCCATGATAATGTTCTGAGCAGAGTCTTCGCGGGAGATACAGTTGGAAGGGAGATAATGAATATCGCGAGAGTCTCGCCATTAAAAGAATGGAAAAAACAAACTATATCTTTCACTGCACAAGAAGTACCAGAGCCTGGTGAGCAACATGATAATCCATTGGTAGTAAAGCTAGAGATAAACCCCAAGCAAGTAGAAGAAGAAGATGAAGAAAATGATAACGAAAATGAAGATTCTTGGGCCATTAATAGAGTTCTAATAGACACAGGCAGCTCAGTTGACATATTATTTTATCATACCTACAAGACCATGGGTGGAAGAGACGAAGATATAATACCATCAACATATAAAATCTATGGTTTTAATGGTACTGATAATAAACCCAAAGGGGAAATTGAAATGCGGATTCCATTAAAGGGGATAACTTCCAAGATCTTGTTCTGTGTTGTTGATATTGAATTACCTTACAATGCCCTGATTGGTCGACCTTGGCTATATGGGATATTAGGTGTAGCGTCTACTTTCCACCAGTGTGTTAAATTTCCTCATCCAAATGGTGTTGGAGTTATTAAGGGAGATTGGGGAGAAAGCAAAAAATGTTATGAGATTGATATAAAATCTTGTGAGGAAAAAGCTGAGAAGAAGAGCAATTGGAAGTACAACATCAAGCAACAACAGAGATGTGAAAGATTGATGATTGATTCAATAGAGCAGCGAGAGGAAAATGATGCCGAACGGCTCGCAGATAAGGAAAAAACAGCAAAACGTAATAGAAAAGCAGAACCAGAAAATAGTAAGTAGAAAGGTAAAATGATGAAATTTAAAGAAGTTTACGCAGAATTTGTTTGAAGAAAATGCAATTGAAAAGAGTACTCTGTTTGAAAGAATTGCAAAATTTTACAAGAAATGAAATTTTATCAGAGTTAAAATACTCGCGAGAAGCGCGAATAAAGTTTCGCAGAGATTAATAGAATGGGACGAACCTTTATGGCATGCACCTTAGTTCGCGGATACAATTTCGCAAGAGGCAAATGTAAGACTTAATAGTGCGTCATATAAGGGGGTATCTCTTTACATGACTCAGGGATAAGGTTATACCACTGCTGGAACTTGAGTCATGCAGATGTTGGGGTTAAAGAAAACCTATCCAGGAGAGAGATCTTGGACTTCCAACTATATAAGGTTATACCCTGGTTGGACGACTGAGAATATCTTATAAGAAGTGCAAAGTATGACCAAGGCGCCGAGGTATACGGTTGATCCAAGGGTGCCCGGGGCGTACGAAACTACCCTGGCCATTCTTGGTAAATCTTGGCTATGATGCACTTGGCCTGAAGAAAACCCCACTTAGGGTGCAGTCTTGTAACTATAAGCCATATACGCATAAAGGACAAGAGGCTGCGAAAATAGATGGTTGTTGGTAAATCTGGATGGGAGGAGCTAGTCTTGTATGGACGATGTGCCCTCCTTGAAGGGGCAACCAGGGGGAAGATAAGGGCGGCACCCTCCATTAGGGAGCTGATAAGTGTCTAAAGACGGCAATGTCATGGGGATTTATGATCGCAAGAACATTTAGGCCTGTCATATTGTCGTGTGACAAAAATTATACAAAGGCAATGAGCCAAAAGAAAAAAGTTAAGATGAGATCAATGGGTTTTTACATGAAAGTGTAAAGACGTCCTGCGATTTCATCGCAAGACGTCAATGTCATAAGGTTTAATTCTTGCAAGAGATTTATACTTATCATATTGTCGCAAAGATGTTGAAAAAATATTGATAAGACAAGATCAATGGGTCAATACATGCAAATGTAAAGACGTCCTGCGATTTTGTCGCAGAAAAAAAAAAGGTGGCAAAATAAGACCTTTAATTAGGAAGGCATAATAAGACCATAAGATTATTGCGATAATGCTCGCAGAATTTATGAGATTTGCGATTTTACGTATAGATCATAAAGTTATGCCATTAGTGTTAGCGATAACATCGCCGATATTGAGGCAAATTTAATTTGATTCACAACTAATATCTAATCTCTACTCAATTTTTTCATATTGCAGATGAATAATAGAGGCAAGTATGGGAATGCATAGAATGATGAAATTATTATTCATCCATCATATGATAAAATTGCATAGATGATACATTTATATAAATAATAATTATGATTGATTGATTATGTTGCAGAAAAAGAATTATTTTCTAATTCGTGCAGATAAAAGCAAAAGAAGTTTACACATCAAGTTGGAGAAGCTCGCATAAATGTTACGAGAAGCAAAAAATAAATGTACAAAATTTACAACGAAGAAAAAGAGAAGAAACAATACTAAGTAGATCCATCACCACCTTCATCAGAGCTCTTTTCTTTTTCAGATTTCTCCTCATTACCAGATTTCTCTTCTTCATCATTATCATAATTATCTATATCTACGTCAGATTTCTCTTCCTCGCCAGATAGTTCTTCATCATTATCATCTTCGCTAGACTCCTCAGCTTCGCTATCAGAGATAACTAGATTTGGGGAATCAGCTGGAATTTCCTTTGCAAGATCGGGGTATGTAGAATGATGAATACCATGATCATCACAGACTAGTTTAACAATGTTATTACGAACACAGATAAGGGCGTTACTAAAATTTGAAGATGAGATTTTCAATTTTTCCTTCAATCTAGAATACTTTTCATTGCGAGAAGATAAATTTCTAGCGAGTTGGCTTTTCTATTCTTCTAACTCATCAAATATTTTACGATAATTCTTTTCGGATGCTGCGAGCAAATGATAACAAAGTTAACACATATGAGGATGATTCAATTAGGAAATAATTTAGTGAAATCATAAGAGTGATAACCTTCTCTTTCAGAAATCATGTCTTTAATTAAAGCCGCTTGTTCAACATGAAGACTAACATCTACACCTAAATTAGTTCTGGCGTTGTCAAGAACTTTCGCATACCAAGCAAATTCCACGTCATTATTTATAAGAAGACGGGAACGAATTTGGTTTTCTTTTTCAATAAAACTTTCCTTCTTGCGGATAAGCCCATCCTTTTCAATTTGAACTTCAAGAATGGTCTTATGGAAATTCGCTAAGGTTTAAGCTCCTTGCCTAGATATACGGTCTTTGTCTTTTGAGAGATCTTTGTTTTTGGCCTTTAAAGTTTTAATCTCAGCTTTGGAATTATGATAAAGCTGTTTGAATCCATGAGTTATATCTAAAGAAGATATGTAGTCAATTTCTAAGAGGCGAAACTTAGATCTGAGTTCATCTATGGAAAGGGAATTAACATTGGAAGGGTTATTTAAAGAATTATTAAGAAGTTCTAGAAGAGTATCATTGTCTATTGGTTCAGGGAAAGAGCGAATGGTTAAAGCCTCATCAATGAGACCATAAACGTCTGCGAGAATGATAAATCAAGTAAGAAAGAATAGTTAAACATAAAGTTAAGAAGGAAAAGAAGAAGGTTATCATACCTAAGAGTTGTTTGTTAACAATGTCAAGATTGGATACTTTGGATGATTGATGAGAAAGATTGTTCTCAAGCCCTTTATTATTCTCGCGAAGACTAGCGAGTTCCGCTTCCATTTGTTCATTCTTCTCGCGAAGATTAGAAGATTCAGATTTCAGTTCTTCATTCTTTTGGCAAAGAACAACATTCTTCTGTTGAGAAAATTCACGCCTATTGTCTAAATCAGAAGCAACAGCAAAAGCAGCTCTTCCAACCTGCGATAGAACTATATAAGTCAAAATATGGCAAAAATATCAATAGATACATAAAAAGGTTGAACAAACAGAAGCATACCAAACTGCCAAGTGAATTTAAGAGACTTGGAGTCAGCGATCTTGAAACCCCGCGAAGGGAATCACTGTCAGCTAATATGGGAGCATCGCAGACTTTGGCAATGGGCTGGGATATTTCATTAATAGCTTCATCTTCATACTCATTTGGGATACCAAATATATTCTTGCCAAAATTTTTAGATAAATGAGCCATTGAAGAATCAGAAGAAGAAGAATCCTTAATAGAAGGGAAGCAGTCATCATTATTATTAAAATCCTCATCATTATTGTCCTTGTCGAAATCAACACTTGGATTTTATGGAATGGGTTGAGGAGTTGAAGAAGAAGAAGGTCGGGTTTTACTTTTCTTCAATGGAGGATCGCCAGATTCTTCACCGCGAGGGGCAGAAGACTTCCCTTTGGGAGGAACATTAGATTTATCCTTTAAAGATTTCTCCTTAGTTCTCGCGGGTTTTATTGGTTCTAGTTCTTAAATCTCCTGTGAGCATAGATGAAGGTAAGAAATAGGGGCAATAATATGTAGTTAAAGTTAGTGAAAAAATATTTCTTACTTCATATATGAAAGATTTAAGAGCTAAGAAAGTGCTGGGTTTCCTAAAGGCCTGGTAGCTGAGTTTCATCCTGTCAATCTGGAAAAAATTGAAGTAATTAGCGAAAATATAAAAACATGAGGAAGATAATGAATAATAATTATACAAAAGATCATAGAGATTATACCTCTTTAGTTCTTTCAGGCCAGTTGAAGACCCAAGGTTGATATTCTGAAAGATTAGCGGGTAATTCGCGAGAACCAGAAATATAAGAACCTTCAAGACATAATGGAAAAATAAACCACTTGTCATCGCTGGAGTGGCGAGGGACTTGATTAGTAGATGTATGCCAATCAATGTCTAGCATAAGAGATTTTTCACCATCAATCTTTTCTTTCTTCATGCGGACACCCCAGCAAGTGCTATCCCTCTTCATAGGGACTATTTTGTAATTTTCAAAAAAATTATCTACAGTATAATCTGCAGAGACAATAGGGACATCTTTAAATTGAGGATTCTTCGCAGCTTCAGGGTAGCGAGATCCTTTATCAGTACCACGAGAAGCATATTCAAGCAGCAATCGAATACAATCTCCACCCAATTGATATATCGCTCGCGAAAACCTCTCGTCAGAAATTATTTCATAGAATAGTGGAAGTTTCGGATCATAGAGAGGAATGGGAAGACCAACTTCAAGTTGTCCTAGCGATACTATAATTTTCTCGCGAGAACATTGATCATCGGTAAATAATTTAAGAGAAAGTTCGGATCTAGGATCTTGTCCTGGAATGGTGGACAAAGTAAAACCTTTACCTTTGAGTTTTTCTCGCATCTCACTGAAAGCAGACAAATTTTTAGCACCAGTAATAACCATTTTTTAGAGTATGGGAATGAAAGAGAAGGTTGGAAAGTAAGAAAGAAATCACAGCGTTAGCAGATGCGCAACTTGCAGAGGAGTTACGGAGAGAAAAGAAGAAGAAAGTAAAAGAGAAAAAGAAAAGAATGAAAGGAGTATTTATAGAAGAAGAGATTCCTCGAAGAAAACAAATGCAAAGATAAGACATGAGTGGTCAGATCGCAGCGGTTAGAGAGGACATGTCGTAAATTCATTAGAAGAGAGAATACATGAAAACAGCTGGTGAAGGATATAAAAACGTGTCAGAACAGAGATTAATGAAGGGATAAGTAGTTGCGGCATTTTAAAGTTCTCATGATCTTCTCTTCTTCGCAGAAAATACATGAGAAGAGGCAAGATGTAGGACCAGAATATCGCTACAATACCTTTCTGCGAGATTAACAACGCTTCCCAGCGAGAAATACCGCAATCTTTTAACAACACTTGGCGAATGTCACAAAAGCAGTCAAAAGAGTGACGTAATAACTGGCGATTGAATAAAACGTGAGAAAAGCATGTTTGTCTTGCGATGGTTACAAAGCTTGTGAGAATGAATATTATAATTATCGTGGTACAATCGCAAAACAAATCCGAGATAAGAGGAAAACTTAGCTGTCATCCATTATGTAACTACCCTATAAATAGAGATCCAATATGTCCATAAAAGGATGATATATTTTTGAGAGTTAAGAAAGTCTTGTGGAGAGAGAAACTTCAAGAGAATAGTTGTAATCTTGAATTCTTCCATTTCTGTAAACATTTCTGAGAACAAAGTAATAAAGTGTCGTTTTTAATCTTCAATTGTGAGTTGAATATAGCAAAATCATAACAAGGGTGTAGTGTGGGATTTCTTGCAACTACATGGCTCAAAGGTTACCATGTGTTATCTGTCAACCTTGGAAGGATAGGATTTGCTCTTGGGATTGAAGGGCGACCGTTGATTGTCTCACGCCTTCGTTTTGGTAGCTGCGTAGAGAAGGCCAGCATGGTGGTGCGGCTAGGTTGGCATGCCATGCCTTGGCGCGGTTTGGCGTGACCAAACTAGGGTTTTTGGGTCAAAGGTTACTATGTGTTATCTGGTAACCTTGGAATGGCTAGGATTTTCTCCTGGGATTGAAGGGCGACCATTGATTGTCGCACGCCTTCGTTTTGGTAACCGCGTAGGGAAGGCCAGCATGGTGGCGCGGCTAGCTTGGCATGCCGTTGGCATGGTTTGGCGTGGCCAAACTTAGGTTTTTGGGCCAAAGGTTACCATGCGTCGTCTGGTAACCTTGGATGGCTAGTATTTTCTCCTGAGATTGAAGGGCGACCGTTGATTATCGCACACCTTCGTTTTGGTATCCGCGTAGGGGAGGCCAGCATGGTGGCGCGGCTAGGTGCGTTTGGCATGTAGGGCCAAGGTCTTGGCAAGTCGTTGGCACATGGTGCGGCTAGCATGGCTAAGTCCAATGCGAGGTTCGGTTTGGCTTGGCATGTGGGTCCAAGGGTTTGGAAATCCGTTGGCACATGGTGCGGCTAGCATGGCTAGGGACAATACGAGCCGCGGTTTGGCTTGGTATGTGGGGCCAAGGGTTTGGAAAGTCGTTGGCAGATGGTGCGGCTAGCATGGCTAGGGCAAATACGAGGTGCGGTTTGGATTGGCATGTGGGGCCAAGGGTTTGGAAAGACATTGGAACATGGGGCGGCTAGCATGGATAGGGCCAAGGCGAGGTGAGGTTTGGATTGGAATGGTGGGGTCAAGGGTTAGGCAAGCCATTGGCTAGGATCGTGACCAAGCTAGGATCGTGGCCAAGCTAGGTTTTTGGGTCAAAGGTTACCTGGTAACCTTGGACGTCTAAGATTTGTGTCTTAGATGGAAATGTGGTCGTTGATTATTGCAGGCCTTTGTTTTGGCTGCCAGCGTTGTGCATGGCGTGTTGGGACGACAAGCATGGTTGGAATGCTTCAGCGTGGAGATGTGTCTGGCATGGTTTACCATTGGCACTGTGGTGCAGCTAGCATGGTTGGCATGCCTCGGCGCGGTAGGCGTGGCTGGCGTGGTTTTCCATTGGCACAGGGGTGCGGCTAGCATGGTTGGCATGCCTTGGCGCTGTAGGTGTGGCTGGCATGGTCTGCCATTGGCACATGTGGCGTGGGAAATAGGGTTTTGGCATGTCGAAACCCTAATTAGTAATTAATTAAAAAAAGGTACCCTGGAAATTTTCCCGCTGAAAAATTAAAGGGTTCAATAAATGTTCTTGGTTTGGACATTATTACTCAAGTTCTGTGACATCACTGTCTGACTAGGGTTTTACGATTTTACGCCTAAGCTAAAAACCACCATCAACATTAAGTCCCCTGCATAGCTCGGAACAGGTGCCTTGTTGCGAGGTAAGCATATGATGGTGACAGACGAGGACATAATTGAAACCTAAATCATGCAATATGGTCAAAAAATCCGTCTAACCTCTTTTTTCGGGAAGCAGGGTGAATCTGGGATCCTTGTGTTTGGGCAGCATTGCGTAGATTCTTTTGTGGTGTTGACCATGAAGTGGTAAGATATCGTGAGTTCAGTCTGACTACTCATCATCTTGACTGGGTCAGGGAATCTCATAATGTTGGCTTGGCGAGTTGTTGGTGCTGGCGCGGAAAGTCACGGCATAGGCGGCTCGGCATGATGGGGCCATGACAATGGAGCGGACGGCTTGGCCTGGTGCGGCCATGGAAAGGAGCGGTTCGGAGAGGAGATACGTATACGGAAGGTTCGGCATGTGAGGCCAAGGCATGTCACAGTCTTGGAAGGGCAAAGAAAGCGCGGCTTGGAGAGGCAAAGCAAGTGCGTCTTGGAGAGGCAAAGCATAGCGGACGGCTTGGCACATGGGTCCAAGGTGTGGCATGGTCTTGGAAGGCGAGCATGGTGGATGGCTTGGCGTGTGGGGCCAAGGCATGCGTGGACGGATTTGGCGCGGTGATTGGTCTTTGTGGGACCTGTTTCCTTTTTTTCTTACTTGGCTCAAATAGGAAATCCTTTCCTTGTTCAAACTCCCATGTACCACACATACAAAAGGAGGGCCGACTTCTCCTTTTGTTTCACACCTATTTATTTATCCCAGCCATGTAGTAGCATTAAAGTAAAGCAAACAAGCGAATCCCAGGTATGCCTTCCAATACTTCTTCTTTAAATTGCTTTCTCTTTTATTTTGTGTTAGTGCAAACCCTAGATATAGGCGTACTTTTTCATGAACTTGTATAAATATTATTGGCGTGAACACTATCCGTAGGTATGCTTTGCTTGAACTTGTAATAAATTTTAGGCGCAAATGCTGTAGTGGTGTTGGTCGCCTCAATTATTGTGCGAAGTAGGTGTGCACGAGGATTGTCATTCCCTTCATATGAAAGAACTAGATTTTAGGGTTTCCTCCTCTTTCTGGTGTGGCCGTGTGTATAGTTCCCGTGGTGGGGCGCGCCTATTCGGCTGGGCGCAAATTTCCGCTGCACGGAGTGGTGATGCAGAGTCTGTCAGTCCCCATTTCTTCGCATATGTTCAAAAATGGCTTTGAAACCAATTGGCTTGCATCCCGTATGGTCTTCCTGCGTCTGATAAAATAACTTCCCGAAGGATGTTGGCAATTTCAAGACAAACGTGGCTGATGAATTCTTCATGAAAGTTTCTGCCAGGAGAAGTCATCTTAAGCATGTGCCGATTCTTCTGACCGGTCTGAAGAGTGAGGGAGGGGATCGGTCGGTTCCACCCGGAAATGTAATACGGTTTTGTCTTCAGAGAAAAGATTATTTTGCCTCTCTTATTGATTTCAAAATCTCCATGATCCCATTGCGTTCCTTTGATAAATAGATGCAATTTATGATAAGTCAAGATTGTGTGAGATCTAGTTTGACCAAGGCGCAAATCATTGATGTTATCGCAACTTCTGCATCACTTCAAATTAGGATAGACATCCCGGGCTTGGTTGCTTTCATCTCCAGGTGGTGTCCAGATACTCATACGGCCGTATGCAGGTAGGGAGAAATGACTATATCCTTAGAAAGTGTAGCCATCCTGCTGAATCTTCCCATGATAGGAAACCTCAATATCAAGCTGTTAGAGGATGAAGAAAAAAATGCGTACCGCCTTGGTTTCGAAGTCGAAAGGGTTTGTTCGAAAAGAGAACGAGACGAAGTGTTTCTATGTCTGGTGGATATCTCAATGGTTCCCTGATGAGATGGAACCAGATCAAAAGAATAGTACACTCCACGTCGTAGCATTCTTGGCTCTTTGGTTATCCCGGTACGTTTTCAATGATGGCTCTGGTAAGAAGGAGATAAGGCCGGAACTCATTAATTTTTCTATAAGATTGGCGAAAGGATTCGTTCTCCCCATTGGCGGCTTGTTTCTCGGTTCTCTGTACACACACTTGGATCATCTGGCTATGGACATGCGCGCTTCAAATGGTTACATGAAAGTGGACTCGTATCTTCACGTTGCTTTTCTCCATGCGTGGTTATGGGAGCATTTTGAAAAATTCGCTCCTAAACCGTTGGCTTCGCTTCCCGTATCTTGGGGTGGCTCGAGAATAATTCGTTGTTCGAATAAGCGCCCAAGAGCTGGCACAAACCTGGCTGATTTCCTCGATAATTCGTGCGCCGTTAATTTTCGTCCATGGGCCCTGATGTGTTCATCCATATTCCAGGTCAATACTTTTGCTCATGCTCCAAACATGTATTTGCTTTCTGACGAAGGAAACCTGGGCGTCGGTGAGGTTGTATTCATGCGGAGTTGCACGTCTGGTTATGTACCATTTTTCTTTCGAGGATCGTGTCAGGTAATCTCTTACAATATTGATCGGGCAGCTCGGCATATAGGTTTCGACCAAAAGATCTGTAACGATCCTCGAGCTCGTCAACGCTATTAGACCAGTCAAGAGACGAATTAGACGATAATTACTCGATTAGTGTAACTCAAACATTAATTATTAGAAATTAATCTAACAACGATTTAGATACGAAACTAGTATCGTTAGATAGGTCTCGAAAAGTTATGCGAGATGGACTACTCGAACGTGTCAATCGAATACCGGACGAAGAAGAATTTATCAGATACGCGTGAAGGACAAAATCCGAGTGGCTGCCCATAATAATTTTGTGGGTGCCTTAAGAAATTTTGTCGGCCATATCCACCAATTCAACCGAGAGGATTAACTCACTCTCTTTCTCTTTTCTTCTTCTCTATTCTCGTTCTTCTTCTTTCTTCTTCTCTTTCTCTTCTTCTTCTGTTCTTCTGCGAGAGATTCTGAGAGTTTGTGAGAGATCGATTGAGAGAAGTTTTTGATGATGATGAGTAGATGATGAAGAGGATGTTGCATATGTGAATCGTGATGAAGAACAATCAGGGTTGAATATGAGATTATCAGATTAAGGTTTAGATATTTAATTCTGAGTTCGTAAAGAATTAGTATAACAACATAGAGATATTCATAGAGTAGGAAATCAAGGGTTGTCGTTCAATTGGTGTTCTGAAGTTGATTTGATAAAGAATCAGAAAGTTAGGGTTTTTGAAGATTACTCGAGTATGAAATTGATGAAATTATTGAAGAATAAATGATGGGTTTCGAAGCACATGAAGTAAAGATGAAAGTTATGGTTTTAATTTAGAGGATTCGATTGTAAAGAAAATTTCAATTCGAGAAAGTTATAAGAGTTGGGGTTCTGTGAAGAAGAAGAATAGAAGATTAGGGTTTTGGGTTCGATTATAGACTTGCATAAGATTGATAGATGAATTTAGGACTGGGTTTAAATGATTGAGGAACGGTATGAGGTTAATTGGTTGAGATGAGTTGTTCGTGAAGAATTAGAGAATTTGAAGTTTATGTTCCGTTCTTCCCCAAATTAGAATTGGCGTGGTGAAGTGTCAATTCAGAGAAGATTAATGTTGGGTAAGTTTCTTTGTTGCTTAATCTCTCTTTTCAAGATAAATTATTTAGTTTGTTTGTGGTTGAATAGATTCAGTTGGTTGAGTGAGTTATACAATTGTGGATGGAAGCATAAGAAATGATATGGTGACGTTAGAATGGTTGTAACTGAGTAGTGTGGAAAAGAATTGGATTTGTGTTGTTGTAATTGTTACAGGTGATGGGTGAGTTGTTTTGGGTGTTGGTTTTGGCAAGTAAAATAAAAGAGAAATGGAATGAAGTTGTTGCTGGTGGTAGTGATTTAGTAAGGCACATGATTTTGGGAGATGGTATTGATACTAGAGTGGTTGTTGATGCAGGGCATGGAAAAGTAGCTGTTGTTGAATTGAGCGGTTTATAGATGAAATGGTTATTTGATTGAGATTGTATTAATGATAGTAGTCTTTGATGTAATGAGAGTGGTAATGTGTATGTAATGGATTAGTAGTACACTGTGGTGAAATTTGGAATGGCGTTCATGAGAATGAGATTGTTGGTCTCGAAATTTGTTGAGTTTTTCTGGTTTACAAGAAGTTATATTAAATTTGGTGTTAGTGTTGATGTTACGAGAAAGGTGGTTTTGGTAAAGTATCAGTTGTAGATTTTGGTGGTTACTGCAAAGAGGAGTTGAGTTAATTGGTGAATTTTAGAAGATATTGGTAGAGCTGTGATTGTAATTGTGTTGGTGGTCTAAGGTGTGTTTAACAGTTTAGTTGAGGGAGTGAACTGAATTTAGAAGAAGCTAAGTATTGCTTGGTACTACAATTACAGGTAATCAGATTTAGATTTAAAGTGAGTTATGAAGTTATATGCATTGAATGTATGATTGAAGTGTTAAGTCAAGTTGATATTTGTGTACAATCTGATAGAACTGAATGAAGAGAAGTTAGAAGGCTGATTGTAGAGTTGTAGATTGTGTTGGATGTGAAAAGCTTGGAACTGCATAATGCAGGTAATCAAGGTTGTTGTATTGTAAATGAAATTAATTATTGTTTTATATTTCAAATGAAGTTGAATTGTTAAACAGAAGTTGTGAATATAAGATTAGTGTAGAAATTTGTCAGAAATGAAGCTTAAGCCTATTAGTAATCCCATCAACTTAGTGACCCGATTTGTTTAGTTGACTCGGTTTATCTGATCGAGTTGAATCGTGGTGACTCAGTGAGTTCCCTAACTTGACCTGAGTCGGACCATTGACCCTATCTGACTCAGTTGACCGATTTGATTACCCTGGACTTGACCTTGACCGGACGTGGACTGTTAGTTGACCCTTTGACCGTTAGTAACTGTTAGATTGACCCAGTTGGGCCAGGCCTTATTAATGGGTTTGTTTAAGTGGGCTTGGGCTTTAGACCAGTTTTCTTAATTAGATGTTTTGGACCTTTTGTGGTCCGAATTAGATTTTGGTTTCTTCTACAAAGTTGTAGATATTCATAAGACTTAGCTATTGGACTAGAGAACCAACCCAATGAATTGGTAAATCTTTAGATATGCAAGAGATGGATTATGAAGATGTGAAGAACCTTAGATGGGCTAAGGATAGATAGTAAAAGGGTATAAAAACGTAAATGGGCCTAGAATCATTAGATAGACTTGTATGATTCTTCTATGAGCCTTTTGGCTAAACTCTTAGAGTACTTGTGTGATTATCAGTTAGATTCTATTAACACCGATCGTTTAAAGAATGAAACGGGGGATTGTGGATCTCGAGATGAGCGTGTCTAGTCATCAAAAAGGTGTGGGAATGCATTTAACTCTTTGTATTCATTATTGTTGCTTTTATAAAACTTTATGATTAACGAACTCATGCATTGTCTGTTTCTGCATTCTATATTTTATTTAAAATGCATTATGATAATCTTGTTATTTCTGTGAATCTTTCCACGATGTGGAAAGGACTTGTATTGTTTGGTCGTCAACATGAATTGTTATGGGAAATGAGAATTTCCACTTGTGGTATATAGGATACGCTCCTTCACATTTATATCTACTTTAATTCAGCTTTTATTGTTTAGAGTTGGTCACCATGGTCTTGGTGGCATCCATAGCTAAATAGGTGTGAATTGCCGGTTAGGAATTCACAACCATATTAGTATATTGTTTGACGAAGGAGTTTGTTCCGTATACATGTATGATTATTTTCAGTGACTTAGTCACTGTTTAATGTTTTCGGAAAAACACGTATTGTTTTCCAAATCTTTCCTATGATTACTTAGAAGGTTAAATGTTAATTATTCCCACTTCAGTTTCTGTGACAGATCAAGGTTGAGCAACGAAAGCTTCACGGGTTGACTTCGCTAGTTTAACAACTTCTGTTATATTTATTATGTTGTATATGTTATTTGTAAACTAAATGAATATTTTATATGTATCATTGGAGAGGATTTCTTGTATATATATTTCTGAGCGGGTTAGTTTTGGGTTAAGTTTTTGTAGCAGATTTCTTAATTGAATGCTTAAGTGCATGTTTTAGATTTTTAGTGCCTCTTATTTAGTTAATCTCTTGGATTAGTCAGCTGCTAGCTTAGGGGGCGCTACAACTTGGTATCAGAGAAGATTAATGTTGGGTAAGTTTCTTTGTTGCTTAATCTCTCTTTTCAAGATAAATTATTTAGTTTGTTTGTGGTTGAATAGATTCAGTTGGTTGAGTGAGTTATACAATTGTGGATGGAAGCATAAGAAGTGATATGGTGACGTTAGAATGGTTGTAACTGAGTAGTGTGGAAAAGAATTGGATTTGTGTTGTTGTAATTGTTACAGGTGATGGGTGAGTTGTTTTGGGTGTTGGTTTTGGCAAGTAAAATAAAAGAGAAATGGAATGAAGTTGTTGCTGGTGGTAGTGATTTAGTAAGGCACATGATTTTGGGAGATGGTATTGATACTAGAGTGGTTGTTGATGCAGGGCATGGAAAAGTAGCTGTTGTTGAATTGAGCAGTTATAGATGAAATGGTTATTTGATTGAGATTGTATTAATGATAGTAGTCTTTGATGTAATGAAAGTGGTAATGTGTATGTAATGGATTAGTAGTACCTGTGGTGAAATTTGGAATGGCAGTTCATGAGAATGAGATTGTTGGTCTGAGCTGTTGAGTTTTTCTGGTTTACAAGAAGTTATATTAAATTTGGTGTTAGTGTTGATGTTACAGAGAAGGTGGTTTTGGTAAAGTATCAGTTGTAGATTTTGGTGGTTACTGCAAAGAGGAGTTGAGTTAATTGGTGAATTTTAGAAGATATTGGTAGAGCTGTGATTGTAATTGTGTTGGTGGTCTAAGGTGTGTTTAACAGTTTAGTTGAGGGAGTGAACTGAATTTAGAAGAAGCTAAGTATTGCTTGGTACTACAATTACAGGTAATCTGTATTTAGATTTAAAGTGAGTTATGAAGTTATATGCATTGAATGTATGATTGAAGTGTTAAGCTGAAGTTGATATTTGTGTACAATCTGATAGAACTGAATGAAGAGAAGTTAGAAGGCTGATTGTAGAGTTGTAGATTGTGTTGGATGTGAAAAGCTTGGAACTGCATAATGTAGGTAATCAAGGTTGTTGTATTGTAAATGAAATTAATTATTGTTTTATATTTCAAATGAAGTTGAATTGTTAAACAGAAGTTGTGAATATAAGATTAGTGTAGAAATTTGTCAGAAACAGAAGCTTAAGCCTATTAGTAATCCCAGTCAGCTTAGCTGACCCGATTTGTTTAGTTGACTCAGTTGTCTGACTGAGTTGAATCGTGGTGACTCAGTGAGTTCCCTAACTTGACCTGAGTCGGACCATTGACCCTATCTGACTCAGTTGACCGATTTGATTACCCTGGACTTGACCTTGACCGGACGTGGACTGTTAGTTGACCCTTTGACCGTTAGTAACTGTTAGATTGACCCAGTTGGGCCAGGCCTTATTAATGGGTTTGTTTAAGTGGGCTTGGGCTTTAGACCAGTTTTCTTAATTAGATGTTTTGGACCTTTTGTGGTCCAAATTAGATTTTGGTTTCTTCTACAAAGTTGTAGATATTCATAAGACTTAGCTATTGGACTAGAGAACCAACCCAATGAATTGGTAAATCTTTAGATATGCAAGAGATGGATTATGAAGATGTGAAGAACCTTAGATGGGCTAAGGATAGATAGTAAAAGGGTATAAAAACGTAAATGGGCCTAGAATCATTAGATAGACTTGTATGATTCTTCTATGAGCCTTTTGGCTAAACTCTTAGAGTACTTGTGTGATTATCAGTTAGATTCTATTAACACCGATCGTTTAAAGAATGAAACGGGGGATTGTGGATCTCGAGATGAGCGTGTCTAGTCATCAAAAAGGTATGGGAATGCATTTAACTCTTTGTATTCATTATTGTTGCTTTTATAAAACTTTATGATTAACGAACTCATGCATTGTCTGTTTCTGCATTCTATATTTTATTTAAAATGCATTATGATAATCTTGTTATTTTCAGAAATCTTTCCACGATGTGGAAAGGACTTGTATTGTTTGGTCGTCAACATGAATTGTTATGGGAAATGAGAATTTCCACTTGTGGTATATAGGATACGCTCCTTCACATTTATATCTACTTTAATTCAGCTTTTATTGTTTAGAGTTGGTCACCATGGTCTTGGTGGCATCCATAGCTAAATAGGTGTGAATTGCCGGTTAGGAATTCACAACCATATTAGTACATTGTTTGACGAAGGAGTTTGTTCCGTATACATGTATGATTATTTTCAGTTACTTAGTCACTGTTTAATGTTTTCGGAAAAACACGTATTGTTTTCCAAATCTTTCCTATGATTACTTAGAAGGTTAAATGTTAATTATTCCCACTTCAGTTTCTGTGACAGATCAAGGTTGAGCAACGAAAGCTTCACGGGTTGACTTCGCTAGTTTAACAACTTCTGTTATATTTATTATGTTGTATATGTTATTTGTAAACTAAATGAATATTTTATATGTATCATTGGAGAGGATTTCTTGTATATATATTTCTGAGCGGGTTAGTTTTGGGTTAAGTTTTTGTAGCAGATTTCTTAATTGAATGCTTAAGTGCATGTTTTAGATTTTTAGTGCCTCTTATTTAGTTAATCTCTTGGATTAGTCAGCTGCTAGCTTAGGGGGCGCTACAACTTGGTATCAGAGAAGATTAATGTTGGGTAAGTTTCTTTGTTGCTTAATCTCTCTTTTCAAGATAAATTATTTAGTTTGTTTGTGGTTGAATAGATTCAGTTGGTTGAGTGAGTTATACAATTGTGGATGGAAGCATAAGAAGTGATATGGTGACGTTAGAATGGTTGTAACTGAGTAGTGTGGAAAAGAATTGGATTTGTGTTGTTGTAATTGTTACAGGTGATGGGTGAGTTGTTTTGGGTGTTGGTTTTGGCAAGTAAAATAAAAGAGAAATGGAATGAAGTTGTTGCTTTGGTGGTAGTGATTTAGTAAGGCACATGATTTTGGGAGATGGTATTGATACTAGAGTGGTTGTTGATCTTGGGCATGGAAAAGTAGTCATTGTTGAATTGAGCAGTTATAGATGAAATGGTTATTTGATTGAGATTGTATTAATGATAGTAGTCTTTGATGTAATGAGAGTGGTAATGTGTATGTAATGGATTAGTAGTACCTGTGGTGAAATTTGGAATGGCAGTTCATGAGAATGAGATTGTTGGTCCGAAATTTGTTGAGTTTTTCTCGTTTACAAGAAGTTATATTAAATTTGGTGTTAGTGTTGATGTTACAGAGAAGGTGGTATTGGTAAAGTATCAGTTGTAGATTTTGGTGGTTACTGCAAAGAGGAGTTGAGTTAATTGGTGAATTTTAGAAGATATTGGTAGAGCTGTGATTGTAATTGTGTTGGTGGTCTAAGGTGTGTTTAACAGTTTAGTTGAGGGAGTGAACTGAATTTAGAAGAAGCTAAGTATTGCTTGGTACTACAATTACAGGTAATCTGTATTTAGATTTAAAGTGAGTTATGAAGTTATATGCATTGAATGTATGATTGAAGTGTTAAGCTGAAGTTGATATTTGTGTACAATCTGATAGAACTGAATGAAGAGAAGTTAGAAGGCTGATTGTAGAGTTGTAGATTGGTTTGGATGTGAAAAGCTTGGAACTGCATAATGCAGGTAATCAAGGTTGTTGTATTGTAAATGAAATTAATTATTGTTTTATATTTCAAATGAAGTTGAATTGTTAAACAGAAGTTGTGAATATAAGATTAGTGTAGAAATTTGTCAGAAACAGAAGCTTAAGCCTATTAGTAATCCCAGTCAGCTTAGCCAATTCGATTTGTTTAGTTGACTCAGTTGTCTGACTGAGTTGAATCGTGGTGACTCAGTGAGTTCCCTAACTTGACCTGAGTCGGACCATTGACCCTATCTGACTCAGTTGACCGATTTGATTACCCTGGACTTGACCTTGACCGGACGTGGACTGCTAGTTGACCCTTTGACCGTTAGTGACTGTTAGATTGACCCAGTTGGGCCAGGCCTTATTAATGGGTTTGTTTAAGTGGGCTTGGGCTTTAGACCAGTTTTCTTAATTAGATGTTTTGGACCTTTTGTGGTCCGAATTAGATTTTGGTTTCTTCTACAAAGTTGTAGATATTCATAAGACTTAGCTATTGGACTAGAGAACCAACCCAATGAATTGGTAAATCTTTAGATATGCAAGAGATGGATTATGAAGATGTGAAGAACCTTAGATGGGCTAAGGATAGATAGTAAAAGGGTATAAAAACGTAAATGGGCCTAGAATAATTAGATAGACTTGTATGATTCTTCTATGAGCCTTTTGGCTAAACTCTTAGAGTACTTGTGTGATTATCAGTTAGATTCTATTAACACCGATCGTTTAAAGAATGAAACGGGGGATTGTGGATCTCGAGATGAGCGTGGCTGGTCATCAAAAAGGTATGGGAATGCATTTAACTCTTTGTATTCATTATTGTTGCTTTTATAAAACTTTATGATTAACGAACTCATGCATTGTCTGTTTCTGCATTCTATATTTTATTTAAAATGCATTATGATAATCTTGTTATTTCTGTGAATCTTTTCACGATGTGGAAAGGACTTGTATTGTTTGGTCGTCAACATGAATTGTTATGGGAAATGAGAATTTCCACTTGTGGTATATAGGATACGCTCCTTCACATTTATATCTACTTTAATTCAGCTTTTATTGTTTAGAGTTGGTCACCATGGTCTTGGTGGCATCCATAGCTAAATAGGTGTGAATTGCCGGTTAGGAATTCACAACCATATTAGTACATTGTTTGACGAAGGAGTTTGTTCCGTATACATGTATGATTATTTTCAGTGACTTAGTCACTGTTTAATGTTTTCGGAAAAACACGTATTGTTTTCCAAATCTTTCCTATGATTACTTAGAAGGTTAAATGTTAATTATTCCCACTTCAGTTTCTGTGACAGATCAAGGTTGAGCAACGAAAGCTTCACGGGTTGACTTCGCTAGTTGAACAACTTATGTTATATTTATTATGTTGTATATGTTATTTGTAAACTAAATGAATATTTTATATGTATCATTGGAGAGGATTTCTTGTATATATATTTCTGAGCGGGTTAGTTTTGGGTTAAGTTTTTGTAGCAAATTTCTTAATTGAATGCTTAAGTGCATGTTTTAGATTTTTAGTGCCTCTTATTTAGTTAATCTCTTGGATTAGTCAGCTGCTAGCTTAGGGGGCGCTACAACTTGGTATCATAGCTCACTATTAGATCTTATATGGTAGACAATAGGATTAGCCAGTGTCAGTTAGTGAACTAGAGATAAATCTTAATCACTAAAAGCTATCAATAATTAAAATATTTATTTGATGGATTGAATTGTTTTGTTTGATTGTTTGTTTAGGTATTGAAGTAAAAAAATTGTAGGGTACACCAATAATTAATCTAGTAGAGATTAGAGAATAAATGATTTAAAATTATGAACACATACACAAGTCAATACTAAAAATAGTGAGATTAGTGTTATTAATATAAATCTTAAAAGTCACATATATAAATATTAAGCACATTGACTTATATGTAAAATCAACGGTTTATAATCACATAAAATGTTAATAATATTTTGGGACTCAATAATATTTGCAAGAGTTGTTAGAATAATAACTCAATAAAATATTAGAATAGTAATTATCGATAGATGATAATAAAAGTAACTTCTTATTAGAATAATAATTCACTATAGTTGTTAGAATAATAATTCACTTGTTGTTTTTTTTTTCAATAAAAGCCGTGGTGGCATTTTTTTCATAAAAGTAATAATAAATTTGATAAAATAATGTTAGCATTTATCAATTAGTACCATACCAAACTTAATTAAATTCTCAATAAGGATATATAAGGATTAAAATAATAATTATGGTTAAATAATTATGGAAAATTGGTAACGCTAATTACAATTAAGTTTTGTAAATTAAACTAATTACAAATTTAAAATGTAAGTTTTGTGTTTAAATTAGACAATTAAAATAATACTTATTAGACGTTAGACGTAAAAGGTGAGATATAATATATAAAATAAAAAGACTTAACTTGTTAATAATCTTGTACCTAAACTATCTTTAACCTTACAAATGATCCAGTAAATCCTTAAAATGAAACAAATGCACATGAAGAGGTAATAATCGTATTCAGATACTCGGTGTAATATTAGAATTTAAAACAAAATAAATTTGTAGATTTAATCATCTTTTGAAATGGAAAATTTAAAATGAAGAACTTATACTGTTAGAATTTAAGTTAGAATTATATTGAACATAACTTAAATTAAAATCTCATTAACAAATATATAGCGATAAAATAATGATTATGATTAAATAGTCGTGGAAAATTGTTAGTGCTCATTTATAATTAAATCCTGCAAAGTTAAATAATAAAAAATTTGAATTTTATGTTTTGCGTATTAAACTGAATAGATAGATAAGACTTCTTCTGTAGGATTAAGAACATGAGGTCATATAAGACATAAAATAAAGATTAAAAACTTGTTAACGATCTTATACCTAGATTATCTTTAGTCCAATAAATGATTAACTAAATTAATAATTTATACACATGGAGTGATAATTATAATACTTGAATGCGTAGTACAAAATTAGACTTAAAGCAAAATAATTTGCCTATGAATAAAATACTTATTATTAACACCCAAAATCTGAAGACTATTAAGACATATAAATTTTTTTATGTAGACTCAAATTTAAATCAGATTAAATTACCAGCACCAATAATTAACAAGATATAGTATACAGATTCAATCTGAATAAATAAAATATGTTCTAACCATCTTTCGTGAAAGTATACAAGATTCAGGCTTAATAAAATTAAACTAAGTATCAGTACTAAGTAGTTATTCTGGCCGTGTTTTCGTTATGCGAGTAAAAAGAATAATGAAATTGATAATATAACTAAGACAATAATTTTTGATAAGATAAGCAAACAATGATATGATATAATGTTAATTATTATATAAAATTTAGAGTTATTGTAAATATCATTTGGATAATAATTTTATGTTAGTACGGTATTAGAAAAATGTAATTTTATTAATAATACAACTTAGGAATTATTTAGCAATAAAAATAAATTTAAGGAAATAAATTTAAATCAAATTAATTTAGTGTTAATAATAAAAAAAACTAAACTTGCCATTACGATTAACTTTTCTCGGGAAAAGATGAAAGATCAGAATCCAGAGATGGCGAGAGTAGTTCTTCCGATAGCAGTGCTGAATCTTCTTCTTGTCGGTCTGAAAGTGAATCAGTGAGTCTTCTCCATGTTCTTCTCCTTCCTTTTTTTTTGAAGAGTGTCTAAGCCGTGGTATCACAGAGCGAAGCCGGTTCTGAAGATGAACTTGAGAAGGAAACTAGTGAAGACACGGCTTTGTCTCCAGCCGTGTCAGCCAAGACTAGTAGCCTTGAAATAGAGGCCAATCAAGATAAAAGCGTTGTTGTGACTCAGATGACGGAGATTGTTCATGTGAACGTCGGCGCAATTGTTGTTAGGGATCCTTTGCCGGTTACTGATGCAGTCGCAGTCCCACCTTTGTTCCTCCATACCCGGTTCCTCATCCGGATCATGTATTGATTGGGGGATTCAGCGTGCCATCTAAACATGCGACATTATACACCAAGATATGGTAAAGCCACGGTCATATTGCCACGACCAATAAAATTACTAGTCGATACGCGCTGGTCAAGCGTGTGGAGGAAGTCTTATTTTCGATTGACGATATGCACAACGTGACTGGTCACATAGTTTCTGAGGATGTAATCTCAAGATAGAGGTTTCATCGCGATATGTGCATAAAGTTCAAGTTCAATGCTCCTTGGTTCATTGACGGTTTCTCTGAGGTTGAAAAGTTGCTGGTCGAAACAGTCGAAGATCCTTCCGCAGACATGGTGAAGAAGCAGGAAGCAGAATTCAAAAAATTATGCTGGCAGCTGAAGTTGAAAAGGGCAGCTCTCTAGAGAACGAATGAGGCCTTTTCTAAGAGGAGCAAGCCGCTGTTGGAAAACTTTCCTTGAATACATTTCTGTCTTCTGAACGTTTTTTATTTTTTTAGGTTCTTTTTTTTTTAAAGGCAAATGGAAACGCCTGGTTTGTGGTTTTGATTTTATGGATTTTTTTTTTGGGTTGATAGATAAATGTTATCTTGACGGGTTTGGATTATTCTTTTGGAATGGATTGTTTAGGAATGAATTGTTTTTGAAAATGATGTTTTCTTGGTTATGATTGAAAGTGTTGCAAGCATCCCAGGAAAACCATAGAACCGTGCGTTTGGTAGATGACCTGGGATAACACATAACGTGGTTGGTTTTTAGGTATCCTGATGAAAAGGAAACCTTCCGGGTGCACAACCGAGTCGTTGATTCTCGGGATGATCATTTGCTTCAATTTTTTGGGAAGTCCCCAGGCATCCCTTGTCATGTCATGACTGATAATCGAGTCATCTGGTAACTGAGTCGTCGATCCTTGAGAGGATCGCCTGCTTCTACCATATTGATGTCTGGGTCGAAGCATGAGATCGAAGGACAAAAATTGACATTGTAACCGAAAGATCAGTCTCCCACTCTGGTCACCAATTGTTTGAGGGTGAAAATGGTTCCTGCTGATTTCGGTAATTTCGGGTATGCGGGTGAGAAATGAATTTAAACCCTAACCTTGGACGGATAGGATTTGCTCCTGGGATTGAAGGGCGACCGTTGATTGTCGCACACCTTCATTTTGGCAGCCGCGTATGGAAGGCCAGCATGGTGGCGCGACTAGGTTGGCATGATATTAGCATTGCATGGTGGCGCGGCTAGGTGCGTTTGGCATATGGGGCCAAGGGTTTGGAAAGTCGTTGGCACATGGTGCGGCTAGCATGGATAGGGCCAAGGCGAGGTGCGGTTTGGCTTGGCATGTGGGTCCAAGGGTTTGGCAAGCCGTTGGCACATGGTGCGGCTAGCATGGCTAGGGCCAAGGCGAGGTGCGGTTTGGATAGGTATGTGGGGCCAAGGGTTTGGAAAGCCGTTGGCACATGGTGCGGCTAGCATGGCTAGGGCCAAGGCGAGGTGCGGTTTGGCTTGGCATGTGGTGCCAAGGGTTTGGAAAGCCGTTGGCACATGGTGCGGCTAGCATGGCTAGGGCCAAGGCGATGTGCGGTTTGGCTTGGCATGTGGGGCCAAGGGTTTGGCAAGTCATTGGCACATGGAGAGGCTAGCGTGGCTAGGGCCAAGGAGAGGTGCGGTTTGGCTTGGCATGGTGGGGCCAAGGGTTATGCAAGCCGTTGGCTAGGATCGTGACCAAGCTAGGATCGTGGCCAAGCTAGGTTTTTGGGTCAAAGGTTACTATGTGTTATCTGGTAACTTTGTACTTCTAAGATTTGTGTCTTAGATGGAAAGGTGGCCGTTGATTATTGCAGGTCTTTGTTTTGGTAGCCAGCGTTGTGCATGGCGTGTTGGGACAGAAAGCATGGTTGGCATGCTTCAGCGTGGAGATGTGGCTGGCATGGTTTGCCATTGGCACAGTGGTGCTGCTAGCATGGTTGGCATGCCTCGGCGCGGTAGGTGTGGATGGCGTGGTTTGTCATTTGCACAGGGGTACGGCTAGTATAACAGTGATGTTAAGTGGCCAAGTGATGATGCATAAGGATGGCACATCACCAGTGACTTGTCCAAGGTGTAAGAAGTGCAAGTACACCTCCGTAATGGCGCAACAAGGCCATAATGGCACAACGTAGGCCATAATAGCGGTATTCAGTACAAGTACAAATCTGAGTTACAGCAAGAGAGTGGCATGTGCCAAACAGGGTTTTGACATGACCAAGGATGCGAGAATAGCATCATGAGGTGCCAAAAGAGTTTGGCATGTTACCTGTATGCAAGGTGCGTGCAGGAATGCAAGCAAGACTTGCATTTAGCACACTTTTATCATTGGCAGAATGGTCCACAGCCGTAATGGCGCATTATTTGGCTGGCAGATGCGTTGGTATGGCAACAAGGCAAGATGACATGTGCAGGGCACATGGCCTTGACGGTTTAGAATTGGTTACAAGAGAGTGGGTTTACTTTATGCTTTTTAACTACTAGGAAGGTCCCGTTTGGCTAGTAAAATGGTTTGGCAAAGGTTGGCATAGTTAGCTAACTGCCACATGTAAAGTAAATCTGTAACCGCCTGACGATTACTTGTAGATAGATTTTTGTAAGGCTATAAAAGCCTGATCCTGTGAAGGGATTGGGTAATCCGGAACAAGAAGAGTTTGTAACCCTAAGTGTGCAATAAATAAAAGGCTAAGGCCTGATTTAAAGAAAAGTTCTGTTGGTGCATATTCCCCTTTGGTTTTGGATTATTGTTTATGTATCAAGCGGAGTGTGTGCATGTGATTAAAGACTTGGAAGATTGTTGAACAGAACCTCTATTTAGTATGGGATAAATAGGGATTTAGTCAAGAAGTTGAAGTATTGGCTAAGTGCAAGTTGGCTGAAATTGTGCTGTGGAGCATAGTTGCCATTGTCAAGTTGGTTGTAGCATAGGAGTGTTGCGAACCTATGACAATTCGGGTATCAGAGCCAGGTTTAAGGGTTTTTCTGTTCACGTTGGATATAAGGCTGATTGAGTTCGCTGATTTCCTATAGTTTGCTGAGAATTACATTTAAAGTGAAGGATCCACACTGAGAGTGTAAGGCATGGGGAAACCAAGTAGAAGATCAAATCAGAAGATCACGTTGAGGATATGTGAACCCTCAATTCCAAAATCTACAAGTGATAATCATGCGCGAAGGATGTCCTCAAAACAACTAGATGAGGGTGAAACAAGTTGTTTTACATATCAGAACTGCACCAAGGGTACCGGAGACGCTTCAAGTGCTGATGAGAAACAACACGGTGCTGGGAGGGCTCAGCATGATGTTGGCAAGGGCCAACGTCCATACATCAGTCGTTTGCAAGGGAGCAAAGCACACAATAAGAAGAGAATGTCTTCTGGACTGATGTACGTTGATGTGAAGATCAACGAAAAATGGGTATTAGCGATGGCTGATACCAGTGCTACGAAGTCCTTTATTCATCCAGACGTTTCCATGGCATTGAACTTAACAGTTACTAGCGAGGCTAGCACCATCAAAACTGTTAACGCAGAACCACAAGCCAGTCGAGGGAAAGTTCGCAATGCAGATGTGCAAGTTGGAGAATGGAAAGGAAAACTAGATTTGCTAGTTATGTTCATGGATGATTATGACCTGATTTTGGGCCTAGATTTCTTTTGCGCGGCGAAGGCGTCGCCATTACCTCATAAGAATGGAATATTGATACAGCACAATCAATACCCGTGTTTTGTCTCTATGGTGAGGCAAAGTGAACCAGACGAGATACATAAGCCATATCTGTCTGCGATTCAGGTGAAAGAAGGCTTACGCCAAGGCTTGACTACTTTCCTAGGAGTATTGGTTGAGATCAAACCAGGAAAGGTAGTAGAAGTTGAGGAGGGAATAGCTGAGGTCTTAGAAGAGTTTACAGACACAATGCCTGCAGAACTGCCTAAGATGCTACCACCGCGGCGTAGAATCGATCATATGATTGAATTGGTGCCAGGGGCGAGGCCGCCTGCACAAGCGCCCTATCGTATGTCACCGTTAGAACTAGAGGAAATGCGCAAGCAGATTTCTGAATTGCTGGAGGCGGGGTACATACAACCGTCTAAAGCTCCATTTGGTGCTCCGATTCTGTTCCAAAAGAATCAAGATGGCTCGCTTCGTATGTGTGTTGATTATAGGGCTTTGAACAAGCTGACCGTGAAGAACAAGTACCCAATTCCGCTAGTGGATGACTTGTTTGACCGTTTAACCATGGAAAAATACTTCACCAAGTTGGATTTGCGCTCAGGTTATTACCAAATGCGCATAGCAGAAGGAGATGAACCAAAGACTGCAAT
Organism: Papaver bracteatum; assembly: GCA_023529315.1. NCBI lineage: Eukaryota > Viridiplantae > Streptophyta > Magnoliopsida > Ranunculales > Papaveraceae > Papaver > Papaver bracteatum. Next base: position 2,130,304 of record JAJJWX010002107.1, on the reverse strand, counting down.
GGTAACAAGGTATGGCTCATTTGAGTACCGTGTGATGCCATTCGGCTTGACGAATGCTCCAGCAACATTTTGCAACCTGATGAATGATGTGTTCGCTGAGTATATTGACCGCTTTGTAGTGGTATACTTGGATGACATAGTCATATACAGTGAGACTTTGGAAGAGCATGCGATGCATCTTCGCAAAGCGTTTCCAAAGCTTAGAGAAGCAAGTTTGTATGTGAAGAAGGAAAAGTGTGAGTTTGCCCAGACCACGATTACTTTCCTTGGCCACGTGATATCGCAAGGGTGCGTACATATGGACCAGAAAAAGGTAGAGGCCATTATAGATTGGCCAGAACCTAAGAAGCTTGGTGATCTTCGATCTTTCTTGGGTTTAGCTAACTATTACCGGCGTTTCATAGTTGTCTATTCAAAGAAAGTCGCCCCTTTGACAGATTTTTTGAGGAAGGACAAATCATGGGCATGGACTGACGAGTGTCAGCGGTCATTCGATGCATTAAAGGAAGCGGTCTCGATAGAACCAGTTCTTCGCTTGCCTAGCTTCGACTTACCATTTGAAGTGCACACGGATGCTTCAGACAGGGATCTAGGGGGAGTCTTGATGCAAGATGGCCATCCAGTGGCTTACGAGAGTCGCAAGCTTAATGATGCTGAATGAAGATATATTGTGCACGATAAAGAGATGTTGGCAGTAATACATTTCCTAAGAACGTGGCGCCATTATTTATTGGGAACCTATTTCATCATAAGGACAGATAATGTAGCCATTACGTTCTTTTCCAGCCAGAAGAAACTTTCGCCAAAACAAGCAAGGTGGCTTGACTTTTTGAGCGAGTTCGACTATAAGTTCGAGCATAATCCAGGAAGGATTAATTCTATACCAGATGCGTTAAGCAGAAAGATGGTGGTAGAATATGTGACAGCACTGACCACGATTGAGACAGAGTTGTTGTCTCGAATCAAAGAAGAGACGAAGAATGATCAGGCATGTGTGCGCTTGACTAATCAGATTTGTGATGGGATCGTTCGTCGATATTGGCTAGATGATGGGGTCATTTATGCCAAGGGAGGAAGAATTTATGTGCCTAATTCAGGTGGATTGAGAAGGGAACTCTTGCGAGAGACGCATGATTCCATTTGGGCTGGTCATCCAGGCATGGAACGAACTCACGCTTTGATAGCTCGTTCTTATTACTGGCCTAAGATGGAAGAAGATGTTGAATTGTATGTGAAGACATGCTTGGTGTGTCAATTGGATAAAACGGAAAGGAGAAATGTGGCAGGATTACTACAGCCTTTGCCGATTCCAGACAAGCCATGGCAGTGCTTGTCGATGGACTTTATTAACGGGCTGCCAAAGGTGCAAGGATTTAGCTCGATAATGGTCGTCGTTGATCGCTTTTCGAAGTATGCTACATTCATTCCCTGTCCCCATTATTGCAATGCAGACATCGCAGCGGATCTGTTCTTCAATAATGTAGTGAAGTATTGGGGACTTCCTCGAGATATTGTGAGTGATAGAGACTCACGGTTTACAGGCAGGTTTTGGACTGCCCTGTTTGGAATGCTTGGTTCCGAACTAAAGTTTTCTACTAGAAATCACCCCCAAACCGATGGTCAGACGGAGAGGATAAATGCATTGTTAGAAGAGTACTTGCGTCATTATGTGACAGCAGGACAGGAAAATTGGGTGGCGTTGATGGACACGGCCCAATTTTGTTACAATTTGCACAAGAGTTCATCAACAGAGTTGAGTCCTTTTGAGTTGGCTACGGGACAGCAACCACTAACCCCTCATGAGGTTCCAAAGGCTAAGAATCAAGGCTCCTGTCCAGTAGCTTATCGTTATGCAAGGTCAAAGACGGAGATGACTGAGCAGGCGCGTGATAGTTTGGCTAAAGCGCAAAGACGAATGAATAAGTATGCTGATTTACATCGCAGAGATGTAGAGTTTGAGGTGGGAGATATGGTGCTGTTGAAGCTAACGCCCCAAATTTGGAAGAAGATTTCTAGCAAGACGGTGCATAGAGGCCTAATTCCAAGATATGATGGTCCTTTTAAAGTAGTGAAGAGAATTGGTAGTGTGGCTTACAGACTGGAGTTGCCGGAACGTTTGAAAGTGCACCCCTCTTTTCATGTCATCTTTCAAATGAAATATCATCCTGATTTGCTGGACACTTCGAGACGACAAGCGAAGCGTGCACCACCAGTAATCAGATCACAATTCGACAAGCAAGTTGAGACAATACTTGATGATCGAGTTATGGGGCAAAGTAAGAAGAATAGGAGAACTTATTTTCTGATTAAGTGGCAAGGATTTCCAGACTCCGAAGCTTCTTGGGAGAAGGATACTACATTTTGGCAATTTGAAGAACAAATTCAGGCTTACCTACAGCAGAAAGAATCGACGAGGGCGTCGAGTTCAGCTGGTGGGGGAGGTCTATAACAGTGCTGTTAAGTGGCCAAGTTATGATGCATAAGTATGGCACATCACCAGTGACTTGGCCAAGGTGTCAGAAGTGCAAGTACACCGCCGTAATGGCGCAACGAGGCCATAATGGCACAACGTAGGCCATAATAGCGGTATTCAGTACAAGTACAAATCTGAGTTACAGCAAGAGAGTGGCATGTGCCAAACAGGGTTTTGACATGGCCAAGGATGCGAGAATAGCATCATGAGGTGCCAAAAGAGTTTGGCATGTTACCTGTATGCAAGGGGCGTGCAGGAATGCAAGCAAGACTTGCATTTAGCACACTTGTATCATTGGCAGAATGGTACACAGCCGTAATGGCGCATTATTTGGCTGGAAGATGCGTTGGTATGACAACAAGGCAAGATGACATGTGCATGGAACATGGCCTTGGAATTGGTTACAAGAGAGTGGGTTTACTTTATGCTTTTTAACTACTAGGAAGGTCCCGTTTGGCTAGTAAAACGGTTTGGCAAAGGTTGGCATAGTTAGCTAACTGCCATATGTAAAGTAAATCTGTAACCGCCTGACGGTTACTTGTAGATAGCTTTTTGTAAGGCTATAAAAGCCTGATCTTGTGAAGGGATTGGGTAATCCGGAACAAGAAGAGTTTGTAACCCTAAGTGTGCAATAAATAAAAGGCTAAGGCCTGATTTAAAGAAAAGTTATGTTGGTGCATATTCCCCTTTGGTTTTGGCTTATTGTTTATGTATCAAGCGGAGTGTGTGCATGTGATTAAAGACTTGGAAGATTGTTGAACAGAACCTCTATTTAGTATGGGATAAATAGGGATTTAGTCAAGAAGTTGAAGTATTGGCTAAGTGCGAGTTGGCTGAAATTGTGATGTGGAGCATAGTTGCCATTGTCAAGTTGGTTGTAGCATAGGAGTGTTGCGAACCTGTGACAGCTAGCATGGTTGGCATGCCTTGGCGCGGTAGGTGTGGCTGACATGGTCTGCTATTGGCACATGTGGCGTGGGAATTAGGGTTTTGGCCTGTCGAAACCCTAATTAATAATTAATTAAAAAAAGATACCCTGGTAATTTTCTCGCAGACATATTAAAGGGTTCAATAAATGTGCTTGGTTTGGACATTATTACTCAAGTTCTGTGACGTCACTGTCTGACTAGGGTTTTATGATTTTACCCCTAAGCTAAAAACCACCGTCAACACCCATAAAGTAATAAAATCCAAAAACAATTCTCTACCCCTTTCAATGGCTAATCCAGAGCAAAAGTTCCATGGAGCACATTTTATACTTGATGACTATTAATAGCTCTCCCTAGTCAAAAGTGAAAACTCAAAAAATAAAAAATAACCTTCACTCTTTGTTAAATGTGAAAAGAACAATATGGCTGAATTTATACTACAAAAATAAGAGCAAGACACCAATGATTCATATAATTTGATAAAACTGTAAACCACATAAATGGTATAATCATTCTCAATCCCTTTCAATGGCGAATCCGGAGAAAAAGTTCCATGGAGCACATTTTATATTGATGACTATTAATAGCCCTCCCTAATAAAAAGTGAAAACTCAAAAAATAAAAAATAACCTTCACTCTTTGTTAAATGTGAAAAGAACAATATGGCTGAATTTATACTACAAATATAGGAGCAAGACACCAATTATTGATATAATTTGATAAAACCGTAAACCACAACAATTCTAAATAAAATAAACTTAATTTACTACTCCTTATATTTTATTGTTTCCGTCCTCTATATTATTTTCGCCTGTTTCAAAGCAGTGTGTTGCTTCTTATTATAGTTGGATTTTCGCATTAATTTCTCAAATATTCCCTTAATTTCTTTCGATTATAAATTCATTTTTAATGGGATCCAATTTAAAGTCATAAAAACTATCTGTTAAAAATAAACATGATTTGACATCTTTCATTTTGTCTCAATTTCATTTAAAGTTTTTTTATTTTTTGTTGCGTTAAAATTCTTTAATTACAAAATTTCTACTCTATAAAAAAATGTTTCAAAAATAATATTTCGTATCTTCTTTATGAAATTTCGAAAATTTTGATATCTTTTGTTTTTTTTTTCTTCTATTTCCTATTTAAAATAGAGTAATAATAATTTTTTTATCAGAATAAAACTAGTAATCAATGATAGTCTAAGAATTCCTATATCCTTCTTAAAATCTTGACTTTGTCAAAGCGTACTGAAATTATGAAAAGGGGGGAGTGTTTATTTACCAACGTCAAAACCAAGTAACCATGCACAACAGTGTTTGTACAAATACCGCAACACTTTTCCCCTTACAATCAATAAATTTGTACTCAATTTGTTCAAATCTTAAATAAAAATTTAAGCCCCACTTTCATAATAAACCCATCCATTTTCATCAAACATTAAAATAAACGATTTTAATATTACCTACAACCCAAGGAAAACAAATGAACAATTTGAGAAACTTGAGGAGTCAAAAACCTAAAACCTTAATTCAAATGAAATTGATGAAGAGATAACTGATTTATTTTTAATTTTTGATGTATATACACGTTATCATGTTTGTTTTTTCTTGGTAAAGTATGGATTGTGGGTAGAAAAAATCCTTAAATTCAAGAGAGCTTGATAGTTTGTGGGAGTGGGATAGATTGATAGGAATAGAAGATGAAGTTGGTTTCAAATTATCTTAGTAGATGATGTAAATACTACGGGGGCCTTTGGTTTAAATCAAGCGAAAAATACAAAGGAAGTATTATTTTCCCCGAAACTTATGGGGGACGACGACCCCATGTGCACCCAATGTTGATTCACCCCTAGCCCCTCTTGGATTATTATTATTATTATTTTAAATTTTTTTATTATTATTGGATAAGGAGTATTACACTAACTAGTTGGAAGCCTAACAATCTAAGCTCCAACAACGTACTATTACATGAATTGAACAGGTTGCCGTGCTAACCTACCAGCGAGCCTCATGGGTAACCTAGCCAAGGGATCCGAAGCGGGAGGGGGGATGAGATTGTGTCACAGGGGGGCAAGCTAACGATGCCGTCCATGTTAACTCCTGCAATATTACGCCATTGGGGACTTGAACCCAGGACCTCTTGGAACGCATGAAACTTTGGGGAACAGGGGATGACCAGCTGAGCTAGGGCCCGTTCTTATTATTATTATTTTATTTTATTAAATTTTATTTTATATTAAATATTATTACATGAAACTAGTTGGAATCCTAACAAGCTAGCAACAAGTTGGGGCCCCACACATTTTTGAATAGAAATACCTAATCTATAAAACAAAGAGTTTACTATTTTGTAATTAAAATCATAATTTGCGATACAATTCCTCAACCTTTATCCAATTATAGACAAATAAATCCGCAGGCTTCAAAACTTTACCCTCCTCCGATATGAAACCCAAATCAACCTCTTTCCTAGCAGCAACCCCGGCTTTATATAAAATATCAGCCACAACATCTCTGACAAAATCATTTCGGAATTTTACCCATCCTCACTAGCACAATGAAGTGCATGGTCACCAAATACATCCATTTCCCTTTTATAACAAGCACAAAACTCAACATTACTAAAAATTGGTATACCAAGTCTGTAACATACAACTGCCCTAAACTGGCGATTCCCCAAAGATTGGTTAAGACCAATGATGGGTACCGCTTTGAGATAATCCTGGGCATGTTCAAGTTTATTACATTTCCAAAGTATAGCATCACGGTCTGACATAGAAAATTTGGATGGAATGTCACGCTTAACAACGTCAAAATACTGTATTGCCAAAGTTTTCATGGGATTGGGGGCAATAGTGTTGATGTTGAAGGAAGACAAACCACAAACATGTATGAAGTTAGACATCGCTTGTTGGAAACCAAGGCTTGGACTAGAGTCGGATTGTAGTTTAAGAATAGTATCTTGCAGATTCCTCGTTTGCATACAAGAAGCAAGATAACAAAAATGACTTGTATATGCCATCGTGTAAACACCAAGTACTCCATCTTTCATAGGAAGAGTTGTGATACGCTGCTGAAGAGATCCAAACCCTGTGCCATCACCTGTAACTATGTGTTGCAAAAATTGCTTCAGAGGTTAGTCATAGCAGGAACTTATATGTTGAAGGGCATAAGGATTAGTTGTTCTCAAATTAAAGTAAAGTTTTGAAACACCAGAACAACTACGAAGCAGTAACAGTTCACATTGCGGGTCTTGTAACTGTTTAACAGACTCCATAAGATGGATAGTTTTATGAATCTTACTCTTCACCAGGTCACAACAAAATTTTAAATTAAGACATTCTGGACCTCCTAACAGCTTAACACCCTGATATTGGAAGGAAAAACCTCATCTTCAAGACTTCTAGGATCAATGATAGGCCAGAAAAGCTCCATATTGTTGATATTAAGATGTAATCCACGGAAAATACCCTTAGATTGAATTATCGACAGAGCTTTAGCCACCTCCATGGTGTCACCGGCTATCGTACCATCATCCAAGTACCAGGTGTGAAAATCAAGGCTGCAATGACTCGATATCTTATTCACAAGAGGGTGAAAAACTAAGGCAAATAATAAAGGACCCAAAGGATCACCATGTTAGACCCCAGTGGCAGAAAAAAGAACTGACACATTATAATAAAGCCTTGCCGGAGATGCATAACAGAACTCGATCCACCTAGAGATGCTGGGACATCTAAGTCTAACCTCATGGATTAAGGTGGTTCGATCAACCAGATTAAAAGCGTTAGAAAAGTCGATTAACAACATAGACATAGAGTTCTGAGTACCTTTCATCTCCAAGAGCCTATTGGAAGAATGTATGATACCCTCAGCGCCACACGGGATGCCCACACCAAATTGATGATTTCCTAAGTAAGCTACCATGTCCTTGCAAACTGACTTAGCTGCAAGTTTGTAAAACAATCTCCTCCATATAATGCCAACAGCAATAGGCCAAAGTCCGCCACCTGGTTTGAGAAGAGGGATTATCGGAGCACTAGCAATATACTCACCTAAAACCGATGGACATTGCCCTGCCAACAAAAGATTAACCACCCCTGCCTTAGAAGATAAGAGATCCTCTGCCATCGCACCAACTTCTCCACTCATTGTATATAAGAGATATTGTGCTCTCAGCCAATCACGTCCACATGAAGTACCTCTAGAGAAAATCCTCAAAGCATCAAGGACTGATTTAGAGTCCACTAATAAAGCAACACCACCAATGGGCTCAGCTGGAATGGATGGTAAAGGGGCACTGGGATGTTTAAGGCTAAGTTCTTGCAAAGTTTCCACATAATTGGGTGCTAATCCATCAGAGGATAAAGCCCAAATTGAGGCCGTATAGTGACCAAAACTCAGTTTCTTCTTGCAAGCCTGCAAATTGGTATTAAACTTCTTTTTCCCGTTTGGTCTGCGTGGTTGACAATATTTCTTGGATGTTGCCAAAAGTTGCTCAATGTTATTAATACATCCATTTCTTTCTTTCCATCGCAGTAGAGCCTGATTAATAATGTATAGAGATGACACCTTTTTATCAACTGGGCTCGGTTCTTGAACTTGAGCTTGGTTCATAGAAAAACCGGGTGGTGAGATACTAGATGGGCCACCTTGATGGTTACCTTAAGACCATGAGAAATTCGGGTTATGTTTCCAACCAGGGTTATAGGTATTAGAGTATGGGTCAAACTTGGGTCGACCCTCATATTTAGAGTTCATACCACCATGTAGGACACTAACCTGGTCACGAGTAGTTTCAGTTGGGTAAAACAGGGGGGGGGGGGGGCACTGAAGTCCAATATGACTTTGATCACCACAAATGGTACATGGATATGTTCTGGGCTCACTATTACAGTTCATAGTCTAGTTGGACCCTTAGTTCATCTCTAAGGCCTCTAAACGCCTAAGGATGTCAGACCCATTATCAACTCTATTGACCCTATGGATAAGGTTCCTAGTTATTTCGGGCTCCCTCATTGAAGCCCGTTGACGAGTCTTTTCAGCTAACTCGACCAACTCTTCAAAACATTCATATGGGTCTTGATGGGTAAATTCTCCGCCACTCATTGTTTCTACCTGCATTTTGGTTTCACTATCAAGGCACTCATATAAAATTTGGGCCATGTGAGCTTTATCAAAGCCGTGATATGGGCATTGGTATAACAATTCATTAAACCTTTCTACATAATCATGTAGGTGTTCACCTAATTTCTGCTTAAATGTTTGGATAGACTGTCGAACAGCAGCAGTCTTATGGTGTGGGTAGAATTTCTTAACGAAAACCTCTACAAGTCCATCCCATGTAGTGATTGTTTTGGAAGGAATGATATGATACCACTCACTGGCTCTCTCTTCTAGGGAAAAGGAAACAAACGCAATCTAACATCGTCTTTGGTGACATTCGGATAACTCATGGTGTCACAAATCATCTCAAAGTCACGGATATGGGTATACGGGTTCTCATTCTCTATTCCCCTAAACTTACGTAGCATGCCAAATGTCCCAGGTTTAATATCAAACTTCACGGTAGTGGCCGGTAAAACAACCCCAGGTTCACGTATCACTCTAGACGGGTTTAAACGGTCCCTAAGGGTTTTGGTTGGAAGGACTTCACCCTCATCATTTTCATTAACCATTTCGGTAAAAATAGAATTACCACCTAAATCCGTGTAACGGGTCGGACTCAAATTAAAAAGGTCATTTTCTACAAGTCTATCTCCTACCCGTTTCCAACGTCGCATACACAAGCAATAATACTAGTGAAGCAATTGGTGTGTGCAAGTGTTTTTTTTTTTTTTTTTTTAAAGAAAAATTATATACAAAAGGAAATAAAAATAAATAAAAATAAAAATAAATTGGGTTTTATTACTTACCTCTTTTGGTAGGCAATTCCACAATAAATATAGAATATTACCTGCATAATAAAGGAAAAAATAAGAAAAATACCCAAGTAAAATCAAGGAAAATAAAATAAAACAAAAACTAAACTAAAATTTAAAATTTAACTAAAAAGAAAATAAAAATAAAAATCTAAAACCTAACCTAAAGGCAAGTCCGCGTCGGCGGCGCCAAAAACTAATGTAGTTTTACAAGTGGTAAGTACAGGGATTTGATTCGCGGACTTTTTAAAGGTTCGGTTTTTAGACTAAAAGATGGGGATTTTTATAAAATCTCTAAAATAATGGAAAAACTGAAAATGATTTTTGTATTCAATTAAAGGAGACTAGGATGTCAAGATTCCATCACTACTACATATATTAAATGATTATAACTATTCCCTATAACATTCTCCCAAAATTACTCAAGACGATTTAGGACAAATATTACGTCTCGGAAAATAAATCTTTTCAAGAAATTATTTTTCTCAAAGAATTAACAATCTTCTTCACCATAAAATGCTAGTCTCTAACATAGAATATATAAATCAATTATCAAGCATCATAGGACACATGAAGAAAATCATTATTGTTATGAATCAAGAATAAGGACCAAGAGAATTGTTATAGAAAATAATCAAAACATATTAGCACACATAGTAGAATTCCTCTCTAATCCTAGATAAAAATTTAGCTACTCATAATTAAAAGTACTAACAAATAAATAAAGAAGAATGAATTAAAATAAAAGCTAAAGATAAAAGCTCAAAGTGAAAGCCAAGAATTCCCACTCTGTTTCTCTCTTCTCTCGCAACAAACAAATAAAAGAAAAAGAAGTAGTAAACAAGAAGAAGTGTAGGAAGTTGTGTGTTAATCCGGGCATGAGTCCCCTATTTATACACAAAAATCCCCACCTACTCTCCTCTTTAATTCAACATTTCCAACTCATTTTCTTCTTTTCCTGCATGCAACTTTTGCGGCGCGTGCTTTTTTTTATGACGATTACTGCAAAGAGCCCCATCATTTGACTTCTTTTTCTTTTTTCATTCACGTTTGTGGGCATTTGATTGTCCTTTTTTTTTACCCAAAAATCAGCCACTTTCTACTCCACTTCCTTTTGCATTTCTTTTACTCATTTCTCTAATCATTTCTCCCTTTCACATTAATTATTTCTCCCTTTCACATTAATCACGTACATGAACAGTGTAGTCAAATCAATCCACTAATTAATGTCTTGGTGCTGATAAGGGGAAGATGAAAAGTGGTTGCCCCTTAACGTCTTCTGAGTTCTTGTTTGCTCATAACTTCTTCATACGAACTCCGAATGACTCCGTTCTTTCACCGTTGACTTTGTATTTTCTTCTTCTTCAACGTGATAGCAAGAACTCCAGGGTTTGAAAGAGTTTATCTTGGTCTTTTTCCCTTCTCTCCTTTTAGCTGGCTTTGTTTATTGCACAATTAAGCGTGAATTCACTTCTTTTTAGATTATTCACCTAGTAAAACACAAATAAGAGAAAACAAATGTAATATACAATAATTTGCAAGAATACCAACAAATACTAGCATGGAATTGACACCAAATATATGTGAAATATGCACTTATCGTTGTCCATCTGTAACTTCTTCCTAACACAAGACCTCTCCTCCTTTGAACACTTAGGCATGTACATATTAAGTGTACATATAGGCAAGATCAAAAGATGCAACCATGTTGATAATTCTTTAGGGTTAGTAAGTACCTTATCAAGTGCATCCTTGAGAGTTCTAGAGAAGCCTACAGGGTGTTGGGATACTAGCAATGGTTGTAAACCGTTTCTGAAAAACCAAATTAAGCAAATCCAAATTGAGGGGAATATCTGTAGTTGTCTCATCACCTGCACCATCAACTGCTGGCCCCCTGTAGAAATATTTTCATGAGAATCAACTGGTATAGCAACTCCTTGAATGAGGAATTGAACATCGTTGTCTTTATGAGGTCCAGCCGTGACGTCACCACCATGGGAATTACATGCTTTACTCCATGCCTGCATATGCATACAAGGTACACAAATCCACATTTGTAGTTGTGATAAGGTTCTCTCCCAAGTATCATACACAACCCTGATAGAGATGATTCTTTCTCTACAAAGAGAAACATTACCTGAATTAGATAGATGTTTATCATGTAAATGTCTATAGAAACCAGACTTATTGTATCCATTGCCACCAACACCATTAAGGCATCCATCAAAGTTTCGAAAAGGGCAATGGATGCGATTAGCATTTGAAGGTGCAGCAGTAACCACTGGAGACAATGACTGAGGTGAAGAAGAGTCATGTGATGAAGAAATTTTTTGCAATGTTGATGATAATATGGTTCGAGGCATCGCAGAATACAAAGGAACCCAAACCATGTAACTTCCACTAGAAACTAGAGTTTAATGTATGGGAATGTAAGGTTTCACCACAATGGAAAACTCAAATTACCATACATTAGAACTCTAATTAAAATTTTACAGAAGAATGTAAACAACCACACTGCAACCTCTTTAAAAACAACACAAATAAGAACCACAAAGCCTCTAAAAACCAATAACTAAAAAAAAAACTTCCTCTGCATAGCCCAGAATCGAAGAATATTAAACTTGATTCTGGTACTCAGAAAACCCAATCACAACAAACGTACACAAAGAAAATAAACACCACAAAACCCAATCACAAAGCACTAAAAACGAAATTAGACAACAAGGAACATGTATCTTTAATCCAAGCACATAAGAAACACCTAGTTCTTCACAAATGTTCAAGAAGAATAAATCAAACTAATAAAACCTAGAAACAAATTACTACAACACTGGTTCTGTATCAATCATTCACTTAATTTGAAAAACCCCTCAACCAATTAAGAAGAACTAGAATTCAAACCTTGGGAGAACCACAGAAAAACGCCAAAGGATCGACGAAGAAAAATTCTGATACTTCAATCACCACAAAGAAATTGGTGATGAACGAGAAAATGGTGATGAAATATGCGTCTCAATGAAGAAGAATGACACAAAAAGCCCAACCCAGTTCTTCAAACAACAACCCCCACAGCCTTAAAACCAAAAATCTAGTTCAATTGAGACAGCAAATCCCTAATTGAAACTACAAAGAAAGAAAAACAAGACCCTAATTGAAACTCCCTCTCAAAACAAACACATAACCCTAATTGAAAAATTCTAATACTTCAATCACCACAAAGAAATTGGTGATGAACGAGAAACTGGTGATGAATTCTGCGTCTCAATGAAGAATAATGACACAAAAAACCCAACCCAGTTCTTCAAACAACAACCCCCACAACCTTAAAACAACAAATCCACTTCAATTGAGACAACAAATCCCTAATTGAAACTACAAAGAAAGAAAAACAAGACCCTAATTGAAAACCAATTATTATTGGGCCGACCGACCGGAGGGCCCGTAGGGAGGGAGTCCCTTTTATGGCCACTTTTTTGTTAAATGAAGAGTAACGTAAATGTTCAATTTCATAAAAAGATTGAGAAAGAATATTCCTTGCAGATTCCCGTCACATTTTCACTAGACAAGATTATCCCTCTCTTTTAGTCCAATTACTATAACTCTTTGTGTATCCTACTTTTCAGGGGTATAATTGGAAAGCCAACTTTAATATAACATATATAAAAATCCGTGCCTTAGAATTTTACAAATTTTATCTCGTTGGAAAGGTTGTAAAAAAATCTACGCAATGAGCACAAACAACAATATCAAATTTAAACTCCATCTTCAGATTATTTTTCGGTCGTCCCTTCCACCGTGGCAACGGTTATACTAGTTATTTTTTTTTATTTTTTTTTTTAAAAAAGGCGCCACACAGGCTTTTATTAAATCATGTCCATGTCGAACTCAATATTACAAGAAATGGCAGGTAACCTAGCAACAAGCTGGGCACCCATACCTTTTTGAACCACGATCCCTAGCCTATGAAAAAGAGAATTGCCTGATTTAAAATTGGTATCATGTCGAGCCATACAATTCCTCAATCTCTTCAGAAAAATCACAAAATCCGTACCCAGCTCACCGAAGGTGGAAAAGGCCAACACACCGAAACCGTATCCGAGAGAAGTGCAAACATCTAAGTATTTGTTGTTCTTACGAGTGATAGCTGCAGAGATGGCATGACCTGGTAAAAATTTGCGCGTCTTGGCACTAGTGAAAGGAGAGACCCCAGTGACGTCAAAACAAACATCCTTGCCATCTTCCCAATTATAAACCATGACATCCGCCGGCCTGAATTCCTTGTTGTTAATGACGCCCAAAGAAACCTCCTTCTTGGCCACAACACCATCTCGGCTGCACATATCTGCTAGGATATCTTTAACTAAATCATGCCTGAATTTAAGTCCAACCTCACTAGCAAAATGGATGGCGTGGTCACCAAAGATATCCATAAGCTTGCCACAACAAGAACATTTGCTATCTTTCTCAAAGAGGGGTATAGCCAATCGATATTGCAAGACCGAGCTAAATTGTCTCGAACCAACTGCTTGGCCAAGCCCTGGTATAGGTATTGCTTTAAGGAAGTCCATAGCATGGTCGGATCTATTACATTTCCAGACATTAGCCTCACGGGCAGATAAGGAAAATCTTGAGGGTACCTTTTCCCGGATTGCACCAAAATAGATAGCCGCCAAAGACTTCATGAATTGGGGGGTGGCATCGTAAATTTTGAAATCAGGAAGAGAAATCCCACAAACCTGCGTGAAACTCTGTAATGCCAAGTGAAAATCCTGGCATAAGTCGGCAGTAATGTCCAGCTTCAGAATAGAATTCTGCAAATGATGAGTCTGTGCCTGAGACGCAAGGTAGCAGTACTGCATAGTATCTTCCATAGTAAGAATACCGAGACCACCATCCTTGATGGGGAGTGTGGCTAGTCGCTGCTGAACCAAACCAAAACCATCCCCATCTCCAACAACAAGGCGACGAAGGTAATGCATGAGTTGTTCGTCAAAACGTACAGCAACCATCTGGAATGCCATGGGGCACGTAGTACGTAAGGCAAAGAATAATCTCGAGACTCCAGTGCAACTACGAAGAAGCAAAAGTTCACATTGAGGATCGTTCAACACTTGGATTTTGTCCATGAGCTGAATGGTTTTCTCTACCCTGTTCATCACCACACCGCTGCAGAAATCTATGTCTAAGCTAACTGGACCACCAAGGAGTTTGACACCATCTTTTGGTTTACCAATATACACATGGAAGGCATTATCATCATCCCTTCTCAGGTCATAGGAAGGCCAAAATAATTCTGTCTTCGATATATTCAGATGCAAACCGTAGCTTGGTCCATCTTCTTGAAGGATCTTTAGAGCCTTGGACACTTCCATAGTGTCCCCTGCGATGGTGCCATCGTCCAGGTACCAAGCATGGAAATCCAAATTACATGTAGCAGCAATATTCACAACAATGGGGTCTAAAGCTAGAGCAAAAAGAAGGGGACCGAGAGGGTCTCCCTGTGTCGAGGAAAGAATATGCTCTTGGTAATACAACCTGGCAGGATTAGTATAGCAGAATTCAACCCAATGGGAAATGCTGGGGCAATGTGCTCTTACTTCACGAATGATAGTGGACCGATCAACCAGATTGAAATCATTAGAAAAATCTATCAGTAGCATAGATTTGGTGTTATCGTCCCCGTAAAGCTCAAGCAGCCTGTTAGCAGCATGCAAAATTCCTTCGCCACCGCAAGGAATGCCAACTCCGTACTGATGAGAACCAAGGTAGGCATTCAATTCTTTACAAACTGAAGTAGCCGCCACCTTCGAACATAATCTGCGCCATATGGTGCCAACATCGATTGGTCTTAGATCACCACACGGTTTGAGGAGTGGGGTTAAGGGTGCACTGGCCACATACTAGTTATTATTATTATTATTATTTTATAAAAGGATGCCACGAGGGCTATTATAAAACATTAAAATGTAAATTACACAGGGTCAGATGGTAGGGTTGGGAAGCGAGCAACAAGTTGCGCCCTAACACCTTTCTGAATAATAATACCCAACCTATAAAAAATAGAGCTACCTAAATTATTATTAGCATCGTGCGCAGCCATACAATTCTTCAATCTTTTCAAGAGAGCAATGACATCCTCACTAAGTTCACCAAGCGAAGAGAAAGCTAATACACTAAATCCATATCCATGAGTTAAGCATTTATCAGCATATTTATTCCTCTTGCGAGTAATGGCAGAGGCGATGGCATGACCAGGTGTAAAGTTGCGATACCCAGTCCCAGCAAAAGGAGACACCCCCGTGACGTCGAAACATACATTACGACCATGTTGCCAGTTATAAATTAAAATGTCGGCAGGTCGCATAGGATTACTATTATTATTATGAAATGGGGCCACGAAGGCTTTTATTAAGAAAATAAAACATAAGTACTTTTTATTATTACCATTATTATTATTAATATTATTATACATCACTGGACGAGTCGTCAGTAGGGGGTAACCGAGCAACAAGCTGGGCCCCTACATTATTATTATTATTATTATTATTATTATTATCTAATGATAATATTATTACATGAAACTAGTTGGAAGCCTAACAATTTAGGCTCCAACGACATACTACTACATTAATTGAACAGGTTGCTGTGCTAGCCTACCAGCGAGCCTCATGGGTAACCTTGCCAAGGGGAGCCGAAGCGGGAGGGGGGGGGCGAGATTGTGTCACAAGGGGGGCAAACTAACACTACCTTCCATGTTAATTCTTGCAATATTACGCCATTGGGGACTTGAACCTGGGACCTCCCGGAACGCATGAAACTTCGGGGAACGGGGATAACCAGCTGAGCTAGGGCCCGTTCTTGTTATTATTAATATTATTATTATTATTTATTTTGTTTTAGGGAAAGCCCGAATGAATTGGGAAAAGATGATTTTTGGTCATGTAAGATTGACTTGCAATCAATAAGGAGGGAAACAGAGAAACGACAGTCATCCCTGAATTTTAGTTAACTTCTTCTCTATCTCTATCGCAATTACGATTAACAATAGTCACGTTCAATATAATTTTCTCCTAGATTGGCTTCTTTTTCATTATGACTGATGACCATTCTACTTTCTCATATCATATAAAATTTTATGCCAAAACATTAAGATTAAGTGTGTCGATCCTGATAATTAATAATTATGACACTTACACTATTTGATCTGTAATTAGAAAAATAATCTCCTATAATCATAATTTTTTTGTGTCGCAATCTGATTAGTGAATAAATCCAATTTGTTTCATCAAAAAAACAAAACCCAAAAATAATAATAATCCAATATGCAATTGTATTTCAACTCCACACCTTTAGGCTTTAGCAATAAACCATTCATAGCACCAGTGCATACCCATTCATGGTTAGCGTTTTTACTGCTATAACTATTAGCTACGTTTCCATTAAAACCATTCTAGTCGCATTAGATTTTTTCTCCATTAAAACCATTCTAGTCGCATTAGATTTTTTCTCCACTATTCTTCTTTTGATAGTTTATTGATCAGTAATACAATTAAAATTAAAATTAAAGAAGATTTAGTTAATAATGCATAATTTTGAATCCAAATAAATTATCAGGTTACAAAGTCGAGAGTTTAGGTCAGTTCGATCTCGAAGATTATGTTGTTATTCTAGAACGCGCAATTGGGGATATGGGAATTAATTGGGGGATATAGCTGCAGGACAAAAACGGTGTCCCAATAGCAATTCTGGGTGACCCCCTATGTAATTATTTTTTTAATTCCTAATCTAGCCCTCACTAATCAGGATTAGTGATTAATTATAATTAGTAAAATGTTAAGTATTTGGGGGATAAATTAGTGTGTATTTATTTTTATTTGAATTTGTGTGGGTCAGTGAGAGTGAAGGAGGGGAAAAAAATTGAGTGGAATTTTTTTTTTGAAAATGGAAGATGATTGTGATGAGAGACTTGCAGCTGCTGAATCTTTAGCTCAACTACAACAACAATCATATCTTCAATCTTCAGTTAATGATAACAACTCACAATTGGAGTTATATGATGAACCAACACCCTTGGATCATGATTTTCGTGAGCATGAAGTGTTTTGTGAAGAACCAACCCAAGAAAGTAAACATGTTCAACATACAAGCAACCCCAACAAACAGGTAATGCTTCAAAGAGGTCGAAACCCAAGAAAGTAAACCGCCATTTTTATCTCTGAAAAAGCTTAGTGCCGACACACTCATAGTATGAATACTACGACGGAACCTCTACAACCAACATCATATTTATACTATTTGTATGCTAGTACAAAATATCCCTCATATTTAAAAACAATGCCGGCGTGGTATTCAAACCAAAAATCCATGCCGGTTTACATTTACACTTTTTACCTACCACCGAATATTCCATGGAATATCCATACTGGCATAGTTCACTCTTAAATAACTATGCCGGTACTACAAGAAAAACATACAGGAGTTTTGGATTTTCGAACTTAAATACCGGCTGCGTACTTAATTTTTCGAAAATACCGGCACTTGGTACCAGCGTAGTTTGTATATTATGGGATTAGACGGCAGTCGGTACCGGCTTGGAACATTACATATATATCATGCCGGTTTTACAAAAAAAAACATACAAGAGTTAATGATATTTTGAAATTCAGTACCGGCGTCGAATGTAAATTATCGTGCACGCCGGCACTCAATCCCGGCGCAGATTTTAACTTTTCGACAATGCCGGTATAAGTAATCCCGGCATTGCAGTTCAGTAACATAAAATGCCGGAACATTATTATGTGGAACTAATTCAATTTTATTTTCATTCATGCCTTAGATTGTGACATACATCGCTCCAAATTCCAAACCTCTCTTTCGGGATACGTCCGAATACTATAAAATGCCTCCGGTATGTTACCAAACAATACTTTCACCTTGTTTTTTCAATTTTATGTTGGGATTGCTTGTAATTAACCTTATAATATCCTATTGTTTTCCTTATGTATGGAATAAAATCTCCAGAGGAAGCAATTGCTTGGCAAAACAGACGTCTCTTAAGAACATGTGTGTGTTAGTGAGGAATAGCCAGCGTTCAGATGTTCGTTTTGAGATAGTTTGTGAGAGAAACGGAAAATACAAGAAGAAGAATATCCATAAGTGAAAGGGTTATGTATATGAAAAGAAAACTGATATGGTATACAAGACTCATATGAGGAAGGATGACTGCCCCTTTAAGCTTGTATTCCATCTAAGAGACAAAGGATAAGAAGAAGAAAAAGAAAAAGAAGAAGAAGAATGGGATTGTACGGTGTGGTTTGGGCGTCATAACCATCGGGATCCGAAAGATTTTTTTGGTCACTCCCTAGTTGCAAAGCTACAACCTCATCAATTCGAGGATGTAAAGAGCGAAGCATGTATCAAACCAAGAGTGATTCTCAGAGGCTTCAAGGAAAAGGATGAGACGAACGTTTCTTCATTAAGTACAATTTATAGCACACAAGCAACCATTAGAAGGTTGAAATGGGAAGGGAGGACCGTTATGCAAGAATTTGAGAAGAGAGTTTGGGATAACAACTATACGCGTATAATTAAAAGAGGACCGGACAAGAAACCCCTTCAATTATTCATTGCACATCCTTTGCTTTCACAATTGGCTCATACGTGTTGTGATGTTCTTATGATGGACTGCACCTACAAGATAAACAAATACAACATGTCGTATCGTGGGGAAAACATCGGACAAGGTAACATTCACATTGGCTTGGTGTTTAATGGAAAATGAGAGGGATTAGAATTATCATTGGGCATCGCGATAATTGAAATTATTGTTCCTGGAAAATCGATTTTCGAGCGTCATCATAACCGATCAATTTGACGCACTAATGAATTCCATATCCGACGTATATCCGGATGCACAAAATTTCCTATGTACATATCATATAGGTGAAAATGTGAAAAAAAATTGCCATGCTTTGTTTGAACCCTTTAAGGCGGATATTAAGAAGAGAATGGTTGCTCAACTAGAGGAAGATGTTCGCAAAGAGAAACTATCACCCGAAGAAGAAGAAAATGAAAGAGGAAAGATTAAAGAGCGAGTCGACAAAGAACACGATGAAAATCATAAAAGGTGGTTGGAATTTCTAAAGGATTGGGAGAAATATTATTGGTCTCTTACCGAGGACATGTATGAAAAGAGATTGAACATGTTTATTTCCAAATATAACGAAGTGTATCCAAGTGCCGTCTCATATTGTCGGGATAATTGGTTGGATAAGTTCAAGGAAAAATTTGTGCGTGCGTGGACAAATCGTTATAGACATTATGGGAATGAAGCAACTAGTATAGCGGAGTCCTCTCATGGGAGATTTAAAGATCTCATCCAGTCCGGCCAAGGAAACGTGGTTACGGTCATCGAGGCAATGAAGCAACACTTTAAGGCTCATATCGATAGGATCAAGAAGGCTTTTGAGAAGAGCTCAATCGAAAGGATGACTCAATTTCTTCAATATACTAAGTTTCTCCAAGGAATAGAGTTCAACGTCTCCCATTGTGCAATAAAACATATGATGAGACAAATGCCGTATGAGAAAAATTACGAAAAACCGGGTGATGTGTGTATTTGTCCCGATATGTCTTCATTGGGACTTTCGTGTCGTCATATACTTGTGAAGTATGAAGAAGTGATACTATTGATGTTATTAATCCGTTTTGGAAGCAACTATCTTTCGACCTTCCCCCTACGGAAGCTCCCGGACAATCACCATGGGATACAAAGGAGGCCAAGGAATTCTATGAAGCTTACTCACGTGGAAACTTGGATAGCCGACAAGTATTTTTGAGCCAACTAAGGCTAATTACACGCCCATGGATAGCACCAAGTAAAGAGCCAACAAATGGAGATCCGCCCGGTAGACCACAAACTAAAATTGCAAGGAGAAAACAAAGGAAAGAATTGAAAGAAATGACTCGACGTGAAGAAAAACTCACGGAAAATAAGAAATGGGATCTATCCGCAAGTGAGATTTCGGAAGCAAGATTCGCGAAAGCGCCGGTTCCAAATAAAAGGGGTAGGCCAAAGAAGGCACCGATATCAAGTCAACAACAAAATACGGGTTCCGAAGTACACCCATAGTCGATATATCGGAGGTTCCAAAGAAAATGGATAGGCCGCCAAAGGTACTGATGTAACCTCAATAATGGAAATTAGTAGGTCAATGCAAAATGATTCCACTGGGTAAGGGTTTTTTCACCATTAAATTAGACAATGAAAGAGATCAAAGTTATATCAAATCAGGGGTGTGGGAAGTTTATCATCAAACACTTTGGATTCGAAATTGGATTCCAGATTTTTGACCAGAGTTGCATAGAACATCTACAGCAATGGTATGGGTTCATTTTCCTGGTCTAAGTTTAGAATATTGGGATGAACATACTCTATTACAATATATAGGGCTTTGGGAGAACCAGTAAAGGTTGATGAAGCTACTTTGAATTTTGAAAATGGTCTATATGCAAGGGTTCTTGTGAAAATAGATTTAGCAAAGAAAATTCCATATAAACTTTGATTAAGACCAAGTTTGGAGGATTTATGCAAAGTGTACTTCTGACAAAACTTCCAAAATTTTGCCATCATTGTAAGATTGTTGGTCACCTACAAGCAGAATGTAGAGTGAAGTCCTCAACTGAAGCAACACCAGATACCAACCAGAATAATGGAAAAACTACATCTAATGCAAAGCCAAAATCATCTGTGAAAGTGGATAAGGGACAAAATTCTTCTCCAACATAACAAGTCAAGTTTGATATTTTCTTAACTCCGGCACCAGAAGCACCTCAAAAAAGCCCTGAAACAGTGAATATACCTTCTGGAAGATATGAGACTCTTAATACAGTGAGTGAGGAGGAGGTTGATATTCATTTAAATGTATCTAATGGAAACTTGTCTACTGCTAGAATCCAACAAATAATTGATGATAATGCAGTTGACAAAAATGTTATCAATTTTATCAATGGAAAAGATGGATCAATGTCTGAGGAAAGAATTCCCACAACTACTTGGTCAAAAATTATTCAGAAACCTTCAACTTCAAACACCAAAACTATAGAATTTCAATAGAATGAAGTTCCAAATAAGATCAAAGCTCAGCAGATCAACTCCAAATACAATTTCAGGAAAAACCAAGGTAAAGGAGGTACTAGGGACCTCCAATCTGTACAATGAAGGTTATTTTCTGGAACCTCAGGGGCCTGAGAAGACCTATGGATCAAGAGAAATTAAGGTCTTTGATAAATCAATCTCAACCTTCTCTAGTTTTTATAGCAGAACCAAAAATGAGTTGCAATGCAGCATTTTGCAATAAATTAAAATTACCAGGAATGCAGAATATGGCAATTCATAACTCTTTGCCAAATAAAAAAGGGAATATATGGCTTTTTTGGAATAAACATTTACCCACACCAACTGTAGTATCTATGTCAACTCAAATGATAACAGTCAACATTGGAGGCAATCTAATATCTGGAGTTCATGCTCATGTTGGAGCAATTCAAAGAAGAAATTTATGGGCTGAAATGAAGGTAATAAGTGGGTTCAATCTTCCCTGGTTAACTATTGGGGATTTTAATGCTTTTTTATCTGCAGAAGAAAAAGTTGGGGGGAGAGCTCCTAACACAAGAAATATGTTGGATTTCAATAACTACCTAGATAAGTGTGAATTACAACAAGCTTCCAAATCAGGTTGTGAATTCAGTTGGTCTAATTGTCAACATGGAGCTAAAAGAATTCTATGCAACCTAGACAGAGCAGTAATTAACAATTTGTGGCTTCAGAAACATGAAGGATGGAGTTATAAAGTTGGCTTGAGAATAGCTTCTGATCACTCTCCTCTATTAGGGGGTTGTGTAAGCTGTCCTAAACCAAAAAATGTACCTCAAAAATTTCAAAAAATCTGGATTGATCATCCCAATTTCATAGAAGTTGTCACTAATTCCTGGGCTGAAAAGGTTGAAGGAGATCCATATTTTGTTTTCCAAAGCAATGTGAATGTACAAATTCAAGAAACCACAAAAGAAGTCCAAGAAGCAATGAAAATATCTGATGAAAATCCAGGGAATGAGGAATTACTGGACAATTTGGTAAAGGCTGAGAATAAGTTAAACACAAAAGAAGTGCAGTTAAGTACATTGCTTAAACTTAAAGCTAGAACCAAATGGGTCAAAGAAGGATCAGCAAACACTAAATTCTTTCATACTAAATTCAAGGTAAGGCAAGCAAGGAATTCTATCAGTGAGATGGAGAATAATAACAATGAAGTCATTACTGATCAAGGTAAAATAGCAGAAATGCTTGTGAATTTCTTTGAAGAAAAATTTAAGTTCAAAGAAGTTAATATATCATAATCTTTACCTGATGTGATTCCAAGCTTAATAACATCTTAGGACCAAGAAATGTTGGATGCAATTCTAACTATGGAAGAAATCAAGCAAATTATCTTTGAAATGGATCCAGATAGCTCCCCAGGTCCAGATGGTTTTTCAGGCAGCTTTTACAGAGCATGTTGGCATATAATTCAAGATGATGTGGTCAAAGCAGTTCAATTTTTCTGGAAAAGAAGATTTATTCCAAAAGGATTAAACTCCAATTTCCTGGTGCTTCTACCAAAAGTTGAAAGTGCAAGATCTCCTCAGCATTATAGGCCAATTGGGCTAAGTAATGTGAGTTTTAAAATTATTACTAAAATCATCACAACAAGAATGTCAAGTCTTATGCAGAAGTTGATTTCTCCCCAACAAGCAGCATATATCAAAGGAAGAAATATTCAAGACCAAATCTTATTAGCATCAGAAATGATTAATGAAATGAAAAATAAAAGAAGAAATGGTAATTTGGGGCTTAAACTGGACATATCTCAAGCTTATGAAACTGTGAGCTGGAAGTTTCTTTTTCAAGTGTTAAAAAAGTATGGATTCTCAGATAATTGGTGTGATTGGATAAATACTATCTTTGAATCAGCAAGAATTTCAGTCATGCTTAATGGAGGACCAAATGGCTTTTTTTCAGTGGGTAGAGGGTTAAGACAAGGAGACCCCCTATCCCCCATTCTATTTATCTTAATGGAAGATGTTCTAAGTAGAAACATAACAAAGTTGGTGGAGGAAGGGAAAATACAGACAATGGTAATAAAGAAAGGGATTCATCCTTCTCATATGTTTTTTGCAGATGATGTATTTATTTTCTGCAATGGAGGAAAAAGAAGCATTCAAAATATAATGAAGTTACTTGAAGAATATCAAGACAGCTCAGGTCAAGTGATAAACAAAATAAAAAGTAAACTTTTTGTAGATGGGACTACAACTGCAAGAATTCTGAAAATCAAAGATATTATGCAAATGGAAGTAAGTACTCTCCCTGACAAGTATTTGGGAATTATTTTACATGCTGGAAGAGTAAAAATTGCAACAGTGTGGCCTATGGTAGAGTTGATGCAAAAGAAATTGGCTAGTTGGAAAGGAAAATTACTTTCATTCAATGATAGAATTATCCTAATCAAGTCAGTATTATGCAGTATTCCTATATATAGTATGGCAATTTATAAATGGCCAAAATCAGTAATAAAAATCTGTGAGAAGATAATCAAAAACTTCTTGTGGTCTGGAGATGGTGATATAAGAAAATTTAAAACACTATCTTGGAAGAAAGTGTGTTCTCCTTACAGTGAAGGAGGCCTTGGACTACAAATATTGGAAGTTCTTAACAAGGATCTTCTTATGAAAGTTCTCTGGAGAGTACTTAACTTAGAAGCTGAATGGGCTCTTTTCATTAAAGCTAAATATCAAGATAACCTACACCAGTGGAAAGTACCTGGCAACTTTCATCTATTTGTCAAGGTCTAAAATGGGCTTGGAATCATTTGAAAGAAAACATAAGGTGGTGCATAGGGGATGGAGAAAAAAATTCTTGCTGGTTTGATCCATGGCTAAACAATACTCCCATTATCCAAGAAGTTGGTTTCACTGAGTATGTCCAGCAGAACATCAATTTAAAAGCTTCGGACTTGATTAGAGAAGGAAAATGGAATATGCCTGAAGAAATGAAACAAATGCTTGCTCATTATACTCTACCTGAAATTGGAGTTGGTAATGATTGCTTAATATGGAATGGAGATATCAAAGGTAATTTCACTACTTTTTCTGCAGTCAACTTAATAAGAAACAAAGAACATCCTTTGCATTGCTACAACAAAATATGGAATTCATTTTTACATCCAGCTATAGCAAGCAATATATGGAAACTGGTTCAAGGTGTTTATGTAGATGACTCTGTAATGGTGACAAAAGGTTTTGAACTAGCTTCCAGATGTTTCATTTGTGAAGAAGAGCAAGACAATATGATGCATTTTTTGTGGACCTGTAAGTTCAGCAAACAGATTTGGCAATAGATATGCCATGTGTTCAATTTTAAAAATCCTCATTCCTTTGAAGATATTTGGAGCAGTGCAAGATAAAAAAGCCATTTTATTAAAGAATGTTGGATTATTACAGCTTGTGCAATAATGAAAGAGCTTTGGTTCCAGAAAAACAGCTTGTGGTTTGACCACATAAAGCCAAATCTGCAAGGTTTCAAAGCAAGAATCAAGAAAACAATATATGAAGGAAGCCTCGGAATGAAAAGCTATAAATGGAACTCTGACACTGATAATCGGTAATCCAATATTTCAAACTTGAGCCAAGAGATATCAAATTCCAAAATATTAAGGTTTGTTATCGGAGCCCTCCTTGTCTTGGATACATCATGTTCTGTTGTGATAGGGCATCAATTGGAAACCCTGGGATGGCTGGTTTTGGTGTAGTAATTAGAAATCATTTAAGCCAAGTGTTAGGGGTGATATCTGGGGGAGTAGGAATTGCTACAAATTATATTGTAGAAATGTATGCAGTCATAAATGCAGTGGAGTTGGTTGTTAAATGGAAAATGAAGAATATAATCTTAACTTCTGATTCCAAAACAGTCATAACAGAATTTAAAAGAAATAAGATGCCCTAGTTTGTGAAGATGAGATGGAAGAAAGCAGTTCAGCAGATTCAAGACATCAAATTCTGCCACAGCTACATGGAGACAAACTTTGCAGCAGATACAACTGCTAAAAAGGGTTCAAGATTAGCTGCTGGACAAAGACTTGTTTATGATGGGAGACCAATTTTTTTAGCAAGAGTAGAACAACCAAATGTTGAGTATTATAGAATCCGTTAAGAGGTTCTTTTTAGCATGTGGCTTTAGCTGTTGTTAGTGTTGTTGAGTCATTTACTGGGCCTTTTAAGTTGGCTGTTTTAAACTCAATCTTTTGGGCCTATATAGTTGGCTCTTTTTTTTTTCCTTACAATCTCTTGTAACCTCCAAATTTTTGGGCTTGCTTTTTTAATCAATGTAAATATATGATTCAGAAAAAGAAAAAAAAAAGTAATGTCAATAATGTTGTAGAAAGTGGTAGTAAGGTTGTCGTTCACTCGGACTTGTTGGAATTGATTTTAGGATTTAATAAACTAAAATAAAAGAAAAATATGTACACAAAATATTGTCACAAGATGAGGAGAGGTGTTGGGATTCAGGATTCCGCCAAACTCATAACAAAAGGTTCAAATATTAATTCTTTTAACAATTATAGCTCAACAAATAAAAACATGGACTCTTATTTTTGCCAAGGTAGATTCTCAAAATATTATTTATAAATCGTAAGTGGGACATCAAACATCTAAGCAAGCATGACCCATCTAATAAAAGAATAACTAATTTAATCAAATCATAATTCAATTTTAATTGGTGCAAAAGTCATAAAAATAATTAATTAAAATTACCCATGTATGGAATTCAGCTTCCTCCGTCGTCCCAGTGATGGGTTCTAGCTTCGCATGGTGAAAACACACTCAAAAAGATAATTCATTGCTCGAAAAGGTGTTTTTATTGGAGAATTGTAATTAAAAGAGATTCGCAATGATGTATAAGCGTCACAGAACACACTGTTACAAATAAAACTACAGAATTGTTGCTAACGAAGATGTACGTTACAACTCAGAATAAAACCGTTACAAAATTTCTATCGTTGTCACTGTTCATAAACGACGTCTATATTGTGTTTGTTCTTCGTGTTCTTCAGATAGACACTCTATATGTGTCGTCTGCAACTATTTCTTCCTGCTTCTGCTACAATCCTCCTGCAGGGTGATTCTTAAACCTAAGCCTACCCCCTAACTCTCCATGTCCATCCTGTGAGTCCTTACACCCTTTATATAGTCACAGCACCCAAATATCTTCGTAATAAACTCCATATAATCTTCATTGATTACTCGTATTCTCTACTTCATAATCACGGGAATAATTTCCTTTTTTCAACTCCTTCACGCGTTTGCATGTACTCTTCATACTTTCAACATACTCATACACATTCCATAAGAAGATTAGCACGCTGGAAACACACACAAACCTTCCCAAAATAATTCAGAAATTTCCCGAGAATGTTCTTGCCCTGTTCTATAGAGATTATATGAAATCTTCTCCTTCAATCGAATTCAAAGCACTTACCAATCCTGTTGTGATGTAACAGGCTGGTATACATGCAAATCATGAGAAATATCCGATGAAATCTCGTTTGAATCAATGCCAGAAGATGTCGCAGGTCACTTGGTTAACTCTCCCTGTTTCACTTTGAACGGAATATCGAGCCAAATCTACCCGATTCTAAATCCCATACCATTCTTGTTTCATCAAAACAAGCCTTACCAATGAAATCCATCCCTTTAGTCTCCCTAAAACACCTTCAAAATCCGAACCCTAATTTTGGTGTTTCGACTTCCAATTTCCCGACGAATTTTGTTATTTAAATGTGGAAAAAGAAGGTCGCCCCCTATCTGGTTGTGGGGTGCGAATAGCACTGGTTTGCCCCTTAGCAATTGGGTTACCCCTTATCCAAAGTGGGAGTCCGAATAGCAAATGTCCTCCGGGGGTGTTCCGAGCAACTTTTCGAGCCGAATTTTCTAACAATCTTTATTTCCAAAAAATACCTACAAACACACAAAACACCATAATAAGGACAAAAACGAGTACTAACAATACGAAACATTGAGGACAAATTAGACACATAAATGCGTCTATCAAATACCCCCAAACTTATTATTTGCTAGTCCTCGAGCAAAACTAATCTAGAAAATAAAAATATAAAACTACACTTAGCACGTGCAGCAAGCCGTTAAACCGCTAGGTGGACCTAGCGGCGGAGTGTTGTCTCCGGAGGGTTTACCAGAGGTGTACCCACAAAAATTTTACTCCAGACCCTAGCTATCTACGCAGAACCTTGGAAGGCACTAAAGAATCTTATTGGTTGGCATACTTATTGACTACAGGAGGAAGTACCCGATGCAAAATTCCAATTGATGTACCCGAGTTTGCACTCAAGCATACTAAAATTCATATAAAGTGACAGATCTCTACTCAGATAGTTTCTAGACATCATAAACTGGAGTCAACCAATCACATGGATAGATTAAGAAGATGGATGTAGAGAAAAACGTGGATGATGTTGACTAAGGTGAACCTATCCTAATGGACTGAGATACTGGTCTGGACTAATATCAACACACTGGCATATACAAGGGGACCAGTGGTCGATAATCCTAACTCTAGGTCAACTCAGCTGGCATATACAAGGGGTACCAGTTGTTGAATTTATTGTATTTATTCCGGTTGGTCTAGTGGTCTGGTCTTAATTTTTTTTTTTTTTTTAGTAACTTAGTCACTCTATTTCACCCTAGCAATCATAAAAAGAAAAATAAAAGAAGTGATCAGGATTCTTTCGATGTTTCCATCACGAGGATATGGCGAAACTACCATGTTTTGTTTTTCTAACACCTGAGCTATGTGCTTTTATGAATAGACTCTTTAGATATTTCCATATAATCATATTGGTTCCTCAACTCCTACAACCAAAATGTTCCCATCCACTTAGATTGGTTAGTGCCAACCTTAATAAGCATAAATTTCTAGACTCTGGAGTTTATTTATTTATACTGCAACTAATAAGTTTCTCCCATACCCCCAAACTTAAATCTAACATTGTCCTCAATGTTCTGAAGATGAAATTAAAAACATGAACAAGGAGAAACTGTTACCATTTGAAGCAAAAGAGATAAGGAAAGATATTATCGTGTCGCATGAATATTGGGTTACCTCACAAGAAGTGTTAAGTTTAAAGTCTTCATCCAGACATCGGATGGAATCAGTCACCTCATAGAATCATATAGCAACATCCAGAATAACTGCGGATCATCTGGATCAAAAAGTTCTAACCACAAGAAGAGGAGACTGCAACAGACCAGGAAGATATCCAACACACCCTTATCTATTATTTTGTTTAAGACAACTACATCTAGTTGTGGTTCGGGTCAGGCTCTATAAAAGGGTCTAGATAAAAAGTTTTCATCGGCTGGATTTCCTCAATGGAAGTATTGTGAAGATCAGGTTCTAGAGTCTGGAAATACTCAATTAAGAACTTAGAAGAACATAACAATAACCTGAATAACTGGGGATCCTCTAAGTCAATCAGACTTGACTCACATAGTTGACCACAATAGTGGTCATTCTTAAGCAAATGTGTCGACCCTAATCTCCTAAAGTAATTAGGTTTAGTTTCAAAACTTAATAATTGACACATATGAAACTTATACGTTCCCAAAATTGGAAGGAAGGTTTTTGGTGGGAAAACAAATTCAATCGTGGTATCATAGCCAGGGTTAACCACATCAACCAGAGGATGGGTTTCTAACAACTGAACTTCTTTATGGACACAACTAGGTTCAGGAAAAAGTGTATGAAGATAACCTTTTAAAATGGTTGAGGCACATATGTCAAGTCCCAAGTTAGGGACCTTTATAAGAGTCAAGGCACATGGAGAATGATAATCACCCCCAAACTTATAGTTTTCAGTGTCTCTAGAAAGACTAGTCACAACTTCCCTAATTTCAAGGTCATCTGATTCCTTAAAATGGTCAATTGATTCTTCTAAGTCGAGTACATCCTCACTCATCTCTACGAGTTCATTTTCTTTTTCTCAGTCTAATGTTTCTAAATCGCTAGACTCGAAAACAATATTCTGAGACCCGCTCCTCTAAACTATTATCGGCTTCGTAATCATAGGGAGATACTACATCGTCTAAAACGGGGGTATCTCTAGTCAAATCCTCTTCCTTTTGAATAGGTGAATAATTATTAAAATTATTTGGATTTGAACTAGAAATAATATTATCGTTATAAAGCTCAATTGGGGCAACAAATTCCTGATCACTATGCCTATTTATTTCAAATTCTTCATCAACACTATCCTCATCATAATCATCAATATAATAAGATGAAAATGGTTTAACCTCATCTAAATTAGTGTCACCAATTCTAACCTTATCATCTTGATTATGCAAATAATTATCCTCATTTTCAAGGGTACTATTGGAAACACTAAGATTATTTCGAGCAGTTCTGTTCTGGGCCTCTAACAAAAGCTTTTGAATAGACTCACATGACTTCCTTATGGTTTCGTGACTCGACTCACATGA
Source organism: Papaver bracteatum (assembly GCA_023529315.1). Taxonomy (NCBI): domain Eukaryota; kingdom Viridiplantae; phylum Streptophyta; class Magnoliopsida; order Ranunculales; family Papaveraceae; genus Papaver; species Papaver bracteatum. The sequence continues at coordinate 2,100,387 of JAJJWX010002107.1, read as the reverse complement.
CTTCCTGATGGTTTTGTGACTCGAATTACATGACTTCCTGATTGAATCTAGGAAACAAAGTTCACTCGTTCCATTGCTTTCGTCCATAACTAAGTTATTCATTTATGCAAACTTACGTGTCGACTCAGCTAACTTATGTGTTGACTCTAGTAGAGAGAAATTTTGCTCGTACGACCGGTTGGCGTATGGATAGTAATTGGGCTCACTATGGTATTACCCATAACCTTCAAAAGTTTGGCGTTCCCAACCACTATTCACACTATGGTCATAAAAAGAGTGATGTTCGTATTGTTCAGTTGGATATTCATATTCATTATGATGGCTATTGTAATACCAGTTTGACATCCTAACCGCAAGGGAATTCTACACAAGCATAAACAAGGCTGACTCGACCACAAAAAACCTACTGATTTCTAGCAAACAAAAAGCATGATGGCTCCACTTAGGTTTTTTTCTAGACCAGCTTCTAATCCTTCGAAAGGGAATTCGTTACAATCTGAGCAAACCCCTCTGGAATCAATCCGAGTTTAAGTAAGTTGAATAGAGGCGAGGGAAGCTGCATGGAGCTTTGATACCCAAGGCCTCACCACATTACAAGGCGGCGCAGTCACGCATTCAACTCACAGAAACCATCATGAACTTCGAAGTATGCTTAAAAGAGTAACCAATATTTTTCGAATGACTTTCTTATTAAGCTCGTTACCCTATCGGTCTCGTTCTAGTCAAAATTTTAAGCTTAGGTTCGCGTTTGGTATCGTTTTCCTAAGGCGGGTAATAAGAGAATGGTGATGAAATCCGAACCCTTATCTTGTATGGCCAGTCCTTGCCCTTTACTAGGAAATTAAAGCAGTCGTATTCAAGACCTCAACATATATGCATACAAAATCATCCAGTAAACCCGCTGACAGGGATTCACGGGTGTTTAGAATTATTACCTCCCATTCTAGACGGGGTATTAACCGTTGAAGTCGAGTCGGACCACCGACTCCTATGTCAGTGTACGAACCCAAGGGGCCGAGACAGCATCGTAACTGTCGTCCTTCCCGGTGCAGTTTATATTCAAAATAACCCTTACTTAGGGTTTTAAAAATAATGTCCAAAAGAATGTAACAAAAATAAAGTCCAAAAATAAAAAAAATAAAAAAATCCAAAAATAAAAGCCTATTTATAGTTTATAAAAAAAAAATATCTTATAAAAATAAATTAACTATATACAAAAATATTCTTCTTTACTCCTTTGGATTTTCTCTCTTCTTTCCTTCTTTGGCTTCGCTTTACTTTTCAACACTTTCTCTTTTATATAAGCTCCGCACCAAGTATGAAAGCAAATAGAAAAAACCAAAACACGTAAAAAGGAACAAAAATAATAAAAATAAAATAAACCTAAAACAAATCTAAATACAAATCCCGGCAGCGGCGCCAAAAATTGATGTAATCTCAATAATGTTATAGAAAGTGGTAGTAAGATTGTCGTTCACTCGGACTTGTTGGAATTGATTTTAGGATTTAATAAACTAAAATAAAAGAAAAATATGTACACAAAATATTGTCACAAGATGAGGAGAGGTGTTGGGATTCAGGATTCCGCCAAACTCATAACAGAAGTTTCAAATATTAATTCTTTTAACAATTATAGCTCAACAAATAAAAACATGGACTCTTATTTTTGCCAAGGTAGATTCTCAAAATATTATATATAAATCGTAAGTGGGACATCAAACATCTAAGCAAGCATGACCCATCTAATAAAATAATAACTAATTTAATCAAATCATGATTCAATTTTAATTGGTGCAAAAGTCATAAAAATAATTAATTAAAATTACCAATGTATGGAATTCAGCTTCCTCCGTCGTCCCAGTGATGGGTTCTAGCTTCGCATGGTGAAAACACACTCAAAAAGATAATTCATTGCTCGAAAAGGTTATTTTATTGGAGAATTGTAATTAAACAGAGATTCTCAATGTTGTATAAGCATCACAGAACACACTGTTACAAATAAAACTACAGAACTGTTGCTAACGAAGATGTACGTTACAACTCAGAATAAAACCGTTACAAAATTTCTATCGTTGTCACTGTTCATAAACGACGGCTATATTGTGTTTGTTCTTCGTGTTCTTCAGAACGACACTCTATATGTGTCGTCTGCAACTATTTCTTCCTGCTTCTGCTACAATCCTCCTGCAGCGTGATTTTTCAACCTAAGCCTACCCCCTAACTCTCCATGTCCGTCCCGTGAGTCCTTACACCCTTTATATAGTCACAGCACCCAAATATCTTCGTAATAAACTCCATATAATCTTCATTGATTACTCGTATTCTCTACTTCATAGTCACGGGAATAATTTCCCTTTTTCAACTCCTTCATGCGTCTGCATGTACTCTTTATACTTTCAACAGACTCATACACATTCCATAAGAAGATTAGCACGTTGGAAACACACACAAACCTTCCCAAAATAATTCAGAAATTTCCCGAGAATGTTCTTTCCCTGTTTTGTCGAGATTACGTGAAATCTTATCCTTCAATCGAATTCAAAGCACTTACCAATCCTTTTGTGATGTAACATGCTGGTATACATGCAAATCATGAGAAATATCCGATAAAATCTCATCTGAATCAATGCCAAGAAGATGTCGCATGTCACTTGGTTAACTCTCCTTGTTTCACTTCGAACGGAATATCCAGCCAAATCTACCCAATTCTAAAGCCCATACCATTCTTGTTTCATCAAAACAAGCCTTACCAATGAAATCCAGCCCTTTAGTCTCCCTAAAACACCTTTAAAATCCGAACCCTAATTCTGGTGTTTTGACTTACAATTTCCCGTAAAATTTTGTTGTTTAAATGTGGAAAAAGAAGGTCGCCACCTATCTGGCTGTGGGGTGCGAATAGCACTGGGTTTCCCCTTAGCAATTGGGTTACCCCTTATCCAAAGTGGGAGTCCGAATAGCAAATGTCCTCCGGGGGTGTTCCGAGCAACTTTTCGAGCCGAATTTCCAACAATCTTTATTTCCAAAAAATACCTACAAACACACAAAACACCATAGTAAGTACAAAAAATAGTACAATACGAAACATTGAGGACAAATTATACACATAAATGCATCTATTAGGTACCAACATTAAGCTACCAAGGACAACAAGATGAGCATTCTGAAGCTACACCCATAGTCGATGTATCGGAGGTTCATAGGAAAAGGGGAAGGCCGCCGAAGGTACCAACATTAAGCTACCAAGAACAACAAGGTGAGCATTCCGAAGCTACACCCATATTCGGTGTATCGGAGGTTCCTAGGAAAAGGGGAAGGCCGCCAAAGGTACCAACATTAAGTTACCAAGTACAACAAGGTGAGCATTCCTAAGCTACACCCATAGTTGATGTATCAGAGGTTCCTAGGAAAAGGGGAAGGCCTCCGAAGGTACCAACATTAATCTACTAAGGACTACAAGGTGAGCATTCCAAAGCTACACCCATAGTCGATGTATTGGAGGTTCCTAGGAAAAGGGGACGGGGTAGGCCAAGGAAGTATAATCTCGCATCACATACCGAAGACATTGATAATGCAGAGATTGGAGAGGATGGTTTGGATATAATTAAGATAAACAATTGTAATATGAAGATGTTTAAGGAATCCTCGACAGGTAGGACTGTTAGACATTACCATACCAAGGTAGCGTCATACATAAACCAACTTCCTGAGGTTATTCTCGAGTTTATTGTGTACACGGATGATGTCGATAGAGATGCAAATTGTGGATATCATGCCGTGACCGAATAATTAGGAATCTTCGAGACGACGGTTAGTAAAGGAATGACACCATGCCTATATGCTAGAATGAGGACGGCCGATCAACTTGTGAAAAAGAGTAGCTTTTATCAGCAATTGGTTGGTGACGACGAGGGGTTTGATGATATGTGTGCTCAAGTGTTAGGTCCCGAGCAGGAGATGGCATTTCTTCCTTCTCAATATTGGATGAGGATGCCGCTTTGTGGGCATCTAGTAGCGGATACATTTAATTGTGTTGTTCATTATTTTACCCCCACCGTAGTCACAACATTTACACCAAAGTGGCAACAATGCGAATGATCCCTTAAGAAGAGAAGAGTTGTTTTGGAATTCATGAACGGTAATCATTTCGTTATTCTAAAACTCAAGGATAATTGTCCATTACCCCCTGTTTGTGGGATGGTTAAAAACAAGGATACAGATCCCAATATTTAGAAGGGATGGATGGCATTGTATGAGGAGAATCAACAATTATGGGATGCGTTGGCCTTACCGAAGAAACCTCTTGAAGATGAGGAGATTCAAGTTAATATGTGTGGAGGCGATGATGAGTAATTTGGATATCTGGTGTTCATTAATACACAACCTTTTGTTTTTTGGAAGTTTGAATTGTAATCATTAAACCATATGCCATGTATATGCCGACATGATTTAATTCAAACTTTACAATGTCGGAATTTATGTCGGCTTAGAAATATACTTTCTCTTTTGTGCCGGAAAATCACCATAAGTACACAGAGATAATAGTGTAAATTTCGGCATTGAAAATAACTTACTGACAATGCCAGTATTATACATAGATCAATTATTCACAAGGAAAAGTTAGATTACCGGCATTGACAGCAAAACAGAATCCATGCCGGAATTCTAAATTATTATTTTTCTGGAAAGAAAACAGATTTCCGGCATATTGAAAAAACTTAAAGTTTCATATAGATTAACTAATATATTATGTTGTAAGCCAAAAAAAAATGAAATCAACATCGAACAAAGTTTAGCAAGACACATAAAATAACATAAGAAAAGGCTAGATTGTTTACTAAACCAAATGTAAAGTTAAGATGTTCCAAACCAAAAACAAATAAAAGAAAGATGTTCAAAGTTTAACAAGACACACAAACAAACATAAACTAACTCTAGATTGTTCAAACCAAAATAATACTATAAAATAAACACACGATCACTCGGTTCTTGGCCTCTTGTGTACCCTCTTCTTCCTTTCGCCCCACAATTCTTTTGCCTTAGGATCTTCAATTTTGTCTATCTTTTGGACGACATTCTCCATTTCTTTCTGGGTCAGCACCTCTCCTTTCTTGGTCCTCTTCTTAAAGAACTTTGACGAATTTCCAATCCGCTGACGTTGTTAAGGAATTTTTAAACATATATTTAGTATGTACAATTATATAAGTTCATAGATATATATTAAAAGAATAGTAATGCACAAGACGTACGTACCAACAATGTAACGAGCTGTAGAAGTTCGGGCACAGTTGACGGAGTTGTGGATGGAGGTGCTGGTTGTGGAGGAACTTCTACGGTATCCGGGCGCAAAACATAAGGATGCGAGTACTTACGATGGCCTCTTAGGAAGGTTGGATCACTCTCATAACCGTTCTCAGCCAATTCCCAATCAACCCTATTCAACACAAGTCCTTTTTCTTCCCTTTCAGTCCAATGTGCAAGATTAGGTTGAGGGTCATAAACTATGATAGTATGGTTCTAATCTGATTGGTATTGAGGAAAGTCAAGAGAGAATTTCTGATATGATGTATCCGTGAGATCTTTCTGCATGTACCCTAGTTGGCGCATTACACGGAGAAGGTTGTGCATAACAAATCCTTTTGGATGAAATAACGGTCCGTTGTAAAATGAAACATTGTCACACCTTTGAAAGTGAACTCCTCTGGAATTCCTATATGGGTCAAACACAACATCTTGCACAACCACTGAGTCCAAATCCATCCTCATTGAAATTAACCATTTCTTGTTATTGGGCCTCGGGGTATTGTCGAAATAGTATTTATGAGCTAGAACCTTATTTTGTTCATATCCATGGACGGTCTTTAATCCTTTATACCCTATGAACAAACTTCGGAAGTGTTCATAAGCCCACACATGTGCCCATAAAAGATCGTTTCAATGAAACGTGTAAGAAAATAAATAATTGGAAACTAATAAATTTAATGATAACGATCAGAAAATAGGTAGTTCACTATACCTGAATTACAGTGAAATTCCCATTAAATTGACGGGCTTTCGACTTAGAAGCTCGATGCATTTCTGCCAAAAAATGTGCCAAGAAAGCAGTGCCCCATGAATACTCATGAACCTTTTCCAACGGATCCAAGTATTGTAGGAGATTCATATGCACCCTATTACCATTAGCGTCAGGTAATATATCGGAGCCCAAGATGAACAACATATAAGCAGCGGCACTTTGATGAACTTGTTCGGGAGTCAATACCTTGTTCTTTGTATCCCCAAATAATGCAATGAGTTTGACGAATGTGATAGTCTTTGTCTGGGAATGCCTTGTCTTGTACAAATTTTCCAAAGTGGTTTCCTTGTTCCATCCAAACAACCTTTCAGTGAGCTCATAGATCTTGTCCCATTCTAGGTCCTTAGAGTCATCTCCTACCTTAATGGCTTTCCCAAGAACCTCTAAACCTATTATATTTTGGACATCTTCAGGGATAATGGTCATCTCGCCAAAAGAAAAATGCATGGTGTCAGTTTTACCAAAAAACCTCTCCAAAAAGAAGTTTGTCGTGACGGTATCAGTGGCCACATAATTTTTTATCGCAGGATATAACCCAAATGATTTGACTACTGCTTTAACAGCCGCACACTTATCCTTCAAAGTCCATACATCCGATTATTGATGGCGGATAACATGGAAGGCTTTCTTGTGGTCATATAAAAACACACCAAACTTAATTAAATTCACTTGATCATAAATAAATATTATAATAACAAGATGCAGACGTCTTACATAAGTTTGATAGATCCAACGAGCCCAAGAGTCTATGTAGGAAAATAAGAGTTGCGGGTTTTTCGGTTGACCCCAATGTTTGCCATCAACGTGGTCTGGAATCATGTCATATTTATCAGGAAGGTGGGATGGGGGTGCCTTTTCATCATCCTTAGGGGATTCAACTCCGACATCAGATGCTTGTAAGGATGAGCCACCTGCTTATTTTGGTACAGGCGCAGTTTCCCACTCATTATCATCATCATCACTGCTGGTTGAGTCACTTATAGGTTTATCCCGAATTGTGACCTTAGCAGTAGCTGTATCAGGACGGCTGCGTCGAGAAGACTTACGTTTTGGTTCTACAACAGCTTTGCCTTTTCCTTTGTCCTTTGATGCTTTAGTCCTATGTTCCAATACGTTAAACTGAGTTATATACTGGACACCGGCATATAAATGGAACATAATATGAGTGCCAGTACAAGCTCCGGCATAGTAAGAAATTATATATTCCATGCTGGTTTTATTGAATTCTATACAGAGAATAACAATTTTAGGGAAAGAAAACCGGCATGGTTTGTAAGCATATCGACACTGCCGGAATAGCTTCCGGCATCGTTAGACATATTTTTATCCATGCCGGAACAGGGTGATTTTTGTACAGAGTTTTTAACAAAAAGGCAAATAAAAATGGCATGATATTGATCAAATATACAAAGCAGGTACACATAACTGGCATAGTATTCAACTAATTGTATATGCCGGTAATCTCATGCAATACAATAGGTATTCAAGACATATAATCCGGCATGATTTTCAAATTGAATTCGACCGCGAATAAAACAAAATTTCAATGACTAGATTGCAATTTCAAAATTTACTTTTAATGTAGTATAAAGACTAAACAAGAAAGTTTGACTTTGTGTTATATATTATGGGATAAACCCTAAAAATAATTCAATTCAACAAATACTTCACTTACCGCATCAAATTTGTTATGCTCGCCTCACCCACAGACTCTTCAGGACTTTCTTGCGTTTCATCAACAGATATTTGTGGATTGGGTTTTTCACGAGATTTGTGAGGACCCATTGTCTTTGGTATGGAAGATGAAAAAATATGGAGACTGAATACAAAGGAAGATTGAATAATTTCGTATCCAAAACCGTCACTTAAATAGAATGAGAAATTTGTAACCGACGCATTAAGGATTTTGTAACCGTTTAAAAACTGGGTTAAAGTAGTTTGTAACCGTCAAACAAGTGGAATGAAGGAGTTTCAAATTGTAACCGTCATAATTTCGGCATGGACACATGAAACAATTAAATGCCGGCATTCTGACAATATGTTTAAATTGCCAATATGATGTCGGCTTAATATTTGGTACACCATTCAATGCCGGCACCTGCACTTAAATAGAATTTGGTATATTTATTAATGCCGATATGTGAAAGAAACTTGATGAAATAAACAACATTAACCACATACCAAAGAAACTTCATATTAATCATAAGTAAATAGACTTAAAAACATTAAACACTTGAACAACCTTACACAGAAAATGAAAGATCTGAAGCTAATTGCAACTAACATCATTTCTTGGCACGAGATTCAACAAACAAAGCAGCTTCGAAATGCCTAAAAGGATCTTTTCTCCATTTGATGTATGCGGTCTGAGCTTGAAACCTATTATCTCGGTATCTTGCAAGAAACTCGTTGTATTTGCGACATAATTTTACGAGGGAAATTGTCCGATGCGATACAAACTCATCCCCGTAATCTATTTTACGTTTCTTGCACTTACTGTCCACGAACTCCGGCATATAAGGGCCATCCGCAAAAAGACCCCAAAAAAGGTTTGGAGGGCGGTGATCATCTGGGAAATCAGATAATATGTAGTAATTTTTAATCCATTTGGTTTCTTCCTCAACATCCGCTTCAATCTTCGCTTGTTTTACACGTTCGTATATTCTCTTCGTTTCTTCGCGATAGTAATCTTCCTTGCTGCCTCTTCTTCTTCTCTTTTCCTTATAAGTATCTCTTCTTCCATTACGGCAATTGACTTGGTGGTATGGTCCTTCCTTCTAAGTTTTTCTAGTATCATGGGAATTGAGTTGGTGGTGGATGATGATTGATTCCCTACCGGAATTGAGACTTTTTTTTTCATATAAATATTCTCTGAAATCGGTAGTCGGTGATTTTTTTGCCATCATAGAAATGTGTTGGAGCTCACTTTTTTTTTTTGATGTATCAACTGCAATAAGTGTATCCACTTTAAATAGATGAGTACACAATGGATCTTTTCCACTAAATAATATCGGCATTGTCGGTAACCTCAAATCTACGCCGGCAGTTTACTTTACTGGTTTGAGTTTGAAAAAATAGTCTTTGGGCATTGAATCTTACGTACTGGCACTTAACTATGGTTTATGTGAATGCCGAAACATTATACCGGCATTCAATAGTATCAAACGACTGTGTAGGTAATACGTTTAGTGTACACAGGAACATAAAAAAATTAGGCACCGACTACCGGCATTCCAATATATATTAAGTTTACGCCGGCACTTTATTACGGCATTGAACTATGTGAACTTTACATACCGGGACTGTAATTTATTTCAAATGTAACCCTTGTCGGCGGAAAAACGAATGCACTTAGCATGTGCATCAAGCCTTTGAACCCCTAGGCGACCCTAGTGGACGAGTTATAGTCTCGTGAGGGTTTACATAGAGATCTACCCACAAAACCTTACGAAAAAACCTAATCGAATACCCTAAAAACCAAGCAATTACCACTAAACTATCAATCTTCTTAAGAAGAATCCGTCTCTGATTCACCCAGCTGGTGGTACTCTGTGACTTTGGTTACAATATAGTTGACGTTGGCTTCAAACTTGAATGCTTCTCCCTTTCCTTGTAAGTAACGCGTTTTCACAGCTTCATGCTACAAAAACAATGCACAAATTATGTTTGTTACATACAAATTCAAAAATAGTGGATTATGTCGAATTAATCATAAAAATACTTACAAGTTGTTGATGAGACAATCTATTGCAGTTAGCTTGATGAATCCGGTATTTCAAATTTAAATACTCAACCACCGCATTTAGGATGATGTCGTGTCGTTGCTCGATTTGTTTAGCAGTTCTTCCTTTCGAGTTACCATAATCGTGAACAAATTTGTTAAAAATATTCAACCACATGGAATCCCGCGTGTTGTTATCCATAGTTGAAGGACGAGTTTTGGCATACCATGCTAGGGTGATTGCTAAATCTTCCTCCGAGTTAAACGATGCCATTTGTTGAATGTGGGGTTAGGTACTATACTAAGTTATTTATAGATGATTATTCGGCATGGGGTTTCTAAGTTAAGATGCTAAAGGAGATATATAAGAACACAATGGTTTTGGCCTTTGGGGTCCAAGTATTATCTCTCTTTATATAGTGAAAAACCTCAACGACTAGTTTTTTTGAAAAATAACCAACACCGGCATTGATGTCATTGTGAACAACGAAGCCGACACTAAGTTCCGGTTTTTATTTTCATAAGCTTCCTATGCCGGTATTTCTTCACAGAGATTCGGCCAAATATGCAACCAATACCGGCATTAAATCTTTAATATCGAATATACCGGTATTTGTGAAATTAAAAAAAAAAACGGCTAGTTTTTTGAAAAATAAGACCTTTGGAGATTCATTTGTATATAATATCCCCATTCCTTGGCGAAAATCTACACAAAACACCCACAAAATAACAAAAAACCTTCTCTCAACAAAGCAAGCACGGTTAAAGCTTCACAAGCGATGGGAGATTCATCATCTAGCTCTATTTGCAAAGTAAATAGATTAATCATTACTAACAATATAATCTTTACTACTATGACGTATAACTAATATAATCTTCTCTTACAGAGTTATTATTGTAAATGTCAAATTTGCAAGTCACCATCTCATCTATCAATGGACTGCCCTTTTATTTATTCAAAGTGTGGATGATGTGAGGTTTTAGATTGCAAAAACTGATGATGCTGAAAATGGAAGAATGTTTCTAAGGTGTTTGAATCACCAAAGTGCGATGAGTTTCAATGGTTTGACAAAGATGTTGAACTAGTAGAGTCAAGAGAAAACCACAAGGTCCAACGCAAGCCTATCGATGGGTGTGATGGGTGTTATATGAAGGGAAAGGAATATGTTGAAAAAGAAGAAGAACCAGTGAAGATTATCCTTGACACCTCCATCCCGGATGATGTCTTCGAACAGATTCGGGAAAGGCTCAAAGGTTCCGCAATTGTTGAAAAGGGATGGAAATAGATTATCTCTAACCAAGTGCAATTCATTGAATGTTTTTTAGCATGTTTTAATTTGAAGTTTCCAATCCAATGTAATAGATTACTTAGGAATGAAATAAAAGAGCATTTGAAATGAATTTTTAGCAGCGTTCCGGCATTGATTGAATCGAGATAACTATGCCGGTTTTCTGTCTACAATGTAGGAAATTTTGAAAAATTAGAATACCGGCATAGAATTTAAAAAATTCCACTATGCCGGTAGTTGTGAATATCTATACAGGAATATGAAAATTTTAAACTTCTTGTTCCGGAATGGAATTAGAAGCAATTTCAATGCCGGGACTTGGGAACCGGCATTGAATTGTAAATTTCGAGGATGCCGGTATAAGTACCGGCGTTTCTGGAACTGAACTCATCTATGCCGGAAATTATAATCTTTCACTAGAAATCTACACATGTTCAACATAAACCAAATAACTGGATTCTGCTTAAGTGTTTTTAATCCAGGTATCATAAACCAAAAGCAAACCAAACAACTAAAGAGTTAACCATGAGGTACAAACGAAAACAAGTTCGAAACTGTTCAAGACGTAACAACCACCATCAAAATAAACAAAATAACCACCAATTGTTCACTTGGTATTTAGTTTCTTTTTGGCGGGCGCCTTCCTCGTTTCTCCAAACAAAGCTTTTGCACTAAGGTCAGTTTCTTCAATTCTATCAAGCTTTTCCTCGACTTCCTTGATTTCCTGAAGGGATAGCACCACTCTTTCCTCGTACTTGCAACCAAACATCTTCTTCAAGTTTCCAAGCCGACGGCGCTAGTTTAATACATGAAACACATAATTAGTATATATATATATATGATAATATAACATTATGTTTACATTAAATGACTTAGCAATTAATAAAACTTACTAGCAATCCAACGGTCTTAAGAAGTTGGGGCGTCATAGGTGGTGAAGGTGTAGGAGTTTCAACAGGAGGTTTTTTCTGGGGTGGAACTTGGACGTCATACGGGCGCACGACATAAGTATGTGACCATTCCAGGTAATCTTCCATGTATTCGTTATCAACTTCATCACCATTTTCTGCAATCTCCCACTTAATAATATCTACCAAACGACGTGGCTTCCTATCCCTCTAGTGTGTTGGTTCCGGATCTGGATCATACACTACATGCAACTTGTTGGGAGTTGAATTGCATAGAGAAAAGTGAAGAAGATAATTATCATCAGAGGCCAACTCAAAACGTGATAATTACTTATATCCATGTTGGCGCATCACACGGCATGGATCAGCCATGATATATCCTTTTGGGTGGAACAACGGCCCATTGTAAAATGCAACGTTACCAAAACCTCAAAAGTTGATGGTATTCTCTAGCCTCCTTATATGGGTCAAACACAACATCTTCTATACTCATTACATCGAGAGCCAATCTCATCTCGATCAGTCGACCGTTGTTACCAGGCTTTGGAATGTTGTTAAACTCGAACTTCTTAGCTCTAAGAGTATCGGGTCCGGGAAGGTCAATGGTTTTCAAGAAAGGGAACCTCTTGAACAATGTTAGGAAGTGTTCATAACTCCACACCTATTCCAATGTAAGGCAGTAAATTTTTATTCTAAGTTCATGATGAATATACATATGAACAATATACATAAGAAAATAAGTTAAGAAAACAAATTTACCTGGAGTAGAGTGAAATTCCCGACAAATTGGTTTGTTTTAGCCAAAGAGTACCTTCTCATCTCCTCCATCAAATGAGCCATTACCGCGGTGCCCCAAGAATAGATATAAACATCTTCCAACGGATCCAAGTACCGAAGAAAATTTGCACTTACCCTATTTCCATTAGTGTCGGGGAATGCCCTAGTGCCCAAGATATATAACAGGTACGCAGCGGCTGTATAAGGAATCTGTGCAGGGTCCCATCCATCCTCCAAACTTCTTTGCTTTGTATTTTGAAACCTCTTCTTAAGCATCGTCATCTTGAATGTCTTCATCTTACTAGACTGGGATTCATAAAATCTCTCCGTAGAAGTTTTGAAGTCCCAACCAAACAGCTTGTTAGTCAAAGCGTGCAACTTCGACCATTCAAGGTCCAGACACTCAAATCCTTCTGCAATTGATTTGCCGATAACGTTCAAGCCTAGAATTCTCTGAGCATCATCAGGGATCAAGGTCATCTCTCCAAACGGTAAGTGCATTATATCAGTTTCACCATGATACCTTTCGACGAAGCAATTGACTGTCACAATATCTGGCTTCACATAATTTTCAACCAAAGCATATAAACCAGAATCATTTACTATTGTTTGGACATCATCATGCTCCAAAGACAAATCCCAATGAGTCGCGGCTTGGTTTCGGCAAACACGAACAACCTTAGTTTGATCCTACAATTAGAAGATAATACGATTAAGAGATTTTGCATAAATCCAAAACAATACATATGCACAAAATAAAAAATGCTTACATAGGTTTGATAGATAGTACAATCCCAAGAGTGCTTGTATCCAAATAGTACTTTCGGTTCCGGAGCTTCACCCCAAATTTTACCACGTTCAAGGTCGTGTATCATGTCATCAATGTGAGGAAGATGACAACCTTTAACTTTTTGTTTCCCCTTGCCCTTGCCCTTGCCTTGTGTTGGTTGTTCACTCGACCCACCAACTTCGCTTTGGCTTGCTAATTGACTTGGGTGAACCTCACCATTTTCCTCCTCACTTTCACCTTGATCATGATCATCGTCCTTAACTATTCCAGTACCTTCACGGATTACAAGTGCACTACGGTCACCACCACTCTCCCAAATTTCCCCTCTTGTTTCAAACCCCAAACTCTTCTTGCGACCTTCATATTTCCCTCGTGGAGGCAGAGACTGAGGAGTATCAAGACCCTCCTTCCTCTTTCTTTTCGTGAAAGCATCTTTATTTTTTCTTTTGTTAGCTTCCTTGGATTTTTACCTATAACATAAGCACACAAAACAAAAATAAGATAAGTCATATTGGAAGTTTAAGTACCGTCATTGAGACTCTTAAATAGACCAAGCCGGTTTAGTGCTACCGGCATTAAAACTTAGCTATCGAGAATGCCGGTAGTTAAATGGGTTTCTTCTGGATACCAAAAGACAACTACCGGCACTCTCGAAGTAAATCAATTCTGTGTCGGTAAAAATGTACCGGCATACAATGGAAGATAAAAAGAGTGCCGGTACTAATCAAAAAAATCATATATGTTCTTGTATGTTTAAAGTTTACTACCGGCGTACACGAATTAAATCAAATCTATGTCGTTTATCTGATACCGGCATCCATGAAACCTAGATTCAATGCCGGTACTGGTGACAAAGTTCATACATGTTTCTGTGTGTTAAGTCCACTACTGGCATACACGAATTATTATTAAGGTATGCCGGTAATCGAAAACCGGTATGGTATTCAACCCAATTTGTATGCCGGTACAAGAAATTCACTTTCAGGATTTGAAACTGACATGGTATTCATCCCAGATCGAATGCCGGTACTTAAACCGACTTGGTATTCATATAAATTTTGATGCCGGTACTCTGTGTAACTCGACTGTTTCATCTATGGTTAGCGATTATAACCTAAACCCATTGCTATAAATCGATTAAAATAATCATAAATGAGTTCAAAATCACTAACCTTCTCACAGAAGCCATGATTGCGAGTGGTTGATCGTCTGAGTTCGTCGCCTCGTCCTCTTCTGGTTCTTCAGCAATCGAACCAATTCTTTGTTCGTGTTTCTGTTGAGCAATCGATTTGGTTTTCGGTTTGGCTTTTGTTTTTGTTTTCTTTCGTGGAAGCATGGTTATGATTCGAGTAGGTTAATCGACGAAGAAATTTATGCTTTAACGATTAATCGTCGATGATGAACGATAAAGAAGATGAAGGAATTTTTTTTTCACAAACCCTAACAGTGCCGGCACTCAAATACAAATGGGGGATAAACCGATTTGGTTTTTAGATTTTATTGTTTTAGGGGAAAGGGCATAACAGTCTTTTCATAATGTTTTTTATTAATATAAGGGTGTTTTGGTATTTTCGCCCCCAAAAAATACCCCTTAGCAGCCACCTTTGGTTGGGGGAAGTAATTCATATCCCACAATTAATTCCCATATCCCCCAATTGCGCGTTCTTATTCCACTCATGAGAACGAAAAATAAGACAAATAAACCGTCATTGGGAATTTATGGAGAGATATGAGAAATCTTTATTTCCACCCATCTTAATCTTTAGTCACCTTCATTTTGCCAAAAGTCAGCTTTCCCTAATCCGTTTTAGCTTTCCCTATAACAAAAATCCACAATAAAGCTTAACTTTCTTTTAATTAATTATAATTATTTTTTTAATATCCTCACAAACTGGCTAATCATAAACCCTAATTCTTACTTTTACAAATAGGAAAACCCCTAATTCTTAATATTCTTTAAAATGATAATCTTTCTTCTCAACCAACATTACATTAAAATTGATCAGGATGTATATTCTAATTGCTCCCTTCAAAACCTTCCACAACCTCAATCAAAATAGAATTAACCAAGGTCTTGATTCTTTTCGAAAGATAATTTTCCTAAAACTTTATAAACATAATTTATAAAATAAATCTATAATATAATTTTTTTTCTCAACCATGATTAGATTAAAATCGAAGAATCTCGGATGATATCATTTAATCCATCAGAATTTTGCTTTGCAACAAGAATCTCGGCATCATCATATTTACCAATATCCTTTGGAACTGTTACATCGCCTTCTGTAACTTTCGGATGATCATAGCCATTAACAACATAAACCCATGGTTGAAAATCACGCGCTTGAAAAAAGGCACGCATAGCAATTTTCCACCATAAGTAATTTGAGCCATCGAAGACTGGTGGTACGTTAATAGAGATAATAGTTCTGTCCATATTCAGATCGCTACAAACACAGACTAATGAGGTCTTAAATGTGTTTGCCTGCTCTGATACCAATTAAAAAAGTGGGGGTCTAACAACCACACCCAATATTTCATTCGACAATCTGAATAGACAAACTCCAATATACTTTCAAGAGAATCAATTAGAGAGTCAGACTCAATCTATAGAAAATTATATCAAAGAGTTATATCTCAATTTCCCAATTCAATCTGCAATCAAACAAATAGGAATTTGCGAGCCCGAATGAATAAGAGAAATAACTTGGACGGTATCACAAACCAATATCCAAGTGTCAATTAATTCAATCAACAACCCAAAGGTCGGATTCAAGAACTGCTTGAACTTAACGCACAACCTGTGATATTTCTATTATATAACAAAATATAATGCGGAAAAGAAATAACACAGATACCAGAAATTTTGTTAACGAGGAAACCGCAAATGCAGAAAAACCCCGGGACCTAGTCCATATTTGAACACCACACTGTATTAAGCCGCTACAGACACTAGCCTACTACTAATGAACTTCAAACTGGAATGTAGTTGAGCCCTAATCAATCTCACACTGATCAAGTGCATTTGATTTCCTTAGATGATCTCACCCATAACCAAGAGTTGATACGACCCAAAGTCGAAGACTTGATAAAAAAAAATATGTCTCGCACATAAAAGTATATCTATTGGAATAGATAAATATGTCTCCCACAGAAATACCTATGAGTTTTGTTTGGTCTTTTGATAAATCAAGGTACACAAGAACCAATTGATAAACCAGACTTATATTCCCGAAGAACAACCTAGTATTATCAATCACCTCACAATAATCTTAATCGTATGGAAGCGAAACAAAATATTGTGGAATCACAAACGATGAGACGAAGATGTTTGTGACTACTTTTAATCTTACCTATCGGAGATAAATCTCAAGCAAATATTATCAAAGATAATACTCAATCACGATAGTAGAAGTAAGATCAAAACACGTAACTACAGAGAAAATAGTTGGGTCTGGCTTCACAATCCCAATGAAGTATTTAAGTCGTTAACCTATAGGGTTTCGTGAAAAACCTAAGGTTAAAGGAGAATCGACTCTAGTCGCAACTAGTATCACACATGAGGTGTGGGGATTAGGTTTCCCAGTTGCTAGAGTTCTCCCTTATATAGTTTTCAAATCAGGGTTTGGAATCTAAGTTACCTTGGTAACAAAGCATTCAATATTCACCTTCGGATAAAAACCTGATTAGACTCAAGCTAATATCTTTCAACCGTTATATCGAACTTAGCTTGTTATACACAAATGAAATGTACCTTCATTTAGGTTTGAGTAACCGTACCTAAACTTGTACATTAGGTTGGATCAACAGTAGTTAACCGAAGTTAGCTATATGAACACTCTCATATCAACCTTATTCATCTTAACCACAACTAGTTCAAATGAAACTAGTTATAGAGTTGTTCAATTTCTATATTCGCATAGAAGTATACAATAACACAATTGAAGCAAAATCGGTTTGATTCACTCGAATAAATTCATGAATATTATAGCCACGGTTTGCAAAGAATGCATTCCTTATTATATAAACGTATTAGTTTATGAACAAACTGATTTTAGAACTTTAACCACTCAAGTATGCAAACGGGTATGCATACTTAAGTAGCCGGACTGATTTTGGGTTCGCCAGTATGAAAACGGGTACATATACTTCCAAACACAGCAGAAATTCCCGGACCCAAACCCTTCGCCAGTACCCGTATGGGTATGTGTACTTAGGCACTCAGAATTAACAGGTACACATACGGGTATGCATACTATAGTTCTGGTCATGGATCACATATATGCAAGAACACATACTATGTTTATAATCCAATGATGGTTAGGTGTTCTAAAATCTATTTCAAACATTCTTAGAGGATGACAATAGTTGTTTTCAAGAACTATTAGTATCAAAGTGATTTTCAAGTTATTGAAATAATCAATACGAAACATTCCAAGTCTACACCAAATGATTGTATCGCACAAATCATGTAAGATGTTACTCTGCGATTTTCACATGATCATCTTTTTACTTTCGTCAATAATATAAGATGAACTTGGTTGAAGCGAAAGGTTACCAACACATATTTCGAGAAATATGTAAGCGAGTTAAACTCAGCTCGTAATCTCAAATATGTATATATCGAATACTATATAGTAATACGACTTTTGTCTCAATATAGGAAATAGAGTAGAAATAGACTTTCCAAGTGATAGATGAGTTTTAGTCTCCACATACCTTTTGTTGATGAAGTTCCACAAGCTCTTCTTAGTAGTTTTTCGTCTTCAAATGATGAACACCGTGAAGTCTAATGCTCAACTACACAATCTATCCTAGTCCGAGGAATCACTATAAGTAGACTAGAAATCAAGACTTATAGTTTTGATCACTAAAATTGACAAACAAGCTTGAGATAGCAACGCTTGCGAGTTTGACCGAGCAGTGCTCTAACAAAAGATTTTGGAGAACTTCTTCAACAATAAGTAAGTGAAGACTGAACCACCTATATCTCAAGTTATATTCATCTTTCTATCTATGAGATGATGTCGCATAACTAATTAGACTATTGCAAGCATATCAAGAATTTCGAGTCAATTTATTTCATAACTAATTAGACTAATGAATATTTCATACTTGATGAATTTCGGTTAGAACAATTTATTGTTCGCAATCAAAATAGTGATTCAAGATTATCATTCAAAAATAGCCTAGAACAGTGATTTGTGTCATTGATGTTATTTGGGAATGTTTCGAATCCATTTATAGAGAAATATAGAACTACTGTAAATTCGGATATAAAATAATGTACATACCAGCCTTATAAACTAGGAAAATTGTTATAGGTCTGGAGTCGTAATACATGTATATTATATACGTAATAGAGTAGCTATATGTCGACGAAATAATTTTGGTACGCATATTAGTATGCACACCTTGAATAATCTGCGAACTCGTGAAACCAGATCGGTATGCAAACCAGTACGCATACTAAAAAAGAACTGATGGTCCCGAAACCGGTTTGGTATCCATACCGGTACACGTACCAGAAAAGTTCTGTGAACTCCGAAACTCAGTTATGTTTTAATGGTATCCATACCAGTACGCATACCGATTTTTTTTTGTGAACTCCGGAACTCAATTATGTCTTAAGGTATACATACTGGTACACGTACACTGACATAACTTTTCACAAATAGGTTAAGTACTTGTACCTTGTACACCTACTTATCATGTCGATTAACTTCATATGCACATAAAATATTTCTCTGAGATAATTAGCATGTGAAGAATCTCTAAAAACACCATAGACATATTTAATCACATTACTGTGACTCGAGTTAAGTCCTAAGTGTTATATGAAATGCTCAATCTTATAGTTCAGTTGGCTAGTTTCGACTAATCATTCATGAGCATGGTCTTGTATGCGGTTCGGTTACGGTTCATCCTAACTAGAGTGTATATCTTGTTATATATGTAAATCAGATTCAAAAATTCATCTAACGGTGGATATTATTTGCTTGGTTCTAAAGCTATCTTAGCTTAAACCTAAAGCAAAATATGCTTTGAATGTCTATAAAATAGGAACCTCAAGCAACTGGGATCTTTGAATCCCGACACTACTTTTTTTGGTGTATCCTACTTGCAAAACTAGAGTCGTCCTATTCCTAAAACCCTTTTAGGATTCAGCGACTACAAAGACTTTATAGGGATTCGTGAAGCCAAGTCTATCTATTGTTTATCTTGATAGCTAGAGTATCCTGATATTGATTCGATTGTTGAGATTGCTCCATCAATCAAGATATATAGAAATCATCAAAGTTCTTTTCGTCTCAGACTTTGTTGAGGTTAGCTAGACTTTGTCTATTGCTATCGATTTCTAATCACCCTGATCTACGATAGAAAAGGAAATCATACATATAGGCTTATTTATGGGAGGCAGATTGGTTTAAAGTCTTCAATTGAATTGAAGCAACTCTTAGTTAGTGTGACCTCAGCTAAGGAAATCATTTGCTCGGAGTCCTGCTGGGATTCAAGAGGCGCAAGGAGCGCGACTGTAACTGAATTGTTGTGAGGGTTTAATTAGGTCTCAACTACATTCCAGTCCGAAGTTAATTGGTAGTAGTAGGCTAGTGTCTGTAGTGGCTTAATACAGTTTGGTGTTCAATCTGGACTAGGTCCCGTGGTTTTTCTGCATTTGCGGTTTCCTCGTTACAAAACTTCTGGTGTCTGTGTTATTTATTTTTCTGCATTATATTGTTTATCTTTATAATTGAAATTTCACAGGTTATGCGTTAACCAATCAAAGTAGATACATCCATCCTTGTTTGTTGGATACGACTTGATTGATTACTTGGGAAATTGATCTTTGGAATCACTCAAGTACTCTCACACGAGAATCAGGCTCACGGACTAGTCTCTATAAACTTTCTGATTGTGAGAGAAAGAGATATAACTCTAGATATTATTCCTTGATTGAGATTCATTAAGTTGAACTCTTGGAATTGTGTTTAAGTTTGTCCATACAAATTGCCTACGAAAAAGTTGGTGGTATATTTTGGTATCCTTGCGTTTTCATCTGGTACGAGATATATGATTCTCATTCGATATCATTAATGTCCTAAAGTTCTTAGTCTCATTAGAGTACGATCATTGTGCTTAATTCGAGTAAGAAAATGGGGATATCATTAAGGAGAAAATGTGAATGGCATAAGAGCATATGTGTTGTGCTGCTTGTATGACATTAAGCTGAGCCAATAAAGTTACAAGTGCAATTCAGATTTGGCATAAAGTTAAGCCAAATATAGTTTTCAAGTTCAGCTTGCTTTTGACATAAAGTTCAGCCAATAAAAAAGTTTTTTGTTTTAAAAAATAAAATGTTTTACTTGGGAATATGAGGCCGTCTAGTTTTCTGATCGTAGAAATGGCTTGCGCCTTTTGAATATAACGGGTGAGTCACTATAGTCGAATGCTAGCATACTATTTGACTCGAGAGTGCAGTTAGCATAAAAAAAATATTAAGGTTTTGTTGCTTGAACAAGTGGGAGATGTTAGACTTTTTTGTGTTTTGCGCAACCAATCTCACATGGTTAAGGTAATTCTAAGCTAGATAAGGTCGAGTCTAAGCATCACATGTCCTTTAGCTTGACATGTCATAATGAGGTGTCAAATGTAGCTATGAGGTTTCCTTCAACTCATAATGGTTGGCTTGACATGGGGCAAGCATGACTAGGACTCTCTTCTAACCTCACATGTATTCTTTAAAAGCAAATCTGTTTTCATATTCTTTAAAAGCAAATCTGTTTTCATCCATCAAGTAGTAACGTGTAGTGTTCCTATTTCCTTGTTCTCAACCTGTTTTAATATGAACTATATGTAGTGTTCTTGCTACATATGGTGCTGTTTTTTTTGTGTTGTTGATGTATGCTAATACTACTAGTGAGAAGTTCTGATTTCAACAGATTGGTTAGTATCATGTTTAGGTGCAAGTGATGATCATTAAGGAGATGATATTCCAACAATAACATCAGCAGAAACCACATGAAATACAAACACACGATGGCACAAACAAAGACAGATAGTCGAACCATGACCGCCAACATACTTTCACCTCAGCTAACTACATAGGTTTGGTATGCACACTCCTGCATCTGAGTTTTGTTGCTCCTTCCATATGCGTCCTGTAACACGCAACTTCAGTTCCTTCCTATCCCCACCGGAGAAGAAAAGTGCCATGTTTCTTTGAATAATAAGGCCATCATGGCTATCCCTGACCTTCCGGTGGCTATCTCGTATGCTTCTGGGAGTGCCCTCCCATGTAAGCTTCCTACCATTCGCACCAACCTCTAGACTATAGCTGTAGTTCCGGGAATCATTTTCGTCACCCATGAAACGGAGGAATGCCATGTAGACAGGGGCCATGCCGAGCTGGAAGGCTTCAAAGTGCAGACAGAAGTACTGGCCAAAGCAATTGAAAACCTGGAAAGAGAACAAAAAAAATAAACACTCAGGCAGTTGTAATGATGAATAGAAGTATCCAAAACTAAACCCCTAATCATATCACAAGGATAAATTAATATCAGTGTATTAATATACTAATAGGGATATAATAACAGTAAGAATAAAAATAATACTACAGTAGTAGGTCCAGATGTTGTAGGGTATGAAGATTACAAAAGACTGACAGCAGGCCCAGCAACCAAACTTAGTCATATGCTGAAAAGTTAATTCTTAATAATCCCTGTAAAATACAAAGAGTACAATATGATAACAGTGTGCCATGATTAGCTTATACTTGAAGAATTTAGGGTCTATCTGGAAAGTTGTGTTGGCATGTGTCCAAGAACTAGGAAGACTTGTAGAAATATTCTTCAGTAATTTACTGTCCATGGATTAAAAAGCAACTTCCATACGATGTAACCAATTTTTTTCGTCCAACCTGTGATAGATTAATTTTACAAAACTTTGAGATAATTTAACACCATTGAAAAAATAATAATTCATGCTTACCGTTAGCATCCAGGTGGCATTTTCAACCTCACGTGGATTAGACTTCACATAACGGTGATTGAATGTGCATCCAGTGTGCATGTCTACCTTGTGATAGTCCCTGAGATGAGAAACTAAGAAAGGAATATCCCCAACGACGGAACACTCTGATCCAGCGTATGGGCAATTGTAAGGTCTGAAGTTACACTGAGCCTCGTGCTTCAGCTTGCTGTAGTAGGGGAACATTTCTGGGCAACCTAAGGAACAGTATTTGCAAGGCAGCTCAAGTGACTCAGCTACCTTCTCCAATGCTAGACATCTGATATCCCCCAGTTCCTGTCTACAGGTCGGGCACCTGTTGTGCACCCTTGTTTTACATGTGGAGCACAGCGTATGCCCATTGTGGCACTGCATCAGCATGAATAACTCAGAAATAAGCAACCAACAACAGTTAACTTGATTTAGCACTATGAACAAAACAATAAAACATAGACTTCCTCGCAGTAGAATCCTTCGATAATGGAATCTCAGAGTACGATGATAAAAGGTGCTTACAGTTAAACCTAGATGTTTGTTAACACATGATAAATTATCGAATTCTTCTGGTCTCGGGTCAGATTGGTTAGTCAATATAGTACTGAATACTTCCACAAATCAATAATCTCGATCAATCAAGATATTTTTCCAGTTCCTGTGCTATTATTATATTCAGGTTCCAGAGATAACTAATCTGAAATCATATCGAGTATCAACTCAAAAACAACAGGGTGATCCGTTAAGTCACAATCTAAAAGGTAAAGGTTAAGTTAACCAACAGGTAAAAAAGGTTAAGTTAGGTATCATGTGACTTCTATGGTACCAAAACCAAGACATCCTGATAGAACGAGACTACCATTGTTATCAGTAAAGCTTTGTGTTCTGTATTTATATCTCACAAAGTTGCTTTATGAAACAAACAGCCCTGTTGACATCTGCTTATCACCAAAAGAAGAAACAGGACTCCTCAAAAGGACTATGAACCATTTGCACTTCACAGTCTCACCTAGAACCAATTCTTGACTAGTTTTACAAGTGAAAAGTTACCCAAGGGAATCTAACTAGCAAGCCGCTAAATAACATCAAAATATCCTATCGATTACCAAAGAATAGAAAAAATCTGAGACAAGTACTCGAGAAGACCCAGCTTGCAGGAATGCGAAAATTCAACACACTAGTAGGGCCCGTACATTACACACACCTTTTCATTTTGTCAACCTTACTCTTCATTGACTACATTCCAGAAGTTCCTGCTAGCACGCCTACCACTGCAGATGCCGCAATACCACTATCCAAAAGTAGACGAGCAACTACGAGATAATTACCAATAGCTTTGGACGTCAAGAAAAGGTTTATAATTATTCCAGGCAAGTTTAAGATTCCAAAACTGCATCCCCTCTCATAAATTCCATAACTCTGGTAGTTACACCCAAACGCAAGCCTAACAGAGATAATTGACCATCATTAAAGCACTAGAGACCAAGTTTTTGTCCAAATATTTAGCATGGAATCTTACGAAGAATTAAACAACTTATTGCAATGTAAAGTTACAAAGTTCCTAATTTGTACAAACTCAACCATTAAGCCAAAGCACTGGAAGATAAAAAATTCCAGGGAGACAGAAACTTCGGCACCTTTCCAAGAGACAAATGAGTAATTGGGTATTTCAAAAGTCAGTGGTAAATCTTCAACGCCTCGTCGTGCAACTCAGATTTCAATTAGAAAATGCACATGGTGAATTGAAATATAGAACTGGTACCAAAATAGAAGGCATAGAAGGAACTCTAACTTACCAATATTAAGTGTAGAAACACAAGACTTATGCGAGAACTTCTATTTCTTCACCATTCTAGATACACAAGCTAAAACAAGCAAACCCTCAGCAATCAGATCACAAAAATTTAAGCAGCAAATCGACTTGCTCCTTCCGCACTCATCACCCCCAAAAACATAACCCCAAGTTCAAAAGCAAACCAAAAAAACCCTTCAAAGACAACCCTCATATTTCCCTATCAATTACCACTAAAACTCACCAAATTTCTTAACCTAAACAAGCATATCAAACAGAACATTTTGACCTAAACCCAAAGAAACCGATTTAGGATTATAAATTACTTAGAATCCTCTTCATTTTCCCCAATTCATCAAACAAGTATATTATAAATTACAATAAAATGAACTCATAAGAAATAATACCTGGTGAATTGGCGGGTACATTGAGCTAGTACAAACGGGGCATTCTAATAACTCATGTACGCTTGTTGCCGGGAAAATAACAGAAGAGAAAATATTTGTATGAGATTTAGATGAGAAATGATGTTGATGGATCTCTTCTTCATCAATTCCATCTGATGATGATACACATTCAATACTGTCCAACTCCATTTCTTATTTCTTCTGTTTTTTTCTTTCCAAATAATTCTTTTTTAGCTCTGGAAATTCGTTTTCTTTTCTTTCTCTCTCTATCTCTTCGTTAGCGACATTAAAGTCGAATTCTGGAAGAATGCAGGAGATAGAGAGATTATGGGTAGGGTAGACTGTAGAGAGAGACAGAGAGGGGAACAAAATTACATCTCAAACAGATACTTTCCTTCGTGTTTCCAAACCAGACTTTCCTTTGGATGAGAGAGAGAGAGACTGTGAGTGTAAACCATGCCTTGCCATGTCGGCTATCGGGATGGTATCGGTGCTCACAAATACGATCTCTTTTTCTTTCTTTTTTAACGCAGAAAGAGGTTGTTTTTTCCGGACTCCGACTTATCTTTGTTTTTTCATGACTTTGAGTTTGAGTAGTCGGAATCTAATTTATCTGGATCTGATTCTGATTGATATCACTTGATTCATCTGGGTCTAATTTTTTGAGTCAGATTTGATTCAAAAATATATGAGTCAGTGGCTTGGTCCTATATGAGTAGACGAAAATTTATTCTCTGACTTAAATGGGTCCGAGTCAGGGGTTAAATGTGGGTCAGATCGCGAGTTAGATCTGACTCAAAATAAAAAACAAATGGTATGACATCTGACTCGAGCCGAGTCAGGGCCCAAGTCAGATACAGACGTCGAGTCAGCAAAAAACAAACACACTCATAATCTCTTAATTTATGTCCAATTTAGCTATTGTAGTCGTTCATCATATCATATAATTTGCATATATTAACACTTTCAACCACAAATAAGTTAAACAAAGTTGATTGAACCATTAGATCCAAAAAAAAACAAATAGTTTATTAACGTGAAAAAAATAAAGTTTGAGTCAACCGTTAATGATGTGAAAGTGAGGGGTAAATCGTACAAGGCTAGCCTAAACCAAAAAATGATCGTTTTAATCTTTCTTCAATTATTAAGGAAGAGGGTTGATCTCAGGAAGGAAAGTAAGAAAGGATGAGATCAGAATATGGTGTGTTTGTAGTGTATGGTGTCATTGAACTATAATATGGAGTTCTTATACATTTAGTATGAAACTACTTTGTTAAGGCTTTTCTATGTAAGGCTGAGAGAAAATAGAGATAAGACTTGTCTGTGTAAGTTTATTCCCGGTGAATAGGTTGACCACGGTGAACAGATTGACTAACCTAATTATAGTAGTTGTAGCATACACTAACCTCGTAGTTAGTGGAAAAAATGGGAGGAGTGGACAGAATGGGAGACATGGAGAAGTGTTCAAATCCTTTGAGAGGGGAAGACCATCTGTTAGTACCTAAAAATTACTTCTAGGCAAAACAAATGCACCGATGTGGTACTTTCTCTTTAGGTTCGAAAATTAAAATCGAACAGGACTAGCCTAAACTACGAAAGTAGACGCTCTATCCTGCTTCGATCACAAGAGGGGAATATGGGTCGATCTTAGGGGAGGGAAGCAAAAAAAGTTAAAGAAAATGACGGTGGTATTGAATTATGTATTTGGGTATTGAAAACTATGAAGAATAACATAGCTTTTGGGTATGAAAGCTTGTTCTTTTTTCTGAATATGCTAAGTGGCCTATTTATAGTAGTTTTAGAATACACACTTCTTTTCTCGTAAGTACTGGAGGTACCGAGGTTGTGGAGGAATAGAGAACATGGAGATAGTGTGAGATATTTTAGGGAAGTTTCTGGAAACCCTTCCTCACGTATCCATTATCCATCCAACTGCTTAGAACCGTCACCACTACTTTAACTTTTCAAACGGGGAGATGCCACACCGCATGTTGCTGTAAACCACCAGACCAATACCCCATGAATAATTCCCCCATTGACGTATGTTGATGTTTCATAGGTATTTTAGATGAGTTATGGACTTCATCTTGTTTAGGTTAAATCATAGCCATTAATATGCCACATTCTTTATATGCATGTATGATTGTGTTTTGTGGAGTTTTTGTGAAAACAACTTGGCCACGGCTATCTAAGGTGTCATGACATGCTAATAACATGTTAAGGCGCTAGAAGATGTCTTGGCGCGCTGGTAGTTGGTTACGATGCTATAAATTAGCATGGCATGCTAGTGGCGTAAAAGTAGCATAACATGTTTACACTTTCCACTACAGCTAAGGCAGAGAGAAATATGCCAGGCCATAATCTTTATGTGAGATATAGGAATGATAAATAATCGTATAACATTTGGAATGATATGTTCATGGCTTATCTATGTTGATAAAATAACAAGTGGCATAGTAGCCTATAATGGGGTTGTCATAACCCCTAGTGGCTTTATGTTTAGCCCAATATGCTGAGATCCAAAAGATAGCTCAATGAATTTGACATTATCCACCACAATCGAATTTAGATTTGGTTGTGGCTATTGGCGTAGGATGGCATGACAACCTAAGGAGGTATTAGGATTTGTAATGTCATGGCTTAAAATAGCGCTAGCCTGGAAAGCTACAGTTTTATAACAGTTTAACACGTTTTTCCTTGGCCACAACAGCTGAGAGTGGAATGGTGGATCCATAACCTAGCTATAAGCTAAATAAGTCAATCCAAGATATAGGGGAGTTGTGGTTGCGTATCTTGGATCTAAGGTGGCATGTGGCATATTGTGGGCCTAAGGTGGCGCTAATAATTAGCTTAGCAAGCTGCGACCTTTAGTAGTGGCACAACATGTCCAAGGCTGCTACGCCGAATTAGTCAGATCTTATCCTATCCATAGATCTTCATAGCACATATATGACATTGTGGCATGTTAATAACCATACATAGTGGTTGGCTAATGTATATTTGGTTATGGCTCATTGTTGGTCGTTCGTGGCATAAGAATGATGTGGTTAGGCCATAACCAAAAATTAGGGTTTGGTCTCAATTTGGCAAAGGCCATTGAGATGGGATTTCTATTTCAACTAGGATAGCCAAGTTGAATTTGGATGGATCTAAGCTGTGACCAAATCCATATTAAGCCTTTTGATTGGCCGTGTCCCCTATTAAATATTAGGGTTTCACAAACTTGGCCATAAAGTGTTTATGACCTGTAGGGGTAAGATAGTTTGTGTTATGGTCTTTGCTATAGCTGGCCAAGGTCTCATAAAGTTGCAGCTGATGTGCTATGAACTTGGACGCGGCTAGCCAAGGTTTCACGAGTTATAATAGGTACGACACAGACTTGGGCGCTGATAGGTGTCTAAAACACCTAATTTTATATCTAGTATTTATGCTTTATTTGTTATTTTTCATGTTAATTATGTATCTTATGTTTGCTTTTGAGTTTTATAGGTGTTTTGGAGTCATTATGAGCAAAAGAATGAGAAAGCGTTTGTTTCGAGCAAGAAGGGTAATTTAGTCATTTCACCGGCAAATGCTATCCGGAACCCAGTCAAGAATAGGGGAAATGGATAATTGTTAAAAACACCCAATCTGGGGTGGCTCTTAGGAGTGGGGTGTCATTATCCAACTCAATCCTCTTTAACCTAAACTCAAGAATTCTCTTGCCTCAATCATTTGTATCTAAAATTGAGAAAGAAAAGAGAGGTTCACCTGGGCTCGAGCTACTTCATCACTAATGGATAAATGGAGTCTGATAACTGAAATTGAAGAACAAAACAGGAGGGGGTTCGGTTTGGAGAATGGAATTAATTGAAATCTGGAGTTGATGTTGTTGACTGCAATTCAGTTCAAGAAGCAGAAAAAGGTGGCATTGAATCCTAAATTGATGAGGAAGAAATTGGTTGTTGTCGTTAATGAAGGAGATGCTGCTGTTGAGAGAAGAAATTGGAGCTCTTTGTGATACCACGGATAAGAAAATGATCCAGAGGTGCAACTGGGAGTTAGGTGGTACTGAAAATGAGTGGCATTTGAGCTCCTGGGACTGAGGCTGAGATTG
This sequence comes from Papaver bracteatum, assembly GCA_023529315.1. Taxonomy (NCBI): domain Eukaryota; kingdom Viridiplantae; phylum Streptophyta; class Magnoliopsida; order Ranunculales; family Papaveraceae; genus Papaver; species Papaver bracteatum. Next base: position 2,071,534 of record JAJJWX010002107.1, on the reverse strand, counting down.
CAGGTGACTGGGAGATGGGCAGAGCTGAAGTGTAAGATGCTGAGAGAATGGAGTTGACGTTGGTTGAACCAAATGGAGTGCAAGTGAACTGAAGCTGCTGTATGGATTTTCTGCTGGGTGGTTTTGCAATGGAATGAAGATGGCTAGGTGATGGAAGTGTTTGCAGGGAAGAATGCTGTAGCAGGGAAGAATTACCAGTGGATGCTGCTGTATCTGCGCTGTTACTGTTGAGCTGCAGGGAATTATGTTGTGTAGATGAATGGAATTTGTTGCAGGTGTTGGATGAACTGAAGTGTTGCGGTGAATGAATGGCTCGATTTAGATGTATGTTAGGATTAAATTACAGGCAAGGGAGTTGAGTTGAGAAGAATGGGTCGCAAGAACAATGAACTGAAATAAGTAGTTGCAGCTGCAGTTAGTGATAAGCAGTTGGGTTTGAGCTTCAAGGCTTTGATGAAGTTGAAGGTGGTATGAATTGCAGTTTGTGGCTTGAACTGGAACAACAAGTAAATAGGCGCAGTGCAATGCAGTGCTGGTGAAGGATTATCGTGGTGATGAAAGCATTGTTGCTGATGGAGTTGGTGGAATTATTGGTCAAGTCTGGGATTTTGGTTGATAAAGCTACAAGGTGGTAATGGAAGCTAATTATCACAGGAAGTTCGATATTGCAGGGTATGAGGTTTGATGGCTTATGATGTAATGTTGAATGTTCTACTGGCATGGAAGCTGAGAAGGAATGGCAGAAGATGATCTGGTGCTTGAAATGGTTGTTGGTTGACTGAGATTTGCAGTGCAGGTGGTACTGAGATATGGACTGATGAACTGGCTTGAGGCTTATGGCCCTGGAAGTGACAGAACTGACAGTATTGGTACCAGTGGTGTTGAACCTGTGGAGTTGTGAGATGAAGCAGACGATGGCTAGCTGGATATGGAACTGGTGGAATGGCTTACAGAACAGTAGCGCAGTTAAGGTTTTGGTCTGCAATGGGAGCTAGTTATGGAATTGAATTGGCAGCAAAGAAGGAGAAGTGCAGATGGGGAGCTGAGCTCAAGAGCTGTGAACTGCATTGCAGGTGAAGGCGCAGAGATTGCGAAAACGGAGCAGAAATGGCGAGTCGGTGGTACTATCTCGGGTTGCCGGATTTTGGGAGTTAAAGTGTGAATTGCAATATTTCAGTGAATCGCGAGGGGGGTATGAGTCGGATGCAAGAATTGATGTCCGGATATATGAGCTACATGGCACGCTTTTGGGTGCGTTTTCGCAAGAAATAAGAAGTTGGGTTAGTTGGTTTTTGTGAATTTATAAACTAAAGAGAAGGAGAGTTGAGGTACTTGGAGTATACAGTTGGCCTGGTGATAGTTTTCGATGACTAACCGGTCGGAGATAATTTTCTGGCGATAAATTCCGGCGACGGTGACCGGATTCCGGCGATGCCGTCAACAATTCCGGCGGCCAGTTTTGGACCCAAAATTCCATAGACATATTTCTCACACATGGGCTTGGTGGACTAGTAGATGGACGTGGACTTGAAGATTTTGAAGGACCTAGAACTATAAAAAGATTTTCTCAATATCGGTTTCTAGGGTTTACAATATGATAGGGTTTCTCTTTCTTCTTGTTATGAACTCCATTAACATGAGTACTTACTTTCTTTGATAGATTTATCGATTATGATTCACTATTTATATTTTTACATGATTTGAATGCTTGTTTGATCGAGTCACTTTATTGCTAGATTAGGGTTTGTTATACGGAATTCAATTACAAGTACCATGAATATGGTTATATCTTGTACTCCTATGAAATGTTTTAGAGAAGTCTTTTCTCAATATCGAATATCTTTATATCATATCTTTTATCTTTTATATCTTATCTACTACTTTTGTTTCTAGGGTTTACAATATGATAGGGTTTCTCTTTCTTCTTGTTATGAACTCCATTAACATGAGTACTTAAGTTTATTATTGGTTATGGAATAGTTGGATTTCACAAAGCATGATTCTTTGATATGATAAATTGGTTTTGTCTCCATATTATCGATTATGATTCACTATTTATATTTTTACATGATTTGAATGCTTGTTTGATCGAGTCATGAATCGGTTGAGTTTGTTTTCATCTTTATTGCTAGATTAGGGTTTGTTATACGTAAAAGTGATAGATTCCTGATTACAAGTACCATGAATATGGTTATATCTTGTAGTGATGCATCCTTATGATCATATGTGAACCATAACCTTTGTTAAATCGGATTAGTGCGCTTTCCACGTTCGATTGCTTTGATTGGCCTGATTTCATAGAACTTAATGCATCTAGGGAATTAAAATTGATTAGTGCTTTTACACGTTAGGTTGTTCTCTTAGATAGAACTCATACTCGCATCTTTTAATGTGTTTGTTGATAACAAAAGGAGATTAGCGGGATATTCTTGCGATCAAGATATTCTAGGGATTTTGATAAAAGTTGAGATTAAATATCAATTCTAGTTATTGTGAAGAAAACATATTTGTGAATGAATATGAATCCTTAACCAATATTCTCACTACTTTGATTTTTTTATTTCTTTGTTTGCTTTTATTTTACTTTTAGTATATAAAAATCAGAAAACCCCCGTGTTATTTATAGGAAACCGAAAATATATTGACAACCTAGTTCTCTATGTGGGATCGATCCTTTCTTTCCCTTGCTATATTTATATTTTGAGTAGTAAGAAAGTGTAATTATTTTTGACGCATACGATAGCGATCAGGCGCAGATGTCCAAGGTCCCATGGAGCGATAACTTAGTTGGCCAAGATCCAAGAAGTCGTAGGAAGTCTTCCAACGAAGCTGTCGTTAGCTGTCCAAGAGGATTTGAGCTTGGTAAGTTATGCCATGGACTTGGCGTAACTGGCCAAGGTCCCATGAGTCGTGATAGCTATGACATGTACTTTACCGTGGCTGTACAAGGTCCTATGAGGTATGATAGTTATGCCATGGACTTGGCCGTGGCTGGCCAAGGTCCCATGAGAAATTTTTAGCTATTACATGGACTTGGCTGAGGCTGTCCAAGGTCCCATGAGCCATGATATCTAGGAACAATTCTATAATTCATGTTCTTGTCAAAAATTTACCATCAAAAGTTCATGCGCACTATCTGTATTTCTCGTCATTATCCTACGACTAACTTTTCTTTCCGTTCTCGTCATTATCCTATGTCATTATGCGCGATTCACATGTTGTAGATCGCACCAGACCAATACCCTAGTTAATATCCCCTCATATGACATGTTTGATGTCTCATACAAAATTAATAGTAGCGCTCAACTACTACTAACATTATTAGTTAAGTCATACAAGTGAATTACTTAATTAATGAGCATTACACCAAATTCAGGGTTTAGCAACCCAGATTGGCAACAGCTCTAGAGCTGTTGCTAATTCGCAACAAGAAAAAACTGTCGCCAAATTTTAGCAATAGCTTATTTCTGTTGTGAAACCCGCAACTGCCTGTGTTCTGTTGCGATTAGCAACTGCGGATATCATAAGCGTGCGATTCATATGCTTCCAGGTAACACTTTGGAACTCTTTTTCTGCCCATATTTTTGGTATCCTTTAAGTGTATTGATATAATTCCACCCTAATACTTGTTTCCATCGAAGAGATAAGTTTCTCCTCTACCTCTTTCTTCTTATTTTCTCTCAGAGCAGTCGAAACCCTCTCGTCCCCAACCTTATTTTCTCTTTCTTCTTCTCTCTGCAGTTTCTCAATCTCTACTCTTCTGTTTCATCTCAGTTTCTCGATTTTTTCTTTCGGTTCTCATTTAGATTTAGATTTTATTTGTGATTCATGTTATTTCATCTCAGTTTCTCGATTTTTTCTTTCGGTTCTCATTTAGATTTAGATTTTATTTGTGATTCATGTTATTTATTGGAAGCGATGAAGAACACCTAATACCAGAACACTCTTCTCCAAACAACATCATTGGATGTAGATGATCAAGATCTGGGTGATATGGGGTAACTCTCTTTTCTCTATTTTTTTAATCGATTTTCCCCAAATTTTTTAATTAGGGTTTCCAATTTTCTATAATTTTTAGCCTTTTGAACTGATTTTGTGAACTGTAATTTCGATTATGGTTTCATTTAAAGTTAGCATTTTTTATCTGCTTTTAGTGGTTTAGTATGAACGAGGTGAAGAGATGAAGACTAGTAATTGTTTCTAAGTGATTATTCGTGTTCTTCAGTTTCAATGTTGGTTTTTATTTCTATGTTATTCAGTAGAAAAGGCTAAGTTGACTATTTTGATTTTAATAGAATGGGTTTAGTTATTCTCTTCTTTTCTGCAATTTTTTCATGGCTGGTTTGAAGCTATTATTTTGTTGTTGATGAAGTTTTGGTAGGTTTGTATTTGACCAAAATAAAAATTGACCACTGTTGTACCTCTGTTGATTGGTTGATGAAAGATGAAGTGTGCTTGGTTATTTCAGTTGGTCTTTGTACTTAACCTGTTTGAGTGAAGTCCTGGAAGGGTTTATTCCTCTCTGGATCTTTTTGGATTTTTAAAAGTAAAAGCATAGAACAAAAAAGCTAAAACTTTAGGTTCTTGTTGTTCAGGAAAAAATTTGATATGAGTTTGTCTCTGAAAAAAAAAGTATGAAATGTCTAGTGTACATGGGATTTTGTATAAGTGCAGCGGTTGTAGTTCATAAATGAATATGTTTTATAAGTTGATGAAAATGATGAATATGTTTTATAAGTTACCATCACATCTTATAGAATTAGTATGAAACTGGACATTTATCTTCCAAGGAAATTTGCTTATTGCAGGATTAGTGACACTAACTGAGGAGCAGGTTTGATCCAACTACTAGTTCTAATATTTTTTTCCAAGCATTTTCCATTTTCACAGAGAAATTGTTCCTTGCATGATGTGTAGGAAATGGGCCTAAGTGATAGTGATAATGGTAACAAGAAGATCTACTGAAGAGACATGCTGAAGTTGCTAACAAGAAGGCCCCCATGGTGACCTCAAAAGTCAGGTAAAAATATTTTACCATTTTGCTTACTATATTAGATTGTTACGTTGTTGAACGTTTTCTATTGTGCTCTAATTTTCTAAAATTTAGATGGTGGGGGAATAATGTTATATGAGCCCAGCTTCTGTTATGTCTAGTTTTTTATTTTATTTTCCTGAAAAATATGGCCATACATCTAATGTAATCTACTATTGCATGTTTTGCTTTTCCGGCCTTAAGCACGGTTGCTTAACGTAAAATCTTCAAAGGGGTTAATGACATAGTGGATTAAAATGACAAATGGAGAATGCTTCACATTTTTTACCGTGTTGGAGACTTGGACAAGACCATAAAGTATGTTTCTTCGGGGAATACATATCCTACTGCATGCTTATTAGTTGTAGTAGATGATTCATAGAGAAATTATGTATTGTGCTTTCAGATTCTACACGGAGTGCCTTGGATGTAGTTGCTGCGAAAACATAACATACCTGAACAGAGATACGCAAATGCTTTTCTTGGTTACGGTCCTGAGGATTCACACTTTGTGGTTGATCTCAATTAGTATGGTTTCATCTTTTTATTTCAGTTTTATTTTAGGTCAATAGGTTGTATCTGAGATTTGGGTGTTTTTTTATTTCGATTTTTTATGATTTGGGTGTTTATTATGTTTGATTTTGAATGGTTTTTTGGTCGGAATTGATATTAGGTGTAACCAATAACTTAAATCTAAACTCAGTCCGGGTTTGATTTAGATTTGGGTGTAACCAAGAACTTAAACCTAAAAACTCAGATTCTCTACAATAAGTTTGATTTGCTTGGTTAGTTATGTCAAAATTGTAAGCAGTTTAGTGTGAGGCCAAAAACTAACAATTTGTTCTGGATATACATTCACTTTGTACTAAACTTTGTGTTTTGTTTCACTTGATGCAGGGTATCATAGAAAATATTTGTGATTATGAGGACTTGATTGTCTTGATTCAACTGAATTAGGTTCTCTTGTGAATTGAATTTTGATTGTGCTGTAAACTGAATCCAGGTTTTAATGAAGAATTGATCTTCGCTGAAGAATTATGATTGTGTTCCCGATTTTGTTTTGAAATTTAAACTAAAACATCTATTTTTCCAAGGTTGTAAGTTCAACTTGTTAGTGGTGTTAAATCATATATTTTAAGCTTGATGTAAACTGAATACGAAGTTGTTGGATGTAGGTGGCTGGTGTTGTTGGTGGATGACCTGCTATTTGGACCGTGGCTGGATTACAAAAACAATGATGAGAGATGAAGTATGTTAGACCGTGGCGAGGCGCAGCCAGCTGTTAGCTGTACTGGTGATATGGTTCTGTGTCTTACCTTTAACAAGTCAATTCTCTCATTTATGAGACAATGGTTAAGGTTAGTGCATTTATTTTTCTTATATGATTTGTAATTGAAAATACACATGGGTTCACCAAATGACTGGCAGATTTAATGGATGATTTTTTCTTCTCTTAAATCATATGGACCATCTAAATATATCTAGTTAAAGAAACCGTACCTTATGGACTGGAAAAGCGGTGTAATTCTCACAATTAAGGATTAAAATATAAATGAGATATGTGCATGTTTGGTACTGTGTTTATGCATGTAATGCTAGATCGTTTATTTTATTATTGTGGTGGATCTGTAGAGAGTTGGAATTATCTATCATTATGCTATGTAAGGCTCCCTGTAGAATAAGTGGGAAAGTACGACAACAACTATGTGAATGGATTTTAAAGACCAAAAATGTTCTTCACCAACAAGTTATATCTGCTAATTAATCTGTTAGGTTTCTTTTATGTTTGTTCTTAGTTGCAATAATTCATCCATCTCACATATTATCTCCAGGAAACTTCTATACTTAACAACGGGAAAGCTGCACAATGCGATTGGAGGAATTATGACGACTTCAATGAGTATTTCTGGTTTGTCTTTCGTGACTTTGCTATGTGATCAAGCTTCTTACTTGGATAATTGTTCATCATATTGCCATTCTTGATATATTTGCAGGTGACCTACTTGATTTGATCTAAATTGGCCACTGAAGAAGGATAATTCATTTTTGTTGCACCCTAAAGGGTAAAAAGGACCCATTTCTATGTATTCTCCTTGTCTTGTAATTGTTTCTGGGTGCTCAGTTTTTTTCTTGAATTCTCGCAGACAGTTAAAAGTGGTTTTGTGGAGCACCCTACATTTCTTCACCTTTATCAAAGTTCTCATCAACTACATATATTTTTGGTCTTAATGTTCAGATTTGTTACAGTCAATTAATAGATAGCTGATCGGAAGTTCCATATTTGTTATTCAATAGTTTGGTAATATATGTGTGCTTGTATTCATATCTACAGAGTGTGATAATTAGAATGGACCACGAGGCTTTGTGACAGCATAATACACATATAACTGCAGTGATTAAATTGCAAACTGTCAAGTTGTTCTAAGGTTTTATGCTCAGCTTCCTCATAATGTACTATTCTGTTACAGAACCATTTTTTATGCTTATCCAGTCTATACTATGTTCTGTGTCCACTGCCAATCATAATGATAAAAACCCATTCTTGTTGCGTTTAAAGAATATGTGCAAGGAGGGTGTTAATTGGAACAAGTCCGTGTACATCTGCAGATGATTTCTGCAGAGTTATTCCTTAGCCATAGGTTGTCATGCTCTTACATGCATTACTTTATCATCAGTAGAAATGCATAAATGCGCAAGTTGATTTGACTGATATTGCACTTTGCAGGTTGTAGCTGAGAGTTTACTGGAATGGAGAGGGTCTGTGGTACCAGTGATTGGGTAAGTGATACACTTATTCAAGTCCCTATTTTTTTAGGTAATAGATGAAGTGACTTGTGTGTCTGAATATGTAATTTCTTCCACCGCCAAAATTTTGCATGATTTATGTCCACTTTTGTTTTAGAATGAAGCTGTTTTGTTCGCTTTTATAGTTACTAATTCTTAGATTATGTGTGTCATATTGCGAAACCTAAATTGGGTTGCTTGTAAAAAAATTCAGAGTTTGAAGAATATCGCCGAGATGATCAGTTCAGTTCTGGAAACAGACTAGCTCAACTATTGAGCTTCACTTATCAGAAATCCCAACACTTAGTCGAGTCTCATTGGTCTCTAGTATCTTTCAGGCATAAGAAAATCATTAGCAATAGAGTATATACTCTGAATTATGAAGCAAATCTTACTCACTGTAAGAGATTGTGACATTCTGTTTATATATGCAATCCTCAGAAGCTAAAACAAATATAGTTGCACCAGCACAATGTAAGAAACAAGAACATTTTTACATATGCAATTCAATCTTTCTTAGTGCAACTTGTAACTTTTCTTTGATGTCATGAGTTCCCTGCTTTTTATTGTATTTGGTTCCCTGTCTTTGTAGAATGTTTTTGAGGTTTAAACATGTAGGAATGTGTGTGTGAATATAGAGTATGAGAACTATCAGATTGAATTGCTGGATATAAAATGAACCAGGGTTCTGCAGGGAACTGGGGTATTACATGATAAATTGGGGGATATCAGTTTTGACTAGGTCAACGAAGACTTGACCCTTTTTTTTGTTACAAAAAATTTAGCAACGGCAAAAATGTGTTGTTAAATATGAACCAGAACAATTATATCATGTTCTACTAAAATATATCCCGGAATAACTCTAAAATTAGCAATTGAGTAGCAACAGTTTATTTCTGTTTCTATATTTTAATTTCGCAACAGCTTATTTTTGTTGCTACTGCTGTTGCTGACCGAAATTAGCAACAGATCTAGAGCTATGGCGAAAAAATGCGACAGGATGTTTAGCAACGGCAAAATTTTGTTGCAAGCCCAGTCAGCAACAGATCTAAGTTGTTGCTAAATGTTAAATTTGGTATAGTGGATGCAAGATGCTCAATACACTAATTAACTAAGTAAATGATTCAGTATCGAGCCTAGTAAGATTAATAGGTCTATCAATGAATTAGTGAACTTAGCAAGTCAAGTAGAGCAGATTATCAGTGCTACTGAGTGCTGAAATCTGATGATGCATTAGGTGGCATGGTCATATCAGTGCTAGTGAGAGACATTAGATGTTAACCTTTGAGTGAGCTACGTCGACAGGCTCACTAATTCAATATTTGCGTCTCGGAGCTTCAAGTGAGGTAACCCAAGCATCGGGAGATGTGTATTGCACGAGCAAGGTGTAAAGACTTGGTGTTGCACCAATTGTTAGAGCATAGCTTGGTTGAAACCCATCAAGCGTTGGTATATCAAGTTTGGTTGTCAGATTTTAGTATCAAAACTCATTTAGAGTCGCTTGATTAAATACTAGAGTTAACTTCGTTTAGGTTAGACTAGAAAGTCTGGAATGTTGAGACGTACTGAAAAAGCGTGGGTCTAACAACCACACCCAATATTTCGATTAGCAATCTGTACAATTAGACTCAATCAATAGAAAATATCTCAAGGAGTTATTATCTCAATCTCACTTGATTTGATCTATATTCAAGAAAACAGAAATCTGCGAGTCTTTATCAAATTCAAGGAGATAACTTGGAAGGTACCAAAGACCAATATCCAAGTGTCAATTAATTTAAATCAACAACTAAAAGGTCGGATATTCTAATTGAATGAACAACGCATAACCTGTATTATTTCAATTTGTTTATGGGTAAAAACTATTTCTGCTGGTCTTGGTAATTTTTTGTGTGTGGATGAGAAATGAATCCAAACCCTAAACAAATGCACTGCACGGGAGTGCTTTTGATTCGAGAGATCAATCTATACAATTCTGGCCTAAACCAAGAAATGGTCGTTCCAGACTTGCTTCGGTCAGAAAGTGAAGGAGATGGGGTTGATCTTAGAGAGGGAAGCGAAGAAGGTGTTGAGATTGTTAAGGTGTTGGATGTTTATGACTTGTATCAGAATATCGAATTGGCTTGTAATAATGTAAGCAATCAGCTCTGGTGTTTTCTGGATACGAATGACAATACTTGATTTTCTGTGCTTGTCTTGTGTTCTTGGAAATAAGCAAAGGACCTATTTATACAAATCATAGAGCGCAAACCCTCTCATGGAATTTTGTTTGGTACAAATGATGATATCCCAAAACCAAAAAATGCCCCATTCAGAGCACTCAAGGTATGGAAGCAAGTTGTTAAAGACTCTTGGGAATCAGTTAATATGGGTAATCCAGGTTTTATTTTTATGAGTAAATTGAAAAGACTCAAAAAAGATATCCAAGACTGGAATTAGAATGTCTTTGGTGATGTCACTAAAAATTTAAAACAAAATGAGAAAGATGTTATGGAAGCCACTTTATTATCTGATAACAATCCTCAAGATTTACATCTTCTCAACAATCTGGTTACATTAAGAGGTAAACAAGATCTTTTACCGGATCAGCAGAAATCAAGGGTATAATGGCTTAAAGAGGGGGTAGCTAATTCAAGATTTTTTCATGTTAGTTGAATTGGAAAAAAGTGAAGGTGGTGTTACAGCTAACCAAATTGAGATAGCAAATATCCTAATTAAACATTTTGAAGAAAAGTTTACATACCAAGAAGTGAAATTTGATGATAATTTTTTTAATGATATTCCCTCTGTGGTAACTGAAGAAGACAATGTGAGTTTGGAAGCAACTCCTACTGCAATGGAAATAAGAGAAGTAGTGTTTGAGCTTAATCCAGACAGTGCTCCTGGGCCTGATGGATTTGCTGGATGGTTTTATAGAGAATCGTGGGAAATTATTGGTTTTGACTTTGTTAGAGCTATCCAGTTTTGGTGGAGTAGAGGTTTCATTCCTAATGGTTTAAATGCCAACTTTTTACTTCTTCTTCCAAAAATACAGAATGCAAAAAGAGCAAAACATTTTAGACCTATTGGGTTGATGAATTTTAGTTTTAAAGTGGTTACAAAAATCATCACAAAGAGATTAACTGAAATTATCAAGAAAGTGGTTACTCCAAATCAAGGTGCCTTTATAAAAGGGAGAAACATTCAGGAGAAGATAGCTATGGCATCTGAACTGATAAATGAGTTAGATTATAAAAGAAGAGGTGGGAACATGGGATTGAAAATAGATATAACACAAGCTTATGACTCCTTAAGCTGGGAATTCATGTATCAAGTTATGCATATGTATGGCTTCTCAAGAAATGTTACAGGGTGGATTCATACTTTGCTCAAGTCATCAAAGATATCAATTTTGCTAAATGGAGGACCTGTGGGGTATTTCTCAGTTAGTAGAGGGTTGAGACAAAGAGACCCATTGTCTCCTCTTCTGTTTGTTATAGCTGAAGATTGTTTAAGCAGAATTCTTACAAAGATGTTTCAAAATCATCAAATTCTTCCAATGATCTCAAGAAACAAAGTACAACCATCTCACATATTCTTTGCAGATGATATTTTTATTTGTAATGCTGACAAAAGAAATGTGACAAAGTTGATGAAGGTGTTAAAAGAATATCAAGCTGCTTCTGGTCAAGTCATCAGTTTAGAAAAAAAGTAAAAATTTTATTGGGGGAACAAGTGAAGCAAGAAATAGCTGGAGAATGTAACATGCCTCTTTCTCAATTCCCTGATAAATACTTGGGACTAATTCTGGAACCAGGTAGAGTAAAAACAACTCAATTGTGGAGCATAGTTGAGATGATGCAAGAAAGTATAGCTGGATGGAAGGGTAGACTACTATCATTCCAAGAAAGATTGACTCTGATAAAATTTGTCTTGTGCAGTTATCCCATATACTCAATGTCAATATATAAATGGGCAAAAACAATTATTAAGGAATGTGAAAGAATCACAAGAAATTTCCTTTGGTCAGGGGACCCTGCTACAAAGAAAGTGATTACTCTAAAATGGGATTATGTTTGCTCACCAATAGAGGAAGGAGGACTTGGTTTGAGAAGACTGGAGATCTTAAATAAAGCCCCTTTGATGAAACTATATTGGAAAATTCTAACTGGTGAAGATGAGATGTCAAAGTACTTTAAAGCTAAGTATCAAGACAAGAATGGTGCATGGATAAAATACTACAAGAAATCCTCTATTTGGCCAGGAATTAAATGGGTTACTCATTCAGTGCAACAACATTCAAGATGGTTAGTGGGAAATGGGGACAAAATCTCAATATGGAATGACTATTGGATTAAAGAGAAATCTTTAAAAGAACTATTCCCTGAAAATTCTTTTATGAACATTTACCCTACCATGAAAGTCTCAGATATATTATTAGAAGTTGAGTGGGTCATTCCAACATAATTACTAGAGATGGTTGAGAAAAATGAACTTCATGTAGCTGACAATAAAGAAGATAAAAGAATATGGTGTCCTACTATCACTGGTAAATTCACAGTTTCATCAGCAGTAGAAGCTATAAGAAAGAAATATCCCAAGCTTCAGTGGACAAAAAAGGTATGGAACCCATCCATTCATCCTACTATTTCTAGTAATATATGGAAACTAAAGAGAAACATATGTTCCACTGATGAAAACATGAAAAGAAGAAACTTTAGTCTTGCTTCTAGATGCCCCTTTTGTAGAAATGATGAAGAAAATATAGAACATATTCTCTGGTACTGCAAGCATAGTGAACTTATATGGAAATGGTTAGGAGATATATTTTGCTTTAAGAATCCAAAATCTTTTGAAGAGGTGTTTGCAATGCCTAAACATAAGAGCCCTGCAGTTAAGGAAATATGGATGTCATATGCATTCATTGCTATTAGAGAGATCTGGTTTTTGAGGAACAAATGTGTATTTGAAGAAGCAAAGTTCAACCCCCAAAAAATACAAGCTAGAATTCTGAAACTAACTACAGAGTATAAAATCAGAATGAAGGGAAGAATGTGGAACACAGCTTATGATTTACAGGTTCTAAAGTCTTTTAACATGAGTTGCAGAAGAACTCCTTCATCAAGTATACATGAGATATTATTTTCACTCCCATGGGATGATAAAACATTTCTATGTTGTGATGGGGCTTCTAAAGGAAACCCATGTTTATCAGGGTATGGGTTTGTGGGGAGAAATTCAAAGGCTGATTGTATTGTTGCTGCAGCAGGAGGATTAGAAATTTCTACAAATTATTTTGCAGAAGTTATGGCTTTGTTATGTGCAGGGGAATGGGCTATTAAGAATAGCAAACTTGAGGTGATTTTTAGAATAGATTCCAAGGCAGTTATTACATCTTTCTCAACTGGCCAAATTCTATGGTTTGTCACTAGATGGAACAAAATCACAGAAGGCTTAATATCATGGGAGTTTATTCACATTTACAGGGAAGTTAACTTTTCTGCAGATGCTATGGCTAAAAAACGAATAAATATGGCAAGAGGAGAAAGTCTAGTTTTTACAGGGAGACCTCCATTATTACATAGTATGGAAGTAGAATCTAAACCTTATTACAGATTTAGCTAAGTATCTTTTGTTGTTTTTCTTTTTGTAATCTTTAGTGTGAAAAACTGGGCCCATTATCTGATGGGCTTAAGATGTACTTGTTGATCCTTTTTGTTGAATAAAAGTATATTATTAAGAAAAAAAAAAGAGCGCAAACCCTCATCTCGTAGGAAATGGAGGAAGTTGAGTGATGAAGTAGTGGGGTCATGTGGGTGATTTCATGCTCACGTTTTGGCCCACTTCTCCCATCATCGCTAACCGTCTATGCCTCCTGAAACATTCTTGTGATGGCGCGTTGCACACTGCATGCTGTAAACCGCCAGGCCAATACCCCAGTAAGTATCCCCCAGTTTGTGACATGTTTGATGTCTCGAGTGTGGATCGTGGGACCCACAGGAAGTAGCATACGGTGCTAGGTTAAATAACTAGGTTATTTAGGAAATCGATATTCAAGAAATATCATGTATATTCTATGCATGTAATGCATCAAATATATTCAATATGCATAAAGCATCGCTGTATTAAAGCTTAATGGAGTAAGTCGCGGATTAAGCGTCTTAAAACAGATGTGTGTCTAGCCATCTTCGAATGATCGTTTGGAGGATGCACAGGCAAGCCCTCATATGGCCGATCACTTCATGTAGTAGAGTGACGGATGGTAATCACCACGACACCTTATTGGCCATTTGACTCCTAGCCTGGGCTACCCAACCAAGCTGGTAGAGTTGGACGGACGAGATTATCTATGACGCTTATCTGCGACCGTTGATGGATTTTTAGGGTTTTGAAGAGGTGCGCAAGCATCACTCTTCAGCTTGACCGAAACCAAGCATGGGAGACGTCTTTGGCGGGACCAACCGGGCATGCGTGTAGACGGTTTTCCGGTGTACATGTCTGTACCTCTTTGTCTCATGAAGGTGTAATCTAGGCCACTCAATTTGTCTGGAAAAGATGAGTGGTCGGGATCGTTTTGCGTTAGAAATCAATTGTCGTAAAGGTTTTAGAGGTCGCGCCACATGCCTCCTTTGGGCATGCGTTCCGAAGTGCCTGGCCATGGTTGGCCTAGGCCGTTCGGTCACACACATAGGTGGTCCCATGGTGATCACGTTTATGCTCTCTGGACCCCTTAGTATATATCTGCACCCTCCATCCAAGTTGGCGAAGATGGATGGTCATGATCAAACTGCGACACATATGCTATGCCACAAACCCTAATTATGGTTTTGAGCCGGTCACGTACACGCAACTTAGGCCAAGCGATTGGGAAAGCTGCACTTCTCCTTTGAGGAGTCCGATTATGTGGGGCCCACATTAAGTTGATGGTGAGCATGTGTGCACCTTGCTGATTGTCTTAAATGCGATCTAAGCCATCCGAATAGGCTGGCTAAGTTGGATGGTCGTGATCAATTTAAGACACTTTTGGAATTCTGCGACCCTTAAAGCACCATGTCAGCCATGTTTTGAGCAAATTTTTTATTATTATATGGCTTTCCGTGGGAAAACCGATCACGTAAGGGCAAAGTGGGCCCACCAGAGTGCATGATAACACATGTCCGATCAGCCACCGGATGATCCAATCCGTCCAACCAGGACGGCGAAGTTGGACGGCCGTGATCTGTTTTGGGACTGTTATTGGAAGTCTTGCTCGTACGAGTTCTTCCAAGCTTCTCCATACCAGCTCAACCATCCTACTTCAGGCTGGCGTTCGGTGGCATAGCATGTGTTCGACCGTCCAGGTCATAAACGGGCCCGCTGGTGGTCATTGCGGTGATAGCCTTCTCCTGTTAGGGTTCGTCTAGGCTGGTTAAATCATGCGGCCAACTTGCGTGGCCGTGATCGTTTCTGGGACTGATATAGACTGTCCATATTTCCCTTAGGAAATTAAATATGCTCAATCAGGCTAATATAACACACCGAGAGATGATATTCTTTGTTATAGAATGGTATAGCCTTGTTTATAGGTGAAAATAGTTTCTACTGATTTTGGTAATTGCGGGTGTGAAGGTGAGAAATTGTTTAAACCCTAAACAATGTACTACAAGGGAGTACTTTAGATTCGAGAGATCAATCTGTACAAGTCCGGCCTAAACCAAGAAATGGCCGTTCCAGACTTGTTTCGGTCACAAAGAGGAGGAGAATGGGATGGTTTTGGGGAGGGAAGCAAGGAGAGTGGTGAGACCATAATAGTTGATTCTGGAAGAGCAGTTGGGTTTCTACGACTTGTTATCATAAAAGGTATGAGAGCTCACAAGGAGAGCTAAGTAAGTATTTCTGAGTGTTGTCTTGTCCGAATAAACTTGTTGTTCAAATGGAAATAGGTGAGACCTATTTATACAAGTCGAGGTAGAAACGTACTCTGGTCTCATTAAGGAGTGGGAAGTAAATGGGAGGAGGTGGTAACCGTATGCATGGACTTGATGTTCCATAAAGTGGTTAACGCATGAAACTGGTTTTCATGAAACTGTTAATGTTATGGAATTGATGTTCCATAAGGTTGTTAACTCACGGCTTTATGTCCCATGAACGTTTCCCACATAACTCCCGTATTTACTAGGCACCTCACCCTTATGACACTTCCTTATGAAGGGCGTAGTGTACGCCGCACGCTGTAGACCACCAAACCAATACCCAAAAAAGATCCCCCAGTTTGTGTTGATGTCTCGAATGCTTTTGGAGAACATGTAACATGTTGTTGTGGCTTGGGAAAGTCGAGCTCGGGGAACTTGCTAGCCTGTCGACCTTCGACGGTCGAGATGTTGCATCTTGAGAGGAGGGGAAACCGTTGATCGTTGCACGCCTTCGCTTTGTTATCCACGTAGTGAGGTCCAAGAGGATGGAACGGCTAAGGTGTGTTTAGACTTGGCATGAGGGGCCAAGGGTTCGCCATGGGCGTATGGCATGGCTAGGGCCAAGGCGAGTGCGCTTGGCTTGGCATGACGTGACTAGCATGGCTAGGTCCAAGGCAAAGTGCGTTTTGCATGGCGCGACTAGCTTGACTAGGTTTGGTTTGGCTTTTCATGCGGGTCCAAGGGGTAGCCATGGGCATATGGCATGGCTAGGTCCAAGGCGAGGGCGCTTGGCTTGGCATGACGTGACTAGCATGGCTAGGGCCAAGGAAAAGTGCGTCTGGCATGGCGCAGCTAGCTTGGCTAGGTTTGGTTTGGCTTTGCATGTGGGGCCAAGGTGTTGTAGGTACTGAATATCGCAAGATAATAGTTCACGAGTATCGTAATAAATAAAGGAGGAAAGAGTTATAAAATGATACGATGATAGAAGTAGTGCGGGGAAATATGAAGTTTTGCGAGGATGAAATAATTTTGCGAAGATGAATTGCGATACTTCGCAATTCATATACAGCTGCATAAGTTTTACTATAAATAGGAGTTCAAATGTAAAATTCAGGAGGTTCTTTTAATGAGTGTAAGAAATTATCTTAGGAAAGAGAATAGAAAAAGTTGTAACTATTCTAGTTCCATTTTGATAATTCTATGTAATCAACTAAGAGAATTAATAAGAAACTTATCATTCACCATCAAGAACTTCTTGAGTTTTTACTAATTCTATTGAGGGTGTAGTTGTAGATTATTCTGTAACTACATAATTGGCGCTAGAAACAGGGATTTGAAGAATTCATGTACCAGAAAAATGACAAGAAGAAGAAACACATCAGAACCATTAACTGAAGTAAGAAGAAGTGTAAGACTCGTAGGAGGAGAAGCAAATATAACAGGAGAACCTAGTAGGAGAAGGAGTAATCGAAGAAATCAAGCTCAAAAAATAATAGATCATGATCGAGTGAATATACACACTTGGAGAACTGATACACCAGAAGAAGAAGATAGAGAACCACAAATCAGAGAAAATGGGAGGTTGATGGGAGGAACAATTCTTGAAAGAGAAGGGGAGATGTTAGAAACATTGAGACAAGGAATCCAAGAAGAACGAATGATCGAAGCTGAAGAACGTGCCAATTTAACAAGAAAAAATCAAGAATTGAGGATGGAAAATGAGATGCTACAAAGAAGGAAATCTCAAAGTGTTGCAAGATCAAATGTTAGAACAGAAAGAGAAGGACAAAATTCACCGATAATCAATAATGAAAATAATATGCAAGAACAAGCGCAGAATCAAGGTGAAAGAAATCAAGAGAATCGTTTCATTTTAATACCAAACCACGAACAAAACATGGAGAATTTACGAACAAGGCCAAATCCTAGAGAAAACAATCAGAATCAAGAGGAAGAACAACAACTTATGGAAGAAACTGAGAGACAACAAGAAGTACATCAAAACAATCACGAGAATGGAGTAAGAAGATATGAAGAGGCTCGTAACAAACAAAATGTTGAGTATGAAAGAATTAAGAGAAGAATTGTAAATCAACAAACAAAAGTGGAGAGGAATGAACCAAACTCTCGAATCAAAGTACAAGCAAATCAAGAAGAAATAAATCACAGAAGGAGGAGAAATGAAGAAGAAGAAATTCCTGATATTCGCATGAGAAGAATGAAAAGAATAGAAAGGGAAGAACAAGAATTCCAAGATGCTCTGCGACTAAACAATTATGATAATTTAGAAAGAAGATATTTGAAAAATTATGCAAATTAAAACATTAATGAAGAATATGATAGAATGCGAAGGATCGCAAGGGAGGAAGCGCAAGAACGTAGAACAAGAGAAGCTGCATTAAAAAGACCAATGGATGAGAATTCTGAGGCACATGCACGGATCTTTCGAGAATTAGCAGAAATGAGAGGGATGATAAACAATAGAAGAGGAGGAGATAGAAGGCAATTAGATGAAGCAATAGAAGAAGCTGCGAGGACTCCATTTGCTAGAGAAGTACAATTGGGAGGAATTCAACCAAAATGCAATTTTCCCACACTTACCAGTATCTTTGATGGGACTTCATGTGCTATTCAGCACATTAAAGCATACATAAGATGCATGTTACAATGGGAGAATCATGATGCTATGTTATGCAAGTACTTCGCATCGAGTTTAACAGGGGAAGCTTTAAAGTGGTTCGAATGACTCCCTAAGAACACTATTACGTCATTCAGTCATTTGCAAGCAACTTTCCTTGGAGCATATATCACAAATCACTCTTCACGGCTTGGTATTGAAGATGTATTTGGTTTAAAACAAAGAGTGGGTGAAAGTTTGAAGCATTTGGTAAGACGATGGAAGACTATGTGCAGTGATATGGCAGGGCGCGTGGATGAGAGATACTTGATTCTGTCCTTCATAAATGCGATGTTCGCAACTGAACAATTATATGTTCAAATCTTCAGAAGAAAGAATTCCATAATGATGACAGAGTTACGAGAATTGCAAGAAGAATACATTACACTAGAGGAAAAGCAAAACAGTATGGAGTCATATCCAGTAGCAAACACTAGCAATCAAGATGGAGGAGCAAATTTACTTCCCAAAATAATCAATGTAGTAGCAGGTACTTCGCAAACATCCTCACAAACTTCTTCGCAAATTTCAGAAGAGAAGAAAATCAATGATAGCCAGCAAAAAATGGTAGCAATGGGTAGTAGAGATCAGGAAGAGTATGATAGAGAGAGGAATTTCTATAATCGAATAGGAAATAACCAAATTCCAAGATTAAATCAACAACAAGAAAATTATGGGGGTCAAAGGCAAAATTATTTTGGACAAGGGAACCAGAGACAAAATTATAACAACGGTCAAGGAGGTCAAAGAATGGTAAGGGAAGAGATAAAGTTGCCACCTTTGAATACAAGTGTAGAAAAGATATGGCAAGCAATTATCCTGGTAGAGCATATACCAACTCCATGGAACATGGGAAAGGAACCACCAATGGGTCCAAGAAGTCATGAATTTTGTTCATATCATCATTTTCATGGACATTCTACAAATAATTGCCATAATATCAAGAGGATAATCTTGCGAATGATTGATCAAGAAAAACTAAATCAATTTTTATTTAAGCAGACACAGTCGCAACAATTACCACAGGCTCCAACCATAACTCGCAGGGAGAATATAGCACAAGAAAAGGGAGAAGAAACCCTACATA
Source organism: Papaver bracteatum (assembly GCA_023529315.1). Lineage (NCBI taxonomy): Eukaryota > Viridiplantae > Streptophyta > Magnoliopsida > Ranunculales > Papaveraceae > Papaver > Papaver bracteatum. The sequence continues at coordinate 2,052,083 of JAJJWX010002107.1, read as the reverse complement.
TAGAAGTGGGATCAAAAGCAAAGAATGTTTTCTGTAATTCCATTGTTCATTCATATAAAACCATAGAGGATTTTCATGATAATGTGTTAAGCAGGGTATATGCGAGGGATGGTGAAGGAAAGGAAGTAATGAACATCGCAAAAATTTCACGACTTGAAGATTGGCAGAAACGTGAAATTTCTTTTGAAGCCACTGAAATTCCAGAAGGTTGTGAAGCACATGATAATCCATTGGTAGTAAGATTAGCAATCTACATGAATATGGAAGAAAACGAAGATGATATGGAGGAAGAATCAATTGGTCTTAATAGGATTTTGATTGATACGGGAAGTTCTGTCAATATCCTCTTCTATTCTGCTTACAAAACTATGGGGGGAAAAGATGCAGATTTAATACCTTCTACTTACAGAATTTATGGTTTTAATGGAACTGCTAACAAGCCCAAAGGAGAAGTGAGCATGCGAATTCCATTAAGTGGAATGCGAACTGAAATTTTGTTCTGCGTTGTTGATGTCGAATCACCATATAATGCTTTGATAGGAAGACCATGGCTTCATGGAATTCTAGGCGTAGATTCCACTCTACATCAGTGCATAAAGTTTCCTCATATGAAGGGTATTGGAATTATCAAGGGTGATTGGGCTGAGGGAAAGAAATGTTACGATATAGAAGTAGAAGTTTGCGAAGGAAAAACTACTGAGAAGGAAAATTGGAGAAAAAGAGCAAAGGCTGTGGAAAGAAGTGAAAATTTATTGGCGGAGGATTAAGGCAAAAGAGAATAAAATTACGATGATAATCATACAAGAAATTTACGATGATAATAAGGGGTTGTGATTTGCGAAGAAAGAAGAAGGAAAATAATAAAACAAGAAGGTAATCAGTATGTTTGCTCGTGGAAATGAGGTATGTTGCAAAACAAAAAAATTTATTTCGTGATAAATTTTACGAATATTGTTTGCTCATGAGAAATTGGGAAAAGTTACGAATTTCAAAATTTATATTGCGATTAAACTTTCATTAATTTGCGAATAAAAGACCGCAATCTGTGATCAGCCTCCAAAAAAGAAAGAGAGCCGCAGAAAATTTTATACAGACAAACCTTTGTGGCGTACACCCTAGTTCGCGAAGCTATATTTCGTAAGAGGCAAAGTCCTAAAGTACGTCATTTAAGGGGGTACCTATAAAAGTGGCTAAGGGTAACCGGAACACCACCAAGGGCCCTTAGTACATGGTAAAATTTTAGGGGTACAACCCAATAATGGGGTACCTATCCGGGTTAGACACCTTGGATTCTCACCTAATCTAGCGACATTACGCAATATAAAATGCGGTGTAAGAGGATTTAGGTTGGGCGACTAAGGCATACTGTCTTTCCGAAGAAGTGTAGAAAACGATCAAGGCGCCGAGGTACACGGTTGAGTCAAGAGTGCCGGGTGAGGTTGAACCACATCTGCCATTTTTGACAAGTCTTGGCAAATGATGCTGTAGGTACTGAATATTTCAAGATAATAGTTCACGAGTATCAGGAGAAAAGAGTTATAAAATGATACGATGATAGAAGAAGCGCAGAGAAATATGAAGTTTTGCGAGGATGGAGTAATTTTGCGAGTATGAGTTGCGATACTTCGTAACTCATGTACATCTGTATAAAGTTTTACTATAAATAGGAGTTCAAATGTAAAATTCGAGAGGTTCTTTTAGTGAGTGTTAGAACATATTTTAGGAAAGAGAATAGAGAAAGTTGTAACTATTCTAATTCCATTTAGATACTTCTTTGTAATCAATTGAGAACATTAATAAGAAAATTGTTATTCATCATCAAGAACTTCTTGAGTTTTTACTAATTCTATTGAGGGTGTAGTTGTAGGATATTTTGCAACTACATAATTGGCGCTAGAAACAGGGATTGACGATTGTGGTAGCCTAAATTTGAGGGAATTGTGGAAAATTTTAAGATCAAATGAAGTCAGTAGATGGAGATTGCAAAAAAGAAGAATGTAATATGATCACAGAGACAATGATTGATGAATTTCATAGTAATATGAAGGGAAAAATATACAAGCGAGATTGTAGAGGAATAAGGATCATGGAGGAAGAAAAGATAACAACTTTAGAAGAATGGGAAAAGCAGAAAATCATATTTTCAGTAGCAGAAATTCCAAATGAAGACTTGAACCACACTTCACCATTGGTGATCACATTGCCAATCATGCTAGAAGATAAGAAAGCTGAAGAAAAATGGAAATTAAACCGAATTTTGGTTGATACAGGGAGTTCTGTTAATATTATATTCTATTATGCACTTAAGGGGATGGGAATTAAAGATGAAGAAATCATAAATTCAAAGTGTCTTATTCATGGATTAGGGAAATCTACAACAAAATCTAAAGGAGAAATCGTGCTGCGAGTATTACTAGGAGAAATTGAAACACATGTAATCTTGTGTGTGATAGATATGGAATCTCCATATAACATGCTGATAGGAAGGCCGTGGATTCATGCGATCAAAGCTGTTGCTTCAACATTACATCAAAAAATCAAATTTCCTACACCAAATGGAATTCAAGAAATAAAAGGAGATCTTGATAGTGCAAAATTTTGTTATCAAATTGAAGTAACACAATGCGGAGGAAGAGAAACAAAGAAACAACTTCGTAGGAAACTTGCGAAGGAAACAAGAAAAGAAGAAGAATTCCGAGTGTATACAATAAGAGCAAAGGAAGGGAGAGGTATACCAAATGAAATTCCAGAAAAAGAAGGGGAACCAGCAAAAATAATTAAAGAACCAACACCTATGGGGGAGCAAAGTCCAAGCTATGTTGCAGCTGAACCAACTAAAAAAATAAATATTGGAAGTAAAGAGGAGCCTTTATTCTTACGAATTGGAACTAAGATGGATGAAGAAGAAGAAAAAAGGACTACTGATCTTTTGCGAGAATATAAATATATCTTCGCAGGAAGTGTAGATGAGATACCAGGAATTGATCCATCAGTGGCATGTCATAGATTGAATATAGATAAAAATATAAGACCATTCAAACAAAGAATAAGGAAGATATCACAAAATTATCATGTACAGATAGAAGAAGAATTACAAAAGATGTTGGATGCAGGGATCATAAGGGAAGCAAAATATCCAGAATGGAGTGCGAATATGGTCATTGTTCCGAAAAAGAATAAAGGAATAAGAATTTGCATAGATTTCATTGATCTAAACAAGGCATGTCCCAAAGACAGTTTTCCATTACCAGATATACCACAAATGGTGGAATCAGCTGCAGGTCATGATAGAGTCACTTCACTTGATGGATATAAAGGGTATAATCAAATATCACTCGCAGAAGAAGATCAAGAACATACTGCCTTTTTTTGCTCCAAGGGGTTATGCGGGTGCTACATATCAACGTATGGTTGAAAAAGTGTTCGCGAAGTGGATACATAAAACTTTGGAGGTATATGTAGATGATATGTTGATAAAAAGCAAGGAAGCTAAAGACCATGTGCAAGATTTGAAGGAAATATTTGAGCAAATGAGAAAGTTCAACATCAAATTAAATCCTGAGAAATGTATAATTGGGGTTTCATCTGGAAATTTCTTGGGATACATAGTATCGAAGGAGGGAATACAAGTTGATCCAGAAAAGGTCCAAGCAGTTCGTGACATGCCAACACCTGCAACGGTAAAAGAAGTACAAAAACTAAATGGACTCTTGGCTTCACTTGGGAGATTTATTTCGCGAATGTCAGATAAGTGCAAGCATTTTTTCAACATACTTAAGAAGGGAGCAAAATTCAAATGGACTGATGAATGTGAAAAATATTTTCAAGGAATCAAAGAATACCTCGCAAATACATCTATACTACAGAAACCAGAGAAAAACGAAGAATTATTGGTATACCTCGCAATAACCCCATATGCTCTAAGTGCAGTTCTGTTACGAGCAGATGCAGGAGTAGAAAGGCCCATTTACTACATTAGTAAAACCTTTAATGCAGCAGAAAAGAATTATTCTAAAATGGAGAAGTTAATCTTAGCCCTGGTTTATGCATCATTCAAGTTACGAATATACTTTCAAGCACATGTAATAAAAGTGGTAACCAAAGTCCCAATTGAATCAGTCATGAAGAACACAAAAAGGTCAGGAAGAATAGAAAGGTGGAATGCACAAGTAAACCATTACAAGATAAAATACGAAGTGTTGTCATCGTAAAAATCACAAGTTGTCGCAGATTTTTTGCAGAAATTTCCTTTGGAAGAAGATGAAGCAGTAGAGGAAATGATGGATGTTGAAGAAGAATTTGGAAATCCAAAAGACTTGTTAACAGAGCCTGATAGATGGGAAATTCTGGTGGATGGATCATCCAATAGTGAGGGAAATGGAATTGGAGTCATGTTGATTTCACCAGAAGGAGAAAGAACAACATTCTCATTCAGACTAGAATTTGCATCCACGAACAATGAAACAGAGTACGAAGCTGTAGTGCATGCATTAAAGATCGCAATAGAAAAGAAGCTTGAAAGTATAAGGATAACAAGTGATTCGCAATTAGTGATTTGTCAAATTAAAGGGGAATATACCACAAATGAATCTTCTTTGAAGAAATACAAGAAACTCGTTGAGGAATTATCTGCGAAGATACCAAAATTAAAATAGAGACATATATCAAGAAAATATAACCGTCTCGCAGATGCTTTTGCATTTATTCCAAGCATGATGACAAATCCAAATACAAGAAATATCCAAATACAAACAATTCAACACCCATCAGTGGACAAAGAGAAAGAAATTGAAGAAGCTGTTGCGATGGAAGTAGAAAGAGAGTTATAAAACAACATCGCAGATTGGAGAAAAGAAATTCATGAATACCTCGCAACAGGAGAAATATCCAGGAACAGACTAGAAGCACATAAATTAAAGAGTCGTGCAACAAACTATGAGTTGCGAGAAGGAATTTTATACAGAAAATCTTTCAATGGACCACCTCTCAGGTGCTTAACTCGCGAAGAAGGAGAAAAGATATTGAAGATGTTACATGGAGGAGAAGCTGGCAATCATAGTGGGGGAAGATCTCTAGCATATAGAGCAAAGATACAAGGATATTACTGGCCTTATATGCATACAGACGCAAAATTGTTCGTACGAAGATGCAAGGAATGCCAACGATATGGTAAAAGAATTCATGCACCAGGGGCTACATTAACTTCTTCAACAAGCTGCTGGCCTTTTGGTAAATGGGGGTTGGATATTGTTGGACCATTTATACCTGGATCTGGACAAAGGCGATACTTGATATTTGCAACAGATTATTTCACGAAGCTCGCAGAAGTAAAAGCAGTACAGCATATTCGTGATAAAGATGTTTTTACGTTTATATTTGAGAACATCATTTGCAGATACAATCAAAAAGAAATTAGAAGGACATCTCAAAGGGTGGTGCGAGCAAGTACCTAGCGCAGTTTGGGCATACAATACAACTAGAAGAGAAGCAACTGGAATGTCTCCTTATTGTCTAACATATGGAGTAGAAGCGATACCCACCCGAGAGGTTGTAATTCCAACAACAAAGAAAGAAGCTTGGGAAAGAAATTTAAGTGCGGGAGTAATATTAAGAGAATTGGATGATTTGGAAGAAAAAAGAGAAAAGGTGTTGCACCATATGAGGATTTATCAGGAACGATTAGCTCGAGAATACAACAAGAGAGTCATTGAACGAGAATATAAACCAGGTGATTTGGTCATGCGAGAAACACCTCGATATCAAAAAGAAAATCGAGGGAAATTAGCACCAAAATGGGATGGACCATATGTTATTAAAGAAGTTGTAGGAAGCGGAGCTTATCGGCTGATGGATACAGAAGGGAGAGACATGGGTTTGAGGCTTGGTAGACCTTGGAACAGACTATATTTGAAAAGGTATTATCCATAAAACTCATGAAATTTTTTACGAATATTGTTTGCTCACAGGAAATTGGGAAAAGTTACGAATTTTCAAAATTTATATTCCGATTAAAATTTCATTAATTTGCGAATAAAAGACCGCAATCTGTGATCAGCCTCCAAAAAAGAAAAAGAGCCACAGAAAATTTTATACAGGCAAACCTTTGTGGCGTACACCCTAGTTCGCGAAGCTATAATTCGTAAGAGGCAAAGTCCTAAAGTACGTCATTTAAGGGGGTACCTATAACGTGGCTAAGGGTAACCGGAACACCACCAAGGGCCCTTAGTACATGGTAAAAAATTTGGGGTACAACCCAATAATGGGGTACCTATCCGGGTTAGACACCTTGGATTCTCACCTAATCTAACGACATTACGCAATATAAAATGCGGTGTAAGAAGATTTTGGCTGGGCGACTAAGGCATACTGTCTTTCCCAAGAAGTGCAGAAAACGATCAAGGCGCCGAGGTACACGGTTGAGTCAAGAGTGCCGGGTGAGGTTGAACCACATCTGCCATTTTTGACAAGTCTTGGCAAATGATGCACTTGGCCCAAAGATACCCCATAGGGTGCAACCTTGTAACTATAATCCCTATAGGCAAAAAGGATAAGAGGTTGCGATCAAAAGCTGGTTGTTGGCAGAACCGGATGGGAAGAGATAACCTTGTATGGTCGATGTACGCTTCCTTGAAGGGGCAATCAGGGGGAGATAAAGGGCAGCACCCTCCATTAGGGAGCTGATAAGTGCTATAAGACGCAAATGTCACGAGGCTTCTTGTTTGCGAAAACATAAAGGCTTGTCATATTTGTGCAACAAATGAAGTTCTGCGAGCCTTCTAAAAAAAAAAAAAAAAAAAAGGGAGAAAGAAAGAAAGAAAAGAATAAAGAACTCGCAGAACATAATAAAGTTAAGATGAGATCAATGGGTCGCTACATGAAAGTGTAGAGACGTCCTGCGATTTCATCGCAAGACGGCAATGTCATGGGGCTTTATGTTCGCAAGAATATTTAGGCCTGTCATATTGTCGCAACAATTCCTGAAGAGGCTAAAATACTATACAAAGAAGTTAAGATGAGATCAATGGGTTTTTGCATGAAAGTGTAAGAACGTCCTGCGATTTCATCGCAAGACGATAATGTCACGAGGTTGTATGTTCGCAAGAATGTTCAGACTTGTCATATTATCGCAAATAATTAATACAAAAGAGGTGGCAAAATAAGACCTTTACTTAGGAAGGCATGATAAGACCACAGAAATTAATGAAATTTATTGCATCAATATCACTGAAGAAATTATACAAAAATATACATTATGAAGATCTGAAAAGAAGGCAACTTTGTCAATATCATTGAAGAAATTTTACAAGAATATACATCAAGAAATTTTGAAGAGAAGACAGCTCTGGAAATATCATTGAAGAATTTTACAAGAAGTCCTATCAAAAAAGACAACATCATTGAAGAATTTTAATGAAGACTTAACAAAAGATGCGATTTTGATAACAATCAAATACAGATAAGTTCATATTCGTAAAAGTTTATGAGAATTACATACTTCTTATACTTCTCCATATATTGAATATTTCACAAAAAGATTGAATACTTCTTATAATTCTTCAAGAATGTCTCATATTTATTATACTTCTTTAATGGATATTTCATTTGGTGAAAGTTAAATAATCATTATACTTCGTCATATGTTACATAATTATTCAAAGATCAAATACTTCTTATATTTCTTCATTTGATGAATTGAATACTTCTAATACTTTTTATATCTCTTCATTTGGTGGATCGAGTACTTCTAATACGTAAAAGGGAATTGAGTATTTCTAATAATTCATTTGGTAAATTGAATACTTCTAATACTTCTTATATCTCTTCATTTGATGGATTTGGTACTTCTAATACTTCTACAAAGGTTGAAACTTCGTAAGATAAATATGAAAAGGACGAGATATTTTAATACTTCAAACAATGTTTAATCATTTAAAGAGAAATAATAGGGGGAAAAGGATATACTAAGCTTTATCTGTGAGTTATATATTATTTCTCTTCATATGATCAAATGGGGGCAAATTTAGTCAAAGAAAGGTTAAATTATCTTCGCAAAATATCAAAAACAAAGGATAGATCATCTTCGTAAAATATCAAATGTACTTCTCAAAAAATAGAATTGTTCGCAAAAAGGAAACCAACGGTAACTAAGGGAAGGAATTCAGAAGAAAGAAAGACAGGAGAGTCAATGATAAATTGAACAAGGAATATTATCATGCTTCATCAACACTCTGTGCTGGATCTTTAAGATCAGAAGGGTCATTAGCAGCCTTCGAATTTTGCGAGATATCATCCTTGGAAGAATATGCAACAGGAACATCTCCTTGAGGAATAGATTCTTTCTCATCATCACTCTCATAATCGAAATCACTATCAGGCTCACGAGCAACTTCATCGTCAGATGTCTTCAGAGGAGTAATCTTTACAGGAGGCAAGCCTCTTGATAAGAGAATGTTATTCGCAAAGACTTGAGCTTTTAGATGACTTTCACGAAGTATAGCCTTTTGATGATTGGTATCTTCGATATCCTTAGAATAAGAAAGATAATTGAATCTCCGAGTAGCACGGTCACGAGAGTTGATTAAGCGAGTAGAAAGCAAAGCATTCTTCTTACTTAAGCTCGAAACAGAGAGGCTTCTAATCCAGCTTTTGCATTACGAAGGTGGTTCTCAGATTCTGCAAATAAAACAAAATTCAAAGAATAAAATTTGCGAGTATAACGAAATTTAAAGATATACCAGAGGCAGTCAAATTTTAATGACTACCTTCTCTTTGCGAAGTAAGAGATTGAGTTAAAGATAGACAACAGTTCTTCATCTGATTCATCGCATTATCAAAACCATCACCAACTAATCCTTTAAGTCGAGATTGAAGCTTTTGATCTTTAGAAAGGAGAAATTTTTTATCCTTTGCAAGTTTGGCGTTAAGACTTTTTAATGACGAGTAATCTTCTTCAAGTTGATTCTTCTTAGCACACAAGACTATATTCATATTAATAAGGGAATTCTTCTCAACAACAAAAGAATTTCTTTCAGCATCTGAAGACTTCTTTAATTCCTCAAGTTCACCTTTCAACAAAGAAAGAAGATTTTCATGATCTCAACATTTATTCTGAAGAGTCTTTAATTCTTGCGAAGAAACAATCATTGTATTCAAAAATGAACATTTCTCTTCTGATAAGGTTTTGTTCTCTTCTAATAAGGTTTCTATTCTCAAATTAGCTTTGGTTAAGGAAGAAAAAAGTTGAGATATGTCATCATTCAAAAAATTTCGATCATATATTAATTGAGTATTCTCTTGAAAAAGAGCATCAGAGTTGTCAAGAGCACACGAGTAAAGATTAGATAAATGGGAGAATTGGTTTGAGAGGCTTTCATGCTTGGTTCGATATTCTGTTGCATCTGATTCATGGTGAAGTACCAATCTTCTACATTTCTGGATGGATTCTATAAAGGGGAATGGGTTTTAATGGATGTTTCAAGCATATGAAGAATATAAATAAATAAAAAAGAAAATATGAAGATAGTAATCATACCTTTCAATTCATCATTTCTTTTGCGAAGAATCGCACAGTCCAGAGAATTATTCTGAAGATGATGATTTTCTTTACGAAGATCCTCGCATTATGCTTGAGAAGCTTTCAAAGATTGGCAAAGCAATTCAATTTCTTTTTCCAAGGATTGACGTGAAGAAGAAATGTCTGGATTGACGAAATTATTCAGAACTTCGCAAAATTCATATTGCGAACGAACATTAGTAGATTTCGCAGTATTGGTCAAAACCTCAGATAACATTCGGAAGTTGAATAAATTCCATCTCGAATTTCTTGAGGAAGAGGAGAAGAATTTTAAGGAATAAGAGCAAGCTGCAAATTGTCTGGAGAAATAGCACTCAAAGGATTTAAGGACAAGACAGGTTTTTCTAAAGAAGAAGTTGAAGAAATATTTTGCGAGGGTTGTTTTTCAAAAGAAGAAGTTGAAGAAATATTTTGAGAGGGTTGGTCTTGAAGAAGTGTTGATAAATTGACATTGATAGGAGATTGAAAAGCAGGTAATGGAGTAGAGGAAAGAGTATGTGAAGAAGCATTTTCACGAGGAGGAGAGGAAAATTCCTTATCAACTTCAGGAAGGAAATCATCAATCGGAATTAATGGTGTGGGTTTAGTTATTCGAGATCTCTTGCTTGGATTTGGTTTTTCGTCAACCTGCGAATCAAAATGTAGATTAAAAACTGAGGCAACAATATATTGTTCAGGAAAGAAGGCAGAGTATTTTAACTACCTTTTGATTCTCAGATTTTCTTCTTCGTGGATTAAGGCTTGGGTTCTTTAGTTGAGATTTCATCTGAGAAGTTATTTTGCTGAAATAAACCAAAATCAGATAACAAATTATATAGAAATTAAAGAGGAGAACAAATGAAATACGCAGAGATAGAAGGAAATTACCTTGGAGAACTCATGAAGATACAGTAGAAGAAAAAATTGCAGAGAAAATAGTGATAGAGAGTATGAGTAGAAGATAAAATTGCGGAAATAAGAAAAAGAAAAGGAAGAGAATATAAAGGAGTTATATAAGGGAATAACTAAAAAAGAACGGTTACAAAAGACGTGTCAAAATTTCAAAAGACTAAGTAACGGTTATGTTCTCACGATCATTTCTTCTTCGTAGAATTGACATGAGAAGAGGCAAGATGTAGGTACTGAATATTGCAAGATAATAGTTCACGAGTATCAGGAGAAAAGAGTTATAAAATGATACGATGATAGAAAAAGCGCGGAGAAATATGAAGTTTTGCGAGGATGGAGTAATTTTGCGAGTATGAGTTGCGATACTTCGTAACTCATGTACAGATGTATAAAGTTTTACTATAAATAGGAGTTCAAATGTAAAATTCGAGAGGTTCTTTTAGTGAGTGTTAGAAAATATTTTAGGAAAGAGAATAGAGAAAATTGTAACTATTCTAATTCCATTTAGATACTTCTTTGTAATCAATTGAGAACATTAATAAGAAAATTGTTATTCATCATCAAGAACTTCTTGAGTTTTTACTAATTCTATTGAGGGTGTAGTTGTAGGTTATTCTGCAACTACAGATGCACTTGGCCCAAAGATACCCCATAGGGTGCAACCTCGTAACTATAATCCCTATAGGCAAAAAGGATAAGAGGTTGCGATCAAAAGCTGGTTGTTGGCAGAACCGGATGGGAAGAGCTAACCTTGTATGGTCGATGCACGTTTCCTTGAAGGGGCAACCAGGGGGAAGATAAAGGGCAGCACCCTCCATTAGGGAGATGATACGTGCTATAAGACGCAAATGTCACGAGGCTTCTTGTTTGCGAAAACATAAAGGCTTGTCATATTTGTGCAACAAATGAACTTCTGCGAGCATTCTAAAAAAAAAAAAAAAAAAAGAGAAGGAAAACATACAAAAAGAACTCGCAGAGTGAAACAAAGAAGTTAAGATGAGATCAATGGGTTATTACATGAAAGTGTAAAAACGTCCTGCGATTTCATCGCAAGACGATAATTTCACGAGGTTGTATGTTCGCAAGAATGTTCAGACTTGTCATATTATCGCAAATACAAAAATTTACTACAAAAGAGGTGGCAAAATAAGACCTTTACTTAGGAAGGCATGATAAGACCACAGAAATTAATGAAATTCATTACATCAAAATCATTGAAGAAATTATACAAGAATATACATTATGAAGATCTGAAAAGAAGACAACTTCGTCGATATCATTGAAGAAATTTTACAAGAATATACATCATGAAGTTTGGAATAGAAGACAGCTTCGTCAATATCATTGAAGAATTTTTACAAGAAGTCCTATCAAAGAAGATAACATCATTGAAGAATTTTCACGAAGACTTAACAAAAGATGCGATTTTGATAGCAATCAAATACAGATAAGTTCATACTCGTAAAATTTTACGAGAATTACATACTTCTTATACTTATCCATATATTGAATATTTCTCCACAAATTCAATACTATTTATACTTCTTCAAGAATATATCATATTTATTATACTTCTTCAACGGATATTTAATTTTGCGAAGGTTAAGTACTTATTATACTTCTTCATACAGTGAGTAATAATTCTTATACTTCTTCATATATTGGTCAATTCTTCATGAATTGAATACTGCTAATACTTCTTCAAAGATATTTTATACTTCTTATACTTCTTAAGGGTATTTCATATTTCGTATACTTCATACTTCCTATACTTCAAGGGGAGATTTATTATTTACTTCGCAACATTCCGCAAAAGGCAAAAGGCTTATATTTCTTATACTTCAAAGGGAGGACTTTTTATTCATAATCACAATAAGACGAAACTTCGTAAGATAAATTGAGAAGGATATTCTAATACTTCCAGCGATAGTTGATCATTTGAAGAGCAATAATAAGGGGAAGGGGAATACTAAGCTAAGTCTTTAAGATATATTATTTCTCTCCACATGATCAAGTTATGCGAATAAGGGAAACAATCAATCAAAGAAAGATTAATTCAAATTAAGCTTTGAAAAAGAAATTGTTGGATTGATTAAAAGTGCAATCAAGAAGAAAGTGTTGTATTGAAAAGAAACAGAACAGACATACAAAAAAGAGTGAAGTTATTTATACAAAAAGAGTGAAGTTATTTTTCCGATCTATTCCCATCAAAATGATCTTCTTCTTCAACTTCACTATCATCTTCAACTTCACTATCGAGATTTCCAGATATGGAGTATCTTCAGAATTTCTTCGGAAAGGAGCGTATGGTACTTCTTGAGAGGAATTTCATTATCTTCGCAAATCTTGCGAGTCATCTTAGCTCGAAAACGCTTGACATATAAACTATGGTTATGCTGGGAAATTAGAAGCTGAGATCTCAAATCATAAATTTTCTTATTACGGTTAGCAAGGATAGTTTCCAGATCGTCATTCATCTTCGCATAATTTTCTGCAGAAAGGAGAGAAATTAAGGAATTGGTTAGCAAATTATGAAGGAAAAGTAATCAAAATAATTACCATCGCAAAGAATTTACCTTCTAATTGCTTCTTATCATTACGAAGATAAGAATTTTCAAGCTTTAATTGATTATTCTCCTCAAGAAGAGAAGAATTATCAATTGCGATGCTCGCAGATTGTGAATTATCTTCGTGACGGGATGTTAATTCTGCGTTATCAATACTTAAATCCTCTACTTTCTGATGGAGATTTGAATTTTCAACCTCTAACTTCTTACAACGATTCAAAGTTTTCTTCTCAGCAATAGAATGACGTCTTTCCCAATCAGAAGCAGCTGCACAACTAACTCTTCCAACCTAAACAAGAAAAAAGGGGTTAGAAATCAACAAAATAAGGAAAATAAACAAGGAATAGAGAAGAAACTTACCATGCTACCTAAAGCATATAATGAAGCAGGAGAGACGAATCTTGAAATGCCTTTGAGGGAGTTATTATCAATTACAGTAGGAACTTTACAAGCCTTCGCAATAAGTTTGCGAGCATTCGCTGTAGGAGAATTTCCTAATCCACGAGAAGAATGAAGGAAAGCCTCAGATATGCTAACCATTGCTGAGGCAAAAGTTTCTGGGATACTGCAATCTTTATTTTCACCTTCATCAACATCATTATCATCATCTCCTTCGTCAGAAAGGGTATCGGAATTAGAACTAAAGTCCTTCTCAGGAAATTTATCATCTTCATCACCAAGATCTTCCTCGATATTCTCATTAGAAGAGATTACATTGGAATGAGACTTGGTTGAGAGTTTCTTCTTTTTCCTCCTCTCGTAAACAACATCTTGAAGTTTCCTTTTCCCTTTGCGAAGAGCATCATCTTGACTACCAGAAGCTTGGGTAACCTTCGCAAAACGAAGAGTTTGTTGTCTTGCAGTAAACCTTTTAGAAGAAGTATAACTCTTATTTTCACTCGCAGCAATCTCAGGAAGAAGTGGAACCTGCAAATTCAAATAAGGATAAGAAACAGAGGCAACAATATATTATTTAGAAAAATACAAGAGTGTTTCTTACCTCATTTGAAATTAAAGGGTAACAAAAAGATAAGGAGATGGAAGTACATACATTTCTATAAACCCAAGGTTGATAATGGCGATTACGAAGGTTCGCAGGAAGTTATACTATCCCAGAAATATAAGAACCCGATAATATTAAAGGGTACTTATACCAATCTTCATCATTAGAACGACGAGGTGTCTTATTATTTCCTGAGGCATAATCAATATCGTGCATGAGAAGATCATCTGCTGCGATATTAGCTTTACAATGAAGACGAACACCCAAACGATTATCTTCTTTCCTCGCAGGAATTAGTGTGTAATTTTTGAAGAAACCCTCAACTGTATAATTCGCAGCAACAATTTCCATATTTTCAAATCCAGGTTTCCTAAGATCAACTGAAAACAGAGATTTCCCAAAAGCGGCACGATTTGCGAATTCAACTAAGAGGCGAATACAATCACCAGTCAATTGGTAAATGGCACAAGAAAAATTGGGGTGGGAAATAATTTCATAGAATAGAGGAAAGTTAACATCATAAAGAGGAAGACCTGCGAGGATTTGACCTCGTGAGATTAAAATTTTCTGATCATCCTAAACATAGTTGGTAAAGAGCTTCACACATAGAGAAGATTTATTATCATAACCTTCAATATCAGAGAGAATAAGGTCCCTATCAGCAAGTACTGCATTAATCTGTTCAATACTTTTCTTCTTTGGTGCCATTGAATATAAGATGGAAAATAGAAAGGAAAAAAGATAAAAGAGATTGCAGAGGCAGAAGTGGTGAAGAAGATGAATAAGATAAGAGAATAAAAAGCAAAAACAAAGGATAATATTTATAAATAGAGAGAGTTTGATGAAGATAGAAACTCATTAATACGAGTAAGCGTGAACGGTTGAAAAGAACGGTTACGAAGAAACGTGTCAAAAAGGTAAGGGAAAAGTAAAAAGACGTGTTGCGAACTTGATGGGTGGTAATAACTACACTAAATTTACGAGAATAGAGATTCTCATAACATTTCTTCTTCGTAGAATTGACATGAGAAGAGGCAAGATGTAGGTACTGAATATCGCAAGATAATAGTTCACGAGTATCGTAATAAATAAAGGATGAAAGAGTTATAAAATGATACGATGATAGAAGTAGTGCGGGGAAATATGAAGTTTTGCGAGGATGAAATAATTTTGCGAAGATGAATTGCGATACTTCGCAATTCATATACAGCTGCATAAGTTTTACTATAAATAGGAGTTCAAATGTAAAATTCAGGAGGTTCTTTTAATGAGTGTAAGAAATTATCTTAGGAAAGAGAATAGAAAAAGTTGTAACTATTCTAGTTCCATTTTGATAATTCTATGTAATCAACTAAGATAATTAATAAGAAAGTTATCATTCACCATCAAGAACTTCTTGAGTTTTTACTAATTCTATTGAGGGTGTAGTTGTAGATTATTCTGCAACTACAGGTGTATCCATGGGTGTATGGCATGGCTAGGGCCAAGGCGAGGGCGCTTGGCTTGGAATGACGTGACTAGCATGGCTAGGTCCAAGGTAAAGTGCGTTTGGCATGGCGCGGCTAGCTTGGCTAGGTTTGGTTTGGCTTGGCATGTGGGGCCAAGGGGTAGCCATGGGCTATGCGCGTGACCAAGCTAGGGTTTTGGGCCAAAGGTCATTAGGGGACTTTGGACGGCCAGGATTTTCTCCTTGGATTGAAGGGAAACTGTTGATTGTTGCACGCCTTCACTTTGGTAGCCGCATGGGGAAGGCCAACATGGTGGCGCGACATGAGGGGCCATGGCGAGACGTGTTTGGTCGCCCGCGGTAGATTTGGCTAGGTGCGTGACCAAGCTAGGGTTTTGAGCCAAAGGTCGTGAGGGGATCTTGGACGGCCAGGATTTGCTCCTTGGATTGAAGGGCAACCGTTGATTTTTGCACGCCTTCACTTTGGTAGCCGCATGGGGAAGGCCAGCATGCTGGCGCGGCATGAGGGGCCATGGCAAGACATGTTTGTCATGTCGCGGTCGGCATGGCTGGCATGATTTTCCATTGGCACAGAGGTGCGGCTAGCATGGTTGGCATGCCTTGGCGCGGTTAGTGTGGCTGACATGATTTTTCATTGGCACAGAGGTGCGGCTAGCATGGTTGGCATGCCTTTTGCGTGGTTAGTATGACTGGCATGATTTTCCATTGGCACAGAGGTGCGGATAGCATGGTTGGCATGCTTTGGCGTGGTTAGTGTGGCTGGCATGATTTTCCATTGGGACAGAGGTGCGGCTAGCATGGTTGGCATGCTTTGGCGTGGTTAGTGTGGTTGGCATGATTTTCCATTGGCACAGAGGTGCAGCTAGCATGGTTGGCATGATTTGGCGCGGTTAGTGTGGCTGGCATGACTTGCCATTGGTACAGAGGTGCGGCTAGCATGGTTGGCATGCTTTGGCGCGGTCGGTGTGGCTGGCATGATTTGCCATTGGCACACGTGGGAATTAGGGTTTATCTCGTCGTAATCCTAATTTGAAAAATATACCCGGATAATTATTTTAGAGACACATTAAAGATTTCAGCAAATGCGCCTAGTAAATGCTTGTTGCTTTAAATGTTGTGACATTACTGTCTGCTAGGGTTTAGTGTTTTACGATTTTAAACCTAAGCTAAAAACCACCATCAACAAGCATGTACGGGTATTTCATGCGTGCCTCACTATTGATAATTGGATATTCATGTTGCTCTGCTGAGAGTAACAATCAGTCATCATGCCGCACCAATAATGAGAACCCTACTGAGAACAACACAGGAAATACAAGGCCATTCATGCATTAATTAATAATGCTAAAAATTCACAGGGTATTTGGGATTGTTGCTACATGCTCTATTCTAGGTGAATTAATAAAGCGAAGAGGTACTCATCACTTATCAAACAGCTTCATCTTCTACAGGATGTTAGCGCATTAAATTTGGCTTTACAATTTTAGCCTTTGAACCAAAACCCACCATCAACATTAAGTCCCATGCCTAGCACATAATGGTTACACTATTGTGGGGTAGGTATTAGATGGTGACATATACAACGTAAGAAGACATGATAAGGAAGATTACCCGGAGGAGTTTTGACCGACCGCTAGTAATTTCCCATGTGAACGTGCCGCGCGAACATGGAACTTTGGTAGGACGGGTTTCTTCCCTTGGGAATTATGAGTTAAGAAACGAATCCTTCTTCTACTAGGATTCTCCAATTATTTGTGTATAAAAGGGATGATAACCCTCATATTTTCTTTATTGCCTCCTTTATTTTGTTATTAGTATGGTTCCTCACATCCGTGGCTTTGCTTCCACTGCTGCCGTTGACGCTGTCACTGGATCTTACTGCCATTGTTGTCATCCGTCCGTCAACGAGGTAGGTGCTTCACAGTTTTTTTTTGTTATTGCATGCAAAACCTATCTTTACGTCGCGACTTGACCTGCGACGAATCGTGGGTTCCACCGTGTGCATGGTCAAACACGAGTCCACTGTTCGCTTACCACGATAAAACGTCAGCCTTGCTATGCTCGTGGGACCCACCGTGTGCCTGCTTTGCTCGAACGTGGACACGGCCCCACTGTGCTCATATTCTCCCACGGCCGAAAATTGATATACCCAAGTCCCCAGGATAGAGTCCGGCCCGTTTATTGGGATAGATGCGTTTTTTCCTTTTGCACGGCAGTTTCCCTCAAATATTCGATAAACATCCACTGATTTTTATCCCGCATCTCTAGCCTTTGCAGATGGCAAGTGAAGACTCCTTCTCTTCCGGAGATCCTGTTAACTTGTGAAATATAAAGAAGATGATGAGTCTTCTTCCATTGCAGAATTGTTTCTTTTCTTGTCACAAGTATTGATCAATGTATATTACACAACTTGATCTGATTGATCATGATTTTCTTTTTTTATGTTAACATAATCATAACATTTTCTCGCAGAATCTCATGGAGGCGGACGGCAAGGACTACTCTGGTATCTCTCCCGAAAGAAGTTTCAAAGTGAATAAATCTGAGACTGATGATGTGTTTGAGGAGGTGATGGCTAAAATTGATGTTCCACTTCGCGAGGCTGATCGTGTTATACGGGGCATGTCGATTTTGTATCTGCGTATTGCTCGAGAACTCACTCGAGATCTTCTGTCTTCAATCGACATAGAGGAAAAATAGAGGCTTGAGGAAGCGTCGCAACCACCGGTGAGCGCAAGAGCTGAGAGGTTTGCAGCACGGCTGAAAATACGAAGGGTTGAACATGAATGGCCTCCAAAGGCAGATATGCGTGATTATTCAATCCATGATGGTGTGATAATCCCCGATTCTGACACGGACGAACCCGAGTACCCAAAATGTTTTCAACACAATCTCTGCAGTGGCCCTTGGAGAAGGTATGGAAGCTGTCCCTACTGAAGATGTTTTCAAAGCGGAGAATGTTGCTACACAAATACCTGAAGTGGAAGCTGGGGCAGACCCACAGGAAGAATCAACCCACGATGATGATGTTGAAGAAGACTTCGGCGGCGGGGAAGACACATTCTCTTTTCTTCTTTTTAGAATATTTTCTCGTGATTTGTGAACATTTTCTCCTCATACTCAGTGGCGGCTGAGTTCAAGGTCTTCTTATTTTCTGCATGTTCGTTTGAACAAGGGTTTTTATTTATGTTATTTTCAAGACAAATATTTCATTAAGACTGCATCCGAATCTTCTCAGGCGCAGTGGTGTGACTTTATATGGTTGCATGTGATTCTTGTGATAAAAGAAGTAATGCCATAATAAAACACCACGAACCTGTCTGCGCTCTCCTGGCGTAAGTCTGATTCTGTAGGAGTAGACTCCTAAAGGCGCCTTCCCCCTCTTTTTTTTTTTTTTTTTTGCATTCATTATATTCCTCCAATGTTTCCCGGAAGGTGTGAAATGTAGGGTTCTCTGGTTTAATCTGATGGGTAATGATGATGACTCACGCTTGACTCATAATTTTTGTGTCATGCCCAGGGGTAAAAAAAATTCTAAAAGAAAATAATACTTTGATTAATTGAGAAATTGGAACCCTAATAATTATGAATGCAAGTAGTGCAATCATTTTGGAGGAATTACAAAAATTGCATGGAAAGGGAAATTGTTGGAGGAATGTTCGAGGAACCATCACGGAGAACACTGGAGAAAAGGGGTAGCACAGCGTTTCTAGGTATTGTCGGGCTTAAGACATCGTGAGTGGATCGTCACGCCCTCAATATTGTCAGCGTTGATGATCTTGCAATAGCCACCTAGGATGACATCTGCCATCAGGTATGGTTCATCTTCCTTTGTTGTTGGTGAATCAGGTTGAGCCGTCATCTTCACTGCTACGTTTCCAACTTGGAATGTGGTCACCTTCACTACCATATCTCCAATTCAAAACGGGTTTGGTTTTGGTACAACTCCTTGATTCTGTGACACATTGTCTCTGACTGCTTCCAAGCTCTTGGAAAAAATCTTGAAAGGACCGGCACCCCACTCACATCTCTTAGTGGCGGTTAGGTTGTTGATTGAAACAAGACCCGGAGTCTTACCAGGAAGAGGTTTTGCTGTTTGTAAAAAAGGTTGTTCAATGAGACTTACTTGGGCTCGGAACCTTTTAAGGCATGAGTTTTGGCTTTCTCCAGTAAGTTGTGTCACATTTAAAAGGTGTTGATATGGCAACAAATAACCTTCGGGATTTGATGGTTCATTGGAGATTCTTTCAGGTACTGAAATCGGCAAAGGACACACTCCCAGTGCTGCCTTGTTGTAGTGTATCCACGGTCTCCCCATGACCATGTCGTAATTCAGATACTCTTTTACTATGTAAAATTTAGCCTGTGTTAGAGAATCATTGATTTTAATTTCAAGGTCAATGCATCCATAGGCGTCTCATAATTCTCCTTTTGGGCTCCTGATCATGGTTGGGCCGCGAATAGCTTCCTGTTTCGAAATATTTGCGGCTCTCAGAGTCTTGACGGTAATGATGTTGAATTCAGAGGCTGCAACGATCAATGTGTTGTCAAACTCGACATCCTTCAGACGAGTGATGGTCAAGAGTCCCTAGTTCCCCTTGCTGGTTACATCTTCCGACTGAGTTTTCGTTGTTTCCCTTTCTGGATATAAGCGCCTACCTGACACAATGCGGTTGAGGGATGCAAATATGTCTTGACACTGTGCCTTGGAGAAATACAAGATTTCACACAAATATTCTATCATAGACTGTACAGTATTGTGAACAGAATCCCCGGAGATCATGCAGCTCCTAATAGAAAGAAGATCCCTGTGAACATCCTCATTTACTAACTGGAGATCTCCTGCCTCCACCTTTTCTCTGAAAATGTGTTTCAATTTGTTGCAATCCTTGATCGGGTGATGGACGAACCTATGGTAACGGAAATATTTGGGATTTGCCATCTCTTCATCGGTCGGCGAACGTCTGATAGGAGGTAGCTTGATCGCGTCATCTTGAATCCACACTTCCAAGAGTTCTATGACTTCATTCATGGGAAAGGGGAAGTTCGGAACTGTGTATCCAGATTCTTGCACATGAACCTCGCCCACTCCCTTTCGAGATACAGTTGTTGTTTGCGCTGGTGTTGCACGCTTGAGTGGTTATTCTGTTGTTGATGCTTTCATATTTCCTCCTTCGCCCACCATACTCACATAAGGACCAGTGTTATATTGCTTGTTGATGGGATGCATGTTTCCTCGGCTTTCATGCGCATCTTCGTTTCATACGATCTTGGTTCTCTCCAACAACGCTGGGGCTGTCATGGCTGATCGCTTAGCGTCTTCATGGAGCTCGGAAAATATTTAAAAGCCCAGATTCTCTAACAAAGCACGGTATATAATAATCATTTTGTTAATACATAACTCCACCAACTGGCGTTCGGTGACATTCGGATCATGACAATCCAACGCTTGAATCCTAAACCTCTTAACGAAGTCGTTCGGATGTTCGTTGTTTCGTTGAAATATTTTTCCCAAGTCTGAAAAGGTGATCTGCTCAGACACGAAGAAATACTTCCTGTAGAAGGCACTGACCATCTAACTCCAATTGGATACGCTGTTAGGTGCGATGTTTTTGTACCAAGTGTATGCTCTTCCGGTAAGCGACTTCGAGAACTATTTCATGCGGAGAACATGAATGTATTCGTTTTCCCATAAAGATTCCAAAAATCGAGAGATATGTTCACGAGCGTTACCAGTACCATCATAAAGGGAGAATTTAGGAGAGGTGTAGTCTTTTGGAAGGGGAATTCGTTGCACATCTTGAGGGTACAGAGGTTGATGCTGGTGCATGTCCGCTGGATTTCCTTTTCCCCGGTTTTAGAGGAGTCATTCCAGGTCCTCACGCGTAATGAAGTTAGATGGCTGGTCTCTTTCTCTTGGGCGTTCAGGAGTGTCACGAACTTCTCCATCCATGTAGGCCTGCACCGTTGAAGTGCATGTTCCGGGTGCACTGAACACGTTCCTTGTCATCTCCAGGGGCTGTCGTGACCCTTGCAGCAATCTTTCGGATAAAATTTTGAGAAAAGTAAGTACCTCTGTTAAAGCACTTCTCGGTCGAACTCGCATGCGTTGCTATCTCGAGCATGTTTGTCAATGTTAGTGATCAAAACTATAAAGTCTTGATTTCTAGTCTACTATAGCTAAGGTCTCGGAATAGGATAGAAAGTATATTTGACCTCAAGAACTCCATGTCAATCATTATACAAGATGAAGGACTACTCAAGGAACCAGTGGATCTTTATCGACTAAAAGGTATGTGGAGACTTGAACTTATCTATCACTCAATAGTATATCTACTCTATCTCCTATGTTGAGACAAAATTTGTATTACTATTGTTTGTAGGTGAAAATGGTTTCTGCTGATTTCGTTAATTGCGGGTGTGCAGGTGAGAAACAATTTAAACCCTAAATAATGTACTGCAAGGGAGTAGTTTAGATTCGAGAGATCAATCTGTACAAGTCCTGCCTAAACCAAGAAATGGTCGTTCCAGACTTGATTCGGTCAAAAGTGGAGGAGAATGGGTTGGTTTTGGGGAGGGAAGCAAGGAAAGTGGTGAGACCAGAATAGTTGATTCTGGAAGAGTAGTTGGGTTACTACGACTTGTTATCAGAAAAGTGAGAGAGCTAACAATGTGAGCTAGCAAGTAAGTATTTCTGAGTGTTGTATCTCCCGTATGAACTTGTTGTTCAATGGAAATATGTAAGACCTATTTATACAAGTCGGAGTAAAAACGTACCCTGGTCTCATTAAGGAGTGCGGAAGTAAATTGGAGGAGGTGGTAATCGTATGCATGGAATTGATGTTCCATAAAGTTGTTAACGCATGAAACTAGTTTTCATGAAACTGCTAACGTTATGGAATTGATGTCCCATAAAATTGTTAACGCATGTGCTTTATGTCCCATGAACGTTTCACACATAACTTCTCGTATTTACTAATCACCTCACCCTTATGACACTTCCTTATGACGGGCGTAGTGTACGTCGCACGCTATAAACCGCCAAACCAATACCCAAAGAGGATCCCGTAGTTTGTGTTGATGTCTCAAATGTTTTTGGAAAACATGTAGCATGTTGTTGTGGCGTGGCAAGTCAAGCTCGGGAAACTTTCTAGCCCGGTGACCTTCGACTGTCAAGATTTTACATCTTGAGAGGAGGGGCAACCGTTGATCGTTGCACGCCTTCCTTTTGGTAGCTGCGTAGTGAGGACCAACGTGGTGGCGCGGCTAGGTTGGCATGGCAAGGTTTGGCGTGGCCAAACTTAGGTTTCCGGGCCAAAGGTTACCATGTGTCGTCTGGTAACCTTGGATGTCTAGGATTTGCTCCTGGGATTGAAGGGAAACCGTTGATTGTTGTACGCCTTCGTTTTGGTGGCCGCGTAGGGAAGGCCAACAAGGTGGTGCGGCTAGGGTGTGGTTAGGCTTGGCATGTGGGGCCAAGGGTTTGCCATGGGCGTATGGCGTGGCTAGGGCCAAGGCAAAGGCGTTTGGCTTGGCATGGTGTGACCAGCATAGCTGGGGCCATTGCATAGTGCGTTTGGCATGGCGCGGCTAGCTTGGGCTAGGTGCGGTTTTAGCTTAGCATGTGGGGCCAAGGGTTTTCCATAGACGCATGGCGTGACTAGCTTGGGCTAGGTGTGGTTTTGTCTTGGCATGTGGAGCCAAGGGTTTTCCATGGGCGTATGGCGTGGCTAGGGCCAAGGCAAGGGCATTTGGCTTGGCATGGTATGACTAGCATAGATAGGGCCAAGGCAGAGTGTGTTTGGCATGGCGCGGCTAGCTTGGGCTAGGTGCGGTTTTAGCTTGGCATGTGGGTCCAAAGGGTTTCCATAGGCGCATGGCGTGACTATCTTGGCCTAGGTGCGTGACCAAGCTAGGTTTTTTAGGCAAAGGTCGTTTAGTAACCTTAGACGGCCAGGATTTTCTCCTGGAATTGAAAGGCAACCGTTGATTTTTCCACGCCTTCGCTTTGATAGCCGTGTAGTAAAGGCCAGTATGATGGCGCGGCATGGAGCCATGGCGAGGTGCGTTTGGCATGGAGCGGTAGGTGTGGCTGGCATGTTTTGTCATTGCCACGGAGGTGCGGCTAGCATAGTTGGCATGCTTTGGCGCGGTCGGTGTTGCTGGCATGATTTTCCATTGGCACAGAGGTGCGGCTAGCATGGTTGGCATGCTTGGCGTGGTCGGTGTGGCTGGCATGATTTTCCATTGGCACAGAGGTGCGGATAGCATGGTTGGCATTCTTTGGCGCCGTCGGTGTGGCTGGCATGATTTTCCATTGGCACAGAGGTGCGGCTATCATGGTTGGCATGATTTGGCGCGGTCGATGTGGCTCGCATGATTTGCAATTGGAACAGAGGTGTGAATAGCATGGTTGGCATGCTTTGGCGCGGTCGGTGTGGCTGGCATGATTTTCCATTGGCACAGAGGTGCATCTAGCATGGTTGGCATGCTTTGGCGCGGTCGGTGTGGCTGGCATGATTTTCCATTAGCACAGAGGTGCGGCTAGCATGGTTGGCATGCTTTGGCGCGATCGGTGTGGCTGGCATGATTTGCCATTGGCACACGTGGGAATTAGGGTTTGGCTTGTCGTAACCCTAATTTGAAAAAGATACCCCGGTAATTATTTAGAGACATATTAAAGGTTTCAGTAAATGTGCCTAGTAAATGCTTGTTACTTTAAATGTTGTGATATCACTGTCTGCTAGGGTTTAGTATTTTACGATTTTAACCCTAAGTTAAAAACCACCATCAACAACTATATAGACTAAGATTATACACATGTGATATTTCGAGTTGAGTATATATTGCTTATCTATTTCTCTAAATGTGTGTTGGTAAAGCTTTCGCTTTAGTCAAGTTCATCTTTACCTAGTGACGAAAGTCATGTTATGTTTCAATCATTTGGAAATCGCTCTGACCAAAAATAGTTTGTGAATAGCAACTATATAACGCCCTCTAAGAATGTTTCAATGATTGAAATAAGATTTTAAAAAATATAACCATTGTTGTGGTAACACGTATATGTATAAGTCCTTATTTCTTGAACCGAAGTTTGCGAACTTTGTTGATCAAGTAAAACCGGATTAGTGAGTGATCTCAGTCCGCGAACTCAGCATACAAGTTCAGTCCGCGAACCCAGTCCACAAACTGGCGTAGTTCTCGAACCCAAGAATTTCTGCGGGAGTTTGTGAACTCCGTTCGGGAACTTAAGTCCGCGAACTGGAGTAGGTTATGTCTAAAAACGATGTTTGTGAACTTTTCTTAATAAACTAAGGAATGTTATTGCAAACCGTGGCTTTATAGTTCATGAATCGATTTGAGTGAATCACATCGTTTTAGCTTCAATTGTATCTTGTGTAGTACATAAAGATCTAAGCAATTTAACAACTCTCTAACTAGTTCATTTGAGTCATTTGGACTAGTTATGGTGAAGAAGAATATGGTTGATATGAAAGTTATCATATGGCTAACCATTTGGTTAACTATTGTTAAACCAACCAATGTACAAGTTTGGGTACGGTTTTTACAAGCCTACAAATGTGCATTTCATGCGTGTGTAACAAGCTATGTTTTCGATCTAACGGTTGATAAATATTATCTTGAATCTAATCAGGTTTTCATCTAACGGTGAATATTGAATGCTTTGTTAGTAACCTAACATTGGTTGCAAACCCTGATTTGAGAGACTATATAAGGGAGAACTCTAACAACTGGGAAACCTGATCCCCACACATTCTGTGTGATACTAGTTTGCTAAGCTAGAGTTGTTTCTCGTTTAACCTTTGGTTTTCTTCTTCTAAACCAGGTTAACGACTTAAAGACTTCATTGGGATTGTGAAGCCAAATCGATACTACTTTTTTTGTAGTTGTGTGATCTGATCTTGTTGTTTCTATCATACGAGTACAATTATAATAATTTCCTTGAGATTTCTATCTCCGATAGGCAAGATATAAAATTAGTCACAAATACTTTGTCTCATCGTTTGTGATTCCGCAATAATCTTCTTCGATGCGTCGATTAAGTTTATTGTGAGGTGATTGATAAAGCTGAGCTGTTCTTCGGGAATATAAGTTTGGTTTTATCAATTGGTTCATGTTCACCTTGATTTATCAAAAGATGGAACAAAACTCATAGGTTTATTCGTGGGAGACGAATTTATCTATCCTTGTAGACTTTACTGTGTGATACAGATTTATTTATTAAAGTCTTCGACTTTCGGTCATAGCAACTCTTGGTTGTGGGTGAGATCATCTAAAGGAATCAAGTTCCCATTATCCTGGTGGGATTAGAGGCGTAGGAGCATAACTGTACCTTAGATCCGTGTGAGATTGATTGGGGTTCAACTACAGTCCAGACCTAAGTTAGCTTGGAGTAGGCTACTATCTGTAGCAATTTAATACATTGTATGTTTAATCTGGACTAGGTCCCGGGGTTTTTATGCATTTGCGATTTCCTCGTTAACAAAATTCTGGTGTTTGTGTTATTTCTTTTCCGTATTATATTTTGTTATATAATTAAAATAATACAAGTTTTGTGTTGTTCAATCAATTAGAATATCCGACCTCTTTGGTTGTTGATTTAAATTTATTGACACTTGGATATTGGTTTTTGGTACCATCCAAGTTATCTCTCTTTGATAAAGAGACTCGCAGATTCTGTTTGCTTAAGTATAGATCAAATTGAGAGATTGAGATAATAAACTCCTTGAGATATTTTTTATTGATTGAGTCTGACTGTCTAGTTTATTCTCTAGAAAGTAACTCGGAGTTGTCCATACATATTGCTAATCGAAATATTGGGTGTGGTTTTTAGACCCCCACTTTTTCAACCTCCTTCTGAGTTGCAAGGACTTCCTGCGTTTCCATCAAATCTATAATGGTAATATGGGGTTGTCCTCCTCTTTTTCCTCTATCCCCTCGTCCTGACGGAGGAGTAGAAATTTCCTTGGTGACGACTGGAGGCGTTACACTTGAAGAAATGCCAGGATTTGCGGTTGCTCTGTCTCTGGTGATGGGAGGTGTCACGCCTACTGGAATATCTCCTGCTCCGCTGGTTTTGGTGGTATAGGAGACGACTCCACGAGATGTATTGATCACATTCTGTATGGCATCTCCATTGATAAGGATATCGCTAGTTCCGTCGGAATTGATTGCTGATCCTCGTTTACAAAGGGGGAGATTGTTAGAGCACTTGCGGTTTTTCTGCATTTGCGGTTTCCTCGTTAACAAAGGGGGAGATTGTTAGAGAACTGCTCTGTCGAACTCGCATGCGTTGATATCTCAAGCATGTTTGTCAATGTTAGTGATCAAAACTATAAAGTCTTGATTTCTAGTCTATTATATCTAAGGTCGCGGACTATGATAGAAAGTGTAGTTGAGCTTAAGAACTCCATGGCGATCATCATATAAGACGAAGGACTACTCAAGGAACTGGTGGATCTTCATCGACTAAAAGGTATGTGGAGACTTGAACTTATCTATCACTCAAAATTCTATCTACTCTATCTCCTATCTCGAGACAAAAGTCGTATTACTATATATGCTAAGTTTTTTTTTACTCGGTCAAAAATATATTAATAAAGCGAAAACTGTACAGTGACTAGGTATTACTAGTGCATATCCGTGAGGCCATCACTTGAAGAAAACATAATTGAAATGGAAATAAACCTCTCCAGGCCATTCAACAGATTGAATGAAGCCCGGCCTACCCTCAAAAAATTCGAAAATATCTTCGGCCAGCAAACAAGCTTGTTTTGCCAAAGCATCAGCTGGAAAATAACTTCCCTATAGATATGAACATAGCGTATATTATCATAAAATAATCTAGCCATTCTCCACTTCTGTCGAAGCTTCCATGGCAGCTCATCTTCCTGAAAAGCTTGGATGCAACTCATTGAGTCAGAGAGAACACACAAATTTTTAACATTCCATCTTCTAGCCAACATCGCACCATAAATAATGGCACAAACTTCCGCATAAAAATTAGTATGCCATCCCAAGCCAACTCTAAGAACACCAAGAACTTCCGAGTTTGAATCACGAACCATAATGCCACAACCAGCTTGGCCAGGATTTCCAAGAGACGTACAATCACAGCAAATCATAATCTCGCCTGGATTAGGAGGAGACCAACTTACCTCAATAGGGATTGAAACTTTACAAGACCTGTGCTTCACCTTAAAATAGTTCAAAATCCTCCAAGTTATTGTTCATGTGGCCCTTCATACGAATAGAATTATCTTGAATTAACTAATAAACTCTCCCCTTGAAGGATAACCATTGCACCTTAGCATCTTCAAAATAAACCTTATTGCACAGCTTCCATAATTCCGTAGCAATTGCAAGATTAACAACAAGCCACATATCCTTTATCATCCTGCTACGCCCCTTGGAGGCCTTATAAGAGGCCACAAGGTCTTCTGCTGGCCTTAAGTTAAAAATACTAGCCGCCCAATCCCAAATACGCTTAGCAAACATGCAATGCCAAGTGATATGGCTCATAGACTCGCAATCCTTTCTACACAGGCGACACATAGTAGGCATAAACCTACCAGTTTTCTTAATGACATTATCATCTGTAGCACAACATTGATTTGCCCAAATCTTCCAATATTGCACACTCAAAGTTGGATGCACAATATTTCTAGAGAACAAAGAAGCACACAGCACAATCTCCGCAGGCAACTTAAGAGCAGCCCTTGCAGATTTTACCGAGAACACTCCCTTTTTATCCAAGTCCCAAATCTTGTAATCTTCCCCACCAGCAATAATAGGTAAATTATCAATATCTATATTACAACGTAACATAAAATCATTAGTTACCTGAGGAATTGCCCAAGCTCCATCAACAATAATATCACTCACCTTCATCTTGAAATCATTAGGACCTTTGGAAAAAATACCAAGCCTCCTTGCAATCGAAAAATCACCACACCAATTATCAAAGAATAAGGAAGTATTAGCGCCATTACCAATAATTGAGCGAGTGTGATTTTGAACAAAATTGTAAACCAATCTGACTCCTGGAAAAACCGAAGAACCCATCTTATAATCAATTAAGTTTCCATTTAATTTGAAATATTTTGCCTTTAAAAATCTTGCCCAGATCTTATTGGAATCCCTTATAGAAATCCACAACTTCATAAGCATGGCCTTATTAACATCGAGTAACTTCTTCAAACCCAAACCTCCTTCTCGCCTTGAACAACACAGGTCATCATAACGAACCGTAAAATACTTATGTTTCTCAGCATCACTCGACCAAAGAAAATTCCTAATGGCCCTCTCAACCTGTTTAATAATAGTACATGGCCACTTGTACACATCCATGGAATGGATAACATAGCTAGAAATCATGGATTTAATTAAAAAAAAGTCTAGCTTGAAAAGATAAAAGCTTACCCTTCCACCCAGCCAAATTTTCCATAATTTTTTCTACCACCTGACAAACGTGAATGTGGCGCACTATACCCGGATTCAACTGGATACCCAAATATCTATCAGGGAATAAAGCTCTTTCCATGCCCAAATAGTTAGCAATAGCAATCGCACGAGAGTCTCTATCACCCCCATAATAAAATTTGATTTTGGCATAACTTACGCATTGACCAGAAGCACACCAGTACATGTCAAGCATGATTTTCAAGTTACTTAAGCTTTGCAAATTACCCTTGCATAAAATAAGAATATCATCCGCAAAGAGTAAGTGCGTTGGAGCAACACCCTCTTTGGTAACCATAACATGCATACTTTTATCAGCAAACAATTTAGCAATATTGCGGCTAAGAATATCTTCTATAAGAACAAAAATCAAAGGTGAAAGGGGATCACCTTGCCTCAAACCTCTAGAGATGCTAAAGAAACCTTCAGGACTGCCATTAATCATGACAGAAATTCGAGCAGAACCAAGAATTCTAAGAATCCAACTGCACTAGTCCTCCGAAAATCCATATTGA
Source organism: Papaver bracteatum (assembly GCA_023529315.1). Classification (NCBI taxonomy): domain Eukaryota; kingdom Viridiplantae; phylum Streptophyta; class Magnoliopsida; order Ranunculales; family Papaveraceae; genus Papaver; species Papaver bracteatum. The sequence goes on along the minus strand of JAJJWX010002107.1, from coordinate 2,022,586 downwards.
CGAAAAACCTCAGCAATAAAATCCCAACTAACGGTATCAAAAGCTTGAGTAATGTCCAATTTGAGGCCAACATTCCCATGCTTCTGGCTAATGCTTAGCTCATTAATCATCTCAGACGCCAAAGCTATATTTTCATGAATATTCCATCCCTTCATAAATGCCACTTGCTCTTCAGAAATCAACTTGTTTAGCACAATACCTAGCCCGGTAGCCATAATCTTTGTAATGATCTTGAAATTTTTTTTGCTCAAACCAATTGGCTTATAGTCTTTGATAGCATCGGATTTATTATTTTTCGGGATTAGAACAATAAAACTAGAGTTCACGCCATTAGGAATTTTATGCATCGCCCAATAATTAGTAATGGCCTTAAAAAGATCTTCAGAAATAATGCTCCAACAGTGTCTATAAAAAGAACCTGTAAAGCCGTCAGGTCCAGGTGCAGAATCCGCGCCTAAAGAAAAAACAGCTTCCTTCACTTCATCCAAAGAGGGAACATCATCCATAAAATCACTCTCCGCAGCTGTGATGCGATCATGATCAATGTCAAATAGCTTTGGATCAATGTTCACCTCGCCTCCAGTGAATTTGTCCTTGTAGTGATTGACAATATAGTCAGAAATCTCATCCTGCATAGACAAAGTAGAGTTAGAAGAAATTTTGAGCTCAGAAATCGTGTTTTGACTCCTCCTCATGCGTATGCTATTGTGGAAAAAATGAGTATTTTGGTCTCCATCCTCCAACCAAGTAACTCTCGATTTCATCTTAAGCATCACTGCTAAATCATTTCTAATATCATCAACATCCTTCTTAGCATCAGCGACTTTGATAAACTGGACTTTGTTTCTATGATCATAGTCCAAAAGATCAGTTTCCTCCTCCAACTTAAGCTCGGCTTTCCTCAAATGGAATTGAACATCACCAAAAACTATTTTATTCCATATTTTCAAAGCATCTTTCAATCTCTTCAATTTTGACATAAACACAAAAGGTGGCGCTCCCATAATATTCACACCCCAAATGTCCTCCACCAGATTCAAAAAAGAAAGATGAGACAGCCACATCTTTTGAATTCAAAAAGGAGCTCTCCTCGGCCTTGGATTCTCAAAAGCGAAACCAAAAAGAGGATAATGGTCTGAGCAAATCCTTGGCAAGGTCTTGCAGCTCCAAATCGGGTATTTATCATACCAAGCTTCATTAACAACTACTCTATCATGTTTAGAAACAATTCTATGAATCCCACTCCGATTATTACACCAAGTATATTTTTTCCCAAGAGCATCCGCTTCAACCAAACCATTATCAGAGATCTAACACCTAAATTCATTCATATAAAGATCTTTTATTGGCCTACCACCTTTCTTCTCATCCAAACACAAAACACAATTAAAATCCCCCAACACCAACCAAGGAATAGATATAAAACCCAACCCTTGACGCCAAAGGCTCTTCCTTGTCACTGGCTTGTACGAGGCATGAACTGCCGTGATCAAATCCCCAGCAAAATTCAAGGTGATAGCTTTTTTCGAAGAAGATAACATATTCAGCCTTGCTAAAGAATTCCTTCATAAGACACAAATATTCCCTTTTTCTTCATTCACCTCATTAGTAACCACATTTTCAGAAAAATCAAACAGCTTCAAACTCCTAACAAAATGAGTAGTGCATTTAACCAACGGTTCCGCAATACAAATAATATCAGGATTGTGCAAATTATATAACTCAGTCAACTTGGCCTTTGCACCATCCTTAGCCAAGCCATGTGCATTCCAGTAGAAGACACGTATTAATCAACTCCTTTTCTTGAAGGGCTTGCCGAACCCTGACGAGACCTACTTCGTCCTCTAGTTCTAATCTCTGGTTTAGTAGGATTAGAAACCTTTTCTTTATTTAACTTTGGCTTAGCCGCGGCCTCCAACTTCTTTTTTTGAGCTAATTCTTTTTTTTCCCGCTCCTCTTGATCTTTAATTACACCCTATTCTAAAGTTTTAGTCTCATCTTCGACTGGGTTTGAAGTAGCCACGGAAAAAATCTCCTCAGCTTCCTCAGATTCCTCTTCTAAATCATCTGTCACAGTATCAAACATGTTAGATATAGCCACCACATCAACAGGCTTGTCTGGTGAAGATCTTCTTGTTGTTCTAGTGGCTGAACTAAAACCATCATCAACAATTTGTTCCAAAACAGTATTTGTTGGCAAAGAACCAGTAGCCGCTTTCTCAACTCTCCCGATATGAGAAGCTTCAACTTTACTATTTTTACATTTCTCCAAAGCCAAAGTTCTCAAATGATCAACCCTTGCTTTGGCAGCCTCCTCCTCTATTTTAGCCAAATTAGCAGATTTATCAAGCTCCGTTGCCCTCTTTTTTAACTCTTCATGAGCCCGTATCGCCTCAAGTTCTTCATTATCCTCCATATCGCTACCAGCATTATTTGATGGAGTGGAATTAGCCACAGCTGCACCATCAGATTGACTTGGCGGAACTTCAACTTGCAAATTAATTGGAATATCATTCATGACCAGATTAGGCGCACTACTGGAGTGATATAATTGTGAGTATTTAGTTGTACTAGTCGATGGAGTAGCTAAATACTTATGATGACCAGCAAAAACTTCAGTCAATGGAACCTTCAGCGTTACTATATAGACTAAGATTATACACATATGGTATTTCGAGCTGAGTATATCTCGCTTATCTATTTCTCGAAATATATGTTGGAAAAGCTTTTGCTTTATCCAAGTTCATCTTTACCTAGTGACGAAAGTCATGTTAAGTTTCAATCACTTTGAAAATCACTCTGACGAAAAATAGTTTGTGAATAACAACTATATAACTCCCTCTGAGAATGTTTCAATGATTGAAATGAGAGTTTAGACAATATAACCATTGGAGGATATAAGGATTGTTGTGGAAACATATATATGTTTAAGTCCTTATTGCTTGAACCAAAGTTTGCGAACTTTGTATATCAAGTGAAACCGGAGAAGTACGTGAGCTTCAAGTCCTCGAACTGACGATGTTCTCAAACCCGAGAATTTCTACTAGAGTTTGTGAACTCCATCCGGGAACCTAAGTTCGCGAACACAGTCCACGAACTTGAGCAGGTTTTGTCTAAAAACGATGTTTGTGAACTTATCTTAATAAACTAAGGAATGCAATTACAAACCATGGATTTATAGTTCATGAATCGATTCGGGTAAATCACATCGTTTTTGCTTCGATTGTGTCTTGTGTAGTACATAAATATCTAAGCAATTCAACAACTATATAACTAGTTCATTTGAGTCATTTGGACTAGTTATGGTGAATAAGAATATGGTTGATATGAAAGTTATCATATGGCTAACCATTTGGTTAACTATTGTTGAACCAACTAATGTACAAGTTTGGATACAGTTTTCACAAACCTAGAAACGTGTATTTCATGTGTGTGTAACAAGCTATGTTTTCGATCTAACGGTTGATAAATATTATCTTGAAGCTAATCAGGTTTTCATATAATGTTGAATATTGAATGCTTTGTTAGTAAGCTAACATTGATTGAAAACCCTGATTTGAGAGACTACATAAGGGAGAACTCTAGCAACTGGGAAACCTAATCCCCACACATTATGTGTGATACTAGTTGTGCTAAGCTAGAGTCGATTGTCATTTAACCTTTGGTTTTCTTCTTCTAAAACTAGGTTAACGACTTAAAGACTTCATTGGGATTGTGAAGCCAGACCGATACTACTTTTCTTGTAGTTGTGTGATCTAATCTTGTTGTTTATATCGTACAAGCACAATTGTAATAAGGGGGATTTTGGTAAAATACACCCTATGCGATTAGTATTTCCTAAACTACACCCGTTTTTTTCCAAATTGATAAAATACACCCATTTTCAATTTTCCATCCAGTTTTTTCAGTAAAAGGGTTAACTGTCGTTAAGTTTTCAGCTGCCATTGAATCGAGCCGAGTTGGATGAGTCGACTAGGATTTCTAATGTCTGAATTACCCCGAATGTTTCGATTGGTAAAAGCAGTTCTTCCCAAATTGAAAGTTCTTCCCCAAATTGCACAATTGAAACATCTAAATAATCATTCAAGCTTCAACAAATACACAAAAAAATAATCATAAATGAATCAAAATGAACCCATAGTTAAAAATTAACAAAATTTCAAACTAACAATTACAAATCATTCAATGAACAATTATGGAACCTAGACTAAATTTCTCAAATTAACTTGGACGGAGGGAGTTCTTACTATAAGGTTTTAACCTCCCTTTAAGGTTCGTTTGGTATATACCAATTAGTTTCTCAAATTAGCCCAATTAGATCAAAACATACCTTTATTTTCATCATATTTTCCTCTGTATATTAATCTTCCCCTCTCTCTCTAACCAAACAGTGAAGTAGAAGAATAAAGAAAGGAAGAAACCAAAATTCCAAATCCAAAGAAATCGTAGTCCGAATCAAAATTAAATTTAAACCCAGAATTAAATTAAAAATTAAAGATTAACCTTTGATTCAGATTAAGTTTTCAGTACTTATGCAGAGAGATCTAGAACGACCGATTGTTCATCAGTTTTCTTAATAAGTTTAAATCTTGTGTTTTTCGTCTCAATTCAAAAGAGAAGAAGTTTCTTTCCTTGGAAACTTTACCTTTTTCTTCCTGAGTACTTGTCGTTGATCTGGGAAGAGAACATGGTTAATAACCCTCAAAAGAGAAGAAGGTTCTTTCCTTTGAAACTTTACCTTTTTCTTCCTGAGTACTTGTCGTTGAATCTGGGAAGAGAACATGGTTAATAACCGAGAAGAATGAACCCTAGTTTCTTCACGGTCCATTTTATTTTCCAGCTAAGGGTAAATTAGTAGTTTCAAATTTATAATAGATCTCCACTGTTGATTCAAATTCATTGATTGACGGTCAGATCAGGTGATGGTGGGCCTTAACGGGTTATTGAATGGTTGGTGTATTTTAGCAATTTAGAAAAACTGGGTGTACTTTAGGAAATACTAATCCCATATGGTGTATTTTATCAAAATTCCCTTGTAATAATTGGCTTGAGATTTCTATCTATGATAGGCAAGATATAAAAGTAGTCACAAACACTTCATCTCATCGTTTGTGATTCCTTAATAATCTTCTTCGCTGCGTCGATTAAGTTTATTGTGAGGTGATTGATAAAGATGAGGTGTTCTTTGGGAATATAAGTCTGGATTTATCAATTGGTTCCTGTTCAACTTGATTTATCAAAATACGGAACAAAACTCATACGTTTATTCATGGGAGACGAATTTATCTATCCTTGTAGAATTTTCTGTGTGATACAGATTTGTTTATTAAAGTGTTCGACTTTGGGTCGTAGGAACTCTTGGTTGTGGGTAAGATCATCTAAGGGAATCAAGTGCACAGTATCCTACTGGGATCAGATGCGTAGGAGCATAATTGTACCTTGGATCAGTGTGAGATTGATCGGCGTTCAACTACATTCCAGACCGAAGTTAGCTTGGAGTAGGCTAGTGTCTGTAGCGACTTAATACATTGTATGTTTAATCTGGACTAGGTCCCGAGTTTTTTCTGCATTTGCGGTTTCCTCGTTAACAAAATTCTGGTGTCTGTGTTATTTATTTTCCCAAAATATAACAAAATATAATGCGGAAAAGAAATAACATAGACACCAGAATTTTGTTAACGAGGAAACCGCAAATGCAGAAAAACCCCGGGACCTAGTCCAGATTAAACACATAATGTATTATGCCGCTACAGACACTAGCCTACTCCAAGCTAACTTCGGCCTGGACTATAGTTGAACCCCAATCAATCTCACACTGATCCAAGGTACATTTATGCTCCTACGCCTCTGATCCCAGCAGGATACTGTACACTTGATTCCCTTAGCTGATCTCACCCACAACCAAGAGTTCCTACGACCCAAAGTCGAACACTTTAATAAAAAAATCTGTATCACACAGAAAAGTCTACAAGGATAGATAAATTCGTCTCCCACGAATAAACGTATGAGTTTTGTTCCGTATTTTGATAAATCAAGTTGAACAGGAACCAATTGATAAATCCAGACTTATATTCCCAAAGAACACCTCATCTTTATCAATCACCTCACAATAAACTTAATCGACGCAGCGAAGAAGATTATTAAGGAATCACAAACGATGAGATGAATTGTTTGTGACTACTTTTATATCTTGCCTATCATAGATAGAAATCTCAAGACAATTATTACAAGGGAATTTTGATAAAATACACCCTATGGGATTAGTATTTCCTAAAGTACACCCATTTTTTTCTAAATTGCTAAAATACACCCACCATTCAATAACCCGTTAAGGCCCACCATCACCTGATCTGACCGTCAATCAATGAATTTGAATCAACAGTGGAGATCTATTATAAATTTGAAACTACTAATTTACCCTTAGCTGGAAAATAAAATGGATCGTGAAGAAACTAGGGTTCATTCTTCTCGGTTATTAACCATGTTCTCTTCCCAGATTCAACGACAAGTACTCAGGAAGAAAAAGGTAAAGTTTCAAAGGCAAGAACCTTCTTCTCTTTTGACGGTTATTAACCATGTTCTCTTCCCAGATCAACGACAAGTACTCAGGAAGAAAAAGTTAAAGTTTCCAAGGCAAGAAACTTCTTCTCTTTTGAATTGAGACGAAAGACACAAGATTTAAACTTATTAAGCAAACTGATGAACAATCGGTCGTTCTAGATCTCTCTGCATAAGTACTGAAAACTTAATCTGAATCAAAGGTTAACCTTTAATTTTTAATTTAATTCTGGGTTTAAATTTAATTTTGATTCGGACTACTATTTCTTTGGATTTGGAATTTTGGTTTCTTCCTTTCTTTCTTCTTCTACTTCACTGTTTGGTTAGAGAGAGAGGGGAAGATTAATATACAGAGGAAAATATGATGAAAATAAAGGTCTGTTTTGATCTAATTGGGCTAATTTGAGAAACTAATTGGTATATACCAAACGAAGCTTAAAGGGAGGTTAAAACCTTATAGCAAGAACTCCCTCCGTCCAAGTTAATTTGAGAAATTTAGTCTAGGTTTCATAATTGTTCAGTGAATGATTAATTAAATTTGTAATTGTTAGTTTGAAATTTGTCAATTTTTAACTATGGGTTCATTTTGATTCATTTATGATTCATTTTATGTGTGTTTGTTGAAGCTTGAATGATTGTTTAGATGTTTCAATTGTGCAATTTGGTGAAGAACTTTCAATTTGGGAAGAACTGGTTTTCCCAATCGAAACAGTTGGGGAAATTTAGACATTTGAAATCCTAGTCAACTCAGCCAACTCGGATCGATTCAATAGCAGCTGAAAACTTAACGACAGTTAACCGTTTTACTGAAAAAACTGGATGGAAAATTGAAAATGGGTGTATTTTAGCCATTTGGAAAAAAACGGGTGTAGTTTAGGAAATACTAATCCCATAGGGTGTATTTTATCAAAATCCCCCTTAATACAATTGTACTCGTATGATAGAAACAACAAGATCAGATCACACAACTACAAGAAAAGTAGTATCGGTCTGGCTTCACAATCCCAATGAAGTCTTTAAGTCGTTAACCTAGTTTTAGAAGAAGAAAACCAAAGTTTAAAGGAGAAACAACTCTAGTTTAGCAAACTAGTACCACACAGAATGAGTGGGGATTAGGTTTCCCAGTTGCTAGAGTTCTCCCTTATATAGTCTCTCAAATCATGGTTTGCAATCAATGTTAGCTTACTAACAAATCATTCAATATTCACTATTAGATGAAAACCTGATTAGGTTCAAGCTAATATTTATCAACCATTAGATCGAAAACATAAGTTGTTACACACACATTAAATGCACGTTTGTAAGCTTGTGAAAACCATACCCAAACTTGTACATTAGTTGGTTCGACAATAGTTAACCAAATGGTTAGCCATATGATAACTTTCATATCAACCATATTCTTCTTCACCATAACTAGTCCAAATGACTCAAATGAACTAGTTAGAGAGTGGTTCAATTGCTTAGATCTTTATGTACTACACAATACACAATCGAAGCAAAAACGATGTGATTCAATCGAATCGATTCATGAACTATAAAGCCACGGTTTGCAATAGCATTCCTTAGTTTATTAAGATAAGTTCACAAACATCGTTTTTAGACATAACCTACTCAATTTCGTGGACTTAAGTTCCCATACGGAGTTCAAAAACTCCAGTAGAAATTCTCGGGTTTGAGAACTTCGCCAGTTCGCGGATTTGAAGCTCACGTACTTCTCCGGTTTCACTTGATCAACAAAGTTCACAAACTTTGGTTCAAGCAATAAGGACTTATACATATGTGTTTCCACAACAATGTTTATATCCTTCAATGGTTATATTGTCTAAACTCTCATTTCAATCATTGAAATATTCTCAGAGGGCATTATATAGTTGTTATTCACAAACTATTTTTCTTCAGAGCGATTTTAAAAGTGATTGAAACATAACATGACTTTCGTCATTAGGTAAAGATGAACTTGGCTAAATCGAAAGCTTTACCAACACATATTTCTAGAAATAGATAAGAGAGATATACTCAGGATGAAATACCATATGTGTATAATCTTAGTCTATATAGTAATACGACTTTTGTCTCAAGATATGAGATAGAGTAGATAGACTTTTGAGTGATAAATAAGTTCAAGTCTCCACATACCTTTTAGTCAATGAAGATCCATTGGTTCCTTAAGTAGTCCTTCGTCTTGTATGATGATCTCCATGGAGTTCTTGAGCTTAACTACACTTTATATCCTAGTCTGAGACCTTAGCTATAGTAGACTAGAAATCAAGACTTTATAGTTTTGATCACTAACATTGACAAACATGCTTGAAATAGCAACACATGCGAGTTCGACCGAGCAGTGCTCTAACACGTACAAGTATTACCCCGAAGACCTGAAGAATGTGAAGAAATAATGACTACAACGAAGACATCATCCTTCCACTTGAGGTTAGTAATACTGACTTGATCTTGTTTCCATTCCTAACATATATTTCAAGTCGGATTATATCGAAAACATAACATGCGAAGCTGTATATAAAAAATACTCTAGTGCTAGACTTGGTCATAATATTATGATCAAAGTGTCAAGGAATCTATTGAATTACGAAGTATAAATGCTTATATTTTGGAACTTCGTAAATACGACATCAACATAATCTTTGTATATAGTCTCTTGGTTATGTGTAAGATATAGGTATGATTTCATCCTAGGAAAAAATATTTTATAACATTTATTTAAAATAAGTACATATATGTACTTGTTTCATAATCGAAAGGAAATCATGATTGGTCAGGCTCTTTATTGAATATATTTTGAATGACCAATATAAGATGACAAGGTAGAACTTATCTTAACTTGTTGAGATTTGAGGTGTAACCGGTCATAGCCTATATGTGTGGTATGTTGTAATCGGTCACAAGCAACTTTGTGAAGCATGGTGTAACCGGTCACAAGCTACATTAGGAAGTTAGTTGTAATCGATTACAAGCTACCTTTTGGAAGCATGGTGTAACCAGTCACAAGCTAATTTGGGAAGTTAGTTGTAATAGGTCATAAGTTTCTATGGAACCAAGGTATAACCGATCACAAGCTAACTCGGGAAGCAAGGTGTAACCGACCACAATATACCTCTGGGAAGAAAGGTGTAATCGATTACAACCTAGTTTGGGAAACATGGTATAACCAATCACAACTTACATTGTGATTTTGGTACAACCGATCCCGAGGAGCAAAACCGAGTTTCTAGTATTCACATATCTCTTTATGTTTTGTGTGAAGCTTGGAATTAGGGTTTGCTGAGAAACTTCTAGATGTCGACATTATTTGAACACGTACATAACTCTTATCATTAATTGTTCAGAGATATTCCTTGATACTCAAGGTGATCCCAGGTCCGAAAAATTGAAAAGCATTTAATTATGATTTTCATAATATATGTTTTAATTACCAGCAATTAAAGCATATCCTTTGAAAAATATTATTAGTTAATGTGTTAGACTAACAATAAAAGTTTTCTAAGAGAGTTTTCGGAAACATGGTTTGGTAACTAATTGGAAATAGGAAAACCGACATTAGGTACTTTAATATGAATATCTTGAGAATATTTTCAGTTTTGCAATTTCCTTGTTGTCCAAACAACCTTGGTGTACAAATACTTGAGTTTGCATTTCTTACAAACTATCCTAAGAGCCAGGAAAACTTCATTCTTGTTGTTTCTGGTAGAGCCGTCTATCTGGAGAGGAAAGAACTCTAATTAGATGAAATCTCTTATGACCGCTCATTTAAAGACTTTTGTGGGATCAAGAAGCTCTACGAGTATCGTTGGTGGGAAACTAGATAATTGCATTGTTATTGTAGTTTTCGATTATTGATTTGATTGACTAAAGGTTGTTGAAACTTTGATTGCACCTAGTTTGTTTATTCTTGAGAACCTTCTCTTCTAATATAAGGCTCACTTAAACTAGATCAATGTATTGACGGGATCCTTAGAACCATTTTCGGATCTAAAGACATCTGGTGATAATCCATTGTTAACAGACTCCATTCTGTGTATGATTGATCACAAGAGGATTCAAGTGGTGCTGTGCAGGTTATTATTGAAGACAAACAAAGATTTGAAGAAGACGAAGTTTTTCTTATTAGTTTTCGCATCTTGTGAATTGTTTGCACAAACCTTGATCATCTGGGATCCAACTATAATTGTTTTTATCTTTGATAGACTTGATTGGATAGTTGCGTGAGATCAGCATCACCTTATAGTTTCTCTTTAAGATCTATATTTATTGATAGCAAATCTAGAGTTTGATTATTTCAGTAGTCAAAGTTTAGATTGATCTAACCATATAAAGGAGTTTATTAGTTTAAATGGAAGAGCCTTTGTCAACGACTCATAATATCTTATTACCAAGATTGAATAGAGTGGTTACCCAATAGATTTATCCTTTACTATTTGGAATACGATCAAAAGGATTGGTGATTCACATGCATGACTCTAGAAGTCGAAAGCACAGGGATACTGAGGAAACTAAGTATCTATGGGTAGTCTACTTGGTCTCAACTATTCGAAGTTGGTATTAGATTTTATATAGCAGCTTAATTCTTAGAGTATTCAAAAATGGACTAGGTCCAGGGGTTTTTCTGCATTTGCGGTTCCCCCGTTAACAAAATATTACTTTGTTTTTCGCATTATAATTGTTATTATAAATAAGTAAATTACACACGTACGTTAATCCTAGTCACTTGTTATTTATCTTATAGAATTTCGGTTTAATACCATACCTATTATCAAGTGAACACTTTGTTGTTGTATTGTCTCGATATCCCATCCATAGATGATCACACAAAGTGTATACCATGGTTGTTGTATTGTCTCGACTTTGTCTATAGACGATCACACTTTGTACCGGACTTATAGGTTGATATTTAAAAGATTGTGGTATATTTGGGTACCCTCGTCTTTTCACCAATAACAAGAGGTGCTAGCCAATGCTAGTGCTAGGAAAGGTAAGGCCGTTGGCCTTCCGCCATACATCAAAGTGATATAGTACTGGCATTAGGTTAATACAACGACTCTAGCATTAGGCTAGAGTCATATAATTGGTGCTCCACTAAGCTGACGTTGTAAAGAAAGTTGGTGCCATACTTAGACTGACGCCATATATGAGTATATATAGCGCCAACATTAGGCTGGCGCCGTGAAATAAGCTGACACATGAAAGCTTATGGTCGTCACATATTATATTATTTTATCTTTATAATAGCAATAACACAAGCAGTACGTAATCAATCTAGATAGTCTAAGTCCTTATTACAAGTTTCATATCTTGAAAGATGGATCACAAGTTTCATACTTGTCAGAATTCAGATCCTATTAATTTGGATACGAGTAGATTGATCTTGGATATTAATTTGTGAGATCGTCCAAGAACTCTTCTACATAATCAAGTCCACGAACTTCTTAGTCTAGACATATTAATTTTGGAAGAGATAAGATAAAAACTTTGTGTACATATTGTTTAAGGATCTTTAATTTAGATCTATTTGTATTGTATTAGGATTTGTCCATACAAGTTGCCAAATGAAAAAGTTGGTGGTTGATGATTTGTAGAAAGTGATAAATAGTTCGTGCAACTCAGACTTGTAAAGGTTGATTTTTAGACTCAAATTCTAATATTTAAACTAGAAAACTCAAAACAAAGTTGATATCAAGATTCTAAAAAGCACTTAGGCTAAGGATTTCACCATTAACCAATTAAGTGATTCAATTTAAACAATATCCATGCAATTTTTTACGTTCTAAGTGATTCTAATATATTGCTTGTAGTATATTTTTGAAGTAACAATTGTAAATATCAAGTATGGAATGTCAAAAATCTTAAACCAAGCATGATCCATCAAAATAAATCACATTCATTCAATAAAAATCAATTGTTTAATTTTTTGTTCAATGCAAATAATCATTAAAAAAATTGCAAAAATTAATTAAAATATAAATATACCACTTTTATTGGAACAATGGCTTCCTCCACTGCCTAAGTAAAGGGATTTAATTCCTCATATTAATCACTTGCTCAAAATATGTGTTTATAGCTCAAAAGTGTATGGAGAAGGAGAAAACTAATAACTCAGAAAATCTGCAACGTTGTATATCCGTTATAGATTAACTGTTACAGAGATTTGAAAATTTGAAAATAAGCATTGTGATGGACTGTCATAGTCACTGTTGAATAACGATGGTTCTCAGCAGTCAAATGTTATTCGAGTTCATTTTCTTCAGTAGCAACAACAATTCTCTGAAACTTGATTTATTTCGCTATGTTCTCCTTCTAAACTCCTCCAAAACTTCTGTAAATCGTATAAACTTCTCTGGGACTTGACGACTCCTTATATTCTCTGCTTTTCTTTCTGTGCAAGTCACGAAAATAATATTTTTTCCTAATCTTTTTATGTGTTTCTAGGCTCTCCAAATCCTTACAGACTCTTGGTTAGATATAAAAGAGTCATAGGAAAGTTTATCTTCCATTGAGTCTCATGAAAATTTTAAAACAAACCAAATAAAATCACGAGAAAGTCTCCTCCCCGGTTTTGCTTGAAATCCATGATCTAGCCCAATTTAATCCAATCAAACACCCATAGAAAGTCTGTTTAGTTCTAACAAGTCCATCCCAATCGAAATCAGCGATTGAATCTCCCCCAAACAATCCCAAAACCAACCCTAATTCTGCCAATTTGAAAAAGAATTTCCCTTAAATTTTCTAAATTTGAATTTGAGAAGAAAGTGGAGTCCCCTAACCTCCGATGGGATCCCTTCAGCACATTCCTGGGGTAGTCTTTAGTAATGTTTCGGGTGCCTTTATCACTTTTTCGAGCCAATTTTTTTCTAAATGTTTGTATCCCAAAAACACCTACGCACATAAAACACCACAATAATACAAATTTGAGCATTAACAATAAAACACCAAAAGCCACTATTACTATGGTTGTTGATCCAACAACAAAAGATGTTGAGAATTCTTATCCTAAGGGGAATGATTCTCATTTTAATAAAAAAAGGAAGAATGTCAAGAAACCTATAGCTAGCTGCTCAAATCAACAAAGGTTCGCTAATATTCTTGAAAAGCTTGGGAAGAACAAGATGGAAGTACATTGTCTCAAGGATATTCTGCATAAATCTCTAGATTCAAGAAGCACTCGTTAAACAATAGCCGAGTAGGTTTGAAGGATTTAATACTCTGATTCATGAACCTTATTTTCCGTTGTCAAATGATGAAGAAGAAGCCTTCTTTGAAGATGCTATTACTATTTAACTCCTTGTATGAATATTATTCTTATTGTTTTAAGGAGGAACACTAGCTTTTGGAGTAGTTTTTATGTGTAACATTAGATATTCCAAATACTATCAATTTCCATGTTTAAATTTTATTTAATTAAATTTTATTTTGGAAGATGACTTGCAATACCTAACGTTATTTTGTGAGATTTGTTCTTTGCTATCATATTATGATGATTAGAACATATATATCATATTTTCTCATAGGTTAAGCTCTTAACTCTTGCAAAAGAGGAGTAAATTATTTTGATAATGTCAGTTTTGATCTCTCCACGGTTACACTTTCGTGAATAAAATGCTACATGATTCTGTAAGATGTTGTTGTCTAGGGATCGGCTTACTTCCTTGATTGCGTCACCGTCAGGGAATAAGTGGTATATTTTAATCTCTATGTTCGTACATGGCTACAGAAGTTATAATTCTTATGTTGAGTCATATCACAATAATTGTACTCTTGTTCGCAACTGGCGTAGATAATAGTTTTTGTCGATGATTATTTTTCTCACCAATATCTTGTATCTTAGTGCCTCCAACATTAAGATAGATATTTTTAACTTCTTTGTTCGTAACTGGCGAGAAGAGGGAAAAATATTGGGATCCTAATTTACTTTGTTCGTAACTGGCGAGTAAATTTGTATGTACAAGGAAAATCCTTCTCTTGTGATGAGAGTTAAGGTCGCTGCTGTTGTTCTTTCGGGAATGACATCTAATGGGGGACAGTTCTTTTGAACTTGCTCTTAATGGTAATATCTTTGTGGAGAGAGCGGATGTGGAATTGTAGGAAATTTTTGTACCTTTATATTTCCTTGACGCGAACCGAGTTTACTTTGTGAAATTGTCTAAACTTAATATTGGTATGTGTTGTCTAGTCTTGAATACTCTTTTGATTAATTCATCTTGATCCCGATTTTTCACCTTTGCTAATTTAGTTGACAAAAAGGTGGAGAATTATTAAGTAGTATCTTACTACATTATTGATGGGATATCGTAGGCACAAAAAATTAATTAAGAAATTTCCCACTAATTAACTAGTAATATAGTGGTAGTAAGGATTGTTCTCACAGAGAGCCATGTAATTTATAGGTTATTTGTATTAGCCAATTAAAATATAGTAAATACAAAAAGGGTGGATTGGATTGATTGATTAAAGTAATATATAACAAGAAATATATGATTACAGAATCCTTCGCCGTTACCCAACATTAACTCAATTAACATACTTGTTTACCTTTTGTTAGAATCATATATAACCAACCGTAGAATAGCAGGTACGCTTAGCTATCTCCAAAACTCCTTGTATCACCAGATAACAGGCACGCTTAGTTATCATATTTTATCCAACTGAACCACCTTGAGGTATACTTAAAAGATGTAATTTAATAAAACGCATTAGGTTTTGTGAATTTAGGTTGATCCTTGTAGTTAAATTCAGTATGCTCGGTTCATTTGCTAATGTTATCTTCACGCGCGATTGATCCACAGAATTCCTTTGCAAGGTCTCACATTTTCTACTTATGTAGAAGATGTTTGACAATTACAGATCACTCAATTCTTTACTAGCATTAGATTGGTCAATAGATTAATTTGGTTGCGAACCCAAACAATATATAAATCAATCATAAATATTGGATATAGTGAAGACAAACGATAAGATTATTAAAACTCCAAATAAACTTGTATAACTAACAAAGCTTCTTGTTTAGAACATTGAATTCATCCACAATTGACAAAAGATTAGCTACTCATGATACAAAGAAAGAAGAAGATATCTTATGGTTTTCCCCTAAAGAGGTAAACCCTAGAATAAAGATGTAAAACCTAATCTCTCGTCTATCTTTCGATGTTGAAAGCCTCTTCCAAAACTTGTTCGGAAACTATTGAGAAGTCTCCATAAATACCCCTAAGAATATTAGGGTTTGGGAATACTTTGGAACTAATAAATCCAATTTTGGGAAATATTTTCATCACTTCTTTGAGGTAGGGATCGGTCGTACCCTATTCCCCGACGTAAATAGGGATTGATCCCTACTTGATCCCAAAATATTTTTCCATAACTTTTGCATACGAACTCGGAATGACCTCATTCTTTTTAGTTCTTTTCGACTCTTCATTATCTATAACATGGAGTTTAGGACTCCTGAATTTGGTCGATTTCCACCTTCTCCTTGGTCCACGCTCACATCTACATCCGTTTTAGCACTCTTCACTGATCTAAAATTCTGTACGGACGATAACAATAATGTCGGGCTGACGATGTTAAACTAAGCTCTATAGGAGGCAACCCATTGATTATGTATCTATACCCCACTTTTTTTTTTATAGTTTCATATCATTTGTTGCATTCCCATCTTAAATTTTACAAAGTCCTATATTTATAATGAAAGTTTAGATGAAAACTATTTTCGACAAAAAAATTATGATTGCACACTTATTGCAGAAACAACTCTCGAGACTTCATTCGAAGTTTGATTTGAGTGGTTGACCCCAAATTTTAAAGAGAATTTAAAAGAAAATATAAATTCAGAGTCTGTTAAGTTGGACCGATAGACCTGGACATTTGAGTTTGGTATTTTTCCAGAACTTTTTCAGACTGCGCGTCTGTCAGTCCACATGCCATAACTTCCAGACCATTTATCAAAACACTATTCCCGTTTGACATGTCATATAAAATATGTAGGCGAACAAATTTTGTTTATGAAGTTTTACCTAATTCTTTACCGAATTGCACAATTTTCGAAGTTTTTCCAGGATATTATGTCAGAAATCAGAAATTTTGGTTTTTGAACATTGAGGACAATGTAGAGTTTAAGTATGGGGGAGTAGTTAAGCATGTTTGGGTAGTATATTAGTATTAGTATTTACTTTTGAAGGATTCTATTAGTATATTTATATACTTAAAAAAATAATAAATAACAAAAAACTCTATGATTTGTCTACTATTTGAAACTTCATCTTTTTGTGTTTTTTGAGCTACCTCGGATGACACCAACTCCGCCTTCCGGGTGGATGATTTCGATTCTTTTGGCTATAAATTTTTTTTTCTTATCATATTTGAGAAAAAATTGATCGAATTTATTCATATGCAAAACTCAGTTGCTAGAAATAGCATGATAGTGGTTTAAAACATAAATACAAGAACTTGTGCATGCATTACTCATGAGTTGTAATATATCAATACTAAATCACTTTCTTTTTATCTTTTACAGCTATATGTTTCTCTAAGTGATTTAGTAGGACCCTAGTATTGCTTTGATGTTGTCGCGATGATGAATCATTGGTTGATATAGAAGCCCCAAAGACAAATGGGAACTGATCAAAGTGGTTTGTTTTTTTATGCAATAATTTGCAATTGTCTTGTACACTCAAATAAGTGAGCCAATATATAAAAACCAGGTTTTCTTATTACCACATTACTATTATTTATAGCAAATCCAAAATATTTGATGTGGTATTCGACACTTTGATAGCAATACGTGTGTGCTATCCAGTCTCCTTCGCTTAAACAAGCATGGAATGCATGATCCATGGGAACTATCATGTAATTTGCTGATAAAAAGCATGCGCTTAGATTCACAAAATCTAATCATGTTGTCGATAAATTGATTGAAACCACATCAGTATTATATAAAATCTAAGAGATTTGATGTGTGCATCGACACATGCGTGGCAATATGTGTATTTGTTTTCCCTATCTCCGTCGCCTAAACAAGCAGGGAACACATAATCCATGAGAACTAGCTTGGATCCAAAAAATATGATCATGTTGTCGATGAATGGGAGCTGCTCTCAGCTATTGAGATATATATAAATAATCCAGTGATAATTCATGCAAATATTATGGGTAACATCTTTCACCTTAGTCAATATCTGCACGCTTTACTTTTCCATCCATTCTCTTATCTATATCCATGTGATTCAAGTTTCATATACATTTTATGTGTATTTTCTGAACAGATACGTGAGTATTGTGCATAATGTTGAAAAACATTCCAATAAGTATATATTAATGACTATCTGAGTAGAGTTTGCTTATTTTTATGAATGTCACATGCAAAAAATTGCTTATATGTGATGATTGCAATTCATATAGGGTATTGATTGCTAAAGAACATTTGTAGGCTAATTATTTAGCTTGCTCAGTGTCGATCCTTAATTGTTCTTTTGTGGCTAGAAACTTGAGTAGGTTTTGTGGGTATATCTATTTAAACCCTCACGGGACTACAACT
Source organism: Papaver bracteatum (assembly GCA_023529315.1). Classification (NCBI taxonomy): domain Eukaryota; kingdom Viridiplantae; phylum Streptophyta; class Magnoliopsida; order Ranunculales; family Papaveraceae; genus Papaver; species Papaver bracteatum. The sequence continues at coordinate 2,004,489 of JAJJWX010002107.1, read as the reverse complement.
CGTCCACTAGGGTCACCTAGGGGTTTAAAATCTTACTGGACATACTAAGTAAAACCGTGATTCTAGTGAAAGTTAATTAACATTTAGTTTAGGTTGGGTAGTTTGCTCGAGGACTAGCAAAAGCTAAGTGTGGGGGAATTTGATAAGTGCATAATTTACTATACTTTTGTTATCAATTCTATGCTTGTATTTTCTATGTTTCTTTCGTATTATCTTGTATCACTCTTGGTTTCTTTTGTTTGTCTTATTTAGGTAGAATCATCCAAAATGAGCGAAAAGAGTGCTAAAACGGATGTAGAAGTGAGCCCGGACTAAGGAGCAGGAGGAACTCGACCCTCGACCAAATTCAAGAGTATTCAACTTTATATTATAGAGAATAAAAAGGCGAACATAATGCAAAAGAATGAGGTTATTCCGAGTTCGTACGCAAAAGTCATGGGAAAAACCGTTTAGGATCAATTAGGGACCAATCCCTATCTACGTCGGGGAATAGGGTAAGACCGATCCCTACCTCAAAGAAGTGACGAAAATACTTTCCAAAATTGGATTTCTTAGTTCCGAAGTACGCCCTAATATTTTTAGGGATATTTATGAAGACTTCTCAATAGTTTCCGAACAAGTTTTGGAAGAGGGTTTCAACACCAAAAGATAGAAGAGAGGTTAGGTTTTACATCTTTATTCTAGGGTTTACCCTTTAAAGGGAAACCATGAGATATATTCTTTTTATTCTTTCTTTGTATCATGAGTAGCTACTCTTTTGTTGATTATGGATGAAATTAATGTTCTAAACAAGAAGCTTTGTTAGTTATACAAGTTTATTTGGAGTTTAATCATCTTATCACTTGTCTTCACCATATCCAATATTTATGCTTGATTTCTATATTGTTTGGGTGCACAACAAAATTAATCTATTGATCAATCTAATGCTAGTAGAGAGTTGGGGATCTATAATTGTCAAGCATCTCATACAGAAGTAGAAAACGTGAGATCTTGCAAAGGGATTCCGTGGAGCAATCTCCAGTTTCAATCTAATGAAGAGGCGATAAATGTTATTGTTATCATCCGCTTTAATGCAAAAAAGAAATAAGACAGACACCGAAGGTTTTTGTTGATGAGAAAAACTACAATCTTGTAAAAAAAACCCGATACCTAGTCCAGATTGAACATACACTGATTTAAGTTGTTACACCAACTACCTACTACCGGATTCGGATTAGATGTGGGCTAGATTTGGTAATGCTTCTTTTTTTCCAAAAGCACTTTCAAAATCTATATATCTTAATAATTTTTGAAATTAGTGTTTCGTAAAAAAAAATTAAAGTGATTTTTATCAAAAGAAATTCACAAATTCCTCAAGTTTTAAAAGCTGGGGAGGAGGAGCTTTTAAAAGCTACGAAAGCATATGCTTTGGCCCCACCTAAATTTATGTTTGATTTATCTTTTTCATCCCTATTTTATTTTACAAATGACAAAAGTTACCCTTAAATTTATGTACAATCAAATTTTTATTTTTTATGTTTTATTCTTTAAATATTATTATTATTTTTACTTTCAAATTATTTTATATACCATTTCATTTAATTTATCAATAATAAAAACCATAATTTGATCCTCCTTTTTCACTGCGTTTTTTATCAAATCTTCATTGTACTCTCCCTTCTAACTGTTTTTGTTGTTCTTGCAATCAGTAATGCACTTCAATAGCCATAGTTTTTCACCAGTTCGAGATACTGTTTCAGTTTTCAACGGTTACAGTTTCATATTTTCTGGAAAACTATGCCTGGAACGACAAGAAGAAGATCTTCTACTTCTCGATCCTTAGTTCCCCATGAACCATATACTGATGCTCTGCCACAATCTCCACCACCTTCCCAGGACCGTTCCATCTCATCTTCAAAGGGGGATAAACTCTACTGCCCCTTTAAAAACTACGATGGATGTCAGGATGGTGTTAATGGAAGAGGCTATGCTAAAAGCGCGCTTTACCGATATGTATCTGACAGACACTTCCCAACGGATAAAGACAAAGAGCTATGCAGGGGAGGATACGAAACAATGTTGATTGTTTTGTTGCTTGGGAGAGGGTTCTAGCCGACATGCAGATGTGGTTGTGCATTAAATGCTTACACATTCATTTTTGGAAGAAACCTTGCACATCCAAATCTCGTGCTTCTGAAGTCATTGATGGACCTCTCAATGGCTCTACTGCAAACTTTCTCATCTATGGAGTTATGAAACCTCAAGTTAGTGTTGGTGCTTCCTCATCTGGTAATCACCCTTCTCTTGTTGTTGCAGATGAAGTATTCAATCTCATGGATGAGGTGCTCGATAAGATTTTTCAACGAGGAATCACAACAATTGTAAGTATCCCACCACCGTGTAGGTTACAATTTTCTCGTGCCCTTAAATTTTCCCTAGATGATGTTATTACCAAACCCATGAATTTGGAAGTCTGGTTGAAGCTTCTCCTCCTACCTACCTGCACCCTGAACCTCTATGTGCCAAAGAGTTCTGCTGAAGAGCGATCTTGCACACGTAAGAAACTGCAGATTGCGTCCATTAATAGTTAAATGGAATGAACCACATGGCTGTTATTATTTGACCCAATAATTACTTGATCTTTCCAAGCTAACACACAGACCGTAGTCATCTAGTAAGAAGAAGAAGAAGAAGGACACCAACATTGAGGCTTGCAGGCTCAAAATAAGTTATGGTCATTATTTTGCATCCATATGTATTCTCCAATCCAATGGAGTTGCACCTTCCAACCCTAATACATTTCATGAATATCAACTTAAACATCCATATGCAAGATCTTCGGTGATTCCTACAGAGTTTATTTCAGTAGATGCACTATCTGTTGAAGCATCATCTGTTTTGTCGTCTATTAAAATCTTCCCTAAAGGCACCTCCTATATAAGGGATGGCCTCAGAGCGTAACACTTGCTTGATGCCATGAGTGGCCCTACTGCTGCTATTGCAGATGAATTGTCACAATCCATCGCTGATGTTGTCAACTTGTGGATGAACGGTAAATGCCCTGCTGTGCTTAGAGAATATGTTGCGAGTGTGCCTCTAACACCTTTGATTAAACCTGGCGGTGGATTGAGGGTTATAGCTATAGGGACCATTTGGTGTAGGTTGTGCTCAAAACTTGCAACCTCTACCATGTGCAAGGATATGACAGCCTATTTAGGAACCTTTAAATTTGGCGTTGGCATTCCAAGTGGAGGGGAAGGAATTATGCATAAGGCTAATAAGTTGTTGGAGTTGAAAGGTAATGATTCTAGTATGACAATGCTATTGATTGATTTCTCCAATGCCTTCAACATGGTAGACATACCAACTTTGATTAATGAAGTAAGACCTCACTGCCAAGCCTATCAAAGTGGGTTAAATTTTGTTATTCATCCCCTGCTAAGCTTTATTACAATGACTTTGTACTTTCCTAAGCACAAGGGGTTCAACAGGGTGACCCCTTTGGTCCTCTATTGTTTTCTCTAGCATTACAGCCCATCGCAAAATTGATTGCTTCTCAATGTTCTCTCGCTTTTCACGCCGGGTACTTGGACGACAGAACTATTGCAGGAGACACCTTAGAGGTCTCTAAAGCACTGAAGATATTACAAGCAGAAGGACCGCATAGAGACTTGCACCTGAACTTATCCAAAATTAAACTTTTCTAGCCAACTTATGACCCTCGGAGAGACGAGGCTGACGTCTTCCCGACACAGATTAGTAAACATACTTTGGGCGTGAAACTGTTAGGAGGCCCTGTCAGCCTTGACCTGCAGTTTTTCCGAGACATGGTTTGGGGAAGGCAGAGTAGATAAAATGGTACAATTAATGACCAAAATCCAGAAACTACATGATTCGCAAGCTAAGTTGTTGTTGTTATGTAATTGTTGTGGTGTATAAAAACTATATTTTACTTTGCACACTACATGTACCCAAGCCTTACATCTTGCAACTTACAACTTTGACATGCACCTCATGCAGTACCTACGTAAGATAATTATTGGGGACATTTCAAGTTTCAGCCTTGTGCAACAATGTATTGCAACTCTTCCCATCAAACTATGTGGCCTTGGAATACTTACAAATTATTGATACTGGTGCTTACTGCTATCTCGCATCATGTTTCCAGACCCAACATCTCCAAAACACCATCTTATCATGCCAAGATATATTGGATTCTTGCACCAACTAACAACTTTTCGTGCTAGCCTACGCACATGCCCGTGGATTCTCTCCTTCCGACTTCAACATCGACGACGCTTCCCCCCAGTTCATGTAAAAATTGGAAGCAAAATACTTTGGTGTTGTTTCGGAAAACTTACCCACATACTTTTCTTTATCAGAGCGTAACTTATTCTTATGGCAAAACAACAGGCTTCCCCATGCTATGGACTTTCTCAAGGAAATTTCGTACGGTACTCCAATATCGCCTCGGCGTACCCTTCTTCAATAATGACAGCCTATGCCAAGATGCAATAAACCGATGGATGCCTTTGGCGACCACGTTTTACACTGCGCCAAGGATGTAGGGCTTAAATACAGGCACGACCTTGCGAGAGATGTTTTGTCTGATATGTTCTGCAAAGATGGGGTACCTGCCAGAAAAGAATCCTCCTTAGGAGTTCAATCTAACTCGGCCAAGGATCTTAAGCCAGCAGATATTCTTGTACTGAATTGGGTAGGTGAGAAGGATGTTTGATTTAGATGTCACGGGTGTCTCTCCCTTCATAAGTGCTAGTAATCGTAGCTTTACGCCTGGACATGCAATTTCCATGGCAATTACCCACAAACGTAACAAATACCTTGACAAGTGTTCCACACATGGATATGGTTTTGGTGTGCTCACATTTTCTATTCTAGGGGAATTAGGTGATGACACAATTGCTTTTCTGAAAAGATTAAGGAACTGCCCCATCATCTAAGATGCGAATCATAAGATCGGCAGTGCTTTTTTTCATAGATTAGGTATTGTTATTCAAAAAGGGGTTGGTACTCATCTTGTTGCTAGGCTTCCTACCACCGACTTGTAAAAGGCCTCTTGTTTTCTTTTCAATAAAATGCCTCTCTTGGTCATTATTTAATATTAAATAATTACTTAATATATTAAATAATAGTGGTTAAGTAAAGTAATTTTTTTTAACAATCATAATAATAGTAAAAAATAGTGAATTTAATATTATACATATTTATATTCGACAGTAAAAAAATTAATTATTTTTAAACCCAATAAATTGAATAAAACTCTTTTCAGAGATATGTCTGTATTTGTCATTTGCTACAACAACAATGGTTGAATTTGATATTTTACCAAACACACTTTGATTATTTTTTTAATCAGTTCTAACTTTAACTAATATTTTACAAAACGTCTAACTGTTTTTTTCTCACAGCACAACATAACAACGTATAGTAGAAAAGTGCTATTACAAAAGCCTCAGCAATACCAAACTAAGTCGTAATACCTTCTTCAGTTGTATTCGTGCACCTGTAAAACTCCTAGAAGAATACCGATTCTCTTTAAGAATTGCTCTTATAAATCTTCTGGCAGAATTCTAATTCTCTTAAGAATATGCTCTTGAAAATCTTCTAGCAGAACGTTTATTCTCTTTAAAAGATGCTCCTCAACAATTAGGGTTTACCATTCCGTAACCTAATTGATTCTTCCTCACCTAAAAAAATCTAGAGATATCTTGACCTATCAAATCTCGGGTTTATAACTATCAAAGAAGGTAGCTTACATGTGCTTTTCGATCCCCAAGTAAAGTCTTTTGAAATCTCACTCTTGTTCGTGAAGAACAAAGAAATGGAAAATAACCTTACGCAACACACACACAATTTTCAAAGGGATGGTTTGTGTGGTTATATGAAACCTCTATTAGAGTGAATGATCAAGGTTAGGTTGCTTGGAAACAAAGCTACCTTGTCTAGGAAAGGAATACACCGAGTATTTGACTAACAAAGGCTTTTAGTCACGTACTCACGGTTTTAGTTCGCGAACTGTTGCAAAAAGTTCATATACAATTTCCTATTCATGAAATCAACTTTAGCCACACATATAAGTGTTGCTTTAATAAATCACTCATAACTTCTTCGTTATAACTCGAATTGAGTGATTCTTGGCTCGATGGGTTCGTGTTTTCATTCATCACAACATAAAGACCTTTCTAGGGACAAAGGTCATTCTCAAAAAAGTATTGGTCTCAAATATCCTCGAGTATATATATATATTTATCGTCATAGGAATGGGTTCCATAGAGTGAGCACTTGTTTCGACAGATAGAGATGTAGAGTACACAAAAGAATAAAGTGTTTGTTATTAACCTTTAATGAGGACCTCCAAGATGTCTTCGTGTAGTCTACAATATCCATTCTTCAAGCACATATTTGATTCCATACTCTGCTACTTAAACCTAATATAGTCCGAAACTGACTTTACTGACTAAATCAAGAATGCGTTTTGGCATCTAAATATGATGACCGACTTGACATACCAATGCAGTTGGTTCAACCAAGCAATGATTTAATACTAGGAAGTCTAGAAATGTTAAGACAAACTCGTGTTTCTTGGAAGAACCTGAAGACATATTGGCATCAACAAACACATCAACCTTCTGTTCGAGGTTAGTAACACAAGAGTTAACTTGTTTCCATTTTTATCTACGTTTTCAAGTCATTTACATTGAAAACATAACATGCGAATATATATATTGAATCTCAACTTTATTATATTGAATAACAAAGTATAGCGTGTATCTTCTGAACTTTGTAATTTCGACATAGACTGTATTTTTGTAAATTTTTACTTGATTGTATAATGAACTTTAGGTTGATTCCATGCTTAGAAAACTATGTTTTAATAAGGAAGTAAACTTGCGAAACTTGTTTCGTAGTTGAAAGGAATCAATGAGATTGGTGGTCCAATTCCTATCGGGGATCTATAACAGGATCGAAGCCTATTGGGGATCTTTAGCAGGACCGATCCCTGCCTTAGGGATCAATAGCGAGACCGATCCATATTGGGGATCTCTTACAGGACCGGTCCCAATAACAATTTCGCATTTCCGTTTTTCATATACACTTTAGGGTTTGTATGAATATCGAAATATCAGTTGCTATTTAGGAAAGTTCAAGATGCCGACATAATGGGTAATTTGAACACATGCTAAAATCTTATCTTTCATTGTTCACATTCCTTGATACTCAAGCTGAGATCCCAAACTGAATTATTTGAGAATCTTTTAATTAGGGTTTTCGAATTTATATGTTTTATTTTCCCATTAAGTAAAACATATCTTTAATTGTAAGATACATCAGTAAAGTATACTTGTATTCTAGATAATATTGAGTTGTCATCCATGATGGATTTCGGTATATTAGTTGGATACTGGCTAGAATTAGATAAAATCGAAAATTGGTGTTTATTGCATATCTTTTGATATGTTTAGGTTATGAAAAATCCTTGATGTCCAATCTACCTTTGTCTATAAATAATGAAGTTTGTTATTCTTACAAACTAATCACGACTCTCGTACTTCATTTTGTAGTAAAAGTGGTGGTCGACTAATAATATTATTTGTAATACTATTCCGGAGAGGAGAGTAACTGAATTATGTGAAATCTCTTATGTCCCCTAGTTTAAAGTCTTCTATGAGATCAAGAAGATCTAGAAGTACCATTGGTGGGAAACTAGAATCGTATTGTTATTTTAGTTTTCAATTATTGATTTGATTGACTAATGGTGGTTGAACCTTGATTTCACCTAGCTTGATTATTCTTGAAATCCTTCTCTTTTAACATAAGGTTACCCAAACTAGATTAAGGATCAACAAAGTTCAGATATGTCTTTAGATCTGACGATAGGCTTGTGATCATCCATTGTTAACAGACTCTATTCTGTGCGTGATCCATCACAAGGGAATCAAGTTATTTACGCAGGTACATTGAAGATTCAAGATATGAAGACAAGGAGATTTCTTATTGGTTTGTGATCTTTGTGATTTACTTCTTGTACACACTTGATTGCTTGGGGCCCGACATAACTTTATTTATCTTTGATAGATATCTTATAACTTGTTGTATAGGTCAGCGATCTATCATTTGGAGGTTCTCTTCAGGATTCTAATCTTATAGGTTATGAACCTAGATCTGATTATCTTGATAATCTTGATATTGGTTGATCTAAGCCGAACAAAGGAGTTTATATTATTTAAATCAAAGAGCCTTTGTTTAACTCAACATATCTTTGATTTGGTTCTTGAGATTTAGAGCGGTTACAGAAGACATATTAGTCCTTTAGTGCTTTGAAATACGATCCAGAGGAGTTGAGTGCAAGAATCCTTCACAACAGGTGAAATAACTTAAGATAGTAGACTCTGTCTTACGATTCACATACGTTGGCCAGATTGGTTGTATGTACATGTATACTGAAGGAACTAGGTAACTTGGAGTTAGTTTACTTGGTCTCAATTATACGAAGTTGGTAGTAGTCTTTGTACAACGGCTTAATTTTGAGAGTATTCAAAACTGGACTATGTCCCGATGTTTTTCTGCATTTGTGGTTTCCTCGTTAACAAAATCTTGTTGTGTGCTTTTACTTTACTTTCTGCATTATACTTATTGTTTTAGTTATAATAAAATAATTGCACTTGTATGTTAATCAAACACTTGGGTTTGATCCCTATCGTTAGGTTCAGTTTATATACCTATTCTATATACCAAGTGTACACCTTGTGAGTGCTATCTTCTTGATAGTCTTTGTCTATATTAGATCACGCAAGGTGTGTGTCATATAGTTTGATATCGAAAATATTGTGGTGTACTTGGTACCCTCGTCAATTCAAGAGTGCATGTGATAAACATCCATGTTACTGGATGTTGGTTTATATGAAAAGGTCGATATGACTCCATCTTTAACAACATAAAGATAAATGTAAATCAGATTGTCTCAAAAATTAATACTTACCTCTGTCACAAATTAGTTGAGCTAGTAGTACAATTTAGATATGATTTATCTCTCAAACTATACCACGGATATTCGTAAATTTTATATCATTGAAAAGCATTTTAAAACACCTACATAACGAATATAAACATTACTATCAAATGATATAAAGTCAATTATTAATGGGACAAAATTTGAAAATGACTAGCTCAACTAATTTGGGACGGAGGGAATAGTTACCTATATGATCATCACAAAGTTTGTCACCTTCAGGATCACATCTTGAACAATTTCCATTATTGGAAAAGTGATACGGTGCAAAACAAAACTATTATTAAAATCTGCAATTTAAAGCATCTTGTTTCCCATACTATCTATACTACACTAATTGCTTTTGATTTTACAGGAATCTGCATTAGGGCAAGAGGATATCCCAAACATCATGGGTATGATGAATACTAAACAGAGCAACACTAGCTTTTGAGTGAGCCAAAGAGACAACAAAGTGGACAAACGTTGTCATTTAAGCTGAAAGTTTGACAATTCTTAGAAACTTTAAATCTCTTTATCAAGATGTTATGCAAGGAAAATTTTCCGTGTGCTATCATGCTGCTTATCAAGATAACAATGATGGCAGGGCCGTCTTATACATTTGGGGTGCTCTAGGCGAACAAAATTTTTGGGGATTTTTCATAAGTTCACAAATCATGGGAGATATTTAGATGATAGGAAGATAAATGTATATGCTTAACATGACAATTGGATTATGCAGTGCGGCCGAAGGCCACCAAAAATGGGTTGGTGGTTTCAAAAATTGAAATTTTAGTGACTCTTATAGCTGTTATTAAAGATTTAGCAATAGCTATAACTGTAAACAACTATTTGTAATTTAAATAAGTGTGATAACACAATTTAGTAACACTTATAAATGTCACATATTGATAATAGTAAAATTTATCAAAAAAAAATGGGCCCTTAATAATTTGGGGCTCTAGGCGCCTAGACAGCCTTGCCCTTAAGCCGGCCCTGAATGATGGTATCCCAAAATGATCTCTTTTGTTTTAGTAAATCTAAACGTAACAAGTAGAACCCTAAACACAAACACCTTGAGGCTTGTGTGTTGTGTCCTGATAGCTTGTGTCCATCTGTCGGGACTACAATCTCTCATCTTCAGCTTACCGGAATGGAGATATTTTGATCTGAACCGTGACCAAACCATGGGTTTCGTTAAGACTGGTCCAGGCTCTTCAAGTCAAGGCCTGTATTCCGCATAGACTATGCCTATTTTTCTTATTAAAAAAGCAAAACTAAACACAAATGCATAACCAGTTACGTTCAAATACAAACCAAAAAGAAAGTTACAGATAAACCAAAGAAAACTCCTTCCAGATAACTTATCAGGCGTTACTGTTTGCGAATGGTAACAAAGAGATATGTTAGTACTTGGTATGTTTGAGTTTCCATTTTAATTCTACTGAGACTTGCTCAGCGAAACTAATCAACAATTTGTTCTGTCACAATGAATGCAAGCGAGTATTTGTTGTCAACTAGGGTTTTGTATCCACAATGCAACATAAACCGGCCAAGAACAAAAATACGTTCAATTTCATTTCCAAATCAATCAAAACAGTTACATTTCATTAGAAGAAAACATCCTCTTTTGCTTCGTTCATTTGGTGTTATTCGTAATGCAAGCTCAGAAACACCTTCTGAATCTGATAATACTAGTAAACCTAGTGGGGATGATTTTGTAACTAGGCTTTTGAAAGAAAACCCTAGCTTAGTAGAACCCAAGTATTTAGTAGGGAATAAACTTTATACTCTGAGAGAAAAAGAAATCTTGAATAATAAAGTTCCTAATGAAGGGATTTTGGAAATTGCAAAACAGTTCTGTGTGAAATTAGGATTTAAAAAAGATGAAATGGGTGATGGGAACCAACAATTCTCTGATTCTGTGTACTTAAAAGATTTATTAAGGGAATATAAAGGGAAACTTTATGTTCCTGAAGATGTTTTTCATGAGAATTTATCTGAAGAAGAGGAGTTCAAAAGGGATTTAGAGAATTTGCCACAAATGAGTTTTGAAGATTTTCAAAAGGTTTTTAAGACTGGTAAAGTGAAGCTACTGACTTCAAAGGCGGATTCAGGAATTTCGTATAAGTATGCATATAAAGATTTCATTGTGGACTTGAAGGAAATTCCCGGTGATAAAAATTTGCAGAGAACAAGATGGTATGATTTTATTTATTTTTTGATTTTTTTTTTCTTGTAGTGGTAGTTGTTGTTGTTACTGCTTTTATCCGATAGGTTTTCCTGGTGACATAGGGCGATGAAGTTAAACGAGAATGAAGCGAAATCTGTCTTTGAGCAATTCAAAGGCCCACAATATGAAATTGAGCAGCATTTGACAGTGAGTGATCTTCACTCATATTTTTTTTGTATAGCACATATTACTATTTCCCTCTGTATTAGTTCTATGAAGTATGTTGTCTTAACACCACGATGTACTGTGTGCTCGTCATGGTGGATATATATCCTTTCTTTGTAAATCGTTAATTGTATGATATAATTGAAATGGTGAAACTGAAATATATATCCCTTTTAGGATGAGTTGCCATCTGATTGAGCGTTTAACACAACATAAATCATGCTTAGCCAAGTTAGAGAAGCAGAACATGGCAGTGATTTCAATATTAGATTCAACTTACTTGTCATCGTGTTCATCTATGACCTTTCAGATATTATCCAGAAAACAACCTAGAATTTGAAAATGGAAACGAAAAAGCTCTTTTAAATTTAACAGCTGAAGTGTATAAGTTTTTGATGTTACGTCAATATTAAACATTTATCTAACCCAACACCAATATGTTCTCATGTATTAACATTGAGATTACGTTCAGATTGTATACTAGGTTATGAAACTCGTATTTGGATTAAGAACCAAATACACCCTATCTTTTCCGTGTAGTATCTTTTGCTTACGTTCTGTTTTTAGGCTAACCATTTTTGGCCCTATGCTGGGCTTTTAATCCACTACGCACTCCTTCATGACGAGAACTAAAAAGTAGGGTATATGTAGGAACTATGAAGTATACTAGGTGTAATTTCTTTTTCTTCATATTCTTTACTTTTTGGAAAATGTTTAGAACCCTCTGCTTCCCCTTGAGAATAGTTAGGATCACAATGCACATTATGAAAGCTACTAGTTGGTGGGTTACTTGGTTTCTCAAAGCATGCAAAGCTGCTATAGAATAGAGTTTATGATGATTTGAGTCTTGTGATGCAGTCATACATGGGAAGGCTACCCGAGTACCCTCACCCTGTAGCCTCTTCCATATCTAGCAGAATGATGGTGGAGCTAGGGATGCTAACAGCTGTCATGGCTACTGCGGCGACTATTGTTGGAGGCTTCCTGGCATCAGCTGTATTTGCCGTCACGAGTTTTCTATTTTTCATGGCTGTATATGTTCTCTGGCCCCTAGCAAAACCAATTCTAAAACTTTCCGTAGGTCTCATATCTGCCGTTGGAGAAAGAATCTGGAATAATGTTATTGATACTGTTAGTGAAGGAGGGATTTTCTCAAAATTATCTGAATTCTATACTTTTGGCGGTCTGTCTTCCAGTCTTGAAATGATGAAACCGATCTCACTCGTCTTTTTGACCATGGCTCTTCTTATCCGCTTTACTCTCTCACGGAGACCAAAGAACTTCAAAAAATGGGTAAATCCCAGATCTTTAATATTCTTGTTCTCTCTCTGAGTTAACCTAGCTGAATGATTGTTCATCTCTCGTCCTTTGCAGGATATATGGCAAGGAATTGAATTTGGACAATCTAAACCACAGGCTCGTGTTGATGTTAGTTTTTCTGCTTACTATGAACACTGTTCAAGTTTGTTAATGAAGGCATTTTAATTTAAAGACATTTTCTGATCGATGATACCTTCAGGGTTCAACAGGAGTCAGTTTTAATGATGTAGCAGGGATCGAAGAAGCAGTAGAGGAACTCCAAGAGGTACAATATGATAACTTGCTCACTGGACCCATGCATATTTACTAGATTCAAAAGTTGTAGCAATTTGAGCATTTTAGCATACTGCTTCCAAATTGTTATTACCGGTCGTATAGGCTCGCCTTAAAATATTCCAAGAATATTTCCTGATTTTTCTATATTCGATTGAACTTCCAGGTCCTTAGTTGTAACTCACTTACATGATATCTTGTATTACTCACACATAAGACGGGTGAAAAAGGCTTGGGTAACGTACTAGGAATTGAGCTCCTTTTGCTTCTCAATCTAGTTTTCTTCCTTAGGTATCAGGGAGTCTCTAAGCTTGACCAGATGTTACACAACTCTGGTCAAGTGAAGTATGTGGTCAGCAGAAAAGCTTGTCTTACTTTATTCGTAGTTCCGATTTCTTCATCTCAAAATTTTACAAATTCACTTTAATCTAAGATCCCCGATGAGAAAATATATTTGTGAAACACTGTCTAAGATTCTGTACTACTGGTGGATTTTATTCCGTGAAGGCAATAGCTGAATATATTAACTGTCACTTGAAGGTTTGATCTAGTATGTTGGTCGCACATTGTATTTTTATTCACTTACAACTCCTCCATGTCTCTTTTCAATATGTTCACATGGGGAAAGTTCTGCAGGTGGCATCTGGTCATATGTAGTTGCAACCTTTTGTTCTTATGATTAACATCTGTAACTCCATGTGTTGCATTTTATAAAATAGTTGGTGAGATACTTGAAGAATCCGGACCTATTCGATAAGCTGAATATTAAACCTCCTCATGGGGTTCTTCTAGAGGGGCCTCCAGGATGTGGAAAGGTTAGTGGCATTTTTGAAAAATTTCATGCACATTTTGCTTTCAAAATTCTGCAGCGGCTAATCGTTCCTCATGTTTCCAGACCTTGGTGGCTAAGGCCATTGCTGGTGAGGCTGGTGTTCCGTTTTATCAAATGGCTGGGTCAGAGTTTGTTGAAGTGCTAGTTGGTGTTGGTTCTGCCCGTATACGTGATCTGTTTAAGCGAGCCAAGGTGAAAATGTTTTTTATTATCATTTATATCTCATTTTTGTGATTATCGTTGGGTTCTTTATTACCAAAGATGTGCTTTGCTGTAAGCAGCTCGAATTCTGTTTACCAGCTAACTGTCAACTGTATAGCCGGACTGGATGTTGGCCAGCAATGATAAACTTAGCATTTTAGTGAAGAATATCCATGTAGTTAGAACTGAGGTTAATTCTGAATTCATGTGAACAACTATAACTTGTTCCCTAAATGAAGATCCTCAATCCTCGTGCATGGTTTCAATATTTCAGTAGTACCTACCTGACTCTTTCATCCTGTCATCATATTTTCTGCTGTCTCTACATGTGAAGCTATATATCTCAGACCATTACACTTCAAAGATATATAATTTTAAATTCATTGTTGCAGGTCAACAAACCATCAGTTATTTTTATTGATGAAATTGATGCATTGGCGACTAGGTATGAGTGATGTCGTTTTTTTTTTTTTTTTTTGGAATAAGTTATTCACTGTTTCCTAGTTTCATAAACTTTATGATATGAGCTGTCTTTATCTCTTTATACTAGTTGATACGTATATTTGAAAGTGGAAGCTATTTCAAGCCTTGGACTTGGTTTATCCAACAAGGCAATCACATTTAATTAAGTTTTCCTTGTTAATAAATAATAACTAAAAAAAAGCTTATTACCCAATTTTGGGTTAACTGTAATAAGTTGTATGGTTTATATCTAGGGTTTTAAGTTTTAAGAGTTTATGGCTTTAATAATCATGGGTCTCTTAAATGTATCTTAGTTGAGGGTTATTGGATGAGGATTTTTTTTTTTTTTGGATCAGTTAATAGTTTTGACTATTTGAAATCGTACAATTAGCTTGGTAATGTTAAAGTCATAGTTCACTAGTATATTGGTACATAATGCGAGACCTTATCAAGAGTGGCATGTCAGAGTTTTTATTAGACCATCACCATTCGATTTGAAAAGTTATTAGAGCGTATTGGAAGCACATATTTTCTTTTTTTGGGACATACTAGCCTTGGTTCAAAATTGTAAAAGTTCCTTACTGTTTTGCTTTAATAATTCAAATATCTGGTGCACTCGTGAATCGTCTTGGAGTGTTGACATATTTGAGGTTCTAGTGGGTCTGACTTTAATAAATCAAATAGTTCCTGGCAAACAAGATTTTAAAACTTGAGTTGACATGTCTAACATGAATTTACTTATTTCAGGAAGATCCTTCATTACCTGCATTAAACGTTGGATATTTGTGTCGTTTGGATAATCTCATTTTGAATGAAAAATCAATAACACTTCTTTTTGTTTTCTTTGAATTTTTCTTTCTCATCCAATATTTATGTGCATAAGCAACTTATGAGTATTTGTTTCTGAACTCTGAATAATTTTATGCTATTTTGTCACTTATGTCATGAAACTCTAATAAATTGCTGGTTGTGGAAGTGACTTTGTATTTATTCTGGTAGTCAGGCGTGAAGGGATTTTTAGCGGAGGCACCACTTCCCAGTACAATGCAGCCACTCAGGAGAGGGAAACTACACTGAACCAGCTTCTAATAGAACTTGACGGGTTCGATACTGGCAAAGGTGTTATTTTCTTAGGAGCTACAAACCGTATGGATTTGCTAGATCCTGCTCTTCTTCGTCCAGGTCGATTTGACCGTAAGGTCTGTTTCTTTGGCCAATCGACATGCATAATAAGGACATTTATACTTTTTTTATCTTAAAAGCAAACCTACAGAGAGGAGAACAGAAAGGAGGGTGGGAAGAACCTGACCATTGAGCCTGAACAGAACGAAGGGGGGAAAGATGAAGAAATGAAACAAAGAAAATTAACGTAACGTATTAGTGGATATAACATCTCTGTCTTACACGATGAATCACAGAAGGTGGTGCAGACCACCATTGAGCCTCAACAGCCGTTGCCCCCATTTAGCTAAAATATATGCACCCCCATTCGGTTTCAAAAAAAAAAAAAAATGCAGCCCCATTGTCTTCTCTTTATATATGCGAAAATCTGAACCGAGTAGTCTTCTAAAACTCCAAGCAATTTTCGCAATGAACTAGCAGTTTCCATTCAACTACAGACTTTATTATTATTAGATAAAGTCAAGTATTAATTGTATTATGATGATGATATCTTTTACTACCATATTCAAGATGATTCCCCAAATTGCCTCACCAGTAAATAAGTGGCATGTATATTCATGGCTACTATGTTAACATTTTTGTTTATGATTGCTCTTGGATAATTGTGCTTTTGGCAACTGATGGAAAAAAATCACCACCATTTTGGTATTGTTTCTTTTCGTCAGATACGAATCCGTCCTCCAGGGGCTAAAGGCCGTCTAGATATCTTGAAAGTTCATGCTGGCAAGGTGAAAATGAACGCGAGTGTCGATCTGACTAGTTATGCTCAGAACTTACCTGGTATACGATTTCTTTTGTTCTAAATAACTTGTGCAGTTAATACAGATTTCTTTATGTTTTATTGGTATGGAGTTAGATATATTCTTCTTAACCGTCATTTATTTAATAAATGCCATTTCTTGAAATCTCTCTTCTGATTCAAAATTCGCAGTGTAACGTCAATACTCATGATATAAACTCTTTCGTTTGGACTTTTTGAGATGTGCTAGAATTCTGATATTGTTTAGGATGAAATACCCAGATAAAATCTATACATTGGAGGTCATGGTTCCTCCCCACGTCATGGCATGACACCTTTAAGATTCCATCTGTATCCACTTAAAGTGTAGTTTGCTATCATTATCTTTGTACTTCTCATTTTTACTCATTCATTTTTATCATCTCTGATACTAGAATGTGTTTTGGGCATGGTTCTCGAGAGATCTTTCAAATTGGTTATTTAATAGCTTGTGTCGCAATATTAGGTCATGTAGTTACAGTTTCTTGTAAGAAAGAATAGTTTACAGCAGTTCACAAGTTCGACTTGAAATCCGAAACAAAATATCTGGCTGTCAGGATGGACCGGTGCAAAATTGGCGCAGTTACTTCAGGAGGCTGCTTTAGTAGCAGTTCGAAAGGGGCATCAATCAATTCTTCAGTCAGACATGGATGATGCAGTTGACCGACTCACCGTGGGTCCCAAGCGTGTTGGAATTGAATTGGGTCATCAGGGTCAATGCCGTAGAGCAACTACTGAGGTTGGAGCTGCTATGACATCTCATCTTCTGAGGCGGCTCCACAATGCAAACATTGAGTTCTGTGAACGCATATCTATCCATCCGCGCGGCGAGGTCCGTGTTATTTCCCTCTCCTCCAGATTTATTTCTCTTCTTCTTCCTTCTAGGGTCGCTTGAGAGTGGTGGACGAAGAATCCATATCCCGTTTCCATCAGAACTCCGATTCTTAACGCACCCCCACCCCCCAGCCCACACACTTTTTCTAGGAATTCTCACTTAATCGTAGGGATCCATGCTTCATGTTTTTACCACTTGCCATGCTTGTTGATAATCGTGAGCCACCATAAACCTCATGACCAATAAGGAGATTGCCAGTGTAGACTTGAGCCAATTAGATGATCCAACCATGTGATTTAATGTTCTGGGTGAATGGTTTTTAGCCATTTATTTCCTTGACATTGAAAAGTTTGACAAAGTGATTAGGATAGTAGGTCATCCGTCATTCCTTCGATCCATGTGTGTCCAAACTTCTGGAATGTGGTTCCAATTTGAGATGCTCAGATTATCTAGTTATCATTTGTGTTCTTTTTTTCTCTTTTTCTTTTTCACTTATACAATACTTGTTGTTCACCGATGCGTTCAGAGATTCTCTCAAATTGTGTTTCACCGTTTGGACGATGAGGCATACATGTTTGAACGACGGCCTCAGTTGTTGCAACGCCTTCAGGTCTAATTATTCTCTAATTCTAGGGCAATTGGCTTTCATTTTCTCTTGTCTGGAAAATGTCATGTTTGTCTCGGTTTCATGTGTCAGGTGTTGCTTGGTGGGAGAGCTGCAGAAGAGATCATTTATGGACGAGATACATCTAAGGCATCTGTTAGCTACCTTGCAGATGCTAACTGGCTCGCTCGTAAAATCTTAACCATGTGGGTTTCTGTTTACTGACCTCAGCAATACAGCCTTACTTCATGGTTAGATGTGCTGAGTATCTTTCTCTCTTCCTCTTCAGATGGAATTTGGAGGAACCAATGACTGTTCACGGGGAACCACCTCCTTGGAGGAGAAGTGTCAGCTTTGTGGGGCCTAGAATGGACTTTGAAGGTTCGCTTTATGATGATTATGACCTTATTGAACCGCCAATTAACTTCAAGTTGGATGATGACGTTGCTAAAAGAACTGAAGAGCTAATACGTGACATGTACGAAAAAACAATCTCTCTGCTCAGGAGTCACCATGCAGCTCTTCTCAAAACCGTGAGGGTATGCAACACTATAATTTTTTAATAAGTTTTAATTGTCCCTGATTTTTTGGGTTGGTCTTTTGCAGCCTAGCTATCATATATTCTGGTTTAGATTCTACCTCTTATATTTTCATTACTATATTTCTTGATCCTTCTTCAGGTTCTTTTGGATAATATGGAGATCAGTGAAGACGAACTTGAGTATATCCTAGATAATTACCCATCGGAAACCCCCTTAAAACTGCTTCTGGAGGAGGAGAATCCAGGAACTTTGCCGTTTTTTGAGACAGAAAATGGTCTGGATTCGGAGCTATCCTTCCTAACCCCATCAGAAGTGGAGTTCTCATAATAAAGGTGGCTTGTGCTTCCCTGCTTAACTTACGGTATAGAGAAATTGTGCTTCCCAGGAGGTCAGCATTTATGGATGAGAAATTTATTCTTACTAGTGTCTTGCCCGTCGGGACTAAGTTCATTAGACATGCTACATTTGATGTTACACTCATTACAATTTACATATGAAAAATGTAGTTCCCTACTTAGCAGTCTTTTAGCTATTTTCTTTTGAAAAGTACTGAGAGGGGAAGCGATAAAAAATGCCAGCTTGCTCTAGTGTATTTTTCTTTTTTATTTGTCCGTACCATTTTTTAAAATATGAGAGAAGCTTATGGTTTAGACATTAGTTCATCCAGAAAATGATACTAATAGAAGAAAAATAGTAATTAAGGAGCTTGAAAACAAAATTTAATCATATTAGGATAATTTCCACCTTGGTATCACAAATATAATACATGCCAAATGGTTTCATGTTTGAAAGGCCTAAATATATACACGCTACAGGTGGCGTCCTCTTCCATTGAATTCATAATCAAATAGAATTGGACCAAAAATAAAATAAAATTGGACCAACGCTAGTCTTCAAATGTAGCCTTCATTGTAAGTGACTCAACAGTCTATGAATCTGCAAAATTATAGCAGCAGAACATGGTTGTTAATCATGTTGGAGGTATCAGAGATCGCACCATATATTTTTTTGGAGTAATAAACTCAACAGTTCCCTACGAAAGCTTGACCCGATGTTCCCCGTCAGCTCTTATTCAAAAGGCCGATATGCCATAATTTGGGTAATGAAATTCCACCTTCTCCATATTTAAAACTATAAAATTAAGTGTGAAGCTCGCAATGTTCCCGAGCAAATAATCAAAGTCATAATGCCAGTGGACCGGAAGAAGTACAACATCACATCACATAATCGATATTATTGAGATGAAAGACAGACTGAACATGCAGTGAAAGAAGGTAGCATCATAAATCGGTTGACGGAATGGAGTTTGTATGTCCTACTACGATTAGTAGATGACCTACGCGTTTCCTCCTCTCCTGGTGTACATTATTCTTTTTTCTAAAAAATGAAATGGAAACCCTCAACTGCTTAATGACTTAAATTAAATTCATAACTGGTTTTCATAATGTACTTAAATTAAATTCATAATTGGTTTTCATAATGTACTTAAATTAAATTCATAATGTACTTAAAAATAAAAGGCCTTAGTTAAAAACACACCTACGAAGTTAAACGGAAAAAAGTTTAAAGCTCCAAAACATTCGTAGAGAGTTGTTTACACAGTTATTTATACATTATATTCACCAAGGTGCATAAAGCATAACCATAATAATTTTTGTTTAATCTAAGGAACCTCACCATATTAGAATCCTCCAGCACCACCATATCGGAGGGAACAGTTTCCATCTCGAAATAAATTTCGCAGTAACATTCAAAGAAATCAAAATTGCACTACCATGGAATGTTATCATATTTTCTTAGCATGTGCATATGCAAGATATATACATGGCAAAGCACAGCCATGTACGCCATTATACCCCCTAAAATAAAAATGTTTATTCTCACCAGTTCAACTCGAGAATTTCCGCTTACAAACTATATTCTCACGAAGAGAGTCTTAGCCGTTGAATCATCAGATAGTTATTTAGTGTCTTAAACTGGGAAAATGAGTATTGTGGCTGTCAATTGACATATATAATATCACCTCCGTCGGTGTTTACAAAATCAAGAAGGAATTCTACCATACCTTGCCCAGCATTCTTAACCATTTGACAAATAGCAATGGTTGTAGTGATTAAAACTGAAGTTCATAAATTAATTGAAATACATGATGAAAAGGTTGAACATTAGTTTTAGAACTGGAAAATGAACTTACTCTTTCTATTTCAAAAATATATTTTGATCCACTAATCTTTCTTAATCATTTCGGTGTTGGCCAAACAATAATCTCATACTTGCATACATTCTGATTCTTATCACAATCAACCTTCATTGGAAATCATTGAAATGTTAAGAAACAATCAATAAAAATTTATATGAGTATATGTATACAGTAGAAATTAAATGTAGTATACCTTTCTAATGAAAACGAACCAACACTAAAAGTAATTGCAAAGAATCAGTGATTTCAAGATTTGTGATATTTTGTGAAGTAGAACACATATTCCTGCAAGATGCAAACACAAAATTTTACTGTGTCACTATAAGCTTAAACAAAAAATTATGCGTAATATAACATAAAACCTTACGAATCATGGTTACAGAAAAATTGCCACATACAACCAAGTGGCTCAATAGATTACTACATCATCAATAGCTTCTACATGGATGCATTGTCATTATACTACATTTAATTTCTACAGCATCCCTAACAGTTTTGGCTATGTAATGATATCGAATATATTTAACGCCCATGGATGCATTGTCATTACGTGTAAACAGTTTTGTCTATCATCTGAATTTGAGTGCCCATGGATGCCTAATTCTGCTACATGGATGCATTGTCAACGGAGAAAACTTCTGAAACTTACCATTGTACTGAATTTATCCGAAGAAAACCATAAAATCGCATTTTGCTCTCGGAAGAAAAAAACAGACGATTAATTAGTAGGTTACTGTGTCATTACAAATCATAAAGAAAAATGTGTTGTATTCACAATTCACATGTAAACCTATGGATGCTGCAAATCTTACAGATTAGTCATACAATAATTAACTCAGGTGGCCAGAAGGTATGCCTACTAGGGAAGGAGGATCATGCCCTTTCAACTGCTCTGCCCCTTTTCAGTCCATGACAGTCAAAATCCGCTAAAAGATACACGATTGATTGAATGACCCGCAACTATTTCTGACAGTCAATATAGGCTGAAAAGTAGTGGGCACGAAACAAACTTTATCCTTTATTGGGGTTATATGTTATTTAGCAGAATACTTGTACTCATGGCAAATGGTTGAACAACAAACTGATTTAAGGAGTGAAATATTAGGTACACACTTAACTGATAAACTCCACAAGGATCAGGTACACACTTAACTGAACCAAATAGAGCTAGTTTGATCAGTCAGCCACGAATCTGACTCTCATTTTCAGAAACAACAGATGGAGTCTCCATTCCAGAGTTACTGTATGAGAGATTTATCGTTTCGCAATACTGGCATGAGACTGTCCGATCCCTTAATCAAAATCTAGTCGCCTAGTGAAGTCCCTATTTAGATCGACCTATTTTTAAGGGCCGATTCTAAAATAAACAGAAGGAAGTGGAAGAGTTTCTTTAGATGTTTAGGGTTTATGATTAGGTTAATATTTAACAATGTGAGATGATCAAAGTTTTTTTTTTAAAAACAAATCAGGATTTATAAATATTCGCAAAAATAATACCTTGACTGATTAAAAGCAATACCTTGATTGATACACGATAGTTGTCTTGGTAGTGGATTTGATTTCTGATTATTATTTTTTGTACGTGAACATCGATTATGTTGTGCTTCGTCTGTCGTTAGGGATGGTGTAGCATCATGCTCAGGATTTCGCCGTTTTCTCCACCATGGTTTTTAGAGAATTAGGAATGAAGAGAGGTGGGATCCGAGGGAAAATGAGAGAAGAGAATCAGGTTTTGGAGATTAGTTTTTAGACGGGGGAGCACTGGGTAATCTAGGTGTCTGACGTGTATCCATAATTGCGAAATATAATGAAACCCTCAATTTTTATTGGCAGGGGCCAGGAGCTCTAGAATTCAAGCTTTTGACCTAACTTTCAATATGAGGCCAGTATTTTGGTCTCAAATTATATATACATTGACCCTGGAAATTATGGGTCTTACTCTTTTGGCCCCAGGGTTATTTAATAAAATTTTCAAATTATTCTAGTGGCCCAGAAATATTATAACCGGTGTGCATATTATATGCACATAAAATCAGTGTGTATATTACCTGCACAGTATTAGATATGAAGAAAATTTAAAAAATTGTTTACAAAAATCAGTGTGCATTTTTGCTTCACACTATAAAATATGAAGAAAATTTAAAAAATTATGTACATAAATCAGTGTGCATATTTTCTGCACATAAAATCAGTGTGCATATTGTCTGCACACTATAAAATATGAAGAAAATTTAAAAAATTACTTAAAGAATAAAAAAAATTATATGAAATGAAAATTTGATAGTTATATTTACGCTCGTTGTGTAGATCTTTCAAAAATCTTTCCAAATATATAAAATTTGTCGAATTCTTACGTGTGATTCGTGAGACATGTTATGTTTAAGTTGGCATGACGATTATACCCTTGAAGGATATAGTTTATTATTTGATAATATCATTAAACATCTTTTTCCAAATAGCCCTCCTTCTTTTTTGAGGGTCATTTCAATAAAATGGGTTAATTTTTTTAAAATTGAGTTTTAAGCCAAGGCCATTTGAGTAAGTGAGAGTGAGGAGAGGGTCAAACACTTAATTCCCACTTTATGGATTAGCTCAACTTAGACTAGTGGGCGTGGAAAACCCTCACTGGTCGGAAAGGCACACGAGTTTGGTATCAATCAGCAATTTTGTAGTCTCATGTGTCACTACCCTACCTATGTTGTATAATCTACAGAATCCTTTTGTATGAAAGTTGAAAAAGATCCTTATATAGAAGGTGCTAATAGAGTTGAAAAAGCATTTCTTTGCCGGTGTTGCAACTTCCAGTGTTAGAAAACTGCACCAAATATCAAATCCCGGATTGTTAAATGTCAAAGTTAACACGGAAAACCATATCATAGAAGTCCAGCAAAATTGAGAGCGGTGGAAATCGTTATTGCTCAAATTTTGCGTTCTGGGCGTTGCCTTCAAATCGTTATTGCTCAAATCGTCAAAAATGAGTGTTTAGACCAAATTTCGGAGTATCCTCGGGACTGTTTTTGACGCTAAAAATGAAATCTCTCTTATACTAAATGTTTTAAATTTTCGCCAAATTTTGAAGCTGACACAAATATCATTTAACCTAAATTTCGTTTCTCTTGGTTTTCTACATGATGGCGTGAATTTCTGTAGGGATATTAACCACCACAGGTGGGAAAGTAAGGTAAAGTGGACCCTGATGCAAATAAGGTTAATCAAGCCATGATTAGGAGAATTGTTTGGAGGCTTCTAAGACATACTGAAGACTTATGGGCACAAATTTTAAAGGGGAAATACTTTAAAAAGATTGGAGCACTTCATTCCAAGAAGAAATCACAAGCTTCTTGTGTGTGGGAATGCGTCTTTCAAGGAATTGAGCATATAAAAAAATACAACATATGGGAGGTTGGTGATGGAACTTCCATAAACATATGGGAAGATAAATGGCTGCCTAATAGGGCAGAGTCTCTAGCAAGCTCTGTTCCTATTGTAAACTCCAATATAACACTTGTATCACAGCTAATTGACTGTGAAACAAAGAAATGGAATATTAACTTGTTACATTCTATGTTTGAAACATCTCTGGTCAAAGAAATTTCGAACATAAGGCTCATCTTAACAGACATGGGAACTTTGAAAAAAGATAAACTCAGATGGATTCTCACCACCAATGGAGAATTCACTGTGAAATCTCTGTATGCTAAGCTTCAAAATCAGACAGATTTAATCTCAATCAAAACAAAGAAATTCTGGAAAAAAACTATGGAGCATGAACACATCACAAAGAACCAAGTTGTTTATTTGGAAGTGTTTACATGACACACTACCTACAAAACAGAAGCTAGGTTTAGTCATGGATGAAGAAAAAAAATGTGTCTTCTGCCAACAAATGGAAGAAACAACTTTTCATTTATTTTTTAAATGTGACTTTGCGAAAGCAGTATGGCAGTTGCATCCAATGCCTTGCCAGGGAGTACTCTCTAATCTTTCCTTTATGAATATTTTTTTCTTAGACATGTATAACAAATAATTGGAAGGTGGCCTGAATTTCATTTCAATGGAATTGCCACTAAATGTTGGTTCATTTGGAAAGAACGTTGTTTTAGAGTTTTTGAGAACAAAAATAGAACACCAAATCAATTATCTCAAGACATTATAACTACTGGCACCCAATATCACCATTGTCAGTCATAGTTCAGAACAGTAACACAATACAAGCTCAGTTATTTTGGACACTTCCAATTACAAACTTTTACAAACTAAATTGTGATGCTTCATGGTTATCTGCTAAGATTAATGCAGGTTTTGGCTTTATTTTGCGAAATTGGACAGGTACCTTCAAAGGCGCGGGAATGGGCAGTTGCAGGAAAGGGTCTGTTAGATCACTGCCCGGTCGAACTCGCATGCGTTGCTATCTCAATCATGTTTGTCAATGTTAGTGATCAAAACTATAAAGTATTTATTTCTAGTCTACTATAGCTAAGGTCTCGGACTAGGATAGAAATTAGTGTAGTTGAGCTCAATAACTCCATGGAAATCATCATACAAGATGAAGTACTACTCAAGGAACCAGTGGATCTTCATCGACTAAAAGGTATGTGGAGACTTGAACTTATCTATCACTCAAAATTCTATCTACTCTATCTCCTATCTTGAGACAAAATTTGTATTACTATATAGACTAAGATTATACACATGTGATATTTCGAGCTGAGTATATCTTGCTTATCTATTTCTCGAAATGTGTGTTGGTAAAGCTTTCGCTTTAGCCAAGTTTATCTTTACCAAGTGAAGAAAGTCATGTTATGTTTCAATCATTTGGAAATCGCTCCGACGAAAAATAGTTTGTGAATAACAACTATATCACGCCATCTGAGAATGTTTCAATGATTGAAATGAGAGTTTAGACAATGTAACCATTGGAGGATATAAGCATTGTTGTGGTAACACACACACACACACACACACACACACACACACACACACACACACACACACACACACACATATATATATATATATATATATATAAGTCCTTATTGCTTGAACCGAAGTTTTCAAACTTTGTTGATCAAGTGAAACCGGAGTAGTGCGTGAGCTCAGTCCGCGAACTCAGCATACAATTTCAATCTGCGAACTGGCGTAGTTCTCGAACCCGAGAATTTCTGTTGGAGTTTGTGAACTCCGTCCGCGAACTTGAGTAGGTTATGTTTAAAAGAGATGTTTGTGAACTTATCTTAATAAACTAAGGAATGCTATTGCAAACCGTGGCTTTATAGTTCATGAATCGATTCGAGTGAATCACGTCATTTTTGCTTCAATTGTGTCTTGTGTAGTACATAAATATCTAAGCAATTGAACAACTCTCTAACTAGTTCATTTGAGTCATTTGGACTAGTTATGGTGAAGAAGAATATGGTTGATATGAAAGTTATCATATGGCTAACCATTTGGTTAACTATTGTTAAACCAACCAATGTACAAGTTTGGGTATGGTTTTTACAAGCCTACAAATGTGCATTTCATGTGTGTGTAACAAGCTATGTTTTCGATCTAACGGTTGATAAATATTAGCTTGAATCTAATCAGGTTTTCATATAATGGTGAATATTGAATGCTTTGTTAGTAAGCTAACATTGATTGCAATTTGAGAGACTATAAGGGAGAACTCTAGCAACTGGGAAACCTAATCCTCACACATTATGTGTGACACTAGTTTGCTAAGATAGAGTCGTTTCTCCTTTAACCTTTAGTTTTCTTCTTTCAAAACTAGTTTAACGACTTAAAGACTTCATTGGGATTGTGAAGCCAGACTGATACTACTTTTCTTGTAGTTATGTGATCTGATCTTGTTGTTTCTATCGTACGAGTACAATTGTAATAATTACCTTGAGATTTCTATCTCCGATAGGCAAGATATAAAAGTAGTCACAAACACTTCGTCTCATCGTTTTTGATTCCTCAATAATCTTCTTCGCTGCGTCGATTAAGTTTATTGTGAGGTGATTGATAAAGCTGAGCTGTTCTTCGGGAATATAAGTCTGGTTTTATCAATTAGTTCCCGTTCACCTTGATTTATCAAAAGACGGAAAAAAACTCATAGGTTTATTCGCGGAAGACGAATTTATCTATCCTTGTAGACTTTTCTGTGTGATACGGATTTGTTTATTAAAGTCTTCGACTTTGGGTGGTAGCAACTCTTGGTTGTTGGTGATATCAGCTAAGGGAATCAAGTGCGCAGTATCTTGCTGGGATCAGAGGCATAGGAGCATAACTGTACCTTGGATCAGTGTGAGATTGATTGGGGTTCAACTACAGTCCAGACCGAAGTTATATTGGAGTAGGCTAGTGTCTATAGTGGCTTAATACATTGTATGTTTAATCTGGACTAGGTCCCGGGGTTTTTCTGCATTTGCGGTTTCCTCGTTAACAAAATTTTGGTGTCTGTGTTATTTCTTTTCCGCATTATATTTTGTTATATAATTGAAATAATACAGGTTGTGCGTTGTTCAATCAATTAAAATATCCAACCTCTTTGGTTGTTGATTTAAATTGATTGACACTTGGATATTGGTCTTTGGTACCATCCAAGTTATAGATCAAATTGAGAGATTGAGATAATAAACTCCTTGAGATATTTTCTATTGATTGAGTCTGACTGTCTAGTTGATTCTTTAAAAAGTAACTCGGAGTTGTCCATATAGATCGTTAATCGAAATATTGGGTGTGGTTGTTAGACTTCCCCTTTTTCAATTGGTGTCAGAGCAGGCAAACACGTTCAAGACCTTACAAGTCTGTGTTTGTAGCGATCTGATTCTATGGACAGAGGTGCTATCTCAATAAACATACCACCAGTCTTCGATGGTTCAAACTACCCGTGGTGGAATATTTCTATGAGCATGTATCCTCAAGCTCGATGGGTACATGTTATTAATGGATATAATCCTCCGGTTAATACAGAAGGCGATGTATCTACCCTTAAGGACGTTGATAGTTATAATCCAGAAGAAATTCTTGCTGCAAGGAAAAATTATGAAGGCTTAGATGATATCAGACAGGAAATTACCCCTGACCTTCAACACTATGTGTCTTCTTGTACTAAGTATAAAGATGCCTGGGATATCTTAGAAACTACTTTTGAATCCAACAAACATGTTTCTAAGAAATGTACCATCGATAGAGGAAATAACCTCAATGCTCTTTCTGAAAATTCATCTTTCGAAAAGATAAGAATTCCTGATCAAAATTCTATTCAAACCGTTGCATTCATTGGTGTGTCAAACACGAGTTAACACCCTATATCATGGGGTGATGAATGTTGTACGGATGAGGTCTGGTTTAAAAAACCATTGATTACAGAAAAGATCAAAGAATTTGTAAAGAGGAGCATTAGACGTGATAAATCCTTCACTGCTAATTATTCTGCCTTCACTGCTAATTATTATGTGAAAGAAAATCCTTTAAGTGTCAATGGGTTGAATACATTTGATAGATACGATGAACTCTCATCTTTTACAGCAGAACATCTACATACTCAAGTTCTGATTCAAAATATGAGACCGACACAGGGGTTTCAATTTCTTGGATAAAGAAATTCTTCAAGAAATTCTATAATTAAAAGCTTCATTGAAGAAACTAGAATCATTCGTCCAGGTTAAAAATCTTGAGATAGATTGTCTTAATGATAAACTCACCAGAACCATTGATCTAAAGGAGAAAGAGATTAATACTCTCAAGGATGATCTACAAAGATTGTCTAGAAGCTCTGACAAAATTTCAGCAATGCTATTTGGTCAAAAATCCTTTGGAAACACTAGTGGTTTAGGATACAAAAGCAAGTGTGCAGACATTGTCAGTCCTATTGCTTCTATTGATCAGGGAAAAATAAAAGCTGGTAGCTGTGTTAAGCAAAAGATACCTCAACAAAACAAAGATTCCTTGGTTTGTTTGTTTTGTGAAAATGCAAGGCATGTTCAAAGTACGTGTTGGAGATTCAAGAGGAACATTGAATGAATTGCTAAACTACAGAAGAACATGCAAAAGATGAATCTGGATAATCTGCGCGGCTCTCCTAAAAATAGTGCTTCCAGAATCAAAAGAGGTAAGAAACTTGCTTACAGAACAAACCTTGAAAAATCACTATGTGATAAACAAGGAGAGCGTTTGGATCATAACGTCCCTATCTAACATAAGGGGCGTACGTATCCTCATCTATAACTTGAGAAAGTGAGGCTTTGCGTTTTTGTGTGGCTCAAGTTTTGTGTCTATTTCTGTTAAGAAAATATTCTCCTACCAATATAGATAATGAATCATTAAACTACAAAAGACTTATTCTTCTAGGGTTTTTGATGTTCATAAGTCTATTTAAATCATTGGTAGACTTCCTCTCTCCTTGAAAAGATACAACTTTATGGCTCCTGTAACCATAAGCATCACAAGCAGGGATGCAGTTGAAGCAGCTAATGTGTATTTGTGTAAATGGATTTCTTCCTCAAGGGTGAAGAAAGTGAAGACTACAATTAATGGAGAAAGTTCTTCCGCTAACTGTCTCTTTTCTATTTTCCCTTTTGATAATAATTTAGAGGATGGTAAAAGACTTCATCAACAAGAGAAATGGTTTAATATCTCAAATCATTCCCTTTTTGGAAAAGATAGCTCACTATGAACAAATGTTGTCTCTATCCAAGAACACCTTGAGTGATTTGAAAAGAGAACTCAGTGAGTTACCTGATATTTAGATTTGGAGGAATTAAACGATCCCATAATCAATGGGTTTTTCAATAATGAGAAGGAATTCTCAGTAGATGCTCTTAGAAAGATCTAGAACGACTAGTAAGTCTTCTGATGAGAATTCTATTTTTCTTATTTTGCTTAGAAGAATAACTAGTGTTTGGAATATCCATTATTGTGATTACACTTAGCTATGTCCAAATTTTTCATCTTCTTGTTTTTAGATTTATTGGTTTAAATTCTAAACTTGTTTGGAAGATGATTTTTGCAATATTAATCTTTATAGTTTTATATATTGCAATATTGTTATGGGATATGTATGTTTACGTCTGTGAACTTGGTTGTCCCATACCTTGTCAAAAGTAAAGTCATTCGTGAATTGATATGCAAGTATTGATAAAAGAATGAATAGACTTTTGACAAACACAAAAGTTAAGCCTATATTGTCAAGTTTTGATGGAAGATAGGTAAAATTATTTTGTGATTCAAGGATTATGTTTATTGTATTCCATTGTGCAAATGGTGATGGGAAATAAAATGAATCCTTGCTTATTCCACAGTATAAGGTCGATTTTCGATCCATAATTTTTGTTTAAATACTGTGTTGTTCCATGAAGTGTCTTATGTTGAGCACTAAAAAAACAAAAGTTGATTACTTTTGTGATTAGCCTAGTTGTTGTTTCGTAAGGTACTTTATGTTGAACATGATAAACTAAATTAATCATCTTGTGTGGTTATTTAGTTAGAACTCCATAAGTTTTCTTATGTTTGAGCATTTCTTTGACTGAGTTGGTTATCCATGATTAACTTAATCATTGCTCCATAGATTTTTCTTATGTCGAGTGTGACCAATTAAATTTATTATTATTTTAATTATTTTGGTTGAGTATGGCAATTTGATTAATTTCGAGTTCTCTTGTGATTAATCTAATTGTTTTCTTAAGTCTCCATAAGTTTACTTGTGTTGAGCATATTTAGTCAAGTTAATCTTAGGTTCGCTAATAGTTAGTTTGATTGAATATTCTTTTTAGGATTCCAAATTCATACTTGTATGTGATTTGTTGAGTCCAAAGAAATACTTCCTTTCTTTTAAATTAAGGTCGCTCTTGTTGTTCTTTCGGGAATGACATTTTATGAGGGAAAGTTCTTTTTGAACTTGTGCTTAATTGCCAAATATTTGTGGGGAGTGCGGATGTGGAATATTATAGGGGTTATCTTGTATCTTTATAGACTCCTTGATGAATGCATTTAGCTTCGGCTTTATGATTGCATCTAAACAAGATGATATACATTTACCTTTGGTCATGAAATGTCTCTTACGGAAATTTCATTAGGATCCCGTTCTTGTACCTTTGCCAATTTTATTGACAAAAAGGGGGAGAATTAATATGTAGTTCACACTACAAATACATATGGTTTTCGGATCATTATGTAAGGGGGAGTGGTTTCCATGTGAGATGGAGTATTGACTAATGGGGAGTGAAGTATCACCATAGTATTGTTGTTAAAGTTGTTATGCAATTGGACTTTGACGTTGTGTAATGATACTATGACACTGTATAACAATGATTGAGAACTCTTGTTTTCTCATTGTTATTGCTATGGATTTTCAACAACGATGATGCTAAACTTACAACCTTTGGGATCATTAGAGTACTTGGAAGTGATGAAGATTTCGAATAATGTTGAAGATTAGAAGACATGTGGAATATGAGATACACAGTTTATTTATATATTTTTTGTATTTCATATGTATTAATAGTTTTTCCACTAAAATAGACAAAGGGGGAGATTGTTAGAGCACTGCTCGGTCGAACTCGCATGCGTTGCTATCTCAAGCATGTTTGTCAATGTTAGTGATCAAAACTATAAAGTCTTGATTTCTAGTCTACTATAGCTAAGGTCTCGGACTAGGATATAAAGTGTAGTTGAGATCAAGAACTCCATGGCAATCATCATACAAGACGAAGGACTACTCAAGGAATCAGTGGATCTTCATCGACTAAAAGGTATGTGGATACTTGAACTTATCTATCACTCAAAAGTCTATCTACTTTATCTCCTATATTGAGACAAAAGTCGTATTACTATATAGAATAAGATTATACACATATGATATTTCGAGTTGAGTATATCTTGCTTATCTATTTCTCGAAATGTGTGTTGGTAAAGCTTTCGCTTTAGCCAAGTTCATATTTACCTAGTGACGAAAGTCATGTTATGTTTCAATTATTTGGAAATCTCTCTGACGAAAAATAGTTTGTGAATAACAACTATATAACGCCCTCTGAGAATGTTTCAATGATTGAAATGAAAGTTTAGACAATGTAACCATTGGAGCATATACGCATTGTTGTGGTAACACATATATGTATAAGTCCTTATTGCTTGAACCTAAGTTTGCGAACTTTGTTGATCAAGGAAAACCGGAGTAGTGCGCGAGCTCAGTCCGCGAACTCAGCATACAAGTTCAGTCCGCAAACTGGCGTGGTTCTCGAACCCGAGAATTTTTGCTAGAGTTTGTGAACTCCGTCCGGGAACTTAAGTCCGCGAACTTGAGTAGTTTATGTCTAAAAACGATGTTTGTGTACTTATCTTAATAAACTAAGGAATATTATTGCAAACCGTGGCTTTATAGTTCATGAATCGATTCGAGTGAATCACATCATTTTTGCTTCAATTGTGTCTTGTGTAGTGCATAAATATCTAAGCAATTGAACAACTCTCTGACTAGTTCATTTGAGTCATTTGGACTAGTTATGGTGAAGAAGAATATGGTTGATATGAAAGTTATCATATGGCTAACCATTTGGTTAACTATTGTTGAACCAACTAATGTACAAGTTTGCGTACGGTTTTTACAAGCCTACAAATGTGCATTTCATGTGTGTGTGTAACAATCTATGTTTTCGATCTAACGGTTGATAAATATTAGCTTGAATCTAATCATGTTTTCATCTAACGGTGAATATTGAATGCTTTGTTAGTAAGCTAACATTGATTGCAAACCCTGATTTGAGAGACTATATAAGGGAGAACTCTAGCAACTGGGAAACCTAATCCCCAAACATTATGTGTGATACTAGTTTGCTAAGCTAGAGTCGTTTCTTCTTTATCCTTTGGTTTTCTTCTTCTAAAACTAGGTTAACGACTTAAAAACTTCATTGGGATTGCGAAGCCAGAACGATACTACTTTTTTTGTAGTTGTGTGATTTGATCTTGCTGTTTCTATCGTACGAGTACAATTGTAATAATTGCCTTGAGATTTCTATCTCCGATAGGCAAGATATAAAAATAGTCACAAACACTTCGTCTCATCGTTTTTGATTCCTCAATAATCTTCTTCGCAGCGTCGATTAAGTTTATTGTGAGGTGATTGATAAAGCTGAGCTGTTCTTCGGGAATATAAGTATGGTTTTATTAATTGGTTCCTGTTCACCTTGATTTATCAAAAGACGGAACAAAACTCATAGGTTTATTCGTGGAAGACGAATTTATCTATCCTTGTAGACTTTTCTGTGTGATACAAATTTGTTTATTAAAGTCTTCAACTTTGGGTGGTAGCAACTCTTGGTTGTGGGTGAGATTAGCTAAGGTGATCAAGTGTGCAATATCCTGCTGGGATCATAGGCGTAGGAGCATAACTGTACCTTGGATCAGTGTGAGATTGATTGGGGTTCAACTACAGTCCAGACTAAAGTTAGATTGGAGTAGGCTAGTGTCTGTAGTGGCTTAATACATTGTATGTTTAATCTGGACTAGGTCCCGGGGTTTTTCTGCATTTGAGGTTTCCTCGTTAACAAAATTCTGGTGTCTGTGTTATTTCTTTTCCGCATTATATGTTGTTATATAATTGAAATAATACAGGTTGTGCGTTGTTCAATTAATTAAAATATCCAACCTCTTTGGTTGTTGATTTAAATTGATTGACACTTGGATATTGGTCTTTTGTACCATCCAAGTTATCTCTCTTTGATAAAGACTTGCAGATTCTATTGCTTGAGTATAGATCAAATTGAGAGATTGAGATAATAAACTCCTTGAGATATTTTCTATTGATTGAGTCCGACTGTCTAGTTGATTCTCTAAAAAGTAACTCGGAGTTGTCCATACAGATTGTTAATCGAAATATTGGATGTGGTTGTTAGACCCCCCACTTTTTCAGAGTCAACAGAAGTAGCTGAAGCTTTGCTGCAGAATACAACATGGGCCATCACAAACAATATGCAAAATGTTGCTATTGAAGGAGACAACCAAAACACTATAAAGTATTTACAAGGCAAACCAAACTCAATCAAATGAAAATGTGAAGCAATCTTAGATGAAGTTAAGAAGTTGGCAGATGAATTAATCTGTTTTGGGGGATTTCATTTTGTGGATCGAAAAGAAAACAAAGCTGCTGACAGACTAGCTAGGAAAGGAAGAAATTCATCTCAACATATTACTTATTTTGCTAAAGCACCACTTTTTTTAATTCCAACAATAGCTTTTGACACTGTCAAAGCTTATGCTACCTGTAATATGAACTCTAATTATGTATCTTTCGATGAAGAAGCTAATCACACAGATTCAGTCATCGCATGGACAACTCAAACATAGTTGATTCCACATGAGTGTGAATCTGCAGATTAGTCTCTTGCTAGTAATATATTTGGTTATTTAAAAAAAAAAAAGGGTAAAGTGGACCTCTTATTCCCATATATTATAACCAATTGTATGCTCAGATTTGCACCAAATACAGAATATAGTAAATCCTCCTAGTAAGAATACTTTTATTTGCACCAAATATTAAAAATCCTCCTAGTAAGAATACAATAAATTCTCCTAGTATACAAGTTAACATGGGTATTAGTGACTTTTATTTGCATCAAAATCACAGAATGTTACCGATATTATAAACTTTGAGGGCCGCAATTAATGTTGATACTCATAAAAACTTTCTTTTCTAAATTACCCTTTCAATCTCAAGTTTTGGTGTGGGGTCGTCTTGGTTATCACGTTTGTTACTACTCCCTCCGTCCTAGTTTAGATGCCTAAATAAGATTTTGCACAATGATTAAGAAACACAAAGAGAATAGTTTTTTTTCCCATAATTACCCTAGGTTAGTATTTTTTTGTTGTTTACTTAGAAAGTTTTCAAATTAAAGGAAATATACAGAGAGAAGTATTAAAAGTGTCTAGAAAATTGAAATACACAATTCTCCATGTTATGACATGATTCCAAGATAGAGGCAAATAAGGATAAAAGATGGAAAAATATGAAATATAACAAATATTTTAAGACTAAAAAATTGGACAATTTAGGCATCTAAAGTAGGACGGAGTGAGTATAATATTTCTCTCTCTAAAAATAAGTTATAACTACCATCTAATTTGTTACTCTTACTAGAATATGACCCGTGCCGTAACGGTCCGGGATTTGTTTTGTTCTTAAATGTTAGCTTGTTAACATATTCGACGCCTGTCCTACGAAGTATTGGTCCCACTAATGCATTTATTGTGTTTGATATTGATGTGTAATATAGTCCACTCTTTACCGCACGGAAGTTGCATTTTGCAAATCACAGGAAGCATTAACAGATCTTATGCCTGATGTAACTTAACCTATATTCCCGGTTATATATATACACTATCTTTTATTTGAATCCATTAATATAATAGGTTTTGAAATATTTGAATTCGAGATACTGGTGGACATCTCTCATCATTTGATTTGATATCATTTTGAAGGTTGTAGCGGTTATGTACGAAAGTAAGTTAATATATTCTATAAAGTCTGTAGCGGTTATGTATTCTATACCTCACTGGAAATTCAACTTTGTCATAGCCACTGAATAAGGGATTAATAATAAAGGCACACATCGAGAAGCCTTAGCTACCTGGCTTATCTTTTGTTGAATAACATGTTACATATCTGGCTTTTTGATGAACGATTGTCGATTGTTGACATAGCAGGTTCGGAAGGAATTTTGTTAACTCCTAATATTATGTATGCTAAAGGAAATAAACCCTTATTTTACTTTACATCATCTTATTATTGAGATATATAATATTGGCAATAATAAGATGATGTAAAGTAATATTGGCATCATAGATGAGAGACGGCAATTACTATGGACATAACTGAGCATGTCAACATGGGATCAGAAGAGTCTCGAAAAGGAAACCAAGAAGTTAAGCACTGACTCAAAAAGTTCCTATTTCTATGGATCCATCAGATTTTCGTCTGATCTAGTCACCCTCACCTAAATCATGGTTACGTATACTAATCAATCTTTGTTTTTAAGATCAAAAACCTTTGATTTTTCTTGGTCAAATTCAAAAAATGAATTAAAGATTTTGGAGCGTTTTAAGGGTTTTTCAAATTGGGTATTCTTCACAGAGGAGTCTTTATCTTGGGTATCTAAAAGTATTCAACATGCTATTCAAGGTACATCGGCAGTAGATCAGAAGTGGACACGAAGATTTAATCAGGCAGTCATCTTGATTGAAGTTTTGAGTAACAAAAATGGGGTTTTTATGAAGATTTCAAAGACTGAGGTTTCGAAGGAATTCAGGCCTAGGTTCATATGTATTCCATGCGGAGATGAATGTAGCATTTGGAAGAAATTTTGGAAGTGTTTAGATCAACCGGAGTTAACCACAAAAAATACTGAAATGGTCTTAAATGATTTTCCTGCGCTTCAACAGAAGGCTACAAAAAAAACAGTTTTTTCCTCGCTTTACTCAAAAGGAATTGCAGTGGAGGTGATTAATTTTCATAGAGGCTGGTTCACTATTGCTAAGGCAATTCAAACTCACTTCAAATGGACAAAGGTTGTAACTATTAAACCAATCAATGGCAGGAAGGCTTTCTTGGAGTCTTTGTCTGATGAGATACATGAGTCTTTATGTCAACCAATCATCATACGGGTGGGCAAAGCAAAAGTGAAACTAAAACAATGGAGTTCGACAGATTCGTGTTTAGATCCGCAAGCAGCTAATAAAGATGCACATTGGATTGGTATAAGAGGTCTTCCTCTACATTTATGGGATAATTCGAACATTCAAAAGATTTGCTCACCATGGGGAAGCTTAAAGGATGTTCATTCATATACGGTATCACGATCTAAACTGAATTGTTGTAAGATCTTGGTTCAATGCAATCTTCAGCAGATACCGGCGGTGTTTCGTTATGATGGTCTATGGCTTACAATGGAATGGATATCTGAAACTCCCTCTACTAAGAAGTGGCATTTTGATAAACATAATAACACGGTAACGAATAAACAGGAATCGGATCAACAATTAGTTCAATCTCATCATGGGTGCATTGATGATCAGAATTCGGCTCCGGCTGCTAAAAAAATTAAAATACGATCGGCGGTTGTTATCCCCTCCGAATATTACGCCGCTGATTTTGCACTTTCAAGTGCCGCTGATTTAGCACTTTCAAGTCAAAAGCTGTATTATTCAAATGAGATGGAGAAAAATTCAAAAAAATCGGCTAAAAAGACGTGTTCTCAGCATGCGGGTTTTGCTTCTCCCGAGTGGACGCCCAATCCATTATTCAATGCGGACTCTGCTACAAAATCGGGTTCACCAGGTATGTTGGATAATTTGGGGGACAATACAGAGAATTTTGTTACAAATGCGGATCACCAAAATACGCTTAGTAACCCATCTGTAACCGACCCATCAGATAACTCCTCGAGTTCGAAGCCACAGACAATTTTCAATTCATCGAAACCAGGGGATAGTTCTAGATCTAAAACTGCAACTTCATCTAAGGTCTCGTTTTATCAAACAGATGAGATGGACAACCTTGTTCAACACCAATTGGAGTTCTATAAAAAAATTGGGATTGACTGTAATAACAAATCCTCAAAGGTTTTGTGTCGCGATATGTTGATCAAATTGAAGAAGGCGGAGCTGTACAACCGTGAGGAGGATAACAATTTTGATGGATTAAAGAAGTTTGATGAAGACTCGGGGGATGAGGATTGGGTTGCGGAAGAAGCACGTGGTTCTTTCAGTGATCAAAGTGGTGGTATTTCAGCAACTAAAATTTATTCCTCTCCTAATAGTTCTGTTTCTTCTGTTCTTGGGAATTCAATGGAAGTTAATGGATCATAAAATAGTTTCATGGAATCTTAGGGGTTTGGGTGACGAGCTAAAAATAACGGCAATTCGCAATGCAATCCGTAGAAATAAGGCATCAATAGTGTCTATTCAAGAAACAAAAAAGGAATTCATTGAAGAAGCTGTTATTAGGAGAATTTGGGGAAATAATGATTGCGGCTCAATCTTTCTTCCTTCTGAGGGGGCTTCTGGGGGTATTTTGGTTATGTGGAATCCGTCAGTGGTTGTAATGGAAGAAAGTTTGCTGGGGGATTTCTCGATTTCATTAAGATTTCGAAATGTGGTGGATAATTTTGAATGGATTTTCACTTCCGTGTATGGTGCAACTGATCCAAAAGATTATGATCAATTCTGGCAAGAAATTCAAGATGTAAGATTATTGATGGAAGGGCCATGGCTTTTAGGTGGAGATTGGAATGCAGTTTTGTATCAATCAGAGAGGAATATAACGGGTGGTAGTGGGATAAACAGAAAGAATTTCAAAAAAATTGTAAATGCTAATAATTTGATGGATATTCCTATGGCCGGGGGTTTGTATACTTGGACCAATTCTCAGAATCCACCTTTACTGATAAGGCTTGATAGGTTTGTGTTTACTACTGATTGGGAACAAAAATGTCTAGCTCTTGCTCAATACAGGTTAAGAAGACCTATTTCTGATCATGCCCCTATCTTGCTGAATTGTAATGATGGTATTGCTCCTAAACCTTCTTTTAAATTTGAAAACTATTACTTGGATCATCCAGATTTCTTAGTTCATATGAAATTATGGTGGGCTAATCTAACTTTTCAAGGTAGTCCAAGTTTTATCATTGCTAAGAAATTACAGGGACTTAAGTTTTTTATAAAGAAATGAGGAAGGGAGAATTTTGGTTCTTTACAAAAGGAGGTGGATAAATGTGAAACGCTCATTGATGTGTATGACAGTCTTGAGGAAATTGATACTTTAAACAATGAAGACTATGTAGCTAGAGAGTTAGCAAGAATTAATCACAAGAAGGCTTCTTTGAATTTAACTAGGAAGTGGTTTTCTAGATCAAAAGGGCAGTGGTTAACTGAAGGTGAGAGAAATTCAAGGTTTTTCCATATGAATGCTTCTTACAAACAGAAGATAAAGGCGATTAATTCTCTCATCATTAATGGTGAGATGAGTCATGATAAGGACAGGATAAAGGAGGAAGCTAAGAATTTTTATGTGGACTTATTCAAAGAAGATGTAGTGGTTAGGCCTACTTTTGATAACCTTGAATTCCCAAGTTTAAGTGTCATTGACAGTATAATGTTGGAAAAGCCTTTTGAAGAGAATGAGGTGAAAAGGGTGATTTGGAATTTTGGGAAGAACAAATCTCCGGGTCCAGATGGGTATACTATGGAATTTTTCAAGGCGGTCTGGGATATCATTAAAGTTGAGCTAATGGAAGTGGTGAAGGAGTTTGAGCTTACTGGTAGAATTGATTGGAGATTGAGCTGTACTAATATTATATTAATTCCCAAGTGTGATGGAGCTTCTTCAATGCATTCTTTCAGACCAATTAGCCTCATTGGGGGAATTTACAAGATAATTTCAAAACTTCTTGCAGACAGATTGAAAAAAGTACTTCCTTCAATTATATCTGAGTTCCAAGGTGCTTTTGTTGACTCTAGACAAATTAGTGATGGTATTCTTATTGCCTCTGAGCTAATAGATTCTAGAGAAAGAGAAGGTAAACCTGGTTTGATTGTAAAAGTGGACTTACAAAAGGCGTTTGATAGTGTGAATTGGGGGTGTCTTGATTACACAATGTCAAGGTTTGGTTTTGGTACTGTTTGGAGGAATTGGATTAGATGGTGTCTCTCTAATACAAGATTCTCAATGGCTATCAATGGCACTGTTTCAAGTATGTTCAGAGGTACAAAAGGACTAAAGCAAGGTGATCCAATGTCTCCTTTTTTATTCATTCTTATAGTGGAGGTACTTTCTGTCATGATGAAAAGAGTTGCATCTTTGAATTTAATCACTGGTTTTGAACCTTCTTATGAAGCTTTTGAGATCAATCATCTGCAGTTTGCTGATGATTTAATTGTGTTCTTAGATGATAATTCTGATCAAGTACATAATCTTAAAAATATTCTGCTGGGTTTTGAATTGGCTTCGGGTTTACAAGTGAATTTTCAAAAGAGTGCTATTGTGCCTGTGGGTAATGCTGTGAATGGATTGGATGCTGCTATTATTTTTGGATGTCAAATTACTTCTTTTCCTATGAAATATTTAGGAATTCCTTTGGGTAGCAAATCAAAGGCTGTGTGGGATGTAATACTTCAAAATTTTCAAAAGAGTTTGAGCATGTGGCAAAGGAAGTATCTTTCAAAAGGAGGTAGGCTGATGTTGATTCAAAATGTACTCTCTAGACTGCCTGTCTACTATTTGTCACTTTTTCAAATTCCTTATTCAGTTGAAAAGCAAATGGAGATGATAATGAGGCAATTTCTGTGGGGTTCTGTGAATAAGAAACCTAAGAAAGGATGGGTTGGTTGGACAAAAGTAAATTTAACAAAGGAAGGTGGTGGTACTGGTATCAAAAAGTTAAGGCTAATGAATAGAGCACTTCATGCTAAATGGATATGGAGGTATGGCAAGGAGGAGGATGCACTTTGGAGAAAAATTGTGAGACTTAAATTTGGTGGGAATGAGAAATCTTTCTTTCCAAATCCTACAAAAAAGTCAGTGGGTAAGAGCTTATGGGCTGGAATTTTGAAGTGTAGGAGTCATGTGGAACAGAATTCAAACTTGAAGGTCAACAGTGGTGATAGGGTGCTTTTTTGGAAGGATGTTTGGCAAAATGGGCAGTCTTTACAAGTCTTGTTCCCTAATCTTTACAATGTAAGCAGACGGCAAGAGGCTACAATTCAAGAGGTGTTAGATGATGTTGTTGGGAACAATTGGAATTTTGCTTTTTGTAGGAACTTAAAGGATGCAGAGATTGAAGATGTTGCTCATTTGCTAAACATGCTCTCTACTTTTAGTAGAGGTGAAGGACAGGATCAAAGAATTTGGCAAACTGGCACTAAAAATTTCTCTGTGGCAGAATGTTACAAGTCTTTGGAAAATGATGGTCTGCTTGTTTTCCCCTACAAGAGTGTGTGGAACCCAAAAATTTCACCGAAGGTAATTTTCTTTATCTGGACACTATGTTATAATGCGGCACCAACTATGGATTCACTGAGGAACACTTACAATGTTAATGGATGTTTGTTATGTAAGAAAAGCGCTGAATCAAACCAGCACTTGTTTTTGCATTGTGATATAACAAGAGAAATCTGGTTTTATTTCTTAAGTGGGTATGATCTTCAGTGGGTTTTTCAAGGAACTGTCAGGGACACTTTATGGGAATGGAGGAAAAAGAAAGGGAAAATTTTAAGTCTAAAAACAAATATTTGGGATGTAATCCCCTTTGCAATTTGGTGGGCTGTTTGGCTAGAAAGAAATTCAAGAGCTTTTAATGGCAAGTACAATTCAATGGAAAATGTGAAGGATAGCGTCAAGACTTTCATCTTTAATTGGTGTATGGGCACAAACATCTTCGAAGGCATCACTATGACGATGGTTCTACAAAACTGGGAGGCGGTTGTTCATTAGTTTTCTTTTTTGGTTTGGTTTTTTTATTGCAATTTGTTTCCTCCAATTCGTTACTCTCTTGGTGATGTATTGGTTTTTTTAATATATTTTGCCATTTCAGAGTAAAAAAAAAAAAAAAATATTGGCAAAACAACGTATTTGGTGCAGCTCAGCTGTGAAACATAACAATTTGTGTCGGGGTTTCACGCTTGCGGTTTTTTTTCCCAACCCCCTCTTAATGAGAAATTGCACAATACTACTGGATAAACAACCAATACAATAACAAAAAATAAGGATAAAATCCATTGGTCGGTCTTATTTGGAAATAAACAACCAAATATTTCACCCCACATTATGGTCTTTTTTGTCGTCTCATTTTTCCTTTTGTTAAGCTTTGCTTTTTGGTTGTGGGTTTTTCGCCCTATGTTTGTTGTATCCACCCGCACACGGCTTGTGTGCTTTTTAATCTATTCTTTTGAACGATCTAAAAGAAAAGAAAAAAAAACGTAGTTCTTATTATCTAAATCGTCCATTGAACCATAGTCTTCCCCTCGGTATCATGGTGAGTAGTCGCTATACCTCATCAAGAGTGCAAGTAACTCGGATTTTATTTTGGGTTGTGGATCCCTATATGTATTTCATCCGATAAAGGGCATTAAAGCATACTTGCGAGGGCTATTTTTTTTCCCCCGTTCACCTATCGATGTAGTTAAACAAATACTCTCTATAGCGCTGATTTGAGTGGACATTATTTGACCCAGCAAATTAAATTAATACTTTGTGCAAGACTGCCGGGCAATAAGAAGTTTTGAATAGATACAATGTTTGTAATGGAATTTGAAGGAGATGTGGATTTTGAGATTGCACTTGGTAGTTATATAATGCATCTCCCAAATTATTTTTTCATTACGTGACTTTTATATCATCATTAATGGCAAAACTTGTTTCTTATTTTATTTTTTAAAATTCGAACCTAATGAGATTGGTGTTATTACTCTATCGATAATACTTGTGACAATGCTTCCATTATATAAAAAAAAAAAGCATTATGTCACTTCCTGGTTATTATGGATATTATGTTTTGCAATTGCAAAGAATTATTGTTTACGTGACATAAGTAATAAAGTTTGAATATCTCCTCTTTTCAAAAACGAAACGGTCACAACATTTTTGCATTTGTAAGCTCAAGCACCTAATTTATACAATTAACTGACTGAAATTGCTGGATCAGGGTCTGGTTTATGAGATTTTGTTGTTGTTGCTTGGATGATCTTTTGCACCTCACTATCAACTGCAACAAAAATAGTAGAGCTGGTAGGGTCTTGGACTTCGAACCATAGCATGAAGGGAAGTATTTCCATTAGGAATTCTGTAACAGCACCTGGGTATGGGTTCATCGATCTTCGCTTCTCTCTTGGTGCACCAATGATCACTCTCTTTTCCAACTAATTTTGTTGTGCAATTGCCACATCTCCAATAGTACCAACCATCATCTGTCATAAGCCGATTACGATTAGCGGTTGCACGACCCAAATATTAATTTGTTATGTTCCAGCTATAAATGTAGTAATGAGCTAGAAACGTACATTACACCCGGCATTCCATTTGGCCACTTGGCCAGCATTAGTTCATAAATTGTCTTTCGGTTGCTCAATAGAAAAAATGCCGCAGTGGCGAATCCCTCTTTTGGTAGGTAGTATCTGATGGGTGGTGTTTTTTGGCAGCAACTGTCTTACACATTAGTTTAACATGAGTGACTATCTTTTTACGTGGAGCACTCCATACCATGACTAAGAAATATTATATGGCTCCCTTAACTTTGCCGTATATCCATCATTTCAGGAAGGACTATGTTAAAGTAGATCTTGGTGAAATTAGTTGCTGACAAAGATAATTTTCCTGTGAAACGGTCGTGGGTACTTAGTTTCTCGTATAGGTTTATAAATTAATGGAAATTGGTATTGTGTTCATATAATGCATAATAGATGTTTAACATTGATATATAGCCACAATCGGTGCATATTCAACACCATGTTGTTCCAAGTTCCGGCTTAGCTCGCTCGTCGAGTCACCCCACAGAGTAATCTTCACATTAACACCGCTGTAAAAAAAAAATGGAACTCAAGATTGTTGACCATCCAAATAGTTTGC
This sequence comes from Papaver bracteatum, assembly GCA_023529315.1. Taxonomy (NCBI): domain Eukaryota; kingdom Viridiplantae; phylum Streptophyta; class Magnoliopsida; order Ranunculales; family Papaveraceae; genus Papaver; species Papaver bracteatum. The sequence goes on along the minus strand of JAJJWX010002107.1, from coordinate 1,961,279 downwards.
TAAACATATTGAATATAGCCTCGAAGATATATTTGATGAACAATTCAGCACACTTGTACCTTAGCTTCTTGAGAGTTAGGTCGCGCATTATGGATCATTGTCCATCTGCTCGCTTATTTTTTTGTAGAGTTGTTAAGCTGGTGGTAAGAATGCCGACCACATCTACTTGACCATAAGAAGTGAAAATAATTAAAATTACATTGGGGACAGAACTAATGCTATAAAAAAATGGGATGTTTCAAAGATCTTACCAGTAAGGTATATGTTTGCAGTATTTGACTCAGTTTTTCAAAAGCAGTAAAAGAGAATTTGTAGGGCGGCATTTTCACTACGGTGGAATCCATAGGCTTAAGCTCGGTGTATTCCACTCAAAAAAGGCATGGGAGTCATTTATAGTAGGGCAATTTTTTCCCAGCGATCCATCCTTCAAATGACCACCTACTAAAAAGAATAAATCATTATGCCAAGTTCAAAATGACCACCTATAAAACGAAAGAATACCATGGCAGCCGTATCGATAGTTTTTTTTTTTTTTTTTTTTTTGACGAAGGAAGGGCAAATTTAATTAAAAAAATAAAGATGTCACCAAAAGTGATACCAAAGTTACAAAAATAAAAAAATAAAAAATAAAAAACAAGCCCACGAAGGAGCAAACACAAACAACCCTAAAGAAAAACTTCAAACCTAAGCTCCAAAAGAAAAAACTTAGGAAACTTGACAAACTAGAAACCCCAGAGACTGGAGAAAGCTAATCAATCTTCAAAATCCTCATTTTCATGTTGAAACGAGCATTTGACAGCATCAATTTGCTCATCATTCTCGGTGTCAGGGTCGAAATCTCCCAAACCATCATCATCCTCAAAGGGCGGTGCTTCCATCTCTGATTGAGACTTAGAATTCTCCAATATATTCTTACACATAGATCTCATCAAAGGATGGTCAGAGATACCCGAATTCTCCGTATCGATAGTTCGGCAACAAACAAAAACATCTGGAGTAAGAAGATAACAAAGAAATACTTTAGTGATATAGCATATAGCAAGACTATGTTTGATTGTATCTTACCTTGGTCTTGAACATTATATGCCTGAACCCACTCCATTTAAGAAAAACATCTGGATCATCTTCACTGGTGGTTTAAATATCTCTTCCAACTTGTAAGGGTACCGTTGATTATTGTAGCACCACTAAGTGCAGCTTAAAAGTTGCTCCAACTTCCGAAATTTCCTGAAGAGACTCTTTTTTCAAGCCCTTTCATCATCATTAAATTTCCAGCACATTGTGATGCCTCATGCCTGTGTACCAAATGAAAACACACACACCCTAATTAGTTCAGTGGCTTAAAGTAACTTTCCATTGAGCTTATACAACAATGTGGTATAAATGTACATAAGACAGGCTTTGTATGCTTGGGTTTCATGCGTTTTTTTATAAATGAAACAGATTAACAATTCTGTGAACACTACAAAATGAAAGAATCACTCAGAAACATATAAATGCAGCAGTTTAAAGTAGTAGTTGGGTTCAAAATAAATTGCATACCTTCGCGTCAAGAAAGCATAGGTCGGATAACATACAAACTCTCGTAATTCTCTTGAGAGAGGAAGATATAACATTATGCTGCCACATCGGCATTCTGCAATAAGAAGAATAAAATGCATGTTTCATTAACAATTTTCAACTTTAGATATCAATCTCTAATTTAGCCTAGGTAGTAGAAATTAAGTTCCGATGTTTTTCATAAGACACTGATTCAATGGGGACATTTGTTTGTACCGAAACTAAAGAGTATGGAAGAATTAAGATTGCAAAAGTAGACAACTATGAAAACAAATATCAAAGTTAGATTTCATCAACGTATAAACCTCCATAGAAACTTCAAATTACATAAAGCCATGTAATTTGAGATAGAATAAAAATAGCACAGTGTTTGTACCATACTAAAACGGTATATGGATACTGGCTTATTCAGGAAGCCTATCTGGCTTATTATTGAAGCCCATTTCGTTTATTATGGAAACACTTTGGCTTATTATTGAAGCCCGTTTTGTTTATTATGGAAACATGGCTAGCTTATTTTGGAAGCCCAGTTGGCTTATTATTGAATATGGAAACATGGCTGGCTTATTTTGGAAGCCCGGTTGGCTTATTATTGAAGCTCATTTGGTTTATTATGGGAATCAGTTTTGCTTATTGTGGAAGCCCAAAGACCCATGGGTTAGCTCTTAGAACCCATGGATCGGTCCACCAATCCAAATTATCCTCCCTCCATGAAAGGGGTTTAAATTTGGATAAGGGTCATGAGGACTAGGATATTTTGAATATTGACTTTGGAATTATTTAAGATAATTATGGTTATATTAAATCCTAATAAAAATAGGATAAATGTTACCATGGGATAATTATCTTGAGTAGTTATAGATAATTATAAAAACCCTAACAGAAGGAGGGTAATTATCTTTAGTTTTAATTATTATTTAAGATAATAATTAAGATAGGTACAAAAACCCTAATAGAAAGATGAATGAATTAGTTAGAATATTATAATTATTTAAGATAATTATAATTCCTAAGAGAGAGGATAATTATTATTCAAGATAATAATTAAGATAAATCAGAAGTATGAGAGATAACAAATTTTATTAATGAATCTGGTTGTTTTTTTGGATTTGTACAGGTAAAGGGTTGTTATTAAGATAACTATGGAAACCCTAAAGCTAGACCTACCTTCTGCCTATAAATAGAGGCTAAATCCTATCTCAAAAGGTACAGATTTTCTAATCCTTTTCCACACAAAACACCTGCTGAGAAACTCTCTCTGACTTTAGCATCGGAGTGTCTTTGCAGGTACCCCCACCGTTCAATGTCAATCACATCAGCAATTTCTTGTGGAGATGAATCAATAGTTGGAGATCAATCAATCAACATCAATCACAATTTCATCAGCATCTTTGGTGGAATCAAATCAACGGCGAAGATTTAATCCATCTACACGCATCTCTAAGAGTGTTGGGGTGAATATTTTTGCACCAACACACATCATTCAAACCTCGGTTAAAATCCAAAATTCTCAATTCTCGTGAAGATTCACAAAAAGGTATAGAAATTTCAATTACCTTAGATGAGTTTCCGAGAAATCTCATTTTTATTTTTCTGTTGAAGATAATTCTAGATTGTTGTTGCTACTGATAAGTGCAGAAACACCCAAATCAGGACATCAAAACCCATTATGAGAAAAGCACACATCTCCAATACCTTTATTATTAATCCAAACCCAGGATGAGAAAATCAACAAAAAAGATTAAGAACAATATCAAAATCAGAGAGATTTATCTCGAAAAATACCAAAATCACGGAAACTTACATGCATGAAGCTTGATAGAGGAAGGAGATTGGTAACCATTGAGAACCTGTGCAAGATAACTTTTGGGGAGGTTTATGCAGTCGAACGTGATTGGTAAGAAGAAATAATGGTGTTATTAATGGGTATCTTCTATTTTGGTAACACATGAGCACTTGGTTTGGTTATCTTGGTTCGAATTAAAGGGGATAATGGTGATTTCATCCGTTATGGATGAAAAGATGGAGCATAATTCAAACCCTAGTAATTGCAGCGTAGCTTTGGCAAGCGTTACAGATGGAAATTAAGAGAAGAAATTGAATATGTGACGTTGGATTAGGGCGTAGAAGAAGGGTGCATTCTAGGCCACGATTTATCTTCTTCATTTTTTTTGCATTTTGAGAGCAATGAAAGCCATCCATCTATTAGAAAACACCTTTCCAAGCCGTCGGATTTCTAAAAACACATTTGTTTTTGTAAGATAGATAAGATTCTACATTCCTACAAAAATATCTTATAAGCTCAATACAAATATCTTTCACTTATAAGCTCAATACAAATATCTTTCACTTATGTAGGACGGAGGGAGTATAATATGTTCCTCTTATAAGACTCTACATTCCTACAAAAAAAATGAACGCAATTCGAGATAGCAAACCTCGCCATCTGCCAATCTTAATTTCAACCGTTAAATTTGAACGGCTGATATTCAAAGGGGTAGATGGTCGTTTTATACATCTTGAATTGTGGTCATTTTTTGTAGGAATGTAGAGTCTTATAAGAGGAACATATCATAAACATATTACACTTAAATTCATTGTCTTTGTGTTTTGCGGAGAAAATGACGCAAATTTTGTCTGACCTTGTCCATTTAAGAGTGTCCATGGATCCTCCCTCGTTCATATAAAGCTCAACTTATATATAAGTGAAAGATATTTGTATTGAGCTTTGAAAAAACGAAAAAAGTAAATAAATTAGAATACACATATTCTCTTTCTTAACGTAATTTGATGTCACTTCCTAGTTCATGTACATAATTGTTTTTTTCAATTAGCTAAAAAATCATGATTATCTTTATGTGATTTAATTAAATTATTATCATTGTGATATGAACAATGTAAAATAAACGTAGGAGCAGTCTGTACAAATATTTGTATTAAAACAATTTGGTCAAAGTAAAAATAGATTATAATGGGTGATATTACGAAGAATCATCAATGGGTCCATGGAAGAGCGATATATATCGGAATAATAAGAAGATCGAGAAAAAAACAAATCAGATAGTAGTAACTAATTTTTAAGGAGAGAAAGATTATACTCCCTTCGTCCTATATTCATACATGTAAAACAAATTTTTTATATTCATACATGTGAAACAAAATCCCCAGGTAAAAAGTATTTGCATTTACCTAGGTATATTTTTGTGTTTTCTATGCATATGTGTGTTTTTTCCTGGATATATCTATTTATTTCTGTTTCAACAAAAATTGAGAATATGTCCCGTTTTCACTAATTCGTTTGGAGATTTATCCCATAACGGAAATTTTTAATGAATATATCATAGAGAGATAAAAGAACCGTTAAATGGTTGGTGTCCCACTTGTATGGATATTAATGAATTTATCCTAGAAAATATTAATGAATCTATCCTAGAGAGATAAAAGAACTGTTAAATAGTTGGTGTCCCACGTGTGCGCAATTCCCCCCTTTTACCCTTATCATTCACATGTGAATAGACATCGAGAAATAGATAAACAGAGAGAAACTTACAGGAAAAACAGAGGCCAAGAGAAATCTAGATTCTAGAGACCAAGTGAAGGGTAGAGTTAGATCGAGTGAAATAGAGATAGGTCGAGTTTGTTTATGTGTTTTTGAAGATGATTACCTTGTATTGAAGGAAGTAGAACTTGAATCTTAGAGGCGCTGGGTTTTGTTCCATCATCAAAGTTGCGAAAGATTCAAAACGGGCAAGCCGCAAGTTCATCCAACCCAGTTCTATTTTATTTGAATCTCATATCTAAGTAAGTTAATATTTATTTAATCCCTGAATTTAGGGTTTTGTAAAATTGATTTTAGGAGAAAAAAACCAAGGTGACCATATCTGAAGTACAAAATCTCCACTCATATGTTGAGAATCATAAGAACTCCATTTTCCCCAAAAATGATACAATAACCCCATATATTTTAAAATCGATAAATTGAATCATTTCATTTTAAGAAAAATACCGTGTCTTACCCTTCCTTTCTTCTTTTACTTTACGAGACTTATCCACTTTCTTTATCTCTTTATATTTCTCTCACACCATTACCACCGCCTCCTCCTCCTTCACCAACGCCAGCAACACCTTCTCCTCTTTCGTACGACAACAAGACCCACTACCATCTCCTGATCCTCCACCGCCAACACTGCCAACATCTGAATCGAATCGATTGATACTAATAACTTTCTTTTTTATCTAAAATGAACCGATTAGTATTCTCACAGATCTCTTCAATCTAAGAGTGAGATGAAATGATTTGAGTTTTCGATTATCATTACAATCTCAATTAACGAAATCAATTACATTCTATTCATCATTAAGTTCTAACAAAGATACTTTTTGAAGACGAATTATGAGTTATCTTCGTGGAAATGGATATAATTCCCGGATCTATAAAACCAAATGGGAAAATTGCGGTGAATTAATATGAGGTAATTATAAGTGTATTGATGTAATTAAACCAGCATCACTATCATGTTCATAAAAAAATAGGTATTTTTTATAGATATTCATGTAGTTGGTGAAATCATATTGACGAATTTTATGAAATCATTTTGTTGTAATTGATTATTTTGGATGCATTTTTGCAAATCATATATGGATAAATTATAAAACTCTTCGATGATTTTTTCCCTTTTTCGTTTAGTTTCAGTATGCTAACTTTGTTGGTTAATAATTTGGTTGCATTGTTTTTCGAATGAATTGTAAAGAAATTGATACCTATTGTTTGTAAATTTAAGATGTACTATTTTAAGTAAAGAAGATATCAGAAATTAGATCCAAAATATTAAACAAACTTTGCTTTTTAAGTAACAAAGATCAGAACATTTTCATTTGGTAATCAAATTAGGGAAGGAGAATTTTGTTAAGTTCCATGTCGTTTCATGTTAGTTTTAGTTTACAGAACTTTCATTTTTCTTTATAGTACCTTTTTGGAATTATCCTTGTGTACATAAAGATAGTTCCAAGTGTGTTGGACCTGCTAGGGATTGGAGAGTACCGCCCTAGTTTGACCAGCTTTCATCGATTATGAAACACTGAAGAGTACATTTATGATAAAACCAATTTCAGTTTCATCTAATTTTGGTGAAACCAATTTTGGTTTCATCTAATTTTGTTTTATATTTCTTAACACTTGACCCATATGTTTTATAAAATAAACCACCTGAGATGAAAAAAGATTCAACTACCTATATTATACTCAAACTCACATATGAATGCAGTTGTCATTTGACTTGAAATAACTAGGAGTCCGGCAAGCTCTTTTTTAGTTTTTACAGAAGAAGTGTGGAAATGGAGTCTCCATTTAAGGTTTATATAGTGAAAGGGAAAGTTGCTTTGACTACTGGAAGTGGATCAGGGATGGGGTTTGAGATTACTAAGGATTTTGGTAGACATGGAGCTTCTGTTTCTATCATGGGTAAACGCAAATATAGTCTTGATTCGCCCGTCTCTTCTCTTCGCTCTCTCTAAATTCAGGTAAACTGGAAAAACATACCAAATTATTAATTAATGTTTTGATTTCCAATTTTATCTTAATCTGTGCTGTTATCATTTGTGTGTCAAATTTGTAGAAATGAAATGAATGATTTTTATAAGATTTACGAACCCATAAGCTATTATTTGTATCCCTAATTTTTATTGATGCCATGGCCATTGGTCTTGGAGTGGGGGACGGATTATGATATAAGAGTCAATGGGATTGCATCAGGACCCATTAATGACACTCCTGGCTTGATTAAGCTTGATCCCCATGAAATGAAAGCATCCAATCTGGAGCCCCTATGCATCAGTTTATATCAGGAGAGAAGTGGGATATTTTTATGGCTTCTATTTACCTAGCTTCAGATGCAGGTAATTTGTAACCTCATCATTGTTCCTTATAGCTTCTCCACTTCTTCATTTTTTTCTTCTTTTCATTCTTGTGCGTGTCTTTATCATCTTTGAATATTTTTTTTATCTTACCAAAATCCCATGAGTTGTATCACAATATTAAACTGAGTTTACTAAACGATGATGTAGTTTTACCGCACTGCAGTTCAACAAGTCTGCATTTTAACATAAAATTTTGTGATCTTGCATAGACTTTTTAAGTTTCCATGTTTTTTGTTGTTCTCATATTCTAATATTTCTTGTACTAGCATTTAGAAAAATACGTAGGCAGCATCTACGATTTTGGCACATCAACAATGTATAATACTTCTTGTAATTTTTATAGACATTTGCACGAAACCAATTATGGTTTCATCTATTTATGATGGAACCAAAATTGGCTTCATCGGATTTTTGCTGGTTTTTGTCGACGAAACCAATTTGTTGATGATTTCTTGTCATTTACCGTAATACTAAGACTCGTCCAAATTAGCTGTCAGAAGGTTATATATGTATGGGTTGCTTCGATAATATGAGATACGTATAGTCTACATGACAATAAGAACATCATATTCTTAAACATGACAATATTGAGGCACCTGAGTAGCTTCCAAAGAAGACAATTGTTCTTATCCTACAGATACTAGGGAGTCGGAGTTCTATGCTAAGGTCAATTACGATGTTTTTATTAGTTTTTGTAACTGTATATCATTAAATGAAGTATGCTAAGACTCTTGTTCACAACCATTAGATACAACGGAAAAATAGGTTTTTAGTCCCCTCTAAATTGTGTTTTTGAAGTAAAGTTAACTTTCTTACACATGAACTAAACAAAGTGTCTTTATTATGAGTTTCTTTTGGTTTTAATTAGTTTCTGGCGTCGTTTTTTCACCATGGCAGTGGGAAAATCCCATTATAGATTCACAATATATATTAATTGTCAGATGAATGTATGTGGTGCTACTATCGATATGATTTTCGAATTGGATATGGATCTTTGTTTGTTGGAAATTCTGTTGGTTTTGGTTGTTGAGAATTTGATGTGTTTAGGTTAATTAACTTACAAAAGTTACGGACACGGACTTCAGATATGAAATTGGATACATGCTTTTATCCATTTTGCTTTATACTCTCAATGTTGTTCTTAGTATTTTAGATTTTGGTGCAGTGAACAGCAAAGTAGGTTTTAGTTTCCCTCAAATTTGTGTTTTGATGATACATCTTCATCATTGAAATCAATATTGTGTTGGGGAAATGACAGATTTATGTTGAAACCAAAATTGGTTCCATCAAATTCTGACAGTTTTTGTTGGTGAAAACAGTAAGTTTATGATGAAACCAAATTTTGGTTTCACCTGATTTTTGCCTAGTTTATTTTGGTTTGGTTTCATCATTCACAATATGTGGAAAAATGATGAAACCTAATTAGGTTTCATCGTATTTTTTTTATTTGTTGAATTTTGATCTGTATGAAACCAATATTTGATGATGAGACCCAGGTGGATTGTTTTTTTTTTTTTTTTGAAACAAGTTCTAGTTGAGGAGGTAATGGTAGTGGTGGTTGTGGTGCTTGTGGTTGTGGCGCCGATGGGGGTGGTGCAGTTGACGGTGGTGGTAGGTTTCATCTTATTGTGTTTCTTTTATGATGAAACCAAATTTTGGCTTCACCTGATTTTTTTTCCTAGTTTATTCGGCCTGACTTGGAAGTCGGTGTGTTTGGTTTCATCATTGAAGTTTGTGTTGGTGAAATGACAATATGTGAAAAATAATGAAACCAATTTTGGTTTCATCATTTTTTCTGTTTGGTTTCATTATTTTTTTCTCATTTTGTTGAATATTGATCAATGAAATTAATAGTTTGTGGTGGTGGTGGTGGTCAGTGATAATGGTGGTGTTGCTCGACGACGGTGGTGGTCTGTGGTGGTGGTGGTCGGCGTCGGCGGTGGCGCGGTGGTGGTTGGAGACGGCGGCGGCACAGTGGTGGTTGGCGGTGGTGGTGATGGCGGTGGCGCGGTGGTGGTTGGCGGCAATGGTGTTGGTTGGCGGCGGCGGTGGTTGTGGCACGGTGGTGGTTGGCGGCGGCGATGGTGGTGGCGCGGTGGTGGTGGGTGGTGGTGCATGGTGGCACTTGGTGGTTGGTGGCTGTGGTGGTTGACGACGATGGTGGTCAGTGGTGGTGGCATGGCGGTGGTGCTACTGCTGATGGTCGATGGGATCGGTGGTGGTGGTCGGCAACAAGTGGTGGTCGGTGGTGGTGTGTTGTTGGTGATAATATAATTAAAAATTAAGGGTGGGGTTGATTTTTGTTTTTATTGGGGTGATTTAAACTAGAAGGGTAATATAAACAATTTATGTTAAATGGAGTTTTTGTGAACAATTTGTTTTGTTTGAGTTTTTGTGCATAGATAGTGACACCTTTGGTGGTGTAACTCGCGGACTAAAATATTAATGAATTTATCTTAGAGAGAGAAAAGAACAGTTAAATAGTTGGTGTCCCGCGTGTGCGCAATTTCCCCTTTTACCCTTATCATTCACATGTGAATAGACATCGAAAAAAATCACAGCTTACCGTGTAAAAAAAAAAAAAAAAATCGAGAAATAGATAAACATAGAGAAACTTAAAGGAAAAACAGAGGCCAAGAGAAATCTAGATTCTAGAGACCAAGAGAAGGGTAGAGTTAGATCGAGTGAAATAGAGATAGGTCGAGTTTGTTTATGTGTTTTTTAAGATGATTACAAAAATCGAGTGCTCCAACGATCTTCGAAATATGAAAAGGTTGATCGATCCACAGCCGTAGGAATTGAATCTCCAAAAGTTGATCAAAATAGGGGGGGGGGGGGTACCTGCAAAAACACTCCGATGCTAAAATCAGCAGATGTTCTGAGCAGGTAGTTATTGTGAAGGGGAAAATATGTTGTACCTTTGTGCTGGGATTTTGCCTCTATTTATAGGCAAAAATCATATGTAACTTTAGGGTTTCATCAGTTATCCTAATAACTACCCTCATCTGTATAAACCCCCAATACCGAATAGATTCATGATAAACCCTAATGTTTATCATAATCCTATTTTGCATGGATAATTTTTACTACTTAGGATAATTATACCTTTATTAATCAGGATTTATCCTAAATAATATCTATCATTATTCCATGAACCATAACTACCCATGGACCTTGGGCTTCACCAATAAGCCAGGTGGTTCCTTAACCAAACCGATCCGGGCTCCTATATTAAGCCCCATGGGTCTCACAATAACACTCTGGTTTCCATAATAAACCAAGTCCAGGCCTCTACGATAGCCATTCTGGTTCCACAATAACCCTCTGGCTTCTATAATAAACCAAGTCCAGGCCTCTATGATAAGCCATTCGGGTTCCACAATAACCCTACGGTTTCCTTGATAAACCGACCGATTCCTACGATAATCGGATTTTCACTTCTATTACGCGCCATGTGTAACCCATACGTACATCCTTTGGGTATGGTACAAACATCGCCCCCTTCTTAGCCATCGACTTGTTCGAATGGTTAAGAACAACTAAAGCCGCATGCAAAGCTTAATGCTCCTTAACCCAAACCCATATGTTTGTGGGACTGCAACGTCTTCTGGATTCTGAGCATCCTCGTCCCAGCCCAATATGTTTGTGGGCCTGCAACGCCTTCTAGATTCCTAGCATCCCCGTCCCATCCCACTTGCTTCATTCCACAAGAACGTAACTCTTTCTTCAATATCTTCTTCTTTTTTAATATTTGAATGTGGCACTATCCTGATAGGTATCAAACTCCTTGATTGCCCCTATCCTTGACGCGCAGGATCAATAACCTGGACCCTCTCCTGCTCATCGATCGAACAATACTGTACCATCGACGGTTGTCGTTACTGTGAACTATACCATCTCACATGAAACTTGTTGAGTCCAAACTCTTCAGGACTCTGAGAAAACACGTTCCAGCTGTTTTCCAACCAAATCTAAGTTTCGTACAAATCCAATTGGAACCGCCCTACATCTCCATCATTCAATATATATATGACGGCATCAGCATGAATCCAACATACAACTCTCATCGTTTTACTGCTCGTTCGTGCTAGTAAGTACATCCTCGTCCTCCTCTAGCTATTTCCATCGCTCATTATCACTTTGTTCTACTAACATGATGCACTGATAACTTTGTTTCTTTGTTCCCAGGTTTTCAGCACTTCATCACTCGGCTTCTTGAACCCTAACACCATGTCTTCCTCGAAGAGATCAACCAACCTTGAAGACCAAACAATCGTCGGTCCCTCTCGTAAGAAAGCCAACACTCAAAAAGACGGACATAAGCGTTGTGCCTCCAAGCGTCCATCTGCTATTAGGGACTAGCCGCTTAACTTTTGCAGGGCTACCAAGAAGGACGTTACTCCAACTCCAAATGCTATTACTAGAACTGGCGATGTGGAAAACAAAGGAGCTTCCCGTGTAATCATAAGTGATGACGAGGTCAAGAGCATCGACCGTGCTGTCCATCCGCGCTTGTCTCCGGAGTACAACCCTTCAACTCCTCCTTCTAAGGTTCCAAACAAAGATCGTCTGCCACACGAAGATGATGCCTTCAACCCAGGTTTGTATAGGGCCTCTGGTTCTGCAGTAACAATCGGTGATTCTGCCATTCAGAATCCCTCCGTTGCACGAGGAATAATACTCACCAGCATGCTGCCACGAGATCGACTCTGCTACGATTATATGAACGACATAGACCAAGCTCTCGACCATGCAGCCCAGCTCCACTTTGCGGTAAAAATCTCACCACCAAGTCCAAACAACCTTCTATTTTATCAAATTCCAGCCGCTTGTAATAATTCTACGTTCTTACTGCAGGGTCTCTCACTTATTCGAAAGGCCGGCGAGCTCCACTATGACACCGTAGTCAAGCAGCAAAAAACTCACATAGCTGCATCATACCGTCTTGAACGTGAAAACGAATCCCTGAGACGCCAACTCGAGACTCTCCATGCTGAGAAACGTGAAGCTGACAACGCCCGAGAACTGGTGCGCAGGCGACTCGGCCGTGCGTACTCCAAGACCAAGGGGTTTGGAGGCTATGCTGCTGTATCTCCTGACACTAAAGAGGCTGCTAACGCCAAGGGGTTTGATCAATATTCATCTGCTCCATCTGATGCTGAAAAGACAGTTGACGGCGCTTGCGACGAGTTGTACGATCCAGAAGAAGAGTGATAAGAGGCTGAATGTGTCCTCCATGATTTTTCCTACAAGTTATCTTAAGCTAGCATAGGGATTTTATTTTCCATTTCGTACTTCTTCGTTCCCTTCTTTTTCTTTAATAAGTGTTAACTTTCGTTTTATCTCCTTCACAAACGTGTGCACCACGGATAATTCTATATATTTATTCCCCTTAAATCTGAGTAGAGAACTATCAACTCTTGCTCTCCTTTCCTATTTTCCTTTGAAAACTTCCTGTAGTTCGATTGTTTGTACTTCCAGTAATGCCGCTCATGCGTAAGCTTGTAATGACAGGCTGGTGCTATGACCATTATCCATCTCAATTCTTAAACGCAAACTTCTTTGAGACATAATTTCTTGGAACAATAAACTCCCATTACAGGGAAAACTTACTAATGAAAAACGAACTACATCAATATGAAAGCAATTCTAAGCTAATGAAAATATTTTTTGAGGTTAAAAGAATTCCATGGCTTGGGCTACTCCCTTCCATTCATATTTTTTAACCAATAATCCCCTCCACCGGCTGGCCTATCAATTAAGAAAGGACCTTCCCAATTTTCCCAAAGCTTCCCACTACCACCGTCTAACGTCTTAGGTCTTGTTCTTCTCAAAAGTTGATCTCCATGAAAGAAGGTCCGTTCTCGTACCTTTTTATTATATTGCTGCTTCATAGACTGCTGGTAGACCACAAGCCTTCTTGCAGCTTCATCTCTAACTTCTTCCAAAAGTTCTTTGTCTCTTGAAAAAGTTTTCTTGTTCTGACCCGACTGTTCTGCCAACGACTTAGTGGTTGGAACTAACAACTCTACTGGTAGTATCGCTTCCGTTCCGTATGCCAATGTGAACGTCGAGAACCCTGTCGATCGCCTGGGCGTGGTTCTGTATTCCCACAAGACCCCGGGTAAGAATTCCGTCCATATTCCTTTTGCTTTGTCCAAGGTATTCTTTAAGTTATCCAGTATAACTCTATTTGTTGCTTCGGCCTGTCCGTTTCTCTGCGCATAGTACGGAGTCGAAAAATTGTGTTTGACGTGTAAGCCGTCACACAATGACTTTATTGCCTCACAATCAAATTGTTTCCCATTATCGGAAATGATCATTGCCAGTACACCAAACCTACAAATTATATTTTCCCAAATGAATCTGCGGACATGTATCGCTTCCGTCCTCACCAATGCCACCGCTTCTACCCATTTTGTGAAATAGTAAGTCGCTACCAACAAATACTTGACGCCCCCAGGTGCCGTGGGGAATGGACCTACGATATCCAAACCCCATTTATCAAATGGTCAAGGGCTCAAGACTGGGTGCAGCTCATTTGCCGGTCTTTTCAATATAGGTCCGTGCAACTGACAAGCCACGCACTTTTGGGAAAATTGCTTCGCGTCACTTTGCATGTAAGGCCAGAAATATCTCTGGGACAGCAAACGATGTGCCAAAATTCTTCCCCCTGAATGGTTTCCACAACAACCCTCATGCGCCTCTGCTAGCAATTGTTTCCCCATCTCCCTAGTTACACACCGGAGGTAAGGCTCCATCGATATCGGCTTCTTATACATCTCTCCTTCAATAAGAGCGTATCTCCAAGCCGTCTTTGATATCTTTCCAGCCAAACTTTTGTTACATGGAAGCTCTTGCGATTGCAGGTATCTAATATAAGGAATCCTCTAATCCTCAAGTTGGTCAGTACTATCCTCATTAGTCTCCATAGGATCATCCTGAATTCCAGATGAGGAGTCGTTTATCCCACTGCAGCGTGGCTTGAGCATATTGTTAATGGAGCTTTGAATGCTGGGAAATTCCTGGAAATCAACCACAATGTACCGTGTTGTCTCTGATTCCACGGATGCGGATATATAAGCGAGTGCATCTGCATGCCTGTTTTCTATCCTTGGCCTTTGTTCAATATCGAAAACCTCGAACTCCTTTGCCAGCTCATGTATGTACTCCAAATAACAGGCTAACCTCTCATTCTTAGCTTTATATGCACCACTAAAATGATTGGCGACCAGCCTTGAGTCCGTTATCAACTTAACTTTTCTCGCCCCCAAGCCGAGGGCCGTCTTTAAGCCTGAAATTACAGCCTCGTATTCAGCTTGGTTGTTTGAACCTGTAAACCCAAGCCGGACAACCTTCTCAATTCGTAATACCTCAGGGGAAACTAGTACACACCCAACACCTGCCCCATCAGTGTTCGCGAATCCATCTGTGTAGACCTGCCACATCCCCGCTTCCACTACATGAATCACCTCCGAGTCTATGTTACTCGTTTGCTCCTTTGTTGTATCCGAAGGCTTCTTGATGAAATTTATAATCTACCATGGCAGCGGAATTGGATGTATACCATTGTTATCAATCAAGGTCTCCTCCTCTAGCATGGATTCTGATACTGGAATATCATCAACCGGGAAATCCTCCATTAGCGATGCAATCGCATGCCCCTTCTCGGCTGTTCTTGGCTCATAATCAATAGTATACGCACCAAGATAATTGGCCCACATGGCAAGCCTACTGGAATCATCAGTTCTTCCTAACACTTTCTTCAATGGGTATTCAGTATAGACTACCAGTCGTCGCCCCTCAAAGTATGGCTTCAGGCGCCTAGCTGCATGTATGAGAGCTAACGCCATCTTCTCTATCTTTGAATATCTTGTCTCAGCATCCGTTAAGGATTTACTAATGAAATAAACCGGCTTCTCTTCTGGCTCTTTAACAAACAAAACTGCGCTAACTGCACAATCACTGGACGCTAAATAGATGTAGACCGTTTGTCCCATTTTAGGACTTGTGAGAACTGGCGGTGAAGTCAAATACTGCTTAATGGCATCGAACGCTTGCTCACATTCTTGACTCTAACCAAAATTTTCGGCCTTCTTCAGAATCTGGAAGAACAGTTTACATTTGTCCGAAGCTCGTGAGATGAACCTGTTCAACGCAGCCAATCTCCCAGTTAGCCTATGCACCTCCTTTTTGTTTCTTGGTGACGGCATTTCCAGTATTGCCCTGATTTGCTCCGGATTAGCTTCGATTCCCCTCCGTGTCATCATATACCCAAGGAATTTCCCAGACGTGAGCCCGAAGGAACACTTCGCGGGATTTAACTTCATTCCATATCGTCATAACTGATCGAAGGTTCTTTTCAAGTCCATAAGGTGAGAATCCTTCTTTTTGGACTTGACTACCATATCGTCAATATAGACCTCCATGGTATCATCGATCATATCCTTGAACATTTCATCAACAAGACGCTTATAAGTTGCTCCTACATTTTTCAATCCAAACGGCATGACCAGATAACAATATACCCCTTTGTCTGTTATGAACGATGTATGCTCTTGATCATCCTCAAACAACGGAATTTGGTTGTAACCGCAAAAACCATCCATAAATGACAATCTATCGAAACCGAAAGTAGCGTCCACTAACTCCCCTATCCTAGGTATTGGGTAAGGATCACTTGGGCATGCTCTATTTAAATTGGTAAAATCAATACATAACCGAAGTTTCCCGTTCTTCTTCGGAACTGCTACAATATTTGCCAACCACTTTGGATATTGGACATGCCTTATTATCCTTGCCTCTAACATCCTGTCTATCTCCTCTGCGACTTTCATTTTCCGTTCTGGTGCCATCTTCCTCGGTTTCTGCCTTACTGGACTAAATCCTTCACTGATATTCAACCGATGACAAGCGATAGCGGGATCAATGCCTGGAATATCCCCGAGATTCCAAGCGAAAACATCTTTATTATTCCTTAACAAGGCAATCAAACTTTCACTCTCGCCTAGCGGCAGATCTGCCCCGAAAAAGGTTGTTTGTTCCTTCAGATCTCCAACTTGCACTTCTACCAACTCTTCGATAGTTGGCGGCCCTTCCTTTCCTCTTCTATGATAAGAGGTCGGGAAGCACTGTGATTGCTACAATTTCTTCTCAGTTCGGAGTATCTCTGAACCTTTTAGTTCCGACTTCCTGTATTCCTCCATTGCGCTTTCGTGACATTTATGGGATGCCACCTGGTCGCTTCTAACTTTCATCACTCCTGCTGGAACAATGAACTTCAAACACTGGTGAATAGTGGAAGTTACCGCGTCCATTGCGTAAATCCAGTCACGCCCAAGAATAGCGTTATAAGGTGCGCGACAATCGAGCAATGAGAAATATTGCATAACTGTCTTCCCTCCTACAATAGTGGGTAGATTAATTCTTCCCATTTGCGTCATTGTCTCCCCACTAAAACCAATGATAGGGCTATCATCTGCCTCAACTTGACTTTCACACAAACTCATTGAAGAGTATGCACCTGAAAATATGACGCTAATTGAACTCCCAGTGTCGACCAAAACTCGACGAACTTTGAACATGCCTATGAGAGCCAAAATCACAATTGCATCGTTATGAGGTTGATATACTCCAGCGAGACCAGCATCTGAAAAGGTTATTTTAGTTTTCCCATCTTCCAAGATCTCGGTTCCAATATGACTGGCGTAGTCGACCTTGTTAGAAATTCGCCACTCATTAATGTGACGCAACTTCAGTCGTGTCGCATTCTCTTGAGCCTTTCTCGAGGTTGTATTCACCCTTGCATGGCTCACTCTGATTTCTTGTAAATCCAGAGTGTTGACAAGTGCGTTAACCTGCGCCTGATTTTCCTTCAAATATTGTTGCATCTTACCCTCTTCCACCATCTTTTGGACTTCCGCGGCAAGAGCACGACAAGTATCTGTATTATGCCTGTGATCCCTGTGATAATCACAGTATTTATTCTTGTTCCTCTTCTCCCTTGTCTCCACTGGAAGCGGCTCGGGAACGGGCAACGTATTCAAAATCTTCTTGTAAAGCTCTCTAAGCCCAATGTTCAATTTGGGAAACCTTATCCTTTGCTTTCCTTGCGATTTATGAAATTCCTCTTCTCTCATCGCACTCCTTGGTGGTACTTCAATGCTTTTACCCTTCGAGCTATTATTAAACTGCTGCTTTGGCCTTGATGTTGCTTCTGGCACTAACCTTTTCGATGCTCGTGTCAATTTTGCCTTCTTTTCATTCTCCTCTTTTGCGTATCTATCAGCCCTGTCATACAGTTCCCTAAGGCTTCCCACCGGTTCCACTGCCAACGAGTTATAAATTCCAAATTCGTCGTACTCCATAGCATTTTTATATGCTTCAATCACGAACCTTTCGTCCACCCTTCCAATTTCACTGACTTCTTGACGGAATCTCCTATTGAAATCAAAAAGGTCCTCACCAACATCTCTATGTAAGAGAAAGAGGTGACTACTTTCCTTTTTGATTCCGAGATTAATCTTGTATTGCTCGAAAAAGGAATCATACAACATTCCGAAATCCTTGATAGAATCTGGCTCTAACTGAGAAAACCAAGTCAAAGCCTTTCCCGTTAAGGTCATCGGAAAGGTTCTGCACAACAACTCGTCACTGTTTCCCCACAGGCTCATTGAAGCTTGGAAACGCTGGACGTGATCCACCGGGTTTCCATTCCCGCCGTCGAAGAAATCCTTAAATTGTGGTTTGCTGAAATTCAATGGAGGGCGAAACCTCCTAATCCTCACGACGAACGGAGAGTCCATCGTCTTTTTCATAGACAAAACCTGTTGTTCATCATATCTAGATTGCCTTTGCGACAATAATTCGTCGATTATAGCACTAAGCTTACTCTTGCTGACCATTTCATCTTCTTCGGAGTCACCCTCCTGCTCTCTCCGGTTCCGCTCAACCCTGTCAGTGTCTAAACCTCTCCTGGAATGTTTCTCACGTCCGGAATTCTTTGTATGTCCATCAGCAACACGATCTTCCCTTCGTTTACGTCTAGTACCGCTAGTCCCAGCCTCACCATCTCTCCCATCGTTCAGAGTACACTGGTTGTAGCGGTCGTATTCATGGTATCCATGGCTCCGGCTACGTCCCACTTCTTCCTCAGCTCTTCCTCTATCGTCACGAGTCCGCTGATAACCATGACTCCGGCTATGTCCCCATTCTTCCTCATTCCTTCCACCATAGTCACGACCTCTCCATCGATCACCAGTAGCTGATTTTCCCCTTGCACCATAGTCACGACGATTTTCCCTTGCACTATCTGATCGAGAAGTAGCCGGCACCTCAAGCTCTCTCCTCTTCTCCAGTGCTATCTTTAGCCGAGCGTTCTCTCTTTCCAACTGCTGCAGCCTCTCTCGAGCCGTTAGGTCTACCGGCGTAACCCGAGGGTCGTTCCCGTGCATGGCCTGTTGATTACGCTGAGCCGCAGTAGTTTGAAGGTTATTAACCTGGTTGACAGTTTGATGGTTGGTCTGAATTGCAAGCGGAACGCTGGTCTGGACAACAGGTGCTATGGCATTTTGACCAGCAGGTACAACGTTTACCTGACCGGCAAGTGGGGCCACAGCTCGAGCCCTTACTCCTCCGCTTGCTCCGTCTATCTCACGCTGGATCTGATTGCTTGGAAGCAAGCTTGAAGACCCCCCTTGTTCACGTACTCTCCTGCTAGTTATTGGTGGTGAGGATCTGTTAATCAACAAATAATTTACCCTTGGTACCGCTCCTTCCAAACGCGATCGGGAAGCTGATGCTGCTGCAGATGATAGCGACGCAGTCCTACCATCTCTTAAGTCCACGCCATGAACGACAACGCTTCTCACGACTCGCGGGTTAGCCTGCTGGTTTGCTACAACATTTTGGGTTGCGTTGTTATTTGGATCTAGATGATTCAAAGCTGAAGCCTCCATTAGTTTCCTGCTTCTTTGAAAACCCCTACTCACTCAGCTTGGAACAGTTGATTGAAGTGCTTTGGATTTAACGTAACTTCCAAAACAAAGAAAAAATGGGTTGTTTACAAAAACTTCTCAACAAATACGAAGCCTGATAAACTCCTGGTTGTTGTTGCGTACGCGGCTACAACTTCCTGAAGCTGCTAAACTTGCGAAACACTTTTAGAAAAGTTTTCAAACTCTTTTTTTTTTGGAGCACGAACTTCTTTCGTCCCCTTAGTTGGCGCCAAAAGATGTTGGTGCAAAAATCGAGTGCTCCAACGATCTTCGAAATACGAAAAGGTTGATCGATCCACAGCCATAGGAATTGAATCTCCAAAAGTTGATCAAAATAGGGGGGGTACCTGCAAAAACACTCTGATGCTAAAATCAGCAGATGTTCTGAGCAGGTAGTTATTGTGAAGGGGAAAATATGTTGTACCTTTGTGCTGGGATTTTGCCTCTATTTATAGGCAAAAATCAGATGTAACTTTAGGGTTTCATCAGTTATCCTAATAACTACCCTCATCTGTATAAACCCCCAATACCGACTAGATTCATGATAAACCCTAATGTTTATCATAATCCTATTTTGCATGGATAATTTTTACTACTTAGGATAATTATCCCTTTATTAATCAGGATTTATCCTAAATAATATCTATCATTATTCCATGAACCCTAACTACCCATGGACCTTGGGCTTCACCAATAAGCCAGGTGGTTCCTTAACCAAACCGATCCGGGCTCCTATATTAAGCCCCATGGGTCTCACAATAACACTCTGGTTTCCATAATAAACCAAGTCCAGGCCTCTACGATAGCCATTCTGGTTCCACAATAACCCTCTGGCTTCTATAATAAACCAAGTCCAGGCCTCTATGATAAGCCATTAGGGTTCCACAATAACCCTACGGTTTCCTTGATAAACCGACCGATTCCTACGATAATCGGATTTTCACTTCTATTACGCGCCATGTGTAACCCATACGTACATCCTTTGGGTATGGTACAAACAATTACCTTGTATTGAAGGAAGTAGAACTTGAATCTTAGAGGCGCTGGGTTTTGTTCCATCATCAAAGTTGCGAAAGATTCAAAACGGGCAAGTTCATCCAACCCAGTTCTATTTTCTTTGAATCTCATATGTAAGTAAGTTAATATTTATTTAATCCCTGAATTTAGGGTTTTGTAATATTGATTTTAGGGTTTTCAGATTTGAGGATTTTGTTTTAAACATGAATCTTATGTGTTAAATGACATGAATTACTGTAATTTACTGTTGCATTTTTGATTAACGCTACCTGGAATTAGGGTTTGCTCAAAATACATTTTAGTTTATGAGATTTGGGATTTGCTCAAAAAATCTCTCAATTATTGTTTCAGGAAAGTGATTGAATGGAATTTTAGGAAACTGTTCTTGATCAGATTGCTAGTATTGAGGCTGCTAAAACCTTTTATGTCTTGAATGTATTTGCAATTGATACTATGTTACATTCATTGTTAGTTGAATGTCTGTTGACTACAAAGTTGAAATACTCTGGAACTGCCAGTTACTACATGATACTTTTCTTTGAGTGATGAAGTAGATGAGGATGGCATTGGTGCATCAGATTTGTGTATAAACGGTCGTGAAGATGCTGTTCATATGGAAAGAAGTTGTGTAACTGATCTAAAATGCAGAAAGAAGATAACAACAAAGAAGAAATGTGACACCTACGAAGAGTCCTCATTGGTGATTTTCCAGTTTCGAAGCACCGTGTAAGAAGATTCGGGGAAATCATGGGGCATCTAACAACACACAATATCATTAAAACATCAACCCTGACCTTTTAACTAGCAGAATTATTAAAGTCCATCGCTGCCATGAAGACTGTGAAGAGAGACAAACTTTTAGAAGCGAAGAGGGAACTGGAGCAAGCGACAGCAGAAGTACATCAGCATGGTCGTGCTATTTTAGAAGATTTCATGGTAAGAAAACGATATGCATCCTTTGTTCAGGAAGTCTTTCCTAGAGGATGCCTTATAATTTGATTCTTTAAACTTAGTGACTTTGATACTTGAAGTGTAATTGCTTTTGGTCATTATAAAGAAAACACCCTAATTGATGCTGAAGTTGGTAAAATGAAGGTATTACAGTTTGTGAATTATATCTACAAGTCCAATATTTTTGCATTTGTGAATTATATCGGCAAGTCCAACATTAGCGAGAGCATGCCGTGTTTTCCTACATGTCTTGCATCATGTGAGAGGGAGATGAAGAAAGTATGTTGTTCGAACAGGAAGGGGTAACACTGTGTTTCAAAAAATAAAATCCAAGTCTGGAATCTGGATGCGGTAATCAATACTAAACCAAAATTACAACAAACACCATGCAATATTAACGAAGTAGATAGAGCTGCATCTCTACGTACTGGACATGTTCATCACTATATGAACTCAAACAAATACGTGCCCAAAACTTCAAATCACATCTCCATCAAAACAACGCTTCTAGTTATACTCTTTTTCTATGTCTACACTTCTTTCTCTTTCCCTTTTATTTCACCATCACTTGATTCATACACAAATTCAATCAGGTCATATGGGTTACACTCACCAACAGCTACATTTGGGAGTTGCAGTGGTTTATCTTCTTCATCAACACAAGTGTAAACAAAAATATTCGAGTTAGCAGTTAGCCACTAAACGAAAATTAAATAACTTAGATGTGAGATAAAACGAAAATGGAACTGGGTTGGAAGAACTTACTGGTTTTGAATGACCATGATCTTGATTAGCAGCTGTGGCGAAAAGAAAACCCAACGAAACATATATTTGAGTTCTTCTCCCTCCAATACTACGCAATCATCTCCAGAAACACATAAACTCACTCGATATGCTACGATCCACCTCTTCATTTTTCTTGGTTGCTTGATTTCTCTCTGGCAATGATATTCACCATAAGTTTCTGTCTGTTTCTTTCTCTTTCTCTAAGAGAAGAGAATCGAAGTATCATACTATCATCGTTTTGTTGATGAGGGTAAAAACGCCACTTTAACACGCGTGTAAGCTCACACATGTGAGAATCCAACCATTTAACGGCTTGTCTCTCCGGGATAGATTCATTAATATTTTCCGTTATAGTGAAAACGGGACATATTGCCAATTTTCCCTTTCATCCTGTTTCAAATTTCATGTTGTGGTAGATATGTATTGTTCCATAAATTTCCAAAGCTAACTCGGAATTGAGTCAAAGATAATGGTGATACAAGATGCTGCTTAGAGCATATGTCGGATCCATTTAATGCATCATGACAACCCAGGTTAAACCATCAACCATTACCGTGAAAAAACTAATGTCTCGTATAAATCTCCTCCTGCCAACAATGATTCAATTTCATTTAGGGCAAGGTTGTGTGACTATACATATCACTAAAAGCAAACTTTAATCCGCCAAAAATAAGAGAGGAATTCTCTACTTTTGGAGTTTTTGTTAGAACACCACTCGTGAAGAGATTTAATTTGATCAGTGCACAACACTAAACATATCATCAAAAATAATCACAACACTAATATATTAGCTAACTAGAAGTATTTACATAATTGGTCACAATCAATCTCATGAAGGTTTTTACATGGTTGCCATTGAAGGAAGTTCTGTTTCCACCTCTGAGTCTCCTTCAGATCTATCCGTCCCCTGCACATGAAACTAACAGTTACGGCAAAAACTATAAAAGTTAAAAGACTACTAGAACATTATACAAAAATGACCTCAAATTTAACAACCTCCAAGTCCCTGCATTTTTCATTTGAGAGATAACGATCCAATGCACCATCACCATACAGAATTTTAGCTCCGCAACTGTTTCCATTAACAGAACCAACAGCTTCCTCGTTAACAACAACGGCGTCTATTCTATCATTTCCAGTTCTCATATCCGGAATCTACAAGTTTTCAATTGAAAAAAAAATATTAGACCATATATTATCCAGGTTTATTGTCTGCTGGACAAAGGAGAAGTCACCATAATCAAGAAATACCCTTAGTGTAAAGCACAAAAGTAAATTTGGTGCTACTTTCCATGCTCAATTTTTTTTCTTTTCATGTACATGGAATATTTACAGTAAGAACCGCCAGACAAATGCTTAATTATCTTTATATTAATAAACTCTACCAATTAGATTTCTCAGCAGTTTGAGTTGCAAACTGGCAATCATAGTTGAGATGCCCGGAAGGATTTCAAAATAGGCATTTAGTATTCTAGTTGCTACAACACTCAAAGAAGAGATTCATTGTAGTAAATATAGTGATGAGCGGGTAAGGGTTCTGATTACGCACCTCGTACATGGCATCCATCAAAATGTTCTCCAAGATGGATCTTAAACCACGAGCACCGGTGTTTTTGGACATCGCTTTTCTAGATATCAATCTCAAAGCATTCTCTGTGAAATGCAGCTTAACCTGAGGAAGCAAGAAATCGTAATTGAGTATGAAGTCCATATATCATGAAAAATCTCAAAAACTAATAATAAGAACTGGCAAGAAAAAACAAAAGAGCTGCATATTCAAGTTAAAGTACATTGTTCATTTGAAACATCTTTTTGTATTGTTTTCCTAGAGCATTTTTTGGCTCCGTGAGGACCTGAAGAACAGATGATAAAATGGCAGGGGTTATATAGAGGGCAAGACATAAATCAATACAGATACTTTTACTTTTGAGCGACAAACCAAGAACAATATCGGAAACAATTCAGTGGTTTAGGATCACTTGCATAATCAGAAAAAAAAGATTAACATGATAGCTATAAAAAGACACCAATAAAAGTTAACAAGATTACCTGAATAAGTTGATCCTCATTCAGAGCTGACAAACTAACAAGAACCGGGAACCGTCCAACAAACTCCGGTATCAAACCATATGCAACAAGATCACTACTTTCAACCTTGCCAGAGAGAAAATGTTAAGCATGCTTTCCAGGCTAAATATCTAGCTGCATTCGCATGCATGAACAGAGAAACTATTAGATATTCCATCTTCCATTTGTACTTACTGTTTCAAGCAAATGTGATGTGACAGTAGCATCTATTACCCCACCACTCCTCATGTTAGCACATACTGGTTCTCCAAATCCAATAGAGGAATCGTGCCGTCTAGACAATATGTAGCAGAATAAGATCAGTTAAGCACCACTAAGATAGCCTGGTTGTGATACAGGGGATGTCATATTACTTACAGTGTTAGTTAGGGGGCTCATGCCACATGCAGATGGTTCAACATGTAAAAATTCGAACAGGTTCACAATAAACAAAACAAATAGGACTTAAGATGATTGCATCAATAAACATGCTAAAAAAAGCTTACAAATTGCAATTTGCAGCACAGATTTGATCAACATTAGCAAATGCAAAAGATTTGTGTAAGTGAAATTTCACGTGCTGAAAGTCTTTGTTAGATTCCAATCACCATGCCCAATAAAGGATTATCCAGATAAATATACAACCTTTCAGAAATTGTCTTCTCTAGGCCAGTAAATGCGCCCCCACATATGAAAAGAATATCTTTCGTGTCAATCTATGAAGAAACACGATGAAGTTAAGGTTAGAACTGAGACCATTCCAATGACCTTTGCCAAGTTCGAATTGAACTATACTAAAAGGTGCACTTTCAGAACAAAAAACAAATGCGACATCTAACAATTATATACCTGGATATTATCACCTCGAGGATGCTTTCGAGCTCCTTTCTCAGGTACATTGATGATCTAGATCAGGAAATGATTAAGTTAGAGATAGAGAGAGCATAACAATAACAATAATAATGTTACGCACTTCTCAGAGATTACCTTTTACTAGATGAGAATCTATTTAACAAGGAACATCATTATAACTTTTAGCATGAAGCTTACCACTGAAAGCCGATTCAGCTTGTATAAACCAAAATTGTGATGTGCCATAAGCTTAACGATGATATACTCACAGTTCCTTCCAGCATTTTCAGCAGCGCCTGTTGAACACCTTCCCCGGAAACATCCCTGCTAATGTTAAGGCTCTCAGCCTGCACCAGATAAAGAAAAGTCAGAAAATGATAACCCGGGAACCGAAATGATAAAGTTGTATCATCTTTCTCACTCTCTGACTATATGAGAAAAGAAAACCTTTTTAGTAATCTTATCAACTTCATCAATGTAGACAATGCCCTGTTGGGCGGCCGCCACATTATAGTCAGCAACCTGAGAGATGCGGAAAAAAAACACAATTAGAATCAGTATAACCTGTCATTTCATATTCAACAAAGTATCACTATACAACAGAGTTCATATAAGTTTAAAAATAGCATAAAACAGTTGAACGTCTTTCTGCAAGACAAGTTTAGAAAATTACCACCAAAAGCTTGTGCAGTATGGATTCCACATCTTCTCCTACATATCCTGCCTGCATATAACAGTATCTCATTACATCCCACACAGATTAATTTCGTTCCTGGATATTGAACTTTTTTATTTATATAGAAGGGCATTTCCTTCAAGAGACTGTCACATCATATACATGATAAAAGTTTTTTCCAAATTCATGAATTTGTAAACAGATCATTCTAGAAGCACAGAGAGAACGACATGGCAAAATAATCAAACTTGCCTGAGTTAGAGTAGTTGCATCAGCAATTACAAAGGGAACATTCACAAAGCGTGCCAATGTTTTTGCAAGTAATGTCTTCCCTGTCCTTGAAAAAATGTTACGACAGAATAAGTGGCTCGAGTGTTGCAATAACGAACCTTCTACAGAAGAATGGCTAGAAATTTTCCAAATGAATGAATACTAGAAAGGACTGACTGAAAAAAGCAACATTCAAGATGGTAGTTGGTTTGGCTATTATGGCTCTATAGCATGATAAATACAGCTAAAACCTGTTTGTGGATCATAAAATGGTAAAAGTAGTAGTAACTACCAGAGCCTGTTGGACCCAATAAAAGAACGTTGCTTTTCTCAAACTCCACAGAATCAAAATCTGTCTCATCGGCTGAATCTCTTGCAGACCTATCAGTCCAGATTCTGATAATAAAAATTATGATATTAATATTTCACAGTGTACAAGAATAAAATTTTCCTGAAGTACACGGAATTAATCGATTCTATCAGGGATGCCCACACAAATCATAGTTGCAAGTGTTGTACAGATTGCAGGAACAGAAACATCATTTGATGTTCACAGAGCACAATTCTAGAGAGAAGAACCATATATATGCCTGGAGATGCTCAACATACTGCTCTCATTCTCTTTGAGAGTTCAAAAGCAGTGGTATATGACCCGTGTAAGATGATAGATGATATGCGGGTCAAAATTGTTTATTCATGATGAGCAATGATTATTAGGTAGTAAGAGCAACCACAGTCATGGACCAAAACTAAAAATTTGGTCCAAAAACCAGGCGCTACGGGGGTGGAGTAAAGACCAGAGACCATACCAAAACTAAAAACCAGAGTAAATTTGGTCTTTAGTCTGGTCTTTAGTCGGGCGTAATTTACGCCTATGCCCGAACAGGCGTAACCTCAAACTCCGCCTGACCCAAAAAATAATATAAAAAAAAAATGGGGCGCAACATAAAGTTATGCCCCATTAAAAAAAATAAAAATAAAAAAATAGGCGTAACCACAAAGTTACGCCTGATGACAATGGGGCGTAACCTGCTCTTGCGCCCCATTCAGGCGTAACTTCCTCTTACGCCTGACCAAATTTTGGTCTCCCCCCACTGCGTTGTAACACGGACTAAACCCAAATTTTCAAATATTTTTGCTCTTTGGTCTTTGGTTTATGGTCGCACCACTGCAGTTGCTCTAAGCAAAATATGTTTAACTGTACGAATTTCAACATCATACTATAATAAAGAAAAGATCCCATTTTGGTGAAGCCTTTTTTGGTTGGTCACAAAAAAACAAAATAGTTTGGTGTCACCTTGATATTACTAATATGGCCTTAAATATCAATCATTACTATGCATATATATTTAAGGGTAAAAATGTATATTAAACCAATGATTATATATTTACATGAATGTCATTGTTTTAAAATTAGATCTAAAAATTTTAAAACTTGATATCTTTCAAAATACATACCGGATTTTTGTAAAATTAATATATTCGGAAAGCTCTTTGATTTATCTACGTAATAAGTACAAATAAGAATATTAAAAAAAAAAATATTAAGATTTTTTTTTCATTACCATCAAATTTGGTGTTGTTAAAGCAATCAAAATCAAGCATGTGCATCGCACATGTGATCTTACTAGTATCTATTATGCATTTGCAATATATATATATATGTCACCATGTTTCCAACATAATGTTGACAAGACAAAAGGTTAAGAGGGATAAGACTAACCGTGTTTGGGAAGATTCACAATAGATCCTTTTGTAGTGGTTGTATACTGCCACAGAAAGCACCTACAATCAGGAGATAAGAGTGCAAAAAGTACACACAAAATTAGTTCCTCATATGGAATCATACAGAGTTAAAAGCACAACATACTATCAACACTTATACTTTCTACATTCAGTAAGCAATGATAAGCATGCTGCAAATCATATGTGACTTTCTCATGAATATTGCTAAGAGATGAAACTTAGAGAATGCAAAATCATGTTTTGAGAAAACGAACAGCTTCAACATACTTCCTACTCTCATCCTGCACCTTCCTTGGAACTATAAAAGTGTTTGCCTGTGACGATGGAAGATGGGGGATTATGAAACTGTAGTAGATCGACCACAAAGATAGATACTACAATAAATGTCCTCCGATTTGCGATGCCATACTTGAATGCCTCCACAAGCATTATGTAAGAAGTGTGAGTTAAGGAGTGTGCAAGGATTCTGCTTTGATATGGCCCCCAAACCTTGGAACCCTAGGTATCACATTTCACAAAATGTTGGAGGCACAACAAGATTGCAAATACCTGAAGACACAAGATGTCCGATGATAAAGTTCACATGGAGGTGTGAACACCCAAGGTGCCAATGTGACACCCAAAGGTGCACAAACTTAGCCAAGAGGCACAGGTTAAATGCCTAGACGAGTATGACACCATAGTTGAGAGACTGCCAATTGCAAAAGGTAAACACCTAAGGGTTCTAATGGTCGGCAGCGTAAATAGAATACAGTGGTGTAAATATCGCCTAGAGGATTAGGTAAGCACTTGCAAACCACATACCACGAAATAGGCTATGACATGAAAACCTCTATTTAAACAAAGAAAAGATGAAATAAAAATATCATGTGAAGTAGCAATTCCTGCCAAATCACAAGATCCTCATAAAAATACCAAATGGCCATACATATGCTCTCCCACAAAAAGATAAATCAAAGACTGATCAGTTACTTATGAACCACACTTCCCCAACCTTTCTACGATTCAGGGTATCTCAATCCTATCTCCCAGTCCGAACTAGAAAAAAAATATTTTGAACATCATTCTGCTAAAACTATTTTCTATTATTTTACCTAGTAAAATCGGTATGGTTATAATATTAATATCATTAAGTGAATAAGAAAAGAGTTTTAAAATATCCTAAGGTTCCAAAACTTGACTAGAGGTGAATCCCACTGCTGAAAATCATGTTCTGCTATTAACATGCTTTAACATTTTGCAACAAACACACACATTGAAATGATTCTTTCAACCATGCACAAGAATCTAAACAAACTCCAAAATGTACCTTCTTTGCATGCTGTTGCCCAATCACAAACTTATCAAGACCTTTACAAATTTCTTTAGGTGAAGGTAACTCCTTCCCCATATTTGCTCCACCCCAACACCCATTTTTCGAATTCGAGACCATCCCACCTCCACAATCTGGTCCTCCACCTCCACCACCACCACCTCCATGTTTCCCATGAGGGGGTACCCAATGAACTACATTACCTTCACCGTTGGGCTGCCAAATTTCAGGAGGCTCACCATAAGACCAAAATTCACCCAAAAACTCACTTTGCTTAACATGATTCTCATCACAATCTGATGACCCAACTTCTCGATTATCTGTATTAACTTTAATATTACTAGTACTAATAATATTACCCTTATCAATGAATTCAGCTTTAAGAGAAGCCGATTTAAATGAATTTAAACAGTAACATGTTTTGGCCAAATAATCTACCCATTGTTTTCTTCTAGTGGTGTAATGAATATTTGATATTCCACCAATCTTATGTATATGATCAAATACAAAGAACCTTGACTGAGTGACTATTGTTCTTAAAGTTGCTTCCTTTATTGATTTTGATCTCAGAGCAACAGCCATGGCTATTAGTGTACCAAAAAAATAAAATGAAAACTTTATGAAATATAAGGGTTTCTTATTATGTACTTACTAGTAGAGATGATAAAATTAGAAGGGTTCGGGAATTGATGAAGAAAATTTGTGGGTTTGTTTGATTTTGTGTTTAGGAATCCTGATTCGGGAGAAATTCAGAAAGTTGTGAAAATAGAAACATTAAAGAGCATTTTTGTTTTTCCGTTTTCGAGTCAATCTATTCCGTTTTCGAACGAGGTCTTTCCGTTTTGGTTTGGAGAGAGAGAAAGATGGGTATAAATGAGCATATTGCTAAAGTCATGTTATATCGCACGGACACGGGACACATTTACGACACGATCAGGTTACGGACGTGTCAAATTTATTTATTTTTAAAAATAAGGATTATGGAGACGCGTTATACATGCATTGAGGGCTGCACAAAATCAAACGAGAATCGCAAATCGGAACCGCTGATTTTTAAGCCGAATCGAACCGAAACCATATTCTGATATAGTTGTCAGTTTTAGGAACCAACAAGCTACGGTTTAGATTCTGGCTTGCACACATTACCGAACCGAACTAATCGTGATAACCTAATTACATATGTGATTTATTTTAGACCATGGATTAGCTATATGTTTGATCACAATCATATATATTAGGATTATCACATTTGATAATCGTCTACCCTATTTGATGGAGCATTTCTCTTTTCCTCTTTCTTCAGCTTCCCTTACTAACGCTTTCAGACTCTCATATTTATTCTTCGCTTCCAGTACCAGTTCACCACCGCTATCACTCGAACTCCATCCTAAACAGACCATCACCATCACCGCCATCTTTTTCTTTTTCTTCTTCTCTATCGATGCCGTCATCACTTCACCACCAGGTCTACCATAAAAGTCAAATCCTAGAACCATCAAGACGACACCAGTATAAGTAATCACTGAATAAGTATGTTGTATCATATTATCTCTTTATTCTTCTTTGAGTATGATGTTATGTATTAGAATGATACAAAATTGAAAAGTAAGGTTTTACTTTTATAAGATCAAAAGTATTTGGGGACTCATTAGTTAAGTTATATTAAGTTTAATTTACACACTACTATGAATTGGGTTAAAGTCAACTCCGTTGAATTTCGCTGATACATTGTTTAATTTTGATTTGAACTTGAATTAGGTATTCTTCAAATAATGGGATTTGGTGATGTTCATTTTCTTTGTACTATAGATTCCACTATTTCATACATTCAAACTCTGATTGTGCTTGTTGAAATGGAGTTTTTGTTTGATTCAATCAATAATTACGTTCTTAATTGCATGTTTGATTTGATTTGTCTTTACAGACTTGTATGTTTGCTCAGGATCTTGGACGTTTTACTGGTAAGATTATCTTTCTTAGTTTCTTTATGTTTTAGGTCTTTACATTCTGTAGATATAAATAATATAATATATATATATTAGAACCGCTACTTTTTGAACTCCTGAATGTTGTTTCTTCATTATGGAATACTTTTAGAAATCAAAATGGTACAACAGAGATACTGATTAATAGATGTCTCATCTTTGTCTCACGGCTAGTGTGAATGATTGTTTGTAAATAACTTGTAAAATTATTATTAGACAACGATAATAATTAATGATCCCAAATGACAGATTATATACAACCTAAATGAATGTACATGATAAATTTCAAAGTAAAGAAGAATATTGAACTCAGGCTATTGCCTTTGAAGGCATTGAAAAGACGAGGGTACCCAAATAGACCAAAATATTTTATTTATCAACCTATAATTCCTCTACCGAATGTGATCTTCTATGGACAGAGTCGAGACAATACAACAAATTCAGTTCACACTTCGTGTAATCGTCTATGGATATGGGATCGAGATAATACAACAACAAGGTCACTTATGTGATTGACTATGGATACAAGATCAAGACAATACAACAACGAAGTATGTTACTTGATAATAGGTTCAGTAATAACCAAACTCTAAAGGATCATTATCAAAATGCGGAGTTAACGTATATGTGCATTTTATTTTATTATAATAAACAATTATAATGCAGAAATCAAAGTAAAAGACACAACAAGATTTTGTTAACGAGGAAACCCCCGGGCCTAGTCCAGTTTTGAATACTGTCAGAATTAAGATGTTATACAAAATATAATACCAACTTCGTATAGTTGAGACCAAGCATACTACCCCTAGCTACTTAGTTCCCTCAGTATCCCTACGCCTTTGACTTCTAGAGTCACGCACGTGAATAACAAGTCATTTGGATCGTATTCTAAACATCAAAGGAAGAATCTGTTTGGTAACCAGTCTAATCAATCCTGCCAAAGATATTTGATGAGTTGTTGACAAAGAATCTTATGTTTGATCTAATAAACTCCTTTGTATGGTTAGATCAATCTAAATATTGATTACCGAAATAATAAAGTTCTAGATTTGCAATCAATCAATATAGATCTCAAAGATAAACTATAAAGCGATGCTGATCTCACACAACTAATCAATCAAGTCTATCAAAGATAAATCGATTATAGTTGGATCCCATCCTATCAAGATTTGTGACTAAATCCACAAGATGTAAAAACTAATAAGAATTCTTCTTCGTCTTCAAATCTTCTATTGCCTTCAAATACCTGCACAACAACACTTGAATCCTCTTATGATCAATCACGCACAGAACGAAGTCTGTTAAAAATGGATTATAACAAGATGTCTTTAGATCCGAAGATGGTTCTAAATATCTCGTGGATACTTTGATATAGTTTGAGTGAGTCTTATATCATAAGAGAAGGTTTTCAAGAATAAACAAACTAGGCGCAATCAAATTTACAACAACCGTTAGTCAATCAAATAAATAATCGAAAACTAATAACACTGAAATTATCTAGTTCCCACCAACGGTACTAGAGAATTGTAGATTTATTAGAATCTTCAACTTACGAACCCCTACACGTTCAAAATAATTTCAGTGCTGAACATGTAATTTATGGCAGTTACATAATAAAATGTGTACCTGAATAAGAATAACAACACCACCAGGAAGTTATGTAATTTACGGCACAATGTCAGAGTCATAACTCGATTAGGTTTCTGATTTGTGAAACATTCTTATTTACTGCATCCTGAGTGCCTCAATTACCTACAACTGTAGTGGTTTATTTACCTTAGAAGCATGTCCAGGGACTTCCTTGTAATCTTAGTCTAGGGATATCCCAACTTCATCTCTGTTTTGATGAGAAAAAATTACAGACTAATCTTAAGAACCTACAAAGATGCTTCTCTTTGATGTAGTGAAATAATGCAAAGGAAGTAGCATATTACACAAACCTTTGTCTCCCTCATCAATCAAACCTTGGGCTAGAATAATATATGTAACTGTACCATCTCAAGCTAAGTCTTTGTAGCAGATTGTCTCACTAACTTAGAACTGACATATTTATAATTACTCCATATGCAACCCACAACGGTCTAGAACTGCAAAATCATGAATGTGAGGCATGCCTTTGAGCTGCCATTCCACGACTGAACAAGATCCAGCGACTTTGTCCAGAACAAACCTTGCACTAGTTGAGCCAGTCACTACAAAGTTATCATCATCACCATAAACTATCATCTCATTTGATCTTCAACAAACCTCAGCATGAGAGTAATTAGCTAAGTCATATCTTGAACTCAAGAGTGACCTTAAGAGATATTTAGTACTAGTAATCAATGAAACAACTTCAATATCTGAAAAAGAAGAAAATAAAATCCAAATGAAAGTCAGGAGAAGTCAAAATTACATAAAAGAAGAGAACCTAAGCAAAACAAAATCATTAAACTTAAGAAACTTATTATATAAATTATCTCATTTAACAGTGAAAGTCTACATAGACAAGATCTAAAGTAAAGTTAGAAAGTTAAGAATTGAAATTATCTTCAACTCTTGATTAAGAAACAATTAGGAATTATCTACAAGGCTCTAAAAATAATAAATCTGGCAAGGGTAATGGATCTATGACTATAAAAGTTTTACCCTGCACACCTTATAGAATCAGTTAATGGTACAGAAGAATATTGAACATCATACACACACATACACATCGAATAAACCATATAATGAAAATAGATGGATTATAGTACCTTCTGAAAGACTCTTTCATCTTTCCTTCAGCAACATAAACCTTTCTTTGTAATTCAGGATCATTAATTTCAACTATTTGTTAACGACGAACCACCATTTTTACCTTTCTTGGATCTAAAATCCTCCTTGAGAAAAACCAAAATCTCGGATCTAACAGATTTCTATGGGTTTTGATTGATGAGATTTGGGTTTAGGAGAGATCGACTTTTTATTTCTGAAAACTTGTTTCGATTTCGAAACTATCGATTTAGGTTTAGAAGAGTAAAAAGAAAAGAACAAGATAAATTTTTGAGAGGGATAAGAGTTTTGGTATATGCGATTAGGGTTCACTAGAGATGGATTTTGATTTCGGAGAACCTAGTTTTCAATTCGATTTAGATTTAGAAGAGTAGTGGTTTTCGTTTAGAAGGGAATAAGAAAATAAAAAAAGGAGCAGAAGAAGAAGATAAGGTTTTGTGGGGAGGATTTTTTTTTTCTAAATAAAGACGAGCGTATCCTTTATTCCCATTTTTCTCAAATATTCAGGATTAAGTGCAACGTATAAAATTCTGCAACTTAAATATCCGTTGCACACCTATAAAACCAAGCGTTGCAAAATCCTGGATTTGGTGTAGTGGCCGTAGAGGTTCTTGATCCCACATAAGTCTTTAAACGAGCGGTCGTAAGAGATTTCGTCTAACTAAGGTACTTTCCTCTCCGAATAAACGGCTCCACCAGAAACTGCAAGAAATGAAGTTTGCCTGTCTCTTAGGATAGTTTGCAAAAAATACAAACTCAAGTATTGATAGACCAAGGTTGTTTGGACAACAAGGAAATTCCAAAACCGAAAATATCCTCAAGATATGCATTAAAGTACCTAAAATTGGTTTTCCAATTAATGTTAACCAACATGTCTGAAAACTCTCGTAGAAAAACTTCTATTATTATTTTAGCACATTGACTAGTAATATTTTCCAGAGGATATGATTTAATTTCCGGTAATTAAAACCAGGTCCGGTTCTGGAGGGGGGCATAGTGGGCTGCAACACATGGTGGGATTTTCTGCACCTTTGGTGGGATACTATTTTGCTGGACCAATATGGTTTGTTAAGCTATTATGGAAATATTTGCGTGTTCATAACATAATAAGAATAGAAGTGGATAAAAAAATATCTGAACATCTGGCACCCTTATAACCGTTTTATTTGGCTAAACCACACATTACTTAGTATTATGGACAAAAATATGAACCAACTCAGCCGCTCTTGCAATTAGTGCTTTGTGTGGAGCACTAAGAACTAAAAAGCACACTGCAAAGATTTTTGCTTTTATATCGTCTAAATCAACCTTGGGACTCTATCTTCTCAATTTACATGGACTCCTGCTACATTAGTTGGAGCAATCAATTTCACATGCTAATTATGTGTTTAGAAAAAAATAAATTATCTATATTATGTGTTTTGTTTTTATATTTATATAGCTAAAGTAACCTCTCTTTTTTTTGCATTGAAGGGCGTTCGCGACACTTTTGCACAGAGTCGTCTGAATGTCAGAGACGACACTGATTAAAAAAATTATGATTAAAATCATAATTAAATGATTTTCAATATTTCGGACCAGGGATCACCTTGAGTATCAAAGAATATCTTTGAACAATAAATGATAAGAGTTATGTACATGTTCAAATATGTCGACATCTGGAAGCTTCTCAACTTGAAAAACCCAAAACCCTAGTTCACACACACCATGAAGAAATATGTGAACCATGGTTATTGGTTTTGTACATGGAACCGATTAAACCATCACTCCAAAGTATGTTGTGACTGGTTATAATATGATTCCCAATACATGCCGTAATCAGTTACACCTTACTCACTAAGTAGCTTGTGACCGGTTACACCTTGCTTCCTGAGTTAGCTTGTGATCGGTTAAAAATTGCTTCCCAAAGGTAGCTTGTGGTCGATTACAACTAACTTCTAAATTTATCTTGTGACCAGTTATACCTTGGTTCCCAAATTAACTTATGACCGGTTACAACTTGCATTCCAATATAGCTTGTGATCGGTTATACCTTGATTTTCAATGTAGCTCATGACTGATTACAACTAGTTATATTATATAGGCTATGACTGGTTATACCTCAAGTCTCAACAATGTTAAGATAGGTTCTACCAAAGTCATCTTTCATTGATCATCCAAAAGATATTCAAAGAATATCAAGACCATACGCCTATTTCCTAAAGTTATGTAAAGATACATAGTTTTCTAGGATGAAATCATACCTATATAATGCACACATAATCAAATAAATATATACAATAATTACGTCAATGTCGTATTTACGAAGTTCCAAAAGATAAGCGTTTATACTTCGTAATATGTTTTCCTTGACACTTTGATCATACTATTATGACCAAGTTTCACCATTAGAGTATTTTATATAATATATATAGCTTCGCATAATGTTTTCAATATAGCACGACTTGAAAGATATGTTAGGAATGGAAACAAGATCAAGTCAATATTACTAACCTCAAGTGGAAGGATGATGTCGTCGTTGTAGTTGTTACTTCTTCTCATTCTTCAGGTCTTCGGAGTAATACTTGTGTGTCTCAATATTCCTAGACTAACCTAAACAAAGTTGACTCTAATATGACAACCAAACTTGACATACCAACGCTTGGTGGGTTCAACCGAGCTATGCTCTAACAATCTCACCCTTTGTCAATTTTAGTGACAAAACTCTTATTACATATGGAGCTAAACGAATTACAAAATAACTCATTCTTCATACGCTTGATTCAAAGTTTCAACATCACAATAACCTGCATATATTCAATAATAAATGCCGTTGTTTACATTTGAATAACAAAAGATTTTACTCCCCCTAAAGACAAGCTAGGTAAATATTCAATCCAAACATCTTTGTTATCCCCCTTTTGTAGTCAGAAATACTACACAACATGATGATACATTTCTCCCCCTTAGTCTGTGCTTTACTCTTTCGTTAGATATAATGTTTAAGCACAATTGTCCTTTCCTAGTGTTTAAAAATCAGTTGTTTACTCCATATATTTCTCCCCATTTTTGTCAAAAAAATGGCAAAGGTTCGAACAAACAAAGGACAAACCGAAATGATCTTACAAATCTATAAGACTTGTACAACCTATAAGAGTTAAGCACGGAGGTTTCACATACCATTTTAGATAACCAATATTAAAACCAAAACTACAAAAGTAATTTAGTTTCAATATGTTATCAAGGAAACAATTTCCCAAAGTAATTTTCCCTATAGTCTAACAAATCGACTAAGATACTTAATTCCATTGTTGAACCGATTGCATACGTACAATCGTTTGTTTTGACAAGACCAATATAAAGATCAGAATTAACTCTATTTTTCTCATCAGGCTCTAATTATTCCAGAAAATAACTTTGACCTTTCCCTTTAGAAAAGACAAAAACTAGGTTAGTTAACTAGTTTCTCTTGTTAAGTCATTGGATTAGACTTGAATAACCGAATCCTCCAATTGATAAGTCTAACTAAAATCATAATTAACTTAATATATCTCATCCGGAATTAAATGGACTAAATAAATGACCCCGTAATTTTGTTAAGTCAAAAACAAAAGATACAAACCTAAATAAATTGACTTGTAATTATTTTTCTTAACCGGAAACAATTGAAACAAATATAACCATTACAACACCGCAATTGCACCGAATTTCATTAAGCAAAAACACTTGATACCCAACAATAAAGAAGATACCAAATCATAATAAGTCAATAAATTGACATAATTTTTCTTAACCAGAAACAATTGAATCATATAAAGCAATCCATACACAATAATCTGAAATTTTGTTAAGCAAAAGAAAAAATATGTGCAATATAAACAGGCTTTTATTAAACAGGAAAAACGATTAACAAACAAATAAAAGGGATATTTAACGTTTGGTACCCAGCAAATGTCCAACACTTAGCTTTGGTACACAATATTTAAAATATTAAGGGTTGGTACTTTGACCAGATGTTGACTGTCAATGACTCCGATTGACCAGTTTTTATTTTATTATCTTTGATTATCATGAAATATTTATTGAAAATTACAAATTTGTCACTATTAAATCCTAAATTATCATTCTGACCTTTAATCTCTTCGGTCTTTTATTTCTTAAGTTTCCATTTTTCAAACTCTCTTATCGATGCTTCTAACTCCTTCTCAAATGATTCCACATTACTACTTTTTGCTTTCTTTTTTCTAAGCAAAAAATTTCTTCATGTTCTTTACCAATAACACAACAATACATCCAACT
Source organism: Papaver bracteatum (assembly GCA_023529315.1). Taxonomy (NCBI): domain Eukaryota; kingdom Viridiplantae; phylum Streptophyta; class Magnoliopsida; order Ranunculales; family Papaveraceae; genus Papaver; species Papaver bracteatum. The sequence goes on along the minus strand of JAJJWX010002107.1, from coordinate 1,923,113 downwards.
ATTAACCATCTCTTATTTTTCTTTCAGTTCATCATTTTCAACACGCAATAGCAAGATCAGCTTCTTCGGTTATAGTTCATCATTTTCAACACGCAATAGCAAGATCAGCTTCTTCAGTTAATTATTGATTCAATTGGGTTTCAAACCGATTCACTTGTCTTAATGTGAGTCACGATCATTTTTCAGTAGCAATTGAATATGTGTTGTATCAATAAAGTTTTAAAGAAAGAAAACAAAGAAGAATGGATGGAGGTGCTAATGAAGTTAAATTATATATGTGATTAAATGGCTGAGATATAAAAGATTTTAGTATTTGTGGGTGTTTAAAACTATGGATTGTACTCGATTTCGAGTTTATTGTAAGGATCTATAAAAATGGGGGAAATCTGTAGTAAATCATGATCTGTCTGCATAACAGTATTGCACACAAATTGTTCGATGAAAAATCTCAATGTCTTTTACCAATTTTTATCACTTACATCTTGTAAACCTTTTGTGTATGAATACTGAAAAATCTCAATGTCGTTTCCATCAGTTCCAACTTTCCAATTATAAGAAAAAAAATAGGAAACAACCCATGTTTCGTTAACTCATCAGTTTCACCATTCATTTGAGCGACGACAAGCTTCATTTCTTCCCTATTTGAGATCTTGGTTTGGATAGAAACATCACCAAATTTTTAGCAATCTTGTACCCAGACATTGTTTCCTCTTTGGCTACGAAAATATTTCCAAACCCATTTTACCGTAAGTCACCTGTTGGTGCAGCTTTACCGGAAGTTCCCCCTCACCAACATAAGATAACTCTAAAGTTTGAACTCAGTCGAGGGATTATTATTCATTAAGCCTAAGTTTGCAGAGTGGAAGGAAGTTAAGCTACGGTGTTCTGTTGTTTATCTTGGGAAATATAAAGAAGATACAGTTTTGGTAAGGGCAAATATGGAGAGATATTTTTTTTTTGGTATTAAAATTATATTATTTAAAATAAAATAATAAACAATAAGGTCAAAGCATGGTGTTTGACGGTCAATGTCTGGTCAAGGTACCAACCCTTAATATTTTAAATATTGGGTACCAAAGCTAGGTGTTGGACATTTGCTGGGTACCAAACGTTAAATATCCCCAAATACAATCGTTACCTCAATTTATGCAGCCACTTCTCCCCAGAAAGATATATCATTAAGAGCAAGTTCGAATAAGAACTCTCCCAATTTGTTGTCATCCTCTCGCAGGAGCGAAAGAACAACAACAAAAGAAACCTTCACTAGAGAAAGGTTGAATCGGTTTTAACTAATGCGTGCAAATAACAAAACTTGAAACCCGAAACACATATGTTATGCTAAACATAAATTGGTTATCAACATATTGTGACTTTTCACATATGAGTTTCAATCAGAACACCTTATGATCCTTTGATAAAGCCTACCAACATGGGATAGAACTTAATATCGCTAAATCAAAAAGCCACACAAATCATAAGGTCATTCACCATATGAGATTTGGAACACAAAGTTAATGAAAACCAACGTTTATCTCATATCAGGAATACTCATATATACACCAAATATTTAGTTTATAACACATAAACAATCATTAGTATATGTGACTTACATATGAGCTACACCATCACAACTTTCTTATGATTTTTATATAACAATCACGAAGACATGACTCAAAGATCTGCTATACTCAAAAGTCACTAACCATAAGAAAGTGGACCAATATATGGGACTGAAACACAATAGTTTATCTCATAAACTCAAATGAAATACACCATAAATATTTAACCGAAAAACAATTATTGCAATTACCACAACCTTGTAGGAAATGAAATTACGAAAACAACTCAAAAAGAATGAGGTCATTCCGAGTTCGTACGAAGAAGTTATGAGCAAAACAGTTTTACACTCCTTCATATAGATTAAGTTGTGACCGGTTACACCTCGATCCATAGGTTAGGTTGTGACCGGTTACACCTTGATCCTTAGGTTAGGTTGTAACCAATTATACCTTGAAATCATACACAAAACTGTGTTAGGTATAACTTTTGCATACGATGTCCGAATTTAGTGATTTTTGGCTCGTTTTAACTGCATAAACAAGAGATAGCCATATATGACCTGTAGATATCAACACCATAAACTCATAATTACCATTTCTATCAAATGATAAAAGATATATAAGGTATGAGTAAATAAGAGAAAAATCTCTCTGAAGATGTTAATTAGTCATATAATAACCGAGAGCTCATGTTCTCAGTTTTCATGTGCTTCCCCATCTTTCATAAGATTGAGCACAAAGGTGAGCATGCACATTGCAACACACCTAGGTTGTGTTGAGTTGAACCTTGTCTTGTTCATCACTGGTGACTAAGAAGGAATCATCATCCTTGACCTCTTGCTTGGTTTGGTTTCTCTGGTTCCATTTCTTGTATTTCTCCTTTGACTTGTGATGAAGAGTGTCATTATCACAACATTCATTGGTACAAGAGAATTTAGACAACAAGATGTTTTTCCTTAGTTTTTCAAGAAGACTCTCAATATTTATCAATTAAGTTTCATTCTTGTGACTAACTTTTCGTCCCTCTTTAGACATGGAGGACTTCGAGACCCATTTGTAGATGGATTTCGCAAGAACGACTTTCTCCTTCACACCATTGGGACCATTTCCCTTTTGGATACTTTGTAAAACAAATTTTATCCAATTTGGAACATCAGATCTTGTCTTCACATTTACAAAGTCATCTCTATTTCTATAATCGGGTCTTTTATGAGATGACCTTGTCGAGTGATAGGAAAATTTTGAACTATCATTATAATAATTCTTTTGCCTAAACTTAGGACAATAACGATCTGAGTTTTTTTGGGGAGAAAACTTAGATAATTCGTTTGATACAAAAGAAAGTGCATCTTGCATCTTACGAACTATGCATCCCTATTGCAAGTGTCCTTTATTACAAAAAAAATAAACAAAGATTAGTAATATAAGGAGTATGAGATTTAATGTTATTTTTTTGTGGATCTTTTTGCATTGGAGATCGACGAGTTATCTTTTTTTTTTTTAATCTTTGTTCAACGTTGTTGGTTTCTTGCTTAGCATAGGTGCTCTCTTTGATGGTTGCACTTGAAGAGTCTTGTTGAACATGATTCTTAGGCATTGTAGTTGCAGGAAATCCCACAACACACCCCATATTATATTTTCTAGATCTAAAGCTATTTCATAATCAAAATAAACATTGAAATATTAAAATTGTAAAATGGACACAAGGATTTTTTACATGGTTCGATCAATGCGATCTATATCCATGGTTCTTCACTATGATTTGTTGAGGTTACATGAGTATTACATTAAGAATTTCCATTAATGGATATTTGGTAGAGCTCTAGATCTAGTTTTAGGGGAAGAAGATGATAAAGAAAATAAACTCTCTCTGAAAAATATATTTCTCTCTCTCTCTAACAAAATTGTCTCCTTCCCTTTTTCTCTCTCATGCCTCTCTCTTTATATAGGCATTTACATAGTGGATGACAGCTCATATTCCTCTTCATTTTCGGATCCCCTGCTACGTTCTCTCAGACTCTCATTACCATTTCGCAGGCTCTGATACCTTCTTGCAAACCCTTCACACCTTTCTCGTATTTCTGCTGGTGTCGTTTGTTACGTCATTTTTGATGTTAGTCTGCGACGGTTTCATGAAAATTTCGCAAGTGTGTTGTTGGTGCAATATTCTGATCCTACATCTTGCCTCTTTTTCCTTGAATATTGCTTGAAGAGCGATCTTTAAGGAAAAATCTTCTTTGTTGTAGTTGTTGGAGGAACAAGCGAAAAAATATTGAACTTGAAAAGTACGTACTTGCCTCTATTCTTTTGCGAAGTTCTGAATCTTTGTGAAGTAAATAAGAAGTATCATCTCTTGAAGTATAAGAAGTACTTAATCCTCGAAATATAAGAAGTATCCCTCTTTAAATGAGAATAAGAAGCACTGCCTCTATTCATGCGAAATTATTATTCCATTTTTGGTGAGGATTCTTGTTATTCATTTGTGAACATCCACTTTGGAGGTATTCTTGCTGAGAAGATAAAGAACATAAAAAGTTTTCTTGGTAATCCATAGTTGCCTTTGTTCTTTATCTGTGAAGGTAGAATCTTCGAGAAAGTGTTGAATGAGCGAATTATTTCTTCATTCTTATCTTGCCTCTGCCTCTTGTTTTATGCTCATGCGATAGTATAATCTCCTCGAGTTGCTTTTAGTTTTGCGAAATAATTGAGCGAAATAACCACATTTTGCAAAATAATCACATTCTGAGAAATTCTGACACATTCTGCGAAATTATGAATAGTAGTCCTGCGAAATTATGAATAGTACTCCTGAGAGATACTGAATAGTACTCCTGACAGATTCTGAGTAGTACTTCTGAGATATTCTGAATAGTACTCCTGAGAGATTTTGAATAGTACTTATTTGTTATTTTCGCTATCTCAGACTCATTTCCATGTATATATTCGCAAACTTATTTGTTTACATATAATCATTTTCGCAAGCTTATTTGCTTACTCATTTTCTTATGTGGTCTTATTTTGCCTTCCTAGTTAAAGGTCTTATTTTGCCACCTCTTGTCATTTTGACAAAATCGCAGGATGTCTCTGCACTTTCATGCAGAAACCCATTGATCTTGCCTTAACTTTTTCTTTTGTCAATTTTTGTTGCGACAATATGATAGGCCTAAATTTTCTTGTGAAATTAAAGCCCCATGACATTGCCGTCTTGCGACGAAATCGCAGGACGTCTTTACACTTGCATGCAATGACCCATTGATCTCGTCTTATCTTCTCTTTTATATTATTGACTCTTCAAGAATGTTGTACAAATATGACAAGTCTAAATATTCTTACGAAAATATAGCCTCATGACATTTGCGTCTTAAGACACTTATCAGCTCCCTAATGGAGGGTGCCTGTAATACCCTGTATTTTTTAGCTACTGTTTCGGGTCGGGTTATACCTGGATTGGTTAACCTTGTGCTTAGATTGTTGTTCCTTAACCTTAACCCTAACCTTAAACTTAACCTTAAATGGGTGGATTGAACAAGAAAGGCTCCAAGTTAGGGTGGAAATAGATCCACACAAATTCATAATTTTTTTTTCTTAGTAATGTTATTAAGGTTTGATAACTAAAACTTTAGAAATTTTAGAGAGAGAAACTAAAAATTAGGGAGAAGAAGGAGATGAAGCTAGAGTTTATTTTAGAGGGGGGAAACCATGGAAAATCAGTGGAAAATTAAGAGGAGTTTTTTTTTTAAGCAATTGAGGTAGTATGCTAGATCCCCTTTCTCTTTATGTTTTTGTTATACTTGATTTTGAATTTGTATGATTAGATCTCAGTGATTTATTGATTAAAAACTATGAATCTAATTGATGATCGGCCTTTTAATATTGATAGATAACATGCTTAGGTATCTTTAGTTAAAATTTGAGAATATTTCATCACATATTCACCGTTAAATGTTTGTTTGTACTTGGATGTTGATTTCTAAACTTTTTTGTACATGTTCACTTTGTATGTTCTTGACTGTATTTAGGACATCTTGATGATATCAAAACGATTTTTTATCTTGATAAAAGTTGTAGATCTATGTCTTATCTTTAATTATGCGTTGAGTTTGCTAAATTTAGAATTATTATGAATTTACGGTGAATTGTTTGGTAAAATGCGGAGCAGCTACGATGTGGTCGGGCCACATCGTAGAAGTATGTGCCCCCTCTTCTTTTTATGCCACGTCTTGGAAAGTTTCAGTTTTTTTTGCTTTTCAGGGGATTTAGAGGGGTGGTTTTTAGGACAAAGGTAGTTTTAATACTTTTAGGGAGAAAAAGTAGTATATAGTTTTAGTTAAAACTAATTTTTTATTACGTGTAAACAAAAGAAGAGGGGCCACATACTTAGAGTATGTGACCCGACCACATCTTATCCCTAGCGGGTAAAATGATACAATATGTCCAAATGTTTAAAATGATCTTATAAAATCAATAACTCTCATTTGAACCATTGTGTTTTCGTAAAAAATGGATATGACATAGATCCATATGTTAGAAATGTTTCCCTGAAATTTGAAGACGATCGGACTAAGGAATCATTATGAAACATGTAATATAAAATTCTAGTTGTTATTGAAAATAGATGAATTGAGCCAAGAACAAAAGAATTCTTTTGATTGATGAAAATAGTTGTTGTTAATTCTCTTTTTCTTTTGATTGATGAAAATAATTGTTGTTAATTCCTTTTTTCTTTTGATTGATGAAAACAAATGTTGTTAATTTTTTTTAGATTAAAGAATTCTTAGTGGAACAAAGAATCTTTTGATATTTGAAATTAGTTATTATTAATGCTTTTCTTTTTCTTTAGATTAAAGAATTCTTAGTGGGACAAAGAATCTTTTGATTTTTTTGAAATTAGTTTTTTTATTAATGCTTTTCTTTTTCTTTATATTAAAGAATTCTGGGACAAGGAATGTTTTTTTTTTTTTTGAAATTAGTTGTTATTAATGATGAAAGTTAAGAAATAATAGGTATTAATAACTTATTATATTCAAATTTGAATTTTTTTTTTTTTTTTGGTGGAATCCTATGGAAAACTTTTCTTTATAATACTGTTTGCTTTAATAAAGAATAAAAGGGAAGAATTATGTTGGAGAGAGAAATAAATTAAAAGAAGGTGGTAGTGGTAGACATAAATAATTAGCATCACTTTGAATGACATAATTATTAGATTCTTATCTTGACCAAAACTTTTAAAAACATGGGGTTAGGTGGAACTTGTTTTAGGTTGTGAGTATATATATATATATATATATATATATATATATATCTTATACTAAGAAGAAAAGAGTAACCATACTAAGAAGAAAAGAGTAACCTAGCCACAACCTTTTCTTATGTTTTCCATTATTATTTTGTAGTTGTGAATCATCTAATGGAAACAAAAATCTAAATTAATAGAAATATCGAGAGATTCTTTTAGTTTATATCAAAGACAATTTCTTCGGTGATAAAGCTCTTCCTTGTATTATTGATAGTTTTTGGATTGCGATTCGAGGTAGGCGCAACACAATCTAAAACACTTTTTATTTATGGTTTTGTTAATTAAATTCATATTTACAAGTTTTCAATAATATATGAATGATAATCGATGTTGTGAGCATGATTATGAATGTTGGGCTGCGGTCCATAGAATGTGATTCCTAAAGATTATTTATGACGGGATATGAGATATCCTTGGAAACGGTTTTTGTTTCCTAAACTCACGTGGGGCTCCCTTGGGCGAGCAGATTGATTGAATTTATTAATGTATATGGATGTGGTGTTTCTATATGTTTGTGGTGGTGTTAACCATGCAACTTGTTTTGAAAAGAAATTGAAAAATATTTTGTTGCTTCTTTTCCTACTGAGTGTCACAACTCACGTCGTATTATGACAAAAATTCCAGATTTTATGACACCTCAAGGAGCTAATGGCGGAAGAGTATAGAGATAAGTTTTGGTGTTTTAATTAGTAGTTTCATATTATGAGTGAAAATTTGTAATAAAATATCATCAAACTATCTTTTGGATGATTTATTGAGTATTTAGTGATTATTTTTGAAGAATTAATTGGGGGATATGGGAATTAATTGGGGGATATGAATTACTTCCCCCAACCCATGGTGTGTGCTAAGGGGTGACTTTTGGTTATGAATATACTAAAATACCCTTCCCTCAAAATAAAAAAAAAAAACTTAAAATCAAAAAACAAAATCATATCCCCCATTTCCATCTCCACTTCTTCCCTCAAAATAAAAATTAAAAACTTAAAATCAAAAATCTAAATCATATCCCTCATTTCCATCTCCACTTCTTATTAATCTTATTTAGGGGTAGTGTTTTGAAACCCAAATATTCTCCATTCCCTTTCAAATTCTAAACTCTCCCCACTCTATATCAAATTCTCTTCACCTCACTTTGGAAACGATTTTTTTTTTATTCGGAAGTGATGAAGATCATCTTTGAAAAGTGATGATGACCATGCCGAATTTATGAAGACCATGCCGTCTGCGGGTTCCGGCATATGGTCTTTATTAATTCCGGCATGGTCTTCGTCACTTCCATTTTGAATTTTTCCTGGCTTTAAAAAGCTTGGTACCGGCATGGTCGTTGATATGAAGACCATGTCGGTATTTTTTTCCGGCATAGTTTTCATATTTATTTCCTATGCAGAAAAACAATACCTGCATGGTCTTCATATCAACTGACCATGCCGGCACCAAGCTTTTTAAAGCCAGGAAAAATTCAAAATGGAAGTGAGGAATACCATGCCGGAATTGATGAAGACCATATGCCGGAACACGGTACCTGCATGCCCGATAATTTCCTATCAATGCCGGTAGTCAAGTGAAAAAAAAATCAACATTCTGGATACTTTTCATTCTGTTCCGGCATAGGTATTTAAGCAAAATACTATGCCGGAACAGGTACCGGCATAGGTATTTAAGCAAAATACTATGCCGGAACAGGTACCGGCACGCTCGAAAAAACTATTACCATGCCGGTACCTGTTCAAAACCAGAAAAAAATCAACATTCGGAAGATCAAAACCAGGAAAAAAATTTATGAACATTTCCAACAATTGCCGGCATGAGTTTTTGGTTGAATACCATGCCGACACCAAGCTTTTTCAGCTGCAACAATGGTGGATTCAAAGAAAAAAAATCAATTTTTCAACCTCTTATTATCAGTAATTCTCTCATCACAATCATCTTCCCATTTTCAAAAAAAGAAACTCCTCTCAAATATTTTTTTCCCTCCTTCTACTCTCACCCAAACACAAATAAAAATACACACTAATTTATCCCCCAAATACTTAACATTTTACTAATTATACTTAATCACTAATCCTAATTAGTGGGGGCTAGATTAGGAATTAAAAAAAAAAATTACATAGGGGGTCACCCAGAATTGCTATTGGGACACCTATTTTGTCCCGTAGCTATATCCCCCAATTAATTCCCATATCCCCCAATTAATTCTTCTTATTAATACCTTGAAGATTATTGAGTTAATGTATAATTAATGGAACAATGTGTTATTAAGACAATTTTATTTGGTTAGATAAATGAAAATTTCTGAGTCATGTCGGTTTGACTGTTAATGATAATTATTTTACAAGATATTTATGACTGAATATTTTATGGTATGCATAAAACTCACGGTTTATGAAGTTGTTAAAATATTAGAATTTTTTGAGTCCCAAAAGTATTTTTAAAACAATTGTTTATTACTATAATAAATTCAGATATTTTCTGACAGATTCAACTATGTTGAAGTTTTCCTGTTTTAAAACTATTCTATGGCATGTTTTAGTCTTTGGTGTCTCTGTAAACTTGAAGAGCTTTCTTTTTAGTTTCCAAAATGGTAAACTAAACCTGATTTGGAGTTGTGAGTGATTTTATATGATTTTATAAATTGGGCTATCTATGTTTTTCTTTTCTGCAGTTATGGTCAACTACATGTTTGACTGTGGTCAAAAGGTCCTTAAGATAATTTAAAAATTATATAAAGTATATGAATGAAACTATACTCAGTTAGAATTCAGAATGTATAATCATAATAATTTTTGGATTTGAAATGGGTTCAGTAAAATTCTTGGAGTTAATTGATGTCTATTTTTGTTTTATGATTCTTCCTTAAACATGCGATTCCTTTGGATTAAATATGGAAAGTTTACGGTGAAATAATATTTTATGGAAACTATAATTCTTTAGTGTTCATGTGGGTGAAAAATCACGACAAGTGACGGTTAGATGTTCCTAAAGGAATTTTTACGTATCCGCTGCGACCGAATTTTCTGAATTAAACGTAACAAAAATTTAGATAAAGAATTAGTTGTTTAAACTTGGGCCAAGTGTGGAAGTCTAGGATTGTTATTAAATGTAGCATTTCGGATTTTGGGTTTGGATTTGGGTCGAAATCCAGGCCCGGAATTCGGGGTGTCACAGTTTGGTATCAGAGCAAGTCTGATCCTTTGGGCAGGCTAGTTTCTGAATAAGTCAATGTGTGTATATGCTTGTATGTGAATTGATTGCAGCAATTGTTGATTGTGTTTTGGTAGAATGCATAATAGGTTGCACTCTTTTTGCATAGATAATTCTCTCTATGATACTTATGATTTAATGTCCCTCATTCAGGGCATGTCTCATCGTAATAATGGTTCAACCGGCCCACAAGATGGGGGTTTTGGTGATGTTGTTCGTGCTTTGAATGTTGTTGCTCAAGCAATGCAGCAACAAGTGACTCTTAATCAGACTGCACCTCCCCCTCCCCCACCACCTAATCAACGAGCTTTGTTAGTTATAAGGTTTATTCAACAAAACCATGATTCCTTCAAGGGTAGTCCTGATCCACTAGTTGCTGAAGATTGGATAGATAAGATTGAGAAAATATTCATCTTATTAGGCGTGAATGATGAGAATAAGCTGGACCTTGCTGTTTATAAGCTTGAGGGTGAGGCCACTCGTTGGTGGGAATTGACTCGTCGTTCTAGGAATGATGGTCTGTTTACTTGGATTGAATTTCGACTCGCCTTCCTAAATAAGTACTTTCCACAAACTGCACGAAACCAGCGCATGATCGAGTTTATGCAGTTGACCTAAAGAAACATGACAGTAGCACAATACCAAGCCAAGTTTCAAGAACTCTCTCTTTTTGCTACTAACCTGGTTGATAATGAAGAATTTAAGACTTTTAAGTTTCAGGAGGGACTTAGGCCTTCAATTAAGAGTAGGTTGTCTGTTCTGAAGATTACCTCTTATAATGAGATAGTGGAAAGAGCAATGATTGTTGAGAGAGACATTGAGGAGGCAAATAGAATTCGAGAACGTCATACTGGGATAAGAACAAGAACAAAAATAACAAGCATCCATACCAGAAGAAAGGAAATGGACCGAATATGGAGCCTCCTGCACCTTCATGTTATCACTGCAAACAACCTGGACATTTTAAGAGGAACTATCCTGCACTTATTTCTCAGATGAACCAACAACCATTTCCACCTCAGAACCAGCGTCAAGGGTATCTACAGAACCGTCCTCAGAACAATCCACCACAATATCAAGATCGACAACCCCCTCAGCAACCTAAGGCCTTCAATATTTCTCATATTGGATAGGATCCGGATAACTCAGTTGTTGAAGGTACATTATTAGTTTACAATTCTTGGGCTAAGATATTGTTTGATACTAGTGCTACTCATTCGTTTATTGCTTCTTCGTTTGTCTTTTCCTTGGGTTTGGAAACTGAATTACTTGATAGAATTCTCGGCGTAGCTAGTGCTGTAGGAGGTAGTGCACGTATTGATCGCGTGGCACGAAAGTGTATAGTACGTATAGCTAGGCATAAGTTTTTGATTGACCTTTTCGTGATGAATATGTCTAGTTATGACATAATCCTGGGTATGGATTGGTTATACGCTCATCATGCTGTTTTTGATTATTTTCAAAAACGTGTGACTCTGCACTCGGGTGAAGGTTCAGTTGTTCACTTTACCGGAACTCGTAGTTTTGCAGCTTCCCTTATCTTGTCGGAAAGACATTTTCGAAAGACTCATTCTAGAGGTTTTATTTATCACTTAGAGATGATAGAAGACGAGCAGCAAGATTCCGTCTCTACTATGGGTATTCCAGTGGTAGAAGAGTTTGAAGATGTTTTCCCTAAATAATTACCAGGTTTTCCCCCTAGAAGAGAAATGGACTTCACCATTTAAGTTCAACCAGGTACTTCGCCAATTTCGATGACTCCTTATCGAATGGAACCAATAGAGTTGAAAGAACTGGAAAAACAACTACTCGAGTTGGAAGCTAAGGGTTTTATTCGAGGTAGTACGTCACCTTGGGGTGCACCAGTCCTTTTTGTGAAGAAGAAGGATAATTCACTAAGATTATGCATCGATTACAGAAAACTAAATGAAGTTATAGTGAAAAATAAGTATCCCTTACCTAGGATCGAGGATTTGTTGATCAGTTGAAGGATTCCTAATTTTTCTCGAAGATTGATATGCGATCAGCTTATCATGAACTTCGAATCAAGGATGAAGATATTCCGAAAACCGCTTTTCGAACTCGATTTGGACATTTTGAGTTTGTAGTGATGCCATTTGGACTCACAAATACTCCAGCAGCATTCATGGATCTTATGCATCGAATTTTCTAACCGTATTTAGATAAATTCGTAGTGGTATTTGTAGATGACATTCTTATTTATTCGCGGTCACGAGAAGAGCACGAGGAGCACCTGAGATTAGTGTTGCAATTGTTGAGATCTCATCAGTTGTATGCTAAGTTGAGTAAATGTGAATTCTGGCTTTCTGAAGTCCGGTTTTTGGGACACGTAGTTTGTAGAGAAGGAATAAAGGTGGACCCATCTAAGGTTGAAGCAGTTACTAAATGGGAAAGGCCAAAGAATGTGTTTGAAGTTCGTAGCTTTCTGGGCTTAGCGGGTTATTATAGATGATTTATTCAATATTTCTCAAGGATTTCTTCACCATTGATGAGGTTGACTCGAAAGGATTCCAAGTTCGAGTGGAATGATGATTGTGAGAAGTATTTCTCCATTCTGAAGGAGAGATTAACTACTGCACCAGTTTTGACGACACCAGTAAGTGGAATTGGATATGTGATCTTTTCTGATGTATCGTTGAAGGGTTTAGGATGTGTTCTTATGCAAGAAGTAAAAGTGGTGCCTCAAAACAATTAAAGACACATGAGTTGAATTACGCAACTCATGACCTCGAGTTGGCAGCTATTGTGTTCGCTCTGAATTTATGGAGACATTATCTGTATGGTGAGAAGATAGACATATTTTGTGACCATAAGAGCTTGCAGTATATTTTTACCCAACGAGATTTGAACCTAAGACAAATACGTTGGGTGGAATTTCTTAAGGATTACACGTATACCTTCCATTACCACCCGGGAAAGGCAAATGTTGTAGCAGATGCTCTTAGCCAGAAATTAAGGGTCGGTGTAGCAAGTATGACTCTTCATGCTTGGGATTTGTGCATACTTATGGAGGAATGCGACTTGAGTCCTGACGAGATGATTTACAATACTGTAGTTGTTCCAGAGTTACAACAACAGATCATAGAAGCTCAACAGACTGATAGAGAGATGATTTTGATTCTTGCTCGAATAGAGAAAGGTCAAACACCAGGTGGTTGGACTCAAACTGATGGTGTACTTCGTTTTATGGGAAAACTTTTTGTGCCAGCGAAATTTAGGATGGAAGTACTAGAACAGGATCACAATTCTAAGTTTACCGTTCATCCGGGAGGATCGAAGATGTACCATGACATTAAAAGACAATATTGGTGGAAAGGGATGAAGAAAGATGTTGCCTTGTATGTGTCGAGATGTCTTACTTTCCAGCAAGTGAAGATTGATCATCGGAAACCAGGAGGGTTACTTCAACCATTACCCATCTCATAATGGAAATGGGAACACATCACTATGGATTTTGTCATAGGATTACCCAAAACTGCACATGTCAAGGATGCTATATGGGTTATCGTTGATAGACTTACCAAGTCAGCGCACTTCTTAGCAATCAAGAAGACTGATACGTTATCCACGTTAAGTCAGATGTATGTCCATGAGATAATAAGGCTGCACGGTACGCCGGTGTCAATTGTATCTGACAGAGATCCTCGTTTTACTTCTCAGTTCTGGAAAAGTTTACATAAGGCGTTAGGTACACATGTCTCTCTTAGTACTGCCTTTCATCCCCAGACCGACGGGCAGTCTGAACGGGTGATTCAGATTGTGGAGGATATGCTACGAGCTTGTGCCTTGGATTTCAAAGGAAGTTGGAGTGAGCATTTGCCATTAGTGGAGTTTGCTTATAATAATAGTCATCAGGCTAGTATTGGTATGACACCTTTTGAAGCATTGTATGGGCGACCTTGTAGATCTCCAGTTTGTTGGACTGAGATCGGTGAACGTAGCATTTCTGGACCTGATTTGGTACGAGAGACGACTGAGAAGGTCCAGTTAATCCGGCAGAGGTTAATGACAGCTCAGAGTCGTCAAAAGAGCTATGCAGACAAGAGACGTCGACCTTTAGAGTTTACTAAGGGTGAGTTGGTGTTACTCAAAGTGAGCCCGAATAGAGGTGTTAAGCGTTTTGGCAAGAAAGGAAAGTTATCACCATGTTACATTGGACCTTTCCAGATTATTCGGCGTGTTGGCGCAGCAGCTTATCAGTTGGAGTTACCTCAGCGAATTGGGCATGTTCATGACACTTTCCACGTGTCAATGTTACGGAAGTACGAGAGAGATCCTTCATATGTTATTGACCCTTCACATATTATTGCTTGGGAAGATTTGGAGATTCAAGAGGATGATACGTATGTGGAGAGACCGGTTCGAATTTTGGACTTTAAGGAACATGTGCTTCGCACAAAGACCATCCCTATGGTTAAGGTGCAGTGGCAGCGTCGCCAAGTCGAGGAAGCAACGTGGGAATTAGAGTCCGAGATGCAGAGCAAATACCCTGAGATTTTCCAAGGTAACTTCTAAATTTCGTGAAGAAATTTCTTTTAAGGGTGGTAGAATATAATACCCTGTATTTTTTTAGCTACTGTTTCGGGTCGGGTTATACCTGGATTGGTTAACCTTGTGCTTAGATTGTTGTTCCTTAACCTTAACCTTGACCCTAACCTTAAACTTAAACTTAACCTTAAATGGGTGGATTGAACAAGAAAGGCTCCAAGTTAGGGTGGAAATAGAGCCACCCAAATTCATTGTTTTTTTTTTCCTAAGTAATGTTATTAGGGTTTGATAACTAAAACTTTAGAAATTTTAGAGAGAGAAACTAAAAATTAGGGAGAAGAAGGAGATGAAGCTAGAGTTTATTTTAGAGGGGGGAAACCATGGAAAATCAGTGGAGAATTAAGAGGAGTTTTTTTTAAGCAATTGAGGTAGTATGCTAGATCCCCTTTCTCTTTATGTTTTTGTTATACTTGATTTTGAATTTGTATGATTAGATATCAGTGATTTATTGATTAAAAACTATGAATCTAATTGATGATCGGCCTTTTAATATTGATAGATAACATGCTTAGGTATCTCTAGTTAAAATTTGAGAATATTTCATCACATATTCACCGTTAAATGTTTGTTTGTACTTGGATGTTGATTTCTAAACTTTTTTGTACATTTTCGCTTTGTATGTTCTTGACTGTATTTAGGACATCTTGATGATATCAAAACGATTTTTGATCTTGATAAAAGTTGTAGATCTATGTCTTATTTTTAATTATGCGTTGAGTTTTCTAAATTTAGAATTATTATGAATTTACGGTGAATTGTTTGGTAAAATGATACAATCTGTCCAAATGCTTAAAATGATCTTATAAAATCAATAACTCTCATTTGAACCATTGGGTTTTCGTAAAAATTGGATATGACATAGATCCATATGTTAGAAATGTTTCCCTGAAATTTGAAGATGACCGAACTAAGGAATCATTATGAAACATGTAATATAAAATTCTAGTTGTTATTGAAAATAGATGAATTGAGCCAAAAACAAAAGAATTCTTTTGATTGATGAAAATAGTTGTTGTTAATTCTCTTTTTCTTTTGATTGATGAAAATAGTTGTTGTTAATTCCTTTTTTATTTTTATTGATGAAAATTGTTGTTGTTAAATTTTTTTAGATTAAAGAATTCTTAGTAGAACAAAGAATCTTTTGATTTTTGAAATTAGTTATTATTAATGCTTTTCTTTTTCTTTAGATTAAAGAATTCATAGTGGGACAAAAAATCTTTTGATTTTTTTGAAATTAGTTTTTATTAATGCTTTTCTTTTTCTTTAGATTAAAGAATTCTTAGTGGGACAAAGAATCTTTTTTTTTTTTTTTTTGAAATTAGTTGTTATTAATGATGAAAGTTAAGAAATAATAGGTATTAATAACTTAATATATTCAAATTTGAATTTTTTTTGTTTTTTTTGGGTGGAATCCTATGGAAAACTTTTCTTTATAATATTGTTTGCTTTAATAAAGAATAAAAGGGAAGAATTATGTTGGAGAGAGAAATAAATTAAAAGAAGGTGGTAGTGGTAGACATAAATAATTAGCATCACTTTGAAGGACATAATTATTAGATTCTTATCTTGACCAAAACTTTTAAAAACATGGGGTTATGTGTAACTTGTTTTAGGTTGTGAGTGTATATATATATATATATATATATATCTTATACTAAGAAGAAAAGAGTAATCATACTAAGAAAAAAAGAGTAACCATACTAAGAAGAAAAGAGTAACCTAGCCACAACCTTTTCTTATGTTTTCCATTTTTATTTTGTATTCGTGAATCATATAATGGAAACAAAAATCTAAATTAATAGAAATAGCGAGAGATTCTTTTAGTTTATATCAAAGACAACTTATTCGGTGATAAAGCTCTTCCTTGTATTATTGATAGTTTTTGGATTGCGATTCGAGGTAGGAACAACACAATCTAAAACACTTTTTATTTATGGTTTTGTTAATTAAATTCATATTTACAAGTTTTCAATAATATATGAATGATAATCGATGTTGTGAGCATGATTATAAATGTTGGGCTGCGGTCCATAGAATGTGATTCTTAAAGATTATTTATGACGGGATACGAGATATCCTTGGAAACGGTTTTTGTTTCCTAAACCCACATGGGGCTCCCTTGGGCGAGCGGATTGATTGAATTTATTAATGTATATGGATGTGGTGTTTCCATATGTTTGTGGTGGTGTTAACCATGCAACTTGTTTTGAAAAGAAATTGAAAAATATTGCATAAAATGTTTTGTTGCTTCTTTTCCTACTGAGTGTCACAACTCACGTCGTATTATGAAAAAAATTCCAGATTTTATGACACCTCAAGGAGCTAATGGCGGAAGAGTATAGAGATCGGTTTTGGTGTTTTAATTAGTAGTTTCATATTATGAGTGAAAATTTGTAATAAAATATCATCAAAATATCTTTTAGATGATTTATTGAGTATTTAGTGATTATTAATACCTTGAAGATTATTGGGTTAATGTATAATTAATGGAACAATGTGTTATTAAGACAATTTTATTTGGTTAGATAAATGAAAATTTCTGAGTCATGTCGGTTTGACAGTTAATGATAATTATTTTACAAGATATTTATGACTGAATATTTTATGGTATGCATAAAACTCACGGTTTATGAAGTTGTTAAAATATTAGAATTTTATGAGTCCCGGAAGTATTTTTAAAACAATTGTTTATTACTATAAGAAATTCAGATATTTTCTGACAGATTCAACTATGTTGAAGTTTTCCTGTTTTAAAACTATTCTATGGCGTGTTTTAGTCTTTGGTGTCTTCTGTAAACTTTAAGAGATTTCTTTTTAGTTTCCAAAATGGTAAACTAAACCTGATTTGGAGTTATGAGTGATTTTATATGATTTTATAAAATGGGCTATCTTTGTTTTTCTTTTCTGCAGTTCTGGTCAACTACATGTTTGACTGTGGTTAAAAGGTCCTTAAGATAATTTAAAAATTATATAAAGTATATGAATGGAACTATACTCAGTTAGAATTCAGAATGTATAATCTTAATAATTTTTGGATTTGAAATGGGTTCAGTAAAATTCTTGGAGTTAATTGATGTCTATTTTTGTTTTATGATTCTTCCTTAAACATGCGATTCCTTTGGATTAAATATGAAAAGTTTATGGTGAAATAAATTTTTATGGAAACTATAATTCTTTAGTGTTCATGTGGGTGAAAAATCACGACAAGTTACGGTTAGATGTTCCAAAAGGAATTTTTACGTATCCGCTGCGACCGAATTTTCTGAATTAAACGTAACAAAAATTTAGACAAAGAATTAGTTGTTTAAACTTGGGCCAAGTGTGGAAGGCTAGGATTGTTATTAAATGTAGCATTTCGGATTTTGGGTTTGGATTTGGGTCGAAATCCAGGCCCGGAATTCGGGGTGTCACAGTGCCGCCCTTATCTTCCCCCTGGTTTCCCCTTCAAGGAGACGTACTTCTGCCATACAAGACTAGCTCCTCCCATCTAGTCTTAACAACAACCAATTTTGTTCGCAGCCTCTTGTCCCTTTTTCCTATATGGCTTATGGTTACGAGATTTCACCCTAATTTGGGTTTTCTTCGGGCCGAGTGCATCATAGGCAAGACTTGCCAAGAATGGCTAGGGTAGTTTTATACGCCCCGGGAACTCTTGGCTCAACCGTGTACCTCAGTGCCTTGGTCATACTCTGCACCCCTTAGGAGAGATCTTATTACCTTAGTCGCCCAACTCAAGTCATATGCTCAAGTTGAGAATCCAAGGTGTCTCTACTGGATGGGCTTTCATTGACCCAAAATCTCCATGACTCAGGTTCCAGCAGCGGTGTAACCTTATCGCTGAGCCATGCAATAGATACCCCCTTCTATGACGTACTTTAGGTCTTACATTTGCCTCTTGCGAAATTTTTTTCGCGAACTAGGGTGTACGCCATAAAGGTTCGTCCCATTATGGATCTTAAATGATTGTTTCTTGCGAAATTTTCGCATTTCTTTATTCTTTCATTTCTGTCATGTTAAATATCATATAAACTGATTCTTGCATATTCTCGCACCATACCAACTGTGCTAACCTTCTCTTACGAAATGTCTGTGCGAAATAATCATCAACTCTTTTCTTTGCCTCTGCGAAATAATCAAAGACCAACTGATGTTTGCATTCATGCGTCCTGGTCAACTAATTATATTAGAAATTCGCTACTGTACAGCTGCTGTGCGAACTTAAGCATTGTTGGTTTATGTACTCTTGGGTGGGCTTTAGCGGGCTTGGGCAAACTGGGCTTGGACGAAATTCTCTTTTAGTGTATACTTTACGCAGATAAATTCTCTTTTGCAAAATTCTCTTATTACTTCGCTGGTGATGTTACTGCCTTTCTTTGTTGATTATTTCTTCACTAACTTTCTTAAAAGATAACTTGTTGCGAGCTATTTCAATCGAGCTATAGATATTGATGAAATTAACTTGGTCACTACGTTTTTTCTTTGCTGATAATCTTGAGTTGGTCCGTTTTACTTTAACTTGGTTCTTTTACAGCTTGGTGATGAATAATTTTTTCATCCGCTGTTATTGGATGATGTCTGCTATATATTCTTTCGCCTGTTATTTATATTATTCTACCAGCTTCTTTCTTCTTGATAGCATGATGCGTTCGTCTTCGTTCTCGTAGAGGTACATCTCCAATTTTAAAATTTTTCTTCTTTTAGATAATTTCGCTGAAGTTGCGAGATATACTAACATCTCACAGTCGTTCTGCCTTAGCTTTTCTTCTTTGCTGCGATGTTTCAGTAGTTTGATTCGCTACTTGGAATCGAGAAATGTTTTGGAATTTTTTTCCAGTACGAAGCTTCACAATCTCCTCCTTCTTCGTTAACTGCCACAAATGAGAACTGAATATTTTCTGGTCTTCGTTGCTGGCAATACTGATCCACTGTTCTAACCTAACTCTTGTACTTTCTAGTATCTCCCCTGTCTTTTCTCCTCACTCGAAGCTATTCATACAAAGTAAATTATTCATGTAACTTTTGCAATTTTTATTATTTCGCCTGTGACCATGTGTTGGCGATGAAAATTGCTGGTGACGTTGATCTATTCGCACTCTTTTTCTTCTCTGCGTCTTTTTTGCATTTGCTGTAATATTTCGTCTTTTTTCGTCAGTTTCATGGATGATCCTTTTTATCATTGCTGGTACTATTGAGTTGTCATTGCTTTTGCTATTTATGTTATCTTGACGCAGATTTTAAGTTTGCTGCTCCGTTTTATCGTCTTTATTTTCCACTTGATTACTCGTTGTTGATTCCATCGTCTTTGATCCATTTTCCATCATATTTCTACTCTTTAAGTTCATATTTTTGTTGACTATTCAAGTTTACTGTTCTAGCACCGTTTATGCACCTACAAATCATGCCCCAGGTTAGTTAAAATCAAAAGTTCAACAAGAATACTTCCCTTTTGGTTTTGTTGATTGTAGTTGGATGTCTCCTGCGAATTTCGCGAATACCTCCCTTCTGTGCTAACTGATTTGTCGAGTTTGAGTTTGTTCTCTCCGTCAATCTTAATAGTTGTTATAATCTTGTTCCTGATGAAGTATTCAGTCTTTTTATTTCTGTCTACTCGTTGCATGCAGTAGTCACAAGATTGTCGGGTCTTTTGGGATGGTCATAAAAGTGATTCTCGCTGGAATCTCTCTGTTGGAGTAAACTTCTTTGACCTCCCTTCTTCTCTATCTACTATTTCCTTCTTTCACGAACTGGATTTTTATTGCGAAGTGGATCGATAGATGCGAACTGGAAAAAGAGCATAACATATGGTGTTAATGATTTCGATTGATAGTTATCATGGGAACAACCGTAAATCTTCTTCGCAGAATTAATCTTCTTTTCATTCATTGTCAGCTTGTTGCCTCAACTATGCTATTCGCAGGGGAGAAGAAAAAATATTTCGAATTAAACTATTGTTGCAAATTGAACTCAGCAAGCGTCTTTGGTATAAACTCTATCTTCACCCTTTCTTCTTCACAGGTTTCAGATGCGAATTGAACTATTATTGCGAATCAGATTGATTGAGGCGAACTAACTTCATGAAATGGTGTTATATCTTCGAAGTGACTGAACTATCTTTTCACCTGATGAGTTGCTGCGAAACCTTGCCCATTATTTGCCCTGTGCATCTTTGGAACTTATCTTCCCTATGCATACTCGATAACTCCTCAGAATTTTTCTGCTCCTAAGTTGTTGTCTTCACCTGACCTGATTTTCATCCTTAAGTTTCCCTGCCCTACTCGATGAACTTTCTTTGTTGAGATTTTTTTTTCATCACCCTTGAAGTTCATAGGTCCACCAAAATTTGATGCTCCTTTGTTGGTCTTAATTATTTGCTTGGAGATAATTCCCGTAGGTGTATTGACAAGTGGTGAAAAGAACTCCACAGAGATATTTGCGAAGTGGTTGTTCATTTTGTTGAAATGAAATTTCATTTTCTTTGCGAAATTTTATTTTGTTCATTGAAATTAACGCATAAATTTTCCCTCCTGGTTGTTCATTTTGTTTTCCCATTAAGCATATTACGTCATCAATGATCCCACTTAACATTCATTTCTTTATTCTTTTGCTCTGTTGCTTATTGACACCGTTCACTGACCTTGTTTTGTCTCTGGTTCGCTGATGTCTTTTCATTAATCTCCATGAACAACTTCACGTGCATCGTCTTCACACATTTTCTCTTCTTCTCATTTTGTTCACTAGAACTGTTGATTATCATCACCCGTGGCATTCGCTGAGTTTTCCTTCTCTTCATGATAAATTCGTTGCAAACAACATATCGATTAAATTAGCAATTCAGATCGTGAATTCTAATACATCGCTGATAATCCCCATAACTTCGCTCCTGAGAAAAATCCCCAAATAAACTAATTTTTTTTTTTAAAATCGATTGTATAGGTTTGTAAAACTAAACTTGGATGATGCAAATCTTTGAACAAAACTCATTTTGATATAAGATTACAATTGAGATTCAAATTTCTATGAAAAACAAAGCTTATTTCTGACGATTATTTTGTGTAGAGCAAAACATAATAATCAAATTAATTTTTCCCAAAGTTCCGGAATCAAACAATTAATTTTGATATCAAGAGAGAATGGTAAGGGATTTGTCCTTTTTAGACTCATAGCCGATGTAGATTTTGTTGATGTAGAAATTTAACCTTTTGACGTAGCTTTGCATCTTCATCTTTTACTTTTACTTTCTTTCACTGTGTTGTCGATGTTTGCTTGAAAACACGATTTCTCCATTGAAATTTCCACTTTTCCTCTCAATTTTTTTTAGATCCAGCGAGGTCTAACTCTCCCAATAGCTAATTTTGTTTGAATCTTTTTCAATCTGACAACTAGTATGTCCCTGTTTCTAGCGCCAAAAATGTAGTTGCAGGAAATCCCATAACACACCCCATATCATATTTTCTAGATCTAAATCTATTTCATAATCAAAATAAACATTGAAATATTAAAATTGTAAAATGGACACAAGGATTTTTTACATGGTTCGATCAATGTGATCTACATTCATGGTTCTTCACTATGATTTGTTGAGGTTACATGAGTATTACATTTAGAATCTCCATTAATGGATATTTGGTAGAGCTCTAGATCTAGTTTTAGGGGAAGAAGATGATAAAGAAAATAAACTCTCTCTGAAAAATATGTTTCTCTCTCTCTAAAAAAACGTCTCCTTCCCTTTTTCTCTCTCCTGCCTCTTTCTTTATATAGGCGTTTACATAGTGGATGACAGCTCACATAAAGCTCATATTCCCCTTCATTTTCGGATCCCCTGCTACGTTCTCTCAGACTCTCATTACAATTTCGCAGGCTCTGCTACCTTCTCGCAAACCCTTCACACCTTTCTCGTATTTCTGCTGGTGTCGTCTGTTACGTCATTTTTGATGTTAGTCTGCGACTGTTTCGCAATGTTGCTAATGATAATTTCGCAAGTGTGTTGTTGTTGCGATATTCTGATCCTACATGCATGATAAGCTTTACATCTTTACAATAAATGAGAGCATCTTTGACATCAGTGGAAGCCTCTGGTTGAGAATAATTTGTAGCTTTAATTATTATTTTTACCTATTTGCTAATATTTTTATTCCCTTATAGCCCAATCCTCGTGTACCACGACGATTTCTACTTGCTTCCAGTATTGAGGTTAACTTTTTAGAGCTTTCATTGGATTTCTTCAGTTCCAAATTTTCTTCTTCGAACGTCTTGATTTTATCAAGAGTACTAGTTAGCTCAGCCTTAATGCGTTTTTCTCGAGGGATATATGCGCCTTCTTTATTTTCAAGAGATTATATCTTCAAGGAAGAATCATCCTTATAAGAAAGAATGACTTCCCTTAATAAAGCCATATCAAGAACATATTGATCATTTTTGGCTTTCAGGGAGGTGAGATCAATATCAAGTTTCTCATTTTCAGATTGCATACAACACATATCTTTCAGAAGCTTTCCTTCTCTTTTTAGTGCCATAGTAAGTTCAGTAGCACATTGTTAGAACACTTCTCGGTCGAACTCGCATGCGTTGCTATCTCAAGCATGTTTGTCAATGTTGGTGATCAAAACTATAAGTCTTGATTTCTAGACTATTTATAGATGTCTTGGACTAAGATATAGATTGTGTAGTTGAGCATTAGACTTCACGACGTTCATCATTTAAAGACGAAGAACTACTAAGGGGAGCTTATGGAACTTCATCAACAAAAGGTATGTGGAGACTGAAACTCATATATCACTTGGAAAGTCTATTTCTACTCTATATCCTATATTGATACATAAGTCGTATTACAATATAGTTTTCTATTATACACATTTCAGATTTCGAGTTGAGTTTATCTCGCTTACATATTTCTCGAAATATATGTTGGCAAGATTTCACTTCAACCAAGTTCATCTTATATTCTTGACGAATGTCAGAATATGATCATGTGAAAATTTCCGAGTAACATATTACATGGTTTGGGTGATACAATCATTTGGTGAAGACTTGGAATGTTTCGTTATGATTATTTCAATATCTTGAAAATTGCTTTAATGCTAATAGTGTATGAAAACGGCTATTGTCAACCACTAAGAAAGTTTCAATGATTGATATAAAGATCTTAGAATCATGTAACCATGTTTGGATATAAACATAGTTTGTTCTCACATTTATGTGTTAGTCCAAAACCGGGAACCCGAACTATGCGTACCCGTACGCGTACTAGCGGTTGTTGGATGTCTGT
Organism: Papaver bracteatum; assembly: GCA_023529315.1. Lineage (NCBI taxonomy): Eukaryota > Viridiplantae > Streptophyta > Magnoliopsida > Ranunculales > Papaveraceae > Papaver > Papaver bracteatum. The sequence continues at coordinate 1,899,220 of JAJJWX010002107.1, read as the reverse complement.
GCAAGTATGCGTACCCATACGCATACTGGTGGAAGTCTCACGTTCGTGAATTTTTGCTTGAGTTTGGAAGTATGAATTGGTATGCGAACCCGTACGCGTACTGGCGTAACTAAACACGGTCCGGCTACTTAAGTATGCATACCCGTTTTTATACTTGAGTTGGTTACTTTCTAAAATAGGTTGTACATGAACTTGAACATTTATAAAAATAAGGAATGCAATCTTTGCAAACCGTGGCTATAATGTTCATGAATTGATTCGAGTGAATCAAACTGATTTTGCTTCAATTGTGTTCTTGTATACTTCTATGAGAATATAAAAATTGAACGGCTCTTTAACTAGTTTCATTTGAGTCATTTGAACTAGTTATGGTTAAGATGAATAAGGTTGATATGAGAGTAATCATATGGCTAACTTCGGTTAACTATTGTTGAGCCAACATGATGTACATGTTTGGGTATGGTTACATAAACCTAAATGAGGGTACATTTCATTTGAGTGTAACAAGCTAAGTTCGATCTAACGGTTGAAAGATATTAGCTTGGTTGAATCAAGTTTTTTATCTAATGGTAAATATTGAATGCTTTGTTACCAAGGTAACTTGGATTGCAAACCCTGATTTGAAAACCAAATAAAGGAGAATTCTAGCAATTGGGAAACCTAACCCCCACACCTCTTGTGTGTTACTAGTTGCATCAACTAGAGTCTATTCTCCTTTAACCTTAGGTTTCTATCGAGACCCTATAGGTTAACGACTTCAACGACTTCATTGGGATTGTGAAGCCAGACCTAACTATTTTCTTTGTAGTTGCGTGTTCTGATCTTTCCCGATTCTATCGTTTGAGTACTATCTTCTCTAAGATTTGCTCGAGATTTAATCCCCGATAGGCAAGATAAAAAGTAATCACAAACACATTCGTTTCATCATTTGTGATTCCACAATATCTAGTTTCGCCATCATACGATATAGATTATTGTGAGATGATTGATAATACTAGGCTGTTCTTCGGGAATATAAGATCGGTTTATCAATTGGTTCATGTTCACCTTGATTTATCAAAAGACGGAACAAAAACTCTTGGGTATTTATGTGGGAGACATATTTATTCATTATATAGACCTTTCCATGTGAGATAGATTTGTTTATCAAGTCTTTGACTTTGGACGTAGCAACTCTTAGTTATGGGTGAGATCAGCTAAGGGAATCAAGTGTGTAGTATCCTGCTGGGATCAGAGACATAAGGAACGAAACTATACCTTGACTTAGTGTGAGATTAAGTAGGGTTCAACTACAGTCTAGGCTAAAGTTCATTGGTAGTAGGCTAGAGTCTGTAGCGGCTTAATATAGTATAGTGTTCAAACTGGACTAGGTCCCGGGGTTTTTTTGCATTTGCGGTTTCCTCATTAACAAAACTTCTGGTGCCTGTGTTATTTATTTTCCGTATTATATTTTGTTATATAATTAAAATATCACAGGTTGTGCTTTAAGATCAATCAATTAGATAATCCAACCATTGGTTGTTGATTTAAATTAATTGACACTTGAACATTGGTCTTTGGTACCGTTCAAGTTATTTCACATAATAATCAGGCTCACGGATTTCTATATGACTGATTTGCTGATTACATTGTGAAACAGATATATTAAACTCGAGTATATACTTTTCTATAGATTGAGTCTGACTGTCTAGTTAATTCTCTAGAAAGTATATTGGAGTAAGTACTCTCAGATTTCCAAATGAATTTTTGGGTGTGGTTGTTAGACCCCCGCATTTTCACACATATAGCAAAGTGTTCACTCAGCTCTTTTAGTTTTGATGTTTTTATATTCATGTAATTAATGTTTTCTCTATCTTCGTGAAGAGATTTTATAGAGTCTGAATCATTGACAGTGAATACATGGCTCAACTTAACCTCTTCTTGAGAATATTCACACATATTTTCGGAAGAGCAAGTAAAACTTGAAGAAGAAGCCATTTTTAAATATTTTCTAAAATCAAATCCATAGAGTGATTTTCCAAACTCTTATTGAACATTAGTAGTGTCCTTCATAAGTTCAACTTTAATTTTCTTATTTCGACTCATGTCTTATAGGTTGGATTGCACCAAACACAAATTGTTAGATCTTTTCGTGTTTTCCTTCTTTGATACCAATTGAAAAGACGAGGGTACCCAAATACACCATAATATTTTATTTATCAACCTATAAGTCCTCTACCGAATATGATTGTATATGGACGTAGTTGAGACAATACAACAAATTTGGTTCACACTTCGTGTGATCATCTATGGATACGAGATCGAGATAATACAACAACAATATCACTTGTGTGATTGACTGTGGATACAAGATCTAGATGATATGACAACAAAGTGTGCACTTGATAATAGGTTCGGTAATAACCGAAACTCTATAAGATTAATATCAAGTGTTAGAGAATTAACATACAAGTGCAATTTACTTTAATTATAATAAAATAATTATAATGCGGAAAACTAAAGTAAATGGCACGACAAAATTTTGTTAACGAAGAAACCGCAAATGCAGAAAAACCATGGGACCTAGTCCAGTTTTGAATACTCTCAGAATTAATCTGCTATACAAAATCTAATACCAACTTTGTATAGTTGAGACCAAACAAACTACCCCTAGCTACTTAGTTCCCTCAGTATCCCTGCGCCTTCGAATTCTAGAGTCACGCACGTGAATAACAAGTCCTTTGGATCGTAATCCAAACAACAAAGGAAGAATCTGTTTGATAACCACTCTAATCAATCTTGCTAAAGATATTTGATGAGTTGTTGACAAAGTCTCTTATGTTTAATATAATAAACTTCCTTGTCTAGTTAGATCAATCTAAATATCGATTACCGAAATAATCAAGTTCTAGATTCACAACCAATCAATATAGATCTCAAAGAAAAACTATAAAGCAATACCGATCTCAAGCAACTAATCAATAAAGTCTATCAAAGATAAACCGGTTCTAGTTGGATCATAGCCGATCAAGGTTTGTGCACTAAATCCATAATATACGAAAACTAATAAGAATTCTTCTTCGTCTTCAAATCTTCTATTGCCTTCAAATACCTGTACAACAACACTTAAATCCTCTTGTGATCAATCATGCACAGAACTTAGTCTGTTAACAATGGATTATCACAAGATATATTTAGATCCGAAGATGGTTCTAAAGATCCCGTCGATACTTTGATCTAGTTTAAGTGAGCCTTATATCAGAAGAAAAGGTTCTCAAGAATAAACAAACTAGGTGCAATCAAAATTACAACAACCATTAGTCAATCAAATCAATAATAGAAAACTAATAACACTGCAATTATCTAGTTTCCCACCAACGGTACTCGTAGAGATTCTTGATCCCACAGAAGTCTTTAAACGAGTGGTCGTAAGAGATTTCGCCTAGTTAGGGTATTTTCCTCTCCGAATAGACGTCTCCACCAGAAACTACTATAAATGAAGTTTGCTTGGCTCTTAGGATAGCTTGCAAGAAATGCAAACTCAAGTATTTATATACCAACGTTGTATGGACAACAAGGAAATTCCAAAACCGAAAATATTCTCAAGATATTCATTAAAGTACCTAAAATTGGTTTTCCTATTTCCAATTAATGTTAACCAACATTTATGAAAACTCTCATAGAAAAACTTATATTACTAGTTTAGCACATTAACTAATAATATTTTCCAGATGATATAATTTAATTGCTGGTAATTAAAGCATATATGATGAAAATTATAATTAAATGCTTTTCTATATTTCGGATCAGGGATCACCTTAAGTATCAAGGAATATCTTTGAACAATAAATGATAAGAGTTATATATATATGTTCAAATATGTCGACATATGGAAGCTTCTCAACTTGACAAACCCAAAACCCTAATTCACACACACACCATGAAGAAATATGTGAACCATGGTTATTGGTTTTGTACATGGAACCGATTAAACCATCACTCCAAAGTATGTTGTCACCGTTTATAACATGATTCCCAATTCAGGCCGTAATCGTTTACACCTTGCTCACAATATAGATTGTGATCGGTTACACCTTGCTTCCCGAGTTAGCTTGTGATCAGTTACAACTTGCGTCCCAAAGGTACCTTGTGATCGATTACAACTAACTTCCCTATTCATCTTGTAACCGGTTATACCTTGGTTCCCAAAGTAACTTATGACTGGTTACAACTTGTATTTCAATATAGCTTATGATCGGTTATACCTTGATTTTCAATGTAACTCATGACCAATTACAACTAGCTATATTATATAAGCTATGACTGGTTATACCTCAAGTCTCAAAAAATTTAAGATAGGTTCTACCAAAGTCATCTTTCATTGGTCATCCAAAAGATATTCAAAGAATAGCAAGACCAATCATGGTTTCCCTTTCGATTATGAATACAAGTTCGTACATCTATTTCCTTAAACTCATGTAAAGATACATAGTTTTTTTAAGATGAAATCATACCTATATAATGCACACATAATCAAATAAATATATACAATATATTATGTCAATGTCGTATTTACGAAGTTCTAAAAGATAGGCGTTTATACTTCGTAATATGTTTTCCTCGACACTTTGATCATACTATTATGACCAAGTCTTAATATTAGAGTATTATATACAATATATACAGCTTCACATGTTATGTTTTCAATATAGCACGATTTGAAAGATATGTTAGGAATGGAAACAAGATCGAGTCAATATTACTAACTCAAGTGAAAGGATGATATCGTCGTTTTAGTCGTTACTTCTTCTCATTCTTCAGGTCTTTAGAGTGATACTTGTATGTATCAATATTCCTAGACTTTCTAGTCTAACCTAAACGAAGTTGAGTCTAGTATTTAGTCAAGAGACTTTAGATAAGTTTTGATACTAAAATATGACAATCAAACTTGACATACCAACGCTTAATATTAATCTTACTATTTTTAGTATTGAATTGTCGACGTGTTCATACTTTTTTTTTGATTAATTATTCTCAAAACCTTATTAACTAGAGTTATTGGTATACCCTACGATTTTTACTTCACTACATAAACAAACAAACAAATCAATCGAACAAATAATTCTTTTAATTATTGATAGCTTTTAGTGATTAAGATTTATCTCACAACCCAACCCAGTTCTAAACTAATCTAGTTCACTAACTTGCACTGGCTATTCCTATCTTTTACCATGTAATCTAATAGTAAGCTCTGATACCAATATTGTAGCGCCCCCTAAGCTAGCAGCTGACTAATCCAAGAGATTTAACTAAATAAGAGGCACTAAAAACTAAAATATTTACTTAAACAATCAATTAAGAAATATGCTACAAAACTTAACCCAAAACTAGCCCCGCTCAGAAATATATACATACAAGAACTGAAAAAGCGGGGGTCTAACAACCTCACCTAATATTTCGATTAGCATTCTGTATGGACAACTCCGAGTTATTTTCTAGAGAATCAACTAGGCTCAATCAATAGAAAATACTCAAGGAGTTATTATCTCAATCTCTCAATTTGATTTACTCAAGCAAATGTGATTCGCAAGTCTAATCAGAGAGAGATAACTTGGATGGTACCAAAGACCAATATCCTAGTGTCAATCAATTTAAATCAACAACCAATAAGGTCGGATATTCTAATTGATTGAACAACGCACAACCTATATTATTTCAATTATATAACAAAATATAATGCGGGAAATAAATAACACAGACACCAGAACTTTGTTAACGAGGAAACCGCAAATGCAAAAAAAAACCCGCGACCTAGTCCAGATTAAACATACACTATATTAAGACGCTACAGACACTAGCCTACTCCAAATTAACTTCGGTCTGGACTGTAGTTTAACCCCAATCAATATCACACTTATCCAAGGTACGGTTATGCTCCTACGCCTCTGATCCCAGTAGGATACTGCGCACTTGATTCCCTTAGATGATCTCACCCACAACTAAGAGTTGCTACGACCCAAAGTCGAAGACTTTAGCAAACAAATCTGTCTCACACAGAAAAGTCTACAAGATAGATAAATTCTTCTCCCACGAATAAACCTATGAGTTTTGTTCCATCTTTTGATAAATCAAGGTGAACATGAACCAATCAATAAAACCAGACTTATATTCCCGAAGAACAACTCAGTTTTATCAATCACCTCACAATAATCTTAATCGACGCAGCGAAAAAGATATTGTGGAATAACAAACGATGAGACAAAGATGTTTGTGATTACTTTTATATCTTGCCTATCGGAGATAGAAATCTCAATCCAATTATTACAATTGTACTCGTACGATAGAAACAGCAAGATCAGATCACACAACTACAAGAAAAGTAGTATCGGTCTGGCTTCACAATCCCAATGAAGTCTTTAAGTCGTTAACCTGGTTTTAGAAGAAGGAAACCAAAAGTTAAAGGAGAATTGACTCTAGCTTAGCAAACTAGTATCACACAGAATGTGTGGAAATTAGGTTTCCCAGTTGCTAGAGTTCTCCCTTATATAGTCTTTCAAATCAGGGTTTGCAATCAATGTTAGCTTAGTAACAAAGCATTCAATATTCACCGTTAGATGAAAACCTAATTAGATACAAGCTAATATCTCTCAACCGTTAGATCGAAAGCTTAGCTTGCCATACACACATGTACTTGACAATTTTGGGTTTGTGTAACCGTACCCAAACGTGTACAATAGTTGGTTCAAGATTAGTCAACCAAATGGTTATCCAAATGATAACTTTCATATCAACCATATTCTTCTTCACCATAACTAGTCCAAATGACTCAAATGAACTAGTTAGAGAGTTGTTCAATTGCTATGAGATCTTATGTACTACACAAGACACAATTAAAGCAAAAACGATGTGATTCACTCGAATCGATTCATGAACTATAAATCCACGGTTTGCAATAGCATTCCTTAGATAATTTAAATAAGTTCACGAACATCATTTTTAGACATAACCACTCAAGTTCGCGGACTGGGTGATGCGTGTCGTAACCACAACAAATTAATCAATATATTTCCCACTAATTGACTGGTAATATAGCAGTAGTAAGGATTGTTCCCACAGAGAGCTGTGTAATTGATATGTCATTTAGTTCAGAAAAATAATAAAAGACAAGGGGGATTGTTTGATTGAAGTAAAGTAAAAATAATAATAAACAATAAGATGAAAAGATGATTAGGAGTCATTCGTCGTTACCAAACATTGACTTGCATAGTATACTCGTTTACCTTTCGTAAGAATCATATATCAACGACCGTAGAATAACATCTAGCTCAGTGTTATTCTCAAAACTCCTTATACCACGGATACAGAAGCTCTCCAATATCATATTATATCCAACCGAACCACCAAGTAGTAGATCACTCAAGGTGTAATCCAACTGAATGCTTTAGGATTTGTGAATTAGGTTGATCTCAGTAGTTAAACTCTTAGCTCAAGGTTCACATACTGATGTTGTCTTTACTCGCAATTGCTCCACAAAATCCCTCTGTAAGGTCTCGCGATTTCTACTTGTATAGAGAGTTGTTTGACTATTACACTTATCTCCCAACTTCTACTAGCATTAGAATGATCAAAAGATTAATCCAATTGTACACTTGAATAATCTAGAAACCAATCATAAACCCTAAATATAGAAAAGACAATCGATAATATGATAAAAACTTCGAATAAACTTGTATAATAATTAAGCTCAAGCTCGGAACTTTGAATTCATCCTAATCAAATAATGTTTATCCTCTCATGTTACACCGTTTCTCGGTTTCCCCCTAAAGGGGTAAACCCTAAAATATGAATGAATAACAAAAGTGTATTATGAGATGTAACGATATTCTTAGGTTAAGAATTGTTTCTTATATAGTCTCCAAATTGTAGAAGTGCCCGTGCATCGAACTCCGTGCTAAATGGTTGCCAAATTCTAGCCAAATTCCAAGTTAAGTCACGTCCAAAGGGTTGGTCGTGAAAGAATTATACCCCAGCTAATTGGGTCACGCATAAAACCTCTAGTAAAGTCCAGCCCAAAAACTCCAATAGCTTGTGACTGTCCTGTCAGTTCCGTATAACTGACAGTGTATTCCTTCTTCTCTTATCACGGATGGGACTTTCCGGCCGTGTATTCTCCTGTATCTTTTCTTGGTTTTCCTTCTTCCAATTACGTCTAGGATTTTCAGGACGTAACTTCTCCTGGATTCCAACATCTCTTTTCTAGCTTCTCCAGTTAACTCCCAAGCTCGAACTCCGGTTCCAACTCAAACTTCATTTCTGATAGCAGCTTCACTACTGCCATGCTCAACATCGCAACTGAAATCTTCCTTTGAATATCACCATCTGATTTATAACAACAGCCAGGCCATCTCCAATGATCATCTCGTATAACATCAGCACCATTACGAACTTCATGTTTATTTCGAGCTCCACTTCTCTCCATTCATCTCAGAAAACAGTTATTAGTTCGATCTCTTCTCAACAGCTTACAACAGCGTCACCTTCTCTGTCATCACCACTGCTTCGTTGACCTCCAACAACAGCCATTGATTTGCTTCAACATCGCCAGCATCCAACTCGTCATCACTGCCATAAATGGCAGTACGTAATGCTCAATAACCTCTTTTTCATTATCTGTCTTCTTCCATGACAACTTCCATCAACCCATGATCGATGGCAGCAGTATCTATAGTCACAGTTCCGAGCTCTCCTCCTTCTTTACTTCCATAACTTCTAACATCACCAGCAGCAGCAACCAACTCATAACAGTCCAACTCCACTTCTTGTTACCATCAACCAACCTTCCTAGCCATTAGTGATGACTGCCATTCTCCAATATCATTATTCTCTGCCTGCTAAGCTCGACATGCGTCTCATTAAACTACAGTCATTAGTTTCGGTTTCTCTCGAGACTATCTCCTTCACCATTACCCCCGAGTTTATTACTTTCCTGAGCTTTTTCCAAACCTCGAGCACCACTGCATCACTGCCGTTCAAATCGAGCTCCTAGTCAAAGCCAAACCCACTGATCATCTCCTCCGTTACAGCATAACATTGGATGCAACTCACTGGTTTCTCTCGTCATCCAACACTCCCTTGTTCTATGTAAACTCGAGCTTCATTCTCATCTGTAGTCAATGCTCCATCATCTTCGTAGACAGCAAGCTTCACTCTCGTTCTCGTTTTCCTGCTAAACTCTGTCCATCGATCATCAATCACAGTCTAAACTCAAAACTCCCTGGACTGGTCGTGATGCTTGGTGAAGAAGATGCTGGTTGTAGCCCTTAGTAAATTATCCAGTTGCCTTTAACATGTTTTGAATTCTGGTTTCCCCCTAAGTAAAAGACCAGACTCCCTTTAGTAATTCCGTTGAATGTTGACTACCCCTTAGTAAAGTGGACGCCCCTTATAAATTATGTGCGTAAACTGTTTTGCAACTTTTCTTTGCTTCAATCGCCCGTAACTTCTTCATACGACATCGAATCGAATCCATTCTTTCGCCATTGGCTTCGTCTTTTCGTCCTCTTCAAGATGATATCAAGGAATCCTAGATTCAAACGAGTTCCACTTGGTCTTTGACCTTTCTCCGCTTGCGGCTAACTTCTTTTATTGCACAATTAAGTTCAAATTCACTTCTTTTGGATGATTCACCTAGCAAAACATAAATAAAAGAAAACAAGAGTAATATACAATAATTCGCAAGAAACTAAGCAATTACTAGCATGGATTCAATACTAAATATATGCAAAATATGCACTTAAAAAATTCCCCCACACTTAGCTTTTGCTAGTCCTCGAGCAAACTATCTAAAACAAATACAACAACTCTATGTCATTGAGGAAACGGTTGCACTTAGCATGTGCAACAGGCCTTTAAACCCCTAGGTGTCCCTAGTGGACGAGTTATAGTCTCATGAGGGATTACGAGAGATATACCCATAAAACCTACTCCAACTTCAAAGCGTTCCAGCTTGCCAAGCATCCAAAGAGCTATGAGGACATAGAATTTATGCATGCTAGTAATAAGAAGTTAGAAATACCAAAGAAAATATTCATTCTTTAATCTTGAGTGAGAAATAACCACAACATAATGAGAGAAACGCGTGTTTGAGAACGATCAATAAGCATTTCTCCTCGACTTCTGCCTTACTTAAAAGGATTTTATGATAATTGCACTCAATAAGACGGCTTTTTTATGGGTCTCACATGTGTGTAGGTAGGAATGAAGAGAGAATCCTACACACGTTGAATGGTGGGAAGGTAACCTTCCGAATTATTTCTGGAGACTCCACAAAATCGTGGAAAACAAAAATATTTTTCTGATGATCTCTAAGAAAGGAAATCAACCACTATAGCAAGGATGAGAGTACTTACCACCTTCACATCTGATTGCAATGATGAAAGCACCACTCTCACAGCATCCAATAGAAACGTCTTCCTTCCTTCGGCTCGTCTTCTTCATCTTGGTATTCGATCTTTAACTGTTGATGATAAACTCTTGAACTTCGTATAACTTCGACAATTTCTAACTTCTTTCCTCAATTTCCTTGTTGCTTGAAACTTCTTTATATATTTTTCTTCCCTATGGTCTTATTGAACAAATAACAACCTAAATGCAAATCTTTTTGTATTTTTTTTCTTTTTCTTTTTGTATTTTTTTTTCTTTTTAAACAAAAAGATTGCAACTACAAAAATAATAACAAAATTAAAATAACATGGCCATGAAAGAAGTACTTTACCACTTTGATCTTCACAACTTGTATTGTTTTTGTATCATAAACTTCAATAACTCTCATCTTTTGATTTTCTTCTCTCTTGTAAATAAGTTTTCATACTTTGATATAAAATTCCGCTCCTTATATGTAAGTCTTCAACATGTATATAAAAATATGCTCATTTATGTTGCTTTACTTGGATATGAAATTTGCTCTTCCTTGTATTGTTGCTTGTAAACCTCAAACGTCTTCAACTTTCCTTGTAGATTTTGATGTCGCTCCTTGTTGATGATGATGTGTTTTTATGGATCTGTTGTTGGCGAGAGAGAGAATGGTGCTAACTGCAAATCAAACTACAAGAAGGTGGTTTTCATCTATAGACGTCACCCTCATGATTGACAAAATTAGCACTCAAGAGATCAAAAATAGTGCTAAAAATGGTGTGAAGTTGGGTAGATCACCATTCTACCCGGAATTAACGTACGGTGACACATACTCAAAAGAAAGCTCTTTAGTCAGCTACAAAGAAAATTTGGTCTGGTGCCTCAGTTGATATGAAAATAGGTAGTCTCCACTAATGATTGATCAGCAACTCTAATAATGCATTTCTCTCTGCTCCTAATTTGCATCATCGGCATGATTAAATCCATTATTTAACACTCCAATTCGTAAGAAATCCGAACGTAGTTCCCTAACACTTCCAAGTTCAGTTATGTCGTTCAGAATCTCTATGTAAACATACCTAGAAGTATGCTAGTGACTCTAAAATCTCTATAAGTTAAGGTTTTTTATGCAAAATATTGAAAAATCTATATGCAAAATACTCCCCCACACTTAAACTTCACATTGTCCTCAATGTGTAAAACTGAAATTTCTGAATTTTGACGTAACAGTAGATAAAACGCAAAAACTGTGCAAATTGGTAAGGAATTTGGAAAAACTCCATTTCACAAAAGTTGTTCATATACATTTTCCACAAAGTGTCAAAAGGGAACAGTTTTCGATAAATGGTCTGACAGTTATGGTCTCTGGACTGAAATACGCGCAGTCTGAATTTTTCTGACGAAAAGGTATTCGTCATAATTCTCTTCTAAGATAGATTACAGACTCAATGAAATTAAACATGGGGATGAAAATATGATATGAAAACAATAAAAACAAAAAATAATAGGGTTTAAGATACAAAACCTATGGGTTGCCTCCCATTTAGCGCTTGGTTTAAAGTCGTCAGCCAGACTCTTTTGTTATCGTCCATATACCAACAATTTGAAAATCTGGTAGTCTGCCCAGAAAACAATCTACAATTCTAGTAACAACTTCACACAATGATTAGCATAAAATATGAATAATGAAATTGTTATAGCTTTAAAGCTTCCCCCACACTTAGTCCAATCTACACTCGAAAGTGGATAGAGAACATAAAATAAGGGAGCTTCTATAGGCTCCTCTTGTTGAAACTGCATTGTGTTAGAATCAAACACATCAAGTGGTGGATAATTAGAAATAAAATAATCCTTAAGAATTTTAGAAGCACAAATACTCAATCCTAAGTGATGTGAATCAAAAGATTTAGAAATATGCAAAGGATTAGACAAACCTTCCACAATCTCTCGTATTACAGGATCCTCATCATTCTTAAAGAATTGCAATGAATTATTTACCTCGTTTGTATCATGGTCCTCTATCAAACTATTTATCCATTATTCGTCAGGTTGTGCTTCAATCAAAATTTCAGCATCATTATAATCCTTGGCTATCTCAATTGGGTCTTCCACAACTTCAACCAATTTGATTTCATTCCCAATATCTATTTTTTCAACAACCTCATCATCGGAATCAGAATCATCTCCTAGAAAGTCTATTTCATTGGTGCAAATCCTAAAATCATTGTTTGAATACGTTACACCATTTATAACAACGGTTATGTCATATTCATTCTCCTCCTTTTGAATAGGCGAGTGATCGTTATTATGATTCGGAGTTGAAATAACATTACCATTATTGCAAGGATTTTTCAAAGGTTGCTCATCTTCATCAGAGTCTTCTTTATAATCTTCCATATCGAATCGGGGTTCAAGTTCCAATTCTATGACCTTGTTAATTTCATCAAGAGTCTTTTGTGATGCACCGGCTTCTTCTAGATGCTCATGTTGCTTAAAAAGTTTTCTGACATTAACACACTTTCCACCATTATGCTCAATAGAGTTTCTAGACAGTATCTCTTCCTTAAGTGAAGGAAAAACACGATAAAGAGGAGTATATCTTGATTCGGTAGTATTTAGTTCCAAACTCTTTGGCATCTGCACATTACTAGAAAAAACCTGATTTGAAGTATAACTATCCTTACATACCTGTAATTTCTCACTTACATACCCGTCATAAGGTTGTTGATATGTATGAGAGTATCCATAAGGCTCCGTAGGGTATGGTTGGTAGTTGTGATATGAATGAGATTGAAATCCATATTGATTACCACTGTTGTATGTTGATTGGTCCTGTGCTCCGTACATGTTATGTCCGTAAGGAAACATGACGACTCACAAGAACAAAATAAAACAGCTAAAAAAAAAAAAGCTAAACAAATAACAAATCAATTGACAACCGCTCTCCGTCAACGACGCTAAAATTTGATGCGTGTCGTAACCACAACAAATTAATCAATATATTCCCACTAATTAACTGGTAATATAGCGGTAGTAAGGATCGTTCCCACATAGAGCTATGTAATTGATATGTTATTTAGTTCAGCAAAATAATAAAAGACAAGGGGGATTATTTGATTGAAGTAATATAAAAATAATAATAAATAATAAGATGAAAAGATGATTAGGAGTCATTCGTCGTTACCGAACGTTGACTTGCATAGTATACTTGTTTACCTTTCGTAAGAATCATATATCAACGACCGTAGAATAGCAGCTAGCTCAGTGCTATCCCAAAAACTCCTTATACCACGGATACAGAAGCTCTCCAATATCAGATTCTATCCAACCGAACCACCAAGTAGTAGCTCACTCAAGGTGTAATCCAACTGAATGCTTTAGGATTTGTGAATTAGGTTGATCCCAGTAGTTAAACTCTTAGCTCAAGGTTCACTTGCTGATGTTGTCTTTACTCGCAATTGCCCCACAGAATCCCTCTGTAAGGTCTCGCGATTTCTACTTGTATAGAGAGTTGTTTGACTATTACACTTATCTCCCAACTTCTACTAGCATTAGAATGATCAAAAGATTAATCCAATTGTACACTTGAATAATCTAGAAACCAATATAAACCCTAAATATAGAAAAGACAATCGATAATACGATAAAACCTTCGAATAAACTTGTATAATAATTAAGCTCAAGCTCGGAACTTTGAATTCATCCTAATCAAATACTCCCTCTGTCTTTTTTTATCTGTCCTAATTTCTACTTTGGTCTGTCTTTTTTTATCTGTCCGCTCTGTTTATAGACATACTTTTCCTTTAAACTATCAAATATACCCTTTATTTTTTATAATTAAAAAATTATTTTTAATATAAACTTAATTCCAAATCATAAATATCATCACCATATATAAGGAAAAAATCCATTCAATATTTTTTCATATTAATTGTCATTCCTTTTTTAAATAAAAATATTTATGAGTAGTTATGGCATTCCTAATACTTCTATTTAGTTTTGTTAATAAGTTAAAATTAAATAGGTTTGTCAAGGGTTAGTCAAGACTTTTTATAGGAAATCCTTATTATTTTGACAAAGTCAATTAGGAAACTTATTTTAAGACGTAGGGAGTAATATTTAACCTCTCATGTTACACCGTTTCTCGGTTTCCCCCTAAAGGGGTAAACCCTAAAATATGAATGAATAAAAAAAGTGTATTATGAGATGTAACGATATTCTTAGGTTAAGAATTGTTTCTTATATAGTCTCCAAATTGTAGAAGTGCCCGTGCATCGAACCCCGTGCTAAATGGTTGCCAAATTCTAGCCAAATTCCAAATTAAGTCACGTCCAAAGGGTTGGCCGTGAAAGAATTATACCCCAGCCAATTGGGTCACGCATAAAACCTCTAGTAAAGTCCATCCCAAAAACTCCAATAGATTGTGGCTGGCCTGTCAGTTCCACGGAAATGACAGTGTATTCCTTATTCTGTTATCACGGATGGGACTTTCCGGACGTATATTCTCCTGTATCTTTTCTTGGTTTTCCTTCTTCCAATTACGTCTGGAATTTTCAGGACGTAACTTCTCCTTGATTCCAACATCTCTTTTCTAGCTTCTCCGGTTAACTCCCTTGCTCGAACTCCGGTTCCAACTCAAACTTCATTTCTGATAGCAGCTTCACTACTGCCATGCTCAACATCGCAGCTGAAATTTTCCTTTGAACATCACCAACTGATTTATAAGAACATCCAGGCCATCTCCAATGATCATCTCGTATAACATCAGCACCATTACGAACTTCATATTTATTTCGAGCTCCACTTCTCTCCATTCATCTCAGAAAACATTTATTAGTTCGATCTCTTCTCAACAACTTACAATAACATCACCTTCTCTGTCATCACCACTGCTTCGTTGACCTTCAAAATCAGCCATTGATTTGCTTCAACATCGCCAGCATCCAACTCGTCATCACTGCCATAAATGGCAGTACGTAATGCTCGGTAACCTATGTTTCATTATCTGTCTTCTTCCATGATAACTACAACTCCATCAACCCATGCTCGATGGCAACAGCATCAACAGTCATAGTTCCGAGCTCTCTTCCTTTTTGACTTCCATAACTTCCAACATCACCATCAGCAACAACCAACTCATAACAGTCCAGCTCTACTTCTCTGTTGCCATCAACCAACCTTCGTAGCCATTAGTGATGACTTCCATTCTCCAATATCATTATTCTCTACCTGTTGAGCTCGACCCGCGTCTCATTAAACTACAGTCATTAGTTTCGGTTTCTCTCGAGACTATTTCCTTCACCATTACTGTAGTTGCAGGAATTCCTACACTACACCCCATATAAGAATTCACCATGATCAACACATATTTGAAGATTAAGAACAACACTTTTATTAATTAATTCTTAGAATTGTTACAAGAAATGGTAGAAATCAGGAATATCACCGCTTACAAGAACTTTCTCTCTCCTCAAGACTTTCTCAACACTCCAAAATTCATCCCCCCTCTCAGTCTATTAGGTCTCTTTATATAGGGTAAGTACATAGTGGATGACAACTAAGTTATCCTTTAATTTCGGATCTGACTCGCGGTGCTCTCGCGGCAGTTGTGATGCTAACTCTCGCAGATGATGTGTTCTTCGCAGGATCGTCATGCTCTTCTCGTGTTTCTGCTATCGTTATCTGTTACGTCATTCTTTGAGACATTTCTTGAATTACTTTGCAACGCTCATAGAGTGTTGCTGAGAGGCTCATAAAAATGTTATTTACAAATCCCGCAAGAATATTACTGTGGCGATATTCTGATCCTACATCTTGCCTCTTCTCATGTATTTTCTGTGAAGGAGAAAAGATCATGAGAATCGAATCCTTTTAAAATGCCGCAGCTGTTTATCTTTTTGCATTCTTCTGTTCTAACACGTTTCTATATTCTTTGTCATCTTTATTACACGTATCTTTTCTTCCATTCAAATTTTGACACGTCTTTTTTAACCGTTGCGTTTCATCCGTTCATGTCTCTTCGCATTTAATGCATTTACCTTCTCGAGAATTCCTATCCCCTATATATATCTTCTTTAGTCTTCTCTTTTCTTCTTTTTACTTTCTTCTTCTTTCTCTCTGCAATTTTTACTATTCTTCCGCAACTTCCACATCTGCTACTGTTTTAATTTCTTTCTTTTTCTTTCAATCTCATCTTCATTCCCATACGAAGGATGCCCCCTCCTGGTCATAAAAATGTACTTTCCTTTAATAATCTTCAAAAAAAACTTTCAGATAAAGGTTTTACTTTATCTACTATTCCTGATCAAAACCCTAAGGCTGAACTTTCCATTAAACTTTTTTCTGATCATCCATGTAATGGCGAGAAGGTCATAGTCTCATTAGGTCAACTTGAAGCTGGCCTTCCTATTCCTATTTACGACCCTCAACTTCCTTTATTTTACGAAATTCTTTCTCACACGAAATTCTCGCGGGCTGTATATCAGTTGAGTGGAGATTGCATTCGTATACTACTTGAGTTTGCTACTCGCGGTGCTGGTAAGGGTTCTCTCTACCCTCCTGAAGTAAAGAACCCCAAGTTCAAATATGTTCCCATTATTCCTGCGAAGTATACTGTAGAAAATTTCTTCGCGAATTATGATGTTATTCCCATGAGGAAGGATATCACTTGTTGGGGTGTTCTCTTAGAGAAG
Source organism: Papaver bracteatum (assembly GCA_023529315.1). Taxonomy (NCBI): domain Eukaryota; kingdom Viridiplantae; phylum Streptophyta; class Magnoliopsida; order Ranunculales; family Papaveraceae; genus Papaver; species Papaver bracteatum. The sequence continues at coordinate 1,882,136 of JAJJWX010002107.1, read as the reverse complement.
AGAGATGATGTTGCTAAAGATAAATCTCTTATGTTGGACATTGACTGGCATTCGGGCAACAATTCATCTCCTCGCTATTCTAATGATAATAAATGGTGTGTCTTCCCATTGTTTCTAGAGGGCCAATACATCTTTGGTTCTCATGGTTTGCCTGCGAACCTCGCAGCATACCGTCCATGGGTGTTCAGGTGTCCTGAAAGAGATACAGAGGTATATTCTCGCAGCTTTAAGTTTTTGTTGTTATTTTCCTCTTTCTTATATACACTCTCGCTAATCCCTTCCATTTTACCAGATTAAAAGATTGAAATCTAGCTACCAGAAGTTAGGGAAACCCAATACTTTATTAGCTCTTCGATCACTCACAGATGAACTAAGAAATATTTCTTTATGATTCTTTAATAATATATTGTTGCCTCTGTTTCTTATCTTTATCTGTGTTTGAAGGTGATTGAAGAAATAAAACCAATCAAGGCTGTGAGAACAAAAGAGAAAGTCAAGGGTGCTTCTCACAGGGAAAAATATATTGATCCTCCATCTAAGAAAAGAAAAGCGCAATCTTCCCCTCCTTCATCTTTTCGATCTGACGAGGATTATAGCGATGATAAGAATGATGATGATGATGGCAATAATGATGATGTTGATTTTACTTCTGCGAAGGGATTCTCTCGTCCTGAGTCTTCTATGTCTCAGCTTTCTAGTATTTTCTCTGATACTATGCTAGGGATCGGCGATACTCCTCTTGCTGAAGCTTGAAAGTCTATGGAAACTATCTGTGATGCCCCCCTCTTGGAGAATAATGAATCTCTTCACGGGGTTTACAGATCTATATCCCCAAGCTTCTTGCATTCACTCGGCATTCTAGTATTTTTTCATTTCTTCGTCATGTATATGTATTCTTATTTTCTCGCAAGGTTTTAATTTATATCTATCTTGACAAATTTTTGCTTTCTTTCGCAGACTGGAAGATCTTCTTTTTCTGTTGCCTCAGACTTGGAGAAGAGGCGTGCAATCTTAGAAAAGAAGAACTCTATTCTTCGCAAGAATAATGAAATATTAGAATCTGAGTCTGCTGATCTTCACAAAGAAAATGAGGAATTGAGATCTGAATCTTCCAATCTTCGCAGTCAATTGGAATCTGGGTCTGCTAAGCTTCATAACAAGATCAAGCAGTTGGAAACTGAACTTACTTCTTCGCAAGATAAAGTTGCTAGTCTCCAAACTTCGAACAATCAGCTTTATGGTGAGAAATTTTTCTTCGTTATTTTATCCTTATGCCTTAGAACTTCACCTTATTTGATCAACCATTCTTGCAGATATTTATGGTCTCTCTGATAAGGCTTCAACGCTTCGATCTTTCCCCATTCCTATGGATGATAACACTCTTCTCGAACATCTTAACAATTCATTAAATACTTTTTCTAATGACCAAGTCACCCCTATTTCCATAGATGAACTCAGATCAACACTTCGCCTCGTGGAAGTTGAACATAGGTTCAACTTGAGTTTAACCAACAAATTTAAGCGCCATTACCATGATTCTAAAGAAGAAAACAAAACTTTAAAAGCCAAGTATAGTAAGCTTTCAGACGATAAGGACTGCATCATTAAACAACGTGCTCAAGCTTTAGCATATTTTCATAAGACTCTTCTCGATGTTCAAATTGTAAGAGATAAACTTATATGCGAGAATAGAGCTATTGTTGAAAGGTAAAAACAAGTTCGCTCCCTCCTTCTCATTAATAATGATGATGAGTTTACTTGGGCTGTAAAGGTTCTTGATAACACCAGAAATAACTTAGGTGTAGATGCTAGCCTTCAAGCTGATCATTCTGCCTTAATTAGGGATATGATCGCTGAAAGAGAAGGTTGTTACTCTTGTTTTCTCACCAATCCATTTTCAAACTGAATCTCCACCATTTTCTAATTTTTTATCATTTGCTCGCAGCGTCTGAAAAAAATCTTCGCTAAAGGATTGGAGAACTGGAAGAAGAAAAGGGTCTACTCGCAAGAAATATATCTTCTCGCAATGAAAAATGTTCTAAATTCAAAAGGCAGTCTCAAATTACCCTGGAGAATTTTAGCAATACTCTTGTTGGTATTCGCAATAATTCCATTAATATGGTCTGCGATGATCATAAAATTCCCCATTCTACATATCCTTGTCTCGCAGAAGAAATCCCAGAGGATGTCCCTAACCTTATTATCTATGATAGCGAAGCTGAAGAATCTGAAGATGATGAAGATGAAGGTGAAGATGAAGAAGGAAACTCTAGTGAAGATAATTAAGGATCTGAATAGCGTTATTTTTTCTTGGAATCTCTCTGTAATATTTGTACATTTGTCTCTTTTTCCGTGTAACATATTTCTGCGAATTTCTCCAGCTTCTCAAGTTCCTTGATATATAGATTATTTTTGTTTCTACCTGCATACATAGAAAACAATTTCTTTTTGCAATATATGGTTAATCAATATGCTTATTAATTTTTAACTATCTGCGTAAATTTGTCATATAAATATGAATAATAATTTTATCATTCTTTTCATTCCCATACTTGCCTCTGTTATTCATCTGCAATATGAAAAATTGAGAAAATCAATGTTGAAATAGATCTGTTTGTAAATTGCTGCTGCGTAAATATCGCAGGTCATATCTGTATAATTTCATTATCTCTGCGTGAATTCCGCATGTCATATCTTTATAGTCTCATGATCTCTTGTGGTCTTACTTTGCCTTCCTAACTAAAGGTCTTATTTAGCCACGTTATGTTTTTGACGACAAAATCGCAGGACGTCCTTACACTTGCATGTAAAAACCCATTGATCTTGCCTTATCCATGCTTTGTCAACTTCTCTGTGACAATATTATAGGCCTAAGTTTTCTTGCGATAACAAAGCCCCGTGACATTGCCGTCTTGCGATGAAACCGCAGGATGTCCTTACATTTTCATGTAAAAACCCATTGGTCTCATCTTATCTTTTTCTCATGGCTTTTTTTCCTCTGTATAGTTGTATTCTTAAGACACTTAACAGCTCCCTAACGGAGGGTGCCGCCCTTATCTTACCCCTGGTTTCCCCTTCAAGGAGGGAACATCGGCCATACAAGACTAGCTCCTCCCATCAGATTTTACCAACAACCAGTTGTTTTCGCAGCCTCTTATCCTTTATGCATATATGGCTTATAGTTACGAGACTGCACCCTAAGTGGGGTTCTCTTCGGGCCGAGTGCATTATAGCCAAGACTTTTCAAGAATGGCCAGGGTAGTTTCGTACGCCCCGGGCACTCTTGTCTCAACAGTTTACCTCGACGCCTTGGTCATATTCTGCACTCCTTAGGAAAGATCCTCGGTCGTCCAACCAGGGTATAACCTTATATAGTTGGAAATCCAAGGTACCTTTTATGGATAGGTATCTCTCATAGATATGGACCCCACTTCTCCATGACTCAAGTTCCAGCAGCGGTATAACGTTATCCCTGAGCCATGCAAACAGATACCCCCTTATATGAAGTACTTTAGGTCTTACATTTGACTCTTGCGAAATTTTATCCGCGAACTAGGGTGTACGCTATAAAGGTTCGTCCCATTCTTATATCTCTTGCGATTATCGTCATCTCTTGTATAATTTTTCAATTTCATCTTCTTCATTGAATAAAAACAAATATTTTTTGTAAATTTTTTCTTCAACAAATCATTCATACATCTCTTGTATTTCTTAGTTTAGAAACTTTACCTTTTCTACTTACTATCTCCTGCTTATGCTATTTTGTTGCGCTTTGCTACATTTTCTCCAATTGCGAGATATTCGCCATCTATTGATTGTATCTCATATTGATTTCGGAGTATTCCTTCTTATCGCCGCTCTACTGTATCAACCATCAAATTATCACCTCTTTGTTTTTGTTTGATGTTATATTTCCAGTTTTTATTCTTCGCAGACCTATCCTCGCAAGATTCCATATCAATTTTATAGCACTTTTTCCATCAACCCAGTCTCCCTTTATAACTCCAACACCACTAGGATGAGGAAACTTAATACACTGGTGGAAAATTGATGCTGCACCTAATATCCCATGCAGCCAAGGTCGGCCAATCAAGGCATTGTAAGGTGATTCAACATCGACAACACAGAATAAAATCTTAGAAGATATCCCCTTCAATGGAATTCGCATTGTAATTTCCCCTTTGGGCTTGTTGGCAGTACCGTTAAAACCATAGATCTTATAGGTTAATGGTATCAGATATTCGTCTCTCCCTCCCATGGTTTTGTAAGTATGATAAAATAAGATATCAACTGAGCTCTCAGTGTCAATTAGAACTCTGTTAATGGATCAAGAATCTTCAGCTCCATCATCCTCATCTTCTTCATCTTCTTTTTCTGTTTGTTTTGGATTTATTTCTAACCTTACCACCAGTGGGTTGTCATGCATCTCGCCAGGTTCAGGTACTTCTTGCGTAATGAAAGAAATAGTATGCTTTTGACATTCTTCTAATGGTGAAGCTTTCGCAATTATCTCTCTTCCATCCGCATCTCTCGCGAAGACTCTGCTTAGAACATTGTCATAGAAATCCTCTATAGTCTTGTACGAATGTATGATAGAGTTACTGAATATATTTTTCGCTTTTGCTCCAGCTTCTATCACAAATGTTTCTCCCTCCTTAGTTGTATTCACTCTACGAATTTCTGGAGTTGGAGGTAATTGTTGATGCTGTGGATGGCTTATTAAAAAATGATTTAACTTTCCCTGATCAATCATATTCAATATAATTCTTTTTGCATTCCTGCACTCATTTATTGAGTGACCATGAAACTTATGATAAGTGCAAAATTCTGAACTTCGATTATTTGGGTGTGGCTCTTTTCCCATATTCCATGGTACGGGTATGTCTTCCATCAGAATTACAGCCTCCCAAATTTTTTCTATGCTGGCATTTAGAGGTGGCATCTTAATTTCTTCCCATATTATCTTCTGACTTCCTTGCCCTCTATAATGATTTTGCTTCTGACCACCATAAGTCTCTTGTGGCTGATCGAGCCTCTAGATCTTATTATTTCCACCTCTACTGAAGAAATTTCTCTCTCTTTAAAACTCTTCTTGGTCTCTGCTTCCCATGGCTACTAATTTCTGTGGATTATCACTCACATTCTTTTCTTGCTTCACCTGCGAAGTGCTCGCCACTGTATTTGTTAATCTTAGAAGTAAACTTGTGTTTGCTGCTACTGAACTGGTGTTTGCAACGAGATATGACTCCATCTCGTTTTGTCTCTCCTCCAATGCAATGTATTCTTCCTGTAATTCTCGCAGCTCCGTCATGGTTATTGTATTTTTGATTCTGAAGATTTGTATGTACAATAGATTGGTTGCGAACATTGCATTAATGAAAGATAAAATGAGATATCTCTCATCCACTCTTCCTGCCATCTCACTGCACATTATCTTCCATCTTATGGTTATATGTTTCAAACTCTCGCCAATCCTCTGTTTTAATCCAAATACATCTTCAATACCGAGCCGCGAAAAGTTGTTCCTTATATATGCTCCCAGAAATGTAGCTTGTAAATGGTCTAAAGAAGTTATAGTGTTTTTAGGTAAACCTTCGAACCATTTTAGCGCCTCGCCAGTTAAGCTAGATGCGAAATATTTGCACAATACGACATCATGGTTTTCCCACTGTAGCATACACCTAACATAAGCCTTGACATGTTGAACAGCACAAGTAATCCCATCAAAGATACTGGTTAACGCTGGTAAATTGCATTTTGGGAGTATTCCTCCTAATTATACTTCTTCAGTGAATGGAGTTCTCGCAGCTTCTTCAATGGCTTCATTAAGTTGCATTCTGCCTCCTTCTCTTCTGTTATTTAACATTCCCCTCATTTATGCTAGCTCTCTTAAGATTTGTTCATTCCCAACTGAGTTTTGCTCCATTGGTCTTTTCAGCGCAGCTTCCCTTCTCCTGCGTTCTTGCCTATCTTATGTTGCGAGATTTTGATTTCCGTCTCCATTATTTTCTTCTTGTATTTCTCCGATATCTTCTCTTACATTTCTTTCACGAATGTGCACACCATTATATCTCTCATTTTCTCTTCTGCGATTTTCTTCTGCTCTTCTTTGCACCCTATCGTATTCTTCGTTAATATTACCATTATTGCGATTTTGTTCGTGTCTTCTTTCTCGATTGTCATGATTATTCTGGAGAATTGCTTCTTGGAATTCTTGCTCTTCCACTTCTGCTCTCAATCTTTCCCTTTCGCAAGCTAAGCGTGCTTGTTCAGCATAATGTCTCTCGATTTCCCTTTCAATTATCTGCTGATTTCTTAGAGTTTCTCTTCCATGAAATATCCTCCTCCCTTCCTCTTGATTTTCTTCTCCATCTTGGTTATTTCGTGCCTGACGCTGTTCATTCTCCTGCCTTCTATTGTTTTGTTCATTTTGTTGAATTTCACCCTGTGTTATATAGCGATCTTCCATTATCCCTCTCCTTTCGCGACGTTCCCCATTTGGATCATGATTTTCTTCTTCAATATTTGCTATAGGTGATCTTCTTCTTATCTCACTTCTAATTGTTCTCGAACTTGATCTCGTTGTAATTCTTGATATTCTATTTTGTAACCTCATGTTTTCCATTCTCAATTCATGGTTTTGTCTTGCCAAATTTGCACGTTCTTCCGCCTCTAATATCCTTTCTTCTTGTATTATTTGTCTTAGAACCTCTACTGTTTCATTTTCGTCATCACCATGTATTAATCCTCCATTTAACTCTTGATTTCTTCCTTCTCGTCTTTCATCTCTTAATTGCCGATCTTCTGGTTCTTCCATTGAATCTGATCGTCAGGTATGCACGATTACTCTATCATAACCCACAGCTCTATCTTGTATTGGTGTTTGCTAATTTGGCTGTCGAACCTGATCTTCTCCTTCATTCCTTGTTCTATTTCTTCTTGTTCTTATCCTTGAATATTCTCCCATTTCATTTGTTTCTCCACCTACAAGCCTTTTACTCCTCCTTACGGTTGTTGGTGGTTCTGATGTATTTATTCTTCTTCTTGCCATTTCTTCAACCCTAACAATTTCTTCAAATTTTTCCAAATCACAACTATAGATCTCTTAATTTGATTCTCCATGTTTCTGGTGCCAAAAATGTAGTTGCAAGAATTCCTACACTACACCCCATATAAGAATTCACCATGATCAACACATATTTGAAGATTAAGAACAACACTTTTATTAATTAATTCTTAGAACTGTTACAAGAAATGGAAGAAATTAGATTACCACCGCTTACAAGAACTTTCTCTCTACTCAAGACTTTCTCAACACTCCAAAATTCATCCCCCCTCTTAGTCTATTAGCTCTCTTTATATAGGGTAAGTACATAGTGGATGACAGCTAAGTTATCCTTTAATTTCGGATCTGACTCGCGCGCTCTCGCGGCAGTTGTGATGCTAACTCTCGCAGATGATGTGTTCTTCGCAGGATCTTCATGCTCTTCTCGTGCTTCTGCTATCGTTATCTGTTATGTCATTCTTTGAGACATTTCTTGAATTGCTTTGCGACACTCGCAGAGTGTTGCTGAGAGGCTCATAAAAATATTATTTACAAATCTCGCAAGAATATTGTTGTGGTGATATTCTGATCCTACAATTACCCCGGAGTTTATTACATTCCTAAGCTTTTCCCAAATCTCGAGCACCACTGCATCACTGCCGTTCAACTCGAGATCCTAGTCAAAACCAAACCCACTGATCATCTCCTCCATCACAGCATAACACTAGCTGCAACTCACTGGTTTCTCTCGTCAGCCAACACTCCATTGTTCTATGTAAACTCGAGCTTCATTCTCATCAGTAGTCAATGCTCCATCATCTTCGTAGACATCAAGCTTCACTCTCGTTCTCGTTTCCCTACTAAACTCTGTCCATCGATCATCAATCACAGTCGAAACTCAAAACTCCCTGGACTGGTCGTGATGCTTGGTGAAGAAGATGCTGGTGGTAGACCTTAGTAAATTATCCAGTTGCCTTTAACATGTTTTGAATTCTGGCTTCCCCCTAAGTAAAAGACCAGACTCCCTTTAGTAATTCCTTTGAATGTTGACTACCCCTTAGTAAAGTGGACGCCCCTTATAAATTATGCACGTAAACTATTTTGCAACTTTGCTTTGCTTCAATCGCCCGTAACTTCTTCATACGACATCATATCGAATCTATTCTTTCGCCATTGGCTTCGTCTTTTCGTCCTCTTCAAGATGATATCAAGGAATCCTAGATTCGAACGAGTTCCACTTGGTGTTTGACCCTTCTCCGCTTGCGGCTAACTTCTTTTATTGCACAATTAAGTTCAAATTCACTTCTTTTGGATGATTCACCTAGCAAAACATAAATAAAAGAAAACAAAAGTAATATAAAATAATTCGCAAGAAACTAATCAATTACTAGAATGGATTCAATACTAAATATATGCAAAATATGCACTTAACACTGGGTTCGTGGAATTAAGTAACTGGTTGGAGTTCACAAACATCAGCAGAAATTCTCGGGTTCGAGAACTTCCGTCAGTTCGCAGACTGGGTTCGCGGACTGAAACCAAGAACAATGAGAATTTCTGTTGGAGTTGAAGTTTGGTTTCAGTCCGCGAACCCAGTCTGCGAACTGACGGAAGTTCTCGAACCCGAGAATTTCTGCTGATGTTTGTAAGTTTAGCATCATCGTTGTTGAAAATCCGTAGCTATAACAATGAGAAAAGCATCGGTTCTCAATCATTGTTATACAGTGTCATAATATTATTACATAGCGTCAAAGTCCAATTGCATCACAACTTCAACAACAATACTATGGTGATACTTTACTCCCCTTAGTCAATACTCCATCTCACATGGAAACCACTCCCCCTTACATAATGATCCGAAAACCATATGTATTTGTAGTGTGAAATACAATTAATTCTCCCCCTTTTTGTCAATAAAATTGGCAAAGGTACAAGAACGAGATCCTAATGAAATTTCCTAAGAGACATTTCATGAACAAAGGTAAATATGTATCATCTTGTTTAGATGCAATCATAAAGCCGAAGCTAAATGCATTCATCAAGGAGTTTATAAAGACGCAAGATAACCCCTCTAATATTCCACAGCCGCACTCCCCACAAAGATTTGGCAATTAAGCACAAGTTCAAAAGAACTCTTCCCCATAATATGTCATTCCCTAAGGAACAACAAGAGCGACTTTAATTTCAAAAGAAAAGAAGAATTTCTTTAGACTCAACAAATTACATACAAGTATGAATTTGGAATCCAACAAGAAATATTCAATCAAATTAACCAAAGCGAACCAAGATTAATTTGACTAAATATGCTCAACACAAGTAAACTTATGGAGACTTAAAAATCAATTAAATTAATCACAAGAAAACTTGCAAATTATCTAATTGTCATACTCAACCAAACTAATTACAAGAGTAATCAATTCAATTGGCCACACTCGACATAAGAAAATCTATGGAGCAATGACTAAGTTAATCATAAAAATAACCATCCTAGTCGATCATGCTCAACATGAGAAGAACTTACGGAGTGCTAACTAAATAACCATACTAGATGATTGATTTAGTTTATTTGGGCTCAACATAAGAGATTATGGAACCCCGACTAAGATTATCATATCATGAAAACCTTAACCGTACATGTACTCAACATAAGAAAACTTATGGAATACAAACTAAACAACCACACAAGTTGATTAATTTAGTTCTTAATGCTCAATCATATAACATCTCATGGAACAACCAACCATGCCAATAAGAAATCGACTTAGTTGTATCGTGCTCAACATGAGATACACAATGGAGCCTTCACGGTAATACATAAAAAATGGATTAATAAGGATCTATACTGTGGATAACACAAGGATTCATTCTATGTTTCATCACCATTTGCACAATGACACACAATAGACATAATCCTTGAATCACAAAAGATTTTAACCTATCTTACATCAATAATTGACAATATAGGCTTAACTTTTGTGTTTGTCAAAAGTCTATTCATCCTTTTATCAATATTTGCATATCAATTCACGAACAACTTTACTTTTGACAAAATATGGGAAAATCAAGATCACAGACGTAAACACAATATCCCATCAAAATATTGTAATATATAAAACCATAAAGATTAATACTGCAACTATCATCTTCCAAACAAACTTAGAATTTTTAAACCAAAAAATCTAAAAACAAAAAGATGAAAACATTGGATATATCTATGTGTAATCACAATAATGGCTATTCCAAGACACTAGTATTCTTCTAAACAAAAGAGATAATACAAGATTTACTAGTCTAAAAAAATCAAAAACAGGCTAAACAAAACCTCCATGCCACGGAGAACTAAAGTCAAATATACAGTTCAGGACCTTCTTGAGACTTAAGTTCTTGGAGCTTGTGAATCACAACATCCTCTGCACTTTTGAAGAGGATATCCTTATTGGGGAGTTCTCTAACACGGGTTTTCATGAGAGCAAGGTCAGACTTAACCTTTTTCAACTCAGTTCTTACCACATCAAGACTCTTCATTGTACCAACAAGTTGCTGCTTAGCCTTCTCAAATTCCTTCAGGAAGTCGAGGACAACATCTGATGAAATCTCTTCAATCTCCTCTATATCAGAAAGTGACTCAGAGGATTGAGGAAGGAAACCTTTATTATCAACAAGAGTTTCCTTCTCTTTATCGAGTTTGCAATATACCGCCTTATCAATGACATCCTTAGTAAAATTTAAAGAACAAGAAGAATAAGAAGTCATTGATAAAAAGAAACCTATAGTAATAAGAACTCAATAGGATAGATATATAAAGAAAAACTCGAGAGATTTAGGGTTTACGGGATAAGTTTTAAATGACCCGTACGTGAGCCCGTAAGATGGTTTTTCACAAAAACTCTGCATGGAAAGAGAAAAACACTTTTACTTTTCAAAGATAAGATTCGACACGGAACATCAGGAAAGAAAAAAATAATACTCATGACCAGTGTTTGACTAATTATCCTTCTAAAGGCGATAAGAGATTAGCTAGATAATTTAAGTCACACAGTTACATAGTATACCTATTCAAGTTTCTCACAACTAGGTTTTTTGGATGTGAGATATTCAACCTTGTGATTACTTTACGCAAGTATGAGCCTTTAGCTCATCAAATGAATGTTGTTTCTTTTTATCCTTCTATCTTCGATATGTGCTCTTTCTAAAAAGATGAGCCACTGCTTGATTAGCATACTTATCAGAAGGACTAAATCTAGGACCTCTTGTAATTGAATTAAGAGGGTCAGAGTGGATAGGAATCCATGTTCTAGATTTAGATTTATCAGAAACATCCTTATAAGTACAAGAAATGCCTTTGTTAGCAACACAAAAATTTATGTCAGAATGCATTTGAGCCCTGTACTGATTTTTAGAGTATAGATCATTCTTATAAGGTTTCTGATTTCTTGTGGGAATATGATTCACTGTATTAGTCGACTGACTATTTGTTCCATTGACAGTGAAGAGAAGCAAATTATGAAGCTTAGAAATTTGTTTCCTCCTTGCAAAACAATGGATAGCATAGTAATTCTGTTTCCCACAAAAAGTACAGGTTCGCGGAGAAGAAACAATGACTAGAACCTGTTTAAACTCTATATCCATATGAGAAGATTGCAAGTTATGTAAACTTGTCTTGACACAATCTTCTTCTGGAGAATACTTTGTCTTGTACAGAACATCACAAGTGTTAGTTTGTACATAGGATTTCCTCCTTAAGACAGAGTTTTCATTTTCCAAGGATTTACACTGTTCATGGGCTAGAGTAAGAGATGAACATAGTTTCACTTTTTCAGCACGAAGTCTGTTGAGATCTGATGAATGAGTCTCGAGCAAATATTTTTCTCTAATTGATTCCTCTTTAATAATATCCTCGAGAGCACTAATCTTTTCACATTGAAGAGTAGTTTCTTGAAGGAGTTTCTCAATATTCTTAGAGAAGGACTTTATGATATTATAGAGTTCACGTTCTCGATCAAAAGACTTTTCAAATTCATCAATGAGCTTATCATGATTATTAAAATCAATATCTTCAGCTGTATGTTTTGAAATTCTGGTGAGCTCCTTTTCGGCTTCTGCGAGAGTGTCACATACCTCATGAGAGGAAGAAATGTCATTATCACATTGAACATTCTTTTTACCTCGGGATTCGGAAGAATCAACTAAGGAGTAATCCTTTGAGGTGTTTCCAAGACACATGATATGATTAAAAGCTTTAAGAGGCATTTTGGTATGCGCAACAGAGATTTTTTCCACAGACTCAGATTGCCACAAACACAGACTTGTAAGGTCTTAAACGTATTTTCCTGCTCTGATACCAATTGAAAAAGCGGGGGTCTAACAACCACACCCAATATTTCGATTAGCAATATGTATGGACAACTCCGAGTTGTTTTCTAGAGAATCAACTAGACTCAATCAATAGAAAATACTCAATGAGTTATTATCTCAATCTCTCAATTTGATTTACTCAAGCAAATGTGATTCGTTAGTCTAATCAAAGAGAGATAACTTGGATGGTACCAAAGACCAATATCCAAGTGTCAATCAATTTAAATCAACAACCAATAAGGTCGAATATTCTAATTGATTGAACAATGCACAACCTGTATTATTTCAATTATATAATAACAAAATATAATGCGGAAAAAAAATAACACAGACACCAAAATTTTGTTAACGAGGAAACCGCAAATGCAGAAAAACCCCGGGACCTATTCCAGATTAAACATACACTGTATTAAGCCACTACAGACACTAGCCTACTCCAAATTAACTTCGGTCTGGACTGTAGTTGAACCCCAATCAATCTCACACTGATCCAAGGTACAGTTATGCCCATACGCCTCTGATCCCAGCAGGATACTGCGCACTTGATTCCCTTAGATGATCTCACCCACAACCAAGAGTTGCTACGACCCAAAGTCGAATACTTTAGCAAACAAATCTGTCTCACACATAAAAGTCTACAAGATAGATAAATTTGTCTCCCACGAATAAACCTATGAGTTTTGTTCCGTCTTTTGATAAATCAATGTGAACCGGAACCAATCAATAAAACCAAACTTATATTCCCGAAGAACCGCTCAGTTTTATCAATCACCTCACAATAGTCTTAATCGACGCAGCAAAAAAGATATTGTGGAATCACAAACGATGAGACAAAGATGTTTGTGATTACTTTTATATCTTGCCTATCGGAGATAGAAATATCAAGCCAATTATTACAATTGTATTCGTACGATAGAAACAGTAATATCATGTCACAAACTACAAGAAAAGTAGTATCGGTATGGCTTCACAATCCTAATGAAGTCTTTAAGTCGTTAACCTGGTTTTAGAAGAAGAAAACCAAAGGTTAAAGGAGAATCGACTCTATATTATCAAACTAGTATCACACAGAATGAGTGGGGATTAGGTTTCCCAGTTTCTAGAATTCTCCCTTATATAGTCTTTCCAATCAGGGTTTGCAATCAATGTTAGCTTAGTAACAAAGCATTCAATATTCACCGTTAGATGAAAACCTGATTAGATAGAAGCTAATATCTCTCAACCATTAGATCGAAAGCTTAGCTTGCCATACACATATGTACTTGACGATTTTGGGTTTGTGTAACCGTACCCAAACGTGTACAATAGTTGGTTCAAGATTAGTCAACCAAATGGTTAGCCAAATGATAACTTTCATATCAACCATATTCTTCTTCACTATAACTAGTCCAAATGACTCAAATGAACTAGTTAGAGAATTGTTCAATTGCTATGAGATCTTATGTACTACACAAGACACAATTGAAGAAAAAACAATGTGATTCACTCGAATCGATTCATGAACTATAAAGCCACGGTTTGCAAACTCCAGCAGAAATTCTCGGGTTCGAGAACTTTCGTCAGTTCGTAGACTGGGTTCGCGGACTGAAACCAAGCTTCAACTCCAGTAGAAATTCTCGGGTTCGAGAACTACGCTCGTTCGCGGACTGGGTTGACTGCTCAAGTTCCGGTTTTCACTTGATCAACAAAGTTCGCAAACTTCGGTTCAAGTGCATAAGGACTTATACATATATGTGCTACCATAACAATGTTTAGATCCCCCAGTGGTTATATTGTCTAAACTCTCATTTCAATCATTGAAACATTCTCAGAGGACGTCATATAGTTGTTATTCACGAACTAGTTTTCGTCAGAGCAATTTCCAAAGTGATTGAAACATAACATGAAATTTGTGACTAGGCAAAGATAAACTTGGCTAAAGCGAAAGCTTTGCCAATATACATTTCGAGAAATAGATAAGCGAGATATACTCAGCTCGAAATGTCACATGTGTATATCTTTAGCCTATATAGTAAAACGACTTTTGTCTTAAGATAGGAGATAAAGTAGATAGACTTTTGAGTGATAGATAAGTTCAAGTATCCACATACATTTTAGTCGATAAAGATCCACTGGTTCCTTGAGTAGTCCTTCGTATTATATGATGATTGTCATGGAGTTCTTGAGCTCAACTACACTTTCTATCCTAGTCCGAGAACTTAGCTATAGTAGAATAAAAATCAAGACTTTATAATTTTGATCACTAACATTGACAAACATGATTGATATAACAACGCATGCGAGTTCGACCGAGCAGTGCTCTAACAAGAACTCCTCTAAAATGATACATATACAATAGTCATTTGGTTTACAAATACAATAAGCAATATAACAAACATATTAAGAGTTAATGAACTAACAAAATCAACCCTGGAAGCTTTCGCTGCGCAACTCTGATCTGTCTCTGAAACTGAAAGTGGTAAAGGGTGAGCACATCATCCCTAAAAGGGGTGCCCAGCAGGAATAACATTTAACTTTAAAGTAATCATAAACAAGAGTTGGAAAACAATACATGTTTTCCCAAAGATTCAAAAGTGACCAAGTCACTGAAATAAACAAACATGTATGTGGACAAACTCCTTCTTCAAACAATGTATAATATTCATGCTAACCACACTCATTAGCTATTAATATCACAAAGACCATGATGACCCACACTAAAAAATAAAAGTTGAATTCATGTAGGTATAAATGTGAAGGAGCGTTGATCGCTGTCGTAGGCGTCAAAAATAAATTACACTTTCTTACTACTCAAAATATTAATATAGCAAGGGAAAGAAAGGATCGTTCCCACAGAGAGGTCTAGGTTGTCAAGTTGTTTCGGTTTCCTATATAAAACACCGGGGGTTTTCTTATTTGTATAAACTAAAGTAAAATAAAAGCAAAACAATAAAAAGTAAACACGCAAATCAAGGTTGTGAGAATATTGGATAAAGGTTTCATCTTCAATTGTAAACAAGTTTTAGAATATATGAATAGAATTCGTATTTAATCTCGCTATCATCAAAAGCCCTAGAATACCTTATTGCAAGAATACTCCATAAATTTAAGCCAATTCCTTGTACTTGCGAACCATTTAAGCCAATTCCTTGTACTTGCGAAAACGTACCTAAAAGCGTGACCCGTAGCTCATATATCCAGCCGCCAACTCTTGCATTCGACTCATACCCCTTTCATGATTCAGTGAAACACTATGATCCCCACTTTCGGTTCCAGAATCCGGCAACCGGAATTATGCTCCCTGGCTCGCCATTCTTGCCCACTTTCCGCATTGTTTCTGCAGCTCCGACCATCTCAGCTCACTTGCCATCAGATTCACAACATTCTTTCTTTAACTTCTGTAGCATCTGCAACTCCACTTCCAGCTGCATCATCTAACAACAATAAACAGCACCATTGCAACTCCCATGTATTTCATCATAATAGCAAACACGGATGCCAAAACCATGCAACACCAGCTCATGCATTCCCTTACATATTAATTCACTATACCAGTCACATGAATCATCCTATTCACAGCAGCCAAATAATCACCAGCAACAACATCACTAATCAAGTCCTAGCCATTGCGAAAATACTCTGTACACAGCCCATAAACTCACGGAAAACCAGCTGCAGTCTTGCATACAACCAGCTTAATAACTGTAGCAGCAACCATCCATGCGTCTAGCCTATAACACCATTCTCACTGCGTTTCCCTACAATTCCGGCAACAAGCCAATGATGTAACCCTTGTATTTGCAGTTGCAGCTGCAATTCATTTTGCCACTTCAGTTCATCATCGATTAAAACTTCACAGCTCCCATTCTCTCTTTCCCTGACTTCTCGACCAAACCTAGCACTCGAATCTGATTTCCCAAGTCTTCTCGGATACCCACCACAACCAGCTTCAATTCCTGCCAACTCCACTCCGAACAAAAACCTGCATCTCAATTTCACCCTACAAACCATTTACCCATTAGCGCACAACACAACTCATCTCTAGACTGATGTTCAGGCAACAAGCTTGACCAAATCCATTGCAGCCTCCCTGTAATGCCTTCTCTACTCCAAACTGTAGCCAAACCCTTCTCAAAACATCACAATACCCATTTATCTGCCATCAAACCAGTCTCAGTTCAATCAACTCACTAGACCCTTGGACATTACCATCTCAATCCATTATCAAACCCCAGACCCTCTCTTGATTACAACCATTCATTCTCAATTCAATGACAACAACTTCTTCTTCATATTTTGGTGGCAGTAACACCAATTTCTTCCATCTGCTTTCACTGCAAGATCAAAATGCTTACCATCCATTATCTGCAATTTACCAGACCACCAAAATTTCATACAAACTCCATCTTCTATGCGATTCAGAGGCAATAGCACCACCTTCATCATCTTCTTCCATTCTCAAACCGTTGAACTCAGAACCACTACCTATTGTCTCCATTAACTTGTCCTGCAGCTGGATATCTACACCACAATCCTTATAACTTCTTTTCCATACTCACAACTCCACCTGTAACAACTCATTTCTTTCAGCTACCTTGCTTAGGAACTCCAGCTGCCATCTTCCAATACCAACACATTCTGAATCATTCAATCACTCTGCTACTACATTAATTCCTAGCACAATTGTTCGCTGCAGTACCACACCTAGAAGTTCCATGGCTTAGCCGCAGCAGAACTTTAGTGAAGCATCGATCTTTCGGGTCTATAAACAAACACATAGTGTGTGTTTTCTGGTAGTAAAGAGATGAATAAGTTGTGGTGTTTCCAAGCCCTTCTATATCTCCATCCCTACTAACAATCACACATTTGACACAAACCCATTACTCCATTCAATGTAAACTGCTCATTCAGTCCTCAACAACAACATCACTTCTCCTTTGTATTCTCAGCTGATATATAGTCTTGAAACTCCACCTTGTGCTTCTTAATACGAGACCCATCATTCCCACAACTCTTAGCTTCTTGATACTCTTCATCTTCTCGGTTGAACAACCACAAACGATGACAGAAAGAAATTCTTTTGCAATTGACTCTCCTCGGAAAAAATCTTCAACATACTCTGTGGTCTTCTTGCCTACACGAGCTTGTATTCCCAGCTCATTTCTACTGGACAGTAAACCTATGGCTAACCGGCAGTTAACCATTGATGCGGCGAAAAAGAGAACTTGGTTAGGAACTAGAGCAGAGAACGAACTCAGGCAAGGATTCACTTGTTCGCAAAATGGTCTTCAGAGACCTAATTTCTCTCCCATGTGCCAACATACATTTGGAAACATGCCTCCTTATTGGACTGTGTCTCTTATGGGCCTGTACTTCACATTAAGAATTTCCTCAAAGAGCAAATGAGGTGAATGCCCTGTAAGTTTGTTTCTCTCTTAGCCGTGTTGAATCCATAAATCACAATCATCTCGGTTTTTCTTCCTTTTTACAATTTCAAACCATTGTACCTAGAACCATAAAAAACAAACGTAATACACAAATTTCACAAGAAAAATAGCAAAGAAAGCATAAACTCTAGATAGTAAATACGGTGTATTCTACACCTATCAAATTCCCCCACACTTAGACTTTGCTAGTCCTCGAGCAAATCAAACAAAATAATTCTAAAACATACATACAACTTCGTGTCGTCGAGGCTACGGTTACTCTTAGCATAAATAACAAGCCTTTGAACCCCTAGGTGTCCCTAGTGGATGAGTTATAAACTCGTGAAGGTTTACAAGAGGTCTACCTACAAAACCTATATTTCCAACTCCGGCTACCTGTGACAAATCTATGAACGAATCCAAAATGGCTATTGGAGGAGGTACCCTGATGCGAATCCAAATTAATATATATGTAAATTAAGCTCTATTCCGAAATTTGAACAAACCACAATACTCGGAATCTGACTAACTACAATCACAATGAAAAGATTAAGAAGATGGATATAGAGGTAGATGTTGGCGAATATTAACAAGTGATCGGTGTTTCCCATATCTGTCTGAAGGTTACCGCCAAGATGAAACTATGCATCCTATTGGATTGAGCTACTGGTCTAAATTCTAGTGTCAACACACTGGCATATACAAGGGAACCAGTGTTCAACAATCTTAATTCTATATCAACTCAACCGGCATATACAAGGGAACCAGGAGTCGACTTTATTCAACACAATAATAATTTTTTTTTTGTTCACTTTTTTTTTATATTTGACAACATGATTAGATCCTTTGGATCCAAGCGCATGCTTCTTGTCAGCATATTACATGATAGTTCCCTTGGATCCTGCATTCCACGCTTGTTTAGGCGACGGAGACAGGGAGAACACACACATATTGCTATCCAAGTGTCATTTTTATTCCGTTTGGTCTAATTGGTCGGTCTTTTTTTTTTCTTTTTTTCTAGCAATTCAATCACTCTATTTCATCCTAGCAGTAATAACAATTCGATGTTTAGTGACCCACCAAATCACTTAGATAACAATAGATAAATATGGAAAAATAAAAATAGAACGTGATATGGTGATATTCCGAGATATGGTAACAACTATCATATTATTTGTAATTTCTGAGCTATTTCCTTTTAGTTAATGGGTTCCTCAACTCCTGCAGCCAAGATGGTTCCATCCATTTAGATTGATAGTGTCATCCTAAAGGCACATGTTTCTAGGTTTTAGAGTGTATAAAGCAAAAAAAAATTCTATTTTTTTTATGAACACAAGGGAAAACTAACAAGGCTAAAAACTCTATATGAGAACACTCCCCCACACTTAAACTTTACATTGTCCTCAATGTAAATTAAATCGTCCAAAGAAATTCAAGGTGGGAAATCCATAACATGATATATATACAAATGCATAATAAAAACTGATACTCCAACTCATAGCTATTTCTGAACAATAGAGGATAAACACTAAACAAGCTATTTAGTTGGCATCTAATCCCAACTCAGCCAATATATATACCTCATTGTTAAGAAAAAATTTCATCTACTTAGAAAGGCTAGTGTCTATTCTAAATTGTTCAAAAATCTCTAAAAGTTGGAGTTTTGATATGCAAATATCCAAAATAAGAAAATAAAGATAAAAGACTTAAAATAAAAGAAAAAGATAGAGATAAATAGATACACAAAACCAGTGGGTTGCCTCCCATTAGCGCTTGGTTTAAAGTCGTCCACCCGACTTGCAAGTTGAATTCCCTATACACCAATAATCAGAAAAGTTGGGATCCTTCCATAGAACCTGTTTTGCAAACACTAGCTTCACACAAATATTAGTAATATAAAATAGAAATGAAGCTAGTAACCGATAAAAGCTTCCCCCACACTTATTCTTGTCCACACTTGGAAGTGGGTAAAGAATATAGAAATCGGGGACTACCACGGTTTCTTGTTCCAAAACCTGCATAGTATGAGAATCAAGTATCTCTAATGGCGGATATCGAGAAACAAAGTCATCTAACAATGTTCTCGAAGCACATACATTCAAACCAACAAGAGGTAAAGGAGAGGAAACAATATGCAAAGGGTTAGACAAACCTTGCACAATCTCTTTTATTACGGAATCCTCTTCATCCTTGAAAAACTCAAGTGAATTATTAACCTCTTGTATATCATGGTCCTCTATTAAACCTTGCAACCATTCTTCGTCCATTTCTGCCTTAACCAAAATCTCGGCATCAACATCATCATTACAATCCTTTGCAAGCTCAATTGGGTCTTCCACAATATTGGTCATAACGGTTTCATTCTCAACATACTCCTCTTTGTTGCAAGGTACATACTCTTTTGCGGATGCAATTCTATCCATAAGGAACTTTTTTAGAACACTCATTGCATCATCCTCAAGCTCTACCTTTTGAATAGGTTCTTGATCGTTATAAAGATCAATGCTTGAGTAAGCTACACTAGTGTCATCATATTCCTTTTCAACTTCACCTTGATCACAAAGAGACTCCATTGTACACTCCTCGGGGATGTCACCATAAATTGGTTCAAGCGATGTATTTGCATAGTCATCGTCACTATCATAGTTAACATAAGATTGGATACCACTTCCCAAAGATTGGTCTTTCGCAGAATTTTGCATGTCCTCTTTGCATTCTTCAATGCCTTGTCTTAAATTGGAAACACCTTTTTGAAGCTCTTGGAGTGATCCATCCAAATTTTGAAAATAGCGTTCCATTTGTTGGTAAAGCTCATTCGACAATGAAAAAGTAGAGTTACTTCAGTATTGCTAGGCCAATTATATTCCCTTTGAATGGGTGAATGATCATAACTACGATCACAAATTGGGCCAAACATACTATGAGCACATTCGGTCGATGAAACGGGTTCCACGCTTGGTTGTCTACAAACGGACTCCATGCTGACCATAAATTGTTGCATTTCATCTACCAAACTAGAAGAAATATTAAGAGAAGCACAACTATTCTCCCCTCTTTGTGGTTGCTCACTTACATACCCACCGTAAGAAGGATGGAATGTATGAGAGTAACTAAAAGGGTACGTGGAGTATTGATCATAACCAAAGGATTGGTTTTGATTGTACTCCTCATAAGGTTGATAGTTGTCATATTGTTGTTGAGGTTTAAAACCGTACCCATTGTTCCAATATGCTCCGTCCATTGGTACCTGAAACAAGAGTTCTCAAACCAAAGTTAAAAACCAGAAAACAAGAAACAAAACAAAAACAGACCAAAAACAAGTGACAACCGTTGCCTCCCCGGCAACGACGCCAAAATTTGATCGTTGTCGTAGGCGTCAAAAATAAATTACACTTTCTTACTACTCAAAATATAAATATAGCAATGGAAAGAAAGGATCGTTCCCACAGAGAGGTCTAGGTTGTCAAGTTGTTTCGGTTTCCTATATAAAACACCAGGGGTTTTCTGATTTTTATAAACTAAAGTAAAATAAAAGCAAAACAATAAAAAGTAAACACGCAAATCAAGGTTGTGAGAATATTGGATAAAGGTTTCATCTTCAATTGTAAACAAGTTTTAGAATATATGAAAAGAATTCGTATTTAATCTCGCTATCATCAAAAGCCCTAGAATACCTTATTGCAAGAATACTCCGTAAATTTCCCAAATTTATCAACACACACATTAGAGATGCGTATATGAATTCTACCTAAAGAATAACCTAACACCTTGCGCTAATTAAGTTCAATTCCTAGGAGCATTAAGTTTTGGAAATAGGCTAATCAATGCAATAGTCATACATTGCGCATGTCAATTCGGACAATGGTCAATTTCTACATATGATTACAAGGATGTATCACTACAAACTATAATCATATCATGCTACTCGTATTCAAGGTTATCGCTCGATGAAAACCCTAAAATAGCTATAGATATGGATGTATGTTCAATAAATTCTAGACTCAACTAAACAAACATTCAATCATATTGCAATACATCAATCATGCAATTATTATAATCAGTAGAAATCAAACGATAATATTGAGAGAAAACTAACTCATAAAGATCAAAACTTGTTTTCAAAATCCAACTACATCCTTAACCAATAATAAAAACTTAGTTACTCATGGCATATGAGTTCATAACAAGAAGGAAGAGAAAACATATCAAGTTTCTAAACCCTAGAACACAAGTAGAAGTTCTCCCTAATGGAGATATCTCTGTTTAGAAGAAGACTTTTCTATTTATATGCTTTTCTCCCAAAAGGATACTTTCCCAAAATTAGGTTAAGTAGTCATAATCTTCAAGTCCACGTCCATCTACTAGTCCACCAATCCCATGTGTGAGAAATATGTCTCTGGAATTTTTGGGTCCAAAGTTGTTGTCGGATTGATGACGGCATCACCGGAATCCGGTAACCGGTCGAAAGAATTTGTCGCTGGAAAAGTGTCTCAGGCCACTTAGCCATCAAAAACTATCACCAGACCAACTGTATACTTCCTGTACCTCAACTTTACTTCTCTGCAGTCCATAGATTCACAAAAGAACCATTTAAGCCAATTCCTTGTACTTGTGAAAACGCACCCAAAAGCGTGACCCGTAGATCATATATCCAGCCGCCAACTCTTGCATTTGACTCATACCCATTTCATGATTCAGTGAAACATTATGATCCCTACTTTCGGTTACAGAATCCGGCAACCGGAACTATGCTCACTGGATCGCCAATCTCGCCCACTTTCCGCACTGTTTCTGCAGCTCCGACCATCTCAGCTCACTTTCCATTAGATTCACAACATTCTTTCTTTAACTTCTGTAGCAGCTGCAACTCCACTTCCAGTTGCATCATCTAACAATAATAAAAAGTACCATTGCAACTCCCATGTACTTCACCATAACAACAACCACGGCTGCCAAAACCATGCAACACCAGCTCATGCATACCCTGCCATCTTAATTCTCTCCACCAGTCACATGAATCATCCTCTTCACAGCAGCCAAATAATCATCAGCAATAGCATCACTAATCAAGTCCTAGCCATTGCGAAAATACTCCGTACACAACCCATAAACTCACGACAAACCATCTGCAGTCCTGCATACAACCAGCTTAATAACTGTAGCAGCAACCATCCATGCGTCTAGCCTATAACACCATTCTCACTGCATTTCCCTGCAATTCAGGCAACAAGCCAATGATGTAACCCTTGTATTTGCAGTTACAGCTGCAATTCATTTTTCCACTTCAGTTCATCATCAGTTAAAACTTCACAGCTCCTATTTTCTCTTTCCCTGACTTCTCGACCTAACCTAGCACTCGAATCTGATTGCCCAGGTATTCTCGGATACCCACCATAGCCAGCTTTAATTCGTGACAAATCCACTCCGAAAAAAAACATGCATCTTAATTTTACCCTACAAACCATTTACCCATTAGCGCACAACACAGATCATCTCTAGACTGATGTTCAGGAAACAAGCTCGACCAAATCCATTGCAGCCTCCCTGTAATGCCTTCTCGACTCCAAACTGTAGCCAAACCCTTCTCAAAACATCACAGTACCCATTTCTATGACATCAAACCAGTCTCAGTTCAATCAACTCACTGGACCCTTGGATATCACCATCTCAATCCATTATCAAACCCCAGACCCTCTCTTGATTACAACCATTCATTCTCAATTCAACGACAACAGCTTCTTCTTCATATTTTGGTGGCAGTAACACCAATTTCTTCCATTTGCTTTCACTGCAAGATCAAAATGCTTACCATCCATTATCTGCAGTTTACCAGACCACCAAAATTTCATACAAACTCCATCTTCTCTGCGATTCAGAGGCAGTAGCACCACCTTCATCGTCTTCTTCCATTCTCAAACCGTTGAACTCAGAACCACTACCTATTGTCTCTATTAACTTGTCTTGCAGCTGGATATCTACACCACCATCCTCATCACTTCTTTTCCATTACTCATAACCCCACCTACAACAGCTCATTTCTTTCAGCTACCTTGCTTAGGAACTCCAGCAGTCATCTTCCAACACCAACCCATTCTGAATCATTCAATCACTCTGCTACTGCATTAATTCCTAGCGCAATTGGTCGTTGCAGTACCACACCTAGAAGTCCCATGGATTAGCCGCGACAGAACTTTAGTGAAGCATTGATCTTTCGGGTCTTTAAACAAACACATAGTGTGTGTTTTCTGGTAGTAAAAAGATGAATAAGTTGTGGTGTTTCCAAGCCCTTCTATATTTACATCCCTGCTAACAATCACACATTTGACACAAACCCATTACTCTATTCAATGTAAACTGCTCATTCAGTCCTCAACAACAACATCACTTCTCCTTTGTATTCTTAGCTGATATATAGTCTTGAAAATCCACCTTGTGCTTCTCAATACGAGACCCATCATTCCCACAACTCTTAGCTTCTTGATACTCTTCATCTTCTCGGTTGAACAGCTACAAACGATGACAAAAAGACCTTTTTTTACAATTAACTCTCCTCGGCCAAAACCTTCTACAAACTGTGTGGTCTTCTTTCCTATACGAGCTTGTATTCCCAGCTCATTTCTACTGGACAGTAAACCTATGACTAACCGGCAGTTAACCATTGATGCGGCGAAAAAGAGAACTTGGTTAGGAACTAGAGCAGAGAATGAACTCAGCCAAGGATTCACTTGTTCGCAAAATGGCATTAAGAGACCTAATTTCTCTCCCATGTGCCAACATACATTTGGAAACATGCCTCCTTATTGGATTGTGTCTCTTATGGGCCTATACTTCACATTAAGAATTTCCTCAAAGAGCAAATGAGGTGAATGCCCTGTAGGTTTGTTTCTCTCTTAGCCGAGTTAAATCCATAAATCACAATCATCTCGGTTTTTCTTCCTTTTTACAATTTCAAGCTATTGTACCTAGAACCATAAAATACAAACGTAATATACAAATTTCACAAGAAAAATATCAAAGAAAGCATAAACTCTAGATAGTAAATACAATGTATTCTACACCTATCAAGCGTATCCTATATACCATACGTGGAAATTCTCATTTCCCATAACAATTCATATTGACAACAAACATTACAGGTTCTTTCCAAATCGTGGAAAGATTAACAAAATCAACAGAATTAACATAATGCAATTTAAACAAAGCATGGAATGTACGAACAGACAATGCATGAGTTTATTAAGCATAAACTTTTGTAAAAACAACAATAATGGTTACAAAAGAGTCAAGTGTAATTCCCACCTCTTTTGATGACAAGCCACGCCTACCTCGAGATCCACGATCCACTGGTTCATCCTTTGAATCGATTTTTGTTATTAACTAGCTGTTAATCACAAAAGAGTTCTAAGAATCTATCCAAAATGGCTCACACAAGAATCATATAAGTGTAACTAATGATTTTAACCCCATTTATGGTTCTACTCCTTTTATTATATGTATTTAACATATTTGAGTTTTACTAAATCAATTAGGTTGATTCTATAGTCCATTATTTAAGTCTTAAGAATATCTACAACTTTATAGAAGGAACCAGATGCTAATTCGGATCACAAGAGGCCCAAAATGTCTAGTTATAAAACTAGTCTAAAGCCTAAGTCCACTACTCCAGCCCATTAACCTAAGGTCCAGTACACCGTCAACTAATGGTCATTAACAGTCGATGGTGTCAACTAACAGTCAACGTAAGTCAAGATCAAGTCAATACCAGGGTCAAGTCTAGACAAACTGGAATCGGTCAATTGGGTCAACTCTGGTCAAGACAAGGAACTCGGTGAGTCAACACGATTCAACTCAGTCAGATAAACTGAGTCAGACATAAAAGAACTGAGTCAGACTGAATATGTTCTGTCAGATAGGTATAAGGTTCAAGCATGAGACATAAGCACAAGCCAAAGACAGTTGCAACATCATTTTATCACTAATCAAATTTCAAACCTACATCTCAGTTCAACTTCAATTTACTCTTCATTTACATTACTATCCAAATTCTATGTCTACAAAAACATTATAACACATTCAATCTAAAATAGAACTCCATAATTTAATTACAACATTAAACTAAGCTTACCTAGATTTACAGTTGCATGCTTTCACTAAGGCCACTGCTGAAGCATGAATAAAACCAACCACTCTCACTTCATCTCTGTAATTACAACTCCAGCTATAATCCTTAAACCAACGATCCGCATAGCACCAGCAACTCTAAATCTGCAATTTATCTACATCTCATGACAAATATTATCTCCACTCTTAAGAACTGCATCATCAACATACATAACAACAGCTTCAACATATCATTTTAGCTCCCTCACTTAACTACCAGATACAGTTGCAACTCCAACTTCATTTCAATCCCCTTATACCGGTTCATGCATCTTAGCTTAATCGCTTTAAACTTGAGCTATACAACCAACAACATCAGTTTAACTTCAACATCATTACTACCCAACAACTCAAACTTATTCATATCCCCCAAACTTTAACAATGCTTCCAAATCGGTCTTACCACAATCATCCTGCAGATTACAATCGCACCTCATTCAAAACAAACTTAAGTTATAATTATAAATACATTCCATCTCTGTCATACCCATTCCAATTAACAGCTCCAAGAACAATCACATATAATAAACAAAGAAACTAAATAATTCGAACGGACAATTACCTCAAAACAGAGTGTCTCAACCAATTGAAATCAATCCCTTCTTCAATCTGATTCATCAGTTCATCACAGCCAATTCCATCTTTGAAATACTAAATCCATGAAGCTTTAATCCATTATTTAACCAATTCTAACCTCAATTAAACAAAACCCTAACTTCTCATATTGATAACTAACTGTTCTTCTTTGAAATTACTCATAACCTTCATCTTCACATCATATCTGTAACACCCATACTCATTAATCTTCTTAATCATCACCTAACTCGAATTCATATCCAATTCAGGAAACCTTAATTTCTCAATTACTCTTTCTATGAAACCCTAATCTTCAAATTGACACAACAATCTTCTTCTTTTATTCAGGCTCTTGAAACCCATCTTCAATTGTAATCTCCAATTAAGCCTACACCAATTAACAGAACCACTAACTTCGTTTTACAGAAACAACACTATCTTCTTCTTCCCGTGCTCAATAAACTACAACATAATCTCTTACTCCTTCGAATTCACAAACTACATACTTCCTAATAGTCATTCACCTCAATTTCATGCTCAACTGGAATCGACAGAAAGAAGGGAGGAAGAACAGAGAAGAAGAAAGAAAAAGAAGAAGATAAGAATGTCTTCTTCTCGATCGGTTTGGTGAAGATATGGCCAACCAAAACTGCTAAAGGAACACGTCCAACAATAAGGGCAGCCAGGCAGTTTCCAAGTGAAATGACTATTTTACCCTTCATAAACACCTTGATAAATCTTCTTCATCAGGTATCCGATTGACACGTTCGAGTAGTCCATTCCGCATAAATTTTCGAGATCTATCCAAGGGTACTAGTTTCGTATCTAGATCGTTATTAGATTAATTTCTAATAATTAATGTTTGAGTTACACTAATCGAATAATTAGCGGCTAAGACGTCTCTTGACTAGTCTAATGGCTGGGTTCAATCGAGTTATGCTCTAACAGGTATCATCTTAGTTGATTTCTATGAATGTTCTCGGTAGATCATCTCAAATGATGACAAAATCTGTGGCTATTTGTAGTTTACTAGAAATAACCTGTGTCGTAACGGCACGGCATTAGTCCGAATAATTTTCGATCATAATAATTTAAAATATAAATATTACAAACTATGATAAGATTTATTTAAACCCATGAAAACTTGTGGCTATGAAAATTTAAGATATTTATCATCCAAATAGTTATGAATTTGGTACACTTGTAACTGATTAAAATAATAATTTCTGATAAAATGTCAGGTAAAATAATAATAATTTTTTTAGTTGATCCCAAAGATTGGTGGTTTTTGATATTGTTTTGTGTTGTATTCGGACCATTATGCTGAATATTCATCGAAATTTGCAATAATTTTTGGTTGAAATATAACATCATTCTACACTTTTTCCATATTCGATATTTGCAACACCAAATCAGGAGTTGAGAAGATGGAGTTGAATCATGATAATACAGAAGGATTTGGTGATACTAATGGGTTGGTAATATGGAAGGTTTAGATGACGATGCTCAATCGTGTTGTTATGGAGGAAAAGACATTCAAGATCAAGAAGATAAAAAAATAAATTTAAAAGATGCAGAGGAAAAAGGAAACTGCCGAAAAAGTCAGGAAGGTTTATGAAAATATTGAGGTTACAATGTCAGTGTATATAGCTTTGAAAGAAATGTTATTCCAAGCTAGATTGTTGTCCCATTTGCAAGGCTGCAAAGAATGCCAACTTGCGCGTGTACATGTCCTAGCTAGGTCAATTATAAGTTTTAAAATAACATTTCTTTTTTCAATAAAATTAGGCCTATGATTAAAGTAAAAAATTTTGGTGTTTCATTATTTGGATATATCTCAATTATATATATCTTTTATATTTTTCGTTTGTTTCCAAAAAAAAATGAGTTAAATGAAAATGAATTTTTCGTATTTTTAATATAATGTTCCTTTTTATTTGCAAGTTGATTAAGGACAATCAGTTTATTTCAAGGCAGAAATAAGAGTTTTACATGTTGTACCAGCAGATTGTTTAAATGTTATTATTTTTTGTAGGTTGATGAAGGTGGGCGAATTCGATTTTAAAAAGATATGAGTCTCAATTTTATTTTTAATATAAAATATGAGTTTTACATAGTTGTAGCATTTAATTGGTAAATATTGTTTTGTTGGACATTAATATTTTTAATTAGTGAGCAACTACTTATGAGGGTTATCAATGAATATATTAATAATTGAAGGAGGTTTCAAATCTGACCATTATCTAGGATGAGGCTGGGATGATCAGATGCAATGTTTGTCTCTCAAAATGTTATCTGACCATGCAGTAACGGCACTGCCTTAATCTGACTGATGTACTTTTTTCTTCCAGCATTTTAACTGTTTAATTTCCGAGAGTTTTATATATTCCTTTGATCTAAAGTAATGTTCATAAACATAATAAAATTATCCATACATATATAAAAATATGACAACCAAATTATTTAAGTAATATATAGTCTACATATCTATATCACTTTCCATCAAATTTATCTTGCAACCACTAAATCTAGTTAATTTTTTCTTGAAACAATAAATTAGTTAATGCATATGCATAACCATTTTTTGTTTGCTCTTGAAGCAATATTTTAATTAATATCTTGAGTTATGTTATCCATTAATTAATATCTTGAGTTATGTGATCCATTAATTAAAGATCAATAAATGAAGGTTCACGATGAAAGAGGTAACAAAAACCATGATCGTCGGATGTTCATTTCTAGGGTGAGACTGGGATGGTCGGATCACCCATTTGTCTCTAAAAATGTTATCTAGCCGTTGGTGCTCAAAAACCCATGTTGTTTTGTATTATAAATGTATTTGCTTTTCAGTTGAGATGCTTTTCATCTCATAAATTTAATTTTTTTGCTCTTGTTTCTTTTGTATGGTTTCGAATACCAATTGACACACCATGTATGGTTTATCATATTGCAGACTTGTTGTTTGATAATGCGAGGATCTTAATCAACACCTACTGCCTCTATTTCTTCCAATAAGCGTCCACCTCGACCTATGTTAGAGCATAGCTCGGTTGAACTCAACAAGCATTGGCATATCAAGTTTGGTTGTCATATTTTAGTAACTCAAAACTCAACTAAAGTCGCTTGGTTGTATACTAGAGTCAACTTCGTTTAGGTTAAACTAGAAAGTCTATGAATGTTGAGACATACAAGTATTACCCCGAAGACCTGAAGAAAGTGAAGAAGAAGTGAACTACAACGAAAACATCACCCTTCCTCTTGAGGTTAGTAATATTGACTTGAACTGCTTTCATTCCTAACGTATCTTTCAAGTCTTGCTATATAGAAAATATAATTAAGAAGCTGTATATATTGTACATAGTGTATATATTACTCTAGTGGTGTGACATGGTCATATTTGTATGATCATAGTATTAGGGAATTAGACTACGAAGTATAACGCTTATCTTTTGAACTTCGTAGATATGACATCAACATAATCGTGTATATATTATTTTGATTATGTGAATGGGTTATTGTGAAGATTTCATCATAGAAAACAATGTTTTACATTTTTTTAAAGGAAATACATTCATGAACTTGTTTTATGAATCGAAAGGGGAAATCGCTAAGCTTATTGGTACGCCTATTCATTGCATATCTTTAATTACCAATATGTGTGAGATGGTAGAACCGATCGTAACTTTGTTATGTATCTTGGTATAACTAATCACAATGCCTGACTTATGATTTGTTATGACTAGTTTTTGTTAATTGGTGTAACCGATCATAAGTAATCACCATGAGATGGTATAATAAATAGTTATAATTGGTGTGACCGATCACAGAGAAGTTGTGTAATTGATCCTTGTAATTGGTGTAACCGGTCCTTGTAATTCGTGTAACCGATCCTGGTAATTGGTGTAGCCGATCCTGGTAACTGGTGTGACCTATCACAAGCCATACCATGAGTATATGGTAACCGGTCCTGGTAAATGTAACCGATCCTGGTAACTTGTGTGACCAATCACAAGTGTTTCCATATTAAGGTATAACTGATCCTAGTGATTGGTAGAACCGATTGAACCCATGTATGTGATTTGATATTTAATCAATCACATAGTGATCTTGGAATACATGTGAATCAATTCTAAACTTGTTTGGAAGTGTGGTATAACCGATTCCAAGAATGTAAATCCTTGTAAATATGAATAAGGATTTACAGTGAAAAGATGTCAAGATACTTTGAATACGTTCAGTAACTCTTATCATTTATTGTTCAAAGATATTCCTTAGTACTCAAGGAGATCTTGTGCCGAAATAAATTGAGAATCTTTTAATTAAGGTTTTTGGTTTTATATATTTTAATTACCAGCAATTAAATGCATATCTCAAGAGAATAAAAATTAATAATGTGCATTTACTAATTGGAGATTTTATATTGAGAGATTTCAAAAAATTTGGACAAGCATTTATTGGAATTATGGAAACCGAATTTTGCCATCCATTGCATATCTTGAGAATATTCTCAGTTTTGGAAATTCCTTGGTGTCCAAAAATCCTTGGTATATAAATACCTATGTTTTCACTTCTAGCAAACTATCCTAAGAGCCAGGCAAACTTCATCTTTTTATTGTTTCTGGTGAAGTCGTCTATCCGAAGAGGAAACTACCCCAATTAGGCGAAATCTCTTATGACTACTCGTTTAAAGACTTCTGTGGGATTAAGAATCTTTACGAGTAATGTTGGTGGGAAACTAGATAATTGCAGTGTTATCAGTTTTCGATTGATTTGATTGACTAACAGTTGTTGAAACTTTGATTGCACCTAGTTTGTTTATTCTTGAGAATCTTCTCTTCTGATATAAGATTCACTCAAACTAGATCGAAGTATCGACGAGATCTTTAGAACTGTTTATATATCTAAAGACATATTGTGATAATCTATTGTTAACAGACTCAGTTATGTGTGTGATTGATCACGAGAGATTCAAGTGGTGTTGTGTAGGTTTTTATTTAAGATTAAGGAAGATTTGAAGACAAAGAAGATTTCTTATTTGGTTCTTATATCTTTGGGTGTGCATAAACCTTGATCGGCTAGGATCCAACTAGAATCATATTTATTTGATTGATTAGTTGCGTGAGATCGACATCACTTTATAGTTTTTTTTTTGGAATCTATATCGATTGATTGCGAATCTATACTTGACTACTTTGGTAGTTATTGGATAGATTGATCTAACCAAGCAAAGGATTTTATTAGATTTAACGGAAGATCCTGCACATGACTTGAGATATCTTTATCTTGAAAAAATTGAAAAAGTTGTTACCAAACAGATTTGTTGTTCCTTTACAGTTTGGAATACGATTCAAAGGAATTATTCCAGTGCGTGCACTCATCGAAGTCGGAAGCGCATGGATACTAAGGAAACTAAGTGAACTAGGGGTAGTTGCTTGGTCTCAACTATACTAAGTTGGTGTAGATTTTGTATAGCGGCTTAATTCTGAGAGTATTCAATTCTAGACTAGGTCCCGGGGTTATTCTGCATTTGCAGTTTTCCTCGTTAACAAAATCTTGTTGTGTGATTTACTTTTATTTTCCGCAATTATATATGTTTATATAATTTAAATTAAATTACACAAACGTTAAGTCCATAGATACTTGGTATTGATCCTATAGAGTTTGAACCTATTGTCAAGTATCACACTTTGGTAGTCATATTGTCTCGATCTCGTATCCATAGACAATCACACAAAGTGTGAATACCGATTTGTTGCATTATCTCGACTTTGTCCATAGACGATCACTTTCGGTAAGAGGACTTATAGGTGGATAAATAAAAGATTGTGGTTATTTGGGTACCCTCGTCTTTTCAATTGGTATCGGAGCATGAAAACAAGAAAAGGATCTAACAATCTGTGTTTGGTGCGATCCATCCTATAAGAAATGAGTCGAAATAAGAAAAATAAAGCTAAACTTATAAAGGACTCAGTTAACGTACACCAAGGTGTTGAGAATAACCTCACAAAAAGGGTCAATGGAAATAGGTCTCACAATTCTTTCCTAAAATCAAGAACAAAGTCTATGAATGATAACTTGATTGAGAATCATGTTCATGATAAGAAAAGAATGCATCCAAAATAAAAGGAACAAGTATCTAGTTCAAAGATTGTTTTGGATGCGACTCCAATTACTGATGAAAAATATTCATTTTCTATTTCAAAAAGAAAGAAGAACTATGATTCATTATCCTGTTCGAATCCTAAATTAAGGGCCGAATTACAAAGTTTTTACAACAACGTCAAAACTTTTTCAGAA
This sequence comes from Papaver bracteatum, assembly GCA_023529315.1. NCBI lineage: Eukaryota > Viridiplantae > Streptophyta > Magnoliopsida > Ranunculales > Papaveraceae > Papaver > Papaver bracteatum. The sequence continues at coordinate 1,849,298 of JAJJWX010002107.1, read as the reverse complement.
GCAGGAAAATCCATTGATAGCCTGGAAGATGTCTTATAACTTATTGTTCAGTTAAATGTAAGAATTTTGTGAAAAAAAAGCGTGAAACACTCAGTCTTCAATATAATCTGGCAGATTATTTGGAACAAAAATTGGCTTTGTGTAATGAAGTAAATCAACAAACTTAAAAGTGTGAGTATCTTACACAATCTCTGGAAAATTCACAATTAAGGATTAAAATCCTTATATAAGATCTTCTTACAGAATTATATCAAGAGGTATGCTTTGGAAAATCCTTAGAAGGACATCTTCAACAAGGTATGAATACCTTAAAAGATCATATCAAAAGTCTTGAAAAAAGAGTATTTGCAATATGTTTGATCTCAGATCAAGACTACTTAGGTTGAATAAAAAGGATATACCATCCTGGGCGCATAAAGTAATCACAGATATAGCATCACGAAATATTCCTGATGAAAAGGATGTATCAAGTACATTTGAAACCCGTATGAGGACACAAGATCATCATGTCATAAAGATAAGAAGGAAGATGTTGCTCCAATGGTACATGGTGAGGAAAATACTTCTTACCCCAACACTTAACAATGTTGGAAAGTGCATCCTTACAATGCCCAATCTTTTGATGTAAGGAAGCACAAGTGTCCTGGCTTCTTGTATCTAACTTCTCTTGTTTAACATAGAGATAATACATTATCTAGTTAATTATGTTGAAAATTTGTCTTACAACAACTTGTGTAAACAGGATAAGCCTTCTTGTCTGGAAGTATCTTTAGATATATGATGTAGGACCAGAATATCACCACAACAATATTCTCGCGATGGAAACGACACTTCTGCGAAAAACCCAAACATTTCTATAAATATTAACAACACTCTGACGAGAATGTCGCAAGATTCTTCAATGACATTTGGCGAGTGTCACAAAAAGAGTAATATAACAGTTAACGACTGAAGATACATGAGAAGAATAAATCTACTTTGCGATGGTTACAATGTTGGCGATGGTGAAGACTAAAGTTATGGCGATGAGATCGCGGAGTAGATCTGAATTAAGGGGAAATCTTAGCTGTCTTCCACTATGTATTTTCCTATATAAAGGGTTCGGCTAAATACAGAAAAGAATGATGTATTTTTGAGAGTTGAGAAAGTTTTGAGGAGAGAGAAACTCCATAAAGAAAGTTGTACTTCTGAGCTTTGATATTTCTTGTAAATCTTCCTAAAAGTGAATTAATAAAAGTGTTGTTGTTCATTCACAATTACGACTTAATTTTCATAGATTCTTGACAAGGGTGTAGTGTGGGAAATCCTGCAACTACATTTTGGAGCTAGAAACAGGGATTGAATTAACGAAAATAGAAGAAAAAGCGAAGAAGAAGATAAAATTTTTTCAAGATTAAGGAAATCATTAAGTAAATCGGTGAGAAAATTGAAGGAAGAATGATCAGAATCAAAAAGGATTGTAGAAAATTGAAAGGTGATGTAATAACAAAAGAAGTGATTGATAGATTTCATGAAAATATCAAGGGAAGGATACATAAACGGGATTTTGAAGGAAGGAAGATTATGACAGTGGAGAAGATATCATCATTGAAAGATTGGGAAAAACAAGAAATCACGTTTACAGCAGCAGAAATACCAGAAGAAGATTTAAGTCATACATCTCCATTGGTGGTCACAGTAACCACTATACCAATGAGAAAGGAGAAATCGATAAAATCTATTGAAGAATGGGCTATGAATAGAACTTTAGTAGACACAAGAAGTTCTGTAGGAATGATATTTTATCATACCTTCAAGAAGATGGGATATAAGGATGAAGAAATGTCTCATTCAACATATTATGTTCATGGCTTTGGAAAGTCTATAACAAAACCTAAAGGCGAGATAGTGGTACGAATTACACTAGGAGAAATTGAAACACAAATATCATTATGTGTGGTAGATGTGGAATCGCCGTACAATATGATATTGGGAAGACCGTGGATACATGCAATCAAATCTGTAGCATAAACATTGCACCAGTGCATTAAATTTCCTATGCCCAGTGGAATTGGAGAAATTAGAGGAGATACGGATTTTGCAAAATTATGTTACCAAATTGAAGTGAAAAATTGTGAAGAACGTCCAAAGCTGCGAAAAGCTCGCAGAAAATTGAACAGAGAAACAAAGAAAGAAGAGGAATTTAAAATTTATATGATAAGAGAAAAAGAAGGAAAAGGGATACCTAGTGAAGTCTCGCGAGAAGGAGATAAGCTCGCGAGAGAAATGAAAACTCCAACACCAATGGGAGAACCTGAAGCTAGTTACACCGCAGCAGAACCAACAAAAGAAGTAAATATTGGGAGTAAAGAAGAGCCTAAAATACTAAAAATTGGGACTAGAATGGAGGCAGATGAGGAAGAAAAAACTATAAATCTCTTGCGAGAGTATAAAGATATCTTTGCGTGGAGTATGGATGAAATGCCGGGGATAGATCCATCAATAGCATGTCATAAATTAGAAATCAACAAAAATGTAAGACCATTCAAGCAAAGAATAATAAAAATCGCAACAACATACCATTCTCAAATAGAGGAAGAATTACAGAAAATGCTCGATGCAGGAATTATAAGGCAAGCAAAATATCCAGAATGGATTGCAAATATGGTGGTGGTCCCAAAGAAGAACAAAGGGATAAGAATTTGTATAGATTTTACTGATTTAAACTAGGCTTGTCCAAAAGATAGTTTTCCATTGCCAGATATCCCACAAATGGTTGAATCAACATCAGGAAATGCAAGAATATCATCACTGGATGGATATAAAGGATATAACCAAATTCCTCTCGCTGAAGAAGATCAAGAACATACAACATTTTTTGCTCCAAGAGGGTTGTATTGTTACACAAAGATGCCATTTGGTTTGCGAAATGCTGGAGCAACATATCAAAGAATGGTAGAGAAGGCATTTGCAAAATGGATCCACAAGACATTAGAAGTGTATGTAGATGATATGCTGATCAAAATCAAAGAAGCCGAGGATCATGTGAAAGATTTGAAAGAGATTTTCAATCAAATGCGGAAATTCAATATTAAAGTGAATCCTGATAAGTGTACCTTTGGAGTAACTTCAGGTAAATTTTTGGGGTATATTGTATCAAAAGAAGGAATACAAGTTGATCCAGAAAAAGTACAAGCAATTCGCGATATGCCAACACCAGCAACAATAAAAGATGTACAAAAATTGAATGGACTCTTAGCCTCGCTAGGGAGATTCATTTCGCGATCTTCAGATAAGTTCAAACATTTTTTCGACATATTAAAGAAGGGAACAAAATTCAAGTGGACAGATGAATGTGAAAGGGATTTTCAAGGAATCAAAGAACATTTAGTAAATGTATTTATTTTACAAAAGGCTAAACCAGGAGAAGAATTATTGATCTATCTCACGACAACCACATACGCGCTAAGTGCAGTATTGTTGCGAGTAGATGAAGGAGTAGAAAAACCAATCTATTATATCAGCAAAACATTCAATTCTGCAGAGAGAAATTATTCCAAGATTGAGAAGTTAATTTTAGTATTGGTACATGCGACTTTCAAGCTTCGAATTTATTTTCAAGCACATAAAATCAAAGTATTAACAAAGGTACCCATTGAATCAGTAATGAAAAATTCAAAAAGATCCGGTAGGGTTGAGCGATGGAACGCACAAGTAGGACACTTTGATATCCATTATGAAATTCTATCTTTGCCAAAATCCCAAGTCATCACAGAGTTCTTGGCTGAATTTCCTTTGGAGGATGATGAAGCTGTGGAAGAAATGATGGATGTAGAAGAGGAATGCGGAGATCCAAAAGAGCTATTAAAAGAACCCAACAGATGGGAAATATTAGTGGATGGATCATCAAATGGAGAAGGAAATGGAATTGGAGTTGTTTTCATATCTCCAGAAGGAGAAAAAACAGCTTTTTCATTTAGATTAGAATTTGCATCTACAAACAATGAGACAGAATATGAGGCTGCAATCCATGCTTTAAAATTCGCGATAGAAATGAATTTGGAAAATGCCAGAATCACCAGCGATTCACAATTGGTTATTCGTCAAATAAAAGGAGAGTACACAACAAATGAGCCATCTCTAAGAAAATACAAAAGACTTGTTGAAGAATTATCTGCGAAAATTCCAAAAATAAAATGGAGACACATATCAAGGAAAGATAATAGGCTCACAGATGCTTTCGCTTTCAAATCTAGTATGATGACAAATCCATTGGCGAGATGCATAAAAATTCAAACACTTTCATTTACATCGATAAACAAAGAAGAAGAAGAGACAGATGTAATGATAGTAGAAGCTGGCGAGGGAGAACCCACGAGCAATATCACGGATTGGAGAACAGATCTTCATGCATACTTGGCGAGAGGAGAGATTCCAAGAAATATATTAGAAGCACACAAGTTAAAAATTAGGGCAACCAATTATGAGCTAAGAGAGAGAGAGTGTTGTATCGCAGATCTTTTAATGGACCATCGCTAAGATGTTTGACGAGAGAAGAAGGACAAAAAGTATTAAAGATGTTACATAGTGGTGACGCTGGTAATCACAGTGGAGGAAGATCTTTAGCATATAGAACAAAAATGCAGGGTTATTACTGGCCATATATGCATGAGGATGCAAAACAACTTGTAAGGCGTTGCGAGGATTGCCAGCGATACGGAAAAAAGATGCATGCACCAGGAGCACCATTATCATCTTCAACAAGTGTATGGCCCTTTGGGAAATGGGGGTTAGATATTGTGGGACCATTTGTACATGGGTATGGAGAGAGAAGATATCTGATTGTCGCAACAGATTATTTCACAAAATGGGGAGAAGTAAAGTCAGTACAACATATTCGCGATAAAGATATTTTTACATTCATCTTTGAAAATATAATCTGCAGATTTGGAATTCCAGCACAATAAGTATCTGATAATGGAAAGCAATTTGAGGGACAGAATATAAAATTTTTACTCAATGCATTTAAGATAAAATGTGGAAAGTCTACTCCTTTATACCCGCAAGCAAATGGTCAAGCTGAGGCAACTAATAAAACAATCGCAGATATCTTGAAAAAGAAGTTAGAAGGATACCACAGAGCATGGTGCGAGCAAGTACATAATGCGATATGGGATTACAACACAACTAGACGAGAAGCAACTGGAATGTCACCATTTTGTTTGACATATGGGGTAGAAGCTGTATTACCAACAAAAGTTGTTATCCCTACAACAAAAAGAGAAGCATGGGAAAGAAATTTAAGTGCCGTTATGATACTGAATAAGTTGGATGAATTAGAAGAAAAAAGAGAACAAACTCTACAACATATGGAGAATTACCAACGCAGATTAGCTCGCGAGTACAACAAATGTGTTAAGAAGCGTGAATTTCAACCTGGCGATCTAGTGTTGCGAGAAACACCAAGTTATCAGCGAGAGAGTGGTGGAAAGTTGGCGAGAAAATGGGATGGACCATATGTTATCAAAGAGATAATTGGAACTGGGGCATAAAAATTAATGGATCCTGAAGGAAGAGATGTTGGCCAAAGACTTGATAGACCATGGAATAGACTATATCTGAAAAGGTATTATCAATGATAATTTTTGCGAGGTAAGAAGTACTGATATATTGTCTGATGAAACAAATGATAAATTCTTCTTTCTTAATTGCAATTTTGGTGATTATAATCGCAAGAAAAGCGAATCAAAATTTCGCAGAGACATAAGAATGAGACGAACCTTTATGGCGTGAACCCTAGTTCGCGAATAAAATTTCGCAAGAGGCAAATGTAAGACCTAATAGCGCATCATATGAGGGGGTATCTCTTGACATGATTCAGGGGTAAGGTTATACCGCTGCTGGATCCTGATTCATGCAGATGTTGGGGTTAAAGAAAACCTATCCGGGAGAGAGATCTTGGATTTCCAACTATATATGGTTATACCCTGGTTGGACGACCGAGAATCTCTTCCAAGAAGTGCAAAGTATGACCAAGGAGCCGAGGTACATGGTTGAGCCAAGGGTGCCAAGGGCGTACGAAACTCCCTTGCCATTCTTGGTAAGTCTTGGCTATGATGCACTTGGCCTGAAGAAAACCCCACTTAGGGTGCAGTCTTGTGACTATAAGCCATATAGGCATAAAGTACAAGAGGCTGCGAAAATAGCTGGTTGTTTGTAAATCTGGATGGGAGGATCTAGTCTTGTATGGCTGATATGCCCTCCTTGAAGGGGCAACCAGGGGGAAGATAAGGGCGGCACCCTCCATTATGGAGCTGATAAGTGTCTTAAGACGGCAATGTCATGGGGCTTTATGATCGCAAGATCATTTAGGCCTATCATATTGTCGCGTGACGAAAATTATACAAAGGCAAAAAGCCTAAAGAGAAAATGTTAAGATGAGATCAATGGGTTTTTGCATGAAAGTGTAAAGACGTCCTGCGATTTCATCGCAAGACGGCAATGTCATGAGGCTTTGTTCTCGCGAGAGAATCTAGACTTGTCATATTATTGCAGAGATATTGAAAAGATACTAATAAGGCAAGACCAATGGGTCAATACATGTAAATGTAAAGACGTCCTGCGATTTTGTCGCAGAAAAATATTAAAGGTTGGCAAAATAAGAACTTTAACTAGGAAGGAATAATAAGACCAACAGATTAATATTGAACATTAATTATTTTATTTGAGAATGCAGGAAATATCTATTCATCGTAGGAGGCAGATTACTTCAGATTTTTAATATCACCAACAAATTCATCAATAAAGGAAGATGAGGAACAAAATTCACCATCTCAAGAAAAATATTAAAAGGCAAGAAGAGGAATAAGCAAGTAAAATCTTAATATCTTCCTTGAGAAGGTTCAACACAGACAACAGGAAAAGTTAAAATTCTAAAAGTTATCCAAGTTACATTCCTCGCGAAAAAAGAGGCAGGAAGAGAAAGCAAAAATCAGCGACATGCTCATCAGTATTCTTCTCGCCAGAAGATTTGTCATTCTCACCAGCAGATTTATCAGTATCGCCATCATTCTTTTCAGTATCGCCAACATCATTTTCTTTGTGAATTTCTTCTTCTCTAGGAGAGCCTTCGTCTTTTTCTGGGTTATCTTCTTCAGCTCCTTCTTCTCCTTCAGTGGGTGTATCTTCTAAATCTTTATCCATAGGAATGGGAATTTCGTCATCCTCAACTTCTAGAGGAAGAACAAATTCAGGAGGGAGAGAATGGGAGATTAGAATCTTATTCAACAGAACTTCAACAGAAAGATGAACTTTGCGAAGAAAACCTCTATCATGGTTTCTAATCTCCATATTCTTGAAGTACTCAAGATAATCAAGCCTTCTTTCTGCCTTATCGCGAACGTCCAAGCAATCGGAAATGAGAGTCTTGTTTTCTTTGCGAATCTTATCTAATTTCTCAGTAAGAGCAGTGATAGTAGCGAGATGACCTCTTTCAGATTCTGTGAATACCAAAAATGACAAGGAAATATTCAAATGAAGATCTCACGAGAAGTAAAACATAAGAATTTATCAGAAAAATCAATAATTGAGGCAGTCAACTGACTACCTTCTTTTTGAGAGGTTAAGTTTTGGATTAATGAAAAGAAACAATTCTCCCACTGATTCATAGCATCGTCAAATTTATCGCCAACCATACCCTTCAGACGAGATTTCATGTTTTATTCTTTGGTGCGAAGATAAAGATTTTCTTTTACTAGTAAAGAGTGAGATTTCTCTAACTGAGAATATTGATCTTTAAGTTCACTAGCCTTTAAACTAAGAGTTAATCTACCCTTGATAAGTTTATCTTTCTCAGCAGCAGATGATTCAGTTAATTCCTTGAGTTCATCTTTAACGGAACGAAGAGATCGCTCTTGATTATCACAAATTCTTTGAAGATTATCTAATTGTTCCGAGGAAGACTCCATCAAACTTGAAAAATTATCTTGCTCTTGGGATAAAGTTTTATTCTCATCTGATAAAGATTCCATCGCCAAATCAGTCTTAAATAACAAATATGTAAGGCGAGCAACTTCGCTAAACAATAAATTTTGGTTTTGTGACAATTGATTATTCTCATGAGTAAGATTATTTATGTGATCAATTGAGTAAGTATAAAGATTATCTAATCTACTATGTTGGTCCATCCAAGACTCTTTTTCAGATGCGAGCTTCTTCAAATGATTGATTCTAATTCAAATATCTTCATTAATCGATTCCGATTTGAAGCTAAATAAATAAACCAAACATTTAAAAGGAATAGAGTGTAAAAAATAAGGGAGACAGGAAATTATTAGAATGGAGAGACAAAAAGATAGAGGCAGGAAAACTATACCTTTCAACTCGTCATTATGTCTGCGAAGATTCTCGCACTCAAGTGAAGAATTGCGAAGCATATGATTCAGAGTGTTACACTCAGAAGTTTTAACTTGAAGGCCTTTCCTTAGAGCTTCAACTTCATATTCCAAAGATACTCGTGAAACAGAATTATCAGAACCAAAATACTTGAGTAAAGTCTCGCAAGCTTCAAATTGAAGAGAATCATTGGAAGATTTTCTAGCGTTATCTAAAATATTAGATAAAATTTTAAAAGCAATATCAACTCCAGCAAAGGTTTCATTTGATGGAGGAAGAGATGCAGAGGATGAAGTGGTAATGATAGAAAGTTGACGATTTGAATCATCTGCGATGGATGCGTTATGAGAAGGAGGAGTTTTTGGGAAAGTGACAGTTGAAGGCAATATTGGACTAAAAGGAGTTTCAGCCACAACATTTGTAGGGATTTGATTTGTCAAATTTTCTGAAGGAAGGGGGGTATTGATAGCGAGGTTCTCGCAGACAGAAGAAGGAGGATCAGATTGTAAGGGTGTGACGATAACTCTCTTAGATGATAACTCAGGAATAATGATATCAGCTTCAAGAGTTTTATTGCGACGGGATTTTTTATGAGGTCTAGCGGTGTTCTCGTCATTCTGCAAATAATAATTTAGATAAGAAACAGAGGCAACAATATTTTTATTAAGATAAAATGTGTTTCTTACTACCTTATCATTTGCAGAATCCTTCTTTTTCCTCTTCTCAACAAGCTTCTAGAGGGAGTTAGGGTTTGAAGATTAAGAATGGGCGTTAGGGATAGTTACTCTAAAGGAAAAAATGACAAGAATTATAATGAATTAAATCAGGAAGATCGAAGAACAAAAGTAAACAAATAATTCAAATAGATGATATAATCGAAATACATACCTTGACGTTTCCATTAAAATAGTAGCAGGTGAATATGAAGATAAAGAAAAATTGCAGACTGAAAGTGAAGTAAACGGATAAAGAAGATGAAGAAGTAAGAGAGAAAATTATTTCCGTAACTTGGATCCACCTTTTATAGACAAGAACATTAGGACCTACTAAGAGGACACGTGTTAAGAAGATCTACAACACGTGTAGGCGATTAAACTAAATAAACGGAGGTTTATCGAGAAGAAAACTTGTAAGGAAAGAAGCTGCGAGCATCATAAAGAGTTGAAAGTTCTCATATCTTATCTTCTTCGCAGAAAATACATGAGAAGAGGCAAGATGTAGGACCATAATATCGCCACAACGATATTCTCGCGATGGAAACGACAATTCTGCGAAAAACCGAAACATTTATATAAGTATTAACAACACTTTGACGAGAATGTCACAAGATTCTTCAATGACATTTGGCGAGTGTCACAAAAAGAGTAATATAACAGTTAACGACTGAAGATACATGAGAATAATAAATCTACTTTGAGATGGTTACAATGTTGGCGATGGTGAAGACTAAAGTTATGGCGATGAGATCGCGGAGTAGATCCGAATTACGGGGAAATCTTAGCTGTCTTCCACTATGTATTTTCCTATATAAAGGGTTTGGATAAATCCAGAAAAGTATGATGTATTTTTGAGAGTTGAGAAAGTTTTGAGGAGAGAGAAACTCCAGAAAGAAAGTTGTACTTCTGAGTTTTGATATTTCTTGTAAATCTTCCTAAAAGTGAATTAATAAAAGTGTTGTTGTTCATTCACAATTACGACTTAATTTTCATAGATTCTTGACAAGGGTGTAGTGTGGGAAATCCTGCAACTACATATGATTTTGAAGAATGATTCTTTTCGGAAAAATCTTTATGATTTGAAAACACATAAGATGCGAAAATATTTTCGAATCTGGTCAGAATTATTTATTTAAGGCTGATACCTATGTTTGGTATGTGTTGAAATCCTTTGGTATATATACTCATCATGTTTGAGAACTTATACTAAAAGATGTATCCTGAAAGCTTCGAGTGGAATGGCTTCTGATGAAACCATTAATCTTGTTGATTCCTTCAAGAAATCTGGTTGTGAGGATAAACGAAAAGAGAATGAAGATGTGTCATCTCAAGTAGAAGTTACTAATCTCCTAGTACAAAATAGTATGTATACTAAGATTAATATTCTTAATCTTCGTCAAGTCCTCCTCGTTACTGTCGAAACTCATCACAGACAGGCAACATTACTAAGAACTGTTATCCGTAACCAAAGAAAGCTGATTAAACTTGGAATCGGTAATAGGGAGTATGCTCGGAATATTAATCGAAAGGTTAATGCTTTAGCCTGTAAACTGATAGGTGTCTAAAACACCTTGATATTTATCTATTGTTTATGTTTTCTTTGCGAGTTTTCTTGTAAATTATGTATCTTATATTTGATTTTGAGTTTAGTAGGTACAATGGAGTCGTTCGAAGCAAAAGAAGGAGAAATTAGCCATTTGGAGCGAAAAGAGAAAAAACATCAATCCAAAGACGATATTTGTAGCAAGCTAGGTTGTGCAAGAGGAGTTATGCATGAAATTAAACTGGCAATCTCCTAGAATTACAATTGAACAAGGAATTAGGCTGTCGGTTCTCTGAAACCGACAAGCCATGTATGTACTGGTTAGGCCTTAATCATCAAAGGTGCCAATATAAATTCCTTTTTCTACACATAACCCAAAATTCAGAGACATTAGTTTTTATTTCATCTCCTCTCCCTGAAACCAATGGCGGTTATTGCTGAGGAAAATTAGATAGAGTAATTTACAGAAGTAGGAGGAGAAATTCAAGATGATGGATAGGCTTGGTATAGATTTCGAGTTGAAATTCAGACCCGGTTGGAAATAAGCTGAAGAAGATTTGAGTATGTTACTGTTGAAATCAATGGGTTCCTCATACTCAAGCTGGGAAGATGATTCAGTATTTGTTGAGATCGATTAGGGTTCGATTCGAGAAAGGTTTAATTACAGTCAATGAACAGCGAGAAGAATTAGAGGAATTTATGTTGAGGGTTTGTAAAGATACATAAGACTGAGATGGGTTTGAGCTTAATTTGTGTTTGGCAGAGAGATGACTCGAAATTGGAGCTGTTTCTGTGGTTTGTGTTCATAGGGTTAGCAATTGGAGATGGTGATTATCATGGGTTAGATATGTGCTATCTATTTTGAGGTAATTGAAGCTATAGTTACAAGGCTGGTAATGTAGAGATGGTGAAGATTTTCACTTGGATTTTTTGGCAGTGTGTAATGCTATGAATCTCTGGAGGTGTGATTGAATCTGAATTGAGGATGAAATTGAAGTTGGTGGTATGAATTAAGGGTTTGTGTCTGATCTAGGAACTAGGGATTTTATGGTGAATATGAGATGAATGGAATCAGATACAGGTCTTGATGGCAAAACAGTGGAGGTATTGCAGCTGTAGAGGATGGTTCTGAGATGGATAGGCTTGACTGAGAGTGATGAGCTAATGTTGTTGTAGCTGTAGTTGGAGATGGAATGTATGGCTTGACAAAGAGATTGCAGGTGGTGGCAGTGAGAGTTACATGGTTTGTAGGATGCTGAGATAATGAAGCTGGATATATGAGCAGAATGGGTATTGTGGTTGTGTGCTACACTTGGTAAGCTACAAAGAATGCAGTGTTGATGGATATGAAGCACAACAAGAGAATTGCAGAAGAAGGAATGGTTTCTGTGTGTTAAGGGAACTGCAGGTTAAGTTGGTGCCGTAAATTGTGAACTGGTGGGCATTACAGCTGTTGGAAATGGGAGTTAGTGTGTGTGTTTTTCCTAGACAGGGAAGATCATAAAATGGAGTTGTGTGAATTACAAGGGTTTTTTGTGGCCAGTCGAGGCTGGTAGTTATGAGCTACTTCAGATGGTGCTGTTTTTGTGGTTGGTGGCTTGAGCTGGGACAAATGGTGTTGAAGCTGCAGTTCAAGTGGTGGTATGTTTGCGATGCAGCTGGTGTCTTGAGTTTGTAATGGATTTGAGGTAGCAGGAATTGGATATGGTACTGAGAAGGGATAGATATTAAATAAGTTGTTATCAGAGAATGGGCTATACGGTAGTTACATGGAAGATATGGTGCTCTGGTGGTGAGTTAGATGGGTATATGGTGGTTGATTATGGAGCTGGTGCTGTAATAAAGGTGGTGTTCTTGATGACTAAAACAGGGAACCTGAGTTAGCTGTGCAGGCATGTGCAGTGCAGCTGAAACAGGGTTTGAAGTTGTATAGGGCCATGATGGCGCGACAATAGTTCTGGCTTGTGCCCATTTAGCCGAGTCAGGTAGCTGACTTGGCCACAACTCAAACTCTGACCCAGATACCGTTATTCAACGGTTAACTTTAACAGTTGCCGGTGATGAAATTCATGTGACCAGCGGTGCCTATTCCGGTCAGATACCGGTGATGACATCAGCGATTCCGGCTAACAATTTGGAACATAGATTTTCACACGAGTATTTTCCACACATGGGCTTGGTGGACTAATTGGAGAGACGACTTGACCTAACTAAGGAAGGAGTATCCTTTTGAGAATCAGAGAAGCATATAAATAGAAAACTCTTTCTCAAAACCTAGACATATCTCCATTAGGGAGATTCATACTTGTTGTCTAGGGTTTCACATAATAGTTTTCTTCTTTGCTTTCTACGATGATTTCCAAAACACAAGTAACTAAGTTTTTATTATTGGTTCAAGATGTAGTTGGATTTCGCAACCAAGTTATTGATTTTATGAATTAGTTTTATCTCAATATTATCGTTTGATTTCTACTACGTATAATAATTGCATGATTGACGTATTGCAATATGATTGAATGTTTGTTTAGTTAAGTCTAGAATTGATTGAACTTACATCCATATCTATAGCTAATTTAGGGTTCATCATCGAGCATGAATACGAGTAGCATGATATGATTACGGTTTGTAGTGATACACTCTTGTAATCATATGTAGAAATTAACCTTTGTTCGAATTGTTTGCGCAATGTATTTCAATTGCATTGATTAGCCTATTTCACAAATCTTAATGCTCTTTGGGAATCGAACTTGATTAGCGCAAGACGTTGAGTTATTCTTTAGGTAGTATTCATACTTGAATCATTTTACATGGAAGTGTGATGACTTAGGAAATTTACGGAGTATTCTTGCAATAAGGCGTTCTAGGGCTTTTGATGATAGCGAGATTAAATATGAATTATAATCATACATTCAATACTTGTTTACAATTGAAGATTAAACCTTTGACAAATATTCTCACAACCTTGGTTTGAGTGTTTACTTTTTATTTTCTTGCTTTTATTTAGTTTATAAAAATCAGAAAATCCCCCCATTGTTTTATATAGGAAACCGAAACAAATTGACAATCTAAGACCTCTCTGTGGGAACGATCCTTTCTTACCCTTGCTATTTTATATATTTTGAGTAGTGAGAAATTAATTTATTTTTGATGCATACGAGAGTGATCATAAACATAATCAAGGTACTGTATGTAGAATCCGGGAAAAAGTCGTGATGATGTTGATGAAGATCCCGAGAAATTTGAGGATATTTAAGATGATCTTTGAAGAAGACTGTTCAAAGATCTAATCCAGAAAAATAGACATCTATGTTTGATTTGCTTCAATTATTATATAAGTTATACTTTGAATAAAACTATCATTATTAATGAATATAATTATTTCTTTATAATTTTTCTTGTGATAGTTACTAATTACATAGCCTTTGAATGAATTTTTATATTTTTTCTATGTGTATTCGGTTTATGGGATGTCTGTTTTCGGTTTCCATAACCTTAATATTCGATCTCATATGATGTAACCCTTATGGTTTGTGTGGCTTTTGGATTTAGCAGGATTAAATTCTAGCCCATGTGGGTAGGCTTTATCAAAGGATCATAAGGTGTTCTGATTGAAACTCATGTGTGAAAAGTCACAATATGTTGAATCAATTTATGTTTACATGAGTTGTGTTTAGCATAAACTTATGTGTTTCAGGTTTTCAACTTTTGCTATTAGTTAAAACCGTTTCAACCTTTCTATGGTAAAGGTTTCTTTTGTTGTTGTTCTTTTGTTTTTGCGAGAGGATGACAACATACTGGGGGAGATTTCTTACTTGAAATTTCGATTAATGATATATCTTTCTGGGAGAAGAGGCTACGAAATCTGAGGTAACGAATTTGTTAGTTAATCGTTTTCCTGTTTAAGAAAATACTGTTTATATTGCATATATTTTTCTTTTGCTCAACAAAATTTCAGTACAATTGATATTCCATTATTGTGTATGGATGTGTGTGTGTATGATTCAATTGTTTCCGTTTAAGAAAAATTGTGTCAATTTATTTGGCTTATTGTTGATCTTCTTTATTATTGGGTATCAAGTGTTTTTGCTTAACAAAATTCGGTGCAACTGCGGTGCTATAATGTCTATGTTTGGTTCAATTGCTTCCGGTTAAGAAAATAATTGTGCAAGTAAATTTATTTTGGTTTGTATGTATTGTTTATGTCTTAACGAAATATGGGATCATTTGTTAAGTCCGAATCAATTCCTGATAAGAGAAACTAAGTTAATTCTGATCTTAGTTAGACTTATCAAATTGGAGGATTCGGTTATTCAAGTCTAATCGAATGCCTTGACAAGAAAAACTAGTTCACTAACCTAGTGTTTGGCTTGTCTAAACAGAAAGGTCTAAGTTATTGTCTGAATAATTAGAACCTGAGAAGAAAAATAAAGTTAATTATGATCTTTATTTTGGTCTTATCGAAATAAGCGAATGTATGTTGCAATCAGTTTAACAAAGGAATTAAGTTTCTTAGTCGAATTGTTAAACTATTAGGGAAAATTACTTTAGGAAATTGTTTCCTTGATAACATATTAAAACTAAATTACCCGTAGTTTCGGTTTTAATATTGGTTATCTAAAGTGGTATGTGAAACCTCCGTGCTTAACTCTTATAAGTTCTTTACAAGTATTTTAGATTTGTAAGATCCTTTCGGTTTGTCCTTTTACTAGAGCATTGCTCGGTCGAACTCGCATGCGTTGCTATCTCAAGCATGTTTGTCAATGTTAGTGATCAAAACTATAAAGTCTTGATTTCTAGTCTACTATATCTATGGTTTCGGACTAGGATAAGAAGTGTAGTTGAGCTCAAGAACTCCATGGAAATCATCATACAAGACGACGAAGGACTACTCAAGGAACCATTGGATCTTCATAGACTAAAAGTTATGTGGAGACTTGATCTTATCTATCACTCAAAATTCTATCTACTCTATCTCCTATCTTGAGACAAAAGTCGTATTACTATATAGACTAAGAATATACACATGTGACATTTCGAGCTGAGAATATCTCGCTTATCTATTTCTCGAAATGTGTGTTGGTAAACCTTTCGCTTTAGCCAAGTTCATCTTTGCCTAGTGACGAAATTCATGCTATGTTTCAATCACTTTGTAAATTGCTCTGACGAAAACTAGTTTGTGAATAATAACTATACGACGTCCTCTGAGAATGTTTCAATGGTTTAAATGAGAGTTTAGACAATATAACCACTGGGGGATATAAACATTGTTGTGGTAAAACATATATGTATAACTCCTTAGCACATAAACCGAAGTTTGCGAATTTGTTGATCAAGTGAAAACCAGAACTTGAGCAGTCAACCCAGTCCGCGAACTCAGTCCGCGAACTGCGTAGTTCTCGAACCCGAGAATTTCTGCTAGAGTTGTAGCTCGGTTTCAGTCCGCGAACTGACGGAAGTTCTCGAACCCGAAAATTTCTGCTGGAGTTTGTGAACTCCAACCGGTTAACTTGAGTCTGCGAACCCAGTCCGTGAACTTGAGTGGTTATGTCTAAAAACGATGTTCGTGAACTTATCTAAATTATCTAAGGAATGCTATTGCAAACCGTGGCTTTATAGTTCATAAATCGATTCGAGTGAATCACATCATTTTTGCTTCAATTGTGTCTTGTGTAGTACATAAGATCTCATAGCAATTGAACAACTCTCTAACTAGTTCAGTTGAGTCATTTGGACTAGTTATGGTGAAGAAGAATATGGTTGATATGAAAGTTATCATTTGGCTAACCATTTGGTTGACTAATATTGAAACAACTATTATACACGTTTGGGTACGGTTACACAAACCCAAAATCGTCAAGTACATGTGTGTATGGCAAGCTAAGTTTTCGATCTAACGGTTGAGAGATATCAACTTATATTTAATCAGGTTTTCATCTAACGGTAAATATTGAATGCTTTGTTACTAAGCTAACATTGAATGCAAACCCTAATTTGAAAGACTATATAAGGGAGAACTCTAGCAACTGGGAAACCTAATCCCCACACATTCTGTGTGATACTAGTTTGCTAAGCTAGAGTCGATTCTCCTTTAACCTTTAGTTTTTTTCTTCTAAAACCAGGTTAACGACTTAAAGACTTCATTGGGATTGTGAAGCCAGACCGATACTACTTTTCTTGTAGTTGTGTGATCTGATCTTGCTATTTCTATCGTACGAGTACAATTGTAATAATTGGCTTGAGATTTCTATCTCCGATAGGCAAGATATAAAAGTAATCACAAACATCTTTGTCTCATCGTTTGTGATTCCACAATATCTTTTTTCGCTGCGTCAATTAAGGCTATTGTGAGGTGATTGATAAAACTGAGCTGTTCTTCGGGAATATAAGTCTGGTTTTATTGATTGGTTCCTGTTCACCTTGATTTATCAAAAGACGGAACAAAACTCATTAGTTTATTCGTGGGAGACGGATTTATCTATCTTGTAGACTTTTCTGTGTGAGACAGATTTGTTTGCTAAAGTCTTCGACTTTGGGTCGTAGCAACTCTTGGTTGTGGGTGAGATCAACTAAGGGAATCAAGTGCGCAATATCATGCTGGGATCAGAGGCGTAGGAGCATAATTGTACCTTGGAACAATATGGGATTGATTGGGGTTCAAATAACCGAAGTTAATTTGGAGTAGGCTAGTGTCTGTAACGGCTTAATACAATATATGTTTAATCTGGACTAGGTCCCGGGGTTTTCTGCATTTGCGGTTTCCTCGTTAACAAAATTCTGGTGTCTGTGTTATTTCTTTTCCGCATTATATTTTTATATAATTGAAATAATACAGGTTGTGCGTTGTTCAATCAATTAGAATATCCGACCTAATAGGTTTTTGATTTAAATTGATTGACACTTGGATATTGGTCTTTGGTACCATTCAAGTTATCTCTCTTTGATTAGGCTCGCGAATAACATTTGCTTGAGTAAATCAAATTGAGAGATTGAGATAATAACTTCTTGAGTATTTTATATTGATTGAGTCTAGTTGATTCTCTAGAAAACAACTCGGAGTTGTCCATATAGATTGTTAATCGAAATATTGGGTGTGGTTGTTAGACCCACGCTTTTTCAATTGGTATCAGAGCAGGCAAACACGTTTAAAGACCTTATCAGGCTGTGTTTGTAGCGATATGATTATGGACGAGTCAATCTCTAATAACGTACCAGTTCAGAAATTACAAGATGATTCTAAAAGCTTGGATTCACCTGAGAGAACTGTCACATCTAAGTCAATATCTAAACATTCTATTGATGTAAAAACTGTTGATTAGGAAACTCTCCTAGAAGAACAGTTGGATGAACTTTCTAATGAAGGTGATTCAGATATTGATAGAGAAGTTGATGAGGAAGTCTCAAAGTATGATAAGTTTTTGGATTCGTTGAAAATGAAGAAGATTACAACTTCTCATGTTATATCTCTTCTGACTCCAATATGTCGAGAAAACATGAAATTGAAAAGGATCTACGGTGGTCTTTATGGTCAGAATCACTCTTACGAAGAAGTACTCAAAGATACTGAGGAAAACCTGAGTAGAAAGTCACTTGAATGTGATCGTGTATATCAAAAATACTTCTTGTTGGAAGAGAAACTTGCAAAAACTGAAGGAATGATTAACTCTCAGCAAGCAAGTTTTGATGACGGAGAGAACGCTTTTCTCGCTCGAGAAAAACACCTTGAGGCTGATTTAGCTGTTTCTCATGATAAAATCAAGATGTTGGAAGATGACTTGAAAAAGTTCAATACTAGTTCAAGCAAATTAACCATTATGCTAGGAGCAAGTAAAAATCATCGTGCTACACGAGGATTGGGCTATAAGGGAATAGATGCTCCAAGTATTAGCAAAGAGGTAAAATTTGTCAAGGCTAGTGATTCTTCTCAACAAAAGGTTTCCACTGATGGAAAAAGTGAAATACCTTCACCGGCAGTTAAGGTTCAGAAGATCAAAGTATATCAACCTCAAAATTCAACACACACGGATGGAGGTAAGAACATTCCTTATGTTTGCTATTATTGTGGAAATAAAGGTCACCTGGAAAGGAGATGATGCTACCGTATAAGGAATGAGAAACTTCATGATGTACTTGTTTGGGCATCACAAGAAGTTGTGAAACCAAGATCATATGTTAAGACTAATCCCCTTAACGTTACAAGTTGTAACTGTCCAACCTTTAGGCTAAGGAATCAGTGATGTGATCAACCTAGATTTTCCTATAAACGTCATACGAAGCCTTTTCACAATCGTAATGATTATCAAAAGGATAAGTTCGTAAAGACTAAGACAAGATCCGATGCTCCCAATTGGAGAAAAACTAACTTGCAAAAGAGTAGTTGGTAGGCTCGGAAAACCTACAATAATATACTACAAGTACACAGTGTCTAACTAGTAGAACAATGGCAAGTACAGGTCGTTCCCATGAGGAGTGTGAAATACTACTACTAACTAATATCAAAAGTAACAAATCAAATTCAATATTTTAGAATGTTTATGGAATAATGAAAGCAAAAAATAAATAAAAATGTAACCAAGGATTGAAGGTGTTAAGGTTCCGGGAATCCGTTGCAGGTAAATTACTGTATTCAATCATAAAGGGCATTGACACAAAAAAATATTTCATTTAACGATTGTCGACAAGATTTATCAAAAAGATTGTTTGTTCTCACCTTAAAGTAGAATTCTTAAGCACTAGCTATACATGGCATAAATAGTCAAATGAAATTCATATCTCAATTATTGCTAAGGTTCAATGAGTTCTTCTACTAATCTAACTATGGACTATACATGGCACAAAACATGAAAAATGTAGCTAGAAGGTAAAACATTGATAGAGAGACAAAACATTAGCATTAAGTTCAATTGGTATAAAACCCTTATTCATGAACACAAATAAATCGACCTACAAATTCATCCTTTCACCCTAACATGGATTTATCTAACCATGGCTTTCTTAAAAGACATAAACAAATTAAATAAAATCTCTAGCTAATCAAAATGGAGAAATAAACTTTGCACCCTAATCTTCTCTACGGCTCCGGCGCCGCGCCGCGCCGCGCCTCCCCTCCCATCTCTCCTTCTCTTTTCTGTTCACAAATATCTATATAGGTGTTGCACGAGAGATTTCCTACTAGGCCCGAGCAATCAAAGCCCAGTCCAAGACCACTGCTCCATTATTATTTGAGGCCAAATCTAAACTCAGTCTTTCCAAACTCAAGCCACGACAAACCTTTCTCCATTCTGTACGTCATTCACCAAAAAAAAAAAAAAACTCAGATGAATATAGTCCCCCAATCTAACTGCCGAAAATATTATTCGTATGTTTCCCTTCTAAGCAACAGCTGTCAGCACACTTTTAACCTCATCGTTCACAGATTACCATGGCTTAAGCAATCAAAACCATATGAGACCCTTCAACTTCTCCAGCCAACATCGTTCCTCTTCATGCAAAGTATCTCAGTCACGTCCAAGCTTTCTCAAAACTCGAACTGCATTCACCTACTTCTCAAACTCAGTCCGTTAAATCTAGGCAGCCTTCTTATCTCCGAACAATACCATGAAACTCAACCCCATTTTTAGCCGTAACCCATCGTAGTTTGTAGAGCATAAATCATCACTGCCAACGCCAATGCAACCATCCTCCATCTTTGTCGATCATTGAGACAACAACAGTCGACTAGCCAACAATACTGACTGCAATATCATCTCCCAAAGATCTGTTTACAGCCCCAAAAACAAACACCCATCATTCAACTCAGCTACGACGCCAACTCCTCAATTCTGTGCATCGATGTATATATCACTCCCATTCACCGGTCGCGTCTGCTCTCGATCACCATACAAAACCGTCAGTCGACCAACACCTTTTCAATATCAAGAGAATAGCAATGCTTCAAAAACTCATCTCTTCTCGGCACAAGAACACCCATGGCATCAAACCATTTTTATTTGCATCTGTTCATTACTCCGACCCAATTTCAGTCAGATTATACTCCCAAGTCCTTTATAGTTCTTGATCTTGCGGTGTGACTACAGATCGAACCTCAAACATCCTTTCATTGTTTCACATAAATCAACAGCATCAAAGCCTTCCAACACTTCCTTCCACTCGAGCTACTGCAATCTAGGCAACTCCATTACATCACCATCTTCTCACCATTTGACTTCATGCTACCGGCAGACGAGGACATCACCACCAGTAACCGGTTCACCCTTTCATCCTACCACCGATTAAACAGTACCAATGATCATCCTATTGGACAGTATGAGTGTGTAGTCAAGTCAACATTGGTTGACTTGACCTATGTAATAGTTTGAGAGTGTGTGAGATGTATGTGTGGCAATTCACTCATCATTGGCTGTCTTAAATACCCAATGATAACTCTTGTAAGAATTATCTGATTGTAATAATAAGTTCAAAAGTTTCTCATGGTATCATTCGGATCGATCCAGAGGACAAAATATTTTCTGCAATAACAAGTTTTCTAATAACTTTTCTAGCAATTTCATTGAATCCTTCATACAATTTATCATACAATTTTTAGGTTCAATTTCTTTTCAATCTTGCCTAAGCTGTGTTTTAGGTTACCAAATTACCAGAACTCAGATCTTGATTCTTGGTTTCTATTCAATAATTTGTTCATCATCTTTTGATGTCCGCAATTGTTTACACGAGACGACGTAATATGGCATCATCTTCCGCTGCTTCTGATGGTAATTTTACTTTGCCTTTCTCTAATATTGGGAATTTTGTTTCAATCAAGCTTGATTCAACAAATTTTCTATTATGGCGTGATCAGTTTGAGTCGATTCTTTATTCTACTTCTTTGTTTGGGTATGTTTCTGGTGAAGAAGTAGAACCTTCTAAACAAATTTTCATTAATGGGGAACTTGCTCTTAATCCAAAGTGGGTGTATTGGAAGAAGGTGGATTCTTTTGTGATGAGCTGTTTAAAAGCTACATTTACTTCTTCGTGTCTGGAGATGTGTTGGGTTTGTCAACTGCACATCAGATTTGGTCTTTTCTTGAAGTTAGTTTCAAGAATCAGTTCATGGCAAGGAAAGGGTTGCTGAGGAATCAGTTGCATGGTTGCAAGAAAGGTAACTCCACTGTTCTTGTCTACCTTCAGAATTTAAAGTCCATTGCTGATTCTTTGGCTGCTATTGGGGAGAAAGTGAGTGAGTCAGATTTGGTAATGTATGCTTTGAATGGCTTAGGAAGGGAGTATGATAACTTTGTAATTTCTGCACAAAATCGTGAAGTTCCCTTTACCTTTGCTGAAATTAAGCCTAGGCTTCTAAATCATGAGCAATGGCTCATTGATCAACATCAAGATTCCAGCCTAATTTTTGATGCTCAAAATCCAAGTGGTCTGTATTCTAAGACTGGGAATGGCAATGGATACTGATGGTACTAAGTTGGATAATGTTACAGAGTATAGAACTATTGTGGGTAGTCTGCAGTATTTAACAGTGACAAGACCTGATATTTGCTTTGGTGTCAATTATGTGTCTCAATTTATGCATTCACCAACTGATGTTCATTTACAACTAGTTAAGAGGATTCTCAGGTACTTGAAGGGTACTGTTGGTCTTGGTGTGACTTTACAAAAGAGTGTTTTGAATCAGTTAAAGGCTTATACAGACTCAGATTAGGCAGGTTGTCCTGATACAAGAAGGTCAACATCTGGCTATGCTGTGTTTATGGGTTCAAATTTGGTTTCTTGGTCCTCCAAGAAACAACCAACTGTTTCTAAGTCATCTCATTGAGGCAGAATATAAATGTCTGTCTGTTGCTTCTGCTGAGTTGAAGTGGCTTGGTGATTTACTTTCTGAGTTACATATACAAGTTTCAACTCCATCTTTGATTCTCTGTGATAATATTAGTGCTATGGCATTAGCTTCTAATCCTGTTTTTCATGCCAGGACAAAGCACATAGAGATTCAGTATCACACAATCAGAGAGTTGGTGGAGAATGGATTTCTGAAATTACAACATATTCCAACTCAGGAACAGTTAGCTGACATTTTTACCAAAGGCCTTTGTCATCTAACCTTTTCAAGATTGTTACAGTGCCTAATGGATGTCTCTACTGCATCAATCTCTACTGCAACTACTACTACTTCTACTAAAGCTACAACTACTCCTACAACTACTGCTTCAACTACTACTACAACTACTGCTTTTTAGTTCATCTACTGCTTGTTCTTTTCAGCAAATTTTTCAGATTTCTATTGTACTTGACACTTCATTTGTAGTATGAGTGTGTAGTCAAGTCAACATTGGTTCTTCAAACTGTGTTGTTTTCACTCCTCAGTTTGAGGGGGTGTATTGGACAGTATGAGTGTGTAGTCAAGTCAACATTGGTTGACTTGACCTATGTAATAGTTTGAGAGTGTGTGAGATGTATGTGTGGCAATTCACTCATCATTGGCTGTCTTAAATACCCAATGATAACTCTTGTAAGAATTATCTGATTGTAATAATAAGTTCAAAAGTTTCTCACATCCCCAGTTCAAGCCATCCCATTCAACACTTTCTAAATTCAGGCCTCCTTCCTAAGTCCGACCAAGCCATACTTCCTTGCTGTTCAGTACCCTTGCCTTTGAATGACACAAACACCACCAGAAAGCCGGGTTTCATCTCCATTTTGATAGTACAGCACCATCAACTCCTAATTTCCAACCAAAAGCATCGATGCCTTGCAACATCACCTCCATTTGAATCTCTGAGTTCCCATCTGCGTCAACCTATGAAATTCCATTTTCGATGTCCAGGAAATGCTGTTATGTCTTTGATACACCACCAAGTATTGTAGTAGTGAATGGGACACATCCCCCACTTATCTACTCAAGGGCTTCACATGCTTGAGAAAGCAAGGGAATTCTCTGAACCACCACCAACTCTATTATTCTCCCGCCGTGAAATGATTCCATGCTGCTAATATACGGAGATACCAGGCCAACATAATAAGTGCTGCTGATATATGGAGATACCAGGCCAACATAATAAGTGCTGCTGATATATGGAGATACCATGTCAGCATAATAAGTGTTGCTGATATATAGAAATACCATTCCAACCTCATTTCATCATTGTGGTTGCTGATACATGGAAATACCAGGCCAACCGCATTTATCATTGTGCTGCTGATATATAGGAATACCAGGCTAGCATAATAAGTGCTGCTGATATATAGAAATACCAGGCCAACATAATAAGTTCTGCTGATATATAGAAATACCAGGCCAGCATATTTGATTATTGTGGTTGCTGATACATGGAAATACCAGACCAACCCCATTTCACATTTACGTCGCAAACGTCGTTCAGCTAATGCTTTAGCTTTATATGTTTCGGATAATTAGAATTGCGTGTACTTCCTGTAAAAGTATTAAAATAGTGATGTTAGCCAAAATATCGAGTCCTAGCTAATATAAATATGGGTATAAAATGTAGCATTTACATGCTTATCAACACCCCCACACTTATATTTTGCTAGTCCTCGAGTAAAAAAGAGATATTATGCAATATATATTTATATTTTTTTATATTGTTTTTACGAAAAATCCTAACAAAAGCTTAAGAAAAATCCAAACAAAAGCAACACTCCCCCACACTTAAACATTACATTGTCCTCAATGTAATTGAGTCATCCAACGTAGAAATTAAGGTGGGAAATTCTAAAAAACAAAATGAAAAAAATAAAGAACTAAAAATAAAAAATAGAGTGCAGGGAACAAATCTGATGGGTTGACTCCCATTAAGCAGAATGTATTTGTTTCCCTGTTTTCCAGTAGCACGCTATCAAACAAGGTGAGGTTGGTACCCCAAAATACGCTGCAAATCATATATATATATATATATATATATTCTGAAAAGTTGGGGATCAACCCAACTAATCCGGTCGGCTGAAGATATGCACCTGCAAACACTATAATCATCCAAAAATATATGTGAATCCATTCCCCTCATAAAATAATCTTTAGTAATCAATCCATGAGAACTCAATCGGCATTACTTTAATTAAGGGTGATTGTTATGTTTGTAAAATTCCTGGCCATACGGCGGTAAAGTGTAGACAACATAAAACCTTAATAAGTAGAAAGTTAATGCTAATTTAGTTGAAACAAATTAGAACAAGTTCATTGACATGATGTCGGAAGTTATTTTAATAACCAATGTGAGAGACTGGTGGGTGGACTCTGGAGCCACTAAGTATGTTTGTTGAAACAGAGACTGCTTCACCTCTTATCGAGGATAAGGGATGTCAAGAAACTCAATATGAGTAACTCATCTGCGACAGAGGTTGCATAAATGGAAAGGTCGAGCATTAGCTCATATCTGTAATATTCTCACACTGTATGAAGTTTTCATGTTCCGAGCATATGCAAGAATATTGTATCTTGTTCTCTTGAAGATGGTAAAAGATTGAAGATCTTATAATTAAATGTGAAAAACTTGTTATAACTAAGGGCTGTGATCTTTAGGCAACAGTTATAGGACTTAGGGTCTACATAAGCTTAAAGGAAAATCTGATGGAGTAAACATAGTTGATTCTTGTGCTTTCTTTTGTGTGTCTTTGAATGTTTTGCATGGTAGACTTGGAACCGTAAAATTATAAGTCAATGCATAAACTGGCTAGTAGTTTGGACTTTGAACACAAAAGTGAATTCTATGTAGAATCAAAATATGCTATAAAACCTTTTAGCAAAAATGTTCAGAGTAATTCTAAGCCCTTAGAATTAATTCAGTTAGGCCTAGTTGAAATGAGTTCAACCCAAACTAAGGTGGTAAAAGGTGGTTTGTAACTTTCATAGATGATTGTACGAGGTACTCTCTTATATACTTGATTAGGGGTAAGGATGATTCCTCAGAAGCCTTAAGAGTATAAACTTGAAATTGAAAGCGAAGTATATGTTACCACTAAATTGGTTAGGTCTAAACATGATGGAAAGTATGAAATTCATATAGGAGAACTTTACTTGTTAAATGGCATTATCCATGAGTTCGCATCTCCTTATTCACCATAGTCTAATGGTATAGTTGAACGTAAAAGTAGAATTATTAAGGAGATGATTTATGCCATGTTGTTTAAAGGATAACCCCAAACTTGTGGGAGGAGGTCGTTCTCTAATTTTGTTATATCCTGAATAGAGTAACATTTAAAGGATCAGATAAAAATTCATATGATTATGGAAAGATAGACAACCTTTTTATGCATACGTCAAAGTGTGGGGGTGTTTAGATAAGGTTTCTTGAGTACCCTACTGCATATAGATTTTTGGTTGTGTGTTCTGATTTTTCAGACTTTGGTGTGATTTTTCTGACATTGGTGTGAAGGTTATTACGGAATCTAGGGATGCCGAGTTCTTTGAACATGTTTATTTTGAAACCTATCTCTTCTTGTGGATGTGTTGTTGATCCCCTAGATGTCTTTCAACTAGTCAGAATATACCTTCGAAAGAAGATGAACTAACGTTGATCTTAGGAGAAGTAAAAGGATTATAACTGAGACTTCTTATAGACATAACTTCATAATTTTCCTAGATTAGTATGAGTTCCAGACTCGTAAAGAAACCATAACATTTATTGAAATCCCATTCTGGTAAGAAGCTTCATTTAGTGAAATGGATTCAAATCAATTCAAACCAGATTTGGGAGCTTGCTAGTTTACCTCTAGGGAGTAAGACCATATGATTAAATGATTCTTTAAGAGGAAACATAAGGTAGATGGAACTGTGGAAAATATGTGGCTAGGTGGATAGCTAAAGGCTATAAACTAAAAGAAGGTGAAACAATTTTCTTCTTATTCTACTGTGACGAGAATTAGTTTCTTTGAGATGCTAATTGATTTTGTCGCCATAAACAACTTGGAGATACATCAGATGGATGTTAAGATAGCTTTCTCAAACTGTGAATTAGATAAAGAAATTTACATAGAACAACCTGAGGACTTTGTAGTGAAAGGTTATGAAAACAAAGTTTGTAAGTTGAACAAATATTTGTATGATTCCAAATAAGCACGTAAAAAGTGACATGGAAAATTTGATCATGTAATAATGTGTAGTGGATTAAAGTTCATGAATCTGACAAGTATATTTACAAGTAACTTGTTAAGGATGCATGTGTGATTGTATGCTTGTATGTTGATGATTTGCTTATACTTGATACAAACATAAATGTGATTAATTCCACTAAAACATGCACTGAATGAGAACGTTGACTTGAAAGACTTAGGCCCTTTTGATGTAATCTTAGGGATGAGGATTAGAAGATAATTAAATATTTATAGTCTTAGTCATTCTCATTATGTTGAATTGTGCTTAAGAGATACAATCAGTGTTATTGTAAGCCTGCTTGTACTCCGTACGATTATTCTTGTATACTCAAGAAAAATAAGGGTAGTGGAGTATCTTAACTTGAATACTAAAGAGTTATATGATGTCTGATGAATGTTATGAACTGTAAGAGTCCAGACATTGCCTATATTGTGAGTAAGTTAAGTATATATAATTGTAGTCCAGAGCAAGAGCATTCAGATGCACTGAGTAGAGTATTATGGTACCTAAAATACTCTATTACCTTTTATTTGATTTATGAAAGGTGTCTTGCTGTCCTTGAGGGACTTTATGATGCAAACTTGATAGTTGACTCAGAGGAGTCTAAATCTCCGAGTGGATATGTTTCACTCTAGCAGGAGTGTTTGTTTTTTTGGAAGATTTCCAAACAGACATACATTGCTCAATTCATTATGGAATCTGAGAGTATTGCGTTAGATAAAGCACGAGAGGGGGCCGAGTGCCTAAGATGCTTTTTAGAAGACATTCCTCTCAGGCATAGGCCTGTGCCAGCTATATCTATACACCGTTTTAGCCTAGCTGTAATAGCTAAAGCTAAAAATTAACTAATCTCAATCGGCGTTATTTCCATTGATTGGATAGAGTCCAAGGAGAATATCGCATAAACTTTGACGAAAGGTTTGTTCAAGGAGATAGTTAGAATTGCATCGAAGGGGATGGGGATTAAGCTCAATAATTAACTTGCCATGAAGGATACTCAACCTTGCTGACTTGAGATCCCAAGATCAAGGTTTCGAATGAGACAACTAATTTATGGTGGGTAAAGGTAAACACTATCAGAGAATTTCATTCTCTGTCCCTTCCCTATGGTGTAGACGTGATAGTGTGACTGCATGTGAAGGATGACTTTTAAGAAGTCTTAATGAGTTCTATAGTTTCAATTTAAGATTGAAGTAGGGTGTAGCAGTAACACTCTTTATGGAAACTCACATATCTGAATGAGGAAGTGGGGCCGCTTCCTATGAGAATATGAGCTTTTATTCTCTAGAGCATTCTGAGAAACAGGATATGTCCAGGGCCAAATTGGACAAAACGGCAGAGCTTGGCAGCACCCTGGGAGATATCATCCGTGGTCGTTATCGCGAATTACATCAAATGCTAGCGCTCAAGACATAGTTCACTGTATCTAGCAAGTAATTCCGGTAATAGCTCACTAAGCAAAGGTTCAAGACCTCATGGACACCTCTGCCTAAAAATGGTATTTCATGCGCTTTTTATGTGATTTTCGTTTTGATGGTTTTGGTATTAGTGGAACTTAGGACCAAAGGGTCACTAAGGGTTCACTAGTTCATGCTTTTTCATTTTGGTGAAAGAACCTTTAGTCTCACTTGTGGGGAACTAAAGATGAAAGCTCTCTATACTTTTTGATTTTTCCAATCCATAGTATGACCCCCGGGGTCAACACATTGTTGTGTGAGGGAGATGACGTTGAATGGCTAGTATGACTTCAACATGCACGATTTGTCCTGGGCTGTTCACTCGGCTGGAGATTGGGTTGTTGATTCACCAAAATCTATCTGTGTTTTCGTGTTTTATTGAGTTTTCATTCATGTGGGGGATTGTTGGAAAACAATTATTAAAAAAAAAAAAATATTAAAAAAAATGATTTTTAAGGTTTTAATAAAATTATAATTTATTGTTTTTCTTTTGTGAATGAAAAACTTATTAGTCCCACATTGTGTAGTTTCCACTTTTTAGTTGTTTTAAGAGACTATATAAGCTTTTTAGTCCCACATCGGGGAGTTCCTTTTCTTAAGTTGTTTTGTTCCATTATATAAACAAATTCACTACTTTTGTAAAATCTATGGGAAAGGGGTTGCTCTATATTTTAGAGGGACCCCCAAGGGAAGATATTTTTATATGTTTTCTCAAGCGTTCGCGATTTTTCCTTTATGGTTTTTCGGAGTTGCCAAGCTCAAGATTGAGCATCTACTACATATGCTAGTAGTAGGTGTATTAGGATGTTTTATCCTGGAGATATCTGTCCTGTGAGGGCTATAGCATCACTCTTGAGTGTAGCCGGACGCTAATGTCTTAAGGGCAACGTGTTGAACACGTGACTCACTCTGTTTTTTCAAAGTTTTGCCTTGTTGCTGTTGTGGAGATATGAGAAGCTCGCATGTTTCGTCAAATCCATCACCTCCATTAAAAGGAGCTAAGTATCAATAACTTTTGCTTATTGATTTTTTCTTTGTTTTGATTATTGGACCCAACAATTTGTGCACCTAGAATCCTTATCAACAGAAGCTTTTGCTTTGATGACAGTATCAAACCCGTCTCCGGCTAGTGATGTATCATCTGGATGATCCTTCTCCGCATTCGGCAAGTTGAGGATAACGGAGGCATCACAACCCTGAAACAGATTTTTAAAATATGAGAAAGAAGAACTATGCGCTCAACAACAATGCTCGAACAAAAATAAATCAAGGAATCCAAATTAATTAACAAACCTGAACAAAGCAATCGTGAAAGAACAGTCTAAGGGTTGCAGGGGCGGTAACGAAAGTCTGCTCATATTTCTCTGTGACAGTTTGTCTTACAATTGATTCGAGGTCGGGACAAGTGTCTTTATAGTAGTCAATTTGAAGTTGAGCAGATATGGAGGACAGAAGACATGAGAGAGTAAGAAGGAGTACGGGAAGAACTTCCATTTTGTTTGTCATGGTTTCTTTGTTGTGGTAATTTTATGGAGTATAGAAGATTTATACAATATGTACATAAAGTTAATTTATTCTTTTTGGAAAGGGAATCGGAGACTGAGATCAGCAAAATCTGAAGAATAATTAACAACGTTCACGCTTCACACTTACCACTATTTTGGAAATCTTATAGTAGATTCCAAAATAACTTTAAGAAATAAAGTTATTGCTAGGATTCCAACTAGTTTCATGCGGTCGTCTCTCGATGATTTTGAGTAGACTTTAAGAAATAAATAATTTAATTAAAATTTAAATATTAGCTACATTTTTAGAGTCCAAATTTGTGCACCCCTCCAAAACCGAGGTGCACGTTCCGGCCTCTTCTATTGGTTCGGATATATCGAGGTATCACTTTTTCTGAAACTTCAAAAGTATCATTTTTTCAGAAACGGTGAGAAATTAGTCACAGACAAACACCATCTTCAGATTCTTCTTCGGTCGGCCCTCCTACAATGGCAACGGTTGTACTAGTTTTTTTTTTTTTTGAAGCATGAATCTTATTAACTAACTCGAGTATGATTACATGTGGGTACGTAGTACCCAAAATATCATTTAAAACAATCTGATTGGAAGAAAAAAAAAATTGGGATTGTCGGGTCTCAGATTATTGTTGAAAAATTTTGAGCCTGATTTTCGTCTGCTGCATGGTTGGTCAGGCCATCCGGCATCCGCTGCCTGATTGCTTTTCTTATAGTTGTGTTGGATAGCACAACGTGGAATTTGGCGCATTCTCTGCTTTGTTTCCGAGATCATTCCAGTCATATACTAAGGTGGTTTAGCAAGAGACTTTATAAAATGAAGGTTTTATGATTCTGTTTCAAAGAGAGCTTTTGGGCATGCAATTTCTTTTCGTCGCAGTTATGAATGCTGCTCCAGCTATTAGAGTTGTGTTTACTCTTAATGGTTGCGCCATTTCCATCATAGTGCTCGCCTCTGAATCCCTACAAATGGAGCCCGTATCTGCAATTCCTGGGTGTTCTCTAGTCGCCCCATCTGTGTTGATCTTAATCAAATCCAGTGTAAGGTTGATCCATCCTACCGATATAGTTGTTGTTGTTGTTGTGGAACTTGGTGGGATTAAAGATGGTGGAATATCAGGTAACAAAGGAGGCATGGCCTTCTTAGCACGCGCTTACTCCTGCTGAAGCTTGAACACCATTTGTAAAATGCTTTCTGGTCTTGAACGAATTTGGCGGTATATTATGTAAATTCTGGCTATCCATAACAACCAACAGAATAAATTGAAGGAGGTAATGGCTGAGATTGGGGATTTTGCTTGTAAGAATTATGAGATTGTTGTTTGCGGGGTTAGAAAGTTTGGAAAAATATGGGTGGCGTTTGGGTTATTTAAAAGTTGAGTAAGAAGGGTGTTCCAAGATGCAGTTGCGACTTGGCGCTGAGGAGTATGTGTACAGCTATTTCTGGATCAGAGTTGCATTTGGGGATAGGTTGGAGTTGGTGAAATGGATGTGTTTTAAAATAATGAAGGTCATTAGACCATCAGTGCTCTCCACAAGAAAAGATGAATTTTTAATGGACATGCTCACATGAAATTGGTGAATGGAAGGGGAGTCTAACGAGATCGATTAGCTGTTTAGGGTTAACATTTTTATCCTGATGCATGTATTTTATACTTTTCGAATGTGGAAGAATAATCATGTTCGGGAGGTTATCTTGAGAGAGATGAATATTCATGATTCTCTGGCATGCAAGAATGAAAGGGAGGGGGTGTTGTTTAGCTTATCATGCATCTAATTATGAGAAAAGGGTCTATGACATATGTTGTTTTCCGGATAGGTAGCATTGTGCATGATCAATGGTCGTAAATTTTGGGATCCAGTCTTCTTGGAAAGGGGTAATTAAACCATTCCCAATGTGATGGAAATGTGTTGTTGGAATGCAGGTATGAAGGATGCGGACTATTTCTTTTATGGACAGGTTAAAGATAGTTTGGTCATGGTGTCCTGAAAAATGGGTTATTACTTACGATATTTTTCTTTACTTATGGCTCAGATAGAGCCAGGATGTTCATGAAAGCTCGATACTATTTTTATTAACAAGGCCTCATTACCATCGATACTTTCCTAAGAATCATTTTTTTGGGGACCATGATTTTTTTTTGGGACCATGGTTTTTTAGACATAAGTTCGGTTAGTTGCAAAAAATATTTTTCCCAACCGAACATATTAGTTCGGTTAGTTGCAAAAAAACTTTTTCCAACCGAACTGGTTAGTTCGGTTTGTTGCAAAAACATTTCCCAACCGAACAATAGTTCGGTTAGTTGCAAAAATATTTCCCAACCGAACCTTAGTTCGGTTACGTCGCAAAATATTTCCCAACCGAACCTTAGTTCGGTTACGTCGCAAAAAATATTTCCCACCCTAACATGTTGTTAGGAAAAAAAAACCATGATCCCTCCAAAAAAACCATGGTCCCCAAAAAAAGATTCTTTCCTAATGCCTATCCCTCCCCCATATTTGGGTTTGGTTAATTTATATCAGCCCCAAAGGGTGAAGTTATTTAACTGGGGAATCATGTCCCTGAAAATATTTCTGATAGTACGTTCAATCAGATTATGCACATGGGTGGAAAAAATTGTGTTTTCATAAGGTGGTTAAAGATATGAGTAGGTTAAGTTTTGATGATCATTAACCTTCCTGCAAGTGTAAGGCATTTACTCATGCAACCCTTTTGCTTTATAAAAAGACGATGGTACCCAAATAAACCTCAATCTAAATCTTTTCCACCTATAAGTCCTTTCTCCGAAAGTGATTGTCTATGGACTGAGTCGAGACAATACAACTGATCGGTTCACAGTTTGTGTGATCGTCTATGGACGAGATCGAAAAAATACGACAACAAGATTAATTGTGTGATTAACTATGGATACAAGATCGAGACAATACAACAACAAAGTATGTTTACTTGATAATAGGTTCAGACTTAACCAAACACAAAAGGATTGCTATCAAGTAAATAGGAATTAACGTTTGTGTATTTTACTTCTAATTATAATAAAAAAATTATAATTACGGAAATAGAAAAGTAAAAGACACGGAAAGATTTTGTTAACAAGGAAACCGCAAATGCATAAAAAACCCGGGACCTAGTCCAGAATTGAATACTCTCAGAATTAAACCGATATACAAAATCTAAACCAACTTCGTATATTTGAGACCAAGCAACTAAACCTATAGTTCCCTCAGTATCCCTGCGCCACCAACTTGTAATAAGTCACACACTTGGAACAATTCCTTTGGTTCGTATTCCAAACAGTAAAGGAACAACAAATCTGTTCGGTAATAACTCTTTTCAAACAACGTGATATGAGTTTGACGAAAAGCTCTTCCGTTTATCCCAATAAACTCCTTTGTCAGGTTCTTAGCTCCATCTCTTAACAACTACCAAAGTAATTATTTAGACTATGCAATCAATACTCTTAATCACAAAGAATTGTATTGATGCCGATCTACTCAACTAATCAACCAAGGTTATCACAAAGATAAACAGATTATAGTTGGATCCCCAGCCAATCAAGTTTTTTGCACACCAAAGATTATGAACTCAAATAAGAAACCTTCTTTGTCTTCAAATCTTCGTAGATCTCCAATAAACACCTGCACACAAATAACTCGAGTCTCTTGTGATCAATCACACACAGAACGGAGTCTGTTAACAATGGATTATCACAAGACGTATATAGATCTACAAACAGTTCTAAAGATCCCCGTCGATACTTCGATCTAGTTTGAGTGAATCTTATATCAGAAGAGAAGATTCTCAAGCATAAACAAACTAGGTGCAATCAAAGTTCAACAAATGTTAGTCAATCAAATCAATCGAAAACTAATAATAAACTGCTAGTTTCCCACCAACGTTACTCGTAGAGCTTCCCGATCCCAAAGAAGTCTTAAAAACGAGCGGTCGTAAGAGATTTCGCCTAATTAGGGTATTTTCCTCTCCGAATAGACGTATCTACCTGTAACAACACAACTAGGTAGTTTTGCTGGCTCTGTGGATTAGTTTGATTGAAATGCAAACTTAAATATTTGTAGACCAAGGAAGTTTGGACACCAAGGAATTTCCAAAACCGAATATTCTCAAAGATATGCAATAAGGTCCAAAAAGGTTTTCATATTCCTGGAAATGCACTGTCCAAATAGTGACTGAAATCTTAGTAGAAAATCTCTGATTAGTAAATGCACACTACTAATTTTTATTTTCTAAAGATATGCATTTAATTGATGGAAATTAAAAGCATATAAAAACTAAAAACCATAATTAAAAGATTCTCAATTTATTTCGATCCGGCATTCTCCTTTAGCTATTAAGGAATATCTTTGAACAATATAAGATAAGATTTATTGCACATGTTCAAAGTATGTCGACATCTTTACTTTGTAAATCCTTTTTCATATTTACAATCTTGGAACCGATTTCCCACACTTCCAAACAAGTTTATAATTGATTCATCTGACTTCCAAGAAATATGTGATTTATTATCCTATCAAATCACCAATCATGGGTTTCACGGTTCTACCAAAACAAGTTTCGGTTCTACCTCCATGTGGGTACTAAGATTAGTCACGCTAGTTACCAAAAGTTGGTTGAATCGGTACTATGATCAGTTACCACATATTTATGGCATAAACTTGTATTCGGTTGCACAAGTCATAGGATCGGTTCCCCAATTACTAAAAACTTGGTGTACCTCTTACAGGGGTCGATTCCCTCTTGTGATCGGTTTCAACTCTTACTAGGATCGGTTCCCCAATGTCTAGAGTTGTTCATACCAATTACAATAAATCGATCATACCATCTCAGGTGATTACTTAAGATCGGTTTCACTAATAAAAGTCATACCAGTACAAAATTTAGGCATTGAGAATAGTTTTACCAAGATACATAAACAAGTTATGAGTGGTTATACTAAACACACATATTGGTAATCCAAAGATTTTCAATGAATAACAATGCCAATAAGTGTAGCGATTTCCCTTTCTATTCACAAAACAAGTTTATGAATGTACTTCCTTTAAACGAATGTAAAACATTATTTCCTAGGAAGAAATCTTCACCCATACCCATACATAATCAAAATAGCATTCATACGATTATGTCGATGTCTTATATACGAAGTTCAAAAGTGTAAATGGTGGATTTTCGACTAGGGATAAAATCGTAGAACCATAATTATACATGCTTCTGATCCAACAATCAGATGAGTATTGAGGCTCATGTCTCTCATCGAAGCATGAAAGCTCATGCCACAAGAATCTCTAACTGAGAATACTGTCTCTCATAGTATTTGTAGATGTTTCGTCTCTCAGCTGAGGCAACGGCATATCTCATGAATACTGAGCAATTTCAGTAATTACTTCTATATAGAATCGAAAGATTGGACGGCTCCTAGAAAGCTTGCCTGCTAGTATAGAGCAATAATGTCTTCAGGATGTAACAATGTTTTCCCTGACTATATAAAATAAATATGACGCTTCAACAAGCTCATATCACTGAATAATTAATGCCCCTAGACGATCGTACTAGTAGTAGTATAGAGCCATCAATTAATTATTTCTAAATCATTAAGTTCATTAACTGAATCCCTGGAAAATATTCTGCATTATTCATAATATTTTGTTACTTCAATTCATGGTTCTTCCCAGCAGAATTCCATAGGTTAGTAATAAATATTCAACGTACGGGCATCTGAGCCGCTATCGAGTAAGCCCCGACTAAAATGGTACAAGTGTACGCAGCAATAATGCACAAACGAGCACCTAAATGCACGAATGAGCATTCCAAAATACGAAGGAGCGATGAACCTATGAAAATAGGAAGAAAAAATAAATAATAAAATATTAGCAAGGGCGCTAGGGGACTAGACCCACCAGCCGGCCGGTCATGCCGTGGCCAGTCCCACGCCCAATTCTATATTTTATCATATTTTTATTATTTTCCTTGATCTCATGAAAATCCCTTCATTTGAACAAATATCCTTCATTTTAAGGAAACCCCTCAGTCTCATGGTGTTTTCCTTCACATCAAGGAAGTAATAAAAATTAGGAAAGGTGTCACGGGACCGAGCTCACTAGCCGGCCGGCCATGCGCTAGTTGTGGTCGGTCCCACACCTTGCATTCCATATTATTTTATTATTATTATTTCCTTGATCCCATGAAATTCCTTGTTTCATAATATTTCCTTCACATTAAGGAAAAGAGATAAAATTAGGGAAGACTCGCGGGACCGGGCCCTATCCGGCCGACCATGCCCAAGCCGGTCCCATACGCCCTTATTTTATTATTATTAATATTATTTGTTTCCTTCATCTCATGGAAACTCCTTCACTTCAAGGAAAACTCCTTAGTTTCAACAAACTCCTTGATTTCATGATATTTCCTTAAAATCATGAAATAATATAAAATTAGGGAAAGTGTCATTGGACCAGGCTTATTGTCCGTCCGGCCGGCCATGCCTTGGTCATAGCCGGACCCACACTTTATGACTTATTAATTTATTATTATTATTTCCTTCATCTTATGAAGTTTCCTCATTTTCAGCAAAATCCATGATTTCTTCGTATTTTCTCAAAATGTTGCTCCAACGCACATCAGATAATATCAAAATTCTCAGGACTAAGGCACGAGAATTTCGGCGACACGAGAATATTACCTTGACCGACCAAGGTTGTCTCTTTGGCTTGCAAGAGGCCGGTCCCACATACTTTCATCATTTGACCAAATTTGTTCATATTAGGTTCAAACTCTTCCAAATTATTTGGAATTTCATAAAATGATCGTGATTCGGTCATGTGACCAACTAGATCCGGTTTCATGATCCCTTGGTTGGTACTTTATCTCTTCATAATTAATTAGGTTTTATCACCTAAGGTTCAGACGAGCACTATTTTAATAAATGATTAAACCAGCATTTAATCATCCTTTCACCAACTGGTCTTCAAGAGACTTTGGTATTTGCTCACTCGAGCATCTGGGCGCTACATGGTCGACCCATCATCCCATGTATCCAGTCGCTCCATCAATCCTTGGTTGATTTTCAATTAATCATCAATTGATCAAAATTAGGTTTTCGAATCCAAGGTTCATAACTCCATATTCAAACACTAATAATTTTACGTTGATCCCATGATCAACACTTTAATTTATTATACTTGGTTCAGTCGCCAGTGTTTTAATTTAATATTTTATGTGGTCCTACTACAAATAATTCATCAAACGAGCAACATTTGCTCAAACTAAGGAATATTGGTTCAACTATCAATATTCAACGATTCATCAAATGAACAACATTTGTTCACTATAGCTATCAACATTTATTCGACAATTACACATCTGTCTCAGTAGACACGTTCAATTCATGAGTCTTAGAACATTTGCAAATCTTTGACTCAGCGATACAAGGATTCATCGTTCCAAAAAGTTAGCAACTGACTCACTAAAAACACGTCTGCCCTGCAGACTCCACGATCACGAGACATCAATTGTGTCACATGGGGGATATTAACTAGGGTTTTGGTCTGGCGGTCTACGGCACGTGTGTTCATACACACGATTAGAATGTGAGCAAGTCGTGCAATCAGTTGGAGGAGTTAGCAAAGTAGTGGATGGAAAATCAACCAAGTCTCTGCACGATGAACAACTGGTTTTAACACGATTTCTATTTCCCCACACTTTGACTTCACCAACTGTCATACTTCATGGGATCAAGGTGTTTACAATTCTAGCAATATAAATAAGTCTATGAATCATGATTGAAAGCAGGACAATCTTTTCGTCGAACAGACAACAAGAGATTAACATCTCAACGTCTGAGCAATTACTCTCAACAGAGCAAATTCAATCAATCATATCTTATCTTATTTTTTCACGTAGAATACACAACACACCTACAATCTTTAATCACCATTGATCTTACACATTTCTAAGCTTCCCTCCTATAGATCGACCTATCCTCTCTTGTGACCGAATTGACTCTGGAACGACCATTGTCTTGGTTTAGGACGGAGTCCTACAGATTGATCTCTCGAACTTAAATCACTCCCTTCTTGTAGTGCATCTATGTGAGGTTAGATAGTTCGCTCGGTTCAAGGAGTTTCCTCCGCACGGTCGTCTCCTTCATTCCTTAAAAACCAACAACTCGTTTTTCCCCATTTACAAAAATATATACGTTATACTTTGTATTGTAATTCCTTAATACTATGTCTAACTAGAGTATAATCATTCACCGCTTCGCAGTTATGTTTTCAATATGCACTACTTGAAAGATATATTAGGAATAAAACAGTTCAAGTCAAATATTACTAACCTCAAGTGGAAGGATGATGTCGTGTTGTAGCTCTTTACTTCTTCACATTCTTCAAGTATTCACGTAATACTTGTAAGTCTCATATTTTAGTAACTTTCTAGATAACCTATAAGAAGTTGACTCTAGTAAATAATCAAGTGACTCTTTAAATGAGTTTTGATTCACTAAAATATGACAACTAAACTTGACATACCAATGCTTGGTGGGTTCAACCGAGCTATGCTCTAATAGTCTTCTTCCTCCAATTTTCTCCTCATTATTTAAAACAACATTAAAATATCCAATTACTAGCCAAGTAATATTGAATGCTTTGTTACCGAGGTAACTTAGAATGCAAACCCTTATTTGGAGACTATATAAAGGAGAACTCTATCAACTGGGAAAGTTAATTCCCACATTTCATGTGTGATACTAGTTGTATAATCTAGGGTCGATTCTCCTTTAACCTTAGGTTTCTATCAAGAACCTATAGCTTAACGACTTGAAGACTTCATTGGGATTGTGAAGCCAGACCCAACTATTTTCTCTGTAGTTGCGTGATCTGATTTTGCTGTTTCTATCGTATTTGAGTACAATCGTAAGATTGGCTTGAGATTAATTTCTTCGATATGCAAGATAGAAAAGTTGTCACAAACATCTTCGTCTCATTGTTTGTGATTCCACAATATCTTGTTTCGCTAGTCGATTAAGATTATTGTGAGGTGATTGATAATTCTAGGTTGTTCTTCGGGAATATAAGTTGGGGTTATCGATTGGTTCCTGTTCAACTTGATTTATAAAAATACGGAACAAAACTTGTAGGTATTTATGTGGGAGACAGATTTATCTATTCCTGTAGACTTTTATGTGTGATACAGATTTTTTTATTAAAGTCTTCGACTTTGGGTCGTAGCAACTCTTAGTTGTGGGTGAGATCAGCTAAGGGAATCAAGTGCGTAGTATCCTAATGGGATCAGAGATGTAAGGAGAGCAACTATACCTTGGATCAGTGTGAGATTGATTGGGGTTCAACTACAGTCCAGACAGAAGTTAGTTTATAGTGAGCTAATGTCTATAGTGGCTTAATACAGTGTGTGTTCAATCTGGACTAGGTCCCGGGGTTTTTCTGCAATTGTGGTTTCCTCGTTAACAAAACTTCTGGTGTCTGTGTTATTTCTTTTCCGCATTATATTTTGCTATATAATTGAAATATCACAGGTTGTACATTGAATCAATCAATTGGGAAATCCGACATTTGGTTGTTGATTGAAATTGATTGATACTTGAACATTGGTATTTGGTACCGTTCAAGTTAATTTCTCTTGTATTTAATTAGACTCGCATACTTCTATTTGCTTGATTAAGGATTGAATTGAGAAATTGAGATATAACTCTTTGATATACTTTTTATTAAGATTGAATCTTACTGTCTAGTTGATTCTCTTAAAAGTATATTGGAGTTAGTCCATATAGATTGTTAAGCGAATTATTGGATAAGATTGTTGTACCCCTTCTTTTTCAATTTCGTCGTTGTAGCTCTTTACTTCTTCACATTCTTCAAGTCTTCACCTAATACTTGTAAGTCTCATATCTTAGTAACTTTCTAGCTAACCTATACGAAGTTGACTCTAGTAAATAATCAAGTGACTCTTTAAATGAGTTTTGATTCACTAAAATATGAAAATCAAACTTGACATGCCAACGCTTGGTGGGTTCAACCGAGCTATGCTCTAACACTTTTCGTACTATCCGTTAAAGCAGAGGTGCAAAAATATGAAGAGATTTTCTACCTTGATTGAAGTGGACCCCCAAGTATATATGTGGGTTTAAAGTGGTTGGCATGTTGAATAACTGTCGTAAATTTCCCACAACTTGTTGTTCCATCATTGGTTGGTGGAAATTTTGGATTTTGTTGTGTTAATTTCCAGGCCCACGCTGGGGTGTTATAGGACTGGAGCACTTTCTTTATATGATTACTACTTTCTGCTCTGCCTTTACATAACAAGGATGTATACATCAGATGTAAAATGGTGGCGCTTTTTGCGGTATATGTGTAGCACTCCTTTAAACTTCTAGGTTTCTAAATTTTCCCTAGTTTTCTGATAGGTTATCCACACTGATTATGAAAACATAGGATGATAACGGGTTTCACTGTCTAATATCCCTAGTTGACGTGATCATAAGCCTTCTAAATATCCAGTTTGAGAGCTACTTTGGATTCTTTGTGAGGGTTGAAGTTTTGATATGCCATAAAAACTCTCCCACAATTGCTATATTATAATGAATTAATCTTTGGATACAAGAGCACTTTGATATATATGAGATTAACAGAAACGGAAAGAGTGGTCGAACGCAGTTGGCTAGAATTTTGGTAATGAATTTATACATGATATTGCAAAGGCCTGTATATAGGTCTGAGTTGTTATATATTTTGACGGATGGTCTTTTCTAGTATTAGTATAAGATTTGTATGGTTTATGAATCATAGGTGAATGATTGTTAAGGGAATTAAAAAATATGAGGACCATAGGTATCCATTGTGTATGGATGGTCCCAGAATACTTTGAAAAACTTATTGATATATCCATCTGAAGCTAGTGCACATTCAGAACAAACATAAAATAACACATGTTTGATTCCCGCTTGAGTAACCTTTTCAGCACGTATGCTACACTGTCAAAATTACGAGAGTGATTGTTGCAAATGGGTCTTTATCGATCATTGTGGTTGACGTTATATATTGTTTAATATAGTTTTCAATTATGAGATGGACTATGACCTCTTTATCACTGAACCAGTTGTTTTTCGGATCCTTCAATTGTTGAGTGTTTTTGAATCTACGATGTATGGTTGCTTCGGTCTGGAATAAAGTGGTGTTGTTGTCACTTGACTCCAGCCATTGACTTCCGGATCTTTTTTGCAAGTAAAATGCATGATATTGGAGAAATTTTATGTGACAGTTTTTGAGCTTTTTTTTCTTGAAGTGGCCAATATTTCAAGTCGCTTCAACTTTGGGTAACACATAAGCATTGTGCTAATTTTATCTGGGCTGTCAATTTCTTGATCATTCTATGAAGGTAGCCGATGGCTATCGTAAGTGCAATCAAATTAAATCACTTATTTCCACATAATTAACGGGTAATATAATGGAAGCAAGGATCGTTCCCACGAAGAGCAGTGAGTTTTAGTTATCAAAGTATCACAAAGCTAGGGGGTTTTGTTTTATATTTTAAACAAAATAAAATAAAATAAACAAAGCAAATAAATTTGAATTGTAATCAATAGAGAAAGATATGATCGAGGAATCCTTCTTCATTAATAAGCCGTCAATGAGTTATTATAGTTTCCTACTTGTCGTTAATAAAAGATTATCACCAACCGTGAAATAACATCTAGATTAGTGTTATCCCCTAAATTCCTTATATCACTGGATACGGAAGTTCTTTCCTACCAGATTCCATTCGTCTAAACCACCTAGTAGTAGATCACCCAAGGTGTAATTTGGTAGAACGCTTTATCTTTTGTGAATTTTATAGGTTGATCCTACTAGTTAGACTCTTAGATCAAGGTCTACTTTTTAGTGTTGTTTATACACACAATCGCTCCACAGAATCCCTCTGCAAGATCTCTTGTTCTCTACTTGTGTACAAGTTATTCGACGATTACTTACCTCCTAACTCAATACTAGAAATATATTAAATCAATTTAGTTGGCCACCTAAATAATTTATCAATCAATCATAAATATTCGTTATAGTATAAACAAACGATAATCATATGAAGAACTTCAAAGTAGCTAATATAATAACTCAAATCTTGTTTACAACTTAGAATTCATTTTCAATCAATAGGTTTTTAGATACTCATGCATGTAGAAGCATCCATGATATACATATAAGAAAAGTTAAGAGATATCGTTACGATTGAAGAACCGTTCTGAAACCCTAGATTTTGCTCCGTGTTGTTTCTTCTCTCTAACCCTTACAATTTCGTGACCCCCTTGATCTCCCTTTATTCGTGACCTAATACCTCTTTATATAGGTTTAACTTGCTTGGCATTCAAGTATCTAAGTCGGTTCAAGAACCCGACCCTAAGTTATCAAAGAAATACCTTTAAAATAGTCGGGAATTTTGGCCCTCATGGTTCGCGAACACCATTTGTGAACTATTCGTCAAATAAAGTTCACGGACTTTTGTCCCGAACTATCCTATTGTTGATGGTGGATTTTAGTTCAGGGCTAAAGTTGTGAAACCAATATTTTGTACGAGCCGTCCTGCAGAAGATAATGCCATTTGATAAGTGATGAATACTTCTTCGCTTTATTAATTCACCTAGAATGGAGCATGTAACAACAATCCCCAAATATTCTGTGAATTTTTGCATTACCAATTAATGCATAAAATGCCTTGCATTTCTTGTGTTTTTCTTAGCAGAACTCTCATTGTTGGTGCGACATGATGACTGATTGTTACTCGCAGTAGAGTAGCATGAATATCCAAGTGCCAACAGTGAGGCATGCATGAAACGCCCGTACAGGCTGCAACTCTCGGTGTGTTATACTATCTTGATTGAGCATACATCTCTCGGTGTGTTATACTAGCCCGATTGAGCATATATCTCTCGGTGTGCTATACTAGCCCGATTGAGCATCCGGACTGTCCATAGCAATCTCAGAAATAATAACGACCATGCAAGTTGGCCGTATGATTTAACCAGCCAAGACGAACCCTAGAAGGAGCAGGCTATCACCACAATAACCACCAACGGGCCCGTTTATGCATGATCGGTCGAACATATATCACATATCGCAAAAGCCACCAAACGCCAGCCTAAAGAAGGATGGTCGTGAAGAAGCTTGAAGGAAACGTGAACAAGCAAATACTGCTAGCGTCGATCTTAAAATCAGCCACGACCGTCCAAATTCGCCGGCGCGATCGGACGGCGTGGATC
This sequence comes from Papaver bracteatum, assembly GCA_023529315.1. Classification (NCBI taxonomy): domain Eukaryota; kingdom Viridiplantae; phylum Streptophyta; class Magnoliopsida; order Ranunculales; family Papaveraceae; genus Papaver; species Papaver bracteatum. Next base: position 1,806,313 of record JAJJWX010002107.1, on the reverse strand, counting down.
ATCATATGGCCGGTCGGACAAGCTTGTCCTACAAACCGGTGAGCCCCCTTCATACTTACCTGACCAACCTTCTCACGAGCAAAGCCTTAGATCAACAAACGTTTACTCAAAACAAGGTTGGCGTGATGCTTTAAAGGGTTATGTGTCGCATTTTGATCACAACCATCCAATTTCACCGGCATGTTTGGATGGCTTAGATCAAACCTATGGCCATGGAACATGTACCAACATGTTCACCCCCTACTCAATATGGGCCCTATACGATCGGCATCCCCAATGGAAAAGCACAACATGCAAAACCGGTCGGGTGAAGTTGCATAGGCGTGAACTATACGAAACCCTAATTAGGGTTTTGCGACATGTTACATGAGCCGCAAATTGATCACGAATGTCCATCTTCGCAAGCTTAAATGGATGGTGTAGATGTACACTTAAAAGTTCCTGAGCATGTCAACATAATCACCATGGGCCCATATACATGCATGACTGATCGACCAAGGCCAACCATGGCCGAACGCCTTGAAACGCGTGCCTAAAGTAGGCATGTCGCGCGGTTTCCAATTCCTTTGCGGCATTGGATTTATATCGCAAATCGATCTCGACCACTCAACTTCTCCGGACGAGTTGAGTGGCCCAGATCACACTTTCACGACACAATGGGGTATGGGCACCTGCACCATCATGTTGTCTACACGCATGCATAGTCGGCCCTCCCAAAACCATATCCCAAGCATGAATTCGACCAAGCTAAAGAGCGATGTTTGCGCACCTCTTCATAAACCCTAACGGTCGCAGATGAGTGTCTCAAAGATCATCTCGTCCGTTCAACCTTACCTGCTTGGTTATATAACCCTGGTCAGGAGTTAATTGGTCAATGAGGCATCATGATGATCACCATCCGCCACTCTACCACACCATGTGTTCGGCTAAGGGAGGATTTGCTAACGTAGTCTCCAAACCCTCACGTGAAGTAGGCAGGGCATAATGCTCAATAGCGATGCTTTATACATGCCGAATACATTCGATGCAGCACATGCATAGAATACACATGATACTTCACAAGTATCGACTTCCTAAATAACTTAGTTATTTAACCTATCATCACATGCTATTTTCTGTGGGTCCCATGATCCATACACTCGAGACATCAATCATGTCACAAACTGGGGGATACATACTAGGGCATTGGTCTGGCGGTTTACAGGGTGCAGCGTGCAACGCGCCATCACAAGAACGTGTCAGGAAAACATGGACGGTTAGTAATGATAGGAGAAGTGGGCAAGATTGATCATGTGACACTAACACACAACTCCATTACTCCACTTCCTCCACTTCCTACGAGAGACGTGAATAACGCTCAAATGACTTGTATAAATAGGTTATCCTCCGTATTTCCACAGGAGAGAACACAAGACAACACAGAAACCAAGTGTTAACACGAAACGTATTCAAACACCCAGAGCCTGCTTGCATTAATCGTAAGCCTGCTCACCCTTCTGTTACAAGTCATAAACAAGCATATACCTTCACAATCTCAACACCTTCTTCGCTTCCCTCCCTAAGATCAACCCAATATCCTTCACTTTGTGACCGAAACAAGTCTGGAATGGCCATTTCTTGGTTTAGCCCAGAATTGTATAGATTGATCTCTCGAATCAAAATCACTCTCGTGCAGTGCATTTGTTTAGGTTTTAGATTCATTTCTCATCCACACACCTCAAATTACCAAAACCGGCAGAGATAGTTTTCACCCATAAACAATTGGCGACCACAGTGGGAGATTAATCTCTCGGTTGCAAAATCAATTTCCAATTCTAAATTTCACCTTTTCAATACCTGGTTCGATTTTCTCAATTTCAAGGGGATAAATCTTAGGTACATTTAAATCATTGACTTGTTCATTTCTTTCAATTACAAAGTCCAGTTTCTGTCTTACGATGTATTTTCCTCAGCCGAGTTATCCGGAGGCCGCGAGTGATCCAAACCTCATGGAGAATATAGCCAGAATGCTAGAAGATATCCTAGCAAACCAAGCTAGTATCGCTAGAAGGCAGAGTGAGACGTTCCATCTTTTGAATGGAATAGCGGATCAATTGCATGAAGATCCGGTAGCCGCTTACTCAGGAAGCATCATGAACGACGACGCAGATAAATCTCTATTTAGAAGTCGTACTTCTACCAATGAGGACGCAAAAAGAACACATGGCCACACCAGGAAGCCAGAGAGAGACGAACAACATGATCCGTCTAACGAATGAGGCTCAGGGAAACTCTACATAGGAAAGGATGTGTCAGGAATGCCGAAATCTTTATCAGACAAAGGAAAGGGGCCAGCCTATGAAACCCTGCTAGAAGATTTATATCTCAAAACCCTTGCCGAAGTACAAAAAGCTGCCCAATATGCCGCCACTTTTCAACCAAACGGAGAACCACCTGAAGAGGGAGAAATCAGCCAAGAGTCACATGAGCACAGAGGCTGGGGATACCTGGCTCAGCCAACTGACGATGACGCTCTCGTTGATACAAGACATTGAAAGCAGCAGTGCCTCAACGGTGGCGGCCACACAAGAGGGCTGTGTATATGTTGGCACACGTCCCGACTCCAAAGCGTTCTTCATATCAAAGTCATCAAGAGATATCACAGCAGCATCCGTCAAAGAAAGAAAAGCTTAGATCAACATACCCGCACTTCCTATTTTCCATGGATAAGGTCTTGTAATTATTGGAGATGTGGGTACAAGACGGGGAAGTCCAACTGCCACAAGTATGGCAACAACCAACTGATCAGGAGATGATAGATCCAAGATATTGTTACTATCATCATTTTCTTTACCACCCCACCAGTGAATACAATTCCCTGAAGCGCATTTTCCAATAGAAGCTTAGTTCCGAAGATTTTACGCCTTTTTCCGAAGATTAATGCATGCAATTTCTCGAAGTAAGAACTAGGGGAGGTCTAAATTCATGCTGATGGAATTCCAAAAGCAAGTAAGTTTTATCACGCAATTTTTACAAGATGGTTTTAGAGTTTACTGGGGATTTGGCATCCCGCATGAGAAAGATTCAATGATCAGACACTATGTTTGTCTCCTTTCATGCTAGCACGATATTTACAAATCCATATAAATATTGTTGTATTAGCCATATTACTCATAACCAGAATGTAAATTTCATTCAAAATAATCTCTCTCTCAAAAAATCATTCACAAAGAACTATCTCAAAATAAACCGTTTCAAAAATCCAATCACCTACTAGTTCAAAACCTAAAATCAAGATTGTGAAAGGAAATCCTCACATCACTCAAAAACTCCTAAAAACGAAAGGGGAAAAATAAGTAGACGGCATAAACCGTTCAAGGGAAGTCCTTCAGCAACAACTCATCCTTCTATGCATGGGAGGCTTTTATTTTCTGGAGAACAGCCTGTTCCAGCTCCAACTCATGAGATAACCTTTCAATATTTTCTTCCTGACAAGATATGTTATCTGCAGAAGGGACTTCACACGTTTCATCTTGCAGCTTCTGGATTTTAGCGAGTCCTTCACAGAACTAGGAGGCATTAAACTCATACTTTACGAACATGTCTCGGTAGAACTCCCAGTTTTCGATTACTTCTTAAGAAGTTGTATGCCCAGTCACGATGCTCATGTTGTGGATAGAAGATAAAGCTTCTTCGACATGTTTAACTAATGCAAGGAGACTTGTAAGCTTCTTGGTAGTGGCGATGTGACCATACTTATTCCATATTTTGGTATATAACTCTTCGTACTTAGCTAGCACGCTGAACCCTCCAACCAGCACATGATCTATGAAAGGAATGTCAAAAGAAGGTGCAAAGATGACACCAGCACTGGAGTGCACGAGTAACGCTTTAGAAGTCACGGGGAGCTCTTTAGAAGGGGGGGCATCTACAACCATCACGGGTGTAGTGTTTCCAGAAGCTTATATATCGTCATTCCTCCCAATCTCGAGGTTGGCATCTTTCATATCCTCGTCTCCAGGTTCGCCAGACTGATCAGGCTCCTCATTACGCGCGGAGATGCTTCCTTCATCATGTACTGAGCCTCCATCATCCTCGTTATATTCTACAAAGGTTTCAGTATCACCGGAATTCTCGATATGAGGATCAGTATCTCCAAACTTCTCACTATGGTTACGTGCCAATCTTGCGAAAGAATTTTCTTTCAGAGTTCCCTGATCACGAACAAGAATCAACGTTGGTGGAAATTACTTAAGAAAGGACAAAATCAAAAGATCGAAGATATTTAAAATACCTGCATATTAGATGAATTGAGGATCACGGGGCCGCATGCTTGCTTCTTGGCCTAGGGACTGCAGTTATCAGTAGCATTATCTATGGATCGTTTACCCGGAAGTGACTTCAACCGCTTGTGTTGTTTCATGATCTCAGGAGACGGCATGTCACGAGGAGCTGTCTCAACTTCTTCCGAGAACGTCTGGAAAGCTAATAGCTGCTTTTTCCAAAATTCCTTGTACTTATCAGTTGCCATCAGATTTCTTCCAATGGGAAAAAATGGAAGGCTCTGCTCTGGTGTGAAGATGTCGGCATTGAGAATAGACGGGACGAGATCTTGTGGAGGCATTCACGGACGATGGAAGGGAACACCCTGGTCAAATCTCATTTGGCGGGCGGCTCTGTCAATATTGTAAGAAACCACAGAAAGGAACTCGTCGAAGAAAGTTGGGATATATCCTGGCATACTACTTCGAAGGTAGATGGTTTCTCCGTAGCTCACGAGTCCTCCCTCAGTGTGAAACACAATGTCATAAGCAATGGTGGAGGTTTCCGGTTGAATCACTGAAGAATGGACTGGCCCCCACGGGCGGAAGTCTATAGCATACACGTTATAGAGAAAATCAACAAGTCTTAACCCGAGTTTTGGACGTCCATTATGCCAACGAAGTATCCTTGAACCACCATACAAACCAGAGAGTGGAGTCGCAGGGACAGGAGCGTAACCTTTGAAATGTTCACACAAGCACGCTTGGAGGAAAGCGATGTGGATGTACGTTTCCACCTTCTTATATCCATTGGAAGCATACATATTTACCACCAAAGCATCCAGATGAGAGTACAATGATCCAAGGAACAAAGCGCCCAAAGGGAGAACCACGCCTTTTGCTAATTTTATGGCGAACATGACAAGATCATGTCTTATAGTCTTCTTCCCAGAACCATCATCGAATATGTCCCTAGATAGCCACAAGGACAGAAACGTGACTACACTGAGCTCATCATCCATTTTTTGACCCGACTTCAGTTTTGCAGGAGACCACTCAGACACCCACCAAGTACAGAAGCATTTCACGTCACTTTTCTGTTGGTCATACTCTCCGACCTTTTGAAGTACAGATTTCAGGGTTACCTTCTCCTCGTCAGATAACTTGTAGTGGAACCTCCCAGTAATCGGAAGGTTCATTGGCACGGCTACACTTTCCAGGGTAATGGTCATTTTTCCCCATCTACAAATGGCCATGTGTGTGGAGGGATGCCATCGTGAAATGAAAGTGATCAAACCTACAGTATCTTTCTTAATGTGAAGATAAGTAGACGCCATAACAGCCTCAATGATCTGCGCTTTGGTCAAGTTGTCCTTGATAGTATCGTTGCTCAGCATACGCCTTATCCATCCCTCATAAGAGCTCAGTGGATTGTGGCAAACCTTGATGCCAATGGGAGAAGGCGTATATTCATTCTTTCGAAGTCATAATCTCATTACGAATGCTGGAGAATATGACGGAGCAACCTCTTCATTTTCTGAGTTCGAAAGCAGTATTATCTTATGGCTAGGATGTTTCCTAACATTTGGAAAAGGAACAGTGAACAGTTCATCATCTATATTCGACATGTCTCTGGAGTTATCAACACTTCTCGATTTTGCAGTAACATTATCAGGTGACATCTTAACAAGAGCCTTTTGATTCATCTCTAAACAATTACAATGAGGTGCAAAAAGAAAGAGTTATTACTTAGTTCTGAGGGAGAAATAGGTCAGCTGTTATATATAAAAAAATATATATAAATATATATATGCATCTCCCCACGTCCACATTCGAGTGAAGCAGGCACGCAGCATGTCCATGTTCGAGCAAAGCAGCCACAAGTGGGGCCCACGATTTGGCCAAACGGGTATTGGGTCACGCAAGCAAGACTGATGTTGTGCCGGTCAAGTAGGCTGGCATTACATCATGACAAAGCTGGTGTTAGGCGAGGTCACAAGGCTGGTCGATCAGGCGTACGCGGTGGGGCCCACGTTCAATTAGGCGTGTATGGAGGGTCCCATATTTGTTCAAGGTTACATTCACGGTTTTTTTTATAGGCGGAAGAGAAAACGAGTTCGTTCATGGGTTTTCAAGCTATAACCTAAGGCTCTAGGTTTTGCATGCGATAATAAAATAAAATAAAAATAGCAAAGTTCCATCTACAAACACAATGGTCTTTTCAAAGAGCAAAAGAAGTTTACCTAAGAAATTAGGGTTTTGAAAAAAAGAAAAAAAAACTCACGGAACGCTTACCTTGATGCCGGTGAACTCCGGGGGCGGTGTTGCGGAGCTGTGAGCGACGGGAGCTAAAAAAAACGAAGAAGAGAGGGAGGTCGACTCCCCTTTTATAGACAAGAAATTGGAAGACTCCCAATAGGACAAGGATTCCAATTTTGATTGGATTCCTTTTTTGTTTCAAACGCCCAAGGAAGGAAACCGGTCCCACTCAGGATTCCATGCTTTCAACGGCGTGTTCACATGGGAGATCGCTAGGGGACGAGCAAGGCTTCCCGGGTAAGCTCCCTTAATTTTTTTTTTTTCCCCGTATATTTCTCACCATCTCATGCCTAACCCACAATAGTGTAACCATCATGTGCTAGGCATGGGACTTAATGTTGATGGTGGATTTTAGTTCATGGCTAAAGTTTTAAAACCAATATTTTGTACGAGCCGTCCTGCAGAGGATAAGGCCATTTGATAAGTGATGAATACTTCTTCGCTTTATTAATTCACCTAGAATGGAGCATGTAGCAACCATCCCCAAATATTTTGTGAATTTTAGCATTACCAATTAATACATAAAATGCCTTGCATTTCCTGTGTTGTTCTTAGTAGAACTCTCATTGTTGGTGTAGCATGATGACTGATTGTTGCTCGTAGCAGAGTAGCATGAATATCCAAGTGCCAACAGTGAGTCATGCACGAAATGCCCGTACAGGCTACAACTCTCGGTGTGTTATACTAGTCTGATTGAGCATACATTTCTCGGTGTGTTATACTAGCCCGATTGAGCATAAATCTTTCGGTGTGCTATACTAGACCGATTGAGCATCCGGATTGTCCATAGAAGTCTCAGAAGCAATCACAACCACGCAAGTTGGCCGCATGATTTAACCAGCCTAGACGGAGCAGGATATCACCACAATGACCATCAGCGGGCCCGTTTATGCCCTAATCGGTCGAACATATATCACATCTCCCAAAAGCCACCAAACGCCAACCTAAAGAAGGATGGTCGTGAAGCATCTTGAAGGAAACGTGAACGAGAAAAGACTGCTAGCGGCGGTCTTAAAATCAGCCACGACCGTCCAACTTCACTGCCGCGATGGGACGGTGTGGATCATCCTATGGCCGGTCGGACAAGCTTGTCCTACACACCGGCGGGCCCCTTTCACACTTACCTGACCGACCTTCTCACGAGCAAATCCTTAGAGCAACAAACGTTTACTCAAAACAAGGATGGTGTGATGCTTTAAAGGGTTATGTGTCGCAGTTTGATCACAACCATCCAACTTCACGGGCATGTTTGGATGGCTTAGATCAAACCTATGGCCATGGAAAAGGTACCAACATGTTCACCGTCTTCTCAATATGGGACCTACACGATCGGCCTCCCCAAGGGAGAAGCACAACATGCAAAACCGATCGGGTGAAGTTGCATAGGCGTGAACTATACGAAACCCTAATTAGGGTTTTTGCGACATGTTACATGTGCCGCAAATTGATCACGAACGTGCATCTTCGCAATCTTAGATGAAGGGTGTAGATGTAGACTTAAAAGGTCCCGAGCATGTCAACATGTTCACCATGGGCCCATCTACACGCATGCCTGATCGACCAAGGCCAACCATGGCCGAATGCCTTGAAATGTGCGCCTAAAGTAGGCATGTCGTGCGGTTTCCAATTCCTTTGCGGCATTGGATTTCTATCGCAAATCGATCTCGACCACTCAACTTTTTCGGACGAGTTGAGTGGCCCAGAACACACTTTATTGACACAATGGGGTATGGGTGCCTGCCCCATCATGCCGTCTACATGCATGCACAGTCGGCCCTGCCAAAACCATATCCCAAGCTTGAATTCGACCAAGCTGAAGAGTGATGCTTGCGCACCTCTTCATAAACCCTAATGGTCGCAGATGAGTATCTCAAAGATCATCTCGTCCGTTCAACTTTACATGTTTGGTTATACAACCCTAGTCATGAGCTAATTGGTCAATAAGGCATCATAATGATCACCATCCGCCACTCTACCACACCATGTGGTCGGCCAAGGGAGTATTTGCTAGCGTAGCCTCCAAACCCTCACGTGAAGTAGGCAGGGCATAATGCTCAACAACGATGCTTTATACATTTCGAATACATTCGATGCAGCACCTGCATAGAATACACATGATACTTCATAAGTATCGACTTCCTAAATAGCTTAGTTATTTAACCTAGCATCACATGCTATCTTCTATGGGTCCCACGATCCACACACTCGAGACATCAATCATGTCACATACTGGGGTATTGGTCTGGCGGTTTATAGCATGCAGCTGCAATGCGCCATCACAAGAAAGTGTCAGGAAGAAATGGACGGTTAGTGATGATATGAGAAGTGGGAAAGATTGATCATGTGACACTAACACACAACTCCACTACTCCATCACTCCACTTCCCACGAGAGATGTGAATAAGGATCAAATGACTTGTATAAATAGGTTCTCCTCCCTATTTCCACAGGAGAGAACACAAGACAACACAAAAACCAATTGTTAATACGAAACGTATTCAAACACCCAGAGCCTGCTTGCATTAATCGTAAGCCTGCTCACCCTTCTGTTACAAGTCATAAACAAGCCTACACATTCACAATCTCAACACCTTCTTCGCTTCCCTCCCTAAGATCAACCCCATCTCCTTCACTTTGTGACCGAAACAAGTCTGGAACGGCCATTTCTTGGTTTAGGCCAAAATTGTATAGATTGATCTCTTGAATCAAAAGCACTCCCGTGCAGTGCATTTGTTTAAGGTTTAGATTCATTTCTCATCCACACACCTCAAATTACCAAAACCGACAGAGATAGTTTTCACCCATAAACACCTATTCATGAATTCCAGTTACGCCCATTTGCGAATTCAGTTCTCTTAGGTATTTGATAAACTTGTTTTGCCCGTAACTTCTTCATATGAACTCGGAATGACATCACTCTTTTTGAATTCTTTTCCTATTTAAATTATCTTCAAGATTGTGATAGGAAATCCTGAATTTGAATGAGTTAAGATTGGTATTTTTCCTATCTCTTGATTTGAGCTCTTTTGCTCTGTTTCGACGCACTTCTTCCACTTCTCTTGGACTTGGGAACTTGGATACTTGGAGTACTTATCTTCTTAGCTATTTTATCACTTTGTAGCTTATTTTTCGATGATTGTCCTAATAGAGACAGTTAAGAGAAAACAAGAGTAATAATACTAATATATGAAAGAATAATATCTAAAACAAGTATGGAATTGATATTAAAATCATATGAATTATGCACTTATCAAATTCTCTCACACTGGGATTTGCTAGTCCTTGAGCAACCAAATTAATCCTACATACAACATCTCCCTTTAGTTGAGGATACAGTTACACTTAGCTAATGCAACATGCCTTTAAACCCTTATGTGTCCCTAGTGGACGAGTTATAGTCTCGTGAGGGTTTACAAGAGGTATACCCACAAAACCTACTCCAATTCCTCACCTTGGAATAACTACAAAGGACAGACGCAAAGAAAAAAACTAATTAAATAATCATCATGCGTAGGTTCTTTAGCTGCAAACATCCCACATACATTACAATCATCACACATAAGCAATTACTTACGTGTGACATTCAACCTGATTACATAACTCTACTAAGATAGTCATTCTACTTGTTGCAATGTTTCTCAATATTTTTGATGCAACACTCACATACTGAAATCACATGGATAACTAAGAGAATGAAAATAAAATATTAAAGTTTGCAAATGTTGACTAAGGTGAACGATGTTACCCACAATACTTGTATGAATGTCGTCAAAGGATTTTTATATGTATAGCGAAATAGTTGAGACAAGCACCCATTTAACTCGACAACATGATTAGATGCTTTAAGCGCATGTTTCCTTTCAGCAAATATGTGATAGTTCCCTTGGATCATGTATTCCAAGCTTGTTTAGGCGACGGATACAAGGAAAACGTTTCACATATACTACTATCGAAGTATCGATAACCTTATCAATAGTCTTTTAGACTTGCTAAATAAAGATGATAGGTTTCACTCATTTCATCGACTACATGATTATTTCCATGTATCCGGTAGTTTTAAGGCTCTCGGTTAATCATCTTGAAACATCCTTGGAAGACGATGATGGTAATCTTACAGTACCCCTAGTTCCAAGTAATTCTCAAATGATTATTAATCAATATGAAACATCCCAAGTTAACATCAAATGACTGTCTCACACAAATCATGTAAGATGTACAAGGTTATTTTCACATGACTAATGTCGGTATATGAAGAGGAGCCTTATATATATTTTTGATTTCTGGATCAGTCTTTCGGAGTGTGCGACAATAGTCTTATGGGGCTTTTATATATACTCAACCAATGATTATCTTGCTACAACATCCATGGAAGTACTAGGATCCCAACAAATCACTTAGATAAACATTTAAATGCAAAAAAAAAAAAAATGATTCGGTAATGATTAATTGCGAGAACTAATTTTCCATGACTACCATGCTATTTCTAGCATCTGATTTTCGCATTCAATTATGAACATATATAATTAAGGATTATAGAATGATAAAGTGGGAATATAACCATAAGAATTGTTTCAACCTAAAAAGTTTTGGTGTCATCCTAAATAGCTCATTATTAACTCCAAAATATGAAGTCTCAAGTACGCAAGAAATCAATGAGTTTTTTTTTTCGTATACACATATTATATGAGTACTAAATACTCCCCAACACTTAAATTTTACATTGTCCTCAATGTAATTGACTCATACAAAGAAAAATTAAGATGGGAAATTCAAATATGATATGCAAAAACTTAACAAAATATTAAAGATAAGAGATAGAAATACAAAAACGATGGGTTGCCTCCCATGTAGCACTTTGTTTAACGTCCTTAGCCCGACTTGGCATTCCAATTATGTTACTCCTCCAGAAGAAGATAATCACGAAATTCTTGCACAACCATATCCATATTAGCTATGGTTTCGTATTATGGTTTCAACTTATGGCCGTTTACTTTCAAAGTTATCCCATCCCTAAGACTAGCTATATCAACTGCGCCATGAGAATAAATATTAGTAACAACATACGGTCTAATCCATCTGGACCTTAGCTTACCGGGAACTAGTTTAAGACGAGAATAAAATAAAAGAACTTTTTATCCTACAACAAAATTCTTCTAAGAAACCATCTTGTCATGAAAAAGTTTCGTCTTCTCCTTGTATATACGAGAACTCTCTTAAACATCATTGCGTATCTCCTCTAGATCGTTAAGTTTTAACTTATTTTGTTTCCCCGCATTGTCATAATCCATGTTGCACATATTTATTGGCCAATATGCCTTGTGTTCAAGTTCAATCGTAAGATGACAAGCTCTGCCATAAACCAACCAATATGGAGACATACCAATCGGTGTCTTGTAAACCGTTCTATACACCCAAAATGCATCATTAAGCCTAAAGATCCAATATTTCCGTGTAGTGGTAATGGTTTTCTCAAGAATGGATTTAATCTCCTTGTTTGGGATTTCAGCTTTCCCACTAGTTTGTTGGTGGTATGGCGTACCAACCTTGTATGTTATGTTGTACTTATTGAGTAGAGCATGGGCCTCCGTCACTGATAACCAATCTTGGTGTACCATGTCTAGAGAAAATATATTCCTTCACAAACTCACAAACAACTTGAGAATCATTAGTATGGGTGGCTTTAGCTTCCACCCATTTGGAAACATAATCCACAACAAGAAGTATATAAAATTTTCCATTAGAATTGACAAAAGGACCCATAAAATCAATTCCCCACACATCAAATACTTCTACGGCAAGAATTGGTGTGAGTGGCATTTGATTTCGAGCACCTAGACTGCCCGTTCTTTGACATCTATCACAATATTTGCAAAAAAATATATGCATCCTTAAATAGGGTAGGCCAATAAAGTCCACTTTCAAGTACTTTGAAAGCGGTACGTTTAGAACCAAAGTGACCACCACATGCATAAGTATGACAAAAATTAAGAATAGATTAAAATTTAGAATTAGGTACGCACCTGCGGATAATTTGATCAGAACCGTATTTTCACAAGTAGGTCTCATCCCACACATATTGCTTGGATATTTTCTTAAGCTTGAGCTTTTAAAAATTAGACTTTGTACTAGGTACTTGTCTTGTAACCAAGTAGTCACTATATCCGCTTACCAAGGTGTTGAATCGTCAATTGAGAGAAGTCGTTCGTCTGGAAAATGATCTTGTAAATGAAGTTCTTCTTCGGAAACAACAAGTCTACTAAGATGGTCTGCAACTATATTTTCAACACCTCTTTTATCCTTGATTTACAAATCAAATTTTGTAACAATAATATCCACTGTATGAGTTTTGTCTTAGCTTATTTCTTCTTTAGTAGGTACCTAAGTGTTGTATGATCGGAATATACAATCACTTTTGTACCAACCAAATATGATCTAAATTTTTCTAGTGCATATACTATAGCCAATAATTCTTTTTCGGTGGTAGAATACTTGATTTGTACATCGTTTAGGGGCCTAGATGCATAGTAAATCACATGAGACGGTTTGTCTACTCTTTGACCCAAAATGGATCCAACTGCGTAGTCACTTGCATCACGCAGTAGTTCAAATCAATGTAGTCGATTTCGGCCGTGCCAGCCGATATCTCAGCGATTTTTTCGGTTTCGTAAATAGAGGAGCCGATACATACATTTTCAGCAAGACGATTTTTCACCGATAAATTCGTCGGAATCGTTAAATCTCGGCTGAAAATTGACCGAAATCTCTTTCTTTTTTTCCCTTTATGCTTCTGGTTTACTATTTCATGGATTTACATCGAAGCTTTTCAATTCCCATCGGGTGCATGAATCTCGTTCTATTTTTATTAAAACTCAAATAATTCTAGCAGATTCTAAGAAATTAAAACAAAAAGGATAGCAATATATACATCAATTTCTTTATAGAAGTAACAGAACATGATCAATCCTATCATAAATCAAAACCCTAAATTTGTATAAACTCATATGAATTACGGTACATCATTTAGCATTTTGATTCAAAAAAGAAAGAAATAAACCTTAATTTTGAAACACCCAAATCAACGAGTACATCCATATAACGAAGAAGAAATTAACAATCAGTGAAATATTTCGTGTATGAGAGAAAGACGTGGTCAATTGTTCTTCATGTGAAAAGAAAAAAGAGAGTGAGAGATGTATTCTATTGTTCTTCTTCCCGGTAGTTTAAACTTTAAAGCAATGTAGTTGATCTCGGATTCTGGTTTGCGAAGTAAACATTACGTAATATAAAATGCGGTGTAAGAGGATTTAGGTTGGGCGACTAAGGCATACTGTCTTTCCCAAGAAGTGCAGAAAACGATCAAGGCGCCGAGGTACACGGTTGAGTCAAGAGTGCCGAGTGAGGTTGAACCACATCTGCCATTTTTGACAAGTCTTGGCAAATGATGCACTTGGCCCAAAGATACCCCATAGGGTGCAACCTCGTAACTATAAGCCCTATAGGCAAAAAGGATAAGAGGTTGCGATCAAAAGCTGGTTGTTGGCAGAACCGAATGGGAAGAGCTAACCTTGTATGGTCGATGTACGCTTCCTTGAAGGGGAAACCAGGGGGAAGATAAAGGGCAGCACCCTCCATTAGGGAGATGATACGTGCTATAAGACGCAAATGTCACGAGGCTTCTTGTTTGCGAAAACATAAAGGCTTGTCATATTTGTGCAACAAATGAAGTTCTGCGAGCATTCTAAAAAAAAAGAAAAAAAAAAGTAAAGAACTCGCAGAACATAGTAAAGAAGTTAAGATGAGATCAATGGGTCACTACATGAAAGTGTAGAGACATCCTGCGATTTCATCGCAAGACGGCAATGTCATGGGGCTTTATGTTCGCAAGAATATTTAGGCCTGTCATATTGTCGCAACACTTCTTGAAGAGGCTAAAATACTATACAAAAAAGATAAGGCAAGATCAATGGGTTTTTGCATGAAAGTGTAAGAACGTCCTGCGATTTTGTCGCTACAAAAGAGGTGGCAAAATAAGACCTTTACTTAGGAAGGCATAATAATACCACAGCAATTAATGAAATTTATACAATCAATATCATTGAAGAATTTTTACAAGAAGATATATCATGAAGTTCTGTCAAAGAAGACAATCCCATCAAGATCATTGAAGAATTTTTACAAGAAGATATATCATGAAGTCCTAACAAAGAAGACAATCCCATCAAGATCATTGAAGAATTCTTACAAGAATATATATCACGAAGTCATACCAGAAGAGGCGATTTCATTCGCGAGAATACACAAATAAACTTACCAAGATGATTATATGAATAGAGGCAACTCAAAGATATATCAATTTTACTGCAGCAAAATGAGCTAAGTAACACAAAAATTAACTATGCATTATAATAGATAAGTATTCACATCATACAAGCATCATACTTGCATCATACAAGCATCATATTTGCATCATACAAGCATCATACTCGCATCATTCAAGCATCATATTTGCATCATAAATGCATTGCATAAACATTTCATGGCATAAGCATCGCATAAACATTTCATAACATAAGTATTATGTTCGCACAAATATTTTACAAAATTTTACAGGAAAATACCGCGAAACTTCGCAGAAAAATTCATAACTCGCAGACTTTGAACACGGTGCGAGTGAGTAAGTATGAAAAAGGACTTGCAAGAGTAAGATGTCGACACACTTTGAACACGGTGCATTAATGATTATTCTTTTTGTTCAAAGATATTCCTTAAAGGCTAAGAAGGAAGTAAATCCCAATATCGAATTTAAATAAGTTAAGAATCTTTTTAATTAAGGGTTTTTAATTATATATGGAAAATAAAAATTAGTAATGTGCATTTGCTAATTAAAGATTTTCCAAGGAGATTTCGATCATATTTTTGGACAGTGCATTCACATGAATTATGGAAACCGAATTTAGTGTAGTAATGAAAAATATCTTGAGAATATTTTCGGTTTTGGAAATTCCTTGGTGTCCAAACTTTCTTGTTTATAAATACTTTGAGTTTTCATTTCTAGCAAACTAATCCTTCGTAACAATAGACTTCCTCTTTTTCCTTTGTTACTGGTGAAGCCGCCTATCGGAGAGGAGAGTAATCTAATTAGGTGAAATCTCTTACGGCCGCTTAATTTGAAGTCTTCTTTGGGATTGAGAAGCTCTAGTGCGGCCCGTTGGTAGGAAACTAGATATTGCGGTTTATCTTTAGTTTTCATATTGATTTGATTGACTAATGGTGGTTGAACTTTGATTGCACCTAGTTTTTTTATGCTTGAGAATCTTCTCTTCTGATATAAGATTCACTCAAACTAGTTCAAGGTTTCGACAAGGATCTTTAGACTGTTGTTAGATCTAAAGACGATCTTGTGATAATCCATTGTTAACAGACTCAGTTATGTGTGTGATTTATCACAAGAGATTCAAGTAGTTGTGTGCAGGTGTTTATTGAAGATCTAAGAAGATTTAAAGACAAAGAAGAGATGGAAGATTTCTGACTTGGTTTTATAATATTTGGTGTGCACAATACTTTTTTTGGTAAAAGAGGATCCAACTATAATTTATTTATCCTTTGGGTATTTTGATAGAATAGTTGAGAAGATCGGCATCAACACTATTCTTTGGATTAAGAGTGTTGTTGGCTTAATCTTACCGATTTCCCTTTGGGTGATTGAACATAAGATAGATCTTGGAACCTGGCAAAGGATTTTATGTTAAGATAAACAAGGGAACCTTTGTGCAACTCATATCACTTGGTTGAAGAGAGTTGATACCAAACAGATTTGTTGTTCCTTTAGTGTTTGGAATACGAACCAAAGGAATTGGTCCAAGTACGTGACTTGTTTACAGGTCGGAGGCGTGGGAATACATACGGAACTAGGTGAACTATAGGTTTAGTTGCTTGGTCTCAATTATACGAAGTTGGTTTATTTTATATAGCGGCTTAATCCTGAGAGTATTCAATTCTGGACAAGGTCCCGGGATTTTTCTGCATTTGCGGTTTCCTCGTTAACAAAATCTTGTTGTGTTATTTACTTTATATTTTCGCATTATAATTGTTTCTATTATAATTAAAGTAAATTGCACAAACGTTAATTCCTATTTACTTGATACGTGAATCCTATTGTGTTTGGTTAAGTCTGAACCTTTGGATAAATGGTCAAGTTTATCTTCAGACTGGATATTGTTCATAGATTCAACATTCAAAAAGGAAAATTCAACTATGGGGTATGCCTTTATCCTATACTCAGCGGACAACGAAACTTTTATGCACATTGTAGCTGGAGCAGATAGGGCTTTATCAGCCTTCCATGCAGAATCAAAAGCCTTATTAAAAGCAACTTCTTGGCTAAGTGAAAATATTTTATCTAGTGTCAATTAGTTACAGATTGCAAGATGTTAGCGGAAATAATCAGAAAGGAGGAAAAGATCCCAGATTGGAGCGCGGATAACACAATAATGAAGACTCAAAATATTTTGCAAACACTCCCTCAAGCTAAGGTGCAATATATCAATAGAAGGTTTAACTCAGCAGCAGATCACATAGCAAAAGAAGCTCGTGAAAAGAATCTTCAGCATATATCTACCCAAATTCAGATAAAGATATCTCAATCTAGTGTGACGTCCAATATTTTTGAAAAGAAAGACATTGTAAATCTGATGTATTTTATTGCTTGATTAATATATATACTTTTTCCATCAAAAAAAAAATGACACAGCAGTACAACACATTGTTTCAAAAAGTTTCAATTCGACATTCATGTTTGATTGAATAGGGGTAATGTCTATGAGGAGTGGGCCGAAAATTGAACCCGGAAACCACTATAGATGATGACTTTTTATTTATTTTTGTTGTTGTAGTTTCGCAAATTGAATGAATCGAATTTATCAAAATTACTCTTATCGTTAACAAATGCTGGAGTATAACTTTTTCTTGAATGTTACTCGTATTAAGTTCAAAACCATCCATTAAGTCTTTTTGCGCTCAAAATAAAGAAACCAAAATCTAACACTGATTACTGGTAATCATATTTAAAATGAAAGTCCCTATATTCTAATTCACAAAAGAACAATCACGTCGAATTTCTCCGCGGTGACTAGAAGTGACAACACCAACTCTGCCAAGTTTGGTAATTGCAGTAACAAAGGCCAGATCAAACATGGTACTGTTCTCAGCAAAGATATTCACAAGATTTCTTGATCTGAAATCCGAAAACAGGACTTGATCCGAAGTGAATAGACCCAAGCCTCGTTGAAGGTTCTTGAAATATACATTGTCAAATGTAAATGGTGTTGTCGGATCCATATTAACGGCTATTCTTGGATCCACATTTTGTGGACAGTCTTGTTGCAGTTGCTTCGCATATGCCTGGTTTAACGTCGGGTCGATCCGTTGGTTCGGACTGTAATAATGTATCCGTTTTGCAAACTTTGCACAGTGAGAGAACCCAATTGTATGTGCACCTACAACAACAGATTCAAATTCAAAAATCCTAACTTAGTTTTGCAAGTTGTCATTTATGTATGGTTCAATTATACTATATAAATTACCTGATAGTGCGACCATATCTATCTCTGTAAGTCCATGAGAAGCAAAAAGGGCATTGAGACGGTCTAAACCGTGGGACGGTTCCGGTAAACGGTGTTGAACGCTCTTTTTCGTGGAGATTTTGCCGTCCAGCCTGCCCAATTCAACAGGGTATGATGGTCCACCCGTCTGTCATATATTAGCAAATGTATTAGCGGTAATAATTTTTATACACTAATATCATAGTATTATGGTATATCAAATACATTAATCATGCATATACATGAAAAAACTCATTTTTATGCCATTAGGTTAGCCCATATGTACAAATATTAACTATTATACTAATTTTCATAACCAATTTGATTACGCAATTAGAAAAATGAGGTATAGATTTGTACAAGTGCGTCGTGTCGGTGTCCAACGCGTGTCGTGCGTCCGACGCGTGTCTGACGCGGACACGGTACCAATACTGGTGTGTCCGTGCTTCCCTGATTAGCGGTCATTTTTTTTTGGATGTTAAAGACTAAACAAAGGTGATTTTAGCATTTACTTACCAAGGCTATAACATCTCTAGTAGCTAAGGCTAAAATATCAGCACATGAGACCTTATTTTTACACCTTGGATCACTATCAACAGCAGCTTTTGCTTTGATAACTGTATCAAACCCGTCTCCGGCTAGCGATATATCATCTGGATGATCTTTCTCCGCGCGGTTACTCGGCGAGCTGAGTAAAACTGAAGCATCACAACCCTAAATGCAACAAGAAAACAACCTTATATCAACTAGAATCACTGATGATAAAACTAAAGAAAATGATCAAAGCTAAGATGGAGAAGATAGAAAACAAATGTACCCTAACGAAACAATCATGGAAGAAGAGGCGAAGGGTGGCAGGGGCGGTGACGAAAGTTTGCTGGAATTTCTGCGTGACGGCATTTCGTACAAGGGACTCGACGTTGGGACAGGTGTTTCTGTAGTGATTGAAGTGAAGGGGATGAGAAGCAGATGAGCTGATGACAAGTGAGTTGAGCAAAGAGAGAAACAAAAATAGTTTTAGAGTACTACTTGAACCCATGTTTTGTTCAGGAATTGGTACTTCAGGGTTTTTATACTAGATACATAAAAGCTGATGGCTGATGAACAATGTGGTTGGTAGAAATGTGTAGTAATTACCTGTCAAACTATCAAGAATATTATGGGTTTTTGATTAATCAATTCAAAGTGTGACACTATAGAGATATACAAAGACAACTTCATAAAAACAGACGGCCAAAAAGAATGTTGGAGAAAAGCAAAAGGCGGTGAAGAAGTGGTGGTGGTGGTAGTCACTGGGATTGGATTTGCATACTAGATGTATCCATTCCATATCTACTGAATGCCAATCCAACAACAACAATCTTGAATAATGAATGTATATATTTTTAGGTATTTGGAATACAGAATAAAGAAAGAAATAGACTACTATGTATAATGTTATTGGTAGCTTTATGCTGCAATAAAGGTGATGATTTTACATGCCAGTTTGTGGGCTACACATATGATGATAGACCAGTGCTAGCGAGATAAAAATATCCCATTTCTATGAAAAGGGACCATTATTTCAAAAAAAATCAGGATATTAAGCTATAATAAATTCAGGTTATACGTACGCGTGCACAAAAGCTGTAGATGCTGCCATGATATACAAAATTTTCCTCTGAAAGCACATAATGGAGCGGCCAGATGTAATACAAGCTTTGTTCAGTTTTTTCGTATTCAGATAGGTAACCCCTAAATCAAGCTGAACTCCCCTCTCAGAGCCAAGCAATCAAGCTCCAAAATTGGTCCCTCTAGATACATTCAGTGCACTTGCCAAAGCACTAATTGTGACTAGAGCTTTCAAGCTTTTTAATCTGTCTTGTTTCTGCAAACGGAACCCTCATTGATCTGGTTATACATCCATCGCATCATTATTGTCCCGCCAAAATCAACACGTCTTTACTTTTGAGCTGGAAAAGAAGCAGAAAGTCCTAATTTTTCTATTATCAGGATTATGATGATAGAAATAATTTGGAGACAAAGATAAAGTTGTAATCAAAATTAGGAAGCTAAATAAAAGCCTACATATATCTACCATTCAAATGAGATCTTCAAAAGAGTTGCCTAAATTTGAAGTTTTTTTTTTCCCTCTCTTTTTCTACTTTGGCCTTTTAAGGATATTGATTTTCTCTGAGACAGATACCAAATTTATAAACCTAACTAGTGGGAGTTACAATTTTCTAGCTATTCTTGACAGGGTCAGGACTCAGGAGGGCTTTACTTTCACTTGTCAAACTATGCATCTGACACGATATGCATCACTTGCTATGTGCTCGCATAGTGTGCATATTATTCAGGATTTTATTCACTTAGCCGAAAACGGAAAACAAAGCCTTTTTGTCCCAAGCAAGTTAGGGTAGGCTAGAAATGAAATCCATTACTGGGTTTCATTTCATGAAGGTATGGCAGGTTTTATTCACTCAGCCAATACCTAGTAACTTAATTTCTGTTCCAGAGGGAAACGAATCATTTACGTATGTTGAAAAATCCCAACATATACAATAACAACTAGAGTAATAAAACACCAAGCCATCACCAATAAATTAAGAAAGCTGTAGTGCGACACTAACTGATCACTAGTAATACTAAATACATAAATAGTGATATTTAGTCTAGGAAATGTCAGTGCCCGACTTTGGTTGAACAATCACATGGCACTTGCAAAAGCAGCCATCTACCTGTAAGATCAAAACAAAATCAAGAAACATGCGAAGGAGAAATTCTCTTTTTTGAAAGTAATCCTATGATTGTTCGTACTTAAAGATGATGCTGATAAGATCATGAATGACTTTAGGAAGTTTCGTCTTGAAAATTTGTGACTTCAAGGTATTAGGTAAAGTGAATCCTGTGTTCAACTTGAAGAACAGATTTCATCAATGGAAGATGGAAAAGATCAGTTAGAGATACCAACAAGTGAATCAAGTATTCAATCAAGAAGAGATTTCATCAATGGAAGATGGAAAAGATATGTTAGAGATACCAACAAGTGAATCAAGTATTCAACTTGAAGAAGAGATTTCATCAATGGAAGATGGAAAAGATATGTTAGATATACCAACAAGTGAATCATATAGTCAACTTGAAGAAGAGACTTCATCAATGGAAGATGCTGACGACGATCAAGATTTCATGAATTATTTTGTTACTCCACCAACGTTTGATGATTTCATATCCAGACCCTAGAACATCAACAGGTCATTTCAAATGCTTCAAATTTATTTAGAAAGATTTTTTAGTTTAAGTTAGTGTCTTGTTGTTGTTGTTGAATTTCAATGTTTAAGTTGATGTTAAGTTAGCTAGTGTCTTGTTTAAGTTTTGTTGTTGAATTTCAATGTTTAAACTTAAGGTTCCTTTAATTTTATGTTCATATTGTTCCAAAGAGTTAGCTAATCAAAAACAAGTTAATCGTGTTGTGTTGTTCTTATCTTGTCTAATTTAATGTCTTGTTATTGTTGAATTTCAATGGTCGTTTTAGATGTATACTCCTCGACTGCAGCTCTTTCATATTGTCCCGGAGTATTACTTTTTACTCATGGGCGCTACTGTCTCTAGTGATCAAACCACTTCCATAATACTCGCCAATGAAAGGTGAAATTTAAAAAAAAAATGTATGTGCACGACTACCGGTTCCACAATACTCTGCTAACATTTAGCACTAACAAACAATACTCTGCGCTTCCCATTCTCTCTAAATTCTTTAGACTCCAACATTCTTGCAATGAATAATTTATGTACCTCAAATTTTTTGTGGCAATATGTGTATTGGCTTAGGTTTAGACCTGAGCAATGAATTTAGAGCTCAAATTTGAAAGGATTGTAACACAACTAACACATTCCTAACCAAACCACCAGTATCATTAAAGTGCAAACATGTGAATTAAATTAGAAATGAAACAACAATAACCAGGAGTAGAAATGTTTCCAAGAGAAAAGAAAAAACTAAAAACAGAAAAAAAACTTAAAGACAACAACAATAACTAGGAGTAGCCATGAACTATATGGGATTTTCAACTGCTAGATAAAACACACAACCCGAGAATTGACCAAATTCAGGCATCATTTTGAGCTCCAATAATACGTCATGAATTAGATCCTTTTCCACATCAATTTGCAAAGGAAGCTTACCATTGCGCTCTAACTTCGCTTCCCTATGTCTGCAAATCATAATCGATTCCCATGACATTTTAAAACCTCCCGCATGCATAATTGGTGCGACAAGAAGACCCTATTGAGAGAGCTAGCTGGCATATTATTGAAAGCACTTTCCACCGCTTGAAATAAGCTGATCAATATTCTCAGAGCCACCCGATGTTGTAAACTTTGGATACCAACAAAGAATCCAAGGTCCAAAGTATTCATATCTGGACTATTTGGAGGTGACATATAAGTTGCATATCGAACCCATCGATTGATGCCGCTTCCTTAAACACCTTATCATGTTTATCAATATGGGGCTTTGCATTATCTTGTTGAATATAAATGGGACGTGTGTTTCTGTAGGCCATTTAGCTCGAATTGTTTGGTAGAACTTTATTGATCATAAACCACATTGAAACATTTTGGTTGATGGGATCAATTGGTTTGGTTTCAAGTGTAATTTTCTGCTTTTCTTTGTTTTAGTTTATTCAGGCTTCGGCTTTTGTTCTACTATTGGCCAAATACCAATTTTCCCATCAAAAATTTCATTCCCATTCGAATCAAAACCGAGGACGCAACTATGACTAGAAACATAATCTTGGGAATGAATCTTTTGCTTTGACACGCACGGTGAGGTTTGGGTTCATCGGGAAGAATATAATATTTACAAGACGTTTTTGTCATGAAAAACCACTTTTCGTCGATATGTACGTAATCAAACATATCCATAAACATTGGTTTAGAAAGAAAAGTACTTGTATCAAGCATTTTAATACGATAATCTAACCTTTTAAGTTTTCCCTCGTCTTTTAAGCCTGGCCTTCTGCACTTGAGTGACGCTTAACCTTGCCTTCTTCGACCCTCCTATGCAATGTTGATTTTGCCATCCCTATAGCTTCCGAGAATGTTGAATATTAGTACGAAGACGGAGAGGAATTGCTAATACCTTGTTTCTATCAATTTCAATACGTTTGCGACCAACTCTAGTTGGTTTTCTAGAAGATACGTCGGGGGCCATATTTGAACTTTGAGTTTCTTTCGATCGTCTCCAAATACGTTCGGTGTTGAAATTGATGTTTTGAAAATTCTAGCACTTTTGGTATTGATCCTCTTTTGATCTTTCCATTTTGCATCTCTTTCAATAAAAATTGGTACATTCTAAGCGTTCCTCATTTTTTAGTTCTCTGGTTTTCCTTTCTATTGTGCTAGAAATCATCATCTCCGAGTCATTAGAAATCATACCTTCATCATCAAAAGTCATATCTCCATCACTAGAATTTATGTCTTCATCGATTGATGATATTTCCTCTTCATCATGATACTAAAGATTAGAGTAAGGTTGAATGTTTTCTTCTCCATCAATCATGAAATGAGAGAGTAGTGTAAGGTTCAAGAATTTCTTCTCCAAAGAAAATCCATGCTAATGGGAGAAGAGAAAATGAACAATGAGAATTGAAAGGGATAACAAAACGCTTTTAATGAATTCCAAAAGAAAAGGAGGGAAAAATTTGGGATTTTGTTTTTCAAATTTTGGTTTTTTACAAGTATTTGAACCAAAAAATATGAGCACCATAGTTGGAGGGAATTTTTGGACGAATTTTTATTTTGAAATCAGTGTAGTTTATCTTCTGTAACATAAAATCACATTGAAAGCAAAGGAAAAAAACAAGAAAAGAAACACCGCTTGCCGGCAAAAAAAAATTTGTTTTCTGCTGACTGTACTCCAGCTGCCAGCAATACTAGAGGGACATAAATCCAGACCCAGAGAACCATTCAAAATGACCACAGTGACAGACATTCAAGAGCGAAACCGAATCATAAAATGAAACGGTTTACTCAACAAATACATTTGTAGATTTGTAGAGATTTAAAAAAAGTCGTGAAAATTAATAATTTTGTGAGAATTATACAGAATTGAGCAAAATTTTGCGGAGTTATGCAGAGTTTTCTAATGTCTTGCAGACATTTGTAGAGTCCTGAAGAGTTGGAAAACAAATTTTATATGTAAATATGCATGATAGACATAAATACAAAATTTATTGTAGCTTATTTATTATAGTAACTTCAACTAAATTAAAATAATTTTTTATTATTTTTTATATATATATAACTTATTTTGTTTGTTCAATAAAATACAATAAAGTGTAATAATAAATTAAAATAATTATTATTGTACATTTGTACATAATAATTAAAATTAAAAAAATATTTAATCATATCATATAATTTATGCTCATCTATAATACGAGTTTTATAGATTGTGTATTTATGAATTAAAATAAAAGAGAATAAAAATATTTTTATAAGAAATTTGGAAGTCTTCCAAAATCTTACATATTTTGCAAGACTTTTATCAAGGAAATAGGTAAGTATACAAAGTCTTTGAATTTTCAAGTTTACAACGAGTAACACAAACTTTAGAAGACCTTTTGATAATCTACAACGAGTAACATAAACTTTAAAAAAGATTTTAAAAGTATACAACCAATAACACAATACTTTGTAAATCCATTAAACTCTTTGGAAATCAATAAAAGTATTTATTGAGTAAACCCCTGGCAGAATCGTATATAATTCATGTGTCATAAAAAATGCAATTTACTCGTATCAGATATGGTTCATGATGCCAACCTTTCTCAGCCCAATGCAAGCATGACCAAGAGAGCGTTAAAATAGCAATGGGTTTACAGAACATCATCTGGGAACTTCACATTTGATTTCAATTGAGGATTTATTAGTTTAGCCAATTTAAAGCGGAAATATGATTTTCAAACTTGCCTACGAGTATTTCAGCTTATGTTCATAGAGTAGATTTTTTTACATGTTTTTACAAGCATAATCATGGTATGCACTGAGCCTACAAAAAACAACTATATTAATCATTATGGTATGCATAATCATAATCATTGAAATGGTCCAAACTAATTCAAGGTTCGAATAAAAGAAAGATATCAGTTCGCATTTACATTCCAAAGGTACAAAAGATCAGTCCAACCAGTTCACAGATACAAAAGGATACAACTATATAATGTAGCTACAGATACTGTGTTGGCAGTTCTCCTACCATTTGACAACTCGACCTGATGAAGCCCTGTACTCCTGTAGATTTTAGATACTACGACTAAGAATTAAAGAAGACCCTAACTTGATCCTAGATTCTGAAATATTTCACGAAGAGCTTTCGGCAAGTTCAGCACAATCTCTGCGTATGCTGCCAGGTGGTATCACGACAAGCAAGTAAAATATAATGAGTTAAAAAAATGGGACAAGAAAAAAATAAAATACAAGACAAAAGGTTGTCTCCCTAGTAAAATTTGGTTCTAGATCGAAACTTTCTAATACAACAGCTAAATTCTGAGTATCAGTTAAAATATCGTACAGAAAAAAAGTCTGCCGGCTCTAGTCTGCTACCTGAATGGTGACTGAAGTCATTTCTGAGAATAAATTAAACAAACAACTTTTCACAGCATCCCTTGGGGAACAATTAACTGAATCTAGACAAATCAGATGTCTTCAGCTAACCCATTGGAATGAAAAAAGATAAATGTCACCAAAAAGGCAAAACACAAAAAACTGACACATCCTATATCTGGAACCATAAGAAACGTATCAACAGTGCCAACTCGACAACCCTTATGTTCAAATGAAACATCTTTCATTTATTAAGTAGTTACCTTCTGGAAGGGTCATGGTCCGCAAGGCATCCTCGGCATAAGATAGCCGAGCAGGAACTGCCTGAGGTTTTTTGTTGTTTGCTGCTGGAGCTGTAGATAAACTCTTTTTCGGATTAATCGGCCATGCTAAGACTCTGATACGAGTGGGTAGCACGCTAACGAGGTCTGCATATCTGAGACTCACAGTCAACTTGCTGCAGCAGCAAAAGGTCCACAAATATTGTTATTGAGCCCGCATTTCAGAGACAAATGATGAATCACATCTAAGATATAACATATCCTTGTTCTACAGCAGCTAATCCTAAGCTCCAAAATCAATAGAAAATAAAGACTTTTTCAACCCAATGGCTAGCTTAATGCTGGCTAAGCAGGGCTATCTAGTCACATTCATCTATAAGAAAAGCGGTACCTTTTTAAGCATCTTCCCTATTAAATCAAAATCAAACAAATAATGTCCTAGCAAACCTCAAGTAGAATTCAGGTAACACATTTCAATTTTAAAATACTAATGAAGCTTACCAATCATAATCATCCAATACAAATTCAATAACATTGTAAGAGAGGCTATGATAAAGGTCTCCAATTTGATTTCCGTACAACTCCTTTATTAGGCGAATCTATGAAACATGAAAAAATATAATATAGTCAGCACATGAATTACAATTAGAAGCTCTAACCAAATGTGAGAAAGTGGAAAGTGAAGTATCAAGATTACAACCCTTGTTTGACGTAAATACACAAAAAAATAAAAATAAAAAAACAGGTGAACAACAACATACATAAGGAGGATATGCTTTGATTTCTGATGTGAAAAGGGTGTGTGCATACCTAAAGTAATTCTTCTCAACATTGGTAAAGAAAGATAGAAGGAGAAACCCTCCTTGTCTACAAAATATAACTTAGTAACGTGATTGCATAATCAAACCAGATGTCAATAAGTTAGTAGTATTAGAGAACTTAAAAGTACAAAACCCATAAAGGTATGAGCAAGGACACACTAGACTAACTGTGTAATATAGGTTGAAAGAATCTTATAAGATCAAGACACAGATTTCTTGTGCTACTTGCTGTTTACAATTCCTGTACTATTCATATGCATGAGATTAGGTAACCAAGTAGTAATATCCAGTAAAAAACTTAGCTGAAAACTACCCTACCCCTTAAATTATGGGCTTGAAGTTAGCACTGTATGCTCCGTTGAACACTACCGGACCCACAACAATTTTGATGTACCAGCAGAGCCTAGAATGCAAATGTGCAACTACGAAAAGGGGCTAGCAGGCTAACCGTCAGTTTAGTTCATAATGTAAAATATTAGCCTATGTAGACACATGATACAGATCACAGGTTTTCCTAGATGGGAAACCAATGGTCAAATGATGCGGGCATGCGTGCGTGTGTGTGGTATGTATAATAAATAAAATATTAAAAATACCAAAAGTCTTTAAATGTAAGCATTAGATACCTGCTCTCGCCTATCCACATAAGCCTGAACAAGTTCCCCGACATAATCAATGAATTTCTGCAAGTTTGTAAGCACCAGAAACAATGAGCCTTGAATATTGCAAAAGACGAAGAAAAAAAATTCCAACAAATGTTCAAAAGATGCACACAAAGAAGTTTGGACTAAAATAAGTGGAATGAAAAGAGAAAATAGAAAATCCAAACCACTAACCTTACCATTGCATTGGAGGAAAGAAGATCATTTTCTGCTTCTCGTATAGGTAAAAAGAATGGAACTGTGTGTTCAATGACAGTCATTTTTTCAAGAAATGATTTGCTCTCAAGCACACAATGATAGAACTCACATGGTTCGCCTGTAGTTCAAAAACATAAGATGTTGAAAGTTTGCAGGATGTCTTTTAATAGGTTACATTTTTCTAGACAAGCATCTGGACAGCAA
This sequence comes from Papaver bracteatum, assembly GCA_023529315.1. Lineage (NCBI taxonomy): Eukaryota > Viridiplantae > Streptophyta > Magnoliopsida > Ranunculales > Papaveraceae > Papaver > Papaver bracteatum. The sequence continues at coordinate 1,778,397 of JAJJWX010002107.1, read as the reverse complement.
TAAAAGATCTTTCTAAGACCGAACTTCAGTGTTTTGTATGGCCACAAAAGGAAAATTTATGAACATTACAGATGATGGGTTTTACCGGCAAAAGATGTCTCATACTGGATGCCAATTCTAGCTCCCTCCAGACAACAAATTACCTGCTCAAATAAAATACCAAATGATTTACTCATTTATTCAAATTTGATAACATAAGAGCACCACAAGCTGGAAATCAGACATGACCATCAACTCTAGCATATTATGCAAATAGCAAAAGTCATATTCACTAAATAACTATATGCCGTGCATAAAAGAATACCTTAGTTCCTGCTCTGTAAGTAATTTTCCCATGGAAGTGAGAATTCACTGCCATGCTAGCATCCCCCTGCATTGCTTTTCTTTCTAACTCCATGTGAACCTGATACAACCAAAACGATCTAGCTTATTAGCATACTCTAAATGCAGTTAACCAATTAAATCAATTTAACTGAACATTTAGCATGCAATACAACTAAAGCATTTTGACCATAGTGGTTTAAAATAATGCACCACATATAATGATTAAGCTTGTCTTTTATTAACTACAGTAAAGTACTGAGAAGAACAGTACCCGCTGCCTAACTGTAGCTAATAGTCCATCATTCCACTGTTCGCCATTCAAATGTCTCTCTGCAAAATGAAGAGACTCTAATATAATAAATCCAGTAAATGAGTAAGAACCAGGTGTCACTGCCACAGAAAACCTTTCACTAGCACAGTGGTTGAATCATAATTTTTACAAAAATAATCAAGGAAAATGGCTTGTTGGAACGAGAACCTCCTATAAATCAGAAAGGATAACGTGTTAACGCTCACCCACGAGAAAATTAATGTTTTGCCATAATTTTGCATCTTGCTTATTTACAAAGCAACCGATTTCTTTACAACACAATAAAGAAACTTGAAAGCAAGTGAATGTAACTTGAGTCAGAGCCAAATGAAGTGTGTATACCCCCGCCCTCATTTTGCATTCCAGGTATGAGTAACAAGCTATAATCCACAAAGAAAATGACCGAATAGGTCAAATACATTGTTTTCAAGGTACACTACTACTCTGGCAAGCATTTGTAACACCACTCATAACTTCATAGCGAACTCCTGATCTAGAACATAATAAACTAAGGGTTCAAGCATAAGCATGAGAGAGCAGGTCCCTTTACATAAGAAAACAAGGAACGGAGAAGATAATCGACACAAGTGAGGTGCAATAAAACATTATAAACCAAGGGTTCAAGCATAAACATCAGAGAGAAGCTCCCTATACATAAAAAAAAAGGTGAGGAGAAGATAATGGACACGAGAGAGGTGCGGTAAAATGTAATACATTGTGCAACAATATCATATTGCATAAATATATCAACAACCTCCACTGCTGCCTCTTCTAAGCCAAAGGCTTCATTATCAACAAAAGAAACAACCTACAAAGATGCATAACTAACTGCACATTAGCAGCCACTAATATATGATATGATAAAAAGTACAACATTTAAAGCTCACCTTCAGTTTGAACTGCTCTAGCATTGTCAAATTCTCTTTGTAAGCGGTCATAAACCATCTTGTCAGTATCCCTAGAGAAATTTTAAATATGAGAAAAACACTGCAGATAAAATTAAACTTAACTTAATTACTGTTCTTACTGCAAAATTAAGCAAACTGAGACTGCATATAAACATTCGCACATCTGGACAGTGTTGCAACGATACGGATACGGTATCGGATACAAGATACCAATACACTACTATGATACACCAACTTGAAAAACTAAAATACGGCGATACGGCATACTCAATATTGATCAGTAGTTTAACATAAATATATTATATATAAGATAGAAACTAAACAAAATACATACAGGAGAGAAAAAGTCTGGATAAGAAGGAAGAAAGTCTAGAGCAAGATCAATGGACAGATTTGGAACTAATATTTTGTCACTATAGTTAAAACTTCTCATAGAATCTAGTAAAATATCTATATTTTCTAATATTAAGGTATTGAGATTTATCTTGACAGCTGTTGATATCTAATATTTAGTCAAAGTTTTCTAACTGAGTTGTGAGTTGTATCTTGAAGTATTGGAGTATTAGTACGCGTATCCGTGTAAATACGCATCGATACGGCTGGAAAAATATTTACGCGTATCGTTGCAACACATACATGTACCGCCAAATCTAAGTAACCAAATAGTGCTAGAATTTTCTAATAAGATGCATCTAAATAGTCTAGGATTAAACATTAAGCAAAAATGGTTCAAATATTTGTTACTTTTTACTACAAAGATCCAGGAACTTTAATGACCCACTCACTTACAAAACACGAGTCCTTTACTCTTTTTCAATTATCAACAATGTGCTATCTAAGTTTGTCGAGTATACTTTATATGAGATTCAAGTCTATTGGACCTTCTGTAGGCCATTTGGTGGCTTCGTAGTAAATTTGTAACTCAGATTTCTTTCAGCAATAGTTAAAGATTAGTCATGTCTAATGTTGTCCCACGACGGTGTTAATAGTTACAGCGAAAGTAAACAAACACACGTAATAAAACTCAAACGAAACAACCAATTACAATTCACATGCACAATCGAACTCTTAGTAGCCAGCAACGTGATGATTATTCACAATCCTGGCTACAAAGATCCAACTAATGTCTTAAAGGTAATGCCATATATCAATTCTAATAGTTAGTAACAAAGTAGTACCTGGAAAGTCGGTCCTTAAGTTGTTCATGTCTTCTCAAAACATTCGACACTGTCAGGAAACAAACATACACAACCAATAAAACATGTATAGATAATAAAATCAACATAAATAAAACAAGAACAAATCTCTGAATGGAAGTACAAGACTACATACATCTAGCCCGCGTAATGTCCAGACCATGATCTTCCCCTTGCATATAATTCTGTGACAAGCAAATAAGAACACAGTGAGTCAATCTGACATCAAAATATTCAGTAAGCAAAATTCATAGAAGAATTAAGAAGTGCTTACCACCATTCCAGTTGCTGCATATGGTTGCCCCTTAAATTGCTCCATCTGCTACGAAATGAACAAGTTATGATTCTTATTTACGAACCGAATTAAATCTCAAAGTAAATTAGGGTTAACTTTAACATACCTTGTTATTATTACGAGTAGCGGAATCTCCAAACACGATAAGTTTTCTCTTGAAACTACTGTTTTTCAGAGATGGGTCTTCCATATCGTTACTCTCCATACGTAAAACAAAGGAGTCTGAATTTTTGTTATATTCTTTTTCTAATTAGGGTTTTTAGAACGGAAGATGTTGAGTTTCTTTGTTTTTATGGGGATTAGAAAGAATTTTGTGCCCTGGATTTTTACTGTTCCAATTCTCAAACATAACGAGCCCTAATAGAGCACGTTGATGGGTAAGATAAATTTGACAGGAATGCTTTAATTCCGGATTTTTTACGAAACCTATTTCGGATTATTATAACCAGGTTTTTAAGAAACCTATTTCGGATTATTATAACCAGGGACAAGTGAAATTATTGTCCGGCAGTCAAACAGAAGATATCCTCGGGTCAGGGTTGACAGGCTCGGATTCTGGTTAGCAATTCGGCGAGAGGCGAGAATTCGGATCGGTAAAACTGCGCTCATTAATGGGCAAGACGAAATATTAGGTCGGTCAAATATGTGGTCAATTTTGCTTGAATCGGGAAAATTGGAAAAATGTGTATATTCGTGTTTAATGCGTTTAACATATCTCAATTCGACGCGTCAACTTCGTCATATATTTTACTGTAAAAATATATTTTTTTAGTAATACCATGTATTAAAAATCATTTGAGTACTATTATTTATGGTTTTAATTGTATAATATATATGAAAAATCCATTATTTAAAGGGTCCGGATCATGGGACTCTTGGTTTGAACGCATAGTTTGGACACAATTTGCTAACTGTAGCGCCCCTAAGCTAGCAGCTGACTAAACCAAGAATTTAACTAAATAAAGAGGCACTAACGAATCCAAATTAAACAATTAGACTTTCAATTAAGAAATCTGCAACAAAAACTTAACTCAAAGCTAACCCCGCTCAGAAATATATATACAAGAATTCCTCTCCGGTGATACATATAAAATAGTCATTTGGTTTACAAATAGAATATACAACAAAATAAACATATCAGAAATAATCAACTAACGAAGTTAACTTCTCGGAGCTTTCATTGCGCAACTCTGATCTGTCACTAAAACTGAAAGTGGGAATGGGTGAGCACATCATCCCTAAAAGGGGTGCCCAGCAGAAATAACAACTAGCTTTCAAGTAATCATTAATATAATTCGAAGAACAATGCAGGTTTAATCGAAAGTCGATAATATAAGGAAAGACAATAAATCATAATGTAGAAACTTCTTCATAGACATTCATAAATAACAGTAAACATCCATGTATGAGGTGTGTTGCCGCACATAAGGGAAGAATAATATTGTGGTGCATCGCCCTAGCCATAATAATATTGCGGTGTATCGCCCTAGCCATAGAATACTGAATATATATAAAGGAAGAATAATATTGCGGTGTATCGCCCTAGCCGTGTAATATTGCGGTGTATCGCCCTGGCCATAGAATACTGATATTGTGTCGGCACACATCTCATACCACACAGAGCACACAAAGATATGCATGAATTTCACAACACAAAGATTGATTTGTAAAACAATAATGAATACAAGAGAGTTCGTTATCGATTCCCACCTCTTTTGATGACAAGCCTCGCCTACCTCGAGATCCATGATCCATTGGTTCATCCTTGAACGATCGTTGTTAATATAGACTAACTGTTAATCATACAAAAACTCTAAGAATCTAGCCAAGATGGCTCACACAAGAATTATACAATTTTATCTAATGGTTCTAAGCCCATTATGGTATCTCATTCTCCATCTTTAACATAACTAAGAGTTTACTGATCCAATTAGGTTGATTCTATAGTCCTTTAGATATGTCTTATGAATATCTGCAACTTTGTAGAAGGAATCAAAGGTTAATTCGGACCATAAGGGGTCCAAAATATCAATATAGGAAATTAAAGTCTATTCTGGTCAACTAACAGTCAACGATAACAGTCAACATAGTCAATTAACGGTAAACGTCAGTTAAATGTCAAGTCCAGATCAAAGTACAATCAATGGTCAACAAGTCAAGGTCAAGTCAAGTCTAGGGTCAAGTCTGGTCAAAGTCCAAGGACTAGTCAAAGGTTAACTCGGTCAAGGTCCACTGAGTCAAATAGGGAATCGGTGATTCAACTCAGTCAGATTAACTGAGTCAGCTAAGTCAGACACTGACTGGGATGACTAACATGTCTAAATCCCTTGTTGCACAACAAACCTCCACTCTGTTTTATAAGTAGATTAATACTAACACACTACTGACTGAATCTCATAAGCCAAAGTACAATTCATTCAATTAAAACAACTTCAAAACATATTCTCAATTACAAATTCAGCATTACCTTCAAGTGGCAGATGCAAGCCTCCACCGAGACCATACATGACCCTACACCCACCACTACAAAAAACCTAACTCAAACACTAACACGGACTGCAGCTCCTGCACTTATTGCAACCTCACTTCAGTTACATTTCACTCAACATTGCCATACCATTACATAGCTCTTCCACTAACTACTTCAATATATCAACAATCCTAATATAGCTCAACATCAATATCAGTTCAACTTGTTCTTTATAATTTCACTATCATTCCACAACTTCAGTTCATACCAAATGCAATCCAGTAACACACCTTCTCCATCACAGCAAGGACAACACCACTCTCATGAACTGCCATTTCAGGTTCACTACAGATACTACCAATCCATCATTCTCATTTCAGTTCCTTCCACTATTACCATTCAACAAACATACCACCTTCCATATCATCACCAGATTCAATAACATCAATCCATTGATAAAACTCATCTCATGTAACATTCTAACACTCATCTAATCCAATCACATACAACCAGAACCTCCACAAGAACCCATCCTTGAAAATTACATGAACCTAAACTATAACCATAAACAACTTCATCTGTAGCAACTCAATTCTTAGCTTTATAATCATTCACAATTCAATCATCTCTTAACCAACACACAATTAAACTGATATCCACCATTACCAACCAATTATTCATTTCAAATCCACTACATGTAATCCCCATTCATACATCGTCTACTCAAACACCCAAATCATAACAACTCCAATTATATCATAATGAACTTCAATTCAACACACAAACCAACCCAATAACAATTACATTTCATCCAATTCACAACTCAAATAATACTCATTCATCAAATTGATGTAATCTAATCAATTACTCCATGAACCCTAAAACAGAACCAAATATAAGAAACCTTAAATTAGATTACCTTTTCTTCTGAGTTGAATCAAAACTTATATCAACACCTCCATCATCAATTGTTCTTTCTTGTATTCTCTTCCCTTGATCTCAGTCTCCTATTCATCATCTCCATCATCACTTCACAGAGACACCCTAAATTAATTCTCAATTTAACTTCTACCATAACTCTAATTCGTTTAATACCTCAATACCCATATCCAATCACCTTCCTAAAACATCAAATTCATCTTCAAAAGTTTCTCTGAGTTCATCATACAAACCCTAAATTATTCAATCCTTCCCTGTAAATATAAAATTGACTAAAAAATCTCCTTATTTGCTAATAATAGTGAACACCCATCTTTAATTAATCGATTTCATATTTAATTCCACAAAATTCTTCAATCAATCTTATCTTCCCGAAACCCTGACTTTTGATTTCTTCTTTTATCTCGAGTTAAATCAACTACAGACAACCCCACAATCACCATCAACTAATCCATAGTCATCTCCACCTTCTACTGATCATCAAACTTTCATTTAATCTCTCACACACTCGCATAAAAGAAAGAGCAGGGGAGGAGAGGAAACCGAATGAAGAAAGAAAGAAGAAGAATAATGAAGAAGAAGAAGAGAGAGTAACGAGTTAATCTACTCGATTGGGATAAGGTCGGACCATATTGTTAAAGGCACCCGAAAATTGATAAGGGCAGCCCAACGGTCAACGTTTATCTTTAAATAATTCTGATAATATCTTCTTCGTCCAGTATCCGAGTTACACGTTCGAGTAGTCTATTGCGCATAACTTTTCAAGACCTATCTAGTGATACTATCTTTGTATCTAGATCGTTGTTAGATTAATTCTTATTAATTAACGTTCGTGTTAAACTAATCGAGTCATTATCGGCTAATTCGTCACTTGACCGGTCTAATAGCGTTGACGAGCTTGAGGGTCTTTACACTAACCGTCCATTATACTTAATCTAACGGTAGTATTTGCTAATGAGGTGACATTGTATTAGGCTTAAAAAGTATACGGCTTGTATCCAAGCCGAGCGGAGCCGATAACCGACGTATATCTTTGGAAACAAATCTACAGAAGCTCTCTATTAGACATTTCTCTATTTTACTTTGGTTTTGCTTCCAGATTGTTCTTGAGATTGAGTTCATTGTTACGAATTCGTACTAGTATATGTGCAGGTATGATTTTTCTTAATATTATGTACTCTAATTGATTTATTGTTTCTTATTTGAAATAATATGAGCCCTAATTTTGGTCTTGATTTGAGTAAAATCTTAACTGGGTTTGAGTTGAGATGGGTATAATTAAGAGTTCGATGAGATGATTTCAAAGTTGAGATGGGTATAACTTAACAACTGTGATCAAGTAAGTTCAAATCAGCTATGTTCAAATTTTGTGATTTTAATTTTGAAAATTTTTGGTTGATTTTTTTGTAAGATCCATCAGTTTTCAAAATTGATTGTATAATAGTTACATAGTTATCATCACCACCATCATCATATTTCTTGTTTTAATTTTCAGTTGTACCCATTTTTTGATATGATTTTCCCTAAATTTACTAGTATTATTGATAGTGTATTATGAGTACTGCAACACCTAGAATGATAGAATCATAGAACAATAGTTTATCCCCATGTACCATCTTCATCTTCTGAATTCATATTAGTATTAACATCGGTACTATTACCAGTAGTACCAATAGGGTCACCATCGCATTTCTCCCAAGGTTTGGAATTGAACATCTCTAATTAACTCTTGGGATTTTATCCAAGAGGTAGTAAGGAGAAGAAATAGAACTATGTGGAGTGGTAACAACTATTACTTGTAGAAGTTTTTTCAAATGTTTTTGCTGTCAAGCTGCTCATTATGTTGTACATGATATTAATTGTCGTTTTACTTTCTACTTGCAGGCTACAGTCTTAGCTCTGAATGCTTCATATTTCCTGAAAAATGGAGGTCATTTATGGGCTCAAATAGTTACCATATTACGGTATGTTCTTCATTTTCTAGACTACGTTAATACTGACTTGGAGGGCAGTCTGCTTGATACTTTCATCATTGTATTGTTCTTAGTTAACTTCCCTTAAATATGTGTTTCAATATTAATCTGTGGCGCAATGGTAGCGTGTTTGGCCCCAGGTCAGAAGGTTGCGTGTTCGATTCACGTCAGATTTCCTCTAGTTTGTATGACACCCTTATTCCTCTTATTTAGGTGATGTTTTATCTTGGGAAGACATACAATTAGTAGAATCACATTTGGAATACTCAGATGATTGTCAAATAATCATAACATTGCCAAAATGTAGTCGAACTGAAATATCAAAATATTGTCAAACTGAAAAACGTTTTAAGAAAAAGCATGTCCTATATAGTCACATAAACTAAACTTTCATTTGACTTCAATTGGTTGTCCATCAGTGAGTTTCCACCGAACGTTTAAGATTTTGAACTAAGCAGCAGTTAGGCTTACAAGCTTTTAGGACTTCCTTCGCAGTTATTTGTCCACACTTTGAGCTCTTCTCACTTCCGCATTTAACTCGGTTTTGGAAAGATTTCTGCAGAAAACAATGAAGATTTTATTAGTTATAATGTAAGTTTTAGTTTACAAATTACTTCACAGGTATATTATTACCTTAATTTTGTAATCACTATTGTATCCCAAGTGAAATGGTATCCTCATTGCTGGAGTTTGTACCTACAGGAATATAAACATAGTTTGAATATGAAATTAATGATGCACATAAAAGATGAGGCTCTGTAATACTTACTTGGTTCACTTATTTTTAATTGCTCCATTTCTGCCTTTTTGGGGAAATTTATTTTGTCGTGTGTTGTGTCTTTGCAAACTGAACACTTTCTTTTTTTGTTAACAGTAGACGATTCAATCCCAGCCAGTAGTCTACATGTACTGCTAACTTTTCCTTTCCCTTTATCATCTTTGGGAGGTCTTCCTTTAGTTTGTGATATGTTTGGATTTTCAACAAATGGTTGATGCAACTGCTGAATTTTGTTATTATCTTCCTGAGGTTCACAATTCAGAATTTGTGAAGATCCATTATCTTTGACCAACTTATTATGTTCATCCATGATTCTATCAAAAAGGTCTTTCACACCATCAACTGCCATTTTGTATAACTTATCTGATTTTGATGCGATGCGGGCCATTTGAGTAGATCTTCGACATAGATAACTTAGTATATATGCAACTGAACAGTCGTAACCATCAGACTTCTCTGTTTCATCAACTCCTCTGAATGAGTTTGCTCCTTTCAACCATCTTTTTAAAATAAAGTGTGGCGGAATTTCATCAACCTCGAGCTTGCCGAGAACTTTAAGTACGTGTTTGAAAGGTAAGCCTTTGAATTCAAAAAATTGACACTCACATTAGCCTTCATATATATCGGGTTTCACCTTTACAATGAACTCTTGGAATCCACCAACTTTATATTTTACTAAATAAGTGTTGAACTCATCACCTCTATCTATTTCTTCTGACTTAAAACTTATAGACTCAAGCAATTGTTCGCGAAACTTTCCAAAGATATTCCGAGTGTATATTTCAGCATCATGCTTTAATATTAAGTTCCTTTCGTCAATAATTCGTTTTGTATGCTCCGACACGTAATCTTCTTCAATTTCTCTGTCAATATTTTTTTTTTAGTGCTTGATCGTACCTAATAGCAAATTCTTTAAGATTGGTCTTTAACGAGACAAATTCGTTAAAAAATGCATTCACCCCTTCACTACGACCAGTTGTATTCATCCCAGCATAAAAAGTTCCACGATGGTATACTGGCACCCATGACTCACGAATCTCATATAAAGTTTTTAGCCAATCATTGTTAAGACATAAACGATGGCGAGTGTTTGGGAATACCTTCTTTATAGCAAAAGCCAGCGCATCATCTTGGTAGGTTATAATAGCAAATGGATTTTTTCCTCCCATAGCTTCAAGCTAAATACTAAACAACCATGAAAATGTCACTTTGGTCTCGTCCTGTAATAGTGCACATCCAAATTGTATGGTTTGATAGTGGTGATTCACCCCTGTAAATGGAGCAAACGGCATCTCATATTTGTTTGTCCGGTATGTAGTATCAAAGAAAACTAGTTCTCCAAACTGGTCATATGACATTCGTGATCGAGCATCAACCCAGAAAAAATTTACTGCTCTGCCTTGTTCGTCAACTTGAACCGCATAAAAAAATTATGGATTTTCAATTTGTTTCATCTGTAAATAATTGATGACTGACTGGGCATCACCGACTTCCAAATTCTTATGCCTCACATTGCGTAAATGGTTCCAACAATCTCTTCGACTAAAACCTATCTATGCACCACCAAAAATGGACGGATTTTGGAAATTTGAATGTTTTCCCTATTGAATGCCTCAGTCAAATCTTTTGCACCGTATGGCATGCATCTATTAATACGCATACGCTTCCTCTTGCTTGGTGATACAAATTTATGGTTGTGTTCATCTGAGAATATTGTTACTATCCATTTATTAAGTTATTCGTCAAAAAGAAATCGAATCTTTGCTTGCACTCACACTTGATGGTACTGCAACTTCTCCCTTTTTTGACTATTCCTTCGATGTTCTCTTCTTTCTTTTTATTTCCTTCGCGAGCACATACCATATAAATTGATGCCACTTCGTCAACACCAACACGTGTTTTTGTTGTTGATCGAACCCTAACTGAAAATCCATTTCGTCTGCCATATTCAGTATAATACTCATGTGCTTCTTCACGCGAATTGAAATGCATTCCTTCATATGGACTCTCCAAACTACTCATATCATTTTTTCCATTAGAAAAATCATTCACAACCTCGGGTTCATCAGTCCGAACTTGATCATCACTACAAGTGACTAATAATTTTTGATGTGATAGCTCATGATAATCTTACGGGAAGAAAGGGAAAATAACCGTAAGCAGCAAGAAGGGAACACTTCTATATGATTGAGAAAGAAAAAAGAAGCTTGGAAATAGTTCTCCCGAAAATAAAATTTGGAATCAAGATAAAAAACAATAAAGAAGAACAAGACGTGATAGGTAAATCCGGGAAGTTACAACGGAAAATAAGAAAATATATATATGTTTCCATATTTTATCTAATCCCGTACTTAATTAGTTAACGGCTCGGCTCGGATACAAGCCGTTTAATGTTTTATGCCTAAAAAAGAATGCCACCTCATTAGCAAATACTACCGTTAGATGAAGTATAATGGACGGTTAGAAAATTGTGTCCAAACTATGCGTTCAAACCAAGAGTTCCATGATCCGAACCCTTATTTAAATAGTGTATATAACAATTATGGAACTTAATCACCGATAAACATGTATGTATAAGAGGATACGATGAACATTGTGGAATTACCATAAAATGGAGTTGAAAAATGGCCGAATTTTTGTCGCAGATCATTCCTGGATAGTTCATTTAAAAAATCGTGAATATGATTCGGAGTTGTAAAAGTGCGTTTAAAATGCGTGTATTAACGCATGCATGGATTTTTTTGTATAATTAGCGAAATATTCGCGAACTTACTAAATAGGCGTCGGGTTATCACAGGGTCCATATTTTAAAATCATAAATTCTTGATGAACGATCCCACAAACAACACCAAAACTGCCTCTCAAATATACTTTTGAGTCATGTGGTATTCAATTTGGGACCCATCTTTCCTTAAAAAGATTTAGCATTCTTCTTTCATACGTTATTTTGGGGTTCATTAGGTACTCAGGTCATTTTGACTATCCAAAATTTCTTCCTAAATAAGTAAATGTACCCTGAAATAAATAAGACTCATCTTTTCTTAATTCCTAAGGTGAAACAACCTAAAAAATCCCAGTCAATTTAGGCCAATAGGGTTGTTTAACACAGTTTATAAAGTAATAGAAAAGATAATAGCTAATAGAATCAAACCTTATTTGGAGAAAATAATTTCACCCTTTCAATCAGCCTTTCTATCCTCCAGAAAGATTTCTGATAACATTATAGTAGCACATGAAATAATTCACTCTTTCAAAAATAAGAAAGCAAGATCTGTGGAATTAGAATTAAAAATCGACATGTCTAAAGCCTTTGATAGGGTAAATTGGAAGTTTCTTCTTTCAACTTTGTCTTCATTTGGTTTCAGTAGAGATGTTTGCTTGCTGATATAACAATGTATTTCAACAACTACTATTTTTGTTCTTTTAAATGGCTCTCTTGGTGAGGCTTTTAACCCTTCTAGAGGTTTGCGTCAATGAGATCGTCTCTCCCCATACTTATTCATCATATGTATGGAAATTTTCTTTAACCTCCTTCATCAACAGGAGAATAAGAAAAAATTTACATGGAGTTAAGATAACTCCAAAAAGTGAACCAATCTCTCATCTTTTATTTGATGATGATTGCCTTCTTTTTGTGAAAGCTGGCCTTTTAGAATGTATGAATTTACTTGACACTGTAGAAATCTTTTAGTAAAGCCTCTGGTCAGCTCATTAATTTTGAAAAGTTTTACTTTGGAAGAAAAGTGACACCAAAACACCAAAGAATGATGTCTAAACTCCTGAAAATAAAACACATAAGTCTAAAGGATCCTTATCTAGGATCCCCCTATTTATGGATAAATCCAAAATGAAAACCTTTGCACCAATCCTAGAAAGAAAGGAATCTAAGGAAAAAGGATGGAAAGGTTTAGTGTTTTCTCAACCCAGTAGGTTTGTCTTAAATAGATCAGTCTTAGCGAGTATCCCTACCTATCAGATGGGATGTTTTATCCTTCCCAAAAAGATAACCAATAAATTAAAGCAATTCAGAGATATTTTTGGTGGGAAAAAAAACAGGAAGAAAAGGCTTTTGCCCTAAAACTTGGTCAAGTCTTTGTAATCCGATTCAGAAAGGGGGATTAGGTTTTAAGGATGCTCGTAAATTCAATCTTGCAATGCATGCTAAGTTAGAATGGAGATTAGTCAAGGAACCAGATGCTCTTTGGGTCACCTATCATGTGACTACTCTAGGCAGAGCAAGCTTAACTGAGAAGTTTTCCCCACAACTCAGTCAAGTATATCCATCAGGCCCAAAGAGCATTACTTATGTTTTGTGTTAGGAAATGACAAAACATTACTTATATTCCTTTCGGCGAACCCTACCTAACGAACCTGCGTATTACAACTCCTACAAAAAAATAACTAGAAAGTATAGAGTTCACCAAACAAAATGAACTCCATCTACATAAGTATGACCAACACTTGACATTTCATCAAACAGGATGAACTCTAAAAAGACGGGGGTACCCAATACACCACAATCTTTTATTTATCCACCTATAAGTCCTCTTAACGAAAGTTATTGTCTATGGACAAAGTCGAAATAATATTACAAATATGTATTCATATTTTGTGTGATTGTCTATGGATACGAGATCAAGACAATACGACTACCAAAGTGTGATTACTTGATAATAAACACGCCGATATGAGATTCTATTTGTTAGAGAACGTATAGCCTATACGGGTATTTCGTGCATGCCTCACTATTGACACTTGGATATTCATGTTACTCTGCTGAGAGTAATAATCAATCATCATGCCGCACCAATAATGAGAGTCCTGTTGAGAACAACACAGGAAATACAAGGCAATTCATGCATTAATTAATAATGCTATAGATTCACAGAATATTGGGATTGTTGCTACATGCACCATTCTGCGTGAATCTTGTATATTTATCGAATTGCTTCAAATAAATAAAGCGAGAGATTTTATGTGCTCATCGCTTATCAAATGGCTTTATCCTTTGCAAGATGTCAGCATATTAAAATTGGTTTTAAAATTTAGCCCTGAACTAAAATCCACCATCAACAATTAGATTAAATGGAACATATTTTTCCTTTGCTGTTTGGAATATGATCCAAAGGACTTGCTATTCACATGCGTGAATCTCGAAGTCGAAGGCGCATGGATCCTGAGTGAACTAAGTAGCTAGGGGTAGTCAGCTTGGTCTCAACTATACGAAGTTGGTATTAGATTTTGTATAGCGGCTTAATTTTGATAGTATTCAAAACTGGACTAGGTCCCAGGGTTTTTCTGCATTTGCGGTTTTGAAAAGACGAGGGTACCCAAATACACTAAAATCTTTAAATTATCCACCTATAAGTCCTCTTACCGAAAGTGATTGTCTATGGACAAAGTCGAGACAATATGACAAATCAGTATTCACACTTTGTGTGATCGTCTATGGATATGAGATCGAGACAATACAACAATCAAAGTGTGATTACTTGATAATAAGTTCGGACTTAACCAAACTCTATAGGATCACTATCAAGTAAAGCGGAGTTAACGTTTGTGTAATTTACTTCAAATTATATAAATACATATGATTTCGGAAATAGAAAATGAAATCACACAACAAGATTTTGTTAACGAGGAAAACTGCAAATGCAGAAAAACCTTGAGACCAAGTACAAAATTGAATACTCTCATAATTAAGTCGTTATACAAAATCTAAACCAACTTCGTATAGTTGAGACCAAGCAACTACCCCTAGTTCACTTAGTTTCCTCAGTATCCCTACGCTTATGACTTCGATAAGTGCACCCACTGGAACAATTCCTTTGGATCGTATTCCAAACAGTAAAGGAACAAAAAATCTGTCCGATAACAACTTTATTGATTCTTTCCAGATAAAGATATCTCAAGACATATGCAAAGGCTCTTCCATTTAAGCTAATAAACTACTTTGCCTGGTTAGATCAATTTATCCAATAACTACCGAAGTAGCCAAGTTTAGATTCGCCCTCAATCCAAATAAATCTCAAAGAGATATATTGAGAATGTCGATCTCACGCAACTAATCAATCGAATAAATTCGATGCTAGTTGGATCCCAGCCAATCAAGGTTTGTGCAACATAAAGATATGAGAAACCAAAAAGAAATCTTCTTTGTCTTCAAATCTTCTTTAATCTTCAATTAAAACCTGCACAACACCACTTGAATCTCTTATGATCAATCTCGCACAGAACGGAGTCTGTTAACAATGGATTATCACAAGATGTATTTAGATCTACAAACAGTTCTAAAGATCCTGCCGATACTTCAATCTAGTTTAAGTGAATCTTATATCAGAAGAGAAGATTCTCAAGAATAAACAAACTAGGTGCAATCAAAATTTCAACAACCATTAGTCAATCAAATCAATCTAAAACTCATAACACTGCAATTATCTAGTTTTCCACCAATGGTACTCGTAGAGCTTCTTGATCCCACATAAGTCTTTAAACGAGCGATCGTAAGAACTTTCGCCTAATTAGGGTACTTTCCTCTCCGGATATATGACTCCACCAGAAACAACAAAAATATGAAGTTTTCCTGGCTCTTAGGATAGCTTTCTAGAAATGCAAACTTAGGCATTTATAGACCAAGGATGTTTGGACGCCAAGGAATTTCCAAAACCACAAATATTCTCAAAATATGCAATGAATTGCGAGATTCGGTTTTCATAATTCTAGTAAATGCTTGTCCAATATTTTTCGAAATCTCTCAATAGAAAATCTCCAATTAGGAAATGCACATTACTAATTTTTATTCACTAGACATATGCATTTAATTGTTGGTAATTAAAAGCATATATAACCAAAAACCTTAATTAAAATATTCTCAATTAATTTCGGTACAAGATCTCCTTGAGTACTAAGAAATACCTTTGAACAATAAACGATGAGAGTTACTGTGCGTGTTCAAAGTATGTTGACATCTTTTCTCTGTAAATCATCGTTCAAATTTACATTCTTGGAATCTGTTTTCTCAAACTTCCAAACAAGTTTAAAATTGGTTCACCTGTATTCCAAGACTACTATATGATTGATCAAATATCTAATCACATACATGGGTTCAATCGGTTCTACCAATCACTATGATCGGTTATACCCTCATATGGAAACACTTGTGATCGGTCACACAAGTTACCAAGACCGGTTACATTAGTTACTAGGATCGGTTACATCAATTACCACGATCGGTTACCATATACTCATGGTATTTCTTGTGATTGGTCACACCAGTCACTAGGATCGGTTACACCAATTACTAAAACCGGTTACACCAATTACAAGGATCGATTACATAACATTATGTGATCGGTCACACCAATTACAAGGATCCGTCACACCAATTACAAATATCGATCATACCATCTCAGGTGATTACTTAGGATCGGTTATACTAATTAATCAAAACTAGTCGTACCAAATCATAAGTCAGGCATTGTGATTAGATATACCCAGATACATAACAAAGTTTCGGTTTTACCATCTCACACATATTGGTAATCCAAAGATTTGCAATGAATAACCGTACCAATAAGACTAGAAATTTCCCTTTCGATTCATAAAACAAGTTCATGAATGTACTTCCTTTAAACAAATGTAAAACATTATTTCCTAGGATGAAATCTTCACCACTACCCATTTACATAATCATAACAACATTCATAAGATTATGTCGATGTCATATCTATGAAGTTCAAAAGATAAGCATTATACTTCGTAGTCTAATTCCCTAATACTATGATCATGTGATCATGTCTCACTACTAGAGTAATATATCCAATATACATCTTCGCAGTTATGAATTCAATATAGCACAACTTGAAATATACGTTAGGAATGAAACAATTTAAGTCAATATTACTAACCTCAAGAGGAAGGATGATGTTGTCATTGTAGTTCGTTACTTCTTCACATTCTTCAGGTCTTCGAGTAATACTTGTATGTTTCAACATTCCTAGACTTTCTAGTTTAACCTAAATGAAGTTATCTCTAGTACATAATCAAGCGACTCTTAGATGAGTTTTGATACACTAAAATATGGCAACCAAACTTGACATACCAACGCTTGGTGAGTATAACCGATCTATGCTCTAACAATTTCCCCCTTTGTCAATTTCAGTGACTAAACTTTTAATACATGTGGATAAACAAATTACAAGAATTTATTTTACATACGCTTGATTCCAAGTTTCAACAACACAATAACCTGCATATATTCAATCAATAAATGTCGTTGTTGACATCTGAATAACAAAGCTTATACACCCCTTAAAGGTAAGTGTTAGAGAATTGCTGGGTCGAACTCGCATGCGTTGCTATCTCAAGCATGTTTAGTTAAGTATAGTTAAGCTCCAGACTCCATGGAGATTATCTTACAAAGATGAAGAACTACTCAAGGAACTAGTGGAAATTCATCCGACCAAAAGTTATATGGAGACTTGAACTCATCTGTCACTCAAAAGTGTATCTACTCTATCTCCTACTCTTGAGACAAAAGTCGTATAAGTATGATAGTTTTCATACATATACATTTGCTATTTCGAGCCGAGTTTACTCGCCTATCTTTTTCTCGAAATATGTGTTGGTAAGCTTTTGCTTTAACCATTTTCATCTTTACCCATGAAGAAAGTCATGATGATGTTTCAATCTTGAAAATAGATTTGATGACGATAGTCGTGAACAACGATTGTTATAACATTATAGAAGAATGTTTCAATGATTGAAATGTAGAGTTGAGATTACGTAACAACTATGGATAAGCATATATAGTGTGTTCACACATTAGTGTATAAATCCATGTGCCGGAAACCAAGTGCGTGCATATGTGTGCAAGCGGTATTGGTGAAGGAGACAAGTTGGGTACGCATACCAGCGGAATTTTTCGAACCGAAAATTTCTGTTGAGTTTGTAAGTTTGCAAACTGTTAAACCAGTCACTTTAGGTACGTGTACCCATAGTGTACCCACTTAAGTTTTTGAACCAAAAAATTCTGCTGAGTTTGTAAACTCAAATCTGGTAGCTAGGTACGCGTACCCAAGCTGTTTATTTCTCAAATCGGTAGTTCATGAACTTAAAACAATAAATTTTAAGGAATGCAATCTTTGCAAACCGTGGCTATATTGTTCATGAATTGATTCAAATGAATCAAACCGATTTTTTTTCAATTCTATCTATGCATAAAGACCTAAGAAATTGAACAACTCGTTAACTAGTTCTTATGGTTAATATGGAAGTGCTCATATGGCTAACCATTGGTTAACTATTTGTGAACCAACTAAGTCTACATGTTTAGGTACGGTTACTCAAACCTAAATGAATACATTTCGTTTGTGTGTGACAAGCTAAGTTTTGATCTAATGGTTGAAAGATATTAGCTTGAATAAATCAGGTTTTTCATCTAACGGTGAATATTGAATGCTTTGTTACCAAGGTAACTTAGATTGCAAAACCTGATTTGAAAACTATATAAAGGAGACATCAAGCAACTAGAAAAACTAATCCCCACACCACCTGTGTGATACTAGTTGGTTTTGCTAGAGTCGATTCTCCTTTAACCATAGGTTTCTTCTTGAGACCATGTAGGTTAACGACTGAAAGACTTCATTGGGATTGTGAAGCCATACAAAACTACTTCTCTTGTAGTTGAGCAATCTGATCTTGCCATTTTCTATCGTATGAGTTCAATTGAATAATTAACTTGAGATTATATCTCCGATAGGGCAAGATAAAAAGAAATCACTAACATCTTCGTCTCATCATTTGTGATTCCTCAATATCTAGTTTCGCTACCATACGATTTAGATTATTGTGAGGTGATTGATAATTCTAGGCTGTTCTTTGGGAATATAAATCCGGGTTATCAATAAGTTCATGTTCACCTTGATTTCTATCAAAACACAGAACAAACTCATAGGTTTATCTGAGGGAGACAGATTTATCTATTATCATAGACTTTTCTGTGTGATACAAATTTGTTTATTAAAGTCTTCGACTTTGGGTCGTAGAAACTCTTGGTTGTGGGTGAGATCATCTAATGGAATCAATTTCATAGTATCCTGCTAGGATCAGAGATGTAAGGAGCACAACTGTACCTTGAATCAGTGTGATATTGATTAGGGTTCAACTACAGTCCAGACCAAAGTTAGTTTGTAGTAGGCTAGTATCTGTAGCGGCTTAATACAATTTGGTGTTCAATCTGGACTAGGTCTCGGGGTTTTTCTGCATTTGTGGTTTCCTTGATAACAAAATTTCTGGTGTTTGTGCTATTTCTATTTCGCATTATATTTTGTTATATAATTGAAATATCACAGGTTTTGCATTGTATTGATCAATTGTGAAATCCAACCTTTGATTGTTGATTAGAAATTGATTGATCCTTGGATATTGGTCTTTGGTACGATCCAAGTTTATATCTCTTGTATTTGATAAAGACTCACATATTTCTATTTGTTTGAGTATAGATCAAATCGAGAGATAAAGATATTAACTCCTTGATATACTTTTTATTAAGATTGAGTCTGAATGTCTAGTTAATCCTCTAAAAAGTATATTCGAGTTTGTACATATAGATTGCTAATCGAAATATTGGGTGAAAAATCGGGGGTCTAACAACCTCACCCAATATTTCGATTAACAATCTGTATGGACAACTCCGAGTTGTTTTCTAGAGAATCAACTAGACTCAATCAATAGAAAATACTCAAGGAGTTATTATCTCAATCTCTCAATTTGATTTACTCAAGCAAAGACAATTCGCGAGTCTTAATCAAAGAGAGATAACTTGGATGGTACCAAAGACCAATATCCATGTGTTAATCAATTTAAATCAACAACCAATAAGGTCGGATATTATAATTGATTGAACAACGCATAACCTATATTATTTCAATTATATAAAAAAAATATAATGCGGAAAAGAAATAACACAGACACCAGAATTTTGTTAACGAGGAAACCGCAAATGTAGAAAAACCACGGGACCTAGTCCAGATTAAACATACATTGTATTAAGCCGCTACAGACACTAGCCTACTCCAAATTAACTTCGGTCTGGACTGTAGTTGAACCCCAATAAATCGCATACTGATCCAAGGTACAATTATGCTCCTACGCCTCTGATCCCAGCAGGATACTGTGCATTTGATTCCCTTAGCTGATTTCACCTACAACTAAGAGTTGCTACGACCCAAAGTCGAAGACTTTAGGAAACAAATATTGTCTCATACAGAAAAGTCTACAAGATAGATAAATCCGTCTCCCAAGAATAAACCTATGAGTTTTGTTCCTTCTTTTGATAAATCAAGGTGAACATGAACCAATCAATAATACCATACTTATATTCCCGTAGAACAGCTCAGTTTTATCAATCACCTCACAATAGTCTTAATCGACGCAACGAAAAAAATATATTTTGGAATCACAAACGATGAGACGAAGATGTTTGTGATTACTTTTATATCTTGCTTATCGGAGATAGAAATCTCAAGCCAATTATTACAATTGTACTCGTACGATAAAAACAGCAAGATCAAATCACACAACTATAAGAAAAGTAGTATCGGTCTGGCTTCACAATCCCAATGAAGTCTTTAAGTCGTTAACCTGGTTTTAGAAGAAGAAAACCAAAGGTTAACGGAGAATCGACTCTAGCTTAGAAAACTGGTATCACACAGAATGTGTGGGGATTAGGTTTCCCAGTTGCTAGAGTTCTCCCTTATATATTCTTTCAAATAAGGGTTTGCAATCAATGTTAGCTTAGTAACAAAGCATTCAATATTCATCGTTAGATGAAAACCTGATTAGATACAAGCTAATATTATCTCAACCGTTAGATCTAAAACTTATCTTGCCATACACACATGTACTTGACGATTTTGGGTTTGTGTAACCGTACCCTGATGCGTGTCGTAACCACAAAAAATTAATTATGATATTCCCCACTAATTAACTGGTAATATAGCGGTAGTAAGAGATCGTTCCCATATAGAGCTGTGTAATTGATATGTTATTTAGATAGCGAAACAAAGTAAAAAGGGGGTTGGTTTAAAGTAAATAAAAAGAATAATAAATAAAAGAAAGAAGTGATCAAGGAATCCTTCGTTGTTACCAAGCGATAACTGGATTATTATACTTATATAACTTCGTTAGAACCATTCATCACCAACCGTAGGAAAGCATCTGGCGCAGTGTTATCCCCAAAGTCCCTTATGTAACTTGATACCGAAGCGCTCGCATATCAAATTCTATCCAACTGAACAACCAAGTAGTAGAGCACTCAAGGTGTAACCCAACGGAAGCTTTAATTTATGTGAACTTAGGTTGATCCAAGTCGTTAGCGCAAGGTCCACTTACTAGTGTTGTCTTCACACACGATTACTCCACAGAATCCCTCTGCAAGGTCTCGTGTTCTCTACTTGTATAAGGATTATTCAACAATTACACGGATATCCTAACCCAATACTAGCAATAGAATAATTAATAGACTAATCTAGTATGCATCCCAAATCAATCTAAGAATCACTCATAAACTTTAGATGTAGTGAAAACAAATGAAAAGATGATTAAAACTCCGAACAAACTTGTATAATAATAGAGATTCACGCTAGAACATTGAATTCATCCTTAACCAACAATAGTTTAGCTTCTCATCATTACACAATTACCCGGTTTCCCCATAAAGGGGTAAACCCTAAAATATTTTATGAAGAACAAAAGTGTTATGAGAAGTAGAGATATATCTTATATGTTAGGAAGTGTCTCTTATATAGTCTCCAAATTGTAGAAGTGCCCGTGCATCAATCCCGGTCAAAATAGGTAGCGACCACTTGCCACAATCACTACAAAAACTCACGTCCAAGTCTGTGACCACAAACTGGTCGCATTAAGAAACCCGAGTAGCCAAATGGGTTCGTGTCTAATCCTAGAAGCCCAGTCCATTTATCAAAATTTTCCTGTCAGTCTTGCGAAACTGACATGCTATTCTTATTCTTTTGTCACGGCCAGGAATTTCTATCCGTAAGTTCTCCTGGAATTTTTCTTGGTTTTTCACCTTTCAATTAAGTCTGGGATTTTCAGCCGAAACTCCTCCTGGATCTTTTACTGTATAAACCCAAGCTTCTTTCTTAAGACCGGTTCATTCCTAGCTCCCATATTTCTCGTTGTCACTGCATCATTAACTTCCACCGATCCTAACAGCAACCGCAAGACCGATTTATCCCTCCTTTCTCGTTAATGGCAGCAGCGAACTCTTCAATGTTCTCGGTTTGAAGATAAACCAATGACAACCCATTATAACACCTCCAATATCCCACTGTTGTAGCATTTTACCAGCAGCTCAACTGCATTACCATGATCTTCCTCTCGAGTTCTTCCTACTCAACAACGAATCCATCAATCTCGTCTCATTCAACTACAGCCATTAGTTTCGGTTTCTCTCGAGACTATCTCCTTTCAGCACTTCAGTCACCGCCTGATCTTGAAATCTCTTTACCATGACAATCATGAGCATCACAGCAGCATCAATCCTCGAATGAGCATTCTCCCTGTGTCTCTCGTTGTACCTTAACCTTCATGAGATTCTCGACTTCTCCAAACCTTGTAAACAACTATCGAGTAATGAACATAAACCCACCATGCCAGCAAGCTTCACCTTCTCCATCGATATCCGTCCATTCACAGTTAACAATGGCAGCAAGCCAAATATTCGTATTCAGTATCTTACCCAACTCCACAACCAACTTCCAATGGAAGCAAACACCCATGACCATATCCATACCCTGTAAACTCAAACCGACACCATTCTCCGTTAGTTCCATCATAGAGATGATCACAGCTTCAACTCATGTTCATTATTACTGCCAACTACTTCTCGGCTTCCATGGTAAACTCGAGTTCATCAACTGCCATCATCATTCCTTCATGCCACATCACCGTCGAGCTCCAACTCCATGAACCATCCAACTCCTCCTTAAAACATAGCCATACATTCTTTCATCACCGTTCCCTGAATTGCGATAATGCATGAAGAAGATGGTGGCGCCCTGAGTAACAAGATTGGGTGCCTTTAGAAATCACCTTTCAACTGTCAGTTTTGCAGGACTGACAGTTCAGTCTTGTACGTCAACTTTGGCTTGCTTCAAATGCTTCTAAAATCTTCATATGACGTCGGATTGACTCGATTCTTTCGCTGTTTGCTTCGTATTTTTGTCCTCTTCACGATTATATAAAGCACTCCTAGATTCGAACGAGATCTACTTGGTCTTTGGCCATTCTCAGTTTGTAGCTTGCTTCTTTTATTGCACAATAAAATACAAATTCACTTATTTTAGATGATTCACCTAGCAAAACATAAACTAAACAAAACAAACGTAATATACAATAATTTTCAAGAATATAAGCAATTACTAGCATTGGATTCGACACTAAATATATGCAAAATATGCACTTAACAAATTCCCCCACACTTGCCTTTTGCTAGTCCTCGAGCAAACTATCTAAATACAACAATTCCTTCTCGTCGAGGATACGGTTGCACTTAGCATGTGCAACAGGCCTTTAAACCCATAGGTGTCCCTAGTAGACGAGTTATAGTCTCGTGAGGTACTCCAACTTCAAAGAGTTCCAGCTTACCAAGCATCCAAAGAGCTATGAGGACATGGAGTTTCTGCATGCTAGTAATGAGAAGTTAAAAATACCAAAGAACATATTCATTCTTTAATCTTGAGTGAGAAATAACCACACCATAATGAGAAAACGCGTTTTTGGGAGCGATAAATAAGCATTTCGCCTCGACTTCTACCTCACTTAAAAGGATTTTATGATAATTGCACTCAATAAGACGACTTTTTTATGGGTCTCACATGTGTGCAGGTAGGAATGAAGAGAGAAATCCTACACGCGTTGAATGGTGGGAAGGAAACCTTCCGAAATAATTTCTGGAGACTCCACAAAATCGTGGAAAATAAAGATATTTTTCTGATGAATTCTAAGAAAGGAAATCAACCACTATTTGAGAAATCAAGGCCTGTAGCACGGGTCGACGATCCGGTCTATTACGATCCCTAATTTGTCCGCATGAAGTCGGACAGAGGTAGCTTCTCACTAGTTCGTTAGTAAGGGAGCCAACTCTGCAAGAGAATGAGAGATGTTTTGAAGTTTCCACCTGACTAAGGGGAGTCATGACCCTTTAACTAGTTTGAATTCTTTTGAGGAAAACAAAATCTAGTTATGACTTTCATGTTTATGGTCTTCTATCAGAGAGTCTGGGTAAGGAGATTCTAGTAAGGGATGGGAAGGTGTTAGGCACCCATCAACCATCCAATCGTAAGATTGGCCTCTACTTCATGATTAAAGGGGAAAATGTTTATAATTTATTGAGAATAGATTTTCATGCATGAGCTATTTAGAAAAGAGACATAGTTAGAAGTTGGGTGGAACTTCGACTATGGATATGTGGTTTCTTTCTTTTATGGTGGTTTTTCTTTTGTGGTGGTTTGGGTGGAAACCTTAGTTTTTTGATCCTTTTGTTGTGGTTTGGGTGAAAACCTTTTTTTTCGTGGTGGTTTTGGGTGGAAAACTGTGTTTTTGTTGTGGTTTGGGTTTTTGATGGTGTTGTTTTGGTGGTTTGGGTGGAAACCTTGTTTTGTGGTGGTTTTGATTGGAAAACCTTGTTTTCTGGTGGTTTTGGGTGGAAAACCTTGTTTGGTGGTTTGGGTGGAAACCTTGGTTTTTTTGAGAAGAAATTTGGATGAAATTTCAAAATTAAACAATTAACCTGCAGATTAGCTCAATAAAAATAGGATTAATGCAAACCTTATTGTTTTGATAATGGGTCTAATGTGGGAGGGAATTCCTCTTTATACCCACACTTTGATTTATCCCACTGGGAAAATTAATAATAAAACACAAATTTCTTATGTAACGCGAAGAGTAGTCACGGTGTTACTACGAAATGAAAACCATTATGTTCCCGTATGCAATGTTGCAAAAGGCGCTAGGCTATGCGAGGCGACAAACCTAACACCTAGGCGCGCCTAAGGCGCCTTAGGCGATCAGTTATATAATTTGTGTGCTCTTTTAGAATTGTATGATAAAACATAGTCTCCATTGAAATTTCAGTGCTAAGAAGTAATTAACCAAGGAAAAAGAGGCATCAATCACGTTATTTCCCTTTAAAATTGTATTTTTATTATTTATTTCCATATTGATATATATATAAAGTTCCCATACTTTGATCAATTAATGTCCATGATTCTATGGTTGATACTGCCTTGATAAATATACTTAGTTATTACTGAAGTTTCCATATATCCTAATCCACTACATCAATCACGTTATTCTCTTTAAAATCGCATTATTATTTATTTCCATATTTTGATCATTGATTGCTGATGGTGATTGATATTTCAATTGATATTTCACTATATATAAAGTTTCCAAACTTTGATTGTCCATGCTTGATATTTCCGTGATATCCTCATTATTAATGAAATTTCCATGTGTTAACCATTGACCGGGGACGAAGTTAATTATACGTAGCTAGCAATATTAACATCTTACAGTGAATGAAGTTTCCATATTTCAATCACTAATTGACGAGGAGGTCGATATATGGCAATAATATTATATAGATATTTCCATAGCTCCAAACCTCCCTTCAGATCGGAAACCCATACCCTCTTTCATTCTTCTCCAGCCATGAAAACCAAAGCTCCCTGTTTTATAACTCGAGTTCTCTCCATTTCAGCATTGCCATTACCTCGAGCTCTTCTAATACCATCAACCACAACCATCTTGTATCACAGCCTCACACCACCTTTGCATTAATAACCATCACTATAATATCACTGCCAACATTCTTGTCGACTGCAATATTCTCCCTGAGTTTCTCACTGCAACCCATACCGTCGACAGCACCATCTCATCACCAATGATGATCAACAGACCTGTGTTTCCTTCCTATTCCATTACAGAATCGAGCTCGTCTTCAACTTTGGAAGCATCCATCACTCATTATTCTCAACTACACATCCATCTTATTTTTCAACATAGTTCAGCTGCACCAATCAATGATTGTTATCATTGATTGATATTATAGTGTGATGGATATTATTATTGATCATCAATGTAAACCCATGGCGCTTTTAGAGCTTATTCTATTGCCTAAAACTTCCTCTATGCGCCTAAAGCGCTGTACTCTCTCGCCTAAGGCGCTAATGTAGGAAGTGGTGTAAAATTTGATTCCTCGGGCGTTGAACTTGCGCTTAGTGGGCCATTGGTGTCTAGGAGCCAAAGGCTCTCACCTTTTACAACATATCCCATATGACTACATAATATACCAAAGAGATAAGCAATTAATATACCTGAATTATGATATTGAAATTTAAAAAGGATTCTTATGACGATTTCCTGCTTCCGTTAAGTATGTTGAAAGTAGTTAAAGTACTAGCAATTTAATGCTAATCTTTTAAGAACTTAAAGAAAATACTTGATTTGATATTACTATATTTTTTGGGTTTTCTCGAAATAAACTATAAATGCGTAAGACAATAATAACTATTATGTAGGAAGGAAATTTGATTTCTCTTTGATTAAATGACACAATACATGGAGACTTGGAACATGTGAGAAGAAATATTTTCTATTTGAGAAACAATAATTCTTCTTGGTTTGGGTGGAAACCTAGATTTTTGGATTGTGGTTTGGGTGGAAACCTTGTGTTGTGGTGTGGTTTGGGTGGAAACCTTGTTAAAGTAAAGGAAGAAGTCTTGTTTCTTCTGAGAAGTGGTTGTTAGAAGCTGTTGGAAGAAATCTCTGTGAAAAATGGCGTGTTGAGAAGTTTATTTTCCACTGCCTTTTATAGCCAGCGAACTCTTCAATCACCCGCAAAATCCGTAGCTAACTCCGCGAAAATCCTGACTGATTGAGCGTCCTTTTTTTTTCCTAACAAAACAAAAATGGGCGTCCTTTTTTTCTTTTCCTAACAAAATAAAAGTGGGTCCCGCTTGTCCCCCCTTTTTTTGAATAATTTTTTTTTTCTTCTTCTTCCTTGCATGTGATTGTCCTTTTGACAAACACAAGTGGGTCACATTTGAAAAAAAAATCAGTCACCAATTAATTTCTTGGTGTTGATAAGAGGAGGATGAAAAGTGGTCGCCCCTCAACGTCTTCTAAGTTCTTGTTTTGCTCATAACTTCTTCATACGAACTCCGAAAGACTTCGTTCTTTCGCCATTAACTTTGTTTTCTTCCTCTTCAATGTGATAGAAAGAACTCATAAACTTGAATGGGTAATGAAATGGGTAATTGGGTAGTGCTTATGGGCTTGATTGGATAGTGTTTGTGGGCTTGATTTAAAGGGTATGAAAATCCAATAATTTCCACAAAGAATTTCTATTGTATTTGGCTTCGAAGTATAAGACTGATATCTTTCCATGGAAGGTGCGAAATTGGGGTGTCAACAGTTGCCCCTCTTTGAGAGTAACCGTTTGCGGTTAACGAACAAAGCCATGGACACCCTTTCGCACCCAATTTTTGCCAAAAGGTGGTTTTGATGAGTTGATGAAGAAAGTCCAGACGTTGGACGGGTTTGTCCCAGTTAAGCTTGTCAGCTCCATTTTCCTGATTTTTTTGAACCTTTGCAGTTGATTCAGTTGGATTGCCCTTTGTTCGAGCTGATTGAATAGTTGAAAAAGTTGATGAAGAAAATTCTAAAATTGGTCGGGTTTGTCCCAGTTGAGCTTGTCAGTTGCATTTTCTTGATGTTTTTGAACCTTTGCGGTTGATTCAGTTGGGTTGCCCCTTGTTCGAGCCGATTGAATGGTTGAAAAAGTTGATGAAGAAAGATCCTAACATTGGCCAGGTTTGTCCCGGTTGAGCTTGTCAGTTTCATTTACCACTTCTGGAAGTGCATCTTCTTTGGGAGTAATCTCTCGTGGTTAACGGACAAAGTCGTGGTCCCGATTTCGTGTTCCGTTTGTTGTTTATGGACGGAGATTAAACTTTTGATGCGGGAATTTGTGACATTGGCCAGGTTTTCCCTGGTTAAGCTTCGTCGATTTCCTAGGAGGCATCGGGCCTTGCACTATGCAGTCCGTTGCAGATTCTGTTTTGAGGTCACAACTATTCGGTGTGTCATTCCTTGACTTGATACGATTGATTTTCCTTTGTGGAATAGACCCTTTTTTGGAAAGGGTCGTCGTTCTATTCCAAGCTTCCTGAAGAATGAAGTACTTTTCGTTCTTTATAAGACTGGGGGAGAAGATTATCCTTTATCCAGGGTTCTTCTTCCATTTGTTTTTATTGTTTTCTCTTTCAAGATGACATCTGGGCAGCCTTCTGACATTTTCTCTGCTTGTCCTCCTTTGCCGCCGGAACGTAAAAAACAAAAGGTTGGGGTTTCACATGACGTGGATAATCATGTTTCTGCAAAAATCCGGGAAGACCCTGTAAGTTTCCTTGTTGATCGAATTTTTATTCTTTACTTTCCATGTTTTCTTTTATTATTTCTCAACCATTGCTTTCTTTCATAGAATTACGCTTGGGCGCGTTTTCGTGGAGGGACCACTGGCATAACAGAATTGTGGCTGGTGTTAAGGCGATGCAAAGGTGTACGTGAGCTTGTACAACAAATCGGTTGGTACGACTTTATTGAAGCTTTGGAACCATTCCATGATGGTGAGAATGCTTTAATCGTGGAAGAGCGATGGTGGGGTGATACTAATTCATTTCACCTGCCACACTGTGAGTTAACCATCACTCCTCTGGATTTTTACATGATTACTGGCATCCGTGTGGGGGTAGGAGCTCCTGTCCCGCTGGGTGTAAACATGACAGATGAGAATGTCCGAAATATGTTGGGACCACACTGTGGGGATATCTTCCCTAAGAATTGGTACGTCAGCTTATCTGGCTTGAAGATGAATTTCTCGGTCCCTAAGCTGGATCTCGCTGCCGACGCTTCAAAATATGATGCTAAATTTATTGAGGTTACCAGAGCTTTCCTGATTTTTGTTGCGGGTCATACCTTCCTTAGCTCTTCTAGTGGCTATATCAAATCAGGCTACCTGGCAACATTTTATGACCTTGATTTAGTAAGTTTTTACGATTGGGAAAGTTGTGCGATGGCGCGACTTTACACCTATCTAACCCGAGCAACACGCCTTCAAACGAAAGCCTTATGTGGATTATGTCCCATCTTGAATGTGAGTATATTTCTCCTTGCTTCAGGCCGACTGGTCTTAGACCCTTTTTTTTTTTTTTGTGTAACAGTATTGGTGTTATGAGTATTTTCCTACCAGTCGCCCTCCCTTTGATACAAGCTTCTCCAATAGTCAAACATTTCCTCGAATGGCTAGATGGAAAGGTGCACTTCGAATTTACTCGACTGCATATACACTCCTTTGTTTGGAGGAAGCGACGGTTGAATCTGTAAGAAACCATTATATATATATATATATATATTTATTTATTTATTTATTATTATTATATGTGTATACCTCCATTTTGTTCGCAGATTTGCTGGGACCCTTGGAAAGATTATCTGATTCGACGTGATCAAAGAGCCATTCATGCCATGTCGTCTAGCATGCTTCGGTACTTGTTACGAGGCCCAGATTACTATGCTTGGTATCTTGGTGACAGATTTGGGCGGCAAATTAGTCAACCAGACGCTACACCCCGTTTTCTTCCTCCTTTCAATACATGTTTTCCTTATGCATCGTTTAGAGATATGGATGAGATTTCATGCCAATCACAAGGTTCCTATGAAGATTCAGTTGATCGTGGAATGAATTTTGATTCATATTAGAGATTGGTTTATTTAGGGCCACCTCTTTCTATCCAAGTTTGCCGAGAGAATCTTGTAGTGGGTGATCCAGGTTTTGCCCCTCGTCCATTATTGATGGGATCTTCAAGCAATGCTCCTTCTCCACAAGTTCCATTAATGAGTCTCTGCCATCTTCTTCCAACATGTGACCTCCAAATACCTATCTTGGGAACTTCAAATGTGGTTCTAATTGAATGTGGCTCTTTTGATCGTGAAAACATTGGTGGGTTACCTCTCCCGGACGATATTCCCGAGGTACCGCTTCTACTCTGCCCTTTTTTCCTTAATGACTTAATACTTTTATTAACTCATTTCTCGTTTTAGTCTTCCAGACCTCTTCAAGAATACTTTCTCCATTTGGTGGATAGTCGTGAGCGCCAATTGAAGTCGGTGGTGAATGAGATATACGGGATCATGTTGAGGCATGGTGAAATCAATAGAGAATCCCTGGGGAGGCAGGCACGTATTGATACTCTTTCTGAAGAATTGTCCACGCTTCGACTTCTTTACGAGGTAGACTGCATTTTTTTTTATACAGGGAAAAAGAGCTAGCGGATCGGATGAATGACCCTAATGGGTTGGAGAAACCCGGCGGGTCGTGGACTTCATTTTGGTTTGCCCTAAAATTAGTTTGATGGAGCCCTAAGCTTTCACTTTATATACTTCGTCTTCTTCTTCCTTGACCCTCAACTTCTTCTTCTTCTGCTTGTGCTTCTTTTCTCTACACATCCGCCTCTTTCCTCCATCTTTTCATCAGATCCTTCTTGTATGTGCCGGATCTGGACTTTGATCTTTCTTTTCTTAACCACCGTCTTCATGTTCTTCTACTTTCTGTTTGTTTGGTTTATCTCCGTAGTAATCATTTATTGGTGGAGTATGCAAGATAGAGTTTGAGCGGATGGATAAAGCGCTTCCTGAAGTAATGTTAACTGAAGTGAGATATCTTTGGAGGAATCTCAGTATAGATCTGTATAAATCTTCTTTTTTCTGTGCTTGATGGTAGTACATCTTGAGATCCATACTAATGTTCGGCTCGGAGATGAAGATCTGATGATTTAGGGAAATATGCAAGATCGTTCCATATGCATCTTCAAAATACATACAAAGATAAATCCAGATTTCAAATTTGAAATCAGAATTAGATGTATTCTGACAAGTATGGATGATCTACCTGGGATGAAGATGTCTAGATCAAGCGTGTCACATAGGCACTTTTACCACTATCACACATTGGTTTTGATCAATGGGAAATGGTGAAGAAATTGGATGTCGATCTAGACTCAGATAAAATCACCCCCTTTCCTTATTTGTTTTTCATTTCTTCTTCTTTGGTTTGCCGTCAGATCATTTTTTGTTTCTTGTTGTTGTTCTTCTTTTTTCTTTTCTTTTGTTTGTTTCTTGTTGTTGTTTTTTTTTTTCGATCTAATCATGTATCATTCAGATAAGGAAGCGTTCATGCTTTTCATTGTTGTAGACTAAGATCTTTTAATTCCTTCATTTGTGAATGAAATATTTTCTTTCTGGTGGTGCTCTTGTCCTTGGTTTGACTTGCACTGACTCTGTAGATCGCTGACTCCGGTGGAGAGACCTTAACTCAGATAACTCGTCATTCACAAAAGCTTAAAGCATGGTTAGAACATGATTAGGCTTAAAATAACACTCAAAAACTTTTTCCTCAGTTGCCTATTTGGTACGTGTGTAGCACAATATCATATTAAGGATTTCATCATCATCATCATCATCATTTATTTTATTTTTATTTTTATTTATTTTTAAAACAAAACCTTAGAAATTTAATAACTGCAAAACATTGAAATTTTGATTTGGAGAGTTTGGCTCAGCTGCCTATCTGGTTGCTCATAACACCATACCCAAATCCTAAGCTTTTCATCATTGACAAACTCTCCGTTTTTTTTTTTTTTTTTTTTGAAAACAAAACCTTAGAAATCTGTTGTTTTTTTTTTTTTGAAATGGCACAACTTTTATGAATACATACACATTTGTTTTTTTGAAAACAAGTTGGTAAAGCAGAAAACGATGATAAAAATCATGAGTGCTGACAAACCAGTTGATCTTTTGAGGAGATGCATGGATTATTTATGCCGGGATGTTGCCTTTGATTAGGCATAATACCTCTTGAGTTGATCTTCATTCGTGCACCTTTGAAGTTCTTCTCCATCTAGGTCCATTAATTGCACTGCCATTCCCTGAAAAATCTTTTTGACAATGAATGGGCCCTCTCACTTTGGCTTGAACTTGCCCCTTGAGTCGGTGTGCTTTACTGGACGGATTTCTTTGAGCACAAGATTTCCTTCGTTGAAGTTGTGTGGTCGCATGTGTTTGTTGAAACTGCGTGCAACTCTGTTCGGGTATGCTTGAGAATGGCATGCTGCTGCTTCGTTGGGAATTATCATGTAGACGCTTCTATCAGATGATTCCTCCCTCCTTCTGGCATTGGTCTTCCGGAACCTCTCTCTTTGTTCTTCGAGGCACTGCTCCAAGTTTTGATTGATCAGCTCTGGTCGAATCTTTGAAAAATACTTGATGAAGGCATTGATAATTGTCGGCCATGTTGCATACCGGACGTGATCATTGGTTGCATACCATATTGTTGCCCCGCCAGTTAGGCTATGACCGAAGTATTGCTTTAGATAGCTCTCTTCATTCATCTCCCATTTCTCCATATATAGGGGATATGAGTTAAGGTGAAGAATTGGTGATTCCATGCCATTGTAGATCGGGAAATCATCCGCCTCAGGAAGTTGTTGTTCAACACTCGTATAGTCCATGCATACTTGTGTAGTGCCTTCTCGGAGTTGATCTAGTGTTATTGCGACTTCTTGTAACCTGGAGATTTTTATTTCTTGCATTTTTTCTTCTTTGCTATGTTCGTCGGGAAAATATTCTTCATTGTCAGAGAGACTTAAAAAATCATTGAGTTGAGCTTATAGAATGGATAGAGCTTTCTCAGATCTTTTTAACTTATCCTTATATGACATTACTTTCTTTATGGTGGAGTTGATGCGATACTTGAAACTCCTTTTCCTATTGAGGAATTCATTTGTAACCTATTTTAAGTTGATAACATGTTTTTCATGTTCAGGAAAGCTTGTGTCACCATGAATTTCTTTAGGAACGTCATCCTTGTTAAAAGACCTCTTCGTTCTTGAGGACTTGATTCCTTCGCAGAAATACACTTTAACAGCTGTGGCAGCATCTTTTCTGGTAACACTTCTAGTTGTAGGAGCCATAATCTTCAATGGTTTACAACCAACGATGGTACCTGAAATATGAACCTTTCTCAAATAAATATTAGTAAAAAAACATTTTCCTTTTAATTATTTTTCAAGTCGAATCTATTATTTAATCCCCAGTGAAGTCGCCACTGTATAAATCGAGGTCTATAGCAAGGGTCGACGAGCCGGTCTATTACGATCCATAATTTTTCTGCACGAAGTCGGACAGAGGTAGCTTCTCACTAGTTCATTAGTAAGGGAGCTAACTCTGCAAGAGAATGAGAGATGTTTTGAAGTCGCCACCTAACTAAGGGGAGTTAGGACCCTTTAACTAGTTTGAATTCTTTTGAGGAAAACAAAATCTAGTTATGACTTTCATGTTTATGGTCTACTATCAGAGAGTCTGGGTAAGGAGATTCTAGTACGGGATGGGAAGGTGTTAGGCACCCATCAACTGTCCAATCGTAAGATTGGCCTCTACTTCATGATTAAAGGGAAAAATGTTTATAATTTATTGAGAATAGATTTTCATGCATGAGCTATTTAGAAAAGAGACATAGTTAGAAGTTGGGTGGAACTTTGACTATGGATATGTGGTTTCTTTCTTTTATGGTGGTTTTTCTTTTGTGGTGGTTTGGGTGGAAACCTTAGTTTTTTGATCCTTTTGTTGTGGTTTTGGTGGAAACCTTGTTTTGTGGTTTGGGTGAAAACCTTTTTTTTTGTGGTGGTTTTGGGTGGAAAACTGTGTTTTTGTTGTGGTTTGGGTTTTTGTGGTGTTGTTTTGGTGGTTTGAGTGGAAACCTTGTTTTGTGGTGATTTTGGGTGGAAAACCTTGTTTTCTGGTGGTTTTGGGTGGAAAACCTTGTTTTCTGGTGGTTTTGGGTGGAAAACCTTGTTTGGTGGTTTGGGTGGAAACCTTGGTTTTTTTGAGAAGAATTTTGGATGAAATTTCAAAATTAAACAATTAACCTGCAGATTAGCTCAATAAAAATAAGATTAATGCAAACCTTATTGTTTTGACAATGGGTCTAATTTGGGAGGGAATTCCGCTTTATACTCACACTTTGATTTATCCCACTGGGAAAATTAGTAATAAAACACAAATTTCTTATGTAACGCGAAGAGTAGTCACGGTGTTACTACGAAGTGAAAACCATTCTGTTCCCGTATGACTACATAATTTACCAAAGAGATAAGCAATTAATATACCTGAATTATGATATTGACATTTAAAAAGGATTCTTATGATGATTTCCTGCTTCCGTTTAAATATGCTGAAAGTAGTTAAAGTACTAGCAATTTAATGCTAATCTTTTAAGAACTTAACGACAATACTTGATTTGATATTATTATATTTTTGGGTTTTCTCGAAATAAACTATAAATGCGTAAGACAATAATAACTATTATGTAGGAAGGAAATTTGATTTCTCTTTGATTAAATGACACAATATATGGAGACTTGGAACATGTGAGAAGAAATATTTTCTATTTGAGAAACAATAATTCTTCTTGGTTTGGGTGGAAACCTAGATTTTTGGATTGTGGTTTGGGTGGAAACCTTGTGTTGTGGTGTGGTTTGGATGGAAACCTTATTAAAGTAAAGGAAGAAGTCTTATTTCTTATGAGAAGTGGTTGTTAGAAGCTGTTGGAATAAATCTCTGTGAAAAATGGCGTGTTGAGAAGTTTGTTTTCCACTGCCTTTTATAGCCAGCGAACTCTTCAATCACCCGCAAAATCCGTAGCTAACTCCGCGAAAATCCCGCCTGATTGAGCGTCCTTTTTCTTTTCCTAACAAAACAAAAGTGGGCGTCATTTTTTTCTTTTCCTAACAAAACAAAAGTGGGCGTCCTTTTTTCTTTTCCTAACAAAACAAAAGTGGGTCCCGCTTGTTCCCCCTGTTGTTGAATAAATTTTTTTTTTATTTTCTTCTTCCTTGCACGTGATTGTCCTTTTGACAAACACAAGTGGGTCCCATTTGAAAAAAAAACATTCACCAATTAATGTCTTGGTGCTGATAAGGGGAGGATGAAAAGTGGTCGCCCCTCAACGTCTTCTGAGTTCTTGATTTGCTCATAACTTCTTCATACGAACTCCGAAAGACTTCGTTCTTTCGCCATTAACTTTGTATTTTCTTCCTCTTCAATGTGATAGCAAGAACTCATGGGTTTGAATGGGTAATAAAATTGGGAATTGGGTAGTGCTTATGGGCTTGATTGGATAGTGTTTGTGGGCAATGGTATGAAAATACAATAATTGCCACAAAGAATTTCTCTTGTATTTGGCTTCGAAGTATAAGACTGATATCTTTCCATGGAAGGTGCGAAATTGGCTTGTCAATAACTATTACGAGGATGGGAGTACTTACCACCTTCACATCCGATTGCAATGATGATAACACCACTCTCACAACATCCAATAGAAAAGTCTTCCTTCGGCTCGTCTTGTTCATCTTCTTGGTCTTCGTCTTCTTTCTTCAACTGCTGATGATAAACTCTTGAACTTCGTAGAACTCTGACAATTTGTAACTTTTTTCCTCTATTCCTTGTTGCTTGAAATTTCTTTATATATTTTTCTTCCCCATGGCCTTATTGAACAAATAACAACCTAAATGCAAATATCTTTGTATATATTTTTTTTCTTTATTTTTGTATATATATATATTATTTTTACCTTTTTTTTTTATATATTTTTTTTTTGCTAAGAGATTGCAACTAAAACAATAAAAATGAAATAAAATTAACTTGGCCATGAAAGAAGTACTTTACCACTTTAATCTTCACAACTTGTATTGTCTTCGTATCATAAACTTTAATAATTCTCATCTTTTGATTTTCTTCACTCTTGTAAATAAGTCTTCATACTTGGATATAAATTAGGCTCCTTGTGTGTAAGTCTTCAACATGTATATAGAAATCTGCTCATGTATATGTTTCTTTACTTGAAATTGAAATTTCGCTCTTCCTTGTATTGTTGCTTGTAAACCTTAAACGCCTTCAACTTTCCTTGTAGATTTTGATGTCGCTCCATTTGTCGATGATGATGGTGTTTCTATGGAAATGTTGTTGGCGAGAGAGAGAATGGTGCTAACTGCAAATCAAACTACAAGAAGGTGGTTTTCATCTATAGACGTCACGCTCATGATTGACAAAATTAGCACTCAAGAGATCAAGAATAGTGCTGAAAATGGTGTGAAGTTGGGTAGCTCACCATTCTACCCGGAATTGACGTACGGTGACACACACTCAAAAGAAAACTCTTTAGTCAGCTACAACAAAAATATTTGGTCTGGTGCCTTGGTTGATATGAAAATGGGTAGTCTCCACTAATGATTGATCAGCAACTCTAATAATGCATTTCTCTCTTCTCCTAATTTGCATCACCAGCATGATTAAATCCATTATTTAACACTCCAATTTGTAAGAAATCCGAATGTAGTTCCCTAACACTTCCAAGTTCAGTTATGTCGGTCAGAATCTCTATGTAAACATACCTAGAAGTATTCTAGTGACTCTAAAATCTCTACAAGTTGAAGGTTTTATGCAAAAAAGTGAAAAATCTATATGCAAAATACTCCCCCACACTTAAACTTCACATTGTCCTCAATGTGTAAAACCGAAAATTCTGAATTCTGACATAACAGCAGATAAAACGCAAAAACTGTACAAATTGGTAAGGAATTTGGAAAAACACCATTTCACAAAAGTTGTTCATATACGTGTTTTCTACGCATTGTCAAAAGGTCACAGTGTTTATATAGACGGTATGACAGTTATGGTCTCTGAACTGAATTATGCGCAGTCTGAATTTTTCTAACGAAAAGGTATTCATCATAATTCTCTTCTAAGATAGATTACAAACTTAATGAAATTAAACATGGGGATGAAAATATGATATGAAAACAATAAAAACTAAAACTAAAAGGGTTTAATATACAAAACATATGGGTTGCCTCCCATTTAGTGCTTGGTTTGAAGTCGTCAGCCCGACTCTCTTGTTATCGGCCATACACCAACAATATGAAAATATGGTAGTCTTCCCAGAAAACAATCTGTAATTCTAATAACAACTTCATAAAAACATTAGCACAAGATATAAATACAGAAGCTATCACTTTATTAAAGTTTCCCCCGCACTTAGTCCTTTCTACACTCGAAAGTGGATAGAGAACATAGAATTCGGGAACTTCAAAAGGTTCTTCAGCATGGCGAACCTGCAAACTATTAGAATCAAAAATATCAAGTGGTGGATACTTAGAAACAAAATAATCCGTTGAAACTTTGGAAGCACATAACTCCAATCCTAAGTGAGGTATTTTCCTAAAAGTTGGGTTAACAACTCTTTTAGGATCTAGTTCAATTGGATGGAAAGGATCAATAGATGTAAAATTATGCAAAGGATTAGACAAACCTTGTTCAAGATCCTCATATTTTGTCTCTAGTGAATTCTTTACCTCAAGTATATCATGGTCCTCTATCGAACTCTTAATTTCCGCTTCAACCGAAATCTCAGCATCATCGACTAGCTCAATTGGGTCTTCCACAATTTCAATTAATTTGGTTTCATTCTCAATCATCTTCTCGTCAACAACCTCGTTATCGGAATTGGAATCCTCTCCCAAAAAGTCTAGTTCATTTGTGCAAATCCTAAAATCTTCACTTTTGTACGTTACACCATTGATAACAACGATTATGTCATATCCGTTCTCCTCCTTTTGAATAGGCGAGTAATCGTTATTATGATCTGGAGTTGGAATAACTTTACCATTATTGCAAGGATTTTCCAAAGGTTGCTCATCTTCAAGATACTCATGAATCGTATATCCATTATTGATCATGGGATCGTCGGAATTGATTTGGTTTTGAGGCCAAACTTCTTCCTCTGCTATTTCCTTCTTAATTTGATCCATTTATCTTCTTAGGTTGTCAATAACCTCTTGAAGTTCTTGAAGTGTATATTCAGTCTTTTTGTTGTACTCATCCATAGTTTGACGATACTCTTTCATCTGTTGGTTATCTCGATCCAAATTATCCATAAATTGGTGCATCAGATCTACAAGACTAGAAGAATTATCATTAGAAGCACAACTATCCTCCCATCCATGTGTTTGCTCACTTACATACCCTTCATAAGGTTGTTGATATGTATGAGAATATCCATAAGGCTCCGTGGGATATTGATCATAGCCAAAAGATTGGTTTTGATTATACCCATAGGATGGTTGGTAGTTGTTATAATATTGAGATTGAAAGCCATATTGATT
This sequence comes from Papaver bracteatum, assembly GCA_023529315.1. NCBI lineage: Eukaryota > Viridiplantae > Streptophyta > Magnoliopsida > Ranunculales > Papaveraceae > Papaver > Papaver bracteatum. The sequence continues at coordinate 1,739,841 of JAJJWX010002107.1, read as the reverse complement.
ACCACAATTATATGTTGATTGGTCTTGTGCTCCGTACATGTTATTTCCGTAAGGAAACATGACGACTCACAAGAACGAAAGAAAAATAAAAGTAAAAATCTAAAAACAAAAACAAGCTAAACAAATAACAAATCAATTAGCAACCGCTCCCCGGCAGCGGCGCCAAAATTTGATGCGTGTTGTAACCACAACAAATTAATTACTCCCTATGTTTCAAAAAATCCGTCCTCTATTCCATTTTAGTCTGTTTCAAAATTATGTCCAGCTTCTGTTTATGGTCATATTTTTCCAATAAACTCTCTAATATACCCTTAAGTTTTTATATTTATAAAATCTATTTTAATGGGATCCAATCTAAAATATTAATGAAATTTGTGTAATTAAGGAAATAAATATATCCTTCATTCCTTTTTGTATTTCCTATTTACATTCCCATAACAATTATTGGTATTTTTTATTACTAACAGTTTTATTGAAATAAATTAGGCAAGTAATTAAGGGTAGGCATGTAAACTACTATGGTCTTCTTAATATCTTGACAAAGTCAAAGCGGACTGTCTTTATTAAACGGAGGGAGTATGATATTTCCCACTAATTAACTGGTAATATAGCGGTAGTAAGAGATCATTCCCACAGAGAGCTGTGTAATTGATATGTTATTTAGATAGCGAAACAAAGTAAAAGGGGGGGTTGGTTTAAAGTAAATAAAAAGAATAACAAATAAAAGAAAGAGGTGATCATGGATTCCTTCGCCGTTACCAAGCGCTAACTGGATTATTATACTTATCTATCTTCGTTAGAACCATTTATCACCAACCGTAGGAAAGCAACTGGCACAGTGCTATCCTCAAAGTCCCTTATGTAACTTGATACCGAAGCGCTCGCATATCAAATTCTATCCAACTGAACCACCAAGTAGTAGCGCACTCAAGGTGTAACCCAACGGAAGCTTTAAGTTACGTGAACATAGGTTGATCCTAGCAGTTAGACTCTTAGCGCAAGGTCCACTTACTAGTTTTGTCTTCACACACGATTGCTCCACAGAATCCATCTGCAAGGTCTCTTGTTCTCTACTTGTATAAGGATTATTCAACAATTACACAGATATCTTAACCCAATACTAGCAATAGAACAATTAATAGACTAATCTAGTATGCATCCCAAATCAATCTAAGAATCACTCATAAACATTAGATGCAGTGAAAACAAATGATAAGATGATTAAAACTCCGAACAAACTTGTATAATAATAGAGCTTCACGCTAGAACATTGAATTCATCCTTAACCAACAATAGTTTAGCTTCTCATCATTACACAATTACCCGGTTTCCCCCTAAAGGGGTAAACCCTAAAATATTTTATGAAGAACAAAAGTGTTATGAGAAGTAGAGATATATCTTATATTAGGTTAAGAAGTGTCTCTTATATAGTCTCCAAACTATAGAAGTGCCCGTGCATTAATCCCGGTCAAAATAGGTAGCGACCACTTTCCACAATCACTCCAAAATCTCACGTCCAAGTCTGTGACCACAAACTGGTTGCATTAAGAAACCCGAGTAGCCAAATGGGTTCGTGTCTAATCCTAGAAGCCCAGTCCATTTATCAAAATTGGCCTGTCAGTCTTGCGAAACTGACATGCTATTCTTATTCTTTTGTCACGACAATGAATTTCTATCCGTAAGTTCTCCTGGAACTTTTCTTGGTTTTCCTCCTTTCAATTACGTCTGGGATTTTCAGCCGAAACTCCTCCTGGATCTTTTACTGTATAAACTCGAGCTTCTTTCTTAAGCCCGATTCATTCCTAGCTCCCATATTTCTCGTTGTCACTGCCTCATTAACTTCCACTGATCCTAATAGCAACCGCAAGACCGAGTTATCCATCCCTCCTTTCTCGTTAATGGCAGCAGCGAACTCTTCCATGTTCTCGGTTTGAATCTAAACCAATGACAACCCATTATAACACCTCCAATATCCCACTGTTGCAGCATCCAACCAGCATATCAACTGCATTACCATGATCTTCCTCTCGAGTTCTTCCTACTCAACAGAGAATCCATCCATCTTGTCTCATTTAACTATAGCCATTAGTTTCGGTTTCTCTCGAGACTATCTCCTTCCATCACTTCAGTCACCGCCTGAGCTTGAAATCTCTTTACCATGATAATCATGTTCATCACAGCAGCATCAATCCTCGAATGAGCATTCTCCCTGTGTCTCTCATTGTACCTTAACCTTCATGAGATTCTAGACTTCTCCAGACCTTGTAAACAACCATCGAGTAATGAACATAAACCCACCATGCCAGCAAGATTCACCTTCTCCATCGATATCCTTCCATTCACAGTTAACAATGGCAGCAAGCCAAATATTCGTCTTCAGCATCTTACCCAACTACACAACCAACTTCCAATGGAAGCAAACACCCATGACCATCTCCATACCCTGTAAACTCAAACCGACACCATTTTCCGTTAGTTCCATCATAGAGATGATCACAGCTTCAACTCTTGTTCATTATTACTGCCAACTACTTCTCGGCTTCCATGGCAAACTTGAGTTTATCAACTGCCATCATTATTCCTTCATTCCACATCACCGTCGTGCTCCAACTCCTCCTTCAAACATAGCCATACATTCTTTCATCACCGTTCCCTGAATTGCGATAATGCATAAAGAAGATGGTGGCGCCCTGAGTAATAAGACTAGGTCCCTTTAGAAATCACCTTTCAACTGTTAGTTTTGCAGGACTGACAGTTCAGTCTTGTACGTCAACTTTGGCTTGCTTCAAATGCTTCTAGAATCTTCATATGACGTTGTATTGACTCGATTCTTTCGCCGTTTTCTTCGTCTTTTTTTCCTCTTCATGATTATATAAAGCACTCCTAGATTTGAATGAGCTCTACTTAGTCTTTGGCCCTTATCCTTTTGTATCTTGCTTATTTTATTGCACAATAAAACGCAAATTCACTTCTTTTGGATGATTCACCTAGCAAAATATACAATAATTTGTAAGAATATAAGCAATTACTAGCATGGATTCGACACTAAATATATGCAAAATATGCACTTAACATACCCAAACGTGTATAATAGTTGGTTCAATATTAGTCAACCAAATGGTTAGCCAAATGATAACTTTCATATCAACCATATTCTTCTTCACCATAACTAGTCCAAATGACTCAAATGAACTACTTAGAGAGTTGTTCAATTGCTGTGAGATCTTATGTAGTACACAAGACACAATTGAAGCAAAAACGATGTGATTCACTCGAATCGATTCATGAACTATAAAGCCACGGTTTGCTATAGCATTCCTTATATAATTTAGATAAGTTCACGAACACCGTTTTTAGACATAACCACTCAAGTTCGTGGACTGGGTTTGCGGACTCAAGTTAACTGGTTGGAGTTCACAAACTCGAGCAGAAATTATCGGGTTTGAGAACTTCCGTCAGTTCGCGGACTGAAACCGAGCTACAACTCCAGCAAAAATTCTCGGGTTCACGGACTACGCACGTTCGTGGACTGGGTTGATTGCTCAAGTTCCGGTTTTCACTTGATCAACAAAGTTCATAAACTTCGGTTCAAGTGCTAAGGACTTATACATATATGTGTTACCACAATAATGTTTATATCTTTCAGTGGTTATATTGTCTAAACTCTCATTTCAACCATTAAAACATTCTCAGAGGACGTCATATAGTTGTTATTCACAAACTAGTTTTCGTCAGAGCAATTTCCAAAGTGATGGAAACATAACATGACTTTCGTGACTAGGCAAAGATGAACTTGGCTAAATCGAAAGCTTTACCAACACACATTTCGAGAAATAGATAAGCGGGATATACTCAGCTCGAAATGTCACATGTGTATATTCTTAGTCTATATAGTAATACGACTTTTGTCTCAAGATAGGAGATATAGTAGATAGACTTTTGAGTGATAGATAAGTTCAAGTCTCCACATACCTTTTAGTCGATGAAGATCCACTGGTTCCTTGAGTAGTCATTCGTCTTGTATGATGATTGCCATGGAGTTCTTGAGCTCAACTACACTTTCTATCCTAGTCCGAGACCTTAGCTATAGTAGACTAGAAATCAAGACTTTATAGTTTTGATCACTAACATTGACAAACATGCTTGAGATAGCAACGCATGCGAGTTCGACCGACCAATGCTCTAAAAATATCCCCTTTTGTGAATTTTTGTGGAAAAACTATTAATACATATGGTGATACTTCACTCCCCCTTAGTCAATACTCCATCTCACATGTAAACCACTCCCCCTTACATAATGATCCGAAAACCATATGTATTTGTAGTGTGAACTACATATTAATTCTCCCACTTTTTGTCAATAAAATTGGCAAAGGTACAAGAACGGTATCCTAATGAAATTTCCATAAGAGACATTTCATGACCAAAGGTAAATGTGTATCATCTTGTTTAGATGCAATCATAAAGCCGAAGCTAAATGCATACATCAAGGAGTTCGTAAAGACGCAAGATAACCCCTCTAATATTCCACAGCCGCACTCCCCACAAAGATTTGGCAATTAAGCACAAGTTCAAAAGAACTCTCCCCCATAATATGTCATTCCCTAAGGAACAACAAGAGCGACCTTAATTTCAAAAGAAAAGAAGGATTTATTTAGACTCAACAAATTACATACAAGTATGAATTTGGAATCTAACAAGAAATATTCAATCAAATTAACCAAAGCGAACCAAGATTAATTTGACTAAATATGCTCAACACAAGTATACTTATGGAGGCTTAATAAATCAATTAGATTAATCACAAGAAAACTCGCAAATAATCTAATTGTCATACTCAACCAAACTAATTACAAGAGTAATCAATTTAATTGTCCATACTCAACATAAGATCTATCTATGGAGCAATGCCTAAGTTAATCATAAAAATAACCACCTAGTCAATCATGCTCAACATGAGAAAAACTTACGGAGTGATAACTAAACAACCATGCTAGATGATTAATTTAGTTCAAAATACTCGACGTAAAGTTCCTTATGGAACACAACTAAGCTAATCACAAAATAATCAACTTTGGTTGTCTAATGCTCAACATAAGTCACAATACGGAGTCTCACAGTAATACACAAAATATAGAACATGGAAGCTCAATTACTGCGGTATTCACAAGGATTCATTCTATATTTCCATCACCATTTGCACAATGACACACAATAGACATAATCCTTGAATCACAAAAGATTTTAACCTATCTTACATCAATAATTGACAATATAGGCTTAAATTTTGTGTTTGTCAAAAGTCTATTCATCCTTTTATCAATATTTGCATATCAATTCACGAATGACTTTATTTTTGACAAAATATGGGATAATCAAGTTCACGGACGTAAACACACATATCCCATCAAAATATTGCAATATGTGAAATCGAAAGATTAGTACTGCAACCATCATCTTCCAAACAAGTTTAGAATTTAAACCAATAAATCTAAAAACAAGAAGATGAAAACTTTGGACATAGCTATGTGAAATCACAATAATTGATATTCCAAACTCTAGTAATCCTTCTCAAAAAAAAATAAAAAAAAATTATTATAAGAAGTTTCCTAGGCACCAAGACAAACTCGTAATGCACATATAAGATGATTTGTCTTTAGAGGGTAGAATCAATCTTTTTCGCCCGGATTTATACCAATAATAGCTACCAAAAGCGTATAAAAAGATTTCCCAACAACATTCTTGTAAAATCTACAAATTATCTTAGAAGAGTAGTACTCCAAGAATCCAAGTTCCCAAGTTCAAGAGAAGTGGAACAAGTGCAATGAAACAGAGCAAAATACTCAAAAACAAGAGACTGGACATATACCAATCTTAACTCATCCAAATTCAAGATTTCTCATCTCTATTTTGAAGAGAATTTAAATAGGAAGAGAGTGCAAAAATAATGAGTTCATTCCGAGTTCGGACGAAGAAGTTACGGCCAAAACAAGTTGACCGAATATCGACGTCTACAGGCAAGTCCGCGAACTTATGGGTTTGCACACGAATTTTCAAGTCCGCGAACTTAAACTCCTGTGTGTACCATGAAGACCAAACATACCGAACCACTATTTTCAAACCTAAACATTTAAGAACCTTAAACACAGATCAAGTTAGGTAGAAATGAACGATAAGCAAGGTACATGGATCATTATAAATACTCTAACCAAATAAAAACACAAATATTGCTCAAGTTTATATACATACCTTTTTAGACGAATCCAATCGACTTATCGAACGTAATCTGTGTGCCCCAATTCTCGTGTATTCCTCACTGTATACATAGCAAGGCATTCCTTAGTGAGGATGCACTTACAACACAACTAAGTTTTGTTGGGGTGAACAATGTCTTGCTCACCACAAGTGACCTTTGGATTATCATGAAAGAGATCGCTTTTAGAACCTTTCACATTCAGTTCCACTTTCCCAAAAAACTTGTTAAGTTCCAATATCATGGATACTGCCTTTTCCATAGTCATGGAATTTTCTGGAAGATCATTCCTTTTCACACTCAAGGCATTATTGGCTTTCTTTGGTACCCACTTCTTAGTGCGTTTAGGAACAACCAGAACCTTCTTCACATTACTCTCTTCAAGATTTCTCGAAAGAGAATTGGATTGACTATTCTTTTGCAAGTTAGTCTTTCTCCAATTAGGAGCATCGGACCTTGTCTTCGTCTTTACGAAGTTATCCTTTTGATAACCATTACGATTGTGAAAAGTCTTCGTATGGCGTTTATAGGAAAATCTAGGTTGATCACAGCACTGATTCCTTTGCCTAAAGGTTGGACAGTTACAACCTGTAATGTTAAGGGGATTAGTCTTAACATATGATCTTGGTTTCACAACTTCTTGTGATGCCCAAACAAGAACATCATGAAGTTTCTCATTCCTTATACGGAAACGACATCTCCTTTCCAGGTGACCTTTATTTCCTCAATAGTGGCAAACAAAAGGAATGTTCTTACCTCGATCCGTGTGTGATGACTTTGGAGGTTGATATACTTTGCTCTTTTGAACCTTAACTTCTGGTGAAGGTATTTTACTTTTTCCATCAGTGGAAACCATTTGTTGAGAAGAATCACTAGCCTTGACAAATTTTACCTCTTTGCTAATACTTGGAGCATCTATTCCCTTATAGCCCAATCCTCGTGTATCACGATGATTTTTACTTGCTCCTAGCATAGTGATTAATTTGCTTGAACTAGTATTCAATTTTTTCAAGTTATCTTCCAACATCTTGATTTTATCATGAGCAGCAGCTAAATAAGCCTCAAGACGTTTTTCTCGAGCGAGAAAAGCTCTTTCTCTGTCATCAAAACTTGCTTGATGAGAGTTAATCCTTCCTTTAGTTTCTGCAAGTTTCTCTTCCAACAAGAAGTATTTTTGATATACACGATCACATTCAAGTGACTTTCTACTCAGGTTTTCCTCGGTATCTTTAAGGACCGATTCGCAAGAGCGATTCTGGATATAAAGACCACCGTAGATCCTTTTCAATTTCTTGTTTTCTCGACATATAGGAGTAAGAAGAGATGTGACATGAGAATTTGTAAAATTCTTCATTTTCAACGAATCCAAAAACTTATCATACTCTGAGACTTCCTCATCAACATCTCTATCAATATCTGAATCACCTTCATTAGAAAGTTCATCCAACTGTTCTTCTAGGAGTGTTTCCCAATCAACAATTTTTACATCAAGAGAATGTTTAGATATTGACTTTGATGTGACAGTTCTCTCAGATGAATCCAAACTTTCAGAATCATCTGGTAAGTTCTGAACTGGTACGTTATTAGAGATAGACTCGTCCATAATCAGATCACTACAAACACAACTTATAAGGTCTTTAAACATGTTTGCCTGCTCTGATACCAATTGAAAAAGCGGGAGTCTAAAAACCTCACCCAATATTTCGATTAGCAATCTGTATGGACAACTCTGAGTTGTTTTCTAGAGAATAAACTAGACTCAATCAATAGAAAATACTCAAGGAGTTATTTTCTCAATCTCTCAATTTGATTTACTCAAGCAAATACAATTCGCGAGTCTTAATCAAAGAGAGATAACTTGGATGTTACCAAAGACCAATATCCAAGTGTCAATCAATTTAAATCAATAACCAATAAGGTCGGATATTCTAATTGATTGAACAACGCACAACCTGTATTATTTCAATTATATAACAAAATATAATGCGGAAAAGAAATAACACAGACACCAGAATTTTGTTAACGAGGAAACAGCAAATGCAAAAAAAACCCGTGACCTAGTCCAGATTAAACATACACTGTATTAAGCCGTTACAGACACTAGCCTACTCCAAATTAACTTCGGTCTGGACTGTAGTTGAACCCTAATCAATCTCACACTGATCCAAGGTACAGATATGATCCTACGCCTCTAATCCCAGCAGGATACTGCGCACTTAATTCCCTTAGTTGATCTCACCCACAACTAAGAGTTGCTACGACCCAAAGTCGAAGACTTTAGCAAACAAATCTGTCTCACACAGAAAAGTCTACAAGATAGATAAATCCTTCTCCCACGATTAAACCTATGGGTTTTGTTCTGTCTTTTGATTAATCAAGGTGAACAGGAACCAATCAATAAAACCAAACTTATATTCCCAAAGAACAGCTCAGTTTTATCAATCACCTCACAATAGTCTTAATCGACGCAGCGAAAAAAATATTTATGGAATCACAAACGATGAGATGAAGATGTTTGTGATTACTTTTATATCCTGCTTATCGGAGATAGAAATCTCAAGCCAATTATTACAATTGTACTCGTACGATAAAAATATCAAGATCAGATCACACAACTGCAAGAAAATTAGTATCGGTCTGGCTTCACAATCCCAATGAAGTCTTTAAGTCATTAACCTGGTTTTAGAAGAAGAAAACCAAAGGTTAAAGGAGAATCGACTCTAGCTTAGCAAACTAGTCTCACACAGAATGTGCGGGGATTAGGTTTCCCAGTTACTAGAGTTCTCCCTTATATAGTCTTTCAAATCAGGGTTTGCAATCAATGTTAGCTTAGTAACAAAGCATTCAATATTCACCGTTAGATGAAAACCTGATTAGATACAAGCTAATATTTCTCAACCGTTAGATCGAAAACTTAACTTGCCATACACACATGTACTTGAGTTTGTATAATCGTGCCCAAACGTGTACAATAGTTGGTTCAATATTAGTCAACTAAATGGTTAGCCAAATGATAACTTTCATATCAACCATATTCTTCTTTACCATAACTAGTCCAAATGACTCAAATGAACTAGTTAGAGAGTTGTTCAATTGCTATGAGATCTTATGTACTACACAAGACATAATTGAAGAAAAAACGATGTGATTCACTCGAATCAATTCATGAACTATAAAGCCACGGTTTGTTATAACATTCCTTGGATAATTTAGATAAGTTCACGAACACCGTTTTTATACATAAACACTCAAGTTCGCGGACTGGGTTCACGGACTCAAGTCAACCGGTTGGAGTTCAAAACTCCAGCAGAAATTCTCTGGTTTGAGAACTTCCGTAAATTCGCGGACTGAAACAGAGCTACAACTCCAGCAGAAATTCTCGGGTTCGAGAACTACGCACGTTCGTGGACTGGGTTGATTGCTCAAGTTCAGGTTTTCACTTGATCAACAAAGTTCGCAAACTTCGGTTCAAGTGCTAAGGAATTATACATATATGTGTTACCACAACAATGTTTATATCCCCCAGTGGTTGTATTATCTAAACTCTCATTTCAACCATTGAAACATTCCCAGAGGACGTCATATAGTTGTTATTCACAAACTAGTTTTCGTCAGAGCAATTTCCAAAGTGATTGAAATATAACATGACTTTCGTCACTAGGCAAAGATGAACTTGGATAAAGAGAAAGCTTTACCAACACACATTTCGAGAAATATATAAGCGAGATATACTCAGCTCAAAATGTCACATGTGTATATTCTTAGTCTATATAGTAATACGACTTTTGTCTCAAGATAGGAGATAGAGTAGATAGACTTTAAAGTGATAGATAAGTTCAAGTCTCCATATACCTTTTAGTCGATGAAGATCCACTGGTTCCTTGATTAGTCCTTCATCTGATAATTTCCATAGAGTTCTTTAGCTCAACTACACTTTCTATCCTAGTCCGAGACCTTAGCTATAGTAGACTAGAAATCATGACTTTATAGTTTTGATCACTAACATTGACAAACATGCTTGAGATAGCAACGCATGCGAGTTCGATCGAACAATGCTCTAACATTGGGTGAGGTTGTTAGACCCCCACTTTTTCAATTGGAATCAGAGCAGGCAAACACGTTTGAAGACCTTACAAGTCTGTGTTTGCAATAATCTGATTCTGTGGACAAAGTAGTATCTCCTATCTACACATAGTCTATGTCTTCCCATACTTTTAACTATGTCAAGTGTCTTGGTTTTTCCTCAAAGGATAAATTCCTTAGCTGATTATTCCAAATCCAGTGAAAGAAATGATACAATTGACATGATGTCATAAGTAAAAAGGAATATCACCAGAACTAAAGAAAATCCAACAGAGACGATTGATTTTCACAATCATTCTCAGCTCTTGGATGAATTTGAGAAGTCTCTTGGTCGAGAACGTGAACTCTATAAAATCATTGAGTCCTTCTCTAACAATATTAAAAGACTCACTCAGGAAACTATACTGCAACAAGAAAAGATTAGTACCCTTGAGAATATTGTTAAAGAGGGAACAATTAGAGAAAAATGTTCGATTGAGACAAACTCAAATAATTTGAACAACCTTCGTGTTAAAACAGAGAATATTGCTACATCTCTCCACCTAGCCCAAAAACAGTCAATCTCCTTGATAAAAGAAAACACTGTAATAAGAAATTCTTCTATATCTCCTGCTGATTCTCAATGTAAGTTACCTGACATGAAGAAAAACTCACCAAAGGAAGTCCCTGCAAAAAATAAATGACAGGCTTCCAAACGGGACATGGGTTTGAAACAGATACCTTTCAACAATTCTCTTCCACGAACTTGTTCCTTCTGTGGGAAAAGGAATCATAGTGCTAAACATTGTTTTGCTAGGAAGAAACGGATCTCCGATCTTTAATTTGTTCTTCTATTTACCGTCAACCGAGTTAATCATCTGGTGGCATCAACAATGGATTTCACTCCCAAAGAAAACCAAAATTCTCGTAAAAAGATTTATAATGATCACTCATTTAAAAATATTTACATGGATCGTGTTCATACTCATGGTCCAAACTACACCACAAAAACATAATTTCCCAGTATCTATGAGAATAAAACTGGTAGATCTAAATCTAGAAGGTGGAGACCTATCTCAGTTAATCCTCTAGAACCAATCTCTAGAGGTCCTAGACTTAGTCATCAAAAGGTTCCATTTAATAGATTTTCTCAAAAGGATGTAAGAAATTTCTATGGAGTTGAAAACAGTCAAAGAGAGAAAATAAATACAAAAATCGTACTTTCATATGGTATTTCCAAATCATCTCTGAACGCTCATGGTGAGATCATATCTCATCCTGCTACTTAATTGTAGGCATTCTCATCCTTGTATCTAACTTGAGAGTTACAAGGATGTATGTTTATGAGGTGCTCAAGTCTTAGATCGATCACCATCCATTCTGTTGGTTTGATGTTTGTTTTACAGATCGAGTTTTTTGTTACTCTCTCTGTACCTAATGTAGATCTTTTGCTCTATCTAACCTGTTCAGATATCGAGCCTTGTTTAAAAGAGACATTGTAAGAAACAATATGTATTTCCTTTTGGGTCCTTCTTGTTTCAGTTTTTTTTTCTCCTGGTCCACGAACGTCCAAATATTATAGGGGTTGTTTTTCCCTTAGTTGATAACATATATATTATTTGTATGTGTTTATCCTTTTCCCAGAAAAGGTCGTATATGGGAACCCCGTTTGAATCTCAAAAAGAAGTAAAAATTGAGATGGAAGAAGACTCTAAAGGATGTGATTCTGTTCAAGATCTGCTTCTGAAAAAGATGCTTGAAAGAAAAGAATTTAACTCTTGGATAGGAGAATCTGTCAAGGATTTAATTCTATTTCAGAATGAAGTTAAGAACGAGCTTGCTAACCTTCAATTTCAGATAAACCAACTCTTTGATGAATAATCAAGAATCCTTGATAATCAAAATATCTTGATCGGAAACCAGAAAACGTCATCCTTGATTGTGAAAAAGCGGGGGTCTAACAACCACACCCAATAATTCATTTGGCAATCTGAGAGGACTTACTCCAATACACTTTCTAAAGAATCAACTAGATAGTCAGACTTAATCTAGAGTAAAGTATATCAGCGAGTTTAATATCTCTATTTCAACACAATCAAAGTTAAACAGAAACAAGTCCATAAACTTGATTTTAGTGTGAAACTCTTGAAACAAAGTCTTTTGTTTTAATCACAACCTATTCAATATCCACCTTGTATAAACATCTTTAAGAAACAATCACTAAAGGAATATTTCAACACAGTGTCCACTTGAAAGAGGGTTAGTCAATACTGGTCTAATAATGTGAAAATAACAAAATCAATTGTTCAATATCAATCAAGTCTTATCCAACAAACAAAGTCGGATTTAATAACTATGATTGATTAACGTACAACCTGTATTATTTCAATTATAAAGATAAACAATATAATGTGGAAAATGAAATAACACAGACACCAGAATTTTGTTAACGAGGAAACCGCAAATGCAGAAAAACCCCGGGACCTAGTCCAGAATAAACACACACTGATTATAAGCTGTTACACCAATTTCCTACTACCTATTCGGACTAGATATAATACCTTCTTCAGCTATATTCTTATAGAACTCCTAGCAGAACATCGATTCTCTTTTGGAATTCTTCACACAAATCTTCTAGCAGAACCCAAGGTTCTCTTTAGAAGATACAACAACACGATTGATACGATTTGATATTTTGTTTGCACAAAACACCGGTTTGATTTCCCTTTAGATATAAATCAAGGTTTTAGAAATCTTGTAGATTTGGGTTTTAACTTACAATCAGTATGCGTACTCACAAGAAGTCCGTGAACCTGATTTTCGTAAGTGAACTTGGGTGATTCCAAATATCAATTACCAAATTAAGAAAACCCTAATAATTCTACAACAAGAACAACTAGATAAATCTAGAGATATCTTGTTTAAATCTTCTTAAGGATTTTTACGAGATGCCTCAATAGAAGTTTTTCTGTCTAGTCTCCAATTTCGACTAACAAGTGTTGGCATACGACCGGAAACTGAAATCTATCAAAACCTAGGGTTTATGATCAACAAATCTTGAATGGTTTTATATCAGAAGAGAAAACCTTAGAATAGACAAGAGGTGAAAAACCTAGATTACAAGTTGTATAATCAATCACGAAGATTTAATCCAACTTGGCTTTGTGATCCCCAATACAAAGACTTTTATCTCATTCTTGTTCATGAAGAACAGAAGACATGGAAAACAACCTGCAGAGCTTACGCCAATTTTCCAAAGGGGATGAAAAAAGTGTAAACTCACGAACTCAATATTTATAGTGAAACATAGCTTGAAAACTAAGCAAAGCTATTTTCCTTTTTCAAGACTCTCCTAATTTTGGGAGTCTTTCCTAAGTTAAAACTCTTGCCAAAATAATTAAATAATTAATTAGTGAATATTGTATTTATGTGAATAAATCACAAATTAAATTAGGAAGAAATCACAAACACTTTAATATGGTAATCAAAGATGTTTGGAGTAATAGCTAACTTGCCTAGATAAGGAAACATCACCAACTTGACCAAAAATGACTTTTAGTCACGTAATTGGACCCAAGTCCGCGAACTGTTACAAACAGTCCATGGATTGTTTCCTACTTACGAACTGTAACAATTACAGCAACACTTATAATTGTTACTTTAATAAATCACTCATAACTTCATCGTTATAACTCGGAATTGAGTGATTCTTGGCTCCTTGGATTCCCAAGCTCATTCACTATAACATGAGATTATTTATAAGGATAAATTTTATTGTATCCAAGGTCAGGAATCAAATAACCTCAAGTATATATACACAAATGTACATTTACTGTTATAGGAATTGGTCCATAGAGTGAGCATTTATCTCGATAGATTAGAAAGGTAGAATTGAACAAGAATCCAAATGAAATCAATCACATACCTTTGTTGATGGAGTAATTGTTGATGTATTTTTGTAGTATTCAATCTTCATCCTTTAATGATAGCTTCGATTCAACTTCTTAGACCTAATATAGTCCGAAACTATCTTTAGTATGCTAAATCAAGAATGAATTTTGGAAACTAAAATTGACAATAACTTGACATACCAACGCTAGTGGTTTCAAACGAGATATGCTCTAACAATCTCCCCCTTTGTCAATTTTAGTGACAAAACCATTTTACATATGGTTTGAACTTGTTAAAAGCAAAATCGACAATCTTGATTTCCTTGGTTCTTCAACTCTGCGTGTGTTCATCCTGTACTTGTTGAAGATCCATCATAGTATTATTACACAACATCAAAGTTTCATTGAATCACAACTTTGACAATAATACTACGGTGCACTCCCCCTTAGTCAATATTCAATCTCAACATGAAAACCACTCCCCCTTACATAATGATTCGTAAACCATATGTATTTGTAGTATGAACTACACATTAATTCTCTCCCTTTTTGTCAATATAAATTGGCAAAGGTTCGAAAACTAGTGGGATCCTCATGAAATTTTCACGGAGACACTTCATGACCAAAGGAAAACATATCAACTTTGTTTAGACGATATCACAGAGTCGAAACTTAGTGACTTCATCAAGGAGTTTATTAAGATATAAGTTAACCCCTACATGTTCCACAACCGCACTCCCACAAAGATTTGGCAATTAAGCACAAGTTCAAAATAACTCTCCCCCATAAATTGGCATTCCTTAAAGAACAACAAGAGTGACCTTACTCTAGAGAGAAGGATTTATATATTGAATTTTAGAAATCCTACAAGGAGATACGATTTAAGAACCAATCATTGAAAGTATCTCATGAGATTATGTTATTAAAAATTAGAACTATCTCATGGTAACAATACACAATATGTAATCATAAAGATCAAGTATTTTGATCATTTTTTCTAAGATACAAACTTGTATAATCAAGAGTTGATATGCTTAGAAGGAAGAAGAACATTTTCCACAAGGATTTACACCAAGTATGATTACCATAAGTGTATGAAAAAGTTTCTTTGAAAATAAAAACAAACATCCAATGGCTTTGATTTTGCTTCTAACCTTAAGAATTTCAATCACAAATCAAGTTAGGAAATTAAGAATCATACGCGTGGTATTTATCCATATGAGCACTTTCATATCAACCTTATTCTTC
The DNA here is from genome assembly GCA_023529315.1 of Papaver bracteatum. Classification (NCBI taxonomy): domain Eukaryota; kingdom Viridiplantae; phylum Streptophyta; class Magnoliopsida; order Ranunculales; family Papaveraceae; genus Papaver; species Papaver bracteatum. The sequence continues at coordinate 1,724,388 of JAJJWX010002107.1, read as the reverse complement.
TTCACCATAACTAGTTCAAATGACTCAAATGAACTAGTTAGAGAGTTGTTCAGTTGCTTAGATATTTATGTACTACACAAGACACAATCGAAGCAAAAACGATTGGATTCACTCGAATCGGTTCATGAACTATATAGCCACGGTTTGCAATTGCATTCCTTAGTTTATAAAGATTAGTTCACAAACATCGTTTTTAGACATAACCTACTCAAGTTCGTGGACTGAAGTTCACGTACTACTCCGATTTCACTTGATCAACAAAGTTCGCAAACTTCGGTTCAAGCAATAAGGACTTATACATATATGTGCTTATATCCTCCAATGGTTATATTATCTAAACTCTCATTTTAATCATTGAAACATTCTCAGAGGGCGTTATATAGTTGTTATTCACAAACTATTTTTCGTCAGAGCGATTTCCAAAATGATTGAAACATGAAATGACTTTTGTCACTAGGTAAAGATGAACTTGGCTAAAGCGAAAGCTTACCAACATAATTTGTGCGCCCCAATTCTTTTGCAATCCTCACATTATTTACAAGGGCTTCTTGGTGAGGATGCACTTTCAACATAATTAGGTTGTGTTGAGGTGAACAAAATCTTTCTCACTACAGGTATTCGAAACAAAATCATGCATGGACTGTAGGAATTTAACAACTCCCTTGAAACTTTCAATAACTATTTCATACCTTTTTATGATGTTATCCCTTGTCTAACTCCTGTCTGGGAGATCATTCTTAATAGTACTTGTTGCTTTATTTATCTTCTTTGGTACCCATTTCTGAGTAACTTTTGGAGCAACGTATTTCTTTTTCTCCCTAATGTAGTTATGAAACTTCTTAGGGGGAATAATAGAAGAACTGATATTATGAAACTCAGGTTTTCTCCAGTTTGGAACATCAGATCTTGTCTTGTTAACATAATCAGATCTGGATTTATCTCATTTAAGAAATCTTCAATTCCTTTGCAAGTGACCTGGTTTTCCACAATAAAAACAATGTTTAATTGAATGGAAAAAGTTATGTTTAGTGTTACCTGAATGTGTATGTTCTTGCTTTGGAGCTTGACAGGATTTCCTATTTTTGGCATCGGCTGTTTGTAGAGATACTTTATTTTTGTCAACCATGGAAGGTTTTAGTTGAGAAGAATCTTTAGCTTTGACAAATTTTACCTCTTTGCAAATACTAGGAACGTCTATTCCTTCATAGCCCAATCCTCATGTATCACGATGAATTCTACATGATCCTAATATCGAGGTTAATTTATCTGAGCTGTTATTTCTAGACAAACTCTCTTTTAAGCTTGAGTTTTCTTCTTCCAAACTTTTGACTTTTTCAAGCACAATAACTAGATCATTCTTAGATGATTACATTGAACTTTGAGATCTTCTCGTTCTGAATCAAATAACAAGCTCATCTCAATGTTTTCCAAGTTATCTAGATTTGCTTGAAGAATAATTTCCCGATCACGACCTTCAGCAATTTATTATTTAAGCTTTCGTATTTTGTTGAGATAATCTCTTGCACCACTAGAATCAAGTTGGTCTTGCAAGTCTTTATTTCGACTACGAAGTCTGTCATATTTAACTTTCTCACTGAAAATGGTGCATTTATCTTTCAAGAGTTTTTTATGAGATTCCTTAATAAGATTATTAGCAACTGGATCATCATGGAACACTTTTTCGTCATAATAAGAATCAGTATCCGAAAGAATTTTTCCAGAAGCTAATGCAACCTCGCATGCCAACTCTTGGGGATTATAAAATTCAGGTCCATCATTAAGAGTGGCTGCTGCTGCATATGCCGATTGTCTATAGCTCCATCTAGGACATACTGAAGACAAGTGCCCGAAACCACGACAATTATAGCATTGTACATCATCATTATGAGATGTTGCACCTTTAGAAAAACTCTTTTTCTTGTCTCTCAAGAGTTTTCTAAATTGTCGTGGAGTAACATTCTTAGTATCTGGCGAGCCAGATTTATCCTTAGAGGATTCAGAATTGTTTGCAGTTTTAAAAAAAATCACCTCTTTTCTAGATGCGTGTTCATTATCAAAGATCTTTAACTTTCAAACAAGAGTATTTCTGGAGAGTGTAGAAAGAACGTTTGCTTCTTCAATGGCATGTTTCTTAGAGTCATATCTAGATGGCAACGATCTGAGAATTTTTATCACAATGTCCTTTTCATGAATAGTCTTACCCAATGCAAAAGACGCATTAACAATTTCAGACACTTTGTGATTAAACTCATCAAATGTTTCTTCATCAGACATGCGAAGGTTTTCCCAGTCAGATGCTAGGTATTGAATCCTTGCTTATTTCTTTGTGGAATTCCCTTCGAATACGGTTTCTAAGATATCCCAAGCATCTTTATACTTATTACACGTAGTAACGCGATGCTGAAGATCTGGGGTAATGGCATGGATGATAGCATTTAATCCTTCAGAATTTTGCTTTGCAGCAAGAATCTCAAGATCACTATATTCACCAATATCCTTTGCAACAGTTACACCATCTACTGTAACTAATGGAGGATTATACCCATTAGCAATACGAACCCATGATTGAATAAAGGAACGCATAAAAAAATTCCACCATAAATAGTTCGTTCCATCGAAGACTGATGATACATTTATAGAGATAACACCTCTGTCCATAATGATCAGATTGCTTCAAACACGGACTTATGAGGTCTTACTGTGTTTTCCATCTCTAATACCAATTGAAAAAGCATGGGTCTAATAACCACACCCAACAATTCGTTTGGAAATCTGAGAGGACTTACTCCAATACATTTTCTAGAGAATCAACTAAACAGTCAGACTCAATCTAGACTAAATTATATCAAAGAGTTTAATATCTCTATTTCAATATAATCAAAGTTAAACGGAAACAAGTCCGTAAACTTGATTTTAGTGTGTAACTCTTGAAACAAAGTCTTTTTTTTTAATCATAATCTATTCAATATCCACCATGTATAAACCTCTTTAAGCAACAATCACTAAAGGAATATTTCAACACAGTGTCCACTTGAAATAGGGTTAGTCCATACTGATCTAACAATGTGAAAATAACAAAATCAATTCAAGATCAATCAAGTCTTATCCAACAAACAAAGTCGGATTTAATAACTATGATTGATTAACGTACAACCTGTATTATTTCAATTATAAAGATAAACAATATAATGCGGAAAATAAAATAACACATACACCAGAATTTTGTTAACGAGGAAACCGCAAATGCAGAAAAACCCCGGGACCTAGTCCAGAATAAACAAACACTGATTATAAGATGTTACACCAATTTCCTACTACCTATTCAGACTAGATACCTTCTTCAGCTGTATTCTTATAGAACTCCTAGCAGAACACCGATTCTCTTTAGGAATTCTTCACACAAATCTTCTAGCAAAAGGTTCTCTTTAGAAGATACGACAACATGATTAGCACATAAGTGTTGCAATTCCAAAAAAAAGTGTAGCAAAAAATTTAACACTGGTTCTCTTTCCTACCAGTTGCTAGCATGTGAAGTAGCATGCTAGATTGATACGCAGAATGATTCAGCGCTAGAAAAACTACCTTTTCGCGGAATGATTCAGCGCTGAGGGATTTATTTTTGATCTGACGGCTGAGATTGGTTGCGCTGGACCATTTAGCGCTGAGCGCGGAATGATTTAGCGCTGGGCTGACGTGGACTGCTAATCTAGGTGCTAGACTAGCACCTCATTAGGAAGGAATCACAAACACTTTAATATGGTAATCAAAGATGTTTGGAGTAATAGCTAGCTTGCCTAGATAAGGAAACATCGCCAACTTGACCAAAAATGCCTTTTAGTCACGTAATTGGGTCCAAGTCCACGAACTATTACAAACAATCCATGGATTGTTTCCTACTTACGAACTGTAACAATTACAGCAACACTTATAATTGTTACTTTAATAAATCACTCATAACTTCATCGTTATAACTCGGAATTGAGTGATTCTTGGCTCGTTGGATTTGCAAGCTCATTCACTGTGACATGAGATTCTTTATAAGGATAAAGGTTATTGTATCCAAGGTCATGAATCAAATAACCTCAAGTATATATACACAAATGTACATTTACCGTCATAGGAATTGGTCCATAGAGTGAGCATTTATCTCGATAGATTAGAAATGTAGAATTGAACAAGAATCCAAATGAAATCAATCACATACCTTTGTTAATGAAGTACTTGTTGATGTCTTCCTGTAGTATTCAATTTTCATCCTTTAATGATAGTTTCGATTCAACTTCTTAGACCTAATCTAGTCCTAAACTATCTTTAGTATGCTAAATCAAGAATGAATTTTGGCAACTAAAATTGACAACGAACTTGACATACCAACGCTAGTGGGTTCAACCGAGCTATGATCTAACAGATTGAGTCAAAGCCAGGAATCTTGCTCGCATCGTTGACCAAAAAACTAATGTTTTAACTCATGAACATGGTGTCTCTACGGTCAAGAAAATCAAGGATATCAATGACTCCTATTTTGATGGACCTTTTCAAAGGTATGATATAATCAAAGAAAACTGATTTATTTTGTCTAGGAAACTTCTTAAAAGAATTTTTATTCTTGTTTTTGTTTAAGAAGGATAACTATGGTTTGGAATAGCAATTATTGTGAGTGCACATAGCTATGTCTAACGTTTTCATCTTCATGTTTTTTAGATTTATTTATTTAAATTCTAAAGTTGATTTGGAAAATGATGATTGCAGTATTAATCTTTATGGTTTTATATATTGCAATTTTTTATGGGATATGTGTGTTTGCAACTTGGTAGTTACATATTGCAATGTTTCAGTGCCCAATGACTTTCAACCGTTTTATCTAATTCTATCCGTCAAGATGGTAAAGGATTTCGGTGTAATATGTAACTTACTATGGGGTTTTTATTTAATATACTTATACTTTTGAAGGACTAACTTCGAAAATGTTTATAAAACTAAACATGAGATGAAATCGACAGTTTTTCTCTTCTTTCATCTTTTTTCATCGATCGGGGCTCTGAGGCGAAAATGGTTGACATTCAGAAACGATCGATAGATTGATGTCCGCCTATTCGATTAGCTATGTATGTTTTCAAAAATCATTTTGTATGGTAATTTGGAATTATAGGGTTCTGTAAATTCTGGTGGGGTTTGCTTGATTTGTTTTTGTAAGGAAAATATAACATTTTTGTGTTTCATTTTATTAATTTCGGGTAAATTTATGAATAACTTTCAAGGATTTGTTGTAGAATGATAATATCAATTTTTTAGTGAATTCACTTTGAAACAAGCTGAAAATCGGCTGTTCGATTTTTTTTAAATTCGATTACAATGTTATGACCAAGTTTTAGTTTGATTGGTTTGGATATGAAGTTAGTTGTGATGTGGTTTTCCGACCTTTGAGACAAATGTTTTAGTTTTTCAGCTATCTTGCTTGAAATAAAATTATGGATACTACCTGAAGATTATAAAGAATAACGAGCTTCGAGTCAACATACAAATCGTATGAGACTCACCAAGGGGACACAAATAAGCAGCAAGGTACATGTTTTTCAAATTTATTCGTTCTACATTCTGGCCAATTGATAATGCAAGATTGGATCTCATGAATTCATTTTCCGTGTGAACATTAAATGAGAACCATCGGATCGGATGACTTTCAACCATTTTATCTGATTCTAGCCGTCGAATGATAAAGGATTTCGGTGTAATATGTAACTTATTACAGGGGCTTCATTTAATGTATTTATACTTTTCAAGTACTAAAATATAAACTATATATAAAGCTAAAATTAGAAGAAATCGAGATTTTTTTCTCTTTTTTTTTTCCATCGAACAGGGCTGTGACCCAAAATGGTTAAAATTTAGATTCAACCGAGACGATGATGCTATACCAGATTAAACCTTAATCTTCATGTTTTCTTCGCCGATTTTAGTTCGATCTCTGTTAACCACAGTTACTCAATTAGTAACCCTAATTTGCTTTCCTGGAGGATTTTTTTTTTTCAAATTCGGGTTTCAATATTGGGTAACTCTAACCAAAAGAGATTTAACTGAGAAAAAACATCGATTTGCAGAATTCTATGGCTTCAACAGGTTAGTTTTTTTATTTGATTCTCTATTGATTGATTTTCTGTGATAATTGATTATTATTATTTTTTGGTAATTTTCGATTATGTGAACAACAAATTGAGATTAGGGAAAATATGAATATATAATGTCAGGGTTAAATTGTATGCAGTTGTGTAATTGAGTTGTAGGTGTGCTTAAAGTTTTTTTAGTTAGATTCAATTTATATGAATTGTATGAGATTTGTGGAATATGGCAGAATATAGTATGCGTTTTCCTATTGGGTCGCCCAACTGATTTCTATATATAATCCGACTGAAAATTTAATAGTGTGGTTATAGGTTAAGAGTGTTGGGCTGAAAATATAAGATACAAGTGAATTTAAGAGCTATATTTGTGATTGTCTGTTTGCATATTCGTGAAGATCTTATGTCTGCCAGGTATGCTTGGAAGACCGCATTTGTGATTTTTTGTTTGCAAAAAGTTTTGCAAGATTTTTGAAAAACAAAATTAGCTACCAAAACTAGGGTCACAATATGGTCAATATAGAGCACTTTTATGATGGTACGAAATGCAAAAGAGACCATTCATGATAGGTGCCTTTTCTATAATTTTTAGCTCGGTAATGGGTGTTAGTATGTGATTTCTAAATAAATTACTTAATTTATGTTTTCTTACTATTATTTGTAGTGGACCATTCCTTGAATTATACAGGGTTAATGTTTATATTATGACATTGAAGATACATGATCACGTCTTGAACCAAGCAGCTTACAAGGGTTTAAATAGTATCTATATAATCCCAAAATAGATCACCCTATTTGAATTTCCTCATGGAGCCTTTGGAAAACGGTAGCTGTTGGTTTGGATACCATCATTACAATATCCCAACCAATGAAAAAAACGTATATTCAATATTTACAACAATTGTATCAACTAATAATAAAATTCGTATATCGGATAACACAAACAAGTCGACAACTATTGCAGTACTTGACTACTTATTTAGTTTGATGTCTAATCGAATGTTAACGTGATATTTGAGTGATATGATTTTTGAATATTTCATCGCATTATAATCTTCACATGTATGTGACTAACATTTACCTTCGACTAAGTTAGCATGTAGAGTACCTTACATTAAAACCCCTATTGTATTTCAATTTTAAGGTTTAGAAGTTAACTTTGTGGTTTGTTTGTACTCTTCACGCGATTCTTTGACTTTTTTGTACTTAACTGAATATTTCAGTCCCCAATGTCTCTGTATTTTTCTTACTTGAGTACAAACACTTATGTTCACTTCCAAGTCTATAATTGTTACTTTAATAAATCACTCATAACTTCATCGTTATAACTCGGAATTGAGTGATTCTTGGCTCGTTGGATTCGCAAGCTCATTCCTGTAACATGAGATTCTTTATAAGGATAAAGGTTATTGTATCCAAGGTCATGAATCAAATAACCTCAAGTATATATACACAAATATACATTTACCGTCATAGGAATTGGTCCATAGAGTGAGCATTTATCTCGATAGATTAGAAAGGTAGAATTGAACAAGAATCCAAATGAAATCAATCACATACCTTTGTTGATGAAGTACTTGTTGATGTTTTATTATAGTCTTCAATGTTCATCCTTTAATGATAGCTTCGATTCAACTTCTTAGACCTAATCTAGTCTGAAACTATCTTTAGTATGCTAAATCAAGAATGAATTTTGGCAACTAAAATTGACAACTAACTTGACATACCAACGCTAGTGGGTTCAACCGAGATATGCTTTAACAGATTGCGTCAAAACCAGGCATCTTGATCGCATCGTTGACCAAAAAACTAATGTTTTAACTCATGAACATGGTGTCTCTACGGTCAAGAAAATCAAGGATATCAGTGACTCCTATTTTGATGGACCTTTTCAAAGGTATGAAATAATCAAAGAAAACTGATTTATTTTGTCTATGAAACTTCTTAAAAGAATTTTTATTCTTGTTTTTGTTTAAGAAGGATAACTATGGTTTGGAATAGACATTATTGTGAGTGCACATAGCTATGTCTAACGTTTTCATCTTCATGTTTTTTAGATTTATTTATTTAAATTCTAAAGTTGTTTTGGAAGATGATGATTGCAGTATTAATCTTTATGGCTTTATATATTGCAATTTATTACGGGATATGTGTGTTTGTGTCCATGAACTATTATTGTCCCATGCTATGTCAAAAGTTATCTTTTTTATATGTCGATATGCAAGTATTGACACAAGATCGATGAACTTTTGACAAACAAAAGTTAAGCCTATTATGTCATTTATTGGTGCAAGATAGGCTAAAATCTTTTGTTTACCAGGATTATGTCTATTATATGTCATTGTGCAAATAATGGTGGAAAATAGAATGAATCCTTGTATATTCCGCAGTATTGTTCTTCCCTTATCCATATTTTATAGATATACTGTGCGGCTCCACAAGTATTCTTGTGTGAGCATTTCCAACTAGATTAATCATAGATTCGTTTGTGTTTATTTTGTTTGTGTATTCCGATTAAATTAATCATGGGTTCCCTTGTGGTTAGTTTAATTGAGAATTTTGGATAAAAAATCATTTTGTGGTTTTTAGTGTCCAAAGAAATCCTTATTTTCTCGTAAAAGTAAGGTCGCTCTTGTTGTTCTTTCGGGAATGTCATCAAATGGGGGAGAGTTCTTTTGAACTTGCGCTTAATTTCCATATCTTAATGGGGAGTGCGGATGTGGCATATTTGAGGAGTTATCTTGTATCTTTATAAACTCCGTAATGAATGCATTTAGCTTCGGCTTTATGATTGCATCAAAACAAAGTTGATATTTACTTTTCTTTGGTCTTGAAGTATCTCCATAAAAATTTCATTAGGATCTCGTTTTCATACGTTTGCCAATTTTATTGACAAAAAGGGGGAGAATCAATATGTAGTTCACACTACAAATACATATGGTTTTCGGATCATTATGTAAGGGGGAGTGGTTTTCGTGTTGAGACGAAGTATTAACTAAGGGGAGTGATACATATCACCATAGTATTGTTGTCAAAGTTGTGATATAAGAACTTTGATATTGTGTAATAATACTATGATATTGTATAACAATGATCGAGAACTTTTGTTTTCTCATTGTTATGGCTATGGATCTTCAACAACTATGATGCTGAACTGAACATCTATGGAATCATGGGAGTACTTGGAAAAGACAAAGTTTTCAAGTAATGTTGAAGCACCAAGGAGATCAAGCATGTGGACGAGAAGCTACAAAGTTTTATCTATTTTGTAATCCATATGTATTGATAGTTTTGTCGCTAAAATTGACAAGGGGGGGGGGGGGGATTGTTAGAGCATTTCTCGGTCGAACTCGCATGTGTTTCTATATCAAGCATGTTTTTCAATATTAATGATCAAAACTATATGTCTTGATTTCTAGTATACTTATGACTAAGTCTCGGTCTAGGATAGTTAAGTATAGTTGAGCTCCAGACTCCATGTCGATTATCTTACAAAGATGGAGAACTACTCAAGAAACCAGTGGAACTTCATCCGACCAAAAGGTATGTGGAGACTTGAACTCATCTGTCACTCAAAAGTCTATCTACTCTATCTCCTAATCTTGAGACAAAAGTCGTATAAGTATGATAATTTTCATACATACACATTTTCTATTTCGAGCCGAGTTTACTCGCCTATATTTTTCTCGAAATATGTGTTGGTAATATTTTACTTTAACCATTTTCATCTTTACCCGTGACGAAATTCATGATGATGTTTCAATCTTGAAAATAACTTTGATGACGATAGTCGTGAATAACGATTGTTATAACATTATAGAAGAATGTTTCAATGATTGAAATGTAGAGTTGAGATTACGTAACCAACTATGGATATAAGCATATATAGTGTGTTCGCACATTAGTGTATAAATCCATGTGTCGGAAACCAAGTGCGTGCATATGTATGAATGCGGTATTGGTGAAGAAGATAAGTTGGGTACGCGTACCAGCGGAAGTTTTCGAACCAAAAATTTCTGATGAGTTTGTAAGTTTGCAAACTGTTCAAACCAGTCACCTTAGGTACGCGTACCCGTATATGTACCCACAGAAGTTTTCGAACCGAAAATTTCTGATGAATTGTAAACTGAAATCCGGTAGCTATGGTACACGTAGACGTATGCGTACCCAAGCTGGTTATTTCTCAAATAGGTACTTCATGAACTTAAAACAATAAATTTTAAGGAATGCAATCTTTGCAAACCGTGGCTATATTATTCATGAATTTATTCAAATGAATCAAACCAATTTTGTTTCAATTGTGTCTATGCATAAATACCTAAGCAATTGAACAACTCTTCAACTAGTTCTTATGAGTCATTTGAACTAGTTATTTGAAAGATGAATATGGTTAATATGGAAGTGCCAATATGGCTAACCATTGGTTAACTATTTGTGAACCAACTAAGTGTACACGTTTAGGTACGATTACTCAAACCTAAATGAATACATTTCATTTGTGTGTGACAAGCTAAGTTTTGATCTAACGATTGAAAGATATTAACTTGAATAAATCAGGTTTTCATCTAACTATGAATATTGAATGCTTTGTTACCCAGGTAAGTTAGATTGCAAATCCTGATTTGAAAACTATATAAAAGAGACATCTAGCAACTGGAAAAACTAATCCACACACTTCCTGTGTGATACTAGTTGGTTTTGCTAGAGTCGATTCTCCTTTAACCGTAGGTTTCTTCTCAAGACCCTATAGGTTAACGACTGAAAGACTTCATTGGGATTGTGAAGCCAGACGAAACTACTTCTCTTGTAGTTGAGCGATTTGATCTTTCCATTTTCTATAGTGCGAGTTCAATTGAATAATTAACTTGAGATTATATCTTTGATAGGGCAAGATAAAAAGAAATCACAAACATCTTCGTCTCATCGTTTGAGACTCCGTAATATCTAGTTTCGCTACCTTACGATTTAGATTATTATGAGTTAATTGATAATTCTAGGATGTTCTTCGGGAATATAAGTCCGGGTTATCAATTAGTTCCTGCTCACCTTGATTTATATCAAAATATGGAACAAACTCATAGGTTTATCTGTGGGAGACAAATTTATCTATTATCATAGACTTTTCTGTGTGATACAGTTTATTAAAGTCTTCGACTTTGGGTCGTAGAAACTCTTGGTTGTGGGTGAGATCAGCTATGGGAATCAAGTGCGTAGTATCCTGCTGGGATCAGAGATGTAAGGAGCGCAACTGTACCTTGAATCAGTGTGATATTGATTAGGGTTCAACTATAGTACAGACCGAAGTTATTTTATAGTAGGCTAGTGTATGCAGCGGCTTAATACAATGTGGTGTTCAATCAAGACTAGGTCCCGGGTTTTTTCTGCATTTGCGGTTTCCTCGTTAACAAAATTTCTGGTGTCTGTGTTATTTTATTCCGTATTATATTTTGTTATATAATTGAAATATCACAGGTTGTGCGTTGTATCGAGCAATTGTGAAATCCAATATTTGGTTGTTGATTGGAAATTGATTGAGCCTTGGATATTGGTCTTGGGTACCATCCAAGTTTATATCTCTTGTATTTGATAAAGACTCATAGATTTTTATTTGTTTGAGGATAAATCAAATCGAGAGATAGAGATATTAACTTATTGATATACTTTTTATTAAGATTGAGTCTGACTGTCTAGTTGATTCTCTTAAAAGTATTATTCGAGTTTGTCCATACAGATTGCTAATCGAAATATTGGGTGAGGTTGTTAGACCCCCACTTTTTTAGTAAGATAGGTAGATATTCAATCCAAATATCTTTGTTATTCCCCTTTTAGTAGTTCAATAACTACAACAACAATATGATATGTTTCTCCCCCTTAGTCAATGCTTTACTATTTCGTTAGATATAATGTTTAAGCATAATTGTCCTTTCCTTAGTGATTTCAAATAAGTTGTTTACTCCATATATATTTTCTCCCATTTTATCACAAAATGACAAAGGTTCGAGCAAATAAAGGTCAAACCGAAAGGATCTTACAAATCTAAAAGACTTGAAAACAACATATAAGAGTTAAGCACAAAGGTTTCATATACCACTTTAGATATCTAATATTAAAACCTAAACTACAAGTAATTTAGTTTTAATATGTTATCAAGGAAAACTATTGCCCGAAGCAATTTTCCCTAATAGTTTAACAAATTGACTAAGAAACTTAGTCCCCTTGTTAAACCGATTGTATACATACAATTGCTTATTTGGATAAGACCAAAATAAAGATCATAATTAACTTTATTTCTCTCATCAGAGTCTAATTATTCAGAAAATTGATTAGACCTTTCTCTTTAGACAAGACAAATTAACACTAGGTTAGTTAACTAGTTTTTCTTGTCATGGCATTCGATTAGATTTGAATAACCGAATCCTTGAATTTGATAAGTCTAACTAAGATCAAAATTAACTTATCCGGATTCAATTGGACTAAATAAATGATCTTGTATTTTGTTAAGCCATAAACAATACATACAAACCAAAACAAATTGACTTGCACAATTATTCTCTAAACCGAAAGCAATTGAAACAAACATAGACATTATTGCACCGAAATTTCGTTAAGCAAAAACACTTGATACCTAACAATAAAGAAGATACCAAATAATGATCCAAATATATTGACACAATTTTTCTTAACTAGAAACAATTGAATCACACACACATACATCCATACACATCATAATGAAATATATCAATTGTACCGAAATATTGTTAAGCAAAATAAAAATATATGCAATATAAGCAGGCGTTTCTTAAACAAGAAAATGATTAACTAAAAAATTCGTTACCTCAGATTCCGTATCCTCTTCTCCCTAGAAACATATATCATTAAGCGCAAGTTCAAACAAGAACTCCCCCCAGTGTGTTGTCATCCTCTCGCAAGAACAAAAGAACAACAACAAAGGCAACCTTTACCAGAGAAATGTTGAATCGGTTTTAACTAATGCGTGCCAATAGCAAAAGTTGAAAACCCAAAACACATATGTTATGCTAAACACAACTCATGTAAACACAAATTGATTCAACATATTGTGACTTTTCACATATGAGTTTCAATCGGAACACCTTATGATCCTTTGATAAAACCTACCAACATGGGTTAGAACTTAATCCCGCTAAATAAAAAAGCCACCCAAACCATAAGGGTCGCATCATATGAGATCAAATATTAAGGTTAATGAAAACCGAAATCAGATATCTCATAAACCATTTCTAATTTGTGTAAAATCTAGTGCTACAAAAATTTACATGGACATAGCATAATAGTTTTAGTAGATCATTAAAATTAAACTGCGTCAGAACACAACATGCTATTTAAACAAGTTCAAAAACTACAGACTTTAGAAGTTTTTACAACACTTCAAATAACACCAAAGTTAAAAAGATAAACTAGTCCTAGGATTGTATGCCAGATTCAACAAATTAGGAAAGATAAATCTAAGAGCTTGAGCTGGTATCGCTCGGACCAAAATCTTCTTCAGATTATGTTTCCTTGTAATCTTGAGCAATCTTTGTGAGATCGGCAGCAAGTTCTGGAAAATTATTTGATACAAAGTTTACTTGATGCTCGAGATAGTCATTCCTCCTACTAAGCCTCCCATAAAAGGTTTCAAGATCAAAATATTGCATAGGAGTATTTGAATCAGCACTTGTACTTGTTCCAGCATGACTTTGTCTTCTCATTCTATTGATAATAAAATGATTATGTGCTTTTGGTACAAGTCTTTGAGGGTCCTTGGCACCAATTTCAAAGACATTGCAAATCCTAGTGATAAGACATGGAAAACCCATGCTTTTGCCATTATTCCAGATTCTTATCATCTGTCTGATAATGTAACCACAAAAGTCAATGTTAGGAGTACAAATTACTATATGATAAATCAGTTTTGCCACGTCTCGACTCCACATCACCTTGTGTATTTTACTAGGTGCTAAATTGGGTAAAACAAGTTTTCCAAAGAACTTGAGGTGTTTTGGAACATTATTGATACAAAGACTGTTTCCACTCCAGGTTTTTCCACCAAAAACTTCTGAAATTTGTTCTTTGTTGAAATTATTAATTCCAGGAAGAAATGTATTTTCAAGATTGCATCCCGGAAGATAACCAACCACGCTTATATTCACTTCGAAGAAACATTTCCGAACCATAGTGAAGAATTTACACCTTTTAGCATCATAGCATACATATTACCATAAATTCTGTAACAAGGCTATGAGACCCATTATAGTTACCCGTGTGAATATCCCAATCGTCACGGCTACGATACAGACTTACATATTCCGGAAGATCAACATGCACAAATTTCTTCACAACAATAATCTTTTTATCATGAATTGACATGTATTTATCAAGGCAGTCTTCATTAACAAAATAAAGTTCTGAGTTGATATCGAAAATCATTGTTGGCAGGGAATCAATAGTTTCATCAGAAAAGATAAAATTTGGGGTACCTCTTCTATGGGTTTGATTTGAACTTTCTCCTATAGTGTAATCCCTATTATGCATGTTACTAGGTTCTTTGTAAGAACTTGTAAATTCAAACAAAAGTAGAAGAAACTTACAATTGAAATTCTTTGTTGATATTCGAACTTCTCCTTTCGAAGTGAAGTTGAAGAAAATCGCAAGCAAACTTTGAAGTTTGAGTGGGTATGAAATAAATTTTTGTTTCGAATTCAAGAGAGAATCAAAACTCCTTTTGATTTTCCCTATTTGGAGTTGAACTTTTCTCTTTCTTTCGGAAAGTTCTATAGATGGGGAAAAATGGTTTGCTGGTTTTCAGGAAGGTGAAGAGACGTTCGTGCGGACGAGACTCCTCAACCGAGCGAACTGCTGAACCTCAGACAGATGCACTACAAAGGGAGTGCTTGAATTCGAAGACAAATATGTAGGACTCCGGCCTAAACCAAGTCAATGGCCGTTCGAGAGTCAATTCGGTCACAAAGAGGGGACATGGGTTGATCTGTAGGAGGGAAGCTGAGAATTGTGTAGGATCAATGATGATCAAGGATTGTGGATGTGTTGTGGGTTTCTGCAAAATTGGTGAACTACTGAGTGTTGAGTGTTGTGAATAAGTTTCAATCGAGTTATCGTGTAGAATAATGTTATCTTTTTTCCTTGATTTTTGTACTTATTTATATTTCCAGAATAATGAACACATTGATCCCTGTAAGTGTGACGGTTTCTTGAGTGAAAGAGTGGGAAAGTGGGAGATCATGGTGAAACCAGTTCCAGGTCGTGGGGAGACTTGGTTAACCATACACCCACTACTTTACTAACTCATTCAACCGTTTGTATGACTTACTCACATTTATCGTCGTGGATGAATCCACGTGCCGTAGGCCGCCAGACCAAAACCCTAATAGATATCCCCCCATGTATGACGTGATTTATGTCTCAGGAACTTGGAGTCTACAGAGCAGACGTGTATTTGATTAGTCAGTCATTGACTCATTAGACAATGAGTCTAAGTTTTGTTGAATTGAGCATGAGTGATGAATGCTTAGTGATTCATGAATTGAACATGTCAGACGTACAGTTCTTATGTTGATATTGCTCGTCTGAGCAAATATTATAAATTTTAGCAACTGAGCAAGTATTCCCCAATTCAACGAATTACTGAATATTAATAGTTGGATCAATATTCGAGCAACTGAGCAAGTATTGCTTGATTCGACGAATTACTGAATATTGATAAATTACTGAATAATGATAGTTAGGTCAATATTCGAGAGCAACTGAGCAAGTATTGCTCAATTCGACGAATTATTGAATATTGATAGTCGGATCAATATTCGAGCAATTGAGCAAGTATTGCTCAATTCGACGAATTATTGGTAACGTGACCCAATAAAATATTGATTAAAATACTGGTAGCCTACCAGATATTATATAATTAACCCAGATGCTGATTGCTGGATTAACATAAATTTATTAGTGTTTGAGCTCGCTAAAAATGATGATTTGTGGAGCGTTTGTTCGAAACCCTAATTTTGATCAATTGCTCGTCAATTGATGAATTACTGGGAATAGATCATGAGTGAGGGAGGGACCGACCACATGGGATGATGGATGACTATTTGGTTCCCAAGTGCTCAAGTGAGCGTGCACCAAGGTCCTTAGTTGACTGGTTGGTGAAAGAATGATGATAAAATGCCGGTTTCATCATTTATCAAAATAGTTTCCGTCTGAGCATTAGGTAATAAAACCTAATTTATGGAAAAGTGAGGGACCAACCAAGAGGGAATAGAACCGGCCCTTGGTGGTCGTAGGACCAGCTGATGGTCGATTGAGCAAATTCCAAGTTGGTTGGAAAGAGTTTGAGCCCAATATGAACAATTGAGCAAATTAGGTCAAAATTATAAGAATATGTGGGACCGGATATTTGCAAGCCTTACGGATGAACTTGGTCGGTCAAGGAAGCATGATTGTGTCATCATTATGTTAGTGTCTCAATCCTGAGAGTTATGGAACTTTCTGATGTGCGTTTGAGCAATATCTTGGATTTTCAGAAGAGTTCGATCTTTGACTGAAATTCTTGATTTTTCTCGAATGAGCAAGTAGAACTTTGCTCGTTTGATCAAAATTTAGAAAATATTAAAATAATAATATTTTATGATTTGGCGTGAGTAGCCTAGTCGGTCATGTGACCATTTGACTTTTTGGCTTTTTCATGGTTAGTGTAGGAGCGGAATATCACAACAAATGATAACTTGCGAAATTATGGAGAGAAAAGATATTTTACGAGCAAAGGAAATCACGAGGAAAGTGTGAGCAGATTGCGAAAGCAAAAGAGGTTCGCGAAATGAATCTGCGAAGGTTCGCAAGATAATTCTCAGATCCGAAGTTAAGGGACAAACAGTTGTTATCCAATATGTAAAATCATATAAATAGCCATTTAGGCATAAGAGAAGGGAGGGTCTTTTTTAGAGGGAGATCTTTTGAGAAGGGGATAATAATTTTAGTAAGTGAGAGAAAATTTTAGGAGGGATTATTTTTCTTTATTATCTTCTTCCCCAAAAATCTAGAGCTCCAAATATTCTTTAATGGAGTCTCAATTGTAAAATTATGTAATTACATACAATCACTAGTGAAGAACCATGGATGTAGATCACAATGATCGAACCATGTAAAAATTCTTGTGTCTCCTTTACAATTTTAGTACTTTAATCTTCATTTTCATATCAAATAAATTAGATCATCAAATCAAATTAATAGAATTCTACTGAGGGTGTAGTTATAAGATTTCTTGCAACTACAGTTAGGCTAATATTTGAGAAAATATGAAGAAACCATGATTTTTCTCAAACGAAGGAGTTTCATGAGATGAGGGAAATAATAATTATGAAAATAAGGGATTGTAAGGTGTGGACCGTCCACATCTAGGGCATGGCCGGCCGTACAGGTAGCCCGGTCCCGCAACATCTTTCCTTATTTTTATTATTTTTCATGAAACTGCAAGTTCTGCTCAAACAAGGAAAGTTGCTAGAATGAAGAAGCTTTCATGAGTTCATGAATAATAATAAGAAAATAAGAAAAATAAAGGAAGAGGCGTGGGGGACTGGCCACGACGGCATGGCCAGCCGGCCGGTGGGCCCGGTCCCTAGGCGCCTCTTTTCTATTTTTTATTATTATTTTCTCTCTCCTATTTTGTGTAGGATTCCTCATTTTTCCATGTTTCGATTGCTCGTTCGTGCATCATTGTTGAGCACACTTGCACCATTTTATTGGGGCTTACTCGGTGATAATCCAGATGCCCGGTTGTTGAGTATTTATTACTAATTTATGAAATTCAGTAGAGAACGATTCATGAAACCGAGTAATAAAGGTGAGTAGTTATTTATTATCAATCCATAGGAGCAGCCGTGAATTCGATCATGGATTCGGAATAACAAAATGAGTTTTACCATTTCATGGGATCGTGGATTCGACCATAGAATCTGAATAATAAAATTATGTATTACCATTCCATGAGATCAGCCGTGGATTCGACCATGAAATCAGAGTAATGGGATAAAATATATTATATTCTAGGAATTCAGTGGTGAATGTCACGGTAGAATTAATCTATTGTAGAGAAGATATTAGCCAGTTAAAGCGTCATACCTGTTCTGAAAGGTGCATAGTCAGGGAAAAACGAGTGTTGCCGACATCCTAAAGGCGTTTATCCCTCTCAACAATTATGTATGGAGAGCCATATAAATATATACACGGTCTATCTACATAGTCAGGGAACAGTGAGTGTCACCGACGTCCTGAAGGCGTTAAGATCTCAATCATATGGAGAATCGCCCAATCGTTCTTCTATGTACAGGTGAGTATCTCTATGTAGTCAGGGAACCGCGAGTGTCACCGACGTCCTGAAGGCGTTAAGCCCTCTCAACAAACAATTATGTAGGAGGACCACCCAATTATGTTATTCTACATAGAGGTCATGATGAAATGCGCAACATCGAAAGATCAGCTAGTGGGAGGCCTTTCGAGAATCATATTCATCATGGCTCTGAGAGGAACTCGATCAGAGATCGTGAAATGGTTCACGGATCATAAAATATGAATCGTCACATGCGTTCCTGAAGCCGGGTCAGAAACATGCAGTATCATGATTTTACGATTTTGACCTTTATTGAAAATCCACCATCAACAAGTTCGGAGAAGAAGAAATATGAGAAAAACTTTCAATTTTCGTTTTTATCACCGAATAATGTGTCGGTTCAAAAGTGGTTCCACATGGATCGGTTCGAACGTTAGTCCATGAGTCCGAAATCCATTTATCAAGTGGACTGGTTATCCTTTGTCCGAAAGTACTCATGGGCTTAGAATTTGTTGGAAATTCAATGAGAATTATAGGTGATTCATTATTATTAGCCATTCCTTATCTAGATACATTATCTGTGTATAAAACATCGTTTATATAGATATTAGAGTTGATATCATCAGAATTTGGAAGTGATTCCAAACTTATGTTATCAAGAGAAAAATTCATGCAATAGTCATGTAGATACTGTCTTCTTTTAGACATTGGTTCTTTATAAGCTTGTTTTATAGTTTCAAGTTCCAAAAGGAAACTATCTACATCTTCTTGTAATTGCTGACTATCACTAAGAATTTTGCAGATGTTTTTAAAAGATTCATCTTCCTTTAACTCATAAAGTTCGAGTTCTAAAGACATATCACTGATTTGCTTTTCAATTTTAGCGAACTCAATGAGTTTTCGTTTTGTTTTGTTTTTAGGATCTTTAGTGAGTCTGATCAGATATAATTAGCATTCTTCTATAGACCAAAATTCTTTTGATCGTAAGGACTCAACAATTTCATTGTTTATATTTAAATCAAACAACTTTGAGTCATCTATTCCTGCTACCACGTTAACTGAATCATACATAGATTCAATTCTTATAGATTGGAACGCACCAAACACAGATTGTTAGATCTTTTCGTGTTTTCCTGCTATGATACCAATTGAAAAGACGAGGGTACCCAAATACACCACAATCTTATATTTATCCACCTATAAGTTATCTTACCTAAAGTATTTGTCTATGGACAAAGTCGAGACAATACAAAAAATCGGTATTCACACTTTGTGTGATTGTATATGGATACGGGATCGAGATAATACGACTACCAAAGTGTGATTACTTGATAATAGGTTCGGTCTTAACCAAAATCTATAGAATCGGTATCAAGTAAAGCGGAGTTAACGCTTTTGTAATTTATTTAAAATTATATAAACAAATATAATTGCTGAAATAAAAAGTACATCACACAACAAGATTTTGTTAACGAGGAAAACTGCAAATGCATAAAAATCCTGGGACCAAGTCCAGAATTGAATACTCTCAGAATTAAGCCGTTATACAAAATCTAAACCAACTTTGTATATGTTAGAGTACTGCTCATGCGAACTCGCAAGTGTTTCTAGCTCAAGCTTGTTTGTCAAGTTTAGTTGTCAAAACTATAAGTCTTGATTTCTAATATACTTATAGATAAGTCTCGGATTAGGATCAAATGTGTAGTTGAGATTTAGACTTCATCGATTGAAGACGAATAACTACTAAGGGGAGCTTGTGGAACTTCATCAACAAAAGATTTGTGGATACTTGAACTCATATATCACTCAAAAGTCTATTTCTACTATATCTCTTATTTTGAGACAAAAGCCGTATAGCTATATAGACTTCGATTATACATATTTGATATTTCGAGCTGAGTTTAATTCGCTTACATATTTCTCGAAATATGTGTTGGTAAGCTTTCGCTTTTACCAAGTTCATCTTATAATCTTGACGAAAATCAAAAAATGATCATGTGAAAATCGCCTGGTAACATCTTATCTGATTTGTGTGACACATTCATTTGGTGTAGACTCAGAATGTTTCGTATTGATCATTTGATCACTTGAAAATTTCTTTGAATCTAATAGTTTGTGTGAGACATCTATTGTCGTCTTCTAAGAATGTTTCAATGATTGAAATGGAGTTTAGAAAAATTAAACCTAATTAGATATAACACAGTATGCGTACTTGTATGCTAACTGTTGCATGTTATTCCAAGTCCGGGAACCATAGTATGCATACCCATATGCATACTGGTTTGATTAGTTGGAGTCCATGAACCTAGTATGCATACCGATGTAAAGTTCAAGTCCGAGAATTCAACTGAGTTTGGTAGTGTACGATAGTATGCGTACCCGTTCGCATACCGGCGAACCCATACCAAATCCGACTATTTAGGTATGCATACCAGTTTGCATACTTAAGTGGGTTATGTTCTAAAATCGGTTTGTTCATGAACTAATACATTTATAAAATAAGGAATGCAATATTTTGAAAACCGTGGCTATAATGTTCATGAATTGATTCGAGTGAATCCAAATCAATTTTGCTTCAATTTTGTCTTGTATACTTCTATGAGAATATAAACAGTTGAACTATTTTAGAACTAGTTTCATTTTAGTCATTTGAACTAGTTGTGTTAAGATGAACAAGGTTGATATGAAAGTGCTTATATGGCTAACTTCGGTTAACTGTTGTTGAGCCAACAAGGTGTACACCTTTAGGTATAGTTACCCATATCTAAATGAAGTCACTTTTCATTTGTGTGTAACAAGCTAAGTTCGGTCTAACAGTTGAAAGATATTAGCCGGAGTATAATCAGGTTTTTATCTAATGGTGAATATTGAATGTTTTGTTACCAAGGTAACATTGATTGGAAAGCCTAATTTGAAGACTATATAAGGGAGAACTCTAGCAACTGGGAAACCTAATCCCCATACCTCATGTGTGATACTAGTTGCGACTAGAGTCGATTCTTCTTTAACCTAGGCTTATCCTAAAACCACTATAGGTTAACGACTTAAAGATGTTAGAGCATTGCTCGGTCGAACTCGCAAGCGTTTCTATCTCAAGCTTGTTTGTCAAGTTTAGTAGCCAAAACTATAAGTCTTGATTTCTAGTCTACTTATAGCTAAGTTGATGGTTATTTTTAATGATGTTGTAGTAAAAGGTTCGTTGAGACTTGTGAAAGCAGATATTTTTAGACTTAATTTTTAAAGCAAAAATATAACAAACTCAAAATAAAGTTTTGTGAAAATTATGGAGAGACCGGGGTTCAGGATTTCACCATTCACCAAAATTCATGTGATTTAATGTTAATGTTTATCATGCAATTCTAGACAATATAACTCCAATCAAAAGAAAGTGTGATTCTAATCATTTCCTAAATTAGATTTTCAAAACATCAATTGTTAATCTCAAGCATGAAGTATCAAAATCCCTAAACTAAGCACACTTCATCAAGAGAAAATATAACTAATTAATAAAAACCATTTACTCAATTTTCATTCGGTGCAAATAATCATAAAATAATTGCATAAATAAACTTAAATAAATTTTACCATATAACTTTTGGAAGAATGGCTTCCTCCATCGCCCCGGAGGATGGGTTTAGCTCTTCATCATAGAAACACGCTCAAAAGTTGATTTCATTGCCCAAAAGTGTTTACAAATGATAAAAAGGAGAGAAATTGAATAAACCAGGAAACTGCAACACTTTTGCGGTGTTGTAAGTCCACTGTTATAGAGATCGATATAAAGAAAGTGTCTCTGTAACTATATTGTATAAGACTGCTAAGCAACTGTCGCAATCACTATAGCATGAACGACAGTCTCAGGGGGCCTTATGTTCTTCGTGATCTTCCCATGTAGCAGCAGAAAATATTTCTCTGCAACTCGATTCTCGCCTCTATCTTCTCCCCAAACTCTCCGTCCCCTTCTATGAGTCCCCTGCAGCCTATATATACTCGTCAGAACCTCCAAACATCGCATTAAACTCCCAAATATTTTATCATAACTCTGCAGTGAAGAATAATATTCTTGGGAATATTTTCTTCCCAGAAATAACTCCACACGCTGTTTTCTCGAGCAAAAATACTTCCAACACGTCCATTCATCGTCCAGAAGTGGTCAAACATTCAGCAGGCACGCGAAAACCTCTTGATTACATACGCACATCTCGAAATGGACTAACCAAAACCCGAGATACCCTGATTACTTCAACGTGAGAATCTAGCCAATTCTATCTGACAAAATGAGCCATACCAGGCCTGTTAATACCCGTCACATCATCCCTACAATTCTCAGCCATTGAGTCTCTTTCTATCCTGCCCAAAACGCAAACCCTAATCTCTGCTGGTGAAGAACAAAAATTCCCGGCAAATTCTAGAATTTGAAATGGAGAGGGTAAAGTGCCCCGATCCAAAACAGGGGCGCCTTTAACAGCTGGGGTGCCTGGGGTGCCCTTATCCAAAGTGAGGGTGCCTTTAGTACTTTTCTCCGGGGGTCCAAATTACACTTTTTGAGCAAATTTTTTCCACACAAGTTTATTTCTCCAAAAACACCTACACAAACATAAAAACACCATAATAAGTATAAAATCAAGCACTAACAATAGAGACACTGAGGACAATTCAGACACAAAAATGTGTCTATCAAATGCCCCCAAACTTATTATTTGCTAGTCCCGAGCAAATCTAATCTGGAAAATAAAATGACTACACTTAGCACGTGCATCAAGCCATTAAACTTCTAGGTGGCCCTAGTGGCGGAGTGTTGTCTCCGGAGGGTTTACCATAGGTGTAACCACAAAACCTTTACTCCAGACCCTAGCTATCTACGCAGAACCTTGGAAGGCACTAAAGAATCTCCTTGGTTGGTATACTTATTGACTATAGGAGGAAGTACCCTGATGCGAAATTCCAATTGTTGTACACGAGTTTGCAATCAAGCATACTAAAATTCATATAAAGTGACAGATCTCTACTCATATAGTTTCTGGACATCATAAACCGGAGTCAACCAATCATATGGATAGATTAAGAATATGGATGTAGAGAAAAACGTGGATGATGTTGACTAAGGTGAACCTATCCTAATGGACTGAGATACTGGTCTGGACTAATATCAACACACTGGCATATACAAGGGAACCGGTGGTCGATAATCCTAACTCTAGGTCAACTCAGCTGGCATATACAAGGGCACAGTGGTCGACTTTATTTTATTCCGGTTGGTCTAGTGGTCTGTTTTTTTTTTTTGTGTATCTCAGTCACTCTATTTCACCCTAGCAATGGTAAAAAGAAAAATAAAATAAGTGATCAGGATTCTTTCGATGTTTCCATCACGAGGATATAGCGAAACTACCATTTTTTCTTTTCTAACACCTGATCTCTGTGATTTTATGAATAGACTCTTCTAGATGTTTTTATCTAATCAGATTGTTTCCTCAACTCCTACAACCAAGATGTTCCCATCCACTTAGATTGGTTAGTGCCAACCTTAATAAGCATAAATTTATAGGCTTTGGAGTTTTATTTATTGCAACTAAAAAGTTTCTCCCATACCCCCAAACTTAAATCAAATATTATCCTCAATGTTCTAAAGATGAAATTAAAAACATGAACAAGGAGAAACCATTACCACTAGAACAAAATGAGGAAAAATATTACCGTGTTGCAAGAGCAAGGGATACCTCCCAAGGAGTGCTAAGTTTAAAGTCTTCAGCAAGACATCAAATACCTCAAAAAGGATCTTCACCTTCCAAAGTCATACACCAATAGCCGAAATAGTTGTGGGTCCATAAGACCAAACAGAGCTAACACCAATATGAGAAAACTGCACTGGTTCATAAAATGAATAGAATGAGCACATCCTCATCTAAGGCTTCTGTCAAGAAAACTAGGTTTATTTGGGGAAAATAACGAAGCTTCAAATGTGTGTCTTGATAAAGAGATTCATCCGAAATACTGGCCTCCAATACCTGGGTCACTTCCTGGACGGTATCAGGAGGATCGGGTTGCGGAGTCTGAATAGACTCAAGTAAAATCTCAGACGCACAAGGCTCGAGTCCCAAGTTAGGGACTCTAATCAGGGATATTTGAAGATCACAAGAACCATCGCTACCCCCAAACTTAGGGTTTTCACTACTCACAGACAAACCTCTGACTATTGCTTGAATTTTCGGATCTTCAGAGTCCTTAAAATACTTAAGAGATTCTTCTAGTTCTCTACCCCCAAACTTAGGGTCATCATTATTCTCAGAAAGACCTAACACTATTGTCTGGATTTCTGGGTCCGTAGAGTCTTTAAAAAGTGCTTCTTCTAAAGATTGATCACACATTTGGTCTAAGAGAATGATTTCCTCAAATTCATCTAAATAATCTCCTAGTAAAGTGTCATGCCAATTATCCTGAACTAAAGTGCTAATCATATGCACTTCTTCTAAATCATCATAAGGTTGTCTAGTAATATTATATACATTTAGTTCAGTGGTCATATTACCAAAGGATATGTTCATAAGCCTGGTTCTACAATTGATAACAACGTTAGCTGTGGCTAAAAATGGGCGACCTAAAATCACCGGGATTTGAGCACTCGGGTCCTGAACAGGCTGGGTGTCTAGAACAATAAAATCCATTGGATAAATAAACTTATCAACCTCAATCCGAACATTTTTTATGACACAACGAGGTACTTTGACAGACCTATCAGCTAATTATAGTGTCATTTTAGTCGGTTTCAACTTACCAAGACCTAGATGGGTGTATACATGATACGGGAGTAAGTTAACACTATCTCCTAAGTCAAGTAAAGCTTTATCGACCATGTGATTACCAATCGCACAAGATATGGTGGGGAATCCAGGGTCCTTATTATACTTAGGGGGTGTTTGGTTCAGAAGAATTGAACTTACTTGACCATCTAAAAAGTCTTTCTTATGGATATTCAGCTTACACTTTCGTGTACAAAGATCTTTAAGGAACTTGGCATAAGCATGCATTTGCCTAATTGCTTATAATAATGGAATGTTGATGTTCACCTGCTTAAATGTTTCCATTATCTCGTTGAAAATCGACTCCTTCTTTGTTGGGGCTAACAACTGTGGATATGGGGCTCTAGGCACAAAGATAGTCCTATCAGGAATTTCTTGGGACTCCTTAGAAATTGTTTCAGTTTCCTCAGCTACGGGTTCCTCTGGTGAAGTATAAGGTGGAACTAAAGTATGTCCACTAGGCATGGCTACCTTACTTTCTACTACCGCGCCTAAGGGTTGTTATAGAGTTCACTTGGTTTGATGATTTCTCACCTGCTAAATATATTTGATGGACTCCTCTAGGATTGGGATGTGGTTGACTAGGGAACTTGCCTTTTTCTTTCAAAGTCTCATTTATCTGACTAACTTGGTTTTTTAACTCGTAAATAGCTTGAGAGTTAGCCTGGACCATCTTTTTATTTTCATCTAGACCTTGAGCAACCGATTGATGAAATTCTATAGTGTTCCGAGTTAACAAGGCGATAGACTCTTCTAAACTCGTGATTTTCTTATCTGAAGGAATCTGAAACTGTGTTGGTCCTGAAATATTCTTATCATAGCTAAAACCTGGGGGAATAACTTGAGAGTTACTATACTGACCTTGACTCTGGCCCTTAGACCAAGAAAGGTTTGGATGGTTTCTCCAACTAGGGTTATAGGTTTCTGAATATGGGTCAAACTTTTGATGCTTTTTAAATCTAGTATTATTATAAAGAGCATGAGCTTGTTCTTCAGTAGTCTATCCTTCCCAAAAAGGCTATACTCTACCACTACTTCGACTCAATTCCAAAACTTCTAACCTTTTAGCTATGGCTGCTATTTTGGAATCTGATTCAAAAGATCCTTCAACCCTATTAACAATTCCTTTACATAGAAGAATGGTTTTCTCGGGCCCCCTACTATTTTCCCATTGGTAGGTCTTTTCGGCGATTTCATTCAAAAATGTCATCGCTTTATCAACAGTTTTATTTTCAAACCCACCAGTACACAAAGACTCAACCATGGTAGTTGTCGAATAATCTAAACCCTCATAAAGGATCTGAACTAGCCTAACCTTCTATAAACCATGGTGAGTACATTGAGATAACAAGTCATTGAACCTTTCCAAATACCTATATATAGATTCTCCCTCTTGTTGAGAAAAAGTATATATCTGCTTCCTAATATGCGATGTTATATGCCTAGGGAAAAACTTATGTAAAAAGGCAGCTGTAAGTTGGTCATAGGTTTCAATTGACTCAGAAAGCAAACTATATAGCCAAGCTTTGGCTTTATCTTTTAGGGAAAAGGGGAATAACCTAAGTTTCAAAGCATCATCATATAGGTTTTTAATTTTCAGAGTACTACAAACTTCCTCAAATTCCCTAACATGAAAATAAGGGTTTTCATTTTCTTTCCCTAAAAAGATTTGGAGCATCCGTAGGGTCCCAGATTTCAGTTCATAATTTGCCTCAGTTTCAGCTAGCTTGATACATGACGGACGAGAGGTCCTAGTTGGGTTTAACAAAGCTTTCAAAGTTGCAATTTCTGGCACTACCAAAGGACTAGGAGTGCTTTCTTCACTAATTGTCAAGTTTTCAAAACTGAAGTTTCCGAAAACAGGGCTCTCAAAAGAAGAGTCTTCGAGCTCCCCGTCTTCACAAGAAGAACTACTAGGTTTTTCACTAATCAAACGACCTAGAGTGTTTCTTTTCCAATCCCGTTCTCGAATGACCTCGGGCATACACTAGAAAAAGAAAAGAAAAAGAAAAAGAAAAATCCTAAAAGGAAGGGAAGTTCTATGCAAACACAAACAAGGCTGACTCCACCACAGTAGACCTACTAATTTCTAGCATACAAAAATCATGATGACTCCATTTAGATTATTTTCTAGACCAGCTTCTAATCCTTCGAAATGGAATTCGTTACAATATGAGAAAACACCTCTGGAATCAATCCGAGTTTAAGTAAGTTGAATAGAGGCGAGGGAAGCTGCGTGGAGATTTAATACCCAAGGCCTCACCGCATTACAAGGCGGCGCATTCACGCATTCAACTTACAGAAACCATCATGAACTTCGAAGTATGCTTAAAGAGTAACCAATATTTTTCGAATGACTTTCCTAGTAAGCCCGTTACCCTATCGGTCTCGTTCTATTCCAAATCTTAAGGCTTAGGTTCGCGTTAGGTATCGTTTTCCTAAGGCAGGAAATAAGAGAACGGTGATGAAATCTGAACCCTTATCTTGTATGTCCAGGAATTGCCCTTTACTAGGAAATTAAAGCAGCCGTATTCAGTTCTGTAGGAGCAGAATCTTGCAACAACAACACTCTTGCGAAAACTTCTACCACATATGGAAAATGTCGCAAATTAATTACATAAATGACGTAATAGACAACGACATCATAAAATACGAGAAAGATGTGAAGATTTTATGGTTGTTATAAAGAAAGCTCGCTAGAATAAGGCGGGAGCTCGCGAGAACAAGGCGGGATATCGAGAGAATGTAGCGGGAGCTCGAGAGAATATGGAGAAAGCTTACGAGAGTGTGGAAAGGGATCCTAAAATAAGGGAAGTGTGAGCTGTATGTGAGCTGTCATCCACTATGTAAACACCTATATAAAGAGGAGAGCAGGAGAGAGAAGAGGGGGAGACAATTTTTGTAAGAGAGAGATATTTTGCAGAGAGATATTTTTAGAGAGAGAATGTATTTTTCTTTATTATCTTCTTCCCCAAAAACTAGATCTAGAACTTTACCAATTAATAGAGATTATCAATGTAAATCAAATATAAATTTAAACGATCATAGTGAAGAATCATGGATGTAGATCAAATTGACCGAACCATGTAAAAATATGTATGTCCATTTACAATTTTAGTATTTTAATCATCATTTTTATAATTAGATCTAGAAATTATTATCATGATATTATATGGGGTGTGTTGTGGGATTTCCTGCAACTAAATTTTTGGTGCTAGAAACAGGGAAATGAAGAATGGAGGCAATTCAAAGCTACATCAATTTTAGCACGGCAAAATAAGCTAAGTAACACAAACATTAGTTATACATTGCAATAGATAAGCATTCTCATCATACAAGCATCATAAAAGCATTGCATAAGCATTTCATGACATAAACATCGCATAATACATTTCATGACATAATCGTTACATAAGCACTATATTCGCACAAGTATTTTACAAAACTTTACAGAAAAATTTCGCAGAATTATCCAGAATTTCGCAACACTATTCGCCGCACTATTCGCAGAACTATTCGCAGAACTATTCATAATTTCGCAGGGTTATTCATAAATTCGCAGATTATTCATAATTTTGCAGGGTTATTCATAATTTCACAGATTATTCAAAATTTCGCAGAATGTGTCAGAATTTCACCGAATGTGGTTATTCAGCTCATTTATTTCGCAAAATTTGAAGCAACTTGAAGAGGTTATAATATAACAAGAAAACAGAACATGAGACAAAGGCAAGATAAGAATAAAGAAACAATTCGCTCATTCAACATTTTCTCAAGGATTCTACCTTCATAGATAAAGAATAGAGGCAACTATGGTTTACCAAGAAAATATTTTATGTTCTTTACCTTCTCGGCAAGAATTATTTCCAAAATGGGCAAGAATTCTCACCAAAAATGAAGTAATAATTTCACATGAATAGAGACAATACTTATGACTTTCATTTAAGGACGGATACTTCGTATATTTTGAGGATTGAGTACTTCTTATATTTCTTCAAGGATACATCATAATTCATATACTTCAAGAGTTGATACTTCTTATTTACTTCGCAAAGATCTGGAACTTCACAAAAGAATAGAGGCAAGTACGTATTTTTCAAGTCCAATATTCTTTCGCTTGTTCCTTCATCAACAGAGATCAAAGACTACTACAACAACATATGTTTTCTTAAAGATTGCTTTTCAACCAATATTCAAGAAAAAAGAGGCAAAATATAGGAGCAGAATCTCGCAACAACAACGCTCTTGCGAAAACTTCTACCACCTATGGAAAATGTCACAAATTAATTATAGAAATGACGTAATAGACAACGACTACATAAAACACGAGAAATATGTGAAGATTTTATGGTTGTTATAAAGAAAGCTCGCTAGAATAAGGCGGGAGCCCGCGAGAACAAGGCGGGAGCTCGAGAGAATGTAGCGGGAGCTCGATAGAATATGGAGAAAGCTTACGAGAGTGTGGAAAGGGATCCTAAAATAGGGTAAGTATGAGTTGTATGTGAGATGTCATCCACTATGTAAACACCTATATAAAGAGGAGAGCAGGAGAGAGAAGAGGGGGAGATAATTTTTGTAAGAGAGAAAGAGATATTTTGCAGAGAGATATTTTTAGAGAGAGAATGTATTTTTATTTATCATCTTCTTCCCCAAAAACTAGATCTAGAACTTTACTCATTAATGAAGATTATCAATGTAAATCAAATGTAAATTTAAACGATCATAGTGAAGAATCATGGATGTAGATCAAATTGACCGAACCATGTAAAAATCTGTGTGTCCATTTACAATTTTAGTATTTTAATCATCATTTTTATGATTAGATCTAGAAATTATTATCATGATATTATATGGGGTGTGTTGTGGGATTTCCTGCAACTACATTTTTGGCGCTAGAAACGGGGAAATGAAAAATGGAGGCAATTCAAAGCTACATCAATTTTAGCACGGAAAAATAAGCTAAGTAACACAAACATTAGTTATACATTGCAATAGATAAGAATTCTCATCATACAAGCATCATAAAAGCATTGCATAAGCATTTCATGACATAAACATCGCATAATACATTTCATGACATAATCGTTACATAAGCACTATATTTTCACAAGTATTTTACAAAACTTTACAGAAAAATTTCGCAACACTATTTGTAGCACTATTCATAATTTCGCAGGGTTATTCATAAATTCGCAGATTATTCATAATTTCGCAGGGTTATTCATAAATTCGCAGATTATTCATAATTTTGCAGGGTTATTCATAATTTCACAGATTATTCAAAATTTCGCAGAATGTGTCAGAATTTCACCGAATGTGGTTATTCAGCTCATTTATTTCGCAAAATTTGAAGCAACTTGAAGAGGTTATAATATAACAAGAAAACAGAACATGAGACAGAGGCAAGATAAGAATAAAGAAACAATTCGCTCATTCAACATTTTCTCAAGGATTCTACCTTCATAGATAAAGAATAGAGGCAACTATGGTTTACCAAGAAAATATTTTATGTTCTTTACCTTCTCGGCAAGAATTATTTCCAAATTGGGCAAGAATTCTCACCAAAAATGAAGTAATAATTTCACATGAATAGAGACAATACTTATGACTTTCATTTAAGGACGGATACTTCTTATATTTTGAGGATTGAGTACTTCTTATATTTCTTCAAGGATACATCATAATTCGTATACTTCAAGAGTTGATACTTCTTATTTACTTCGCAAAGATCTGGAACTTCACAAAAGAATAGAGGCAAGTACGTATTTTTCAAGTCCAATATTCTTTCGCTCGTTCCTTCATCAACAGAGATCAAAGACTACTACAACAACAGTTGTTTTCTTAAAGATTGCTTTTCAACCAATATTCAAGAAAAAAGAGGCAAAATATAGGAGCAGAATCTCGCAACAACAACGCTCTTGCGAAAACTTCTACCACCTATGGAAAATGTCACAAATTAATTATAGAAATGACGTAATAGACAACGAAAACATAAAACACGAGAAATATGTGAAGATTTTATGGTTGTTATAAAGAAAGCTCGCTAGAATAAGGCGGGAGCCCGCGAGAACAAGGCGGGAGCTCGCTAGAATAAGGCGGGAGCTCGCGAGAACAAGGCGGGAGCTCGAGAGAATGTAGCGAGAGCTCGAGAGAATATGGATAAAGCTTGCGAGAGTGTGGAAAGGGATCCTAAAATAGGGGAAGTATGAGTTGTATGTGAGATGTCATCCACTATGTAAACACCTATATAAAGAGGAGAGCAGGAGAGAGAAGAGGGGGAGATAATTTTTGTAAGAGAGAAAGAGATATTTTGCAGAGAGATATTTTTAGAGAGAGAATGTATTTTTATTTATCATCTTCTTCCCCAAAAACTAGATCTAGAACTTTACTCATTAATGAAGATTATCAATGTAAATCAAATGTAAATTTAAACGATCATAGTGAAGAATCATGGATGTAGATCAAATTGACCGAACCATGTAAAAATCTGTGTCCATTTACAATTTTAGTATTTTAATCATCATTTTTATGATTAGATCTAGAAATTATTATCATGATATTATATGGGGTGTGTTGTGGGATTTCCTGCAACTACATTTTTGGCGCTAGAAACGGGGAAATGAAAAATGGAGGCAATTCAAAGCTACATCAATTTTAGCACGGCAAAATAAGCTAAGTAACACAAACATTAGTTATACATTGCAATAGATAAGCATTCTCATCATACAAGCATCATAAAAGCATTGCATAAGCATTTCATGACATAAACATCGCATAATACATTTCATGACATAATCATTACATAAACACTATATTCGCACAAGTATTTTACGAAACTTAACAGAAAAATTTCGCAGCACTATTCACCACACTATTCACAGAACTATTCATAATTTCGCAATACTATTTCGGGAACACTATTCATAATTTCGCGGGGTTATTCATAATTTCGCAGGGTTATTCATAATTTCACAGATTATTCAAAATTTCGCAGAATGTGTCAGAATTTCACAGAATGTGGTTATTCAGCTCATTTATTTCGCAAAATTTGAAGCAACTTGAAGAGGTTATAATATAACAAGAAAACAGAACATGAGACAGAGGCAAGATAAGAATAAAGAAACAATTCGCTCATTCAACATTTTCTCAAGGATTCTACCTTCATAGATAAAGAACAGAGGCAACTATGGATTACCAAGAAACATTTTATGTTCTTTACCTTCTCGGCAAGAATCATTTCCAAAATGGGCAAGAATTCTCACCAAAAATGAAGTAATAATTTCACATGAATAGAGGCATTACTTATGACTTTCATTTAAGGACGGATACTTCTTATATTTTGAGGATTGGGTACTTCTTATTCTTCAAGGATACTTCATAATTCGTATACTTCAAGAGTTGATACTTCTTATTTACTTCGCAAAGATATGGAACTTCACAAAAGAATAAAGGCAAGTACGTACTTTTCAAGTCCAATATTCTTTCGCTCGTTCCTTCATCAACAAAGATCAAAGACTACTACAACAACAAATTTTTTCTTAAAGATTGCTTTCAAGCAATATTCAAGAAAAAAAAGGCATTATATAGGAGCAAAATCTCGCAACAACAACGCTCTTGCGAAAACTTCTACCACATATGGAAAATGTCGCAAATTAATTACAGAAATGACGTAATAGACAACGACAACATAAAACATGAGAAATATGTGAATATTTTATGGTTGTTATAAAGAAAGCTCGCTAGAATAAGGCAGGAGCTCGCGAGAACAAGGCGGGAGCTCGCTAGAATAAGGTGGGAGCTCGCGAGAACAAGGCGGGAGCTCGAGAGAATATGGAGAAAGCTTGCGAGAGTGTGGAAAGGGATCTTAAAATAGGGGAAGTATGAGTTGTATGTGAGCTGTCATCCACTATGTAAACACCTATATAAAGAGGAGAGCATGAGAGAAAAGAGGGGGAGATAATTTTTGTAAGAGAGAGAGAGAGATATTTTGCAGAGAGATATTTTTAGAGAGAGAATGTATTTTTCTTTATCATCTTCTTCCCCAAAAACTATATCTAGAACTTTACCCATTAATGGAGATTATCAATGTAAATCAAATGTAAATTTAAACGATCATAGTGAAGAATCATGGATGTAGATCAAATTGATCGAACCATGTAAAAATTTGTGTGTCCATTTACAATTTTAGTATTTTAATCATCATTTTTATGATTAGATCTAGAAATTATTATCATGATTTTATATGGGGTGTGTTGTGGGATTTCCTGCAACTACAAGTTCCTCGACATATAAGCAAACGAAGAAATACAATAACTCACTGACAGGGGATTCGCGAGTGTTTCGACAAACTTACCTCCCGTACCAGACGAGGGATGAACCGTTGTAGTCGACTCAGGCCACGATTCATATGTCATGTACGAACCCGAGGGGCCGAGGTGATATTGCAATCTCCGTCCTTCTCTGCAAATAGTTTATACTTAATGCTACCCTTCCTTGGGGTTTTAAAAAAAATTAAAAATAATGTCCCAAAGTTTAAAGTCCAAAGTCCAAAAATAAAATGCAAAAGAAAAGGAAAATTACAAGAATATAAGATATCCTAATACAATCTAAAATAAAATAAAATAAAATAAACTCTTTTTTTTTCCTCGCTCTTTTCGCTTTGTCTTTTGGCTCCAAATCTTTAAGTGGTCACTAAAATCTTTGGAAACTTCTTTCTCTTTCGCTCCGAAATCCAATAATCTTTAATAAAAAGACAAATATCCAAAAACGTAAAATAGATCAAATAAAAATAAAAACAAAAACCTAAAAACAAAAAAATCTAAAAACTCTAACCTAAAGACAAGACCGTGGCGACGACGCCAAAAATTGATGGTTATTTTTAATGATGTTGTAGTAAAAGGTTCGTTGAGACTTGTGAAAGCAAATATTTTTAGACTTATTTTTTAAAGCAAAAATATAACAAACTCAAAATAAAGTTTTGTGAAAATTATGGAGGACCGTGATTCAGGATTTCACCATTCACCAAAATTCATGTGATTTAATGTTAATGTTTATCATGCAATTCTAGACAATATAACTCCAATCAAAAGAAAGTGTTATTCTAATCATTGCCTAAATTAGATTTTCAAAACATCAATTGTTAATCGCAAGCATGAAGTATCAAAAGCCCTAAACTAAGCATACTTCATCAAGAGAAAACACAACTAATTAATAAAAACCATTTACTCAATTTTCATTCGGTGCAAATAATCATAAAAGAATTGCATAAATAAATTTAAATAAATTTTACCACATATCTTTTGGAAGAATGGCTTCCTCCATCGCCCCAGAGGATGGGTTTAGCTCTTCATCATAGAAACACGCTCAAAAGTTGATTTCATTGCCCAAAAGTGTTTACAAATGATAAAAAGGAGAGAAATTGAATAAACCAGGAAACTGCAACACTTTTGCGGTGTTGTAAGTCCACTGTTACAGAAATCGATATAAAGAAAGTGTCGCTGTAAATATATTGTATAAGACTGCTAAGCAACTTTCGCAATCACTATAGCATGAACGACAGTCTGAGGGGGCCTTATGTTCTTCGTGATCTTCCCATGTAGCAGCATAAAATATTTCTCTGCAACTCGATTCTCTCCTCTGTCTTCTCCCCAAACTCTCCGTCCCCTTCTATGAGTCCCCTGCAGCCTATATATACTCGTCAGAACCTCCAAACATCGCATTAAACTCCCAAATATTTTCTCATAACTCGGCAGTGAAGAATAATATTCTTGGGAATATTTTCTTCCCAGAAATAACTCCACACGTTGTTTTCTCGAGCAAAAATACTTCCAACACGTCCAGTCATCGTCCATAAGTGGTCAAACATTCAGCAGGCACGCGAAAACCTCTTGATTACATACGCACATCTCGAAATGGACTAACCAAAACCCGAGATAACCTGATTACTTCAACGTGATAATCTAGCCAATTCTATCCGAAAAAATGAGCCATACCAGGCCTGTTAATACCCGTCACATCATCCCTACAATTCTCATCCATTGAGTCTCTTTCTATCATGCCCAAAACACAAACCCTAATCTCTGCGGGTGAAGAACAAAAATTCCCGCCAAATTCCAGAATTTGAAATGGAGAGGGTGAAGTGCCCCGATCCAAAACAGGGGCGCCTTTAACAGCTGGGGTGCCTGGGGTACCCTTATCCAAAGTGAGGGTGTCTTTAGTACTTTTCTCCGGGGGTCCAAATAGCACTCTTTGAGCAACTTTTTCCACACAAGTGTATTTCTCCAAAAACACCTACACAAACATCAAAACACCATAATAAGTATAAAATCAAGCACTGACAATAGAGACACCGATGACAATTCAGACACAAAAATGTGTCTATCATAAGTCTCGGATTAGGATAGTAAGTGTAGTTGAGCCTGAGACTCCACGATATTTATCGAATGAAGACGAAGAACTACTCAAGGAAACTTGTGGAACTTCATCGACAAATAGGTATATGGAGACTTGAACTTATCTATCACTCAAAAGTCTATCTATTCTATCTCCTATTTTGAGAAAAAAGTCGAATTGCTATATAGACTTCAATTATACATATTTTTTACTTCGAGCCGAGTTTATCTCACTTATCCATTTCTCGAAATATGTGTTGGTAAGCTTTCACTTTAGCCAAGTTCATCTTTACTCGTAATGAAAGTCATGTTGATTATTTCAATAACTTGAAAATCGCTTTGATGAAAATAGTTTGTGAATAACGACTATTTTAACATCCTCTAAGAAGGTTTCAATGATTGAAACGAGAGTTTTGAACAAATAACCATGTTTGGATATAAACATAGTGTGTTCTTACATTTGTGTAAAAGTTCAAAACTGAGAACCTAAAGTATGCATACCCGTACGCGTTCCGGCGGTTGTTGGAAACTCGGGCAATTATGCGTACCCGTACGCATACTGGCGGAAAGTTCATGTCCATGAATTTCTGCTGGAGTTTGGAAGTGTGAATTGGTATGCGCACCCGTACGCGTACTGGCGTATCCAAACTCGGTCTGACCACTTAGGTATGCATACCCGTTTGCATAATTAAGTAGGTTACTTTCTAAAATCGGTTTATTCATGAACTAAAACATTTATATAATAAGAAATGCAATCTTTGCAAACCATGGCTATAATGTTCATGAATTGATTCGATTGAATCAAAATCGATTTTTCTTCAATTGTGTCTTGTATAATACTATAAGATCTAAGAAATTTAACAACTCTCTAACTAGTTCATTTGAGTCACTTGAACTAGTTATGATGAAGATGAATAAGGTTGATATGAAAGTGCTCATATGGCTAACCATTGGTTAACTATTTTTAAACCACTAGGTTACACGGTTGAAAGATATTAGGTTGAATCTAATCAAGTTTTCATCTAACGGTGAATATTGAATGCTTTGTTACCAAGGTAACTTAGATTGCAAACCCTGATTTGGAGACTATATAAAGGAGAACTCTAGCAACTGGATACCTAATCCCCACACCTCATGTGTGATACTAGTTATATAAGCTAGAGTCTATTCTCCTTTAACCTTAGGTTTTTCACGAAACTCTGTAGGTTAACGACTTAAAGACTTCATTAGGATTATGAAGCCAGACCCGATTATTTTCTCTATAGTTGCGTGATCTGATCTTGTTGTTTCTATCGTGTTTGAGTACAATCGTAAGATTGGCTTGAGATTTATATCTCCTAAAGGAAATATATAAAAGTAGTCACAAACAACTTCGTCTCATCGTTTGTGATTCCACACTATCTTGTTTCGTTAATCGATTAAGATTATTGTGAGGTGATTGATAATTCTAGGTTGTTCTTAGGGAATATAAGTCCGGGTTATCGATTGGTTCATGTTCACCTTGATTTATCAAAAGACAGAACAAAAACTCATAGGTATATATCTGTGGGAGACAGATTTATCTATTCAATAGACGTTTCTGTGTGATATAGATTTGTGTATCAAGTATTCGACTTTGGGTCGTAGAAACTCTTGGTTGTTGGTGAGATCAGCTAAGGGAATCAAGTGTGTAGTATCCTGCTAGGATCAGAGACTTAAGGAATGCTGTTAGAGCATTTCTCGGTCAAACTCGCATGCTTTGCTATCTCAAGCATGTTTGTCAATCTTAGTGATCAAAACTATAAAGTCTTGATTTCTAGTCTACTATATCTAAGGTCTCGGACTAGGATAGAAAGTGTAGTTGAGATCAAGAACTCCATGGTGATCATCATACAAGACGAAGGACTACTCAAGGAACCAGTGGATCTTCATCGACTAAAAGGTATGTGGAGACTTGAACTTATCTATCACTCAAAAGTCTATCTACTCTATCTCCTATCTTGAGACAAAACTCGTTTTACTATATAGACTAAGAATATGCACAGGTGACATTTCGAGATGAGTATATCTCGCTTATCTATTTCTCGAAATGGGTGTTGGTAAAGCTTTCGCTTTAGCCAAGTTCATCTTTGCCTAGTGACGAAAGTCATTTTATGTTTCAATCACTTTGGAAATTGCTCTGACGAAAACTAGTTTGTGAATAACAACTATATGATGTCCTCTGAGAATGTTTCAATGATTGAAATGAGAGTTTAGACTATATAACCATTGTGTGATATAAACATTGTTGTGGAAACACATATATGTATAAGTCCTTAACACTTGAACCGAAGTTTGCGAACTTTGTTGATCAAGTGGAACCGTAACGTGAGCAGCAAATTAGTCCGCGAACCTAGTCCACGAACTGGCGTAAGTTCTCGAACTTGAGAATATCTGCTGAAGTTGAAGCTCAGGTGTAGTCCGTGAACCCAGTCTGCGAACTGACGGAAGTTCTCATCCCGAGAAATTCTGTTGTAGTTTATTAACTTCAACCGGTTAGCTTGAGTCCACGAACTCAGTCCGCGAACTCAAGAGGTTATATCTGAAAACGGTGTTCGTGAACTTATCTTAAATTACTAAGGAATGCTTTTGAAAACCGTGGATTTATAGTTCATGAAATGATTCGAGTGAATCACATCGTTTTTTATTCAATTATGTCTCTTGTAATACTTGAGATCTCATAGCAATTGAACAACTCTCTAACTAGTTCATTTGAGTCATTTGGACTAGTTATGGTGAAGAAGAATATAGTTGATATGAAAGTTATCATTTGGATAACCATTTGGTTGACTAGTATTGAACCAACCATTGTACACGTTTGGGTACGGTTACACGAACTCAAAACGTCAAGTATATGTGTGTATGGAAAGCTAAGTTTTCGATCTAACGGTTCAGAGATATTAGATTATATCTAATCAGGTTTTCATCTAACGGTGAATATTGAATGATTTGTTACTAAGATAACATTGATTGCAAACCATGATTTGAAAGACTATATAAGGGAGAACTCTAGCAACTGGGAAACCTAATCCCCACACATTTTGTGTGATACTAGTTTGCTAAATCTAGAGTTGATCCACCTTTAACCTTTGGGTTTCTTCTTCTAAAACCAGGTTAACGACTTAAAGACTTCATTGGGATTGTGCAGCCAGACCGATACTACTTTTCTTATAGTTGTGTGATCTGATCTTGCTATTTCTATCGTACGAGTACAATTGTAATCATTGGCTTGAGATTTCTCTCTCTGATAGGCAAGATAAAAGTAGTCACAAGCATCTTCGTCTCATTGTTTGTGATTCCTCAATAATCTTCTTCGCTACGTCGATTAAGTTTATTGCGAGGTGATTGATGAAACTGAGGTGTTCTTAGGGAATATAAGCCTGGTTTTATCGATTGGTTCCAGTTCACCTTGATTTATCAAAAGACGGAACAAAACTCATAGGTTTATTCGTGGGATAAGAATTTATCTATTACCTGTAGACTTTTATGTGTGAGACAGATTTGTTTGCTAAAGTCTTCGACTTTGGGTCGTAGCAACTCTTGGTTGTGGGTGAGATCAGCTAAGGGAATCAAGTGCGCAGTATCCTGCTGGTATTAGAGGCGTAGGATCATAACTGTACCTTGGATCAGTGTGAGATTGGTTGGGGTTCAACTGCAATCTATACCGAAGTTAATTTGGAGTAAGCTAGTGTCTGTTGCGGCTTAATACGGTGTATGTTTAATCTGGACTAGGTCCCGGGGTTTTTCTGCATTTGCGGTTTCCTCGTTAACAAAATTCTGGTGTCTGTGTTATTTCTATTCCGCATTATATTTTGTTATATAATTGAAATAATACAGGTTATGTGTTGTTCAATCGATTAGAATATCCGACCTTGTTAGTTATTGATTTAAATCGATTGACACTTGGATATTGATCTTTCGTACCATCCAAGTTATCTCTCTTTGATTAGGCTCGCGAATCATATTTGCTTGAGTAAATAAAATCGAGAGATTGAGGTAATAACTCCTTGAGTATTTTCTATTGATGGAGTCTTATTGATTCTCTAGAAAACAACTCGGAGTTATCCATACAAATTGCCAATCGAAATATTGGGTGAGGTTGTTAGACCCTCGCATTTTCAATTGGTATCCGAGTAGGAAATCATTTTAAAGACCTCACAAGTCTGTGTTTGTAGTGATATGACTCTATGGAAAATATAGTCTCCTATAACGCTTCACCAGGATTGAAAACCAATCGTAGAAGAAGTTCTGATAATCTTGTTATTCTTCAGAAAAGGTTGGAGGAAGAAATCCAGATCAATTCTGATCTTGCTGCAAAAATTGCAATTCTAAAGGATTTGAAACCCAATTCAAGTCCCTTGATGGATATGAGTAACCAAGGTAGTTCCTCTCTAAGGAACCGTCATATATCAGATGATAAACAACGTTTAAAGGTTGTAAAAACTGATATAACTCAGAACTATTCTATGAAAGGTAAAGGTGATGGCCCATGTGTGTTATGTGATCACCGTCAACATAAGTGTGTGTCTTTTCAAAAGAGTTAAAAGTTGCAAGTGATTTTTATAAGAAAAATAAACAACTTCTTATGTCTCTAAAAAGACATATAGAACTATTAGGAAATTCCAAACAGAATAATACTAATAGTATGGGAGATTTTTCTTTAAAATCAACGTCACCCTTCCAATAGTTTCTTGATAGTGGATGTAGGAGACATATGACAGGTGATCTTACTTGGTTTGTTTCCGCAGATAACTATGAAGGAGGACCAGTAAATTTTGGAGACGGGAGGTGTTGCTATATAAGTAAGAAGGGAATGATCAAATTACCTGGCGTACCAGAAATACATTATGTAGTCTACGTAAAAGGTATGACTGCTAACCTTCTTTCTATTAGTCAAATATGTGACAAAGGCCATCGGGTTGTTTTCAATGTAAATGGATGTGACATTTTAGATAAAACTGGGAAAGTAATTTTCCAAGGAACTCGTGGTAAAAACAATTGTTATCTTCTCGATACTCAGTTTAGCAATTTTTACGAAGGGGGAGATTGTTAGAGCACCGCTCGGTCAAACTCGCATGCATTGCTATCTCAAGCATGTTTGTCAATCTTAGTGATAAAAACTATAAAGTCTTGATTTCTAGTCTACCATAGCTAAGGTCTCGGACTAGGATAGAAAGTGTAGTTGAGCTCAAGAACTCCATTGCGATCATCATACAAGACGAAGGACTACTCAAGGAACCAGTGGATATTCATCGACTAAAAGGTATGTGGAGACTTGAACTTATCTATTACTCAAAAGTCTATCTATTCTATCTCCTATCTTGAGAAAAAAGTCGTTTTACTATATAGACTAAGAATATTCACATTTGACATTTCGAGCTGAGTATATCTCACTTATCTATTTCTCGAAATAGGTGTTGGTAAAGCTTTCACTTTAGCCAAGTTCATCTTTGCCTAGTGATGAAAGTCATGTTATGTTTCAAACATTTTGGAAATTGCTCTGATGAAAATTAGTTTGTGAATAACAATTATATGACGTCCTCTGAGAATGTTTCAATGATTGAAATGAGAGTTTAGACTATATAACCATTGTGGGATATAAACATTGATGTGGCAACACATATATGTATAAGTCCTTAACACTTGAACCGAAGTTTGCGAACTTTGTTGATCAAGTGGAACCGGAACGTGAGCAGCAACTCAGTCCGCGAACTGGCGTAAGTTCTCGAACCTGAGAATATCTGCTGAAGTTGAAGCTCAGGTGCAGTCCGCGAACCCAGTCCACGAACTGACGGAAGTTCTCATCCCAAGAAATTCTGATGGAGTATATTAACTTCAACCTGTTAGCTTGAGTCCGCGAACTCAAGAGGTTATGTCTGAAAACGGTGTTCGTGAACTTATCTTAAATTACTAAGGAACGCTTTTGCAAACCTTGGCTTTATAGTTCATGAAATGATTCGAGTGAATCATATCATTTTTGATTCAATTATGTCTCTTGTAATACTTGAGATCTCATAACAATTTAACATCTCTCTAACTAGTTCATTTGAGTCATTTGGACTAGTTGTGGTGAAGAAGAATATAATTGATATGAAAGTTATCATTTGGCTAACCATTTGGTTGACTAATATTGAACCAACTATTGTACATGTTTGGGTACGGTTACATGAACTCAAAATGTCAAGTACATGTGTGTATGGAAAGCTAAGTTTTCGATCTAACAGTTGAGAGATATTAGCTTGTATCTAATCAGATTTTCCTCTAACGGTGAATATTGAATGCTTTGTTACTAAGCTAACATTGATTGCAAACCCTGATTTGAAAGACTATATAAGGGATAACTCTAGCAACTGGGACACCTAATCCCCACACATTCTGTGTGATACTAGTTTGCTAAAGCTAGAGTCGATTCTCCTTTAACCTTTGGTCTTCTTCTTCTAAAACCAGGTTAACGACTTAAAGACTTCATTGGGACTTTGAAGCCAGACCGATACTACTTTTCTTGTAGTTGTGTGATCTGATCTTGCTGTTTCTATCATACGAGTACAATTGTAATGATTGGCTTGAGATTTCTATCTCTGATAGGCAAGATAAAAGTAGTCACAAACATCTTCGTCTCATTGTTTGTGATTCCTCAATAATATTTTTCGCTGCGTCGATTAAGTTTATTGCGAGGTGATTGATGAAACTGAGCTGTTTTTAGGGAATATAAGTCTGGTTTTATCGATTGGTTCCTGTTTACCTTGATTTATCAAAAGACGGAACAAAACTCATAGGTTTATTCATGGGATAAGAATTTATCTATTACCTGTAGACTTTTCTGTGTGAGACATATTTGTCTGCTAAAGTCTTCGACTTTGGGTCATAGCAACTCTTGGTTGTGGGTGAGATCAGCTAAGGGAATCAAGTGCGCAGTATCCTGCTGGGATCATAGGCGTAGGAGCATAACTGTACCTTGGATCAGTGTGAGATTGGTTGGGGTTCAACTACAGTCCAGACCGAAGTTAATTTGGAGTAGGCTAGTGTCTGTAGCGGCTTAATACGGTGTATGTTTAATCTAGACTAGGTCCCGGGGTTTTTCTGCATTTGCGGTTTCCTCGTTAACAAAATTCTGGTGTCTGTGTTATTTCTATTCCGCATTATATTTTGTTATATAATTGAAATAATACAGGTTGTGCGTTGTTCAATCGATTAGAATATCCGACCTTGTTGGTCATTGATTTAAATCGATTGACACTTGGATATTGGTCTTTGGTACCATCCAAGTTATCTCTCTTTGATTAGGCTCGCGAATCATATTTGCTTGAGTAAATCAAATTGAGAAACTGGGATAATAACTCCTTGAGTATTTTCTATTGATTGAGTCTTGTTGATTCTCTAGAAAATAACTCGGAGTTGTCCATACAGATTGCTAATCGAAATATTAGGTGAGGTTGTTAGACCCCCGCATTTTGAAACGCAACTGTACCTTGAATCAGTGTGAAATTGATTAAGGTTCAACTACAGTCCAGACTGAAGTTAGCTTTGTAGTAGGCTAGTGTCTGTAGCGGCTTAATAAAGTGTGGTGTTCAAATCTGGACTAGGTCCCGGGGTTTTTATGCATTTGCGGTTTCCTCGTTAACAAAACTTCTGGTGTCTGTGCTATTTCTTTTCCACATTATATTTTGTTATATAATTGAAATATCAGAGGATGTGCGTTGAATCGATCAATTGGTAAATCCGACATTTGGTTGTTGATTGGAATTGATTGATCCATGGACATTGGTTTTTGGTACCGTTCAAGTTATTTCTCTTGTATTCAATCAGACTCACAAATTCCTATTTGTTTGATTACGGATTGAATCAAGAAATTAGGATATAACTCTTTGATATACTTTTTATTAAGCTTGAGTCTGACTGTCTAGTTGATTCTCTTGAAAGTATATTGGAGTTTGTCCATACAGATTTTTAAGCGAAATATTGGGTGTGGTTGTTATACCTCCGCTTTTTCAAAAGACTTCATTGGGATTGTGAAGCCAGACCCAACTATTTTCAATGTAGTTGTGTGTTCTGATCTTGCTTTATTCTATTGTATTGAGTACCATCTTCTCTAAAATTTGCTCGAGATTTAATCTCTGATAGGTAAGATATAAAAAGTAATCACAAAGCTCTTCATCTCATTCTTTGTAATTCCACAATATCTTGCTCCGCTACCATACGGTTAAGTTTTTGTAAGTCTTCTTCGGGAATATAAGACCGGTGTATCAATTGGTTCTTGTCCACCTTGATTTATCAAAACACGGAACAAAAACTCGTAGGTATTTATGTGGGAGACAAATTTATTTATTCAATAGAATTTTCTGTGTGAGACAGATTTATTAATTCAATAGAATT
Source organism: Papaver bracteatum (assembly GCA_023529315.1). Lineage (NCBI taxonomy): Eukaryota > Viridiplantae > Streptophyta > Magnoliopsida > Ranunculales > Papaveraceae > Papaver > Papaver bracteatum. The sequence goes on along the minus strand of JAJJWX010002107.1, from coordinate 1,680,335 downwards.
TTCTGTGTGAGACATATTTATTTATCAAGTCTTCGACTCTGGGTCATAGCAACTCTTAGTTGTGGGTGAGATCATCTAAGGGAATCAAGTGCGTAGAGTCTTGCTGGGATTCAGAGGCATAAGGAAAGCGATTGTACCTTGATCAGTGTGAGATCGGTTAGGGCTCAACTACATTCCAGTCCGAAGTTAACTTGTAGTAGGCTAGTGTCTGTAGCTTCCTAATACAATGTGATGTTCAAATCTGGACTAGGTCCCATGGCTTTTCTGCATTTGCGATTTCTTTGTTAAAACAATTTATGATGTATGTGTTATTTCTTTTCCGCATTATATTCATTTATATAATTGAAATATCACATGTTGTGCATAGTTCAATCAATTAGATAATCCAACCTTTGGTTGTTGATATAAATTGATTGACACTTGAACATTGGTCTTTGGTACCGTTCAAGTTGTTTCTCATAATAATCAGGCTCATGGATTCTATCTGTTTAATTTGTTGATTACATTGAGAAACAAAGATACAACTCTTATATATATTTCCATTGATTGAGTCTGACTGTCTAGTTGATTCTCTTGGAATTATATTGGGGTTTGTGCATACATATTGCCTAAACAAAATATTGGGTGTCATTGTTAGACCCCCGCTTTTTAAATTGGTATCAGATCTGGCAACCACGTTTAAGACCTCATAAGTCTGTGTTTGTAGCAGTCTTTTTTTTTTTGTGGATAAGAATTTGTCTCAGTGTTGCACACACAAATGTCTTCCAAAGTTTTTGATTATGCCAAATGTCTTGGGCTTACCTCAAAGGATAAGTCCTTAGACTATCCTTCCGAATCTCGAGGTAGAAAAATCTTGCTATCAGATTCTGATAACAATTCCTCTAGTGAGACAGTTGACACTATGTCAGAAGCTGAAATGGAACTCACCAGAACTTCAAAAAAAATTTGCTGAGATTATTGATTTTCAAGGCTCTAAAATAAAGTTTCCTGAAGAAAATCATGCTCATCTCATTGATGAACTTGAAAAGTTTCTTGGTCGAGAATGGGAACTCTATAATATTATTGAGCCCTTCTCTAACAATATCGAATAACTGGTTCAAGAAACTACCCGACAGCGTGAAAGTATTAGTATTCTTGAGGGTATTTGTTAGAGCATTGATCGGTCGAACTCGCATGCGTTGCTATCTCAAGCATGTTTGTCAATGTTAGTGATCAAAACTATAAGTCTTGATTTCTAGTCTACTATATCTAAGGTCTCGGACTAGGATAGAAAGTGTAGTTGAGCTCAAGAACTCCATGGAAATCATCATACAATACGAAGGACTACTCAAGGAACTTGTGGATCTTCATCGACTAAAAGGTATGTGGAGACTTGAACTTATCTATCACTCAAAAGTCTATTTATCTCCTATCTTGAGACAAAAGTCATTTTGCTATATAGACTTAGATTATACACATTTGGTATTTCGAGCCGATTTTACCTCGCCTATCTATTTCTTGAAATATGTGTTGGTAAAGCTTTCGCTTTAGCCAAGTTCATCTCTACCTAGTGACGAAAGTCATGTTAAGTTTCAATCACTTTGAAAATTGCTCTGACGAAAAATGGTTTGTGAATCACAACTATATAACGTCCTCTAAGAATGTTTCAATGATTGAAATGAGAGTTTAGACTATATAACCATTGGAGGATATAAACATTGTTGTGAAAACACATATATGTATAAATACTTATTCCTTGAACCAAAGTTTGCGAACTTTGTTGATCAAGAGAACCGGAGAAGTGCGTGTGTTAAGTCCGCGAACTGGCGGAAGTTCTCGATCGAAGAATTTCTGCCGGAGTTTGTGAACTCCATCCGGGAACTTAAGTCCGCGAACCCAGTCCGCGAACTTGAGTAGGTTATGTCTAAGAATAATTTTTGTGGACTTATCTTTATAAACTAAGGAATGTAATTGCAAACCGAGTCTATATAGTTCATGAACCGATTCGAGTGAATCAAATCATTTTTGCTTCAATTGTGTCTTGTGTATTACATGAGATTTCCTTGCAATTGAACAACTCTCTAACTAGTTCATTTGAGTCATTTGGACTAGTTATGGTGAAGAAGAATATGGTTGATATGAAATTTATCATATGGCTAACCATTTGGTTAACTATTGTTGAACCAACTAATGTACAAGTTTGGGTATGGTTACACAAACCTAGAAACATATATTTCATGTGTATAACAGGCTATGTTTTCGATCTAACGGTTGATAAATAATAGCTTGAATCTAATCAGGTTTTCATCTAACAGTGAATATTGAATGCTTTATTACCAATCTAACATTGAGTGCCAACCCTGATTTGAAAGACTATATAAGGGAGAACTCTAGAAACTGGGAAACCTAATCCCCATATATTCTGTGTTATACTAGTTGTGCTAAGCTAGAGTCGATTCTCCTTTAATCTTTGGTTTCTTCTTCTAAACCAGGTTAACGACTTAAGGACTTCATTGGGATTGTGAAGCCAAACTGTACTACTTTTCTTGTAGTTGTGTGATCTGATCTTGATGTTTCTATTGTACAAGTACAATTGTAATAATTGGCTTGAGATTTCTATCTCCGATAGGCAAGATAAAAAGTAGTCACAAACATCTTCGTCTCATCGTTTGTGATTCCACAATATCTTTTTTCGCTGCGTCGATTAAGACTATTGTGAGGTGATTGATAATACTATGATGTTCTTAGGGAATATAAGTTTGGTTTATCAATTGGTTCATGTTCACCTTGATTTATCAAAATAAGGAACAAGACTCATAGGTATTTTCGTGGGAGACGGATTTATCTATTATCGTAGACTTTTCCGTGTGATACAGATTTGTTTATTAAAGTCTTCGACTTTGGGTCATAGCAACTCTTAGATGTGGGTGATATTATCTAAGGGAATCAAGTACGTAGTATCCTGCTGGGATCAGAGACGTAGGAGCATAATTGTACCTTGGATCAGTGTGAGATTGGTTGGGGTTCAACTATAGTCCAGACTGAAGTTAGTTTGGAGTAGGCTAGTTTCTGTAATGGATTAATACAATGTATGTTTAATCTGGACTAGGTCCCGGGGTTTTTCTGCATTTACAGTTTCCTCGTTAACAAAATTCTGGTGTCTTGTTATTTCTTTGCCGCATTATATTTTTTATATAATTGAAATAATACAGGTTGTGCATTGTTCAATCAATTAGAATATCCGACCTTTTCGTTGTTGATTTAAATTGATTGACACTTGGATATTGGTATTTGGTACCATCCAAGTTATCTCTCTTGTATTTAAATTGAGACTCGCAGTTTTCTTGAGTAAGATTTAAATCGAGAGATAGGAATATAAACTCTTTGATATCCTTTTATCAAGATTGGGTCTGACTGTCTAGTTGATTCTCTAGAAAGTATATTGGAGTTTGTCTATACAGATTACTAAGTGAAATATTGGGTGTGGTTGTTAGACCCTCGTTTTTTCAATTGGTATCAGAGCTGGAAAACACGTTCAAGACCTTACAAGTTTGTGTTTGTAGCGATCTAACTCTATGGACAGAAGTGCTATCTCTATTGACATGCCACCAGTCTTCGATGGTTCAAACTACCCATGGTGGAAAATAGATATGCGCGTTTTTCTTCAAGCTCGTGACTTTCGAACGTGGGTACATGTTATTAATGGCTATGATCCTCCAGTTAGTACAAAAGGCGATGTATCTATACCCAAGGACATTAGTAGTTATAGTCCAAAAGATATCCTTGCTGCAAAGCAAAATTCTGAAGGCTTAGATGCTATCAGACGGGCCATTACCCCAGACCTTCAGCACTATGTGTCTACTTGAACTAAATCTAAAGATGCTTGGGATATCTTAGAAACTATTTTTGAAGCCAACAAACGCGTTTCTAAGAAGTATACCATCGATGGAGGAAATAACCTCAACACTCCTTCCGAAAATACATCTTTTGGAAAGGTAAGAATTCCTGATCAAAATTCTGTTCAAACTATTGAATTCAATGGTGTTTCCAATACAAGTGAATCCTCTATCTTGTCTTGTGCTGATGAATGTTGTTCAGATGGTGTCTGGTTCAAAAAACTATTTATTACAGAAAAGATCAAAGAATTTGTAAAAAGAATCATTAGACGTGATAAACATCCTTTGTCTGTCTTCGCTGTTAATGATTCGGTGAAAAAAAATCCTTTAAGTGTCAACTGGTTGAATATGTTTTATGGAAGTGATGAATTCTCAGCTCTTACAGCAGAAACATCCACATACTCAAGCTATGATTCAGAATATGAATCTAACACAGAGATTTTCGATATCTTGAATAAAGAGGTTCTTCAAGAAAATCTTCAATTAAAAGCTTGATTGAAGAAACTAGAATCATTAATCCAGGTAAAAAATCTTGAGATAGACTGTCTTAATGATAAACTCACCAGAACCATTGCTCTAAAGGAGAAAGAGATTAACACTCTTAAGGATGATCTACAAAGATTGCCTGGAAGCTCTGACAAAATCTCAGCAATGCTATTTGGTCAGAAGTCCTTTGGAATCACTAATGGTTTAGGATAAAAAATCAAATGTGCATACATTGTCAACCCCATTGCTTCTATTAATCAGGGAAAAATAAAAGTTGCCAGCTGTGTTAAATAGAAGATACCTCAACAAGACAAAGAATCCTTGATTTGCTTGTTTTGTGGAAATACAAACCATGTTCAAAGAACGTGTTGGAGATTCAAAAGGAACAACAAAATAATTGCCAAACTGCAAAAGAACAAGCAAAAGATGAATCTGGATAATCTACGTGGTTCCCCTAAACCAATGCTTCCAGAATCAGAAGAGGTAAGAAACCTATTTACACAACAAACCTTGAAAAATAACTAAGTGATAAACAAGGAGAGTGTTTGTCTCACAACTTCTCTATCTAATATCAGAGGCGTTCGCATCCTCATCTTTAACTTGAGAAAATGGGGTTTTGCATCTTTGTGGATCAAGTATTGTATCTATTTCTATTAAGAAAATATTCTCCTACCAATATAGATAATGGATCATTAAACTACAGAAAACTCGCTCTTCTGGGGTTTTGATGTTCATAAGTCTATTTAAAATCGTTTGTAGACTTCCTCTTTCCCTGAAAAGATATAGTTCATGGCTCCTGTAACTAGAGGCACCACAAGCAGGGATGCAGTTGAAGCAGCTAACGTGTATCTGTGTAAAGGGATTTCTTTCTCAATGATGAAGATAGTGAAGGCTACAAATAATGGATAAGGTTCTTCCTCTAATTGGTTCTTGTCTTTGTATCATCTTGATGATAACTTCAGGGACTTGTTGAAAGATTTCATCAACAAAATAAACAATTTAAAATCTCAAATCATTTCGTCTTTAGAGAATTTAATTCACTATGAACGAATGTTGTCTCAAACAACAAACACCGTGCATGAACTAAGGAGATAACTTAGTGAGTTAACTGATATTTCTGAAGATTTGGAGGAATTAAACGACCCCATAATCAATGGGTTTTTCAATAATCAGAAGGAATTCTCAGTAAATGCTCTGAGAAATATCTACAACGACTAGTAAGTCTTCAGATGAGAATTTTGGTTTCTTGTTTTGTTTAGAAGAATAACTAGTGTTTGGAATAGCCATTATTGTGATTACACATAGCTATGTCCAACGTTTTCATCTTCATGTTTTTAGGTTTATTTTTTAAAATTCTAAAATTGTTTGGAAGATGATTATTGCAGTATTAATCTTTATGGTTTCACATATTGCAATATTTTTATGGGATATGTGTGTTTGCGTCCGTGAACTTGATTGTCCCATATCTTATCAAAAGTAAAGTCGTTCATGAGTTGATATGCATATATTGATAAAAGAATGAATTGACTTTTGAAAAATACAAAATTTAAGCCTATTATGTCAATTTTTGATGGAAGATAGGTTAAAATATTTTATTTTCAAGGATTATGTCTATTGTATGTCGTGAAAATGGTGATTAAAAATAGAATGAATCCTTATGTATTCCACAGTAATTGATCTTCCCTGATCTATTTTTTATGTATTATTGTGAGGCTCAGTAATGTGTCTTATGTTGAGCACTAAACAACCAAGTTGATTATTTTTATGATTAGCTTTGTTGTTGTTCCGTAAGGTACTTTATGTCGAGCATATTGAACTAAATTAATCATCTTGTTTGGTTTGGTTATGACTCCATAAGTTTTCTTATGTTTGAGCATTTTTATCTGAGTTGATTATTTTCATGATTCACTTAATTATTGCACCATAGATTTTCTTATGTCGAGTATGACCAATTACATCGATTACTTTTGTGATTAGTTTAGTTGTGTATTTCGATTAGATTAATTATGGGTTCTCTTGTAATTAATATAATTGAATATTTTTAAGTCTCTATAAGTTTACTTGTGTTGAGCATATTCGGTTAAATTAATTATGAGTTCGCTTATGGTTAATTTAATTGAATATTTTTGGATTCAAATTCATACTTGTATGCGATTTGTTATGTCCAAAGAAATCCTTATTTTCTTTATAAATTAAGGTCGCTCTTGTTGTTCTTTCGGGAATGACATATTATGGGGAAAGTTCTTAATTGAACTTGTGCTTAATTGCCAAATCTTTTGGGGAGTGCGGCTGTGGAATATTATAGGGGTTATCTTGTATCTTTATAGACTCATTGATGAATGCATTTAGCTTCGACTTTATGATTGCATCTAAATAAGATGATATAGACTCCTTGATGAATGCATTTAGCTTACTTTTGGTCATGAAACGTCTCTTTTGGAAATTTCATTAGTTTCCCATTCTTGTACCTTTGCCAATTTAATTGACAAAAAAGGGGAGAATTAATATGTAGTTCACACTACAAATACATATGGTTTTCGAATCATTATGTAAGGGGGAGTGGTTTCCATGTGTGATGGAGTATTGACTATGGGGGAGTGACATATCACCGTAGTACTGTTGTTAAAGTTGTGATAAAATTGGACTTTGATGCTGTGTAATGATACTATGACGCTGCATTACAATGATTGAGAACTCTTGTTTTCTCGTTGTTATAGCTACGTATTTTCAACAACGATGATGCTAAACTTACAACCTTTGGGATCATTGGAGTACTTGGAAGTGATGAAGATTTTGAGTAATGTTGAAGATTAGACATGTGGAATATGAGCTACAACTTTTATTTATATATTTTTTGTATTCCATATGTATTGATAGTTTTGTCACTAAAATTGACAAAGGGGGAGATTGTTAGAGCATTGCTCGGTCGAACTCGCATGTGTTGCTATCTCAAGCATGTTTGTCAATGTTAGTGATCAAAACTATAAGTCTTGATTTCTAGTCTACTATAGCTAAGGTCTCGGACTAGGATAGAAAGTGTAGTTGAGCTCAAGAACTCCATGGAAATCATCATACAATACGAAGGACTACTCAAGGAACTGGTAGATCTTCATCGACTAAAAGGTATGTGGAGACTTGAACTTATCTATCACTCAAAAGTCTATTTATCTCCTATCTTGAGACAAAAGTAGTTTTGATATATAACATTTGATATTTCGAGCCGAGTTTACCTCGTCTATCTATTTCTCGAAATATGTGTTGGAAAAGCTTTCGCTTTAGCCAAGTTCATCTTTACCTAGTGACAAAAGTCATGTTAAGTTTCAATCACTTTGAAAATTGCTCTGAAGAAAAATGGTTTGTGAATAACAACTATATAACATCCTCTGAGAATGTTTCAATGATTGAAATGAGAGTTTAGACTATATAACCATTTGAGGATATAAGCATTGTTGTGGAAACACATATATGTATAAGTCCTTATTTCTTGAACCAAAGTTTGCGAACTTTGTTTATCAAGAGAACCGGAGAAGTGCGCGAGCTAAGTCCGCAAACTGGCGGAAGTTCTCGATCGGAGAATTTCTGCTAGAGTTTGTGAACTCCATCCGGGAACTTAAGTCCGCGAACCCAGTCCGCAAACTTGAGTACGTTATATCAAAAAATAATGTTTGTGAACTTATCTTTATAAATTAAAGAATGCAATTGAAAACCGTGGCTTATTAGTTCATGAACCGATTCGAGTGAATCAAATCATTTTTGCTTCAATTATATCTTATGTAGTACATGAGATTTCCTTGCAATTAAACAACTCTCTAACTAGTTCATTTGAACTAGTTATGGTGAATAAGAATATGGTTGATATGAAAGTTATCATATGGCTAACCATTTTGTTAACTATTGTTGAACCAACTAATGTACAAGTTTGGGTACGGTTACATAAACCTAGAAACGTGCATTTCATGTGTGTATAACAAGCTATGCTTTCGATCTAACGGTTGATAAATATTAGCTTGAATCTAATCAGGTTTTCATCTAACGGTGAATATTGAATGCTTTGTTACGAAGCTAACTGTTTGTGGGAGAAAACTACTTCTGCCGGTTTAGGTAATTTTGGGTGTGTGTGGATGAGAAGTGAGTTTAAACCTTCAACAAATGTGCTGCACGATGAGCACTTTGATTCGAGAGATAATCTATACAATTCTGGCCTAAACCGAATACACGGACGTTTCAGATTTGTTTCGGTCACAGGTGAAGGATGTGAGGTTGATCTTAGGGAGGGAAGCGAAGAACGTGTTGAGAGTATGAAGGTGAAGGCTATTTGATGACTTGTTAACAGAAGGTTGAGCAGGCTAGCAAATGTTGCAGGCAGGCTCTGGGTGTTGAATACGATGGTATTAACACTTGGTTTTCTGTTGTCTGGACTTGTGTTGTTGAAAATAGGGCGGAGAACCTATTTATACAAGTTTTTTAGCCTAACCTTCATATCTCGTGGGAAGTGGAGTGTGTTGGTGTCACACGACCAGGCTTTCCCACTTCTCCCATCATCACTAACCGTCCATGACTTCCTGACACGTTCTTGTGATGGCGCGTTGTGCGCTGCACGCTGTAAACCGCCAGACCAATACCCTAATATGTATCCCCCAGTTTGTGACATGATTGATGTCTCGAGTGTTTTGGAAAACATGTAGCATGTTGTTGTAGATTGGAAAGTCAGGCTCGGGAAGCTTGCTAGCTTGGTGACCTTCGACGGTCGAGATTTTGCATCTTGAGAGGAGGGGCAACCGTTGATCGTTGCACCATAGCGCTCCTTACTAGAATCGTTGTATAATTCTAGTACGGACTCGGATTTTGATGATCCGCCCCTCCATTCCATACGGAAAAGAATTTCCTATCTCCCAACGCGGGAATATTTAGGTTTTAAGCTAGTTCGGGAGGATAAAACAACTCGAAAGCAAAACCCAGGAAGGAAATTGATACTTGTGAAGTATCGTGTTGTTTGTAGGCGCATATTGTATGCATGCGGTGCATTAAATATGTTTAACATATTTGAAGCCTACAACCTTGATGAAAAGATTGCAAGTTGAAGTGACTCAACTAGCTATGTTCAGGCGTTGTTCGGAGGTCGCATAAGCGGGACCCACCTTGGCCGGTTATGCCATGGGGAAGTGTGGAGGATGGTGATCACGGTGATAGCTTGTTTGCCACCTAACTCCCTTCCTAGGCTATTCATCCAAGCATGCGAACTTGTATGGACGAGATTGATGGAGGAATAACCGTTGGATTAGGGTTTGGAAGGCTTGCGAGCTTCCTCTTTCTCCCTAACGGTTTTATGCCTTGGGAGGCGTGCATGGAGTGTCCGATTGGCCTAGTAGGTAGGCGGGACGCCATTCTACACGTTCATGCCTGCAGGACGTCCATCGGAGCAATCTGGGTCGCCCGTTCTAGCCTTCGATGATGGATGGTCGAGATTAGAAGTGGCCTCACATGCCTTCTTTGTGCCACCGTATCTCAACGTTGGTGACTCCCATAGAGAAGCCGTTTGCACCAGCAGGGAGGTGGGTCGGTGGAGAGCATGCGCATGCTTGGTTTATGACCCTGGGCGCAATCTAAGCCATCCAACTATGCCGGCGAAGTCGGATGGTCGTGATCGTTTTGGATCTTCTCAACCTACATAAGGCGTTAATCTAGCCTTGTTTGGGCAATCGTTTCTTGCACCACGGCTTGCCTATGAGGGAGTCGGTCATGTAGGTAGAAAGTGGGCCTGCCAATGGTGTACCATCACTTCACTACTTGTTTTAGGGTATAATCTAAGCCGTCCAACTATGCCGGTGAAGTTGGACGCTCACGATTAAAAGAAACCCTAGCCGTGCGTCATGCTCACTTTGAGCGCACGTTTTGGAAGGACCAACCATGGTTGGTCTTGACCGTTCGGTCATGTGTGAAGGTGGGTCCGAGGTGATCATGGTAGCATGCTCAGGACCCCCTGAATCTATATATACACCCTCCATCTATGTTTGCGAAGTTGGACGGGTGAGATATATTTTTGGGTTTGTTTTCAGCAAGTGAGACTAACATGGATAGTCTTGCACTCGTTCAACGGGGCTAGTATAACCTACTGTCAGGTAGCCTACGGGTGTTTGCACGTCGAACACAAGGCTTTAATTAAATCATTAATAGTAATGATGTATACCTACAGAAAATCGGGATGGTTGCCACATGCTCCGTCGGGATGGTTGCCACATGCTCCGTTATGGGTATGTTTTAATTCTCAGAGATGGTTGCACATGCTCCAATGAATTAATATGGCGAGAAGTATTCATCGCCTGAAGGCTTTATCCTTTGCAGGACGTCAGCTTATAAAAATTGGCTTTTTACAATTTTAGCCTTTAAATAGAAATCCACCATCAACACTAACATTGATTGCAAACCCCTGGTTTGAAAGACTATATAAGGGAGAATTCTAGCAATTGGGAAACCTAATCCCCACACATTCTGTGTGATACTAGTTGTGCTAAGATAGAGTCGATTCTCCTTTATCCTTTGGTTTCTTCTTCTAAACCAGGTTAACGACTTAAAGACTTCATTGGGATTGTGCAGCCAGACCGATACTACTTTTCTTGTAGTTGTGTGATCTGATCTTGTTGTTTCATTGTTCGAGTACAATTGTAATAATTGGCTTGAGATTTCTATCTCCGATAGGCAAGATAAAAAGTAGTCACAAACATCTTCGTCTCATCGTTTGTGATTCCAAAATATATTTTTTCGCTGCGTCGATTAAGACTATTGTGAGTTAATTGATAATACTAAGTTGTTCTTCGGGAATATAAATCTGGTTTATCAATTGGTTCCTGTTTACCTTGATTTATCAAAAGACGGAACAAAACTCATAGGTATATTCGTGGGAGACAGATTTATCTATTATCGTAGAATTTTCTGTGTGATACATATTTGTTTATTAAAGTTTTCTACTTTGGGTCGTAGCAACTCTTAGTTGTGGGTGAGATCAGCTAAGGGAATTAAGTACGTAGTATTCTGCTGAGATCAGAGACGTAGGAGGATAAATGTACCTTGGATCAGTGTGGGATTTTTTGGAGTTTAACTATAGTCCAGACCGAAGTTAGTTTGGAGTAGGCTAGTATCTGTAGCGGCTTAATACAGTGTATGTTTAATCTGGACTAGGTCCCGGGGTTTTTCTGCATTTGCTGTTTTATCGTTAATAAAATTCTGGTGTCTGTGTTATTTCTTTTCCGCATTATATTTGTTATATAATTGAAATAATACAGGTTGTGCATTGTTCAATCAATTAGAATATTCGATCTTTTTGGTTGTTGATTTAAATTGATTGACACTTGGATATTGGTCTTTGGTACCATCCAAGTTATCTCTCTTGTATTTAAATTGAGACTCGCAGTTCGCTTGAGTAAGATTTAAATCGAGAGATAGAGATATAAACTCTTTGATATACTTTTATCTAGGTTGAGTCTGACTGTCTAGTTGATTCTCTAGAAAGTATATTAGAGTTTGTCCATACAGATTGCTAAGATAAATATTGGGTTTGGTTATTAGACCACCGCTTTTACAGTATTGTTAAAGAAGATTCAATTAGAGAAAAACTTTTGATCGAGACTCATTCATCAAATCTGAATAGCTTTCATGTTGAAAAAGAGAAACTTGTTGCATCCCTTATTCTAGTCCAGGAACAATGCAAATCCTTGAAAAAGGAAAACTCTGTTTTAATGAGAAAATCTTCTTCTGTGCCAATTACTAAATTACAGAAGAAAAATTCTCCATAGAAAGTTCCAGCCAAGAAATGTTTGCATAACTTGCAGTCTTCTAATAGGGCTATGAACTTAAAAAAAGGTTCTTCCGATGTTTCTCTTCCACGAATCTGTTCCTTTTGTGGGGAAAATAATCACCATGTTCTATATTATTTTGCTAAAAAGAAACAGATTTCTGATCTTCAAAATCTACTTCTTTTTACAGTCGACAGAGTAAATTTTATGACGACATCTATAATGGATTTTATTCCCGCAGAAAACCAGAACTCTCATAAAAAGGATTTCAATGGTGACTAATCTCTACCGAAATCGTGTTCCTTCTTATGGTGCAAATTATTACACCACAAATATACACATTCCTAATAGTATGAGAATAAGACTGGTAATCCTAAGTCTAGAAGGTGGAAATCTCTCAATTCTGATCCTCTGGAACCAATATCTAGAAGTACAAGACTTTATCCTCAGAAAAATCTCTCTGATGGATTTTCTAAAGAGGTTATGTCTAATTTTTCTGGAAAAAGAAATAACCGAAGGAAGGCAAGGAATACAAGGATCAAACCCTCAGATGGTATCTACAGTTCGTCTCTCAATATTCATGGTGGTAGTTATTGTCACTCTGCTACCTAACTCTAGGTAATTTCATCCTTATGTCTCACTTGAGAGTTACAAGGATGACATTTTCGAGATGCTCAAGTCTATTGTAGGTTACCATTAGTCTTGTGTTTGATTTTGTTGTTTTCTTCTTTTGTGAAGGTTAACTCCCAGTAACTAATATATCTTTTATTTATGCTCTGATCAATTCTTTTGATCATTGAGATATGAAGGTAAGAGATATCTGAAAATAGAAAGGTTTTCCCTTTTCCTTGGACCCTTTCTGGTCTCTTAATAGGTCCACGAACGTCTGTGTCTTTCTTGTGAGTTTTTTAGGGTCTTCTTAACAAGGGTGTTCTCTTTTTCATAAACATATATATTTACATATATTATTTTTCCATCCTATTATAAAAAAAATAATATGGAGAACTCTTCAAGACCTCAGGAAGTTGTGAATCTTGAGATGGAAGAAGACGTTAAAGGATTTGATTCGGTTCAAGACCTTGTCTTGAAAAATATGATGGAAAGGAAGGAGTACAACTCCTGGGTTGGTGATTATATCAAGGATTTAATTCTTTTTCAGAATGACTCAAGGGTGCAGGGAATTTGCAAATATTCAATTAAAAATTAATTATCTCCTTGATGGTCAAACCAAAATCCTAGAAAATCAAAAGGCCTTGATTCAGAATCAGAAGAAATTCATTGTGGAATGTGTCAAAGATAGGCATATTGCCCGCATTTTTGATCAGAAAGTTAATGTTCTAATTCATGAACATGGAGTCTCTACGGTCAAAATAATCAAGGATATCACTGATACCTTTTATGATGGACCCTTTCAAAGGTATGATGTTATCAAAGAAACTTGACTTTTGTTTTGTCTAGGAAACTTCCTATGAGAATTTATTCTTGTGTTTTAAGAAGGATAACTAGGGTTTGGTATAGCAATTATTGTGAGTACACATAGCTATTGCCAATGATGTTCATCTTGAAATGTTTTTAGATTTATTTATTTAAATTCTAAAGTTTATTTGGAAGATGATTTTGCAGTATTAATCTTTATTGGTTTATATATTGCAAAAATTGTTATGGGATATGAGTGTTTGTGTCTGTGAACTATGATTGTGCCATATATATCAAAAGTTAAGTCTATTATATGTCTTTATGTAAATATTGATGGAAAATAGAATAAACTTTTGATAACAAAGATTAAGTCTATGGTATCATTATGAAAGTATTGATAAAAATATAATGAATCTTTGTATATTCTGCAGTATTGATCTTTCTATGTGAAAGTATTGTATGGCTCCGTAAGTTTTCTTATGTTGAGAATTTTTCGATTAAATTAATCATAGGTTCTCTTGTGGTTAATTTAATTGAGTTTTCTGGATACAAATTCATGATTCATGTACTTTGTCAATGTCCAAATAAATCCTTCTTTTCTTGTAAAATTAAGGTCGCACTTGTTGTCCTTTCGGGAATGACATTTTATGGGGGAGGGTTCTTATTTGAACTTGTGCTTAATTGCAAAATCTTTGTGGGAAGTGTGGTTGTGGAATATTGTAGGAGTTATGTTGTATTTTTATAAACTCTTTGATGAATACGCTAAGTTTAGACTATGTGAAATCATCAAAACAAAGTTGATATGTTCTCTTTTAGTCATGAAGTATCTCTATGAGAATTTCATTATGATCCTGCTAATTTCCGTACCTTTGCCAATTTATATTGACAAAAAGGGGGAGAATTATTGAGTAGTTCACACTACAAATACATATGGTTTACAGATCATTATGTAAGGGGGTGGTTTTCATTGTGAGATGAAGTATTGACTAAGGGGGAGTGATACATATCACCATAGTATTGTTATCAAAGTTGTGATGTAATTAGACTTTGATGCTATGTAATATTAATATGCCATTTTATAACAATGCGAAAACATCTTGTTTTTATATATTGTTAGAGCTACGGATCTTCAACAACTATGATGTTGAGTTGAACACGTTAAGAATCACTGGAGTACTTGGAAGTGACAAAGATTTCGAGTAATGTTGAAGAACCAAGGAAATCAATCATTTGGATGAGAATCTATAAAGTTTATCTATTTGTAATCCATATGTATTGATAGTTTTGTCACTAAAACTGACAAAGGTGGAGATTGTTAGAGCACTGCTCGGTCGAACTCGCAAGCGTTGCTATCTCAAGCTTGTTTGTCAAGTTTAGTTGTCAAAACTATAAGTCTTGATTTCTAGTCTACTTATAGCCAAGTCTCGGATTATGATAAAATGTGTAGTTGAGATTTAGACTTCACGACGTTCATCGATTGAAGACGAAGAACTACTAAGGGGGACTTGTAGAACTTCATCAACAAAAGGTATGTGGATACTTGGACTCACCTATCACTGAAAAGTTTATTTCTACTCTATCTCCTATTTTGAGACAAAAGTCATATAACTATATAGACTTCGATTATACACATTTGATATTTCGAGCTCAGTTTAACTCGCTTACTTATTCTCGAAATATGTGTTGGTAAGCTTTCTCTTTAACCAAGTTCATCTTATATTCTTGATGAAAGTCAAAAGATGTTCATGTGAAAATCGCCTGGTAACATATTATATGATTTGTGTGAGACGGTCATTTGTTATAGACTCGGAATGTTTCGTATTGATCATTTGATCACTTGAAAATTTCTTTGAAGCTAATAGTTTGCATGAGACAGATATTGTCATCTTCTAAGAATGTTTCAATGATTGAAATAGAGTTTAAAACAACTAACCATGATTGGATATAGCACAGTAGTATACGTACTTGTATGCTAACTATTGCAAGTTATTCCAACTCCGGGAACCATAGAATGCATACCCGTATTCGTACTGGTTTAATTAGTTGATGTCCATGAACCTAGTATGCATACCCGTATGCGTACTGGCGTAAATTTCAAGTCCGGGAATTTAACTGAGTTTGGTGGTGTACGACAGTATGCGTACCCATTCACATACTGACGAACCCAGACTAAATACGGCTACTTAGGTATGCGTACCTGTTTGCATACTTGAGTGGGTTATGTTCTAAAATCGGTTTGTTCATGAACTAATACGTTTATAAAATAAGGAATGCAATCTTTTGCAAACCGTGGCTATAATGTTCATGAATTCGTTCGAGTGAATCAAAATTGATTTTGCTTCAATTGTGTCTTGTATATTTCTATGAGAATATAAACACTCTAGAACTAGTTTCATTTGAGTCATTTGAACTAGTTGTGTTACGATGAACAAGGTTGATATGAAAGCGTTCATATGTCTAACTTCAATTAACTATTATTGAGCCAACAAGGTGTACACGTTTGGGTATGGTTACCCATATCCAAATGAAATCACCTTTCATTTGTGTGTAACAATCTAAGTTCGATCTAACGGTTGAAAGATATTAGATTGAGTCTAATCAGATTTTCATATAACGGTGAATATTGAATGCTTTTTTACCAAGGTAACATTGATTGTGAACCCTGATTTGAAGACTATATAAGGGAGAACTCTAGCAACTACGAAACCTAATCCCCCCACCTCATGTGTGATTCTAGTTGTGACTAGAGTCGATTCTCCTTTAACCTAGGATTTTCCTAAAACCATTATAGGTTAACGACTTAAAGACTTCATTGGGATTATGAATCCATACCTAACTATTTTCTCTGTAGTTGCATGTTCTGATCTTGATTTATTTTATCTTATTGAGTACTATATTCTCTAAGATTTGTTCGAGATTTAATCTCCGATAGGCAAGATAAAAAGTGGTCACAAACATCTTCGTCTCATCGTTTGTGATTCCACACTATCTTGTTTCGCTTACATACGGTTAAGATTATTGTGAGGTGATTGATATTACTAGGATGTTCTTCGAGAATATAAGTCTGGTGTATCAATTGGTTCCTATTTACCTTGATTTATCAAAATATTGAACAAAAACTCGTAGGTACTTCTGTGGGAGACATATTTATCTATTCAATAGACTTCTGTGTGAGACAGATTTGTTTATTAAGTCTTCGACTTTGGGTCATAGCAACTCTTAGTTGTGGGTGAGATCAGCTAAGGGAATCTAGTGCGTAGAGTCATGTTAGGAATCAGAGGCGTAAGGAACACGACTGTACCTTGATCAATGTGAGATTGGTTAGGGCTCAACTACATTCATGTCCGAAGTTAACTTGTAGTAGGCTAGTGTATGAAGCGGCATAATACAGTTGGTGTTCAAATATGGACTAGGTCCCGGGGTTTTTCTACATTTGCGGTTTCCTCGTTAACAAAATTTCTGGTGTCTGTGTTATTTCTTTTCCGCATTATATTCGTTTATATAATTAAAATATCACAGGTTGTGCGTGGTTTAATCAATTAGATAATCCAACCTTTGGTTGTTGATATAGATTGATTGACACTTGAACATTGGTCTTTGGTACCGTTTAAGTCTTCTCTCATAATAATCAGGCTCACGAATTTTATCTATTTGATTTTCTGATTACATTAAGAAACTGAGATGCAACTCTAAGATATATTTTCATTGATTGAGTCTCAATGTCTAGTTGATTCTCTTGGAATTATATTAATGTTTGTCTATACATATTGCCTAAATGAAATATTGGGTGTGGTTGTTAGACCCCCGCTTTTTCAGTATAGTTGAGACCAAGCAACTACCCCTAGTTCACTTAGTTTCCTAAGTATCCTTGCGCTTCCGACTTCGATGAGTGCACGTACTGGAATGATTCCTTTGGATCGTATTCCAATCTGTAAGGGAATAACAAATTTATTTGGTAACAACTCTATTGATTCTTTCCAGATAAAGATATCTCAAGTCATATGCAAAGGCACTTCCGTTTAAGATAATAAACCTCTTTGCCTGGTTAGATCAATCTATCCAATAACTACCGAAGTAGCCAAGTTTAGATTCGCACTCAATCCAATTAAATTTCAAAGAGATATATTGAGAATGTCGATCTCACGCAATTAATCAATCGAATAAATCCTATTCTAGGTTGTATCCCAGACGATCAAGGTTTGTGCAACACAAAGATATGAGAAACCAATAAGAAATCTTCTTTGTCTTCAAATTTTCTTTAATCTTCAATTAAAACCTGCACAACACCACTTGAATCTCTTGTGATCAATCACGCATAGAACGGAGTCTGTTAACAATGGATTATCACAAGATGTATTTAGATCTACAAACAGTTCTAAATATCCCGTCGATACTTCGATCTAGTTTGAGTGAATCTTATATATCAGAAGAGAAGATTCTCAAGAATAAACAAACTAGGTGCAATCAAAGTTCCATCAACCGTTAGTCAATCAAATCAATATAAAACTAATAACACTGCAATTATCTAGTTTCCCATCAACGTTACTCGTAGAGATTTTTGATCCCATAGAAGTCTTTAAACGAGTGGTCATAAGAGATTTTACCTAATTAGGGTACTTTCTTCTCCGGATAGACGGCTCCACCAGAAACAACAAAAAGATGAAGTTTTCATGGTTCTTAGGATAGTTTGGTAGGTATTTATAGACCAAGGATGTTTGGACACCAAGGAATTTCCAAAACCGAAAATATTCTCAAGATATGCAATGAATGGCAAGATTCAGTTTTCATGATTCCAGTAAATGCTTCTCCAATATTTTTCTAAATATCTCAATAGAATATCTCCAATTAGTAAATGCACATTACTAATTTTTATTCTCTAGAGATATGCATTTAATTGATGGTAATTAAAAACATATATAACCAAAAACCTTAATTAAAATATTCTCAATTAATTTCGGTACAGGATCTCCTTGAGTACTAAGGAATATATTTGAACAATAAATGATAAGAGTTAATGTATGTGTTCAAAGTATGTTGACATATTTTCTCTGTAAATCATCTTTCATATTTACATTCTTGGAATCGGTTTTACCACACTTCCAAACAAGCTTAGAATTGGTTCACCTGTATTCCAATACTACTATGTGATTGATCAAATATCAAATCACATACATGGGTTCAATCGGTTCTACCAATCACTAGGATCGGTTATAACCTCGTATGGAAACACTTGTAATCGGTCTCACAAGTTACCAGGACCGGTTACATCAGTTACCAGGATTGGTTACATCAATTACCAGGACCGGTTACCATATACTCATGGTATTGCTTGTGATTGGTCACACCAGTCACTAGGATCGGTTACACCAATTACCAGGATCAGCTACACCAGTCATTAGGATCGGTTACAAAAATTACAAGGATCGATTACACAACACTTTGTGATCGGTCACACCAGTTACAAGGACCCGTCACACCAATTACAAATATCGATCATACCATCTCAGGTGATTACTTAGGATCGGATACACTAATTAATCAAAACTAGTCATAACAAATCATAAGTCAGGCATTGTGATTAGTTGTACCAAGATACATAACAATGTTACGGTCGGTTCTACCATATCACACATATTGGTAATCTAAAGATTTGTGAATAGCCGTACCAATAAGCCTAGAGATTTCCCTTTCGATTCATAAAAAAAGTTCATGAATGTAGTTCCTTTAAACAAATGTAAAACATTGCTTTCTAGGATGAAATCTTTACCATTACCCATTCACATAATCATAACAGCATTCATAAGATCATGTCGATGTCTTATCTACGAAGTTCAAAAGATAAGCATTATACTTCGTAGTCTAATTACCTAATACTATGATCATGTGATCATGTCTCACTACTAGAGTAATATATCCAATACACAGCTTCGCAGTTATGTTTTCAATATAGCATGACTTGAAAGATATGTTAGGAATGAAACAATTCAAGTCAATATTACTACCCTCAAGAGGAAGGATGATGTCACCATTGTAGTTCGTTACTTGTACATGTTCTTCAGGTCTTCGAGTAATACTTGTATGTATCAACATTCTTAGTCTTTATAGTCTAACCTAAATGAAGTTATCTCTAGTACATAATCATGCGACTCTTAGATGAGTTTTGACACACTAAAATATGACAACCAAACTTGACATACCAACGCTTGGTGGGTTCAACCGAGCTATGCTCTAAAAATTCCATCTACATAAGTATGAGTTTTGAAACTCCATCTACTTTCAACCTGGGTGTTTATTTTGTTGAATGCTCGGCAAACCAAACCTGTAAAAATAAATTGTACTAGTTAGTTATCAACAACAAGCATATAAGTAAGATATATAATTCATCATATATAATAAAATGTCGTCTCACAAATAAATACACATAACATCCTTTAGTTAAATATTTTCCTACTTTCCATGATATGCTTGTAAATCAAATATAGCCAAGAGATTTTACATATGCACTCTAGGCACCCTATGTACTTGGAGTGGATGGAATCTCCATCACCTGTAGTAAGAAAAACTGTTGATAATAATAAAAGTTCCATCATTATAACAAGATCTTCATTATGTGCTTTAGATTTAGCCAACTGACTGATCTTATCTTTTAATTATGCATTTCTTATATCAAAGGGGTAGTGGAACAAATTAGTGCGTTTTATAGAACTTTCCTAGTCTATAATCCTTCATACTTCTGGAATCTAACAATGCGTCTTTTATTTCTCCTTCTTATTGGATACATGAAATGCCAAACACTACTGATAACTCTTCATCCCAAGATCTTAGGTTGTATGTTGTTTCCCTACTGTGAATTCAAGTATACTCTCTTTCTCGGGAATTGATTTATGTGTTTCCCATAGAATTTATCAAGATATCACTATCTTATTCTACTTTGATCCAATAACTTTGTCTACTAGAAAAATATTTCTCATATTCCTGAACGGACTTTTTTTCAACAGTGCAATCTACTCTACATTTAAAGATTCTCATTTTTTTTTCCAGTTCTCTAATACTAGCATTAAGTGAAACAAAAGCAACAAAGCTACCCTTTGTCTTTATCTTTTTAGAAAATGAAAACTATTTATGATAGTAATATACACAATGGAGCCATATATTTATAAGTAACGACAACACTTAAGATTTATAAATGAAATCTAATAACCATTTATGATAGTGATATACAAAATAAACTACTATTCATAACTTCGGAGTTAACAAAACAATATGAACTCAGTCTACATAAGCATGACCTAACACTTGATAGTTCATTAAACATAATGAACTTTTATAACAAAATAATTATGAAGTAAAGAATTCACCAAACTAAATGAACTCCATCCAAATAAGTATGACCAGCACCTGAGAGTTCACCAAACATGATGAACTCTTATAAGTAATAAAGAGTTTACCAAAGAGAATAAACTCCATGAAAATAAGTATAACCAACACCTGATAGGTAACCAAACAGGATGAACTCCGACTACAAAATAACTAGGAAGTTCATAGTTCATCAAAGAGGATGAACTTCATCTTCATAAGCATGACCAATACTTGAGATTTCACCAAACATGATGAACTCCAACTACAAAACATCTAGGAAGTCCAGAGTTCACCAAAGAGGATGAACTTCATCTTGACCAACACCTGATCAGAGTTCACCAAACAAGATGAACTCTAACTACAAAATAACTAGGAATCCTAGAGTTCGCCAAAGTGGATTAACTCCATTTAAATAAGCATAACGAATTCCTGAGAGTTCACCAAACATGAAGAACTCAGTTACAAAACAAATAGGAAGTCTAGTTTTCACCAAAGAGGATGGGCTCCATCTACATAAGCATGATGAACGCCCGAGAATTCATCAAACAGGATGAACTCCGACTTTAAAAGAACTATGAAGTACAAGTTCATCAAAAAAGATAAACTCTATTGACATAAGCATGACGAACGCCTGAGAGTCACCAAACAAAATAAACTCTGATGACAAAACAATTAGAAAGTCTAGATTTCACTAAAGAGAATGAAATCCGTCTATATAAGCATGACGAACGCCTGATAGATCATCAAATAGGATGAATAACAGAAACACGATGAATGTGCGTTTTAATATCAGAAGATTGTGCACTCGAAGATGAAAATTAAATTTCCAATACTTAGGTATGGTATTATGTTAAGCTTATTTTTTGTATCGTACCTTAAATTGGATGATCCTGGTCGTACGTTGTTTCCGCGGTTGCTTCTTCTTCAACAACAACCATTTGCTTGTCTTTATCTGATTTTCTTTGTGATTTCCTCTTTGATTTCGTCATTAGGATTTATTGAAGTTTTTTTTTTTAATGAAATTGAGTATGTTTTTTGATTAGCTGTTTTAGTTGTTTGTGAAAGAATATTAGGGTTTTAATTGGTCAATTTTGTTGATTTTTTCAGGGTTTTCTCTCTAAATCTGAAATGAAGAGAATCATTTATTTGGAGATGATAGGAGAAAATGAAAAAAAAAAGTATGAGAAAATCGATGGTTGTTGTGATTTAAGGTGGTAACAGTTAAGGAATGATAATTTGGTCTATTTGACATTTTTAAACAATCATGGACCAAACTGACTCCATGTTTTCTGGGTGGATTTACCATTGGTAATCCCCACTTTAGCAATTACCATTGGTGACATCCCCACTTTAGCAATCCTGGAATTGAGAATGGTAGTTCTAAACCAACCGTGTATTTGAACAAATTTAAAACTGCACAGACACAACCAAGTGGCCCGCCCCAGAGGATTTACAGGGGGCCTGGTTTGTGGGATCTACTCCGTGTTGGTGCGGTTTTTATTTTGACTAGATCCACGTTTTGTTTAGAATTGAGAATCCTTTAAAGAATTGAGAATCCTTTTAATAAAGTGCACGGTGATTTTCACACCGTGGCGAGCACCGTGTGAGAGGGGGTGGGCCCCACGCCTGCCCACCCCCTCCTGATGCTGAGAACGCAGGAACCTGGGACCGTCAGATCCCTCTCGGTACACACGGTGGTTAAATCACGGTGTATGTATCATCACTTTTACTATTTGTACGTCCGTGTTCTCTTTTGCAGCTCCATTACCAAATCTCTGTCTCTAAGAAAGCTCTGTCTCTCTCTTTAGGCTTTTGTTTGATGGCAATAAAAGGTGAACACTGTAGCACACCAGTACCAAGGGCAGCACCATGGCTTGTTTGTCAATATGAGAAAGGTAAGAAAACTCAAGCTTTTTATGATATATGTGAACCCAACAGAAAAACATGTACAAAGTCCTTTGTAGAACTGATTGGGAAATCTTTCTGGCAAAAACCTTCTCATCAAGGATGGTTGATTATTCTCTGTGACGGTAACAACAACAATAATAATAACAATCACTCAAAGACAAAGTGGAAATTTGGTGATTGTTTTCTATGGAACCCTGTATCGTCAAAGACAATTCAACTGCCTACGTTATTCCATTGGCTTAATGATAGCTCTTATGATCTCCGGGACTGTGTTTTATCTTCACCTCCTCAGACACAAAATAATACTAATCGACGTGACGATGATGATTCCATGGTTTTCTTCCTTTTACGAGGATTAAAAGATCACCACCAGATTTTTTTTTGCCGTCCGGGTGATAAACAATGGAAAACGCAGAAAATTAGTGAAGATCATATTAGAGACCATTCTCATAAGATGTCCCTTCATTGCTGTAAAGGCAAGTTATACGTTACATGTTCTCACAGATATCAGACTGACAAATCTTCTGTACTTGAGATCATAAAACAGCAACGGAATAATAATATCACTGCCGATATCACTATAAGACGACTCAAGGTTAAGAACCCCTACTATTTTCCATCCTTAACCAAAGGAGAATTCTCGCAGGATCATGAAGAAGTTCATATTGCGGACGCATGCAATGATCTATTCAAGATTCGTATTCCCTTTAGTCCAAGAGATAACTCACCTATATTTACTCAAGTTTTTCGGTTGAACTGTTCTTCAAACGCTTGGGAGGATGTGAATAGTTTGGGTGATCGTGTTCTTTTTATTGGTCTAAACACCACAGCAATTTGTTCTGCCAATGAACTTAGTCTCCCGAGAGGTTGTGTTTACTATACACGACCGAAGGATACGAGTTTATACGTATTTGAAATAGAAGACAAGTGTACTACAACTCTCCTGCCGTTCCCGGAGCTGCCAAAGCCATGGTATACCAAGGAATGGATGGGGATGATAAGGCCTACCACTTTCAGGTACACTATTACTTTGTATGCATTACATACTTGTTTCTCGTTATTGAGATTTGCAACTTGCTTTATCTCTCTCTTTATTTTTATTTTTGAAAATCACCATGGACAAACTAGGGGTGGTGTGATGGTAATTCAACATCTTTTTCTTCTCGATCGCCTAGTTTCTTTCATAAAATTTGCTTTTGTTGTCAAGGGTAGCTAGGCAAACTTTCTTCCTCTAATTTGTGTGTATGCATGTATGTTTTGCTTTGATTTCCATAGAGCCGCTGATGGAGCAAGAAGAGCGTCTGATATGTTACACAAACAAGATAAGGAAGAAGCTAACAATGCAGCAGGCAGAGAGGATTTCGAATTCAGTAAAATTCACGATGGAGGAGAACTAGAAAAAGAAAATCCTTGGGTTATTCTTAATGATGACACTGTGAAGTTGATAGCAAGTTACCTTCATCCAGTAGATTATATACGCTTTTATGCAGTTTGCAGAGAGAACCAGTCAATCCTCCCTACAATTAACCGGAGATCTTCTTATACCAAGTTTTCTCCATGGCTCATATTTGTTAAAGATAATGACAGCATTTGCAACCTCGTGGACCCAATGCAAAATAACAAGCAATACCTCATCAAAGTCCCTGAATTACTCATAGGTGCTAAAATCCATTATTCAAGAGGAGGTTGGCTTCTAATGTCTAATGGTATGAAAAGTGTATTCTTCTTCAACCCCTTCACAAGAGAAATCATCCAACTTCCAGACATACCGATGGATAATGTACTCCATTGCAGACTCTTATTTTCCTCATTACCTACCTCTTCAACTTGTGTTGTTTTAGCCATTGGACACTGGATCCAGCAACAATACGGAGTACTAGGTGATTTGTCCATTTACATTATTGAACGAGGAAAGAAGTCATGGAGGTCTGAAAAACTTTTAAATATTCATATAGACATGTACATGACATGGCTTAAGGATCCAGTTTTTTATAATGGGCAAATCTACTGCGTGGAAGATGATGAAAATCTAGGAGTTCTTAGTATAGAAGATAATATTGCCTGGAAAAGGCTTCAGAAACCCAATAAACAGTTTCCTGTGGATGCTGCATACAGAAGTTTCTTGATTGAATGCGGAGGAGATCTGTTATTAGTGCGTGTAGGGTCTCAAGGGAAATCAGTTGGAGTTTATCGATTAGATTTCTCTAAGCAGATTTGGGTTGAAGTTAAAAGTTTGGGAAAGTATATGCTGTTCATCAGTTATACTTCATGTCTCTCAGCGATTGCTCCTTGTAGCGGTATGGAGAACAAAATTTATTTTCCTAGATTGCAGATGCACAGCGAAGGGATATTATTCTATTCACTTGATACTGGTAAGTATCATTCTTTTGGGAGGGAGGATTCCAGTGAAGATTTTTACAGCACCAAGGAGTGGTTTAATTGTAGCTGGATCATACCTAATTGGTCTCAGTCCACAGTTCAAGAACTAGACTGGTTTAAGCCGTTATCGGTCCCCTGTAAGATCTAGTACTGGCTACCCTAGTTAGCAATTCGTGGTACGGGTAGTAGTTCGGGACGGCATACGTACGGGAATTATACGGATTCGGATAGATCGGATTCGGTCAAAAATTCGGTCAACGGTTCGTTGTTCGGACGATGTTCGAACGGCATACGTACGTGCATATTCGTTTTATAAATGTGAGTTCGGCACTTAAAATTCGGCTAACATATATGATAAATTGATAAGTATTATGACCTTATTACGAGACTAATTTGATTTGTATATGATTTATAAGATGGAAAAAAACATTTTAGCATGATTATTTAACAAGAAGTAAACAATTTAATCGCATAAATGTATTATAAAACTTATAGACTTTTAAACAAAAATCAACACATAAAACACTGGTTAAACAACTACCAATAGAAAATTTTAATTGAATAATCGTATTTAAATATAAAGTATATACAAAATCAAACAAAAACCAATCAACAGAACTCTGGTGAGAGAGTTACCTATGGGAGTTCTAGTTCGAAATATCATTCGGATACGGTCAGTTCGGATACGTTCGCGAATCATTCGTGAGGTCCATATAATCCGGGAACTGGGTTCGGAGTTCAAATAATTCGGAAATATCATTCGGATTCGGTCAGTTCGGATACGTTCGCGAATCATTCAGGAATGATTCGGAGAATTACTAACTAGGCTGGCTACTGCACGATGCATTTCTTCTATCTGCCTAGCTAGTCGATGCATTAGGTCTAAAATTATTTTGTTGGATTAATGAGGTAGTACTCTCATATCAAATGGTTTTTTTTATCATTATTGGGATTGTAAGTGGATTGCAATGGTAGTTAATTGAGAAATTTATTTTTATGACTCTGAAAATTATGGGTCTTACTATTTTGGCCTCAGGGTTATTTAATAAAATTTGCAAATTATTCTAGTGGCCTTGAAATATTATAATTGGTGTGCATATTGTATGCACATAAAATCAGTGTGCATATTATTTGCACACTATAAAATATGAAGAAAATTTAAAAAATTATTTACAAAAATCAGTGTGCATATTTCCTTCACACTATAAAATATAAAGAAAATTTAAAAAATTGTTTACAAAAATCAGTGTGCATATTTTCTTCACATAAAATCGGTGTGCATATTGTCTGCACACTATAAAATATGAAAAAAAAAATTTACTTAAAGAATAAAAAAATATATATGAAATGAAAATTTGATAGTTGTATTTACGCTCGTTGTGTAGATCTTTCAAAAAACTTTCCAAATATATAAAATTTGTCGAATTCTTACGTATGATTCGTGAGACATGTTATGTTTAAGTTGGCATGACGATTATACTCTTACATGATATAGTTTATCATTTGTAATATCATCAAAACATCTTTATCCAAATGACCCTCCATCTTTTTTTAGGGTCATTTCAATAAAATTGATTAATTTTTTTAAAATTGAATTTTAAACCAAACACCATTTGAGTAAGAGAGAGTGAGGGAAGGGTCAAACACTTAATTCTCACTGGTTAATTTGACGAGTTTATGCTCTTTCTTTCCTTTTCATATCTTGCACGTGCTCTTGATTCCTGTTTTCAGTTATTAATAAATTTGAATCAGCAAAAATTAAGAGACATGATTGAATTGATGGAAATTCCAGGGCAGGTTAGTTTTATCACTTCTCACTATTTTCAGGCTGTTTTCGCAAGTATATTATAGGCGTATAGCTATACGACCCGGTAACGAAACCTCTGTGGAGGCTTGAATGTCTTCATATTCTCTTGCATGAGTGGCAATCTGTTTGCAGTTAGAGCTCGCAAAAGACCGGAAGGATTGAAGATCAACTGTAGAACGTGTATAAAATATGGATGCATTTGAGTAAGTACTATATCTTTCCATTTCTATAATACCTGCTAGATTCTAGTGATAAGTCAAATTTATGTCATACTCTACTCTAGGACTTGGGTAAAAAAATGAAGAATTAATTGGGGATATGGAAACTAATCGGGCGATATAGCTACAGGACAAAAACGGTGTCCCAATAGCAATTCTGGGTGACCCCCTATGTAATTTTTTTTTTAATTCCTAATCTAGCCCTCACTAATCATGTTTAGTAGTTAATAATAATTAGTATATGCTTAAGTATTTGGGGGATAGTTTAATGTGTGTTTTGATTTTAATTTGTGTGAGTGAGGAGTAGAAGGAGAGGAAAAAAAAAATGAATGGAATTTTTTTTTTTGAAAATGGAAGATGATTGTGATGAGAGAATTGCTGCTAAGAGGTTGAAAATTTGATTTGTTTCCTTTGAATTCACCATTGTTGCAGCTGAAAAAGCTCGGTGCGGCATGGTATTCAACCAAAAAACCATGCCGGCATTTGTCGAAATTTTCAAAAATTGTTTGCCACTATCCAGGGGGCAAACAGTCTGCAAGCATGGTAATCTAGTTTTTCGAGCATGCAATTTTTGTTCCACCGCATAGTATTTTGCTTACATTTCTATGCCGGAACAAGATGAAAAGTACCTAGAATGTTGATTTTTTCTTCACTTGACTACCGGCATTGACAAGAAATTATCGAGCATCTTTGGTATCATGTTCCGACATAGTATTTTGCTTAAATTTCTATCTTGGGAACAGGATGAAAAGTATCCGAGAATGTTCATTTTTTTTTCACTTGAATACCGGCATTGATAGGAAATTCTCGAGAATGCGGGTATCATGTTCCGACATATGGTCTTCATCAATTCCGGCATGGTCTTCATCACTTCCGTTTTGAATTTTTTCTGTTTTAGTCACTCCACTTCGGCATGGTCATTGATATGAAGACCATGCGGTATTGTTTCCGGCATAGAAAATAAAGCAACATGCTATCTTGGAAAGTAATCTGGCATGGTCTTCATATCAACCGACCATGGCAAATGAAGTGATTAAAACCAGAAAAAATTCAAAAAGGAAGTGATGAAAACCATCTTAGGAATTGATGAAGATCATATGCTTAACATGATACTTGGCATGCTCGAGAATCAATTCCGGCATGGTCATCATCACTTTCAGCATGATCTTCATCACTTCCGAATAAAATAAAAATTCGTTTCCAAAGTGAAGAGAAGAGAATTTGATGTAGAGTGGGGAGAGTTTAGAATTTTAAAGGGAATGGGGAATATTTAGGTTTCAAAGCTCTACCCCTAAATAAGATTAATAAGAAGTGGAGATCGAAATGGGGGATATGATTTTGTTTTCTGATTTTAAGTTTTTGATTTTAATTTTGTGGGAAGGGTATTTTAGTATTTTCATAACCAAAAATAACCCCTTAACACATATCATGGGTTGGGGGAAGTAATTCATATCCCCAATTAATTCTCATATCCCCAATTAATTGTTCAAAAAAATCCCTAATGAACAGAAAATTAAACCAATCCAAGCTTGTGTTGTAATCAATAACCAAAATTCCCAAAGGAGTCATTGAAATCTATTGCTATAAATTTCACGCCCAAAGAGATGCACTATAGAGCACATTATGCGTATGCCAATACTGAAGTACTCAACCGCTCCCTGTACTAACCAGGACCATGATCAATTTCTCTTTTCTTTTTTTTGCCAAGTCCAATCAACTTCTCTAATGAATAACCAAACAAAGATTTAAAAAAAGGAAATTTGTAAAATGGACCAATAATCTGGGTTTCATTTGTAAACAAGATTGGACGAAATTAGTGTGCCTAGTGCATTTTTGCAGGTGTTAGAAAGAAAACCTTTCTATGCCCATCGGCCCCTTTGATTACTCCCCTTTCTTTCTGCAGTTGGGTGTTCATAGGCTGTTAATTATTGGGGTTTCATTTGGATTGGACTGGTTTACAGTTTAGTAGTTCATTTATGCACAATAGGGCAAGAATCAGGGTACCTAGTAATGCTCCCAAGTCCCGAAAACATGTAAAATGCAGAAAAGTGGGGAAGAGCCAGCTAGGTCATAATCTGACGCTGAGAAAAAGTTCAAAGATATCCATGTTTATTTATTATACCCAAGTTAAACCGTCTGTGATTCCTTTCAATGCACGGATCATGATAAATTATATACGCCCTGATTGGCCTGGTTTCACCCCGCTTCTGGTAATCCATCTTTCCAGACAGGAATTTTATAGACCGCGAAGTCAAAACCAATGGTTATCAAAATTTCAACGAAGCCACGTACATGTATACATCAGATAATACAACTTAAAAAACTGCAAAAATTAAACTAAAGCAAATACAAGATTTTATATATATAATCACCGAACAGGCTGGGATTTGACAAGGCAAAAAAAAAAAATCCATCTTACACGGCAGTAGGTGAAAATGGGTCCCCAAAGCTTTCACATGACTACTAACCCGTATGATGTTCTTAAGAATAGAAGAAAGAAAAATTGTGTACAAAAAAAAAAAAAATCTGTTACTGGTTGCCAGAGATTCTTTTATCTCAGTCTTATAAAAGCGATATTTGGCCTTTAGACTTTGCCGAGTAGAGTAGTATAGTTCATGGAGAAACATAAAAGAAAAAGAAAAAAAAAATTTATTTTATGGAAACTTCTGCACTGACGAATCCTTCCCCCCACCCCTTGCCAGCAAAAAAAAAGAGAAGACAACCTGGGCCAGAATTCATTCACTTGTCAAGTTCCAATTCCAGAATTTTGACATACACTCTGCAGAAAAAGAACCATATAAATTTTGGTCTGGCAGAATACAAGTGTTTGACTAAAAACATGCAGAATTTGTCAGGTCTTAAAATCTGAGCGTCAATTCATCAGAGGCTCAATTAAGAGGCCGAATCTTACCCATCTGAGTTTGTACATGAATGCCTAAGAGAGAGCTACAGAGGGGTTTTTACTTTATATTTTAACAAGGAACTGATTTAAAAAAAAAAAAATTTGAAGAAAGGTATTATTAGGCGAAGTCGGTCATCTAATAAATGTATGTGCTCAACAGAAAACTTATAACTAAACTTCGATTCACCAGATGCTCAATTAAGGCCGACCAAATCCTACTCCACTGAGTTTTTGTGTGTGTGACTGAGTTCTTTTGAAGAAAAAAGGGTCTTATTAGGCAAACCCTTCCAGAAGAAAAATTAACAATAATGTGGACTATGTGATGCAACAATGTTGAAAACAACAATCAAGTTCCTAATAGAAGTCACCATATAAAATGTTTCCCATAAAATTCTTGATTAGTCAAGGTTTCCGAAATGCTACCTGTACAGGATATGGCACCGTCAAGGATAGAATCTTTCTTCAACTGGTCTGGAGAACCCTTTGTGGATCCAGCTGACCGCTGCAGTAACTGGAAGGAACTGCAGACAGTTCCTGCCTTCCTTTCCACTCCTCTCCAGGTTTCAGGGTGATGGGTTTCTCCACCACTGCAGCCTCCACACACAGCATATGCTTATATTCATCATCCCCAAAATCAGCCATAGCCTTTGCCTTCTTGTCCCAAGGGTTCCATACCACTGTAACAGAAAGAAAGGAAAAAAGATTGATTGGCCTGTTTTTTTTTTAAATGATTTCTGAAGGCAATTGGTAAATGATATTTCACCTGCATCTGGAAGTCCATCTTTCCGCAACACAAATGTTCTCTTCTTCTCATGATCCAAAATTGCAATTTTAGTAGGTGTGCTTACATACACCTTATCCACCTTTACCATATAAAAGTAAGCAATTAAAAATAAGATAACAATCGGCAAGAATATTAATATTAAGAGATGAAATCAATTCTGACTCGTGAAATCAGATGCCAGACACAAAGTTAAGACAAGCAGTGTACTTACTTCACCCTCAAATGTTATGGCATCTCCTTGTTCAGTAAATCGCTCCCTGTTTTGCAAGTTATCCAGATAATCAATTGTCTCAAGTCCTTCTACTCTTACTTCACTGAAAAGAGCAAACCAAAACCAGCTCAACTTAGAATTAGTATAAACACTGGCATATATGATATATCTAAAAATTGCAATAATTCTCATCAAACACTGAATAGGTGCTAAGGTTAATAGCATGATAGCAACCAGTTAGTCACTTTAATAATTGATCAACAACACCAACAATGTATCTTATTCTGCCATCATATTCTAGACAATTATATGGTTTGACCTAACGATCCAGTGTTATTCTATCAAACTTCCATTGGGAGCTCAGGGCACATCCACTTGGCTTTGTCTGTATAAAAAGCTTCATAACAAATTCATGACTCTGTAACAGCAGTTTCAAACTATCGTAACCATGGGAGGTCTTAAACTAACAGGAGTCCATGTTCAGCTTGGGGAAGATGAGAAATGTAAATCTTATCATATTACGTGCAAAACAAATCCTCTGGCCTCCCAACCAGAAGCACAACAGACGCAACCCAGACAACATCATCTCATGGATCGTTCAACCAATGTCTACCACATCACAAGAAGAAAAAAAACAACTATGTATCTAAAAATAACAACTAGCATCTATGAGAAAATATGATGAATAATGATGAAAAACTAGACGATGGCTTATACATAATCAAGGAAAATAAGAAAAAGGGAATTGTTTGGCAATACAAATTACGAAATGAAATATCTTGAAGCTTATTGAAAAACTTGTACGAACTAGGTGTAATAGTTTATGTAATTAAAAAACAGTGAAAGTGAAAATGTAATAGGTGTAATAGTTTATCTATTTACATACCTTATATCAGAAACGGAGAAATAGGTGTGATACGCAAATGTGAAAGTAAAAGGTTTCCCATCAGTATTGGTATTTCTGATGCGGGATGTCAGCATCAAATCTCCACCAGGCCCCAGAGTAATTCTTAGACGAAATTCATAACTGCAATGACCAAAAACTACCAAGTCAAATGGAAAAACTAAAAAGCTGGTAAACAGTCATGATACTAATCTGGCAAAACATAAGTGTGATCTCCCTGCTGCGGTACCTGTGAGGCCAAGTCTTTATATCATCCTCGGTCGGTTTGAGAATCAAATCAACAAAAGCCTTATTGGAATTAACAGTTGGAAATGGAGGTGGATCAGACTCAATGCTCCAAATCTTGTTTCTTGCGAACCCATGTTGTTCAAGATTTCCTTGACCTCCAAACTGCGCATAAGGGTTACTTTCACTCAAACAACTCAATATGTATCATTAAAAGAAAGAAGATGAGACTAGAAGCACAAACCTGAGGAAAGCATATTGGAATGCCACCACGAATGGCCTTTGGGGGCTTAAATTGGGCCTGTACATGCAATACATATATATTCAAGTAAGAAATAAAGAGATGTAAAAATAGATAGGAAAAATACACCTGATAGTAATATGTTGAGTGATAAACTAGTAGAATGAGTAATATCAGGGCATCTATTTTATAGATGAATCCTCCAGAAAAATAAAACATATACAAACGTCAGAACCTAGGTCCTGGAGGATTGACAGGTCGAACTGCTAGTTTTCGGATACAAGATCGTAATCTCAGCATTCAATGTGTATTCCTGAATAATCTCATTTTTCAATTATTCAATGTGTATTTGTTCGATTTCCACTAATAACTAATAAAAATACAATAAAACACCACCACCAACTTTGAAAATAAAATACATTGTCAAAGTGTTTCTGCCTAGAAGTATCCATGCGATCATTGTTAACAGGTTATCATTTTCATGAGTTTTGAACTCGAAAAATACCCAGCACCTTACTGCTGACGAACAGCAGCTCCTCCCCATGGTCATTCTTCCAAGACGTCACATGACCTCCATACAGATACACCTATGAACAAAAAGTGTCATCGTAAGAAATAGGAAACTTCAAAACTAAGTTCAAAGGAAAAATAATCTATGAGTAACTAAGCAAACAGAAATCACAAAGAAACACATCAATGTTTACAGTGCTCAAGTACGCTTTTTGATGTCCTCTCTGTATGAATTATATTTCCTAGTTTATACTACACAATGGATCCAAAACAAAATAATATTGAAAGATGTGAAACCAAGAACCAAGAATGATTCAAGTATTAAAAGAGCAAACCAAGAACAGTTTCACGGCTTACACTGACATAAAATCTGACAGTCACTTGGCATCAAAAAGTTTCAGAAACTTACCAAGAAATGAACTAAATAAACGAAAACAAACAGAATCCACATGATACTTACTGAAACATATAAATAACTGAAGCCAAGAAGAAAATTTCCCTTAGTGTACAAAAACAACAATCAATTCAAAGGAACATCAAATTTACAGTAACTTTAAGAATGTGGATCCATTAACTATCAAACATCAATTTCGTCAAGCAGAAAATCAGATCCGAATCAATTACACTAAAACTATGCGTTCGATCAAAATCCAATTCACAAAAAATTCATCCGATTCATCATCATCAGATGAATCCATATCCAGTTTCGAATTCTCAACCAAAACCTAACAATTACTCAACATTTTAATACTTAATCAAGGATTACAACACAACAAGAATCAGATCCAAAGAGATTAAATTAAGATTCACTACATTTACAATTTGGAAATCAAGAAAGACGAAAGAAGATTAGTATACTACCTCAGCCGAACTACGAACTTCTCTTAAGATGACTTTCTCAAGACCATTAATTCCCTTACAAACCTCAACAGGAACCCTATCGGTGGTGGTGGACATATTCACACTTGTCTGCAATTCTCTCTATAGAATCATAAAACCCTAAGAAAATATTTTGATTCTTGAAAGAGAAAATATTTTCACTAGAGTGGTTTTCCTCTGGTCATCTCTATTTATATATAAAAAAGAGAAAGATATCAGAGAAGGATTAAACTTTTTTGGTGTGAGCCTCCCTTCGTCTGTGGTGTCTTAAGGTTACAACAGTTTTTTCTTTTCCTTTTCCTTTTTCCATTTTCATTTACTGGAAAAACGAGACATTTATTATCTGGTGTGACAGTCCACGCCTGGGTTTCACAGACGCGGACACGACACGACGCGGACACGTATATACATATTTTATTTATATATTATTTATATATACAATCATATATTTATACAGCAAAGTTAAGTGTTTCGATCCTACAAATTAAAAAATGATGTTACATGTGTATGAATTTCAAAAGAAAAAAAAAAAAGATCGTTTACATCGAAGGTCAAGCAATCAATCAATGTTAGACACATGGCACAATCAAAATGTATTCTTAAAACAACATATGCCCAACAAACGGTATACGTGATGTCATTTCCGATTATAAAATCTTAATAAATACTTAAATGATTGATCTAAATATTCGTCTTTCTTCGTTTAGTTAATAATTGTAAAAATAATGGAAGAATTTTAAATGAAAATAATAAAAAAAATGCTTCAATCCGAATCATCAGTGCGTCCAAACAAGACGCGCGCAGGACGCGCAAATTGGTGCTTCGGACACGCGTCGTTCAGCGTCAAACGCGCGTTCGACGCGGACACGGCACAAAAAATGGAGTGTCCATGCAATCCAGGTCCACACTCTCTTTTTCCTCTGATTGCCCAAATTAGTGGCCCGATAGTCACCCATGTAATATGGGTTGCACAGACGCGGACACGACATGGATGCAGACACTATAAAATTCTCAAAAAACTAGGACGCGGACACGTATATACATATTTTATTTATATATATAATCATGTATTATTTATTTTATTTGTTGAGAATAGTTTATGCTCAAGTTGTAACAAATCTATGGACATCTTTGGGGATCACCCGCTTCATTGTGCTAAGGATGTTGGATATAAGTTTCGACATGATTTTGTTCGTGATATTATTGCTGACATTTGTTACAAATCTAGTGTACCTGCGCGAAAGGAAGTTTCTCTTGGATTTCTGACAGATGATGACAGAGATTTGAAGCCTGCTGATATCCTTGTTCTCAACTGGGAAAACAGACAAGATGTTTGTATGGATGTTACAGGTGTCTCGCCATTCACTGGAGATGGTATTCGCTCCTTTGTCCCAGGGAAAGCCATTGCTAGTGCGGTTTCACGAAAACGTACTAAGTATTTGGACAAGTGTGTTTCACATGGCTATGGGTTGGGTGTCCTAGATTTCTCTACTTTAGGGGAACTCGGTGAAGATACTTTAGGTTTCTTCAAGCGTCTGAAGAATTTCCTGGTAAGTAATGATGCCATTAGCGGCTTGGGTAGTTTTATTTTTCATATATTAGGCATTGCTATTCAAAAAGGAGTTGGATCCCAGCTTGTTGCTAGGTTACCAACCAAAAGCTTTGTATAATATATTAATTCATATAATAATATATAATTTTAGTAAAAAAAATAAAATAAAAAATCATCAAGAATACAAAACAAAGCTAGGTTAAGTTTGCCTTTGTTAGTGGTGGTCAGGATTTGTCTGTGGGAAAGATAAATCAAAGGTTGTGGTTATCTCTGCCACACCCTACAAGTTGCACACGTGGTGTTAATTCCAATATTATGAATGAAAAATGAATACTCAAGTCAAGATATGGAATTTCAAAAATTATAACGGGGAGGTTCGAACTCATGACCTATTGTGTCATAAGAGTGGCCTCTAACCATTGTTCCACCTTGGTTGGAATTGATAGAAAAGATAAATCAAGAGTGGTGGTTTGTTCAACTTAAATACCATAATTGGTCTATTAATTAGTGTTTCACTAATTGCACATAATAAATAATCTATTCATTATTAAGTTATTTTATTAATTAGTGTTTCACTAATTGCTCATAATAAATGACTAATCATTTTTTAAATATAAATGTTTTATTTCTATTAATAAGCAATTTTGAAAAATAATATCAATAGACATTTTCTGCAACAATGAGTAGTAGAAGAGGAGGAGGCCGAAAGATTAGTGGTGGTTAAGGGCGGAGCCAAACACAATTATATTTATTTTTTGTTCTTTTATCTAAAATGGGATACAAAGTCCATTTTTCACATGTTTCCAGCTTGCCAAGAAATTTTTTCCCCTCTCTCCTCAAAATCCTGGCTATGCCCCTGGTTTGTGGTGGAAGAAGTAGTCACGGTGAATGCTGGTGAGTAGTGATGAAAAATACTAATTTTATGTTGTCGTTACAACATCGATAACATCGTAGTGTGGAAGATGTGGTTGATGGTTTTTAACACTTTTGATAAAGGAAGGTACCATATATTTCAGGGATGATATCATACAAGACAACATTTTTATGATCGCAGTTGGATCACCCAAATGGTGCCCATGTTATTTTTGGTACTATATCGTATAAATCATGATTTTTTAATGTTAAAATAAAATTGATTGCAATACAAAAAAATATATACACGGAGAAAAATTAATGAAACTAATCAATTGACAAAATTTTGTTCAATCTAAACCTCATAATGACATCTGTAATTGAAAATTAGAATCGCGTCCAACAACCTACATGGGATGGGCGGAAGTGATGGTGGCAGTGGTGGAGTCAAAAATTGACATTGAGGAGGCCTATTTTTTTTTTAAAAAGAAACATGTAAAGTTTGGTAGACTAAACCATAAATATATATGGACAAAGTATTATTTATAAAATAAACTAAAAAAATTATGTAGTTATTAAAAATTTAAGGGGTTAGAGCCAGGTTAGTCAACCCTTGGCTCCGCCACAAGGTGGTGGTGGATGAAAAAAGTGGATTCATATGGTTTTATGGGAGTGGCGGGTATTGGTGAACAAAAACATATTATGCTAATTTCGTAACACCACAAAATGTGTAACGTTATATTATAAAGTATAAAACGCGGTTGATCATTCTAATGTTAAAATAAACTCGATAACACACATGTCCATTTTAAAAAATTGGTGCAATCAATTTCCATGTTATGTAATAACTAAACGAACGATACGAATCAAGATCAGAAGATATGAAATTATTTATTATCGATTTGTTTATGTAAAGAGTGGTCAGGATTTGTCCTTGCCAAAGATAAATTTACCGCTGGGGTTTGTTCAACTTAACCATTTTTAAACATTTTATTAATTAGTGTCTCATTGATTGTTCATAATGATTAATTAAATTTCTATTATAAATGTCCCTTTAATAATCTAACATAAATACATAATTTTATTAATAAATAATTTTACTAAAAACTATATTAATTCTAATGGTGGTAGTGGAAGTAGGGTTAGTATAAGCGGTGGTGGGTGTTTGTGAATGGTAGAGGCGGTAACATTACTATTGGTGGAAGAAATAGTGGCGGTGGATGGTTTTTATGGTGGTGGGAGTTGGTAATTGAAGTGTATAATAATAGTTTTTGCTTTTTAGTGAGTTTTATTGACCAAGTAAAAAAATAATCTTCACAAAATATGCAACATTGTATTGTGAAAGATGTAATTGGTTGTTTTTAGCACGATTGATAAGGACAAAAACCAAATATTTCGAGGATGATACCGGAACATATAAGACAATATGATCATGACTGTTAGATCTCCCGTATTATATAAAGGCAATTGGTGTACCCGTGTAAGACAAAGAGTGCTCAAAATTTGTCCTTCTTCAATTGCTATGTTATGTGAGAAGAAGGTGATATCTAACATTGAGGTATAATTTAAATCTATTAGATTCATACCATTTACAACTGGATTCCTTGAAAAAAAATTGACGTGTTTTTATTATTATTACAGGCAAGGGATACATTGACCACACTTGCGCTAATAGATCACTTCGCAAATGATTGGTGTTGCATGTACTGTCTAGAATGCAACGAGGAATTTGAGGAAACAAGGCACCAAAAGCAGTGTCCAGGGTATTTTGGTTATAGTAACTTAGACCCGATGTAATACTTATGTCTTTTTTTTTTAGTTTTTCCACAATCTATTTATTTAAGAAAAATGAACATTGCAAATACATAACATCAACAAAAATTAGACAGATTGGTTTGACAATAATGGCTACTGATGGTCCGGAAACGACAAAAGAAAGGAATTGTTGTAGAAGAATTGTTGGGATATACAACGGATTACTTAACACGAATGAAATAGGTATAACTATTTCGATTCTGAAATCACATAAAGTTCACAGTAGAAGATGACATCAAGTTTAAAGTTAGTCAAAAACATAATATGGCTAACTAAAATGGTGGATCGACATCATCTACGTAGGTTAGTTAGTAGATTAGTTTGGTTTTTATTATGTTTTCTACTTATCTACACCATTTTGGTGGTTTTATATACTCTTTTGAGGTTTATCTTCGCTTTAATGGCGATTCTTGGTTATTGAGTTGAGATTTAAGATCAATAGTGATGCTCTCCATGCTCTCCAACGACGAAACCTTCATCTTGGTTGTCTCCGACGACGAAATCTACATCGGAATCTTCATCTTGGTTATCCAGCGACGGAACCTCCATATGTGGTCTTTTTGGCGATGGAAGCTTCATCAAAAAAATAATATTCTCTGCCGATTTGGAGGATCGACAACATGACCATGATAGATGAGTCAGCTGGAGCGAAATAGGAGCATGTGGATACTTTTATGGACGATATTGATTAGTTTATTTCACTGAGATGAGCGCTGCTGACGACATATTTCCAAAAAATATTTAAACTTCCATGTTCATGTAGAGCATTATCTTATTATAAGCAATGAACCTAAATAAAAAAGTGTCTGGAAGTTAACATGATATTTCTTTCGTTTGAGCAAATCTCTGGCGGTAAAATATTAAAGAAAAAAACAAATAAAAAAAGAGAGGAAAATCCCAACTATTTTTATGACAAACACATATTAAATCATAAGGATATATTAAAAATGAACCAACATCATGGACCGTGCCGTTACGGCACGGGTTAAGGGCTAGTGTGTTTATATAACAAAGTTAAGTATTTCGACCCTAAAAATTAGAAAATGATGCTACATATGTATAAATTTCAAAAGAAAAGAAGATATCGTTTGTTTATACACGCCGGATGTTAAACAATCAGTCACTATTAAACATACGACACAATCAAAAAGAATTCTTAGAACAACACATGCCCAACTAAGGGTATACATGATGTCATTTCCAATTACAAAACCCTAATAAAGACCTAAATTATTGATATAAATGTTTGTCTTTCTTCATTTGGTTAATAATAGTAAAAATAAAGGAAAAAGTTTAAATGAAAATGAAGAAAAAAAATGTGTCGGACACGCATCATCGGTGCGTCCAAACCAGACGCACGCAGGACACGCGTCGTGTCAACGTCCCACAGCGTCCCGTGTCCGACGCGAGTCGGACGTGAACACGGCTCAAGAAATGGAGCGTCCGTGCAATCCAGCATGTAATGTAATATCAGGGGTTAGTCCTGGGAGATTTTTAGAGTTTTTAATGTATTTCAGAGAGTTGGCAAATCCCCTGTTAGTCGTGGGAGAGTTTGTCAAAATCCTTTTAAATCCCTGTTAGTCGTGGGAGATTTGTAGGGAGTTCATAAAACTACCTCCAAATCCCTTGTTAGTGGTGAGAGATTTGTTTTAAATCTCTTAAAATCACCGTTAATCGTAAAACACTAGGATTAGAGGGATTTCATGTTTTGGGGGAGTTTGATAAGGTTTTTGTACTTGAACAAAATCTCTCAAAAAAACAAGAAATTTTTAGGGAGTCTGGTTTAACGGGAGTTGGTGATGTCACAGTATGCCAAAGAGGAACTGATCCTGCTTTAAAAAAATGATGCATGATGCTCGTACATATTGTTGCATTGGTGATGCAGAAGTTAAGGTCAGTAGAAAATTTTCAGTTGGTATATCTCAATTTCATTGTTGTAAAACACAACTTCCTAAACCTACGTAAGCTCCAAACACGTTAATCCTCATCTTTCT
Organism: Papaver bracteatum; assembly: GCA_023529315.1. Classification (NCBI taxonomy): domain Eukaryota; kingdom Viridiplantae; phylum Streptophyta; class Magnoliopsida; order Ranunculales; family Papaveraceae; genus Papaver; species Papaver bracteatum. Next base: position 1,640,228 of record JAJJWX010002107.1, on the reverse strand, counting down.
GACATATTCTAACGTTATTAACTACATTGACAACTTCGATCATAGTTACTAATACTTTGGATTTTGAAATTATATTAGAAGATTACAAAAATGGGTATTGAGTTTGATATGTATGTAAAATGATGTGAGATAAGTGATGCTCATAATGTGTTTGATAAAATGTTGATTATACATGTTTCATTTTTGAATGCTCCAAACTCCCTCTTATAAACTCCCTAAAATTCCCCACAATATCTCAAACTCCCTACACTACTGAAAACTCATAAACTCTCCCAAACTTCCTAGACTCTCCTACACTCCCTCTAAATCCCTAAGGATTTAAATACATTTAAATTTCCCAGACTCTCCCACGACTAACCTCCTGGTAATGTAACCATGTTTATGTGAAATTAGGCCTAGGACTAAAAAGAAAAGAAAAAAGGCCAAGGACTAAAAATAAAAAGAAAAAATGTTATTGTCCGGTCTAAAACAGTTTATTATAAACGTGTAATTATGTTAAGGAAAATTTTCTCTTTCCTATCTGCAACTTTCTCTCCAAAAACTTGAAAATTCATACGTAAAACAAATCAAAAATCCTATAATTCATTCATTGAAAAATCCTCAAATCACATGTTTCATCTAAATTTTTCTGTTAACCAAAGAAGTTTTGAATTTCTTCGTGGATAAACGAAGATTTCCTTAAAGTTTCAAGTTTTCTAGACCTTTAAATTTTCAAGCCTTTGGCATTCTTTTTTCCTCTAATTAACGATCTACTGTGTCGTTTGATTCTTCTATAAATGGCACCTCCTAATCTACCCAACCAACATCAACCTTGTTCAGAGATGGATATGATCAGCCAGTTTATAGATCTACTTAACTATGAAAATCATTCCAAAATAATTCGTATTGAATCTCCCCTTCCAAATCTGTCTAATGAATATCAAAACTGTCTAGTTCTTCTCATAATTTCCCCCAGAACTTTTCAAATATCCAGTGTCAGAGAATTGCTTCATAAAACATGGAAATCTTGTAGCAAAAAAATCTTTGTCTCAGAATTCACAACATAAACCTACCTTATCAAGTTTGAATCTCATTCTGATTCGGAGTTTATTATGGAATGTTTTCCATGGGTTGTTCGTGGTGACTTACTTGCTCTGGAAAGGTGTGAACCAAAAAAATTGCCACACCAATATCTATTTGATAAAGTGGAATTCTGGGCACAACTACATGGATTGCCAGTTAACTATCTTGATAGAAAGTTTATTCAACAATTATTTCGTTTGGCAGGAAGTCATAGAATAATAACATCAAAGGAATCCAAGAACTGGGGAAAGTTTGCTAGAGTACGTCTTCCAATAGATCTTAAACAACCTCTAAGGGATTCAATCTCGTTTCCTATATCTTCCACATAGTAAATAAAGGCTAAAATAAGATATGAAAGACTACCACGATTCTGTGTATTATGTGGCATTATTGGTCATTTAATAAAGATGTGTCCTAAAGTTCGTCAATTCAAGGACAGGGTTCATAATGAGTTTCCACCAGAACTGCATGAATAAGCATATGAACTTATTGTTCCAAAATACCAACATTCATTAGATGCTAACATGAAAAATTATATTAATGCTATGGAAGAATTTGAAGTATCAGATTACCAGGAAGAAGATGCAGTTGATATTCAAAATACCAGAAGAACAAATTCAACCCAGTTTTCAGGGATGATGACTCAATATGCCATGTCATTTTGTTGTGCCAACAATGCTTCCACATCATCTGCAGGTTCACGCAAGGAACAATCAGTTAACTTGCAGGTGCAGTTATCATCAGTTAATGCTTGTTTGGGGAATAAGATGGCGGCAGTTACTAATATAATTGTTCGTAATAATTATCTAATTGATCATGGCTCAGGAAATCCTTCTACGGTAACTGCTTCAATACCTTCTCTACATCAACTAAACTCAGAACTTGCTAGTGGAAAATCCATTATTTTCGAATAACAACATTCGTCTACTCATTACAACTACAATAGATCTCAGTCTTTACAAGTACCGGACTCCTTTCAATTTGTTACAAAAAAGCTTAAATCTTCTACAAAGGAAGTTTCCAACAAGTCAGTTAATGAGAATCTTCATCAACTTCTATCCAGGGCAAACCACAAGATGGTAACAATAGACAAATTTTATGGAATCCCAGACAATCAACCAAGACTTCCAAGGAGAGTGAACGAATGCAGGGGGGAGAATTTCGCAATGCCTCTATTTCGAAATCAGCTGCCATCATAGATACAAAAGGTGCTAAACGAATGCATGATGGATCATGCATCAATTCTGGAGAATTACAACCAAAGATGGCTACAAGAATTGAGGAGGATTCAGATGATCAATGGGAGGTGGCGTCTAGGCCGTATGGTCCATGTTAGTCTTTGCCTGGAATTTTTGGGGGTTAGGGAATGACCCAACGGTTCAAACATTAAAATCTTTCCTGAGAAGTTCAAAACCTGATATAGTGTTCTTATCTGAAACAAAGCTCTCTGAAACGGCTTCTCTCCCTCTTATTCGTCGATTGGGTTTCTCGAATCATTGTATTGTGCCTGTGGTGGGGCGAAGTGGTGGATTATGGCTACTCTGGAGGGATAATATTGATGCAGAGGTTATATTTTTCTCCAAATACCTTATTCATCTTCAGATTAAGCAAACCGGCCCTTATCCTTTATGGAACTTGTTTTGTGTTTATGACCTAATATATTGGATATAGCTCAATTTCGGCAGAGTTTATCCATCTACTCTCAACATGTAGCTGCTCCAAAATGCTACATAGGAGATTTCATTGATGTTTCTTCATTAAGAGAAAAACATGGAGGTGATCAATCCTTAAAAAGTACCATCTCTAATTTCAATGGTTTCATTCATGCAAATCATTTATTGGATTTGCATATATACAGTACCCATATACAACCATTTAAATGATTTGCAAATTATTTAATGGTCTGGCATATACTTGAAGCAGTGGAAGACAATTTCAAAGCCTCATAAGACAAAGACTTGATAGAGTAGTCTCTTCTCCAGATTGGTGTCTTATATTTGAAAATGCTGGTGTTATGCATATGCCAAGACTTTCAAGTGATCACTCTCCGATAATTTTAAATACAAAAATAAATATTCAAAGAAATACGTCTTCCGACAGATTCGAAGCTTACCTGTGCTCATCCTGATTTTCTTAAGGTTGTTTTGGAAAACTGGAATATCAATCTCTCGGATGTTTTGTTAACCAAACTTGGATCACTGGGTAGCTTTCTCAAAAATTGGAGTAAAGAGAAAATTGGTTGTATCAAGAACAAAATAAGACGATTAAAGAAAGATTACTACAACAACAAAGTTTGACTCCTTCTCCGGCTTCTATTCAAAAAGAAAAGAGAATATCTGATCAGTTGAATAAATATATTCTAATGGAAGAAACATATTGGGAGAAACGAATGAAGCAGGCCTGGTTAAAAAATGTGGATCACAACACAAAACAATTTCATATATCTGTTCAACAAATAATAAAAAATAATAATATTTCTTGCATTCAAAATTCTTCTCAACAATGGCTCACAACTCCAACAGATATATCGGAAGAATTGGTTAACTTATTCAAATTCTTGTTTTAAGAAGATACCAACATCAGATTTCCTTCAAATATGCAACATTCTTCATATTCGTTGAATCCATAAGCAAATACTTCTAGTTATGTTACTCCCTCAACTGATGAAATATGGATTATGGTGCGGAAGATGAATTCATATGGCTCACCAGGGCCGGATGGTTATCTAGTTGTGTTCTACAAGAAATGATGGTCCATCATTGGAGAGGATACTACAAAATATATTCAGCAAATATTCACTTCAGGAAATATTCCAAGTAAGTTAAACCATACCCACTTATGTCTTATTCCAAAAGTCAAAAATCCAGTTTTGTCTATAGAATATATAGACCAATAGCATTATGTAATGTGCTATATAAGATTGTGGCTAAAATCCTTGCTATTAAAATAAGTTCGTATCTAGGTTTGTTTATTTCTTGGTCTCAGAATGCTTTTGTGAAAAATATACAAATTACAGATAATATAGTGATAGCAAAAGAAATTTTCCATTCTATGCACAAGTCAAAGTGTAAACAGGGATTTTTTGCACTAAAAGTGGATATGTCGAAGGCATATGATAGAGTTTCATGGTCTTTCTTGGATTACATGCTTCACCATATGGGTATTCATGATCAAGCTCATAACCTTATAATGAATTGTGTTACTTCATCATCTTTTTCTATTCTATTACATGGTGCTCCGTATGGAACTTTTGTGAGTGGTAGAGGCTTACGTCAGGGATGCCCTTTATTCATCATCTGCTCTCAAGGATTATCACTTGTTATGAATTTTTTTGAAAATACAAGTCTTTATAGTGGCTGTAGGATTAATTCTCATTCTCCAGTAATTAGCCATTTAATGTTCGCTGATGATTTATTCTTTTTGGGGAAGAATTCAGAGGATAATATAGATCAACTAAAATTAATCATTGATACATATTCTTCTTTTTCTGGACAAGTTATCAATTTTTGGAAGTCATCTGTTCATTTCAGTAAAGGTTGCACAATACCTTACAGATATATGATTATTCAGAAACTATGTGTTAATGAAATGCGGATAGAAGATAAATACTTGGGAATACATCTGTTGAAATCTGACCGTAATATCGATACTTTTGAACCTCGGAATACAAAGTATGATTCTAAGTTATCAGGCTGGAGATCTTTCTTCGTCAATCAGGTGGGGAGAACAGTGCTCTCTAAAAGTGTGCTATCTACTATCCCAACTTCTTGATGGGAACTTGTATTCTTCCTAAAGGTGTTACCAACAAGATAACACAAACTCAATGGGATTTTTATCGGGGACATGATTTACACACAAGAAAACAACATTTCTTTAAATGGGAAAAGGCAATGAAATCTAAAGAGGATGGAGGTCTAGGTATTCGAAATATGGAACTGGTAAATCAATCACTGGTGACAAAACTTGTATGGAGATTCCTAACTTGTCAAGATTCAACTTGGGTGCAACTATTTCATGCCAAGTATTTACAGCATACTTCGTTCTGGGATTGTCAGCCAATGCAGGGAGACTCAAACACATGGAAGGACATGCTAGAAGTCAGAGATATACTTCTAAACAACTGTTTCTGGTTTATAGGTTCTAGAGATTCAATAAATATTTGGAATGATCCTTGGGTTCTTAATATTCCTGGGTTTAGATCGACAAAGCTTTAAAGTTCTAATATTCAGGTTATTTGGGTATCAGATCTTTTTATACAAGGTGAAAAAACTTGGGATATTGATTTACTGACGGAAAATTTTCCACAAGATCAGGTTGGTATAATTTCAGATATTTATATACCCCGAGAAGAGGAAGTCCAAGAAAGTTTAATTTGGTTAAAAACTCCATCGGGAAAGTTTAGTGCAAAATCAAGTTATAAGTTATTGTCTGACAATATCCCGATGAACTCTCTAGTGGCAGCCTTTCCGTGGATTTTTTTTTTGGAAGATGATAAAAATTCAACCTAAAATTCAGAACTTTCTGTGGAAGGCTCTGCATGAAGGTCTAGCAGTGTACACAAATTTGAAGAGATCTAATCATCAGTTTCAAAATATATGTCCTTTGTATAGCATGGTTGAAGAAATTGGCTTCCATCTCCTATTCAATTGTCAATTTGCATTAGCAATTTATCAGGCAAGCCCAATTCTCATTGAGATTCAGGGTGAAAATATTCTGTAAACAGTTGAGCACTGGGTTTCTTATCTGGACCAATGAATTATGTTAAATTTGGGAGCCTGTCTTATGTGGAATATACGAAAGATAAGAAATGATATGATCTTCAACAATATTCGGGTTTCGATTGATGTGTGCATTCACAAATCTCTGGAGGATTTCAAGAATTTTGATCTACATCATACGCTGAATAACTGCTCAGAAATAGGAGTAAACAACAGTATTATTGCAGGTTGGGAACTTCCTCCTTTCTAATTCGTGAAGATAAATGTTTACGCTGCATTTAACAATGGAAAGGGTGTTGTGGCAGCAATGGCAGTAGAATCAAATGGAAATCACATGGGAATTGGTTCTTTATGTTTCGATACTTTCTCAGCAACAATAGCAGAAGAAAAAACTTATGGATTTGGAATTCAACTGACGAAAAGACTGCATCTTTCTAGAGTAATTGTGGAAGGTGATGCAGATGAAATTCCAAAAGCTATAACAGGGAATACGAATACAATTCCATGGAACATTCGCTCTACGGTTTTATCAATTCGTGATCGCGTCAAGGAATTTGGTGATATTAGTTTTGTTGTTGTTCCTAGAGACACAAACTCAATTGCGCATGACTTAGTTCAATACACAAATTCAAACTCTTTAAACATATGGGGGTATCATGATGAACCACTTGTTTGTATTATGCAACACCTCAATTTTAATGAGGATTAATATAAATAAATTATGTTAAGAATGTTTAGGGTGAATCTCGTTTATTACTAGGATGCCCTTGTGTCTAGCCCTATAAATAGAGGCTTTAATGTTTTTCTATTGTACACATGAATAGAGTTTCTCTCCTCTTCTTCTCTATACTTTGTGTCTCCTTATCTATTCACAACACGTTATCACGCACGTAGCTCAACCAAAATTTTCTTTCCCTTGTGTTGACGAACACAGTCTGGTTGAAAAGGGAAGTGTTGATGGTGGTTTTTAGCCTAGGGTTAAAATCGTAAAACCCTAAACCCTAGTAGACAGTGACGTCACAACATTTAAGTAATAATCATTTACTAGGTGCATTTATTGAAATCTTTAATGTGTCTGTAAATAATTACTGGGGTATATTTTTCAATTAGGGTTACAACAAGCCAAACCCTAATTCCCACGTGTGCTAATGGAAAACCATGCCATCCATAACTAACCGCGCCAAAGCATTCCAACCATGATAGCCGCACCCCTATGACAATGGCAAATCATGCCAGCCATACTAACCGCGCCAAAGCATGCCAACCATGATAGCCGCACCTCTATGCCAATGGCAAATCATGCCATCTATACTAACCGCGCCAAAGCATGCCAACCATGCTAACGGTACCCTGTGCCAATGGCAAACCATTCCAGCCACACCTACCGCGCCATGCCAAACGCACCTCGCCATGTCCCCATACCAACTTAGCCACGCCACCATGCTGGCCTTCCCTACGCGGCTACCAAAACAAAGGCGTGCAACAATCACCGGTTTCACGTCAATCCCAGGAGCAAATATTGGCCGTCTAGGGTTACCAAACAACCTTTGGCCCAAAACCGTAGCTTGGTCACGCGCCTAGCCGAAGCTAGACACACCATGCGCCCATGGAAAAACCCTTTGCCCCACATGCCAAGCCAAACCGTGCCTAGCCAAAGCTAGACATGCCATACGCCCATGGCAAACCCTTAGCCCCACATGCCAAGCCAAAATCGCACCTAGCCAAAGCTAGCCATGCCATGCGCCCATGGCAAAACCCTTCGCCCCACATGCCAAGAAAAAATTGCACCTAGCCGAAGCTAGCCATGCCATGTGCCCACGGCAAAACCTTGGACTCACATGCCAAGCCAAAACCGCGTTTAGCCAAAGCTAGCCATGTCATGCGCCCATGGAAAACCCTTAGCCCCACATGCCAAGCCAAAACCGCACCTAGCCAAAGCTAGCCATGCCATGCGCCCAAGGCAAACCCTTGGCCCCACATGCCAAGCCAAAACCATACCATGCCAATGACATGCCAATCTAGATGCACCACCCTGCTGGCCTTCCCTACACGGCTACCAAAACGAAGGCGTGCAACAATCAATGGTTTCCCTTCAACCCCAGGAGCAAATCCTAGCCATCCAAGGTTACCATACAACACATGGTAACCTTTGGCCTGAAAACCTAAGTTTGGACACGCCAAACTCTGCCATGCCAACCTAGACGCGCCACCATGCTGGCCTTCCCTACATGGCTACCAAAACGAAGGCGTGCAACAATCAACAGTTGCCCTTCAACACCAGGAGAAAATCCTAGCCATCCAAGGTTACCATACAACATATGGTAACCTTTGGCCCGAAAACCTAAGCCTGGACACGCCAAACCATGACATGCAAACCTAGCCGCGCCACCATGCTGGCCTTCCCCATGCGGCCACCAACGAACGAAAGAGTGCGATGATCAACGACTACCTTGCCTCATAAGATGCAAGATCTCGACCGTCAAAGGTCATCAAGCTACCAAGTCTCCCAAGATCGGCTTGCCATGCAACCACGATGTGCCACATGTTTTCCACAAAAAATATTCGAGACATCAAACATATATCACAAACTGGGGGATCCTCTTTGGGTATTGGTTTGGAGGTTTACAGCATGCGGCGTACAATACGCCCGTCATAAGGAAGTGTCATAAGGGTGAGGCGATCAGTAAATGCAGGGAGTCAATAGTGAAACGCTCAACAATCAATTTCATGCGTTAACAACCTTATGGAACTGTTGATGGTGGATTTTAGTTCAGGGCTAAAATTGTAAAACCAAATAAATATATGCTGACATCCTGTAAGGGATAAAGCCGTTAATGAAGTGATGAGTACTTCTTCACTTTACTAATTCACCTAGAATGGAGCATGTGGAAACAATCTCAATATTCTGGGAATTAAATACACGAAATTCATCCAGGTTGGAGCATGTAGCAATAATCCCATACACCCTGTGAATTTACATCATTATTGATTAATGCATGGCCAGACTTGTATTTCTTGTACTTATCCACTCTCATTATTTGTGTGGCATGACGACTGAGTGTTGCTCTCAACATACCAACACGAATCTCCAAGCATTAATAAGGAGACATGTGCGAAATACACGTACAGGCTGAAACTCTCGATGTTATACTAGCCCGATTGAGTAAAGCCTCACGGAAGGTTATACTAGCCCCGTTGAGCGTCTCTCACGGCGGGTTATATTAGCCTCGTTGAGTATAAAAAATACTAGCCATGCTAGTCATGAAAAGCTGTTCTGCAAAGACAAGCTTAAAAAATAGATCTCAAACGTCCAACTTCGCAGGCATAGTTGGACGGCCTAGATCGCACGCGGGACCGAGTAGCATGCATGCATATGCTCACCGCCAGCCTACGTTCCTCCTGGATTGATTGGTTTCCCCAAGAGGGCCGTAGAAACCACAAAACCGTTAGAGAGAAGTGGCGGACCCACAAACCCTAAAATTAGGGTTTGCTAAACAAGTTGCGACCAAGCAACTTGCAACCGGCGTACACGAACGGTTTGGTGTCCCAACCACCGGACGGTAGTACCAACGTGCACACCGTGGGCTCGGCTACACATCCTATCAATCGGACATTGAAGATTGCAGCTAGCCGTCTCGAAATTTGTGCCAAAAAATAGCATGCGAGATCCCTTTTAATCTAAGCCATACGTCATCGCAGGCGTGTTTGGATGGCTTAGATCACGCCTATGGTCGCAAACCAAGCATGCACATGCTCGCCACCAACCCACCTCCCTGCTGGTGCAAACGGCTTCTTTATGGGAGTCACAGACGTTGAGTTACGGTGGCGCAAAGGAAACAGGTTCGCAAACCCTAAAACTAGGGTTTGCCGACAGTTGCGACCACGCAACTTGGAACCTGAACGGTTTGGAGGCGTCGTCACCAACTGATGGCACCTACGTGACCACCGTGGGCCCACCTCCACGATGAACCAATCGGCCGGTGCCCATGGTTGTTGTACGTCTCAATTTGCGTGCCCAAAGGTGGCATGTAAGGCCACTTCTAATCTCGGCCATCCGTCATCACAGGCTAGAACGGGCGACCCAGATCGCTCCAATGAGATTCAACTCTACATGGGCGTGTAGATTGGCGTCCTGCCTGCCTGCAGGACCAATCGGTCCTCCCTTGCACGCCTCCCAAGGCATAAAACCGTTAGGGTGAAAAATGAAGCTCGCAAGCCTTCCAAACCCTAATCCAACGGTTATCTCTCCATCAATCTCGTCCGTCCAAGTTCGCATGCTTGGATGAATAGCCTAGGAAGGGATATAGGTGGCAAACAAGGTATCACCGTGATCACCATCATCCACACTTACCCATGGCATAATCGGCCAAGATGGGTCCCGATCATGCGGCCTCCGAACAACGCCTGAACATAGCTAGTTGAGTCACTTCAACTTACAATCTTTTCATCAAAGTTGTGCAGGCTTCAAGCATGTTAAGCATATTTAATGCACCGCATGCATACAATATGCGCCTACAAACAACTTGATTATTTTACCTAGCACCGTTTGCTACCTTATGTGGGTCCCACGACTCACTCGAGACTTTAATCACGTCACAACTGGGGGATACAAACTGGGGTATTGGTCTGGCGGTTTACAGCGTGCAGCGTGCAACACGCCATCACAAGATCGTGTCAGGGAAACATGGGCGGTTAGCGATGATAGGAGAAGTGGGAAAGCAACCGTGTGACACTAACACACAACTCCACTTCCTCCATCACTCCACTTCCTCCACTTTCCCACGAGAGACGTGATGAAGGCTTATCGACTTGTATAAATAGGTTCTTCTCCTTATTTCCAACAACACAGAAAACCAAGTGTTAATACCATCGTATTCAACACCCAGAGCCTGCCTGCAACATTTGCTAGCCTGCTCAACCTTTTGTTAATAAGTCATCAAATATCCTTCACCTTCACACTCTCAACACTTTCTTCGCTTCCCTCCCTAAGATCAACCTCATTTTCTTCACCTGTGACCGAAGCAAATATGGTACGACCATTTCTTGGTTTAGGCCAGAATTGTATAGATTATCTCTCGAATCAAAAGTGCTCCCATGCAGCATATTTGTTTAAGGATAAAACTCACTTCTCATTCACACACACCCAAATTACCTAAACCTGCGGAAGTAGTTTTCTCCCACAAACAATTGGCGACCATAGTGGGAGGATTAATCTCTCGGTTGTGAAGACAATTCCTTCAATGCCAATTCAATTTCTCTGATTTCAAAATGGTGGATCTTAGGTCTGGATCAGCAACCAATCCTGAAGGGACTAGCGCCGACAAAACTCCTGGTGTTGATATCCCAATTAGTGGTGTTACCGTACAGCCTTTCAGTGCAATCAATGTATCTCGTGGAATTAATTCATTTACTACCAGCACCAGCGGAGCAGGAGGAGATATTCTATTGGGCGCGACACCTCCTATCACAAGAACCAGAGCATCCGCAAATCCCAATATCTCCTCAAGTGTAACGCCTCCAGCGGTCACCAGAGCAACAACTTCCACCCCTTCATCAGGACAAGGAACTGGAGGATCAAGGGGAGGACCATCTCCCATTACCGTCACAAATTTGATGGAGAGGCAGGAAGTCCTTGCTAAGACTCAAACGGATATGGATGCAACTCAGAAAGAGGTACTCACTTTTCTTAATATATTAACTGATCGATTTACAGAAGAGCCTCAACAGCCCCTGGAGCCAACATGGAGTGTGTTCAACGTACCCAGATAAGGTACTTCAATGACGCAGGCCTACATGGACCTGATAAAAGAAGCAACATCAGATATGGGCGGTCTTATCATGGAGACTCCTACAATGGGGACTGGTCCTCACAACGATCATCCTCATTTCGACAACTTTACTACGAACCAGAGACCAATGGAGCAAGAAGTGGCATCTCTAGTGGAAATCTTGTGTAAACTCTTACATCTCTTGATGAATCAGCAGGCGGAGACGTTTGCTGCAATTAATCAGATAGATCTGAATGTGCACCTGACTCCTTCACGTCAAGGAGTATTAACCGCATCGGAAGCATATGTAAATGATGTTACATTTACAATGGACGACATGATGACGGAGGAAGGTGACAACCGGCCCCTACATGTTGTTGCACGCATCAAGGGCTCAGAGTTCAGGAAGGCCCTCATCGACACAACAACGTCTTCGAATATGATTACCCTCAAGTCTCTCAGGACATCCAAGATTCGCCCCTGCAAGATAATACGGAAACCTACCACAATGACGGACTTTGAAGGAAACCAGACCAGCACATACGGGGTTTTCCCTTCAACATATCATCAGTGCCTGAATACCATGCTAGATAAAGAAGTTGTCTGTATTCCTGAATCACTGTCTCATTACGCATCGATGTATGGAGTGGAGTTATTCGAACCAAGAGAAGCTCCGCGGTAAGAACCATACAAAGTTCATTGCATCCCACTCCCTGTGTGGATGTCAATCTGGGAGGAGGACCGAATTGCATCATTAAGGGTTATTCCTCCCAATGCATATTCGCTGACAAGGCGTTCTTCTTCATCTAGTGAAGCAGCGAACCATGTTCACACCAAGAGGGAGACTGATGAACGTTCTCCCCTCCCAGTGGAATGTTGCAACAACAACGAACCACAAGAACAAGTGCTAGATGCTCCACAACATCTGCAAGACGACACCAACCCCACAACTGATGAGCTCGAAGATGAGGAATCTCCTAGGCCTATCTCCATCAGCTCTACCTTGTGTAGGTATTCATACAATCTCTGGTCCAAGCTGGTCAGACAATCTATGAGGCAATTCAGGCGTGAGATCAGGTGTTGCAGACACTAAAACAAATATTGCCCTAGGGACGACTCTCCTCTGCCTAACATCGACATGCTAGTAGGCGCCACCAGCGGACACGGAATGTTCTCCTTCATGGATGGTTACATCGGATACAACCAGATAAGGATGTACGAGCACGATGCAAGTAAGATAGCTTTTCGAACTTCTCTCGGAAATTTTTAGTATATTGTACTGCCATTGGGTTAAAAGAATTCTGGTACAACATATCAACGCTCTATGGCGGCAATCTTCCACTGGAGTTGATACCTCAAGGGAGAAGCCTCAAGAGGATAATGATTTCCACGCGTCATGTCGAACAAAATCGAGTCACTCTATCAGACAATGGTGCTTTTCTACCATGCTATGTTGGAGAATCTGCACTTTTGGTCATCCTCTGGAATTCGTGAAGTTATTGAACACTCATCAACGACAGCATCCACCCTGCTGGAAAGCACCAGGCTTGCCATTAATGAAGAGCCTCGTGATGTTCGTGGAAGCATACATCCCACCAACAGGAAATACAATCTTCAGCCTTCCATAAGCAGTTTATTTGAAGCAGCAAGAGGAAAGCCACCGAGATACAACGTCCTGCGCATCCAACATCACCAACTCCAACTCCAGCACCCTATGCACAACTGCCACAATGGTGAAACAAAGTCCAAGATATTCCATATCTGGATCGATGGTAACTACATCAGTGAGATAGCTTTCAGAATTTGTCTCCCGTAGAAGAAGTAGTTGCTTTACCAAAGGAGTGTGATTGGGACTGCTTAGCACCGCCCATCTCGAAGACATCCTCATGAACCTAGCGTGGCAATACCTATCAAGTCGAAATCTCTGGATACTCGTGGGCAGGGGACTGTCTCCCCCTTCTCTATTTCATGAAAAAACATCAAGAAAGCCATTGGTTCCAGCTTATCTTTCTTAACGAGACGATCTTTACCGAAGAGTGCCAAGTTCGTGCAAGTTTTCACCACACCTCTCCCTACCAGTTTTTAATCACTGTTGCTGCTAATAACCGGGAATTTAAGATGGAGACACATAGATCACTCTTGGGGACTGAGGCTCAGCATGAGATTCCTTCGCCATCAGTCAAGGACTTCTCTAATAGATGGTCAATCAAGAATCATGTAAAAGGAAAACCGAATCGAAGAAGGAGCCTCTTCAACGCTCTTTTCAGGAGTCGCCTCCTGCCTCAATGCTCTTCAGGATCCTCCAACATGTTCGTTTCAGAAGCCTGCCTCAACACTCTTCAGGAGCCTCCAGCATGTTCGCTTCAGAAGCCTTTTTCAACGCTCACCAGGAGCCTCCTCCATGTTCGCTTCAGAAGCCTGCTTCAACACTCTTCATGAGCCTCCAGCATATTCGCTTCAGAAGCCTGCTTCAACGCTTTTCAGGAGCCTCCAGCATGTTCGCTTCAGAAGCCTGCTTCAACGCTCACCAGGAGCTCCTCCATGTTCGTTTCAGAAGCCTGCTTCAACGCTCTCACCAGGAGCCTCCTCCATGTTCGCTTCATAAGCCTGCTTCAACGCTCTCACCAGGAGACTCCTCCATGTTCGCTTCAGAAGCCTGCTTCAACGCTCTCACGGGGAGCCGTCTCCACGCTTGCTTAAGAAGCTGTTTTAACGCTCTCTACAGGACCCGCATTTACAATTGAGCACACAAAGTTCATCAAAGCAGGCACATCAAGCATGCAGGCATAACATGCAGGCGCTGACAAGGTTGAGCATGTAGGCATAACATGCAGGCACTGGAAAGGTTGAGCATGCAGGCGCATGCAAGGTTGAGCATGTAGCATGCAGGAAATATTGAGCATGCAGGCGCAGGAAAGGTTGAGAATGCAGGCATAACATGCAGGCGCAAGGTTGAGCATGCAAGCATAGCATGTAGGCGCAGTCAAGGTTGAGCATGCAGGCATAGCATGCATGTAGCATACAGGCGCATGCAAGGTTGAACATGCCTATCAAGCAGGCACAACAATCCCAGATCAAGCAGGCACATGATGAGTCACACAGTTAAGAGAATTAGGCAGGCCCACATGCATATCAAGAAATCATAGGACATGGACAAAGTTTGAAAACGTGCACACGATGGACCCATATTCGATCGAAGCATGCACAACTTCCCATGTTTGAAGCAAACATGCCCATATCAGGTTCCACGTTCGATCACGCAGGTGCAATAGACCCATGAACGAATCAAGCGCAACAGTCCGTCGATTAGGCACAACCCCACGATTGAGCATGTGCAGTAGTCCCTCGATAGAAGTAGGCATAACAAGTTCGACTGAAACAAGCAAGAACTACATCATGCTAGGGGAACGCTCGCCTGCACGCCTCTTAAACGTGATATCCTCCGAGAATAGGATAACCCGTCTCTCCTGGTAACATCTAACTTTGTCTTATAAGTTTTGTCTTTAAACTGTCACCATCTCATGCCTATCTCGCAACAGTGTAACCGTTGTGTGCTAGGCAGAGGACTTAATGTTGATGGTGGATTTTAGTTCAGGGATAAAATTGTAAAACCAAATAAATATATGCTGACATCCTGTAAGGGATAAAGCCGTTAATGAAGTGATGAGTACTTCTTCACTTTACTAATTCACCTAGAATGGAGCATGTGGAAACAATCTCAGTATTCTGTGAATTAAATACACGAAATTTATCCAGGTTGGAGCATGTAGCAATAATCCCATACACCCTGTGAATTTACAGCATTATTGATTAATGCATGGCCAGCCTTGTATTTCTTGTACTTCTCCACTCTCATTATTTGTGTGGCATGACGACTGAGTGTTGCTCTCAGCAGACCAACACGAATCTCCAAGCATTAATAAGGAGACATGTGTGAAATACACGTACAGGCTGAAACTCTCGGTGTTATACTAGACCGATTGAGTAAAGCCTCACGGAAGGTTATACTAGCCCCGTTGAGCGTCTCTCACGACGGGTTATATTAGCCCCGTTGAGTATAAAAAATACTAGCCATGCTAGTCATGAAAAGCTGTTCTGCAAAGACAAGCTTAAAAAATAGATCTCAACCATCCAACTTCGCAGGCATAGTTGGACGGCCTAGATCGCACGCGGGACCGAATAGCATGCATTCACATGCTCACCGCCAGCCTACCTTCCTCCTGGATTGATTGGTTTCCCCAAGAGGGCCGTAGAAACCACAAAACCGTTAGAGAGAAGTGGCGGACCCACAAACCCTAAAATTAGGGTTTGCTAAACAAGTTGCGACCAAGCAACTTGCAACCGGCGCACACGAACGGTTTGGCGTCCCAACCACCGTCCGGTAGTACCAACGTGCTCACCGTGGGCTCGTCTACACATCCAATCAATCAGACATTGAAGATTGCAGCCATCCGTCTCGAAATTTGAGCCAAAAAATAGCATTTGAGATCCCTTTTAATCTAAGCCATACGTCATCGCATGCGTGTTTGGATGGATTAGATCGCGCCTATGGTCGCAAATCAAGCATGCACATGCTCGCCACCAACCCACCTCCCTGCTGGTGAAAAGGGATTCTTTATGAGAGTCACAGACGTTGAGTTACGGTGGCGCAAAGGAAGCAGGCCCGCAAACCCTAAAACTAGGGTTTGCCGACAGTTGCGACCACGCAACTTGGAACCTGAACGGTTTGGATGCGTCGTCACCAACTGATGGCACCTACGTGATCACCGTGGGCCCACCTCCACGTTGAACCAATCGGCCGGTGCCCATGGTTGTTGTACGTCTCAATTTGCGTTCCCAAAGGTGGCATGTAAGGCCACTTCTAATCTCGGCCATCCGTCATCACAGGCTAGAACGGGCGACCCAGATCGCTCCAATGAGATTCAACTCTACATGGGAGTGTAGATTAGCGTCCTGCCTGCCTGCAGGACCAATCGGTCCTCCCTTGTACGCCTCCCAAGGCATAAAACCGTTAGGGTGAAAAAGGAAGCTCGCAAGCCTTCCAAACCCTAATCCAACGGTTATCTCTCCATCAATCTCGTCCGTCCAAGTTCGCATGCTTGGATGAATAGCCTAGGAAGGGAGATAGGTGGCAAACAAGGTATCACCGTGATCACCATCATCCACACTTCCCCATGGCATAACCGGCCAAGATGGGTCCCGCTCATGCGGCCTCCGAACAACGCCTGAACATAGCTAGTTGAAACACTTCAACTTACAAACTTTTCATCAAAGTTGTGTAGCAACCATGCTTCAAGCATGTTAAGCATATTTAATGCACCGCATGCATACAATATGCGCCTACAAACAACTTGATTATTTTACCTAGCACCGTTTGCTACCTTATGTGGGTCCCACGAATCACTCGAGACGTTAATCACGTCACAACTGGGGGATACAAACTGGGGTATTGGTCTGGAGGTTTACAGCGTGCAGCGTGCAACACGCCATCACAAGATCGTGTCATGGAAACATGGGCGGTTAGCGATGATAGGAGAAGTGGGCAAGCAACCGTGTGACACTAACACACAACTCCACTTCCTCCACTTTCCCACGAGAGACGTGATGAAGGCTTATCGACTTGTATAAATAGGTTCTTCTCCCTATTTCCAACAAAACAGAAATCCAAGTGTTAATACCATAGTATTCAACACCCAGAGCCTGCCTGCAACATTTGCTAGCCTACTCAACCTTCTGTTAACAAGTCATCAAATAGCCTTCACCTTCACACTCTCAACACTTTCTTCGCTTCCCTCCCTAAGATCAACCTCATTTCCTTCACCTGTGACCGAAGCAAATCTGGAACGGCCATTTCTTGGTTTAGGCCAGAATTATATAAATTATCTCTCGAATCAAAATTTCTCCCGTGCAGCACATTTGTTGAAGGATAAAACTCACTTCTCATTCACACACACCCAAATTACCTAAACCTGCAGAAGTAGTTTTCTCCCACAAACAGGAACATCAATTCCATACGTTAACGGTTTTATGGAAAATCAATTCCATACGTTAACGGTTTTATGGAACATCCATTCCATGCATGCGGTTATCACCTCCTCCCATTTACTTACCCATTTATCTATCCCTTAATGAGACCAGAGTACGTTTCACTTCGACTAGTATAAATAGGTCTTACCTATTTCCACAGAACAACAAGTTCATTCGGGAACATACAACACTCAGAAAACACTTGCTAGCTTACCACTTGTTAGACTTCCCATTTTTCTAATACAATTCATAGTAACACAACTACTCATCCAGAATCAACTATTCTGGTCTCATCACTTTCCTTGCTTCCCTCCCCAAAACCAACCCATTCCCCACCACTTTGTGACCGAAGCAAGTCTGGAACGACCATTTCTTGGTTTAGGCTGGATTTGTACAGATTGATCTCTCGAACTTAAAGTACTCCCTTGCAGTACATTATTTAGGGTTTAAATTGTTTCTCACCCGTATACACTCGAAATTACCGAAATCAACAGAAACTATTTTCACCTACAAACAATTGGAAACCACAGTGGGAGATTGATCTATTGGTTGCAATATCAGTTTCAATTCCTAATTTCATCTTCCAAACGTCGATCCCAATATGGTAGAACTCAGGTCCGGA
Source organism: Papaver bracteatum (assembly GCA_023529315.1). Classification (NCBI taxonomy): domain Eukaryota; kingdom Viridiplantae; phylum Streptophyta; class Magnoliopsida; order Ranunculales; family Papaveraceae; genus Papaver; species Papaver bracteatum. Next base: position 1,622,031 of record JAJJWX010002107.1, on the reverse strand, counting down.
TCAGCTGCCGAGAATACCTGCACAGAGCACGTACCTAACGTTAACGTTACTTCCAACAACGTCGTTACATCATCTACCGACCACGGTAACTCCGAAAATACTCCTTAGGGCGTTACGCCACCAGTCACCAAAAGCCGCCGCTACCGCTCCTAATGCTTCGTCAAGCATGGCGCCTCCAACCACAGCAAAGATCCCGCCTGCCCCCACCGACGGGACGAGAAACATGAGGGACCAGAGGAAGCCGACCTTATGTTACCATCACTGATTTGATGGAACGGCAGGAAATGCTCTCCAAAGCTCAGGCGGATATGGTTTCGACACAGAAAGAAGTACTTGTCTTTCTCAAGGCCCTGACAGAGCGGCTACCACTCGAGTCGCGCCTGCCAGAGCCATTTAGGAATGTCTCTAACACTCCCGGCGCTAGCACCTCGGAAGAACACGCCTCCGCAGACGAGGAGATTCACGCTAAAATCCCATTGGAAAGAGACCAGCGTCCACAATTATTTTCTCCTTAGTGAACACCATAGATCTAGGTATCAATTCTAATAAAATGCACTATCAAAATATAACTCATGAGGACAACTGGATGCATAATAGAACGACATTTAAAAATTCGGAATAATAAAAGAAGAAAAAAAAAAGAAAAATGATAAGATTTGATTGAGTATCTCGTATAATTATTTCTTTATGTGATTGTGTTGAGTTTTTTTTATTTTATGTTTGATTTGATTTGTTTCAGTCAAGCAATCTGAGAAAAAGAACCGAAAACCAAAAAGAGTTGGAGACAAATAATCAGTAGAGAAGGAAGAGAAAAAGAAAGAGAAGGAACAAAGGGATGATTAATGTATGTTGTATGCATTACCTATAACAAAAATGTATATGGATAATAATATTGTGCATAACAGGATATGCAACAAACTGAAAAGGTACATAACAAGTTATGCAACCATCTAAGAAGCATGCATTACATGTTATGCAAAAATAAATAGAAAAGTTTCATCATGTATTTATTTATTTTTGTTTGTTATGCAGTTAAAACTAAAGATGGATATATAGGTAGTTATAAATTAGGTTTTACAAGAGTTATGGACTTGTTATCAAGGATAAAAGTGCTAGTGGATTTGGACCGACGCAGAGGCATATGTTGAAAGTGACTCCATTTTGAAGTATTGTTGAATAGTTATCTGGAATCACGACAACTTTGGACAAGTGTAAGAGGAACCCACTTATAAATAAACTCATTGAATCATACAACCATGAGGATGAAAGCAAGTATACATCCAAAGTATCTGAAGACAAAACAATAAAGTTAATGACTAGTGAACTTGCTGTAATTTTTGGGATCCCAAGAATTGTAGGAAACAGAGGAAATGATATTTTAAATCCAAGGAAGGAGAAAGGGTTTTGTTAGAAACTTGACGTCATTAAAAACAACTTTCCCAAAAAAGTGAAGAAAGGTACACTGAGTAAATATCCAAATGCACCAGGAACAAGAATGTGGATATAGAATATTGAAGCAGTGATAATAAAAAAAAATCATTCAAAAAAGTCAAGAAAAGGAAGTCATTCCCTTGTATGATTTTACCTCCTTGTTGTCATGTATTTTTGCAGGTCAACGGGAGATTCGGTAGATGTCAATACAATAAAACCTCTACGAGGAAATACTCCATATAGGAATAAACTCCATGTAAGAATAAAAATTTCAGGTCCCGACTAGGGCCAGTTATATTTAAAAATAAACTCTATATTGGAATAATTCATAAAAAAAATGGGTTCCTTCTTAAGGAACCTATCTCCATATAAGAATAGTTGACATTATAATATAAATATATAGACCTCGTCATACATCAAAGTTTAAGACGAAGAGATTCATGTAACCATTTTGCAAGTTCATTTTGCTTCAAAATGGATTTTTTTTCACAGTTTAGTACAAATATCTTTCACTCGTATGATTTCATTTGTCAATTTTCGATGTGATAGTTGTGTTGTATGTGAATTTTGTTATTACAAACTTCAAATACACATAAACATAAAATAAAATCCTCACTTAAATAGTTTTTGTATATACTTAGATACATTTTTTTCTTCTATGCATATGCATGAATAATCCCAACTACACATATGAATTTTTTTTATTTTGGTCTATTCAAGGTAGAGCTCCATATAAGAATAGCCTCCATATAAGAATATTATCTTGTGGTCCCTAGGATATTCTTATATAAATTTCTTATTGTACATGGGTTTGGTGAAAGACCTTGAGACAATCGAATCCATATCATTCCCTTATTTGATTCATGATTCACTCGTGGAAGGCATCATAAAAATAAAAAATGGTAAATGTAATATCACAAATCGCAGCGGGTGCACTGTATACTTGTTGGTAAGTTAGTTTACTTTATTGTGCAATCTTTGTTAATAATCTTATTAACTTTTATTATTTTGCAGCTTTGATTCACTGAGTGCTCCATTTTAGAGGATATTAAAATGTTTCATGTTACTACACCAAGGCTAAAAAGTGAAGCTCGGGAGAAATGAAGAAAGTAATGAAGAATAAGATTGTTGTAGCATGCTTAAAAGTATTTTGTTATGAAATTGTTAAGGGCTTATGTCTTGTTATGCAAAAACTAAAATGGGGCATAACATGTTATGCAATAAACTTAAAATATGCATAACCTGTTATGCGGCAAACTAAAAGGGTTCATAACTTATTATTGTCTGTGTTAGAGCACTGCTCGGTCAAACTTTCATGTGTTTCTATCTCAAGCATGTTTGTCAATATTAGTGATCAAAACTATAAGTCTTGATTTCTAGTCTATTATAGCTAATGTCTCGGACTAGGATAAAAAGTGTAGTTGAGCTCAAGAACTCCATTGCGATCATCATATAAGACGAAGAACTACTCAAGGAACTGGTGGAACTTCATCGACTAAAAGGTATGTGAAGACTAGAACTTATCTATCACTCAAAAGTCTATTTACTCTATCTCCTATCTTGAGACAAATGTCGTTTTGCTATATAGACTTTGATTATACACATTTGATATTTCGAGCTGAGTTTATCTCTCATATCTATTTCTCGAAATATGTGTTGGTAAGCTTTTGGTTTGGCCAAGTTCAACTTTAACTAGTGATGAAAGTCATGTTATGTTTCAATCACTTTGAAAATAGCTTTGACAAAAATTAGTTTGTGAATAACAATTATATATAACGTCCTCTAAGAATGTTTCAATGATTGAAATGAGAGTTTAGATTATATAACCAATGTTGGATATATTGTGTGGTAACACATATATGTATAAGTCCTTAATCCTTGAACCAAAGTATGCGTACTTTATTGATCAGGAAAACCGGAACAAGTGTTGTGAGCTCAGTCAGCCAACTGGCGGAGGTTCTCTTCCCGAGAAATTCTACTGGAGTTTGTGAACTCCTTCCGGGAACTTAAGTCTGCGAACTAAGTCCGCGTACTTGAGTTGGTTATATCTAAAGACGATTTCTTGTGAACTTATATTTATATTAACTAAGGAATGCAATTTTCAAACCGTGACTATAAAGTTCATGAATCGATTCGAGTGAATCAAATCATTTTTGCTTCAATTGTGTCTTGTATACTTCTATAAGATTTTCTTGCAATCGAACAACTCTCTAACTAGTTCATTTGAGTTATTTGAACTAGTTATAGTGAAGAAAAATAAGGTTGATATGAAAGTGCTCATATGGAGAACCTTTTGGTTAACTACTGTTGAACCAACAAATGTATAAGTTTGGGTACGGTTACACAAACCTAAAACGTGCATGTCATTTGTGTGTAACTAGCTAAGTTTTAGATCCAACGGTTGAAAGATGTTAGCTTGAATCTAATCAGGTTTTCATCTAACGGTGAATATTGAATGCTTTGTTACTAAGCTAACATTGATTGTAAACCCTGATTTGTAAGACTATATAAGGGAGAACTCTAGAAACTGGGAAACCTAATCCCCACACCTCATGTATGATACTGGTTGTATTAGCTAGAGTTGATTCTCCTTTAACCTTAGGTTTCTTCTCGAGACCCTGTAGGTTAGCGACTTGAAGACTTCATTGGGATTGTGAAGCCAGATCGAAACTACTTTCTCGTAGTTGTGTGATATGATCTTGCTTCTTATATCATGTTGAGTACAATTGTAATGATTGGCTTGAGATTAATATCTTCTTTCGCTGCGTCGATTAAGATTATTGTGAGGTGATTGATAATACTAGGTTGTTCTTCGGGAATATAAGTCCGGGTTATCAATTGGTTCCTGTTTACCTTGATTTATCAAAAGACGAAACAAAACTTGTAGGTATTTCTGTGGGAGACATATTTATCTATTATCGTAGAATTTTCTGTATGATACATATTTGTTTATTTAAGTCTTCGACTTTGGGTCATAGAAACTCTTAGTTGTGGGTGAGATCAGCTAAGGTAATCAAGCACGTAGTATCATGCTGGGATCAGAGACGTTAGGAGTGCAACTGTACCTTGGATCAGTGTGAGATTGATTGGGGTTCAAATACAGTCCATACCGAAGTTAGTTTGTAGTAGTCTAGTGTCTGTAGTAGCTTAATACAGTATATGTTTAATCTGGACTAGGTCCCGGGGTTTTTCTGTATTTGCGGTTTCCTCATTAACAAAATTCTGGTGTTTGTGTTATTTATTTTCCGTATTATATTTTGTTATATAATTAAAATATCACAGGTTGTGCGTTAAGATCAATCAATTAGAATATATGACCTTTGGTTGTTGATTTACACTTGAACATTGGTCTTTGGTATTGTTCAAGTTATTTCACATAATTATCAGGCTCACGGATTTCTATCTGTTCGATTTGCTAATTACATTGTGAAATAGGGATATTAGAACTTTTTGATATACTTTATTAAGATTGAGTCTAGTTGTTCTTTTGAAAGTATATTGGAGTTAGTCCATACATATTGCTAATCGAAATATTGGGTGTGGTTGTTAGTCCCCCGCTTTTTTAATTGGTATCAGAGCAGGCAAACATGTTTAAGACCTTACAAGTTTGTGTTTGTAGTGATCTGACTCTATGGACAGATGTGTTATCTCTATTAACCACCAGTCTTCGATGGCTCTAATTACATTGATATGCGAACTTTTCTTCAAGCACGTGATTTTCAATAATGGGTATATGTAGTTAATGGCTATGATGCTCCTGTTGTGGCAGTTAGAAATGTAAATGTTCCCAAGAACATTGGCGAATACAGTCCTGCCGAGATAGTTTGAATGCCATCATACATGCAATTTCAGACACTTAATTTCGATAAGTGTCTGAAATTGTTAATGCATGTTTTGCATTGCGTAAGACTACTCCTGAAAAGGATATTGTGATGAAAATTCTCAGATCGCTGCAATCTAGATACGACTCTTTGAAGCATGCCATCGTTGAGGGAAATAACCTTGATAATCTCTCCAGAAATATGCTGGTTGGGAAGCTTAAGATCTTTGATCATGAACATTCGTCCAAATCTAAGGATGTTGCGTTCAAAGCACTAAAAGACACTAAATTACTTGATAAAAGTAAAAAAAGTGTATATCTTTGAAGATGATCACTCTGAGACTGATTCATCAGATGAATATCTTTACAAATCGATCTCGATGATCACAAGACAGTTTAGGGATCTTATATTGAAGAGAAGTAAACGGTTCTCCTAAGATAAGCCTAAAGCATCAGTCAAACCTCATAATCGTATTCCTCTTAGAAATAAGGATATTGATGAAACTGATAAGGAGGATATGCCTCACTGATTTGAGTATAAAGACTTTGGTAATTTTGCGAATGAGTGTCCAAATCGGAAGAAATACACTGGTGTAGATGGGGCAAAATGATTTGCTGGTTTTTAAGGAATTGAGGAGACGACCGTACGGAGGGGACTCCTTGAACCGAGCGAAATGTTTAACCTTACTCAGATGCACCGCTGCAAAGGGGGTGCTTTGAATTCAAGAGATCAATATGTAGTACTCCGGCCTAAACCAAGACAATGGCCGTTCCATAGTAAATTCGGTCACAAGAAAGGATGGGTCGATATGTAGGAGGGAAGCTGAGAAATGTGTGGAATCAATGGTAATCAAAGATTGTAGGTGTGTTATGAATTATGAATATGATAAATTCTGAATGATTGAAATTGCTCAGTTGAGAGTAATTGCTCAATTGATGAGTTGTTGATCTCGTGTTGTCTGTGAGACGTGAGATCGTTTTTCTGTTTTCAATCATGATTCAGAGACTTATTTATATTGCTGGAATTGTATACACCATGATCCCATGAAATGTGACAGTTGATGGAATCAAGGAGTGGGGAAATGAAAATCGTGTTTGAAACCAGTTGCTCATCGTGCGGAGACGTGGTCAATTTTCCACCCACTACTTTGTTAATCCCTTCAACTGATTTCACGACTTGCTCACATTCCAATGTGCATACGAACACACGTGTTATGGACCGCCATACCAAAACCCTAGTTGATATCCCCGCCCCCCCCAAGTGACGCGATTGATGTCTCGTGGTTAATTAGCTAGTTGCTGACTTCATGACTTAATGGGACGATGAGTCCATGTATTTGCTGAGTTGAACATGGTTTGCAAAGATGTTCTGAAACTCATGAATTAAACGTGTCTGCTGAGACAAAGGTGAAATTCTGACTTTGAGGCGAGCAAGTATTGCTCATTCATTGTTGAATATTGAACCAATATTCCTTGGTTTTAGCAAATATTGCCCATCTGAGAAAGTGTTGCTCATCTGACGAATTAATGGTAGTGTGACCAAAATAAAAAATTAATTAAAACGCTGGTAGTTAAACCGAGCATAATTAATAAGAATATTGATCATGAGATCGTCGTAAAATTATTAGTGTTTGAATCTGGAATCATGATCCTTGGACTCAGAAACCCTAATTTGATCAATTGATGACCAATTCATGGTTAATTGAAAATTAACCATGGAATGAAGGAGGGACCGGCTACATTGAACTGTGGGTCAACCATGTAGCTCCTAAATGCTCGTGTGAGCAAATGCCAAGGCATCTTGAAGAGTTGGTGATTTGTTGATGAAAGAATGATCAAATGATGGTTTAATCATTTATTCGAAAAATGCTCGTCTGAGCCTTAGGTGATAAAACATAATTAATTATGAATAGGTGAGGGATCTACTGATGATCATTCCATGAAAATCCAAAATTATTTGGAAGAGTTTTGGACCTAATACGTGCAATTGCGCAAATTAGGTCAAATCATGAAAATAAGTGGGACCGGCTCATTGCGAGCCAAGGAGCAAACCCTGGTCAGTCAAGGTAACATGCTCACATTGTCAACACGTTCGTGTCACAATCCTGAGAATTTTGATATTTTCTGGCGTGCAGTTGAGCATCCATTTGAGAAAATATGACAAAATTAGGGTTTTGCTGAAACTGAGGAAACTTCATGAGATGAGGGAAAATAATTATAAAATGAAGGAATGATGAAGTGTGGGACCGCTAAGGCCAAGGCATGGCCGGTCGGCCAGTGACCACGGTCCCATGGTGCTTTTCCTAATTTTATGTTATTTTTTCATGATTTTATGAAAATATCATGAAATCAAGGAATTCGTTGAAATTAAGAAGTTTCCATGGGATCAAGGAAGAAAAAAATATTAAAATAATAAAAATAAGGGCGTGTGAGACCGTTTAGGGCATGGCCGGCCGGCTTGGGCCCGGTCCCACAAGTTTCCTTAATTTTATGTATTTCCTGTGTATTTTTCCATGATTTGAAGGAATTTTCATAATTTGAGAGAAATACCATGAAATCAAGGAATTCCACGGGACTAAGGAAAACTTAAAATAATAATAAAATAAAGGGCGTGTGGGCCGGCTAGGGCATGGTCGGCCATCTTGGGACCGGTCCCACAAGTTTTCCTAATTTTATATTATATTTTTCATCGATTTGTGAAAATAGAATGAGATCAAGGAGGTTTCACGAGATTAGGAAAATAATAATAAAATAATAAGGAACCATGAGGTGTGGGGCCGGCCGGGATCAAGGCATGTCCGGTTGGTCAATAATCACGGCCTCACAATATTTTCCCTAATTTTATATTATTTCCTCAGTGTGAAAGAAATACCATGAAACTGAGGAGTTTCCTCAAAACGAAGGATATTTGTTCAAATGAAAGGATTTTCATGATATCAAGGAAGATAACAAAAATATGATAAAAATATAAAACTGGCGTGGGATTGACCACGACACGGCCTGCTAGTTGGTGGGCCCATGCTCCCAGTGCCTTGGTCAATTTTTAATTATTTATTATTTATCTTCTTATTTTGCATAGGTTCATCGTTTCGTCGTATTTTGAAATACTCATTCGTGCGGTGATTGTTAGTGCATCATCGTTGAACACACTTGCACCATTTAAATTGGGGCTTACTCGGAGGCAGCTCAGATACCCGTGTGTTGAATATTTATTACTAACCCATAGAATTCTGCTGGGAAGAACCATATATTGAAATAACGAAATATTGTGAAAATATTTGAATATTTTCAGAAATTCAGTGGATGAATCCAAAAATTTAAGAATAATTAACTGAGGGCTCTATACTAGCAGAGAAAGATGTCTAGGAGCATCAATTATTCTGACATGAGCCTGCTGGAGCTTCATATCCTTTATATAGTCAGGGAAAACTGTTGTTTGTATCCTGAAGATGTTATCTATCTATACTAGCAGAGCAAGCTGTCTAGGAGCCGTCAATCTCGTGATTCTATATAGAAATAATTACTGAAGTGTCCAGTATTCATGAGATATGCCGTTGTCTAGCCGAGAGACTACATATCTGCATGTACTCTGAGAGACAGTATTCTCAGTCAGAGGTTTGATGAGAAACTCGTGTCTCAATACAGATATGACGTTGTCCAGTCGAGAGACTACATATCTGCATGTACTCTGAGAGACAGTATTCCCAGTTAGAGGTTCAATGAGAGACCCGTATCTCAATACTCGCGTCTGATTGCTGGATCAGAAGTTCATATAATTACGGATTTACGATTTTATCCTTTGTCGAAAATCCACCATCTACAACTGGGAACAAAGATCTTGCTGCAACTTTTGATGAAATGTCTGACAACTATGATTCTAATGAAGACGAGAAATCAAGTGTTGCACTTCTTGGTGAAAATATTGATTTTGATAATTGTAGCAATACATACATCAATCTTGATATTCTTTTAGAAGAAAACTCAACCAATCTGGAAGAAAAAATTGACCCCTTATTTGGAAACTCTATATGTAATGTTTCAAGTTCTACTATGTGTCTTGATGCTTGCACATCTCAGATGCCTGAATTTTATCCAAGATTGACGTCCTCATATTTTTCTCTAAAGGGTCATGAATTATCAAAGTGTTACAAGTACAAAGACAAATTTAGGCATGTCATCAAACTTCAATGAAAAGTAAATCGATTAGCAAGTAAGCTTAAACTGGCTCAGAAGACCGCTGAGGTATGTAAGATTTTGTCTTCGTCTAAGATGTTAATTTCCAAGGATAAAAAAATACCATTAGAGAAGAATGTATGGTCAAATCATTTTTATAGATAGAGGTCTATGGATTCCCCTCAAGAGGAACATGGTGGACAAATTGTTGTTCACCACAACGCAACTTGATTGTGTTATTTTGTAAATCTTGTCTCATGTGCCTGATCAAAAGAGACAAGATTATGTACCTCTCAGGCTTTAAGAAAATGTTGATCTTCTTTTCTTAGTTTTTTGTTTTTCTATGTCTATCAATACAGGGGGGTTATTCTCGACAATTCTACTCTCTTTAGGGTTCAGAATTGTGTGTGCACAAACCTGTTAAAGGTTAACCCTACATTCCTTTTTTCCTTCCTGGTAACCTCTTTTATCTTAATACCGCTTGTTGAGATTGTGATTTCCTCTCACAAACCCATACTTTATGGATACTCCAAGTGTCATGCCTTCTGATGGAAAAAATGTTAATATGATTGTCAAACCATCAATCATGAAGGAAAAAGAGAAATCTCCGTTAGCTCCGACATTGAAAAGAAAAATAAGGAATGTGAGGAAGCCTAGAGCCGTTCCTTCAAATTCTCAGAAGTTTTCTGATGTTCTTGAAGTGTCAAAGGACATGCAAAAAGAGATTCAACAAATAAAGGATTTTGTGTTTAAGACTCATGAGATTCAGAATGCCCTAGTTCGACATCAGTTAATAAGGTTTATTGATATTAACTTCTATCTTCATAAACCTTATGTCCCAATGGTTGTTGACGGCAAGGAGTTCGGGGACGATAAAGAATTCTTCAAAGGTCTTAACGTCTAGTAAATCTTCTATTTTCGTGTTTTGTATATAAGAATAACTAGAGTTTGGAATATACATTATTGTGATTACACATATCTATGTCCAACATTTTCATATTCATGTTTTTAGGTTTATTTGTTTAAATTCTAAAACTGTTTGGAAGATGATTTTTACAATATTAATAATTATGAGTTTATATATTGCAATTTTTATGGGATATGTGTGTTTGCGTCCATGAACTATGATTATCCCATACCTTTTCAAAAGGTAAGTCTTTCGTATGTCGATATGCATGTATTGATAAAAGAATGAATGAGCTTTTGACATTACAAAATTTAAGCCTATTGTGTCATTTATTGATGGAAGATAGGTTAAAATCTTTTTTTGCAAGGATTATGTCTATTGTATGCGAATAGTGATGGAAAATATAATGAATCATTATGTATTCCGCAGTATTGATCTTCCCTGATCCATATTTTTATGTTTATATACTATGTTTCTCCGTAAGGTTTCTTGTGTTTGAGCATAAACAATTGAGTCGATTATTCTTTTATGATTAACTTAGTTGTTGCTCCGTAAGGATCCTTATGATTGAGCATGACCAATTGAATTGATCATACTCGTGTGGTCAATTTAGTTATTGCTCCGTAAGTTCTCTTATGTTGAGCATGACCAATTAAATTTATCACCTTTTGTGGTTAATTTAATTGTGTATTTTGGATTTAAATTCATATTCGTATGTGATTTGTTATGTCCAAAGAAATCCTTCTTTTTTTTTGAAATTAAGGTCGCTCTTGTTGTTCGTTCGGGAATGACATTTTATGGGGGAAATTTCTTAATTGAACTTATGCTTAATTGCCAAATCTTTGTGGGGAGTGCGGCTGTGGAATATTATAGGGGTTATCTTATATCTTTATAAACTCCTTGGTGAATGCATTTAGCTTCGGCTATATGATTGCATCTAAACAAGTTGATATGTGCTTTTTTTTTGTCATGAAATGTCTCTTTTGGAAATTTCATTAGGATCCCGTTTTCGTACCTTTGTCAATTTTATTGATAAAAATGGGGAGAATTAATATGTAGTTCACACTACAAATACATATGGTTTTCGGATCATTATGTAAGGGGGAGTGGTTTCCATGTGAGATGGAGTATTGACTAAGGGGGAGTAATACTTATCACCATAGTATTGTTGTCGAAGTTGTGATACAATTGAACTTTGATACTACATAATGATACTATGACACTGTTTAACAATGATTGAGAATACTTGTTTTCTCATTGTTATAGCTATGAATTTTCAACAACGATGATGCTGAACTTACAACCATTGGGATCATTGGAGTACTTGGAAGTGACGAAGATTTTGAGTAATGTTGAAGATTAGGCATGTGGAATAGGAGCTACAAAAGTTTATTTACTTATTTTTGTATTCCATATGTATTGATATTTTTGTCACTAAAATTGACAAAGGGGGAGATTGTTAGAGCACTGCTCGGTCAAACTCGCATATGTTTGTCAATGTTAGTGATCAAAACTATAAGTCTTGATTTCTAGTATACTATATCTAATGTCTCGGACTAGGATAGAAAGTGTAGTTGAGTTCTAGAACTCCATGGAGATCATCATACAAGACGAAGAACTACTCAAGTAACTGGTGGAACTTCATCGACTAAAAGGTATGTGGAGACTTGAACTTATCTATCACCCAAAAGTCTATTTACTATATCTCCTATCTTGAGACAAAAGTCGTTTTGCTATATAGACTTTGATTATACACATTTGCTATTTCGAGTCGAGTTTATGTCGCCTATCTATTTCTCGAAATATATGTTGGTAAGATTTCGCTTTGGCCAAGTTCATATTTACCTAGTGACGAAAGTCATGTTATGTTTCAATCACTATGAAAATGGCTTTGACGAAAAATAGTTTATGAATAACAACTATATATAACGTCCTCTAAGAATGTTTCAATTATTGAAATAAGAGTTTAAATTATATAACCAATGTTGGATATAAGCATTGTGTGGTAACACATAAATGTATAAGTCCTTATTCTTTGAACCAAAGTATGCATACTTTGTTGATTAGGAAAACCGGAACAAGAGCTGTGAGCTCAGTCTACGAACCCATTCCGCGAACTGGCAGAAGTTATCTTCCCGAGAAAATCTGTTGGAGTTTGTGAACTCCTTCTGGGAACTTATCCGCGAACTAAGTCCGCGTACTTGAGTTGGTTATATCTAAAGATAATTTCTTGTGAACTTATATTTATATTAACTAAGGAATGCAATTTGAAAACCGTGGCTATAAAGTTCATGAATCGATTCGAGTGAATCAAATCATTTTTGCTTCGATTGTGTCTTGTATACTTCTATAAGATTTCCTTGCAATCGAACAACTCTCTAACTACTTCATTTGAGTCATTTGAAATAGTTATGGTGAAGAAGAATTAGGTTGATATGAAAGTGCTCATATGGCTAACCTTTTGATTAAATACTGTTGAACCAACAAATGTATAGGTTTGGGTACGGTTACACAAACCTAAAATGTGCATGTTATTTGTGCGTAACAAGCTAAGTTTTCGATCCAACGATTGAAAGATATTAGCTTGAATCTAATCAGGTTTTCATCTAATGGTGAATATTGGATGCTTTGTTACTAAGCTAATATTGATTGCAAAACATGATTTGTAAGACTATATAAGTGAGAACTTTAGCAAATGGGAAACCTAATCCCCAAACCTCATGTGTGATACTAGTTGTATTAGATAGAGTTGATTCTTCTTTAACCTTAGGTTTCTTTTCGAGACCATGTAGGTTAACGACTTGAAGATTTCATTGGGATGGTGAAGCCAGACCGATATTACTTTTTCGTAGTTGTGTGATATGATATTGCTTATTATATCGTGTTGAGTACAACCATAATGATTGGCTTGAGATTAATATCTCTGATAGGCAAGATATAAAAGTAGTATCGTTTGTGATTCCATAATATCTTCTTTCGCCGCGTCGATTAAGATTATTATGAGGTGATTGATAATACTAGGCTGTTCTTCGGGAATATAAGTCCAGGTTATCAATTGGTTCTTGTTCACCTTGATTTATCAAAAGACGGAACAAAACTTGTAGGTATTTCTGTGGGAGACAGATTTATCTATTATCGTAGACTTTTATGTGTGATATATATTTGTTTATTTAAGTCCTCGACTTTGGGTCGTAGCAACTCTTAGTTGTGGGTGAGATCAGCCAAGGGAATCAAGTGCATAGTATCCTATTGGGATCAGAGACGTAAGGAGCGCAACTGTACCTTGGATCAGTGTGAGATTGATTGGGGTTCAACTACAGTCCAAACCGAAGTTAGTTTGTAGTAGGATAGTGTCTGTAGCGGCTTAATACATCGCGTGTTCAGTCTGGACTAGGTCTCGGGGTTTTTGCTGCATTTGCGGTTTCCTCGTTAACAAAATTCTGGTGTCTGTGTTTTTTTTTTTCCGCATTATATTTTGTTATATAATTGAAATATCACAGGTTGTGCGTTAAGATCAATCAATTAGAATATTCGACCTTTGGTTATTGATTTATATTGGTTGACACTTAAACATTGGTCTTTGGTACCGTTCAAGTTATTTCTCATAATAATCAGGCTCACGGATTTCTATCTGTTCGATTTGTTGATTACATTGTGAAATAGAGATACTAGAACTCTTTGATATACTTTATTAAGATTGAGTCTAGTTGATTCTCTTGAAAGTATATAAATTTAGTCCATACATATTGCTAATCAAAATATTGGGTGTGGTTGTTAGACCCTCGCTTTTTCAGTTTGAGAATCGCTCGGTCAAACTCACATATTTTTTTTGTGTCAAGGTTGTTGTCAATTTTAGTTGATCAAAACTAAGTCTTGATTTAAAATCTACTAAAGTCAGTCTCGAACTAGGATTAGAGCATGGTAGTTGAGTATCATAAATAACCATCGACCTTGAAGAATTGAAGACTGGAGGCACCGCCAACGGAAACTTCATAAACAAAGGTATGTAAAGACTGACTATCATATTCAATCATATTATGAGCATTGCAAGAATAATTCAAGTTATAACGAGTATTCAATTTAGTACATAAAGTTCACAAATAGTTTCACCAATTCACGAACTTGAACTTGTAAATATAAAGACTTGATTTTTAATTTTTCAATTAACTAGCATACACGAACTGAACTGTCTAGTTCGCAAACTAGTCGATTTTGAGAAAGCACTGAACACTATTTATTTTAGCGTACATGAACTGATTTGTCAGTTCGCGAACTAGTTGATTTTTGATGTTTCATGTATATTTTTTTATTTTCAAGCACACAAACTGTTTTGTGCAGTTCATAAACTTGTAAATAGAAAAACTCCAAAAGTTATGAGACGACTTTCTAGTTCACAAATCGTTTTAATTATCAGCGGAATGATTTGGTCTTGTGATAAATTAAACTTGCCAGTCTCAAAACTGCTTAATTGTGGCTCTCTGGAAAACCATATGATGCACTCTGGTTGTATACATCTTCTTTGTAATTCGAAGAAAACTTCTCACGTGCTTTCATGTACAATATATTTAGAGAAGTTTCGCTTACTTGGTAGTTCTATACAAGGCAATAGTTCACGAGCTTAGATTTGTTTGTTAGTTACCAAGGTTGTTCATCATTATAAATAGAGGAATTTGTGTACACTAAATACTTAATCCCAACTAGAGTCGTACTTTAAGAACCTAGGTTTCCTTTGAGAAATATAATTAAGTTACGACTTGGAAGACTTCACTAAGGGATTCGCGAAGCCGGTCAGACTATCTTTTAGCTGATATTTTTTATTATCCAGATCTTGTTAATATTGATATTGTAATTTCTTGAAAT
The DNA here is from genome assembly GCA_023529315.1 of Papaver bracteatum. Classification (NCBI taxonomy): domain Eukaryota; kingdom Viridiplantae; phylum Streptophyta; class Magnoliopsida; order Ranunculales; family Papaveraceae; genus Papaver; species Papaver bracteatum. The sequence goes on along the minus strand of JAJJWX010002107.1, from coordinate 1,606,840 downwards.
TTTATATCAGGAAACTTGATTTATTGAAATCACAAAGTTTTCTTCATCTCAGAAATGCAATAAAGTCTATTTCTGAAATTAGTAAAGCTCTTGATATTATACGTTCATTAACATGTATAACTCATTTACGATAAATGCAATAAATTATTTCCAAAAAAATATAATTAGTAATATGTTCCACATTAACACTTGAGATATCCTACTAGTACAATAACCATATTTATCTAGTTGCAATTAGTCGAAAGTTATGTGCAATCTTCAGGTAAAGAAAAATACATAAGTTTTGATGTTAAGTAGTAAAGAAATTATATCAATCTCAAATTATTAATCAAGATCTAGCGTTGAGTATCAAAGAAATTACATACGAACAATAATATTTTGGAGTTAAATTCATGTTCAATATTGTGAAATGTAGAGGGTAAGTTAATGCTTGAATGAGTTTAAGAGATAAAAATCGTACAAGACGAGCCTAAACCAAGAAATGTTCATTCAAGTCTTGTTTTGGTCATAAAAGAGGAGAACGATTAATCTTAGGGAGGCAAGTAAAGAGGGGATATGATCATAGTTTGATGAACCCTAGTTGAAAAATATGAGTCTTTGTAGTTTAGTCTTAGATGTTGCTATCTCAAGCATGTTTGTCAATGTTAGTGATCAAAATTATAAAGTCTTGATTTTTAGTCTACTATAGCTAAGGTCTCGGACTAGGATAGAAATTGTAGTTGAGCTCAATAACTCCATGGAAATCATCATACAAGACGAAGGACTACTCAAGGAACCAGTGGATCTTCATCGACTAAAAGGTATGTGGAGACTTGAATTTATCTATCACTCAAAAGTCTATTTACTCTATCTCCTATCTAGAGAAAAAAGTCGTATTACTATATAGACTAAGATTATATACATGTGGATATTTTGAGCTGAGTATATCTCGCTTATCTATTTCTCGAAATATATATTGGTAAAGCTTTCGCTTTAGCCAAGTTCATCTTTACCTAGTGACAAAAGTCATGTTATGTTTTAATCATTTTGGAAATCGCTCTGACGAAAAATAGTTTGTGAATAATAACTATATAACGCCCTCTGATAATGTTTCAATGATTGAAATGAGAGTTTAGACAATATAACCATTGGAGGATATAAGCATTGTTGTGGTAACACATATGTGTATAAGTCCTTATTACTTGAACCGAAGTTTTCGAATTTTGTTGATCAAGTGAAACCGGAGTAGTGCATGAGCTCAGTCCGAGAACTCAGTCCGCGAACCCAGTTCGCGAACTGGCGTAGTTCTCGAACCCGATAATTTCTGATGGAGTTTGTGAACTCCGTTCGGGAACTTAAGTTCGCGAACCCAATCCGCGAACTTGAGTAGGTTATGTCTAAAAACGATGTTTGTGAACTTATCTTAATAAACTAAGGAATGACATTACGAACCATGGATTTATAGTTCATGAATTGATTCGAGTGAATCACATCGTTTTTGCTTCTGAAAAAGCGGGGGTCTAACAACCACACCCAATATTTCGATTAGAAATATGTATGGACAACTTCGAGTTACTTTCTAGAGAATCAACTAGACTCAATCAGTAGAAAATATCTCAAGGAGTTATTATCTCAATCTCTCAATTTGATTTACTCAAGCAAATACAATCTGCGAGTCTTAATCAAAGAGACATAACTTGGATGGTACGAAATACCAATATCCAAGTGTCAATCAATTTAAATCAACATCCAATAAGGTTGGATTTACTAATTGATTGAACTACGCACAACCTGTGATATTTCAATTATATAAACAAATATAATGTGGAAAAGAAATAACAGAAACACCGGAAGTTTTGTTAACGAGGAAACCGCAAATGCATAAAAACCCTGGGACCTAGTCCAGATTAAACATACACTGTATTAAGCCGCTACATACACTAGCCTACTCCAAATTAACTTTGGTCTAGACTGTAGTTGAACCCCGACCAATCCCACACTGATCTAATGTACAGTTATGCTCCTATGCCTTTGATCCCAACAGGATACTGCGTACTTGATTCCCTTAGTTGATCTCACCCATAACCAAGAGTTTCTACGATCCAAAGTCGAAGACTTTAATAAACAAATCTGTCTCACACAGAAAAGTCTACAAGATAGATAAATTAGTCTCCCACGAATAAACCTATGAGTTTTGTTCCGTCTTTTAATAAATCAAGGTGAACAGGAACCAATCAATAAAACCAGACTTATATTTCCGAAGAATAGCTCAGTTTTATCAATCACCTCACAATAGTCTTAATCGACACAACGAAAAAAGATATTGTGGAATCACAAACGATGAGTCGAAGATGTTTGTGATTACTTTTATATCTTGCCTATCGGAGATAGAAATATCTAGCCAATTATTACAATTGTACTCGTACGATAGAAACAGCAAGATCAGATCACACAACTACAAGAAAAGTAGTATCGATCTGGCTTCACAATCCCAATGAAGTCTTTAAGTATTTAACCTGGTTTTAGAATAAGAAAACCAAATGTTAAAGGAGAATCGACTCTAGCTTAGCAAACTAGTATCACACAGAATGTGTGGGGATTAGGTTTCCCAGTTTCTAGAGTTCTCCCTTATATAGTCTTTCAAATCAGGGTTTGCAATCAATGTTAGCTTAGTAACAAAGCATTCAATATTCACCGTTAGATGAAAACCTGACTAGATACAAGTTAATATTTATCAACTGTTAGATCTAAAACTTAGCTTATCATACACACATGTACTTGATGATTTTTGGTTTTTGTAACCGTACCCAAACTTGTACATTAGTTGGTTCAACACTAGTTAACCAAATGGTTAGCCAAATGATAACTTTTATATCAACCATATTATTCTTCACCATAACTAGTCCAAATGACTCAAATGAACTAGTTAGAGAGTTGTTCAATTGCTATGAGATCTCATGTACTACACAAGATACAATTGAAGAAAAAACGATGTGATTCATGATCGCTGTCGTAGGCGTCAAAAATAAATTACACTTTCTTACTACTCAAAATATAAATATAGCAAGGGCAAGAAAAGATCGTTCCCACAGAGAGGTCTAGGTTGTCAATATATTTTCGATTTCCTATAAAATACCAATGGGGTTTTTTCTGATTTTTATAAAGTAAAAATAAAATAAAAGCAAACAAAGAAAGAAATAAACAAACAAATCAAGGTAGTGAGAATATTGGGTAAAGATTTCATCTACAATTGTAAACAAGTATTTGAATATATGAATAGAATTCGTATTTAATCTCGCTATCATCAAAATCCCTAGAATACCTTATTGCAAGAATAATCCGTAAATTTCCCAAGTCATCAAACTTCCATGTAAAACGATGCAAGCATGAATACTACCTAAAGAATAACTCAACGCCTTGCGCTAATCAAGTTCAAGTTTTGTGAAATAGGATAATCAATGCAATTGTCACACATTATGCATGACAATTCGGACAAAGGTCAATTTGTACATATGATTACAAGAGTGTATCACTACAAACCGTATTCATATCATGCTACTCTTATTCAAGGTTATCGCTTGATGAAAACCCTAAAATAGCTATAGATATGGATGTATGTTCAATCAATTCTAGACTCAACTAAACAAACATTCAATCATATTGCAATACATCAATCATGCAATTATTATAATCAGTAGAAATCAAACGATAGTATTGAGAGAAATCTAATTCATAAAATCCATAACTTGTTTTCAAAATCCAACTACATCTTTAACCAATAGCAAAATCAAGTACTTGTATTTTTGGAAATCATCATAGAAAGCAAAGAAGAACTATCATGTGAAACCCTAGAACAAAAGTAGAAGCATATCTCCCTAATGGAGATATCACTCCGTTTAGAAGAAGACTTTTCTATTTATATGCTTTTCTCTCAAAAGGATACTTTCCCAAAATTAGGTTAAGTCTTCATAATCTGCAAGTCCACGTCCATCTACTAGTCCACCAAGCCCATGTGTGAGAAATATGTCTCTGGAATTTTTGGTCCAAAATTGGTTGCCGGATTGATGACTTCATCACCGGAATACGGTCACCGGAATTTGTCACCGTAATATTTGTCTCCGACTACCTGAACCATCGGAAACTGTTACCAGCAAGTGCACACTCCCAGCAGCTCATCTCCATATCTCTGTAATTCAAACAATCACAAAATACCATCTAAACCAATTCCTTGTTCTTGCGAAAACGTACCCAAAAGCGTAGCTCCAAACTCATATATGCCACGGCCGACTCTTTCATCCAATACATACCCCTTCGTGATTCAGTGAAACTTTAAGATCCATGCTTTAACTTCCAAAATCCAACAACCGAAACTAGTACCACCGGCTCTCCATTTTCGCTGTGTTTTCGCACAATTTCTGCTGCATATAACCCTTGTCATTCTGTCCCTGTAATTTCACATCAGCACAAACCTTCATTCCAAACACTCAAAGCTCATTCCATTGTAATCTGTCAGGTCCATCATCTCCATTCTTAACCACCAGTACAACCTACACTAGAGCTAACACCACCGTGACCATTATCAACCAGCAAACTTCATCGTAGTTGCCTTCTATGCCAACTACCAAACCTTCGCATCCGATTCGAGCCACTGCCATTCCTTGTAGATTCTAAATCTTCTTAGCTGCCATCTATTTGCAGCTACACAGCCTCACTAATTCACCATCTGTAGCTCCCTTGCAAACTCCACCAATCCAGAAGACCTGCATCTCATTGCACAGCATTGTCTCATGTCCACCACTGCGGCTAGCAAATTATCACCCAACTCGCCATTGCATAAGTCCATTGCAGGTGAAAGACTGAGCATAACCTCAAACCCACTATACTGTAGCTCAGATGCAACAGCTTCCGTTCCGGCGACACCAACTTGCCATCTCCAGCTGCACAGCAACAGCTCATTTACCAATGCCAATGTTCCCTTGTAACCTGACTCAACAACTGCAATTCTCTGTGCTTCAGCTCATACATACATAACACCCAGAAACTACATTGTCCATCAATCACATAGCTTTTGTAACACTACCAGTACCCATTTAAGCAACCCATCAGTCCTACCACTTCAGACCTGCAATGCTAGCTAAAAACTCATACAACACCAACAACTTCACCACTTCCCTGAAATTCCATCCTAACATACATCTATCAGCTGCGACTGCACCCATCTGTAATTTGAGTTCATATCAACCCTACTGCTTACAGATTCCTTGACAATCAACACCTCCCAGATACTTCCATTCTTCTCCCTGTTCGTCTCAATTGATCTCGAACCTTGGTTGGTTAACGGAAGACTAGGTGAAGTTGAGAGCTAGACGTTCATACATTTCTTCAAGCACATTCTGTGCCACAAGCTGGTAATTCAGTCTTAACCTTGCTGGTGATTCCAAATGCCACTGCTCCTTCCCTATAAAGTAATTGCACATTTAACACATAACCCATTCTTCTAATCATTCACAAGAATTCTGAAGCGCATTTCAATGGCATGTGTTCATCATCATCTGACCGTACAATCAATGGCAACAATTAGGTTCTCCTCAACCAATTTATCTGCTCAATCTCTATTGAAATCTGATTACATTCGAATTTGAGGCAAACCCCATTCTTCTTTTCCATTCAAACTGCAGAACACACATTAATCTCTTTAATTCCTCCTCTATTCATCAATCGACAGGACTTGATTTCTTGGCTGCAGATTCATGTCCAAGTCTTCAACAGATTCATACCCAACTAATCTTTCTCGGTCCTGCACTTCAAAAATCTCTCCTGGCCCAAAGTAACGAACCATCCGGTGTTGAGAACTTGCAGCATTTGAGGACGAGACGAAACCGTGATGGTCTCGACCAAAAATAGAGTAGTAGTTGTGTGACCTAGCTGTTATAAAAGAGGATGTGCCCCCTTAACGAATTATGGATTGTCTTTAGTGATCTGTCAAATGGTTGTCCCTTATCCTCTGCTGGGATCCCAATAACATTTGCATATGAAATGACAGTTTAGCACCTTTTTCACCCACTTCTTTCGCTTTTACTCCAATGACTCCAAAACACCTATAAAACTCAAAATCAAACATAAGAGCCACAATTAACAAAGACAATAGCAAAGAAAGCATAAATACTAGATATAAAATTAGGTGTTTTAGACACCTATCAAATTCCCCCACACTTAGACTTTGCTAGTCCTCGAGCAAATCAAACAAAACAATTTTAAAATACAACAACTCCTTCTCGTCAAGATTACGGTCACTTTTAGCGTAAATAACAAGCCTTTAAACCCCTAGGTGTCCCTAGTGGACGAGTTATAGTCTCGTGAAGGTTTACAAGAGGTCTACCTACAAAACCTATATTTCCAACTCCAGCTACCTGTGACAAATCTATGAACGAATCCAAAATGGCTATTGGAGGAGGTACCCTGATTCAAATTCAATTCATATATAAATAAATTAAGATTTTCTTAGAAAGTCGAACAAACCACAATACTCGGAATCTGACTAACCACAATCACAATGAAAAGATTAAGAAGATGGATATAGATGTAGATGTTTGCGAATGTTAACAAGTGATCGGTGTTTCCCATATCTGTCTGAAGGTCACCGCCAATATGAACCTATGCATCCTATTGTATTGAGCTACTGGTCTGAATTCTAGTGTCAACACACTGGCATATACAAAGGAAAAAGTAGTCAACAATCTTAATTCTACATCAACTCAACCGGCATATACAAGGGAACCATGAGTCGACTTTATTCAACAATAATAATATTTGTTTCTTTTCTTTATCTTTTTCACTTTTTTTTTCTTTTTTCGACAACATGATTAGATCTTTTGGATCCAAGCGCATGCTTCTTTCTCAGCAAGTATGTGATAGTTGCCTTGGATCCTGCATTCCACGCTTGTTTAGGCGACGGAGACAGGGACAACGTTTCACACATACTGCTATCCAAGTGTCATTTTTATTCTGTTTGGTCTTATTGGTCGGTCTCTTTTTTTTCTTCTATTTTTTTAGCAACTCAATCACTCTATTTCATCCTAGCAATAATAACAATTCCATGTTTAGTGACCCACCAAATCACTTAGAGAATAATAGATAATTATGGAAAAATAAAAATAGAACGTGATATGGTGATATTCCGAGATATGGTAACAACTATCATATTATTTCTAACACTTGAATAATTCTGTCCTTTTAGTTAATGGGTTCCTCAACTCCTCTAGCCAAGATGGTTCCATCCATTTAGATTGATAGTTTCATCCTAAAGACACATGTTTCTAGGTTTCGGAGTTTATAAAGCAAATTTTCTTCTTATTTTTTCTATTTTTCTATTATTTTTTTAAATATATATGAACACAAGAGAAAACTAACAAGGCTAAAAAATCTATATGAGAACACTCCCCACACTTAAACTTTACATTGTCCTCAATGTAAATTGAATCGTCCAAAGAAAGTCAAGGTGGGAAATCCATAACATGATATATATATATACACACAATATGAAAATAAAATGAATAATAAAAACTCATTACTCCAACTCATAGCTATTTCGGAACAATAGAGGATAAACACTAAACAAGCTATTTAGTTGGCATCTAATCCCAACTCAGCCAATATATACACCTCATCATTAAGAAAAAATTCCATCTACTTAGAAAGGCTAGTGTTTATTCTAAATTGTTCAAAAATCTCTAAAAGTTGGAGTTTTGATATGCAAATATCCAAAATAAGAAAATAAAGATAAAAGACTTGAGAAAAATAAATAAAAAGATAGGGATAGATACACAAAACCAGTGGGTTGCCTCCCATTTAGCGCTTGGTTTAAAGTCGTCAGCCCGACTTGCAAGTTGAATTCCCCATACACCAATAATCAGAAAAGTTGAGGATCCACCCATAGCACCTGTTTTGCAAACACTAGCTTCACACAAATATTAGTACAAGAAAACAGAATTGAAGCTATTAACCGATAGGAGTTTCCCCCACACTTATTCTTGTCCACACTTGGAAGTGCATAAACAATATAGGAGTCGGGTACTTCCACGGTTTATTGTTCACAAACCTGCATAGTATGAGAATCAAGTATCTCTAATGGAGGATATCGAGAAACAAAATCATTCAACAATGTTCTCGAAGCACATACATTCAAACCAATAAGAGGTAAAGGAGAAGAAACAATATGCAAAGGGTTAGACAAACCTCGCACAATCTCTTTTAGCACGAAATCCTCTTCATCTTTGAAAAACTCAAGTGAATTAGCCACCTCTTGTATATCATGGTCCTCTATCAAACCTTGCAACCATTCTTTATCCGTTTATTCCTTAACCAAAGTCTCGACATTAACATCATCGTTACAATCATTCACAAGTTCAATTGGGTCTTCCACAATATTGGTCATACCGGTTTCATTCTCAACATACTCCTTTTCATTAGACTCAAACCTTGTTGCAAAGTTATGTAAAACACTAGTTTCATCATCCTCATGTACCTTTTGAATAGGTACTTGATCATTATAAAGATCAAGAGTTGAGTCGACTACACTAACGTCATCAAATATCTCCAAAGGTTGGTCCTTTTCAACACAATCATCTTCGTCTTCATTTTCAGACTCACCATAATAAGAATCGTCGTCGGTTTCCCAACCTTTATCATGACGTCGTTTTAAGTTCCATATGAATGGTCCTACTCATTTCATCGACAAGCTCTTCCGAGGCTCCATCATCTTCTAACTTGTAAAATTTCTGCGCAAGTTTCCTGACGTTCACACGCTTACCACCGCTGGCTATAATAGGTTCTCTTTCCCATGACTCTTCCCTTTGAATGGGTGAATGATCTTAACTACGATCTGGAGTCAAGTAAGAAGAAATGTTCCAAAAATTGGTTTGTGTGACGTTCTTTCTATCATGGTCAAGTTGGTCTAGCGTTTGTTTCATATCTTACGATCCATTCATAATCTGCACACAACTCGAATGAAGCCAATTAGAAGTAGAATTATCCCACCTTGGTGCTTGACTTACATACCCACTACAAGGTTGTTGTTGGTATGTATGAAAATCACCATAAGGTTCTCTAGGTTATGCATCATAGCCAATAAATTGGGTTTGATTGTATCCCAAAGTTGGTGGGCAATTGTCATAGTGTTGAGGAGGTTGAAAACCGTATCCATTGCTCCAATATGCTTCTTCCATGTAACAAGTACCTGAAATAAGATTCTCAAACCAAGGTTAAAAACCAGAAAAATAAGAAAAACAAAAAAAAGAACAAAAATAAGAAACCAAAAACAAATGACAACCACTGCCCCCCCCGGCAGCGGCGCCAAAATTTGATCGCTGTCGTAGGCGTCAAAAATAAATTACACTTTCTTACTACTCAAAATATAAATATAGCAAGGGAAAAAAAGGATCGTTCCCACATAGAGGTCTAGGTTGTCAATATATTTTCCGTTTCCTATAAAATACCAATGGGGGTTTTTATGATTTTTATAAAGTAAAAATAAAATAAAAGCAAACAAAGAAATAAACAAACAAATCAAGGTAGTGAGAATATTGGGTAAAGATTTCATCTTCAATTGTAAACAAGTATTTGAATATATGAATAAAATTCGTATTTAATCTCGCTATCATCAAAAGCCCTAGAATACCTTATTGCAAGAATACTCCGTAAATTTCCCAAGTCATCACACTTCCATGTAAAACGATGCAAGCATGAATACTACCTAAAGAATAACTCAACGCCTTGCGCTAATCAAGTTCAATTCCCAAAGAGCATTAAGTTTTGTGAAATTGGCTAATCAATGCAATTGTCATACATTATGCATGACAATTCGGACAAATGTCAATTTGTACATATGATTACAAGAGTGTATCACTACAAACCGTATTCATATCATGCTACTCGTATTCAAGGTTATTGCTCGATAAAAACCCTAAATAGCTATAGATATGGATGTATGTTCAATCAATTCTAGACTCAACTAAACAAACATTCAATCATATTGCAATACATCAATCATGAAATTATTATAATCAGTAGAAATCAAACGATAATATTGAGAGAAAACTAATTCATAAAATCCATAACTTGTTTTCAAAATCCAACTACATCTTTAACCAATAGCAAAATCAAGTACTTGTGTTTTTGGAAATCATCATATAAAGCAAAGAAGAACTATCATGTGAAACCCTAGAACAAAAGTAGAAGAAGCTCTCCCTAATGGAGATATCACTCCATTTAGAAGAAGACTTTTCTATTTATATGCTTTTCTCCCAAATGGATACTTTCCAAAAATTAGGTTAAGTCTTCATAATCTTCAAGTCCACGTCCATCTACTAGTCCACCAAGCCCATGTGTGAGAAATATGTCTCTGAAATTTTTGGTCCAAAATTGGTTGCCGGATTGATGATGTCATCGCCGAAATCCGGCCATCGATCGTCGGAATTTGTCACCGGAATATTTGTCTCCGACCACCTGAACCATCGGAAACTGTTACTAGCAAGTGCACACTCCCAGCAGCTCATCTCCATATCTCTGCAATTCAAACAATCACAAAATTCCATCTAAACCAATTCCTTGTTCTTGCGAAAACGTACCCAAAAGCGTAGCTCCAAACTCATATATGCCACGGCCGACTCTTGCATCCAATACATACCCCCTTCATGATTCAGTGAAACTTTAAGATCCATGCTTTAACTTTCGAAATCCAACAACCAGAACTAGTACCACCGGCTCGCCATTTTCGCTGTGTTTTCGCACAATTTCTGCAGCATCTAACCCTTGCCATTCTGTCCCTGTAATTTCACATCAGCACAAACCTTCATTCCAAACACTCAAAGCTCATTCCCTTGTAATATGTCAGGTCCATCATCTCCATTCTTAACCTCCAGTACAACCTACACTAGAGCTAACACCACCGTGACCATTATCAACCAGCAAACTTCATCGTAGTTGCCTTCTATGCCAACTACCAAACCTTCGCATCCGATTCGAGCCACTGCCATTCCTTGTAGATTCTAAATCTTCTCAGGTGCCATCTATCCACAGCTACACAGCCTCACTAATTCAACATATGTATCTCCCTTGCAAACTCCACCAATCCCGAAGACCTGCAGCTCATTGCACATCATTGTATCATGTCCACCACTGCGGCTAGCCATTTATCACCCAACTCGCCATTGTATCAGTCCATTGCAGGTGCAAGACTGAGCATAACCTCAAACCCACTGTATTATAGCTCAGCTGCAACAACTTCCGTTCTGGCGACACCAACTTGCCATCTCCAGCTGCACAGTAACAGCTCATTCACCATTGCCATTGCTCCCTTGTAACCTGACTCAACAGCTGCAATTCTATGTGCTTCAGCTCATACATACATAACACCCATAAACTGCATTGTCCATCAATCACATAGATTTTGTAACACTACCAGTACCCATTTAAGCAACCCATCAGTCCTGCCACTTCAGACCTGCAATGCTAGCTCAAAACTCATACAACACCAACAGCTTCACCACTTCCCTGTAATTCCATCCTAACATACATCTATCAGCTGCGACTGCACCCATCTGTAATTTTAGTTCATATCAATCCTATTGCTCACATATTCCTTGACAATCAACACCTCCCAGCTACTTCCATTCTTCTCCCTGTTCGTATCAACTGATCTCGAACCTTGGTTGGTTAACGGGAGACTAGGTGCAGTTGAGATCTAGCCATTCAGACATTTCTTCAAGCACATTTTGTGCCACAAACTGGTAATTCAGTCTTAACCTTGCTGGTGATTCCAAATGCCACTGCTTCTTCCATGTAAGGCAATTGCACATTTAACACATAACCCATTCTTCTAATCATTCACAAGAATTCTGAAGCGCATTTCAATGGCATGTGTTCGTCATCATCTGACCGTACAATCAATGGCAACAGTTACATTCTCCTCAACTAATTTATCTGCTCAATCTCTGTTGAAATCTGATTACATTTGAATTTGAGGAAAACCCCATTCTTTTTTTCCATTCAAACTGCAGAACACACATTAATCTCTTTAATTCCTCCTCTGTTCATCAATCGAAATGACTTGATTACTTGGCTGCAGATTCATGTCCAAGTCTTCAACAGATTCGTACCCAACTAATCTTTCTCGGTCCTGCACTTCAGAAATCTCTCCTAGCCCAAAGTAATGAACCAGCCGGTGTTGAGAATTTGCAGCATTTGAGGACGATCCGAAACCGTGATGGTCTCGACCAAAAAAAGAGTAGTAGTTGTGTGACCTAGCTGTTATAAAATAGGAGGTGCCCCCTTAATGAATTATGGCTTGTCTTTAGTTATCTGTCAGATGGTTGTCCCTTATCCTCTGATGGGATCCCAATAACATTTGCATATGAAATGACAGTTTAGCACCTATTTCACCCACTTCTTTCACTTTTACTCCAATGACTCCAAAACACCTATAAAACTCAAAATCAAACATAAGAGTCACAATTCACAAAGACAGTAGCAAAGAAAGCATAAATACTAGGTATAAAATTAGGTGTTTTAGACACCTATCAATTCACTCGAATCGATTCATGAACTATAAATCCACGGTTTGCAATAGCATTCTTTAGTTTATTAATATAAGTTCACAAACATCGTTTTTAAACATAACCTACTCAAGTTCGCGGACAGGGTTTGCGGACTCAAGTTAACCGGTTGGAGTTTACAAACTCCCGCAGAAATTCTCGGGTCGAGAACTTATGTCAGTTCGCGGACTGAAACTGAGCTACAACTCTAGTAGAAATTCTCGGTTTTGAGAACTATGCCAGTTCGCGGACTGAGTTAACATCTCATGTTCCGGTTTCACTTGATCAACAAAGTTCGCAAACTTCTGTTCAAGCAATAAGGACTTATACATATATGTGTTACCACAACAATGCTTATATCCTCCAATTGTTATATTGTTTAAACTCTTATTTCAATTATTGAAACATTCTCAGAGGGGGTTATATAGTTGTTATTCACAAACTATTTTTTATCAGAGCGATTTTAAAAATGATTGAAACATAACATGACTTTCGTTAGGTAAAGATGAACTTGGCTAAAGCGAAAGCTTTACCAACACATATTTCGAGAAATAGATAAGCGAGATATCCATAGCTCAAAATATCACATGTGTATAATCTTAGTCTATATAATAATACGACTTTTGTCTCAAGATAGGAGATAGATTAGATAGAATTTTGAGTGATAGATAATTTCAAGTCTCCACATACCTTTTAGTCGATGAAGATCCACTAGTTCCTTGAGTAGTCCTTTGTCTTGTATGATGATTGTCATGGAGTTTTTGAGCTCAACTACACCTTATATCCTAGTCCGAGACCTTAGCTATAGTAGACTAGAAATCAAGACTTTATAGTTTTGATCATTAACATTGACAAACATGCTTGAGATAGCAACGCATGCGAGTTCGACCGAGCAATGCTCTAACAATTACTTTCAGAGATGTTTTCTTCAAAAAACTCATTCGAGCTCTTTGGTGGATCAGGAGCATCAGTTGGTTTAGGTATATCCTTTGTTGTATAAGAACTTGCAGCCTTTACAAATTTTATTTCTTTGTTGATTGAAGGAGTGTCAATTCCCTTATATCCCAAGCCACGCATATCACCATGAATTCTTCATGTTTCCAACAAAGAGGATAAATTAATTATGCTATCATTTAGCCTTTTCAGCTTTGCAACTTCCTCTTCCAAGGACTTAACTTTGTCAATAATATTAACAAGGTCGACCTTAAGTAGGTTTTCTTTGGAGAGAACATACTTCTCTTTTTCTTCACTCATTAACTGTTGAGAATTAATCATTGCTTCAGTTTCAACAAGTTTCTTATTCAATAAATAATGTTTCATGCAGAGATTCTCATAATCAAGAGATTTTGAATTCAGACTTTCTCTGCAGTCCTTAAAAAGATATCGAGCATTCTGATATCCATAATAAAATACAGAGAATGTTTTTCTCAGTTTCCTAATTTCTCTACAAAGAGGAGCAAGAAGTCCAACAATATCTGAGGTAGATAGCCTTTTTGTAGAAATAACACCTAATAGTGAAGAAAATACAGACACATCTTCTTCTATATCTTGATCAATTTATGAGTTACCATCTTCAGAAATTTCATCAAGTTTCTTTTCAAGGCAAGTTTGCCAGTCATCAGAATCTATGTTATACTGATCAACTTGTTCAGTAGATTCACAGAAGATGACTTTATTAGGTATTGATTCATCATTGTTTTTCGTTAACTGAATCAATTACAGGTTCAACTATGACCATTTTTGATTCAAGTCTTGTAGGTTGGATCGCACCAAACACATATTGTTAGATCTTTTCGTGTTTTCCTGCTCTGATACTAATTGAAAAGACGATGGTACCCAATACACCATAATATTTTTGTTTCAACCTATAAGTCCTCTATCAAATGTGATTGTCTATGGACAAAGTCGAGACAATACGACAATTTGGTTCACACTTCGTGTGATTATCCATGGATATGATATCGAGACAATACAACAACAAGATAACTTATGTGATTGACTATGGATTCAAGATCGAGACGAAACGATCACTATCAAGTAATGCGGAGTTAACGAATACTTGTATTTTCCTTTATTATAATAAATAATTATAATGTGGAAATCAAAGTAAAAGACACAACAAGATTTTGTTAACGAGGAAACCTATTAGAGCATAGCTCGATTGAACCCACCAAATGTTGGTATGTCAAGTTTGGTTGTCATATTTTAGTGAATCAAAACTCATCTAAGAGTCGCTTGATTATGTACTAGAGACAACTTCGTATAGGTTAGACTAGAAAGTCCAGGATTATGAGACACACAAGTATTACTCGAAGACCTGAATAATGTGAAGAAGTAACGAGCTACAACGGCGACATCATCCTTCCTCTTGAGGTTAGAAATATTGACTTGAACCGTTTCATTCCTAATGTATCTTTCAAGTCGTGCTATATTGAAAACATAATTGCGAATCTTTGAATGACTATACTCTAGTAGTGAGACATGATCACATGATCATAGTGTAAGGAATTAAGATATGAAGTATAACGCTTATCTTTTGAACTTCGTATATATGACATCGACATAATCACTGAATGCTATTGTGATTATGTATATGGGTAAAGGTGAAGATTTCATCCTAGGAAACAATGTTTACATTTGTTTAAAGGAAGTATATTCATGAACTTGTTTTATGAATCGAAAGGGAACTCGCTAGGCTTATTGGTATCGTTATTCATTGCATATCTTTGGATTACCAATATGTAAGAGTTAGTAGAACCGATCATAACTTGTTATGTATCTTGGTATAACTAATCACAGTTCCTGACTTATGATTTGGTATGACTGGTTTTCATTAATTAGTGTAACCGATCCTAAGTAATCACCTGAGATGGTATGATCGATATTTGTAATTGGTGTGACCGATCCTAGTAATTGGTGTGCCCGATCACAAAAGAGTTATGTAATCGATCCTTTTAATTGGTGTAACCGGTCCTGGTAATTGGTGTAACGGATCCTGGTAACTGATGTGACCGATCACAAGCAGTACCATGAGTATATGGTAACCGGTCATGGTAATTGACGTAACCGATCCTGGTTGTAATTGCAGGAATTCCTACAACACACCCCTTATGAAATCTTGATAACAATTCCTAGATCTAAATATAAAATGGTGATAAAGTACTAAAATTATAAATAAACACCAAGATTTTTATGTGGTTCGATCAATGTGATCTACATCCACGGATCTTCACTATAATAATTTGTAACTACATCAATTTACATTTACAATCTCCATTAATGGAGTTCTTGGAAGAATTCTAGATCTAATTTTGGGGAAGAAGATGTTAAAGAAAATACATTTTCTCTTTCTAAAAAATCTCTCTCTGTAAAATATCTTTCTCTCTCTTCCTAAAATTATCCTCCCTTTCTCTCTCCTGCTCTCTTCTTTATATAGGTAATTACATAGTGGATGACAGCTCATTTACAGCTAAGCTTTCCCTTAATTTCGGATCTAAGTTCTGCGGTAATATCTTTCGCAAGCTTTCTTCATTTCTCTCGAGTTCCTGCTACATTTGCCTTAGGTTTCTCCATGTCTCGCAGGATTTTTCCTTCTTGTTACATATCTTGCGAACTATCACCTTATTCTTGCGAGTAATGATAAAATCTTCACATATTTCGTCATTTCTTGTAATTATTTGCGACACTTGCCATGTGTGGCAAAAATATTTGCAAGAGCGTTGTTGTTGCGAGATTCTGCTCCTACATTTTGCCTCTTTTTTCTTGAATATTGCTTGAAGAGCAATTTTTAAGAAAACATTTGTTGTTGTAGTAGTCTCTGATCTTTGCTGACGAAGGAACAAGCGAAAGAATACCAAACTTAAAAAGTATATACTTGCCTCTATTCTTTTGCGAAGTTCTGAAGTTTTGATAAATAATTAGAAGTATCATCTTTTGAAGTACACGAAGTATGAAGAATGAAGTATGTGAAGTATCCTTGAAGAAATATAAGAAGTATGAAGTATCTCAGAAGAAGTACTCAATCCTCGAAATATAAGAAGTATCTGTCCTTCAATAAAAAATTGCCTCTACTCATGCGAAATTATTTCTTCATTTTTGGTGAGGATTCTTGCCCATCTTGGAAATGATTCTTGCTGAGAAGATAAAGAACATAAAATATTTCCTTGGTAATCCATAGTTGCCTCTGTTCTTTATCTATGAAAGGAGAATCCATGAGAAAATATTTTTGATTATGAATAACCCTGCTAATTTCTGAATATTTCTGCGATTTTCTGAACATTTCTGCGAATTATGAATAGTGCTCAAATAGTCCTGCAAATTATGAATAGTCCTGCGAATAGTGTCGTAAATAGTGCCGCGAATTATGAATAGTGGTGCAAATAGTTTATGCGAATTATGAATAGTGTCGCGAACAGTCCTGTGAATAGTGCCACAAATAGTTTTGTGAATAGTGATGCGAATAATGGATCAAAATATGAATAGTCCTGCGAAATTTCAAGGTATTATTCTGTAAAATTTGTAAAATACTTGTGTGAATATAATGATTATGTAATGAAATGTGTACGCGATGCTTATGCCATGAAATGCTTATGCAATGCTTTTATAATGCGAGTATGATGCTTGTATGATGAGAATGCTTATCTATTGCAATGTATAGCTAATTTTTGTGTTACTTAGCTCATTTTGCCGCGGTAAAATTCATGTAGCTTTAAATTGCCTCCATTCTCCATTTCTTTGATTTTTTCTCTAGTGTGAGCATTTCTCTTTATTCTCGCAAGTTTTTTCTCTTGTGCCTCATTTTTCTGGCTCATTGTATCTCATTGTTATTTTCTCCACCGTTTATTCCTGCAATATAATCATCTTCGCAAGTTTACTTGCGTTCTCTCTAGTGGTCTTATTTTCTCTTTTGGATCTTCTTTTTGTAAAACTTGTGTACTTCTCTCTTTTTTTCTTGCGACAATTTTCTGCGACAAATTGTAATTTCCATTCTATGCATTCCCATACTTTCCTCTTGTTATTGATCTGCAATATGATAAATGAAATAAGACTAATATAAAGTCGTTAGCAATTTGTTATACGCTTGTAGGTATAACCTCTTTTGTGGTCTTATTTTGCCTTCCTAGTTAAAGGTCTTATTATGCCACTTGTCTGCGACAAGATCGCAGGACATTCTTACATTTTCATGTAATAATCCATTGATCTTGTCTTATCATTTATTTTGATCTCTGCGACAATATGATAAGTCTAAGCCATCTTGTGAGATTAATATTTCTCCTTGCTCTTTAAGACTTATGACATTTCCGTCTTTGCGATGAAATCGCAGGACGTCTTTGCGATTTATATCCTCTTAACATTCATCTCATCTCCTCTTATCATTGATCTCATCTTAACATTAGTCTTATCGCAAAAACCCATTGATCTCATCTTAACATTTCTCTTAAGGCTTTTTGGCCTGTTACGCGACAATATGACGGGCCTAAATATTCTTGCAAATATAAAGTCCCATGACATTGCCGTCTGTGTCTCGCGACAATATGACGGGCCTAAATATTCTTGCGAATATAAAGTCCCATGACATTGCCGTCTTTTTTGATACACAGCTCCCTAATGGAGGGTATCTCCCTTATCTCTCCCCCTGGTTGCCCCTTCAAGGAGACGTACTTCTGCCATACAAGACTAGCTCCTCCAATCCGGTTCTAGAAACAACCAGTTGTTTTCGTAGTCTCTTATCCTTTATGCCTATATGGCTTATAGTTACGAGACTACACCCTAGTGGGGTTTTCTTTGGGCCGAACACATCGTAAGCCAAGACTTTCCATGGATGGCCAGGGTAGGTTCATCCATCCCGGGAACCCACAGCTCAACCGTGTACCTCGGCGCCTTGATCATACTTTGCATTCCTTAGGAGAAACTCTCGGGCGCCCAACCAGGGTATAACCTTATACAATTGGGAATCCAAGTTATCTCTCTCGGATGGATTTTCTATAATCCCAAATCTCCATGACTAGGTTCCAGCAGCAGTATAGCCTTTCCCATAGTCATGCAAAGAGATACCCCCCTTATGACGCACTTTAAGGACATTGCCTCTTACGGAATAGAATCCGCGAACTAAGTTGTACGCCATAAAGGTTCGTCCCATTCTTATATGTTTTTAGGCGATTTGCGCCCGTCTTATGCATTTGCATTTCTCTCTTGCGAAATTTTATTCACGTCTTTTGCGATAATTTCGCATTTCTTTATTCTTTCATTTCTTGGGATAATTCCGCCATCTTATGCAATTGCATTTCTCTCTTGCGAAATTATATTCGCGTTTCTTTATTCTTTCATTCATTCTTTCATTTCTGTTTGCATTCTCATAATATCATATCATCTGAAATAAATATTCAAGAAAAATTCTAACATATTGTAATTCTGAAATTTTTGTAATTGTAAAAGCTTTGTAATTCTGCGATTGTATCGCACTTTGTAAATCAAATCAAAATATTTGAAATCTTAGAAATCTTTGCGATAATTTCGCTCTTTGTTGTCTTTGAAATCTTTAAAAAAATTTGAAAGTTTTAACTTTCTGTAATAATTCGCAGAAATTTTTATGATCTTTTGAAATCAAAATCTTTGAAACGTTTTGAAATCTTAATAATTTTAGAAATTTTGCGATTATATCACTTTTTGGAAATTAAATAAAAAATCTTTTGTTTGTTGTAAGTAAAATATTCTAAGAAAAGGTACTTAGCTCTTATGTGAATTGTCTGAACATCTCGCAGCAAAAATAATTGGGAAGAGTGAGACTTGAACCCTTGATCTACTTTCTGCATTTTTTCACACCATACCAACTGTGCTAACCTTCTCTTGCGAAATAATGAAAGATCTTACGAAGTAATCAAAGTCTAACTGTTCTAGAGACAATTCTCAAAAATAAACATGCGTGAGATGAGAATTGATCCTGCGACCTATTACTTGCATTCATGCCTCTCGACCAACTATGCTAGCTCTCTTGCTTGCGAAATTTATCTGCGAAATAATCAAAGGCTAACTTGCGAAATAACAAAAATAAACTTGCGTGAAGTAAGAATTGATCCCGCGACCTATTGCTTGCGACATATCACGCTGAACCATCTGTGCTAACCCTTCTCTGCGAAATTTCTCTGCGAGATTATCATTAACTATCTTCTGCATGAAATACACTTGCGAAATTATCAAGGATTGCGTGAAAAAATATGTATGTGTTGGGACTTGAACTTGCGACCATAAACTCATTAACTTCGCAGATTACCAACTGTGCTGCCTCTTGTTTGCGAGATTATGAAACAATGTTGCGAAATTATCTATTTTTTCACCCTTTGTAAAAAAAAAGAAAATTATGCTCGCAGGAAAATTCGAACCTGTGACCACAAACTCACATACTGTTCTCTGGACCAACTGTTCAAGAATCTCTCTGCGACATTTAACGCAGAACTTTTTTACTTATTCTTTTATTCTCCGCTGAAAATGAGAAGAAAATGAAAAATATGTATTTCTGAGAGATTTGAACCCTTGACCTCTTTGTTATTCTCGCAGACTTGAACCATCTGTGCAAACTTATGCTTGTGATAAAAATTGCAGCGTCTACCTCTTATCTTCTCTTCGTCCTCCCTTAATTTCTTTCACAATTTGCCTCTTGTTTATTCTCCTGAACATGAAATCTTCCACTGAAACCTTGGTTTTCTTTCTCAAATTCACCACAACAACTAATTTTTTCTCATAGTCTTCACATGTCTTTGAATTGTTGATAATGCTTACTCCCTGAAAATGTAATTTCTTCCATGAAATTTCCATTTTTAACCCTAAAATTTTTTTAGATCTAAAAATATACATGAACAGTAGCTAATCTTTCTTGGAATTTTCTTGAATCAACAAATTCATCCTTTTTACATAGTTTTGCATCTTCGTCTTTTTCTTTTATGCTCTTTCATTGTGTTGTCGGTGTTTGTTTGAAGACACAACTTCTCCATTATCGAATTTCCTCTCAAAATTTTTAAATCTCACAAATTCTTACTCTTCCTGTAGCCAATTTCTTTGAATCTTCCTCAATTAATCAAATATCAGGTAGTGTTTCTAGCGCCAAAATGTAATTGCAGGAATTCCTACAGCACACCCCTTATCAAATCTTGATAACAATTCCTAGATCTAAATATAAAATGGTGATAAAGTACTAAAATTATAAATAAACACCAAGATTTTTACGTGGTTCGATCAATGTGATCTACATCCACGGATCTTCACTATAATAATTTGTAACTACATCAATTTACATTTACAATCTCCATTAATGGAGTTCTTGGAAGAATTCTAGATCTAATTTTGGGGAAGAAGATGATAAAGAAAATACATTTTCTCTTTCTAAAAAATCTCTCTCTCTGCAAAATATCTTTCTCTCTCTTCCTAAAATTATCCTCCCTTTCTCTCTCCTGCTCTCTTCTTTATATAGGTAATTACATAGTGGATGACAGCTCATGAAAGCTTATTTACAGCTAAGCTTTCCCTTAATTTCGGATCTAAGTTCTGCGGTAATATCTTTCGCAAGCTTTCTTCATTTCTCTCGAGTTCCTGCTACATTTGCCTTAGGTTTCTCCATGTCTCGCAGGATTTTTCCATCTTGTTATATATCTTGCGAACTATCACCTTATTCTTGCGAGTAATGATAAAATCTTCACATATTTCGTCATTTCTTGTAATTATTTGCGACACTTTCCATGTGTGGAAAAAATCTTTGCAAGAGCGTTGTTGTTGCGAGATTCTGCTCCTACACTGGTAACTGATGTAACCGGTCCTAGTAACTTGTGTGTTCGATCACAAGTAATCCATATTGAGGTAGAACCGATCCTACTTATTGGTAGAACCGATTGAACCCATGATTGTGATTTGATACTTGATCAATCACATAGTTGTATTGGAATACAGATGAACCAATTCTAAACTTGTTTGGAAGTGTGGTATAATCGATTCCAAGATTGTAAATATGAAAGAGTATTTACAAAGAAAAGATGTCAACATAATTTGAACACGAACAATAACTCTTATCTTTTATTGTTCAAAGATATTCCTTAATTACTCAAGGAAATCCCGGTCCGAAATAAATTAAGAATCTTTTAATTAAGGTTATTAGTTTTATATGCTTTAATTACCAGCAATTAAATGCATATATCTAGAGAATACAAATTAGTAATGTGCATTTACAAATTGGAGATTTCTATTGGGAGATTTCAGAAAATATTGGACAAAGCACTTTCAGGAATTATGAAAACCGATTTGGTCATTTATTGCATATCTTGAAAATATTCGGTTTTGGAAATTCCTTGGTGTCCAAACATCCTTGGTCTATAAATACCTAAGTTTGCATTTCGAGCAAACTATCCTAAGAGCCAGGTAAACTTCATATTTTTGTTGTTTCTGGTGGATCCGTCTATTCGGAGAGGAAAGTACCCTAATTAGGCGAAATCTCATACGACCGCTCGTTTAAAGACTTATGTGGGATCAAGAAGCTCTACGAGTATTGTTGGTGGTAAACTAGATAATTGCAATTTATCAGTTTTTGATTGTTTTGCTTGACTAATGGTTGTTGAACTTTGATTACACCTAGTTTGTTTATTCTTGAAAATCTTCTCTTCTGATATAAGATTCACTCAAACTAGATCAAAGTGTCGACGAGATCTTTAGAACTGTTTGTAGATCTAAAGACATCTTGTGCTAGTCCATTGTTAACAAACTCTGTTATGTGCGTGATTGATCACAAGATATTCAAGTGGTGTTGTACATGTTTTATTAAAGATTAAAGAATATTTGAAGACAAAGAATATTTCTTATTGGTTTCTCATATCTTTGTGTAGCACAAACCTTGATCGGCTGGGATCCAACTAGAATCGGATTTATTCGATTGATTATTTGCATAAGAACGGAATCACTTTATAGTTTCTTGTTGGATTCTATATTGATTGATTGCAAATCTAAATTACGCTACTTCGGTAGTTATTGGATAGATTGATCTAACCAAGCAAAGGAGTTTATTAGTTTAAACGGAAGAGCCTTTGCATATGACTTGAGATATCTTCATCTAAAAGAATCAAGAGAGTTGTTACCAAACAGATTTGTTGTTCCTTTACTGTTTGGAATACGATCCAAAGGAATTGTTCCAGTGCATGCACTTATTGAATGTCGAAAGCGCAGGGATACTGAAGAAACTAAGTGAACTATGTTTAGTTGCTTGGTCTCAACTATACAAAGTTGGTTTAGATTTTGTATAACGACTTAATTCTGAGAGTATTCAATTTTGGACTTGGTCCCGGGGTTTTTCTGCATTTGCGATTTCCTCATTAACAAAATCTTGTTGTGTCTTTTACTTTTCTATTTCCGTAATTATAATTGTTTATTATAATTAAAAGTAAAATACACAAATGTTAACTCCGTATTACTTGATAGTGATCCTATAGAGTTTAGTTAAGTCCGAACCTATTATCAAGTAATCACACTTTGATTATTGTATTGTCTCGATCTCGTATCCATAGACGATCACAAAAGTGTGAATACCGATTTGTCGTATTGTCTTGACTTTGTCCATAGACAATCACTTTCAGTAAGAGGACTTATAGGTGGATAATTTAAAGATTATGTTGTATTTGGGTACCCTCGTCATTTCAATTGGTATCAGAGCAGGCAAACATGCAAAGATCTAACAAACTTTATTTGGTGCGATCCAACCTATAAGAATTGAATCTAGTGAATGATTCAGTTAACGTAGTAGTAGTAGTAGGATTTGACTACTTCAAAAACTCGTGGTGGAAGACACGAATGAAGTATATGATGCTCTTGTTCCTAAATCTTTTAGGAATTAAGATTATGACTATGTACATCTTGGTTGACCTACTTAATTTCTCATATATCATAGAATTGTATATCATGGTATTGATTACTAACAAGCTTAGTAATAATGATACAATACTCTAAGTGACATGTTGTATCTTGAAAATGCATAAGATCCCACATAAGATTTTTCATTATATGAACCATGACTATTTTGTTTTTGAAAAATCTGGGATCTTAAACATATTTTGGATTTACTACCCAAATATATGTATGTACATTTTCATATTAAAGACTGTCAATGTATCGCTGGTTAGGCTGTGATTTTGGAACCTTTGTAATGTTACAAAGAATGATTTTTCAGTTAATTATTCTATTAACAGTGGATTGCTTCATACACCCCACAACTGTTTTAATGAAGCAAGTGGTCTTTTAAAATATTAATGAAAATATGATTCTAAAGATATTATTAACAAATATCTTGTTATGTTCAAATTTATTTTTGTATACTCTATTGGAAAATTCTTGAGTGAATTTCAAAAGATATTATCAGGTTTTGGTAATAATAGAGTAAACAAATTTTTGGACATGTATATAGGATTAATCCGTAATATATATCCAGTCCATGAAAAACCGGTTTTCCAAAAGAAAGACCTAGATACAAAATCGGAATTGTTTCCCCACAAGTCAAGGTTTCCGATTTTGAAATTTTTTCCTAAAACTAGTTATTTCCGGAATTCTATATCTTCACTCCTTATAAAAGAAGATTATTTTGTGTTGTTTTTACAAATAGCCTCGGGGAGATTGTTCGGAACCGAAACTAGGTTATTTCATATTCTACTAATTTTTGGAAGTATGAGAAAAATGAAATCAAGAAACAATCAATCTTCTGATGATCGTGTCAGATATGATGATATTGAAAGGATCAGATTTCCTTACAAAATAGAAGATAAACATGAATTCACCTCGTTTGTTGATAATTCATGTTTTGAGAAATACAATACTCTCAAGATAATAGAGTTTACTGCTGAAAATAGATTTGATCCAGAAGTCAAAGATAAGAATTATGTGAAGTTTGTTCAAGATCGAAACTGGGGAAAGCTTTTTTATTTTGAAAAATATTCACCTGATATGGTAAGAATTTTTTATGCTAATATATTCACAATGTTGATCATAAAAAACTTACCTTTGCTACACTTGTTGGCCATGGACTCTACTATGTCGATCGAAAGATGATTTCTAATATCATCGAGTACAATGTGGAATGTAGTCACCTGATTACCGGAGTTGAAAATGAACATGATACCATTTCAACACGTCTCATTGGAAAAACGATTGACTGGGAAAACGATAGATTGCCAACAAAAGATATACCTTTTCACCTAAGGGTATTCGGTAAACTTGCTATAGAAACTGTATTTGCAAGTACAAGAGATAAGTCAGTTTGGGATAAGGATTTTGCAGAATTTGTATGTTTTCTATTGAAAGAAGATTCTCAAATTGATCTTTGTGGAATCATTGTTGAAAATGCGAGGGTACCCAAATATACCTCAAGCTAAAACTTTTCCTACCTATAATTCATTTATCCGAAAGTGATTGTCTATGGACTAAGTCGAGACAATACAACTAATCGGTTCACCCTTCGTGTGATCATCTATGGATACGAGATCGAGATAATACAACAACGAAGTATGTTTACTTGATACAAAAGTTCGGACTTAACCATACACAATAGGATTGTTTATCAAGTAAATAGGAATTGACGTTTGTATGATTTACTTTAATTAAAATAAAAGAATTATAATGCAGAAATATAAAGAAAATGACACATCAAGATTTTGTTAACGAGGAAACCGTAAATGCAGAAAAAACCCGGGACCTTGTCCAGAATTGAATACTCTCAGGATTAAGCCGCTACACAAAATTAAACCTAACTTCGTATAGTTGAGACCAAGCAACTAAACCTATAGTTCACCTAGTTCCATCTGTATTCCCACACCTCCAACTTATAAATAAGTCACGTACTTGGAACAATTCCTTTGGTTCATATTCCAAACAGTAAAGGAACAACAAATTTGTTTGGTATCAACTCTCTTCAACCAAGTGATATGAGTCGGACAAAGGATCTTCCTCTTATCTTAATATAAACTCCTTCTTCAGGTCCTTAGATATATCTTATGTTAAATTACCGAAGTAATCATTTAAGATTAAGCCAAAAACACTCTTAATCCAAAGAATTGTGTTGATGCCGATCTACTCAATTAATCAATCCAATCTACCACAAGGATAAACCGATTATTAATTGGATCCTCTTTTACCAAAACAAGTATTGTGCACACAAAAGATTATAAAGCCAAGTCAGATCAATACCTTATTTGTCTTCAAATCTTCTTAAATCTTCAATAAAAACCTGTACACAATCACTTAAATCTCTTGTGATCAATCACGCACATAATTGAGTCTGTTAACAATGGATTATCACAAGATCGATCTTTAGAACTAATAACAGTCTAAAGATCCATGTCGAAACTCTGAACTAGTTTGAGTGAATCTTATATCATAAGAGAAGATTCTCAAGCATAAACAAACTAGGTGCAATCAAATTTCAACCACCGTTAGTCAATCAAATTAATGAAAACAAAAGATAAATCGCAATTATCTAGTTTCCGACCAACGGTACACGCTAGAGCTTCTCAATCCCAAAGAAGACTTTAAACTGAGGGGTCCATAAGAGATTTTGCCTAATTAGGTTACTCTCCTCTTCGAATAGGCAGCTACACCAATAACAACAACATAATAGGAAGTCTGTTTTTACGAAGGATTAGTTTGCCAGAAAACCAAACTTCAAGTATTTATAGAAAGGAAGTTTGGACACCAAGGAATTTCCAAAACCTAAAATATTCTCAAGATATTCATTAAAGCACAAATTCAGTTTCCACAATTCCTGGAAATGCTCTGTCCAAAAATAATGATCGAAATCTCTCGGAAAATCTAATTAGTAAATGCACATTACTAATTCTTATATTTCCCTAGAAAATTAAGTTAATTACCTTAATTAAAAGATTCTTAACTTATTCATGTTTCGATCCTGGGATTCTATTCCCTTATCTATTAAGGAATAACTTTGAACAATTAAATAAATAAACATTCACAACACGTGTTCAAAGTACGTCGACATCCTTACTTTGTAAGTTCTTTTTCACACTTACAACCTTGAAACCGATTTTCCATACTCCCAAACAAGTTTAGAATTGGTTCATGTTAGAGCATTGCTCGATCGACCTCGCATGCGTTGCTATCTCAAGCATGTTTGTCAATGTTAGTGATCAAAACTATAAAGTCTTAATTTCTAGTCTACTATAGCTAAGGTCTCGGACTAGGATAAAAAGTGTAGTTGAGATCAAGAACTCCATGGCATACAATACGAAGGACTACTCAAGGAACCAGTGGATCTTCATCGACTAAAAGGTATGTGGAGACTTGAACTTATCTATCAATCAAAAGTCTATCTATTTTATCTCCTATCTTGAGACAAAAGTGGTATTACTATATAGATTAAGAACATACACATATGAGTATTTCGAGCTTAGTATATCTCGCTTATCTATTTCTCGAAATATGTGTTGGTAAATCTTTCGCCTTATCCAAGTTCATCTTTACCTAGTGACGAAAGTTATGTTGTGTTTCATCATTTTGGAAATCGCTCTGACGAAAAATAGTTTGTGAATAACAACTATATAACGCTCTCTGAGAATGTTTCAATGATTAAAATGAGAGTTTAGACAATATAACCATTGTAGGATATAAACATTGTTGTGGTAACACATATATGTATAAGTCCTTAGAGCTTGAACCGAAGTTTGCGAACTTTGTTGATCAAGTGAAACCGAAACGTGAGTATCCAACTCATTCCGTGAACTAGCGTAGTTCTCGAACCCGAGTATTTCTGCTGGAGTTGCATCTCAGGTTCAGTCCGTGAACGTTCTCGACCCAAGAATTTCTGCTGGAGTTTTTGAACTCCAACCGGTTAACTTGAGTCCGCGAACCCTGTCCGCGAACTTGAGTAGGTTATGTCTAAAAACGATGTTTGTGAATTTATCTTAATAAACTAAGGAATTCTATTGCAAACCGTGGCTTTATAGTTCATGAATCGATTCGAGTGAATCACATCGTTTTTGCTTCAATTGTGTCTTGTGTAGTACATGGGATCTCATAGAAATTGAACAACTCTCTAACTAGTTCATTTGAGTCATCTGGACTAGTTATGGTGAAGAAGAATATGGTTGATATGAAAGTTATCATTTGGCTAACCATTTGGTTAACTATGTTAAACCAACTAATTGTACACATTTGGGCACGGTTACACAAACCCAAAATCGTCAAGTACATGTGTATATGGTAAGCTAAGTTTTCGATCTAACGGTTGACAAATATTAGCTTATATCTAATCAGGTTTTCATCTAACGGTGAATATTAAATGCTTTGTTACTAAGTTAATATTGATTGCAAACCCTGATTTGAAAGACTATATAAGGGAGAACTCTAGCAACTGGGAAACCTAATCCCCACACATTCTGTGTGATACTAGTTTGCTAAGCTAGAGTCGATTCTCCTTTAACCTTTGGTTTTCTTCTTCTAAAACCATGTTAACGACTTAAAGACTTCATTGGGATTGTGAAGCCAGACTGATACTACCTTTCTTGTATTTGTGTGATATGATCTTGTTGTTTCTATCGTACGAGTACAATTTTAATAATTGTATTGAGATTTCTATCTCCGATAGGCAAGATATAAAAGTAGTCACACACACTTTGTCTCATCATTTGTGATTCCTCAATATCTTCTTTGTTGCGTCGATTATTTTTATTGTGAGGTGATTGATAAAACTGAGCTGTTCTTCGAGAATATAAGTCTGGTTTTATTGATTGGTTCTTGTTCACCTTAATTTATCAAAATACATAACATAACTCATAGGTTTATTCTTGGGAGACGAATTTATCTATCTTGTAGACTTTTCTCTGTGAGACAGATTTTTTATATTAAAGTCTTCGACTTTGGGTCGTAGAAACTCTTGGTTGTGGGTGAGATCAGCTAAGGGAATCAAGTGCGCAATATCCTACTAGGATCAGAGGTGTATGAGCATAAATGTACCTTGGATCAGTGTGAGATTGGTTGGGGTTCAACTACAGTCCAGACCGAAGTTAATTTGGTGTAGGATAGTGTCTGTAGCGACTTAATATAGTGTATGTTTAATCTGGACTAGGTCCCGGGGTTTTCTGCATTTACGGTTTCCTCGTTAACAAAATTCTGGTGTCTGTGTTATTTCTTTTCCACGTTATATTTTGTTATATAATTTAAATAATACAGGTTGTGCGTTGTTCAATCAGTCAGAATATCCGACCTTATAGGTTGTTGATTTAAATTCATTGACACTTGGATATTGGTCTTTGGTACCATCCAAGTTATCTCTCTTTGATTAAGACTCGCGAATTGTATTTGCTTGAGCAAATCAAATTGAGAGATTGAGATAATAATTCCTTGAGATATTTTCTATTGATTGAGTCTAACTGTCTAGTTGATTCTTTAGAAAGTAACTCGGAGTTGTCCATACAGATTGCTAATCGAAATATTGGGTGTGGTTGTTAGACCCCCGCTTTTTCAGTTCATCTGACTTTCAAGAACTATGTGATTGATCAAACAAACATTCAATCATAATCATGGGTTTAACGGTTCTACCAAAACAAGTTTCGGTTCTACCTTCTATGTGCGTATTGTGCATAGTCACACTAGCTTTCCAAAATTCGGTTTACTAGGTACTAGGATCAGTTCCCCTTTGCCTAAAAATGTGTTGCACATGTCCATAGGATCGGTTCCCCTTTTTTCTATAAACCTTGTTGCACCCCATACAAGGATCGGTTCCCCTTTGTGATGTACCGCACCTCTTACTAGGATCGGTTCCCCTTTCCCATATTTGTTCAGACATAAAATCACAAACCCGATCATACCATCTCAGGTGATTACTTAAGATCGGTTTCACTAATAAAATTCATACCAATACATAAGTCAGGCCTTTGTGAATAGTTCTACCAAGAACACAAACAACTTGTAAGCGGTTATATTCAATCACACATATTGGTTGTTCATAAGATATGCAATGAATAAAAAACCAATAACACCTGGAGATTTCCTTTTCGGTTCACAGATAAGTTTATGAAATTACTTCCTTAGAACAAATGTAAAACATTGTTCCCTAGGATGAAATCCTCACCTCATACCCATACATAATCACAATAACATTCAAATGATTATGGCGATGTCTTATCTACAAATTTTAATGGTTAAGCAATAAACCTCGTATTGTATTCCTTAATACTATGTCTATCTAGAGTTCAAATATGCTTCGCAGTTTTTTTTTTCAATATGCACGACTTGAAAGATACGTTAGGAAATGAAACCGTTCAAGTCAAATATCACTAACCTCAAGTGGAAGGATGATTGTTGTCATTGTAGCTCATTTTTTCTTCACATCTTCAAGACTTTGCAATACTTGTAATGTCTCAAATCCTAATAATTTCAAGCTAACCTATACGAAGTTGACTCTAGTACATAATCAAGCGACTCTTAACATGAGTTTTAATTCACTAAAATATGACAACCAAACTTAACATACCAACTCTTGGTGGGTTCAACCGAGCCATGCTCTAACAATCTCCCCCTTTGTCAACTTTAGTGACAAAACTCTTACATCATATGGATAAATAAATTACAAGAATTCATTACACATACGCTTGATTCCCGAATTCAACAACACAGTAAAATGCTTACATTCAATCCTTGAAAATGCCGTTGTTGACATTATAATAACAAAGCTAATACTCCCCCTAAGGAATATAGGTAGATATTCAATCCGTACGTCTTTGTTATACCAATTTATATGACATATTACTCCCCCTTAGTATGTGCTTTCACTCTTTCGTTAGATAAACATTCAAGCACCACTGTTCTTTTCCTTAGCGATACCAATCAACATAAAATCAATGCCAGTATCACTTGTTTACTCCATATATTTCTCCCCCTTTTTGTCACAAAAATGACAAAGAAACGAAAAAATAAAGGACAACACGAAAAGAATCTTACAAATCTCAAAAGACTTGCAACCTGTAGAGTTAGGCACGAGGGTTCCACATATCATGTTCTGATAACCAATATCAAAACTAAAACTACAAGTAGTTTTATTTTGATATGTTACCAAGGAAACAATTGTCTGAAACAAATTTTCTAATTTAGTTTAACAAAACAAAAATCAACTAAGCACCTTAGTCCCTTTGCTAAACCGATTGTTTAAAAATAACCGCTTAATTCGATAAGACCAAAATAAAGACAACTATATTTTTCTCATCAGGTTATAATTATCCATAAACTTAGACCTTTCAATTTTAAACAAGACAAATACTAGGTTAGTTAACTAGAATTTCTTGTTAAGGCATTCGATTAGACTTGAATAACCGAAACCTCACTTCGATGAGTCTAACTAAGATCAGAATTAACTTAGTTTCTCTTATCCGGAATCGAATTGGACTAAACAACTCATCCCGTACACCTTTTATTTCGTTAAGCCATAAATAATTCACACAAACCAAGATAAATCGACTTGCATAATTATTCACCTCAACCAGAAGCAATTGAAACAACATAGACATTAAAAGCACCGCAATTGCACTGAAATTTTGTAAGCCTAAACAATTGATGCCACACAATAAAGCAAGATAACAATAGTTTTTCTTAACCAAAACCAATTGAATTACACACATCCACACACACACACATCATGGAATAAAACATCAATTGAACCGAAATTTTGTTAAGCAAAAGCAATAAATATATATAATATAAACTTAGGCTTTTCTTAAACATGAAAATAATTAATTAACAAGATTGTTACCTTAAATTTCGCATCCACTTCTCCAATATGTTTGCATCTTCGTCCAGGGAGAATTGATATCAAAATATCATCATGTTGTCATCCTTATGCCAAAACAAAAGAATAACAACCACCCTCAACCTTTACTAGAGAAAAGTTGAAAACCTATTTTAACAATTGCAAGCAAGAGTTAAAAATCGTCGAAACACATATGCTTTTATGCTAAACCAAAACCGATTCAACATATTGTGACTTTTTCACATATTGTTTCTACCAGAACCCCTCATGATTCTTTGATAAAGCCTACCAACATGGGCTAGAACTTAATCCTGCTAAATCAAAAAGTCACCCAAACCACAAGGGTTCGCTATATATGAGATCGAATATTAAGGTAGTAAAACCGAAATCAAACATCCCATAAACATACATAGCAATAAGGTAAAAGCATTAAAGTATAGGCTATGTAAACCTAAAACTATCACAAGAAAAATTACCAATCAAATAATTTTATTCACAATAGACCAATACAATCAATGAAAGAAATCAAAAATTGATGTATATTATTCTAGATTAAGTAATACAACAAATAACTTAATCTCTATTAACCTTCAGATAGGTGTTTTCAAAGATCATCTTCAATTTCCTCAAAATTTTCAGGATCTTCATCAACAGCATCTCGACTGATATCTCGGATTCTGCACACAGTACCTTGGTTATGTTCACAGGCTAAAGCATTAACCTTTCGATTAATATTCCGCGCATACTCCCTATTACCGATTCCAAGTTTAATCAGTTTTTTTGGTTATGGATAACAGTTCTTAGTAAAGCTACATGTCTATGATGAGTTTTGATGGTACTGAGGAGGACTTGTTATAGATTGATAATATCAACCTTAGCATCCAAACTGTTTTGAACAAGGAGATGAGTCATATCTTCCTTTTCATTATCGATATTTTCACAACCAGATTTCTTGAAGGTATTATCAAGATAAACACATTCCTTAAAAGATATTCCACTCAAGGATTTCAGAAGTTGTGTTTGAGATCTGGTTTTAGAATACATCCTTTTGTATAAGTTCTCAGACACGTTGAGTACAAATACTTGAAATACCTTTAACACATTCCAAACGTAGATATCAACCTTAGATAAATAATTCTGATAAGATTTTAAAAGATTTTCGCATCTAATATGTTACAAAAACACAATATTCTCCAAAGAGATTGTCTCCAGAATCGGTATCAAGAGATACTTCAATATAACTAACTTATCCTTTTACACAAGTTGTTGTAAGACAACCTTTCTACACATAAAGATGTTTTAAAATATCCTTAAGGTAGACTGTGTAATCTCTCTATGTTTAAGAGATATTAGTAGGATAACAGTAGCCCAGGTATATGTGCTTCCTTACATCCGAAGATTGGGCATAGTAAGGACGCACAATCCAATGCAGTTATGCACTGGGATGAGGAAATTCTTCATCAAACACCTCATGAGGAGATCTTTCTCCCTTTTGAACAACATCATGTTTTTCTTCGTGGGTTCTGAACCCATCCTCTTTGTTAAAAAAATTGCGAGACGCAATATCCTTAATTACATCTTGTGCCCAGGATGGTATGTTTCTTGAACTTAAACCCGTTTTGTCTAGATATGCC
Organism: Papaver bracteatum; assembly: GCA_023529315.1. Taxonomy (NCBI): domain Eukaryota; kingdom Viridiplantae; phylum Streptophyta; class Magnoliopsida; order Ranunculales; family Papaveraceae; genus Papaver; species Papaver bracteatum. The sequence continues at coordinate 1,573,865 of JAJJWX010002107.1, read as the reverse complement.
AGTCGGCAGTTTTTCAATGTCTCTTGTTCACGACGCTCTAAATGTCCTCTTAAGGTATCCATTCATAGCTGGAAATATTTTTTTAAACATTGGTTTAGATATACCTCTCGACATATTACAGTAAGAAGTTTCTCAATAAGGACTTTATTCCTTATCTGTGAATGTTTTAGCGATTGAATGAGAATTTCACACTCTGTAGTCTGTTGATGAACTTCATTGCATAAGGCCAATTTTTGTTCTATATAATCTGCCAGATTATTTTTAAGACTGAGTGTTTCTCGCTTTCCTTCACATATTCTAACATTTAGTTGAACAATAAGTTTTGTAACATACTCTAGACTGTCAATGGTTTTTCCCTTTTCTGAATATTTTTCAACATGTTTGGAAAATCTTTCCAACATCTTTCGAAATCCAGAACTTGGGCAGGCTAGTGAATCGAATCTCAATTCAGACGATTGTTCACTAGGAATTGGAGTCGGATCCAAAACAAGTTTCTTGAGTTTCAGACTCATTTTTTTCTGATCAGTAACCTAACTCTCAATCAAGTCATTAGTCATAGACTTTTTCTTTGATTTTCGAAAAGACTTCCGAGACCAATTTCCGTTATTTTTCCTTGAGATCTTATTCTCATTATCTTGACTTACGCTAACTGAATTAGACATTAGATTCAATTCTTATAGGTTGGATCGCACTAAACACAGATTGTTAGATCTTTTCGTGTTTGCCTACTCTGACACCAATTGAAAAGGCGAGGGTACCCAAATATACCTTAAGCTAAAACTTTTCCTACCTATAAGTCATTTCTCCGATAGTGATTATATATGAACTGAGTCGAGAAAATATAACTAATCGGTCCACACTTCGTGTGATCGTATATGGATACGAGATCGAGACATTACAACAACGAAGTATGTTTACTTGATACAAAGGTTCGGACTTGACCAAACACAATAGGATCGCTTATCAAGTAAATATGAATTATTTTTTGTGTGATTTACTTTAATTATAATAACACAATTATAATGCGAAAATATAAAGTAAATGACACGGCAAGATTTTGTTAACGAGGAAACCGCAAATGCAGAAAAACCCCGGGACCTTGTCCAGAATTGAATACTCTCATGATTAAGCCGCTACAAAAAATTACACCTAACTTTGTATAATTGATACCAAGCAACTAAACCTATAATTCACCTAGTTCCGTCTATATTCCCACGCCTCCAACTTATAAATAAGTCACGTACTTGGAACAACCTATAGTTCCTTTGGATAATATTCCAAACAGTAAAGGAACAACAAATCTGTTTGGTATCAACTCTCTTCAACCAAGTGATATGAGTCGGACAAAGGTTCTTCCGTTTATCTTAACATAAACTCCTTTATCAGGTCCTTATATATATCTTATGTTCGATTACCGAAGTAATCATTTAAGAATAAGCCAACAACACTCTTAATCCAAAGAATTGTGTTGATGCTGATCTACTCAATTAATCAATCCAATCTACCACAAGGATAAACTGATTATTAATTGGATCCTCTTTTACCGAAACAAATATTGTGCACACAAAATATTATAAACCCAAGTCATATCTTCAATATCATCTTTGTCTTCAAATCTTCTTAAATCCTCAATAAAAACCTGCACACAATCACTTGAATCTCTTGTGATCAATCACACACAGAACGGAGCCTGTTAACAATGGATTATCACAAGATCATCTTTAGAACTAACAGTCTAAAGATCCCTGTCAAAAATATGAACTAGTTTGAGTGAATCTTATATCAGAAGAGAAAATTCTCAAGCATAAACAAACTAGGTGCAATCAGATTTCAACCACCATTAATCAATCAATTCAATGAAAACAAAAGATAAACCGAAATTATCTAGTTTCCCACCAACGGTACACGCTAGAGCTTCTCAATCCCAAAGAAGATTTTAAACTGAGCGATCGTAAGAGATTTTTCCTGAAAAAGCGAGGTTCTAACAACTACACCCAATATTTCGAATAGAAATCTATATGGACAACTCCGAGTTACTTACTAGAGAATCAACTAGACAGTCAGACTCAATCTATAGAAAATATCTCAAGGAGTTTATTATCTCTATCTCTCAATTTGATATTTACTCAAGCAAATATAATATGCGAGTCTTTATCAAAGAGAGATAACTTGGATGGTACCAAAGACCAATATCTAAGTATCAATCAATTTAAATCAACAACCAATAAGGTTGGATATTCTAATTGATTGAACAACGCATAACTCGTATTATTTCAATTATATAAAAAAATATAACGCGGAAAATAAATAACACAAACACCAGAATTTTGTTAACGAGGTAACCGCAAATGTAGAAAAAACCCGGGACCTAGTCCGGATTAAACATACATTGTATTAAGCCGCTACAGACACTAGCCTACTCCAAGCTAACTTCGGTCTGGACTGTAATTGAACCCCAACCAATCTCACACGAATACAAGGTATAGTTATGCTCCTACGCCTATAATACCAGCAGGATAATGCACACTTGTTTCCCTTAGTTGATCTCACCCACAACCAAGAGTTGCTATGGCCAAAGTCGAAGACTTTAATAAACAAATTTGTCTCACACAGAAAAGTCTACAAGGATAGATAAATTCGTCTCCCACGAATAAACCTATGAGTTTTGTTCCGTCTTTTGATAAATCAAGGTGAACAGGAACCAATAGATAAAACCAGACTTATATTCCCGAAGAACAGCTTGGTTTTATCAATCACCTCACAATAAAATTAATCGACGCAGTGAATAAGATTATTGAGGAATCACAAAAGATGAGATGAAGTGTTTGTGACTACTTTTATATCTTGCATATCGGAGATAAAAATCTCAATCCAATTATTACAATTGTACTTGTACGATAGAAGATGCAAGATCAGATCACACAACTACGATAAAAGTAGTATCGGTCTGGCTTCACAATCTCAATGAAGTCTTTAAGTCGTTAACCTGGTTTTAGAAGAAGAAAACCAAAGGTTAAAGGAGAATCTACTCTAGCTTAGCAAACTAGTATCACACAAAATGTGTGGGGATTAGGTTTCCCAGTTGCTAGAGTTCTTCCTTATATAGTCTTTCAAATCAGGGTTTGCAATTAATGTTATCTTAGTAACAAAGCATTCAATATTCACCGTTAGATGAAAACCTGATTAGATACAAGCTAATATTTATCAACCATTAGATCGAAAACATAGCTTGTTATAGACACATGTACTGCACGTTTGTAGGCTTGTGAAAACCGTACCCGAACTTGTACATTAGTTGGTTCAACACTAGTTAACCAAATGGTTATCCAAATGATAACTTTCATATCAACCATATTCTTCTTCACCATAACTAGTCCAAATGACACAAATGAACTAGTTAGAGAGTTGTTCAATTGGTTAGATCTTTATGTACTACACAAGACACAATTGAAGCAAAGACGATGTGATTCACTCGAATTGATTCATGAACTATAAAGCCACGGTTTGCAATATAATTCCTTAGTTTATTCAGATAAGTTCACAAACATCGTTTTTAGACATAACCTTCTCAAGTTCGCGGACTGGGCTCGCAGACTTAAGTTCCTGAACGGAGTTCACAAACTCCAACATAAATTCTCGGGTTCGAGAGCTTCGCCAGTTCCTGGACTGGGTTCGCAGACTGAAGTTCACGTGCTGCTCCGGTTTCACTTGATCAACAAAGTTCGCAAACTTCGGTTCAAGCAATAAGGACTTATACATATATGTTTTGCCACAACAATGCTCATATCCTCCAATGGTTATATTGTCTAAACTTTCATTTCAATCATTGAAATATTCTCAGAGGGCGTTATATAGTTTTTATTCACAAAGTATTTTTCGTCAGAGAAATTTCCAAAATGATTAAAACATAACATGACTTTCGTCACTAGGTAAAGATGAACTTGGATAATGTAGTAGCAGGAAATCCCACACTACACCCCTCACAAGAATTCATACAATTAAATTATTTTAGATCAACAATCATAATTTTTATTGATTAATCTCACAAATATTACAAGATGAAAAAGGAAATGAAGATAACGAATTAACAACCACTCTGGTCTTTCTCTCACCTAATAACTTGCTTAACACTCGAAAAAGACTCTCCCTTCTTACACCGGTTCAACTCTTTATATAGGGAATTACATAGTGGATGACAGCTAATCTGTCCTTTATTTTAGGATATGACTTGCGATATTCTCGCAAGAGTTCTATTGTTAATCTTTGCAAATACTCTAATCATCACAGATTCATCACACTTTTCTCATGTTTCTGCCATCGTCATATGTCACGTCATTCTTCAAATCACTCTGTGACTCTCGCAAAGTGTTGTTGATCAAACTTCGCAAATGTGTCCTTCTTGCGATATCCTGGTCCTACATCTTGCCTCTTCTCATGTCTTCTCTGCGAAGGGGAGAATGTCATGAAAAACTATTTTTCAAAATGCCACAGCTGTTCATCTTCTCATTCTTCATATTTTTCTACCGACAAGACTCTGTGAACTAAGCTTTACTGTCTACACGTGTTGATTATTCCTTCACTCACCGTCATATTTAACATTAACCGGTCATCTTCTCTTGCCTATTTAAAGAGAGATCTGGTGGAAGGATAATCTTCTTCTTTTACTTCACCTTTATCTTCTCCATCTTCATATTCTCTGCAAATCTTCATCATTTGTAATTTTTCTTTTTTATCGAATTCATCTTTCTGCTACTGTTCTTTCCTGCTTTCATGGAATCACCAAGGTTAGTTTTTCTTTTGTTTTTCTTTTGATTTTGATGAAAAGGATTTGATTTTGTTTTACTGAAATCATCTTGTTTGTTCTTCGTGTAATTCCTATACTGCTTCTGTTTCAGCAAAAGCACTTCTAGTACCAAATTTACAGTTCAAAACCCTAATGCTCCCAAAAGTTCGCAACTCAAGGTTCTCGCGAGAAAAAAAAAGTCTGCGAATGACAAGGTAGTAAGAAACATGGATCTTTTTAATAACAATATTGTTGCCTCTGTTTCTTATCTGAGTTGTAATTCGCAGGGTGATGGAGATGCCACTAAACCTACCAAGAAATCTCGCTAACCTAAAACTTTTGAAACTTCCGTTTCCTTTCCCAAACTTGGTCTTTCAACTTATTCTTCGCAAACTGATCCTCTACCTCCTGTTTGTAAAAACATCGCAATAAGCTCTGATACTTTAACTAATCCTTCTATGGATGAAATTCTCATTGCAAAACCTGTTGCGAATGAAATCTCTTCCTCCCATGTGACCGATATTTCTCAAATTCATTCCACCATAATCTCAACCATTGATCTACCTCACACTTTACCCTCAGATGACATCTTTTTAACAAAGAATGACGATTATCAACTTTCTATTATTGCTGCTGCTTTATATGAGTCTCTCCCTTTTTCTAAGGAAACTGCGGACGAAGTGGATATTGCCTTCAAGGTTTTATATGATATTTTAGCTGATGTCAAGAAATCATCTGTGGATCCTGTCAAATCTGGTGTCTGCGAAATCTTAGGTAAATATTTTGGTTCTGATAAGATAGTTTCGCAAACAACCTTAGAGAAAGAAGTTGAAGTTTTGAAGGAAAATCTTCGCCTTGAAAGTCAGAAGTTTCAAAACGTTTCTTTGGACTACGAACTTCTTCGCAAGAAAAATGATGAATTAAAAGGTATGAACTTCTTATCTTCGTTCTTAACTTTCCTCTTAACAAATTTTTTCTTTCCATGTTGTTCATTCTTAAAGGCTCTTTTCGCTTGTTAAGCTTTAACCAGAAACGAATAATGGAGAGAGATCGGTTTGAATCTGCCGCTGAAGAAATTCGCGTTGATAGATATATTTGCATGGATCAATATAACCGATTAGATAATCTTCGTACATATTTTGTTGATCAGATAGATAATCTTACCAAAGAGAACACTCAATTAGTTCGGGAGCAAAACTCATTAAGTAGCGAAATATCTTGCCTCTCTTATTTTTTGACTTAAGCTAACTTAGAGATGGAAACTTTATCAGATGAAAACAAAACTCTATCTCAGGAGAAGCGAATTCTTTTAAATATGGTGGCGGTCTCTTCACATAAATTAGGTGTTCTTCAAAAAGTGTGTGATAATCAAGAAAAATCTCTTCGCTCGCTGAAAAATGAACTTAAAGAAGTAACTGAATCATCTATTGCTGAGAAAAATACACTTATTCAAGGTAGGATAACTTTAAGTGTAAAAGCAAGTCAACTCAAAGAATAATACTCCAAGTTAGATGAATCTTATTCCTCTCTTGCGAAGGAAAATACTTTTCTTATTTCTAAAGAAAATAATCTAAAATCTCTCCTGAAGGGTTTAGTTGGAGATAAGTTCGATGATGTGATGAATCATTGGGAAAATACTTGCTTGGCACAAATTCAAAATCTAATTTCGCAAAAGGAAGGTAGTCATTTTGACTGCCTCAACCAATTTTTCTTTGTTGAATTTCCTTGCAATATTCTCTTGCGAAGTATTCGCCCAAATAATATTTGTTCTTATTTTTCGCAGAATCTGAAAGAAAGCTTCATTCTTCCATTTCTACTTTGGATTCTGTAGTTGCAGAATAACCTACAACTACACCCTCAGTAGAATTTGTAAAACTTAAGAAGTTCTTGATGAGGAATGACAATTTTCTTATTAATTCTCTCAATTGATTACAAAGAAGTATCTAAATGGAACTAGAATAGTTACAACTTTCTCTATTCTCTTTCCTAAGATATTTTCTAACACTCATTCAAAGAACCTCTCTAATTTTACATTTGAACTCCTATTTATAGTAAAATTTGTACAACTGTATATGCGTTGCAAAGTATCGCAACATATCTTCGCAAGATTATTTTATGCTCGCAAATCTTTCATACTTCCCCGTGCTTCCTCTATTATCGCATTGTTTTGTAGCTCTTTCCACTTATATTTATTACGATGTTCGTGAGCTAATGTCTTGTGATATTCGGTACCTACATCTTGCCTCTTCTCATGTCAATTCTACGAAGAAGGAATGTCATGAGAACCTCTATTTTCGTAAATTTAATATAGTTATCACCACCTATTACATTCGCAACACGTATTTTTCTTTTTCATTAAATTTTTGACACGTTTCTTCGTAACCGTTCTTTTCAACCGTTCACGTCTAATCGTATTGATGAGTTTCTATCTTCATCGATATCTCTCTTCTTTATAAATATTATCTTTTGTTCTTCTTTTTATTCTCTTATCCTATTCATCTTCCTCATCACTTATGCCTCTGCAATTTATTCCATTTTTCTGCTACTACGATTTCTTATCTCTTTCACTTCTTTTCCTTCCTATTTTCTATCCTACATCCAATGGCTCCAAAGAAGAAAACTATTGAACAAATTAATGCAGAGCTTGCTGATAGGGACCTCATTCTTTCTGAAATTGATGGTCATGACAATAAGTCTTCTCTCTGTATGGAGCTCTTTACTGATCTTACTTGGAATGATCAGAAAGTTTTAATCTCACGAGGTCAAATCCTCGCAGGTCTTCCTCTTCCTATTTATGATGTCAATCTTCCTTTATTCTATGAAATTATTTCCCACCCCAATTTTTCATGTGCCATTTATCAATTGACTGGTGATTGCATTCGCATTCTGGTTGAATTCGCAACTCGTGCTGCTACTGGAAAATCTTTGTATTCAGTTGATCTTAGGAAACCTGGATTTCGAGATATGGAGATTATCGCTGCGGATTATACAGTTGAGAGTTTCTTCAAAAATTACACATTAATTCCTGCGAAGAAGGAAGATAAACGTTGGGGTGTTCGTTTTCACCGTAAATCTAATATCGCAGCAGATGATCTTCTCATGCACGATATTGATTATTCCTCGGGAAATAATAAAACACCTCGTCGTTCTAATGATGAAGATTGGTATAACTACCCTTTAACATTATCGGGTTCTTATATTTCTGGGATAGTAGATCTTCCTGCGAACCTTCGTGATCGTAACTATCAACCTTGGGTCTTTTCTTGGCTTAGCAAAGATAAAAATGTATGTATCTCCATCTCTTTATCTCTTTGTTATTCTTCAACTTATTTTCAAATGAGGTAAGAAACACTTTTATATGCTTTTTAAACAATATATTGTTGCCTCTGTTTCTCATCCTTATATGAATTTGTAGGTTCTTTCTGATCTTCCTGAGGTTGTTGCGAGTGAAAACAAGAACCCTACTTCTTCCAAAAGGTTAACTGCGAGACAAAAAACACTTCGCTCTGCGAAGGATACCCAAACTTCTGGTAGTCAAGATGATGCTCTTCGCAAAGGAAAAAGGAAACTTGAGGATGTTGTTTTGAAAGGAAAAAGAAGAAATTCTCGACCAAGGCTTACTCCAATGTGATCTCTTCTAGCAAGAACGTTGATGAAGAACAAAATGATGAAAGTGACAAATTTCCTGAGAAGGATCTTGGTTCTAATTCTGATACCATTTATGATAAGGAATATGATGATTACAATGATGAAGAAGACGAAGATTATAGTAATGCAGAAACTTTTGAATCTGCATTGATTCAAGTATCTGAAGCTTTTCTACACTCTTATCGTGGGTTAGGAAATTCTCCTACTACGAATGCTCGTAAGATTATTGCGAAGGCTTGTAAATTTCCTACTGTACTCAATAACAACTCTCTTAATAGAATTTCAAGATTCGTCTCTCCTGCTTCATTATATGCTTTAGGGAGTATGGTAAGTTTCTTTTCTATTCCTTGTTTGTTTCCCTTATTTCATTAATTCCTAACCCTTTTTACTTGTTCAGGTTGGAAGAGTCAGCTGCACATCTGCTTCTGATTGGGAAAGACGTCATTCCATTGCTGAGAAGAAGACTTTAAGCCGTTGTAAGAAGTTAGAGGTTGAAAATTCAAAACTTCGTCAGAAAGTAGAGGATTTAAGTATTGATAATGCAGAATTAATATCTCGTCACGGAGATAATCCACAATCTGCGAGCATCGCAACTGAAAGTTCTTCTCTTCTTGAGGAGAATAATCAACTAAAGCTTGAAAAGTCTTCTCTTCGTAATGATAAAAAGCAGTTAGAAGGTAAATTCTTCATAATGGTAAGTATTTTAATTAATTTTCCTTCGTAACTTGCTAACCTATTTCTTAATTTCTTCCCTTACTGCAGAAAATTATGCGAAGATGAAGGATGATCTGGAAACTATTCTTTCCGGTCGTAACCAGAAGATTTCTGATTTAAGGTCTCAATTTATAATTTCCCAGAACAACCATATCTTATATGTCAAGCATTTTCGAGCTAAGATGACTCGCAAGATTTGTGAAGACAATCAAATTCCTCTCAAGAAGTACCAGACGCTCCTTTCTGAAGAAATTCCTAAGGATACCCCATATCTGGAAATCTCTGATAGTGAAGTTGAAGATGATCTCTCTGAAGAAGAAAAAGAAGATCATTTGATGAAGATAAATCATCTTCAAAATAGTCTTAATCCTTTCTGTATATTTGCTTCAGTTCTTTTATCTTGTTTACTTAAGTGCTGCACTTTTTAATCCATAAACAATTTCCTTTTGAAATTTAATTAGTACCAATGTCTTAATTTTGCGATGATAAATTGATGTTTAACTGAATTCTTCCCTATGTTTGCACGACTTGATCATATGGAGAGAAATAATATATTTTGAAGACCTAACTTAGTATTCCTTTCCCCTTTATTATTGCTCTTCAGGTGATCAATCCTTATTTTAAGTATCTAGAATATCTACCTCAGTTTAATGTTCCGAATCTTCAAGATTTTGCGAAGTATATATGAAATATTCCCCTTGAAGTATAAGTATTATGAATCCTCCTTGAAGAAATACGAAACATCCTTGAAAAAAGTATAAGAAGTATGAAATATTCTTGAAGAAGCATAAAAAGTATGAAACATCTTAAAAGAAGTATACGAAGTATGAAACACCCTTGAAGAAGTATACAAAATATTCACTCTATGAAGAAGCATCCAATGTTTGAAGAAGTATAAGAAGTATTGAATTTCTGAAAAAGTATAATAAGTATTGAATCTTTGAAGAAATATAAGAAGTATTCAATCCTTATAAAATTTAATGAATATGAAATATCCGTCTTCGATTGCGAACAAAATTGCCTCTGTGATTATGAACTCTTTATATATATTCTCGTAAAAAATTTCCAACAGTATTGATGGAATTGATTTCATGCCTTCCTAAGTAAAGGTCTTATTTTGCCACCTCTTTTGTGGTAATATTTTTGCGATAATATGATAAGTCTGAACATTCTTACGAATATACAACCTCGTGACATCGTCTTGCGATTTCATCGCAAGACGTTATCACACTTTCATGTAATAACCCATTGATCTCATCTTAACTTTATTGTATGTAATTCTGCGAGTATGTATATATACATATATCTCTTTTTTTTTTTAGTTCGCAGAAATATTATTGTTGCACAAATATGACAAGCCTTTATGTTCTTGCGAACAAAAAGCCTCGTGACATTTGCGTCTTATAGCACGTATCAGCTCTCTAATGAAGGGTGCTGCCCTTTATCTTCCCCTTGGTTTACCCTTCAAGGAAGCGTACATCGACCATACAAGGTTAGCTCTTCCCATCTGGTTTTGCAAACAACCAGCTTTTGATCGCAACCTCTTATCCTTTTTGCCTATAGGGCTTATAGTTACGAGGTTGCACCCTATGGGGTATCTTTGGGCCAAGTGCATCATTTGCCAAGACTTGTCAAGAATGGCAGATGCGCTTCAAGCCCATCCGGCATTCTTGACTCAACCGTGTACCTCGGCGCCTTGATCGTTTTCTACACTTCTTGAGAAAGATAGTATGCCTTAGTCTCCCAACCTATATCCTGGTACTTCGCAAGATTAGGTAGAGAATCCAAGGTGTCTAACCCGAATAGGTACCCCACTTTTGGGTTGTACCCTGTAATGTCCATGTACTCAGGTTCCTTGGTGGTGTTCCGGTTTCCCTGAGCCATGCTTATAGGTACCCCCTTAAATGACGTACTTTAGGACTTTGCCTCTTACGAAATGTTGCTTCGCGAACTAGGGCGTACGCCACAAAGGTTCGCCTGTGTAAAATTTCTGCGGCTCTCTTTCTTTTTTGAAAGCTAATCACAGTTTGCGGTCTTTTGTTCGCAAATATGTTTTGCGTCTTTCTTCAATGAAAGTTAATCGCAGAAAAAAAAAATTGTATTCGTAAAAATACTTCACAAATATTTCACGTTGCGAAATACCTCATTTCATTTTCTTGTTTTTTCAAAATGCATTTTATTATACACTATGAAGAAATGTACTGATTACCTTCGCAAATCATATCTATTCTTTACCTTCGTAAATTTCTTGTATGCTCAATCATTGTAACTTCATTCCTTCATGACTTAATCTTCAGCCATTAAATTTTCACTTCTCTTTGCAGCCTTTGTTCTTTTTCTCCATTTTTCCTTCTCAACAGTTTTTCCTTCGCAAACTTCTACTTCAGTATCGTAACATTTCTTCCCTTATGCCCAATCACCCTTGATAACTCCAATACCTTTAAGATGAGGAAATTTTATGCATTGATAAAAAGTTGAAGCTACGCCTAAAATCTCGTGAATCCAAGGTCTCCCTATCAAAGCGTTATACGGTGATTCAACATCAACAACGCAAAATAAGATTTCAGTTCGCATTCCCCCTAACGGAATTCACATTCTTATTTCTCCTTTAAGTTTATTGGCAGTTCCATTAAAGCCATAAATCCTGTAAGTAGAAGGTATTAGATCTGCGTCCTTTCCCCCATGATTTTGTAAGCGGGATAGAAGAGAATATTGACAGAGCTTCCTGTATCAATTAAGATTCTATTAAGACCAAATGATTCTTCATTTATATCATCCTCACTTTCTTCCATATTCAGACAAATTTCCAATCTCACTACCAATGGATTATCATGTATTTCGTAACCTTCTGGAATTTCTGTAGCTTCAAAAGATATTTCACGCTTCTGCCAATCTTCGAGTCGTGAATTTTTTGCGATTTTCATTATTTCTCTTCCTTCACCATCTCTCGCATATACCCTACTTAACACATTATCATGAAAATCTTCTATAGTTTTATATGAGTGAACTATAGAATTGCAGAAAACATTTCTTGCTTTTGGTCCCACTTCAATGTGTAAGATTTCTTTTCCCTTTTCTTGTGTTGTATTTACCATGTGAGTTTCCATTGGTGCTTGCGGTAATTGTTGCGATTTTGCTTGCTTGAGTAAAAAGTGATCTAGTTTGCCCTGATCAATCATTCGCAAGATAATCCTTTTGATATTATTACAACTATTTGTAGAGTGCCCATGAAAATGATGGTACAAGCAAAATTCATGACTTCTTGGACCAATTGGTGGTTCCTTTCCCATATTCCATGGAGTTGGTATATTGTCCATCAAGATAATTGCCTGCCATATCTTTTCTACACTTGTATTCAAAGGTGGCATCTTTATTTCTTGTCTTATCATTCTTTGACCTCCTTGACCATTGTTATAATTTTGTCTATGATTCCCTTGTCCAAAATAATTCTGCCTTTGACCCCATAATTTTCTTGTTGCTGATCTAATCTTGGGATCTGGTTATTTCCTCCTCGACTGTAGAAATTATTTTCTCTATCATACTCTTCTTGATCTTTACTTCCCATTGCTACCATTTTTGGCTGGCTATTGTTGGTTTTCTTTTCTTCTGATATATGCGAAGATGTTTGCGAAGATGTTTGCGAAGTACCTGCTACGACATTGATTATTTTAGGAAGTAAGTTTGCTCATGTATCCTGATTGTTGGTGTTTACTACTGGATATGACTCCATATTGTTTTGCTTTTCTTCTAATGTAATGTACTCCTCTTGCAATTCTCGCAATTCTGTCATCATAATCGAATTCTTTCTTCTGAAGATTTGAACATATAATTGTTCAGTTGCGAACATCGCATTTATGAAAGACAAAATCAGGTATCTCTCATCCGCACGTCCTGCCATATCACTGCACATAGTTTTCCATCTTCTTACCAAATGCTTCAAACTTTCACCAATTCTTTGTTTTAAACCAAACACATCTTCAATGCCAAGTCGCGAGGAATGATTCGTGATATATTCTCCTAAGAAAGTTACTTGTAAATGATTAAATGATGTAATAGTGTTCTTGGGAAGCCCTTCGAACCATTTTAGAGCTTCTCCTGTTAAACTTGATGCGAAGTACTTGCATAATACAGCATCATGATTCTCCCATTGTAGCATGCATATTACATATGCTTTAATGTGCTGAATAACACATGAATTCCCGTCAAAGATGCTAGTTAACGTAGGAATATTGCACTTTGGTGGAATCCCTCCCAACTGTACTTCTCTAGAAAAAGGAGTCCTCGCAGCTTCTTCTATTGCTTCATCTAATTGCCTTATATCTCCTCCTTCTCTACTGCTTATCATTCCTCTCATTTCCGCTAATTCTCGAAAGATTCGTGCATTTGCTTCAGAATTCTCCTCTATTGGCCTCTTCAACGCAGCTTCTCTTCTTCTACGTTCTTGCATCTCCTCTCTTGCGATTCTTAGCATTCTATCATACTCTTCATTAATGTTTTCATTTGCATGATTTTGCAAATATCTTCTTTTCAAATTGTCACAATTGTTTTGTTGCAGAGCTTTTTGAAATTCTTGTTCTTCCATTTCTGTTCTCCTCATCCTTTTCATATGAATATTTGGAATTTATTCTTCATCATTTCTCCTTCTTCTGTGATATATTTCTTCCTGGTTTGTCTGAACTCTGATTCGAAGGTTTGGTTCGCTCCTTGTTATTTCTTCTCGTTGATTCCCAATATTCCTCCGAATTCTATCATACCCAAGATTTTGATTGTTGCGAGATTGTTCACGTCTTCTTACTCCATCTTCGTAATTGTTTTGATGCATAGCTTGTTGTCTCTCAATTTCTTCCACAAGTTGTCGCTCTTCCTCTTGATTTTCTTCACCATTCTGATTATTTTCCCTTAGAAGTGGCTCTGTTCGTAAATTCTCCATATTTTGTTCGTGATTTGGCACTAGAATGAAACGATTCTCTCGATTTCTTTCAACTTGATTCTGTGCTTGTTCTTGCATCTCATTTTCACTATTGATCGTTGGCGAATTTTGTTCTTCTCTTCTTGGTCTAGCATTTGATCTTACAAAACTTTGAGATTTCCTCCTTTGTAACATCTCATTTTCCCTTCTCAATTCTTGATTCTGTCTTGTTAGATTGGCACGTTCTTCAGCTTCAAACCTTCGTTCTTCTTGAATTTCTTGTCTCAATGTTTCTAACATCTCCCTTTCTCTTTCACGAGTTGTTCCTCCCATCAATCTCCCATTTTCTCTAATTTGTGGTTCTATGTATGTTTCTTCTGGTGTATCAGTTCTCCAAGTGTGTATACTCACTCGATCATGATCTTCTGTTTGTTGAATTTGATTTATTTGATTATTCTTTCTCCTACTAGGTTCTCCTGTTACATTTGCTTCTCCACCTGCAAGCCTTACACTTCTTCTTACTGCAGTCAATGGTTCTGATGTATTTCTTCTTCTAGCCATTTCAGATTTTCAAAACTCCCTAGAATTTTTGCTAGAACAATCTTCAAGTCCTTGTTTCTAGAGCCAATTATGTAGTTGTAGAATAACCTACAACTACACCCTCAGTAGAATTTGTAAAACTTAAGAAGTTCTTGATGAGGAATGACAATTTTCTTATTAATTCTCTCAATTGATTACAAAGAAGTATCTAAATGGAACTAGAATAGTTACAACTTTCTCTATTCTCTTTCCTAAGATATTTTCTAACACTCATTCAAAGAACCTCTCTAATTTTATATTTGAACTCCTATTTATAGTAAAATTTGTACAACTGTATATGCGTTGCGAAGTATCGCAACATATCTTCGCAAGATTATTTTATGCTCGCAAATCTTTCATACTTCCCCGTGCTTCCTCTATTATCGCATTGTTTTGTAGCTCTTTCCTCTTATGTTTATTACGATGTTCGTGAGCTAATGTCTTGTGATATTCGGTACCTACAGATTCTAAACTTGCCAAGGTTCGCAAAGAAAATGGTTTACTTGCTGCTCACCTTGTCCGTTCTCGCGACCGAGCAGAAAGAAAATATGACTATCTTGCTTATTTGAAAGACATGGAAATTCAAAACCGTGATAGAGCTTTCCTTCGCCAAGCTCATCTTAGTGCTGAAGTTCTTGTGAATGAGATTTTGCTGTCCAAATCTCTTTCTCCTGTATCAATCAAACCTCTGGAAGTAGATGAAGATGAAACTCCTCGTGCTGCCGATAGTAACGTTGATTATGAGAGTGGTGAAGATGGTGTTTCTCAAGATGATTTAGAAGAAAAATAAGAAATTCCTCTTAAAGAAGGAACTGCTGGTGATGAAACGACTGCTGGTGATAAGCCAAATGAGGAGGAAGCCAGAGTCGTCCAGAATAAGGAAAAAACTGGCAAAGATGATGAAGCTGGTAGAGATGATAAGGCTGGCGAAGAAGATATTGAAGTCTGAGCTCTAGTTTTATTTTCTTGAATTATTCTTTCTCTTTCTTTTCTTGCAAACGATGTACTTTGGACCTCTTTTGGATTCAATTATACTTTTGGTATTTTAAGAGCTTGCGAGAAAGATAATGACATCATGTTTATTAATTCCCATACTTGCCTCTCATTATCTTTCTTGTGATATATGATCTGCATGAAAAATGATTAGTACTTTATAATTTTTTTGTCTTATCATGTGGTCTTATTTTGCCTTCCTAAGTAAAGGTCTTATTTTGCCATCTTTTTTCTTTGCGACAAAATCGCAGGACGTTTCTACACTTACATGTAGAAACCCATTGACCTTGCCTTAACTTTATGTTCTTTTGTATTTTTGCTGCGACAATATGACAGGCCTAAATTTTCTTGCGAAACTAAAGCCCCATGACATTGTCGTCTTGTGACGAAATCGCAGGACGTCTTTAAACTTGCATGTAATGACCCATTGATCTTGTCTTATCCTCTCTTTTATATTATTGCCTCTTCAGGACTGTTGCAAAAATATGACAAGCCTTAATACTCCCGTGAGTAAAAATCCCTATGACATTTGCGTCTTTATACACTTATCATCTCCCTAATGGAGGGTGCCGCCCTTATCACCCCCCTGGTTGTCCTTTCAAGGAGACGTACTTCTGCCATACAAGACTAGCTCCTCCTATCCAGTCTTGACAACAACCAGTTGTGTTTGCAGCCTCTTATCCCTTTTGGCTATATGGATTATGGTTACGAGACTGCACCCTAAGTGGGGTTTTCTTCAGGCCGAGTGCATCATAGCCAAGACTTGCCAAGAATGGCCAAGGTAGTTTCATACGCCCCGGGAACTCTTGGCTCAACCGTGTACCTCGGCGCCTTGGTCATACTCTGCACCCCTTAGGATAGCTCTTATTACCTTAGTCGCCAAACTCAAGTTTGAGAATCCAATGTGTCTCTCCTAGATGGGCTTTCATTGACCCCAAATCTCCATGACTTAGGTTCCAGCAGCGGTGTAATCTTATCGCTGATCCATGCAACAGATACCCCCTTCTATGACGTACTTTAGGTCTTACATTTGCCTCTTGCGAAATTTCATTCGCGAACTAGGATGTACGCCATAAAGGTTCGTCCCATTTTATTTTGATTTTCTCTTGCGAAATTTTCGCATATTATTATTTTATTTTGATCTTGAATAATCCCGCAGTGAATTTTTCATTAAAAAATTTGTTCATACTTACTTTGTTGTGTCATACATCATTTCATCATCTAAGGATTCTCAAAGTTCCTCACGGGTTATCTCTTTAAATATAGTCTATTCCATGGTCTGTCAAGTCTTTGGCCAACATCTCTACCCTCTGGATACATCAACTTGTATGCCCCTGTTCCAATTATTTCTTTTATAATGTAAGGTACATCCCACTTTTTCGCTAATTTTCCACCACCTTCTCGCTGATAAATTGGCGTCTCGCGAAGAACCAAATCACCTGGCCGAAATTCACGTGGCTTGACACGCTTATTGTATTCTCGTGCTAATCTTCGTTTATAATTCTCCATATGCTGTAAAGCCTTTTCTCTCTTCTCTTCTAATTCATCCAGTTTGTTTAAGATCATGCCATCACTAAGATTCTTCTCCAAAGATTCTCTTTTTGTCGTGGGAATAGCAACTTCTGTTGGTAACACTGCCTCAACCCCATATTTTAGACAGAAAGGTGACATTCCAGTAGCTTCTCGCCTAGTTATATTGTAGTCCCATACTGCGTTATGTACTTGTTCGCACCATGCTCTATTATGTCCCTCTAATTTCTTCTTTAATATATCTACGATTGTCTTATTTGTTGCCTCTGCTTTCCCATTAGCCTGTGGATATAAAGGAGTAGATTTTCCACACTTTATCTTAAATGCACTAAGCAACATTTCTATATTCTTCCCTTCAAATTGTTTCCCATTATCAGATACCAACTGTGCCGTAATTCCAAATTTGCAAATGATATTTTTAAATATGAATGTAAATATGTCTTTGTCGCGAATGTGTTGTACGGCTTTTACTTCTGCCCATTTTGTGAAATAATATGTTGCGACAATTAAGTATATTTTTTGTCCAAATCCTGGTACAAATGGCCCAACAATATCTAAGCCCCACTTTTCAAAAGGCCATACACTGGTTGAGGATGATAAGGGTGCTCCGGGTGCATGTATTTTCTTTCCATGTCGCTGGCAATCTTCGCAACATATTGATACTTGTTTTGCATCTTCATGCATATATGGCCAGTAATAACCTTGTGTTTTTGATCTATATGCCAAAGATCTTCCTCCGTTGTGGCTTCTAGCATCCCCACTATGCAACATTTTTAACACTTTATCTCCTTCTTGTCGTGTTAAACATCTGAGTGATGGTCCATTAGATGATTTTCGATACAATATCCCATCTCTTAATTCATAATTTGTTGCACGGATTTTTAATTTATGTGCTTCCAATCTGTTTCTTGGTATTTCCCCTCTCGCTAAATATGCATGAAGTTCTATTCTCCGATCTGCGATATTATCTTTTGGCCCTTCTTCACCACCTTCTACTATCATTACATCTACATATTCTTCCTCTTCTTTATTGACTGATGGCGATAAAAGTGTCTGTATCTTTATGCATCTCGCAGTTGGATATGTCATCATGCTTGAAATGAAAGCATAAGCATCTGCGAGCCTATTATCCTTCCTCGATATATGCCTCCATTTCATTTTTGGGATTTTCGCTGACAATTCTTCAACAAGTTTCTTGTATTTCTTCAAAGATGGTTCATTAGTTGTGTATTCCCCTTTTATCTGACGAATGACTAGCTGCGAATCACTAGTAATTCTAGCATTTTATAATTTCATTTCTATTGCGAATTTTAGAGCATGTACCACAGCTTCATACTTTGTTTCATTATTAGTGGATGCAAACTCCAACCTAAATGAAAAAGCCATCTTTATTCCCTCCGGTGAAATTAAGACAATTCCAACTCCATTACCTTCCCCATTTGAGGATCCATCCACCAATATCTCCCATCTATTTGGTTCTGTTAACAAGTCTTTTGGATCTCCCTATTCTTCTTCTATATCCTTCATTTCCTCCACAACAGCATCATCTTCTAAAGGAAATTATGCTAGAAAGTCTGCAACAACTTGTGACTTTGGTGAAGATAATACTTCATATTTAATTTCGAAATGTCCTACTTGCGCATTCCACCTCTCAACTCTGCCTGATCTCTTTGAGTTTTTCATCACTGATTCAATTGGTACCTTTGTTAACACTTTAACTTTATGTTCCTGAAAATATATGCGAAGTTTAAAGGTCGCATAAACCAATGCTAGAATCAGTTTTTCAATCTTAGAATAATTTCTCTCTGCGGCATTGAACGTCTTGATGATGTAGTAAATTGGTTTTTCAACTCCTGCATCTACTCGCAATAACACAGCACTTAATGCATGCGAAGTTGCCGCAAGATAGATTAATAGCTCTTCTCCCGGTTCTGCCTTTTGTAAAATAGATGTATTCACCAGGTATTCTTTTATTCCTTGAAAAGCTTTCTCACATTCATCTGTCCACCTGAATTTTGTTCCTTTTTTAAGGATGTTGAAAAAATATTTGCATTTGTCTGAATATCGTGTGATAAATCTTCCTAGCGAAACCAAGAGACCATTTAACTTTTGCACATCTTTTACTGTTGCTGGTGTTGGCATATCGCGAATTGCTTGCACTTTTTCTGGATCAACTTGTATTCCTTCTTTGGATACAATGTATCCTAAAAAAATTCCTGATGCAACTCCAAAAATGCATTTTTCTGGATTCACCTTGATGTTAAAATGCCGCATCTGTTCAAAATTCTCCTTCAGATCTTGTACATGGTTTTTAGCTTCTCTACTTTTGATCAACATGTCATCTACGTACACCTCTAATATTTTGTGTATCCACTTTGCGAATACCTTCTCTACCGTTCTTTGATATGTTTCCCCTGCGTTTCGCAAACCAAATGGCATTTTCGTATAACAATATAATCCTCTTGGAGCGAAAAAAACAGTATGTTCTTGATCTTCTTCAGCAAGAGGAATCTGGTTGTATCCTTTATACCCATCTAGGGAAGATATTCTATCATTTCCTGCTGCTGATTCGACCATTTGATGTATATCTGGTAATGGAAAACTGTCTTTAGGACAAGCTTTGTTTAGTTAGTAAAGTCTATGCAGATTCTTATCCCATTATTTTTCTTTGGAACCACAACCATGTTTGCTATCCACTCTGGGTATTTTGCTTGTCTTATAATTCCCGCATCAAGCATTTTCTGCAGTTCCTCTTCTATTTTAGGATGGTAAGTGGTTGCGATTTTTCTTATCCTCTGTTTAAATGGTCTTGCGTATTTGTTGATCTCCAATTTATGACATGCAAATGATGGATCTATTCCAGGCATTTCATCTATGTTCCATGCGAAAATATCTTTATATTCCCGCAAGAGATTGACGGTTCTCTCTTCCTCATCTGTATCCATCTTAGTTCCGATTTTCAACATTTTAGGTTCTTCTTCAGTTCCAATATTTACTTTTTTGTTGGTTCTGCTGCAGTGTAACTTGCTTCAGATTCTCCCATTGGTGTTGGTTCTTTTATAATTTTCGCTGGTTTATCTCCTTCCTGCGAAATTTCGCTGGGTATTCCTTTTCCTTCTTCTGCTCTTATCATGTAGATTTTAAACTCCTCTTCTTTCTTTGCCTATTTCGCCATCTTCCTGCGAGTTTTTCGCTTCTTCACTCGTCCTTCATAATTTTTTACTTCGATTTGATAACATAGTTTCACACCTTCAATATCTCCTCTAATTTCACCAATCTCGCTTGGCATAGGAAACTTGATGCATTGATGTAATGTTGATGCTACAACTTTGATTGCGTGTATCCATGATCTTCCCAACAGCATGTTATATGGTGATTCCATATCCACCACACATAGCGTTATTTGTGTTTCAATTTCTCCCAGCGAAATTCTCACTGTTATTTCCCCTTTTGGTTTAGTTGTGGATTTGCCGAAACCATGAATATGATATGTTGGACGTGACATTTCTTCATATTTGTACCCCATTCCTTTGTATGCCTGATAAAATATTACATCCACTGAGCTTCCCGTATCCACCAAAGTCCTATTCACCGCCCATTCTTCCATAGATTTTGTTGATTTCTCATTTTATTTTTGTATAGACGTTATTGTGATTACCAAAGGAGATGTGTGGCTCAAATTTTCTTTTGGTATCTCTGCTGCTGTGAACATAATTTTTTGATTTTCCCAATCCCTCAACGGAGATATCTTTTCTACCATCATTATATTCTTTCCTTCAAAATCTCGTTTATGTATCCTCCCTCTAATGTTCTCATGGAATTCATTAACCATTGTTTTTGTGATTACGTTGCACTCCAACCTTCTTTTATTCTCACTGATCTTAATTATCCTTTCTCCAACTGATTTATTGTTTTCTTTTATCATTTTCTTGATTTAAACAACTTTCACAATAATTTCCACAATATTCAATCAACAGATCCCTGTTTCTAGCGCCAATATGTAGTAGCAGGAAATCCCACACTACACCCCTCACAATTCATACAGTCAAATCATTTTAGATCAACAATCATAATTTTTATTGATTAATCTCACAAATATTACAAGATGAAAAAGGAAATGAAGTTAACTAATTAACAACCACTCTGGTCTTTCTCTCTCCTAATGACTTGCTCAATACTCGAAAAAGATCTCTCCCTTCTTACGCCAGTTCAACTCTTTATATAGGGAATTACATAGTGGATGACATCTAATCTGTCCTTTATTTTAGGATCTGACTTGCGATATTCTCGCAAGAGTTATATTGTTAATCTTCGCAAATACTCTAATCATCGCAGAGTTATCACACTTTTCTCATGTTTCTGCCATCATCATCTGCCAAGTCATTCTTCAAATCACTCTGCGACGCTAGCAAAGTGTTGTTGATCAAACTTCGCAAATGTGTCCTTCTTGCGATATCCTGATCCTACAGCTAAAGCGAAAGATTTACCAACACATATTTCGAGAAATATATAAGCGAGATATACTCAGCTCGAAATATCATATGTGTATATTCTTAGTCTATATAGTAATATGACTTTTGTCTCAAGATAGGAGATATAATAGATAGACTTTTGAGTGATAGATAAGTTCAAGTCTCCACATACCTTTTAGTCGATGAAGATCCACTGGTTCCTAGAGTAGTCCTTCGTCTTGTATGATGATCGCCATGGAGTTCTTGAGCTCAACTACACTTTCTATCCTAGTCCGAGAGCTTAGCTATAATAGACTAAAAATCAGAGACTTTATAGTTTTGATCACTAATATTTACAAACATGCTTGAGATAGAAACGCATGCGAGTTCGACCGAGCAATGCTCTAACAATCTCCCCCTTTGTCAATTTTAGTGGCAAAACTATTAATACATATGGAATACAAAAATATATAAATAAACTTTGTAGCTCCTATTCCATAGGTCGTCTAATCTTCAACAATACTCAAAATCTTCGTCACTTCCAAGTAATCCAATGATCTCAAAGGTTGTAAGTTTAGCATCATCGTTGTTGAAAATCTGTAGCTATAACAATGAGAAAAGCAATGGTTCTCAATTGTTGTTATACAGTGTCATAGTATCATTATACATCGTCAAAGTCCAATTGCATCACAACTTTAACAACAATACTATGGTGATACTTCACTCCCCCTTAGTCAATACTCCATCTCACATGTAAACCACTCCCCCTTACATAATGATCCGAAAACCATATGTATTTGTAGTGTAAACTACATATTAATTCTCCCCCTTTTTGTCAATAAAATTGGCAAAGGTACAAGAACGGGATCCTAATGAAATTTCCGTAAGAGACATTTCATGACCAAAGGTAAATGGATATCATCTTGTTTAGATGAAATCATAAATCCGAAGCTAAATGCATTCATCAAGGAGTCTATACACATACAAGATAACCCCTATAATATTCCACAGCCGCACTTCCCACAAAGATTTGGCAATTACGCGCAAGTTCAAAAGAACGCTCCCCCATAAAATGTCATCCCCAATGGAACAACAAGAGCGACCTTAATTTCAAAAAGAAAAGAAGGATTGCTTTAGACTCAACAAATCACATACAAGTATGAATTTGGAATCCAAAAAGAAATATTCAATCATATTAACCAAGAAGAATCAAGATTAATTTGACTAAATATGCTCGACACAAGTAAACTTATGGAGACTTAAATCAATTAGATTAATCACAAGAAAACTCACAAGTAATCTAATTGTCATACTCAACAAAACTAATTACAAAAGTAATCAATTTAATTAGTCACACTCGACATAAGAAAATCTATGGAGCAATGACTAAGTTAATCATGAAGAACCAACTCGGTCGAAACGATGCTCAAACATAAGAGATCTTATGGAGTGATAACTAAATAATCAAACAAGATGATTAATTTAGTTCAATCATGTTCAACATAAAGTACCTTATGGAACAACAACTAAGCTAATCACGAAAGCAATCAACTTTTGTTGTTTTAGTGCTCAACATAAGATACTTCATGGAACAACACAATATTTACACAAAAATTGTGGATCGGAGAATCGACCTTATACCGTGGAAAAAGTAAGGATTCATTCTATGTTTCCATCACTATTTGCTCAATGACACACAATAGACATAATACTTGAATCACAAAAGATTTTAACATATCTTACATCAATATTTGACAATATAGGCTTAACTTTCGTGTTTTGTCAAAAGTCTATTCATTCTTTTATCAATATTTGCATATCAATTCACGAACGACTTTACTTTTGACAAAATATGGGACAATCAAGTTCACGGACGAAAATACACATATCCCATAACAATATTGCAATATATAAAATCAAAAGATTAATACTGCAAAAATCATCTTCCAAACAAGTTTAGTATTTAAACCAATAAATCTAAAAACAAGAAGATGAAAATTTTGGATATAGTTATGTGTAATCAGAATAATGGCTATTCCAAAACACTAGTTATTCTTATAAACAAAACAAGAAAAATAGAAGATTTACCAGGAAAACACATTACTCATCATCTTCATCGGAGATACTCCAAGATGCTTGAATTGTGTTCAACTCTTCCTTGAGCTCGGGAAACTTAGTTGCAAACACCGACAATTGTTCTTGAATACACTTCACCCTTGAATTGACCTTACACACTCCCTTGTGAATTTTTTGAAGTAAACTCAAGGTGGTAGGGTCACACTCATTAACTGAAGCATCTCTTTGTCTTTTTCATACATTCTCCCTTATGTGCCTGAAGGTACATGGACAAACAGGTTTGGGTACCCCAAGAGAGTTTCCAATTGAATCAACACCACAATAACGGCAGATTTGACTAATCAAACAAGGATATCCTAACATATTGATGGGAGAAGTCATTAAAACCATTTGATAAATAATGAATCCACAAATATCAAGACTTTGAACACCCGATTCAAGGAAATAGACTAATTCTGCAAACTCATGACTCCACCAAGAATTCTTAATTGTTGAGGGACAAAGATTAGGGATACCAAGTTTTCCAAATGCCATCAGTGCAATACTAAGTTCATTAGTAGGAAACTTCCCTTGATTCCAAGCTACCTTCTTTCCACATAGCCCAATAGAGATATCATCACATGATGGACATTCATCACTCAGTCTAGGGAAGTGCTCGTTTCCCAACAGAATATTGGTAATCTTCGAAATTAACTATCTATAAACAAGAAACCTTTTTGTATTTACCATGGATTTGAATTCTATCTTATTAAGATCAACATCATGAATGTTTGCATAGAAAATTCTTGTGAGAGAATCAAATCCTTGACCAAGACCATCAAAGATATTTCCAAGATTGAATTTTTTGAAACAAGCTAAATCCTCATCATATCCATTAGAAATATCCAATTTCTTTTCTAAAATAAAACCTTTAGATGAAATCTTCTCAAAAATTCTAGCACATGAATCATCCACAAACCTAATCCTAAGAGAATTTTGGTCACAAGGAAGATCCTTACTAGAGGTATTTGAATTTTTGGAATTCCTTTTTGAGCCCTTAGAATTCATCACTAGGTCTAAGAAATTGAAAGGAATAAGAGGAAATTACTTACTTGGAGTGATCTTGAACACCCTTTCTCTTAATTTCTCCAAAAGGTCTTTAATGGAGAAGCACATAAAAACCCTAAAGGTTCACGTACGCGGATGGGTGATGAAGAAGAGGGGAGTCCATGAACTTATTCTTTATAAGACCAAAGATGGGATTGTACCCATTTGTGAACCGCAACCCATACAAGGAAGAGGGATTTTCTTAGATATTTACACATCAAAGGTTATCCATCAAGATCCAAGGATGCAGTAGAAAGCTCTATTAGGATATTACACACCTCAACCATTTCTTGCCCCATATAAAGATATATACACATGGGGTAGTGCCAATCTTGTTACCAAGAGGCATAATGTGCAGAGAGGTTCTCATGCAACATTTATGACTGATCTGTGCAAATAGTCCCTGTGATGTAATCACTATAATGATAATAATCATGGAATTTGAGCTTCCTGTTCTTTGCTTGATGAGTCTAGAAGGAAAATTCTTCCGATTTCCAGGTTGTATAATATTACTCAGAGGTTTAATATGTACTGAACCCTTTTCTGAGTGATTCTTAGACTTTACAGAATTAAGTCTTTCTAAGGATCTAAAAACGTCTTTGAATGCTCTCAATAGATCTTTATCAAACGATCCATTATGATAGTACTCCTCATAGAGATCGATAGTTAATCTAGTGAGGTTCCATATCCTTGAGCGCCATGAACGTTTCCTCATTTTCTCCTTATTTTTATTTTTTTCTTTAGATTGACACATATCATATGGAACTTCCTTTTCAGATGAAATATGATTATTATGAGAGAACAAAGGTTTTGACCATAATAATTCTTGATCAATCTTAAAGAAATTATGGCGTGCGTTACAGATGGCAAGAGCAAGTTTTCCAAAGAAATTTCCCATGGGACAATTTTTAAGGATCGAACAAACACAAACTAATCAGGTTTAAAGTGTTTTCCTGTTCTGATACCAATTGAAAAAGCGGGGGTCTAACAACCACACCCAATATTTCGATGAGAAATTTGTATGGACAACTCCGAGTTACTTTCTAGAGAATCAACTAGATAGTCAGACTCAATCTATAGAAAATATCTCAAGGAGTTTATTATCTCTATCTCTCAATTTGATATTTACTCAAGAAAATATAATATGCGAGTCTTTATCAAATAGAGATAACTTGGATGGTACCAAAGACCAATATCCAATATCCAAGTGTCAATCAATTTAAATCAACAACCAATAAGGTCGGATATTCTAATTGATTGAACAATGCATAACCTGTATTATTTCAATTATATAACAAAATATAATGCGGAAAAAAAAACACAGACACCAGAATTTTGTTAACGAGGAAACCGCAAATGTAGAAAAACCTCGGGACCTAGTCCAGATTAAACATACATTGTATTAAGCCGCTACAGACACTATCCTACTCCAAGTTAACTTCAGTATGGACTGTAGTTGAACCCAAACCAATCTCACACTGATCCAAGGTACAATTATGCTCCTACGCCTCTTATCCCAGCAGGATACTGCGCACTTGATTCCCTTAGTTGATCTCACCCACAACCAAGAGTTGCTACGACCCAAAGTCGAAGACTTTAATAAACAAATCTGTATCACACAGAAAAGTCTACAGTAATAGATAAATTCGTCTCCCACGAATATACCTACAAGTTTTTGTTTCGTATTTTGATAAATCAAGGTGAACATGAACCAATTGATAAAACCAGACTTATATTCCTGAAGAACAGCTCAGCTTTATCAATCACCTCACAATAATCTTAATCGACGTAGTGAAAAAAGATATTGTGGAATCACAAACGATGAGACGAAGATGTTTGTGACTACTTTATATCTTGCCTATCGGAGATAGAAATCTCAAGATAATTATTACAATTGTACTCGTATGATAGAAGATGCAAGATCAGATCACACAACTACGATAAAAGTAGTATCGGTCTGGCTTCACAATCCCAATGAAGTCTTTAAGTCGTTAAACTGGTTTTAGAAGAAGAAAACCAAAGGTTAAAGGAGAATCGACTCTAGCTTAGCAAACTAATATCACACAGAATGTGTGGGGATTAGGTTTCCCAGTTTCTAGAGTTCTCCCTTATATAGTCTTTCAAATAAGGGTTTGCAATCAATATTAACTTAGTAACAAAGCATTCAATATTCACCGTTAGATGAAAACCTGATTAGATACAAGATAATATTTATCAACCGTTAAATCAAAAACATAGTTTTTATACACACATGTAATGCACGCTTGTAGGCTTATGAAAACCGTACCCAAACTTGTACATTAGTTGGTTCAACACTAGTTAACCAAATGATAACTTTCATATCAACAATATTCTTCTTCACCATAACTAGTCCAAATGACTTAAATGAACTAGTTAGAGAGTTTTTCAATTGCTTAGATCTTTATGTACTACACAAGTCACAATTGAAACGAAAACGATGTGATTTACTCGAATCAATTCATGAACTATAAATCCACGGTTTACAATAGCATTCCTTAGTTTATTAAGATAAGTTCACAAACATAGTTTTTAGACATAACTTACTCAAGTTCGCGGACTTAAGTTCGCGGACTTAAGTTCCCGGGCGGAGTTCATAAACTTCAGCAGAAATTCTCAGGTTCGAGAGCTTTGCCAGTTCGTGGACTAAGTTCGCGTACTGAAGTTCACGTGCTTCTCCGGTTTCACTTGATCAACAAATTTCGCAAACTTCAGTTCAAGCAATAAGGACTTAACATATATGTGTTGCCACAACAATGCTTATATCCTCTAATGGTTATATTGTCTAAACTCTCATTTCAATCATTGAAACATTCTCAGAGGGCGTTATATAGTTGTTATTCACAAACTATTTTTCGTCAGAGAAATTTCCAAAATGATTGAAACATAACATGACTTTCGTCACTAGGTAAAGATGAACTTGGCTAAAGCGAAATCTTTACCAACACATATTTTGAGAAATAAATAAGCGAGATATACTCAGCACGAAATATCATATATGTATATTCTTAGTCTATATAGTAATATGACTTTTGTCTCAAGATATGAGATAGAATAGATAGACTTTCGAGTGATAAATAAGTTCAAGTCTCCACATACCTTTTAGTCGATTAAGATCCAATGGTTCCTTGAGTAGTCCTTCGTCTTGTATGATGATTGCCATGAAATTCTTGAGCTCAACTACACTTTCTATCCTAGTCCGAGACCTTAGATATAGTAGACTAGAAATCAAAGACTTTATAGTTTTGATCACTAATATTGACAAACATACTTGAGATTGAAACACATGCGAGTTTGACCGATCAATGCTCTAACATCGCCTAATTAGGTTACTCTCCTCTCCGAATAGGCGGCTACTCCAGTAACAACAACAAAAGATGAAGTCTGTTGTTACGAAGGATTAGTTTGCTAAAAAGCCAAACTTCAAGTATTTATAGACAAGGAAGTTTGGACACCAAGGAATTTCCAAAACCGAAAATATTCTCAAGATATTAATTAAAGCACAAATTCGGTTTCCATAATTCCTGGAAATGCTATGTCCAAAAATAGTGATCGAAATCTCTCGGAAAATCTAATTAGTAAATGCTCATTACTAATTCGTATATTTCCCTACAAAATGAAGTTAATTACGTTAATTTAAAGATTCTTAACTTATTTATGTTTCGATCCTGGGATTCTCTTCCCTTAGCTATTAAGGAATAACTTTGAACAATTAAAGAAATAAACATTCACAGCACGTGTTCAAAGTATGTCGACATCCTTACTTTGTAAGTTCTCTTTCACACTTACAACCTTGAAGCCGATTTTCCAC
Organism: Papaver bracteatum; assembly: GCA_023529315.1. Lineage (NCBI taxonomy): Eukaryota > Viridiplantae > Streptophyta > Magnoliopsida > Ranunculales > Papaveraceae > Papaver > Papaver bracteatum. Next base: position 1,545,267 of record JAJJWX010002107.1, on the reverse strand, counting down.
ACTTCCAAACAAGTTTAGAATTGGTTCATCTGACTTTCAAGAACTATGTGATTGATAAAACAAACATTCAATCACAATCATGGGTTTAACGATTCTACCAAAAACAGTTTCGGTTCTACCTTCCATGTGAGTACTATGCATAGTCACACTAGCTTTCTGAAATTCATTTGACTAGGTACTAGGATTGGTTCCCCACATATATATGGTATCTAACTTATATGTGTTGCACATGTCCATAGGATCGGTTCCCTTTTTCCTAAAATTGTGTTGCACATGTCCATAGGTTCGGTTCCCCTTTCTGCTATAAACCTTGCTGAACCCCATACAAGGATCGATTCCCCTTTGTGATGTACTGCACCTCTTACTAGGATCAGTTCCCCTTTCCCATATTCGATCAGACATAAAATCACAAACCCGATCATACCATCTTAGGTGATTACTTAATATCAGTTTCACTAATAAAAGTCATACCAATACATAAGTCAGGCCTTTGTAAATAGTTCTACCAAGAACACAAACAAGTTGTGAGCGGTTATAATCAATCACACATATTGGTTGTTCATAAGATAAGCAATGAATAACAAAACCAATAACACCTGGAAATTTCCTTTTCGGTTCACAAACAAGTTTATGAACTTACTTCCTTAGAACAAATGTAAAACATTGTTCCCTAGGATGAAATCCTCACCTCATACCCATACATAATCACAATAACATTCAAATGATTATGACGATGTCTTATCTTCAAAGTTTAATGGTTAAGCAATAAACCTTGTATTGTATTCCTTAATACTATGTTTATTTAGTGTTCAAATATACTTCGCAGTTTTGTTTTCAATATGGACGACTTGAAATATATGTTAGGGAATGAAACAGTTCAAGTCAAATATCACTAACCTCAAGTGGAAGGATGATTGTTATCGTTGTAGCTCCTTACTTTTTCACATCTTCAAGACTTCGCAATACTTGTAATGTCTCATATCCTAATACTTTCAAGATAACCTACACGAAGTTGACTCTAGTACATAATCAAGCGACTCTTAACATGAGTTTTGATTCACTAAAATATGATAACCAAACTTGAAATAACAATGCTTGGTGGGTTCAACCGAGCCATTCTCTAACAATTGTCAGTCAAATGATCAAGATATCAGATTTTATTTCATCTCCCGGAATCAAGAGACATCTGGGTTTTCCATGTATAATTACCAAAATATGTGAATTTATCGTGGGAAATGACTTTGATGACATGAGAAGCACTAATGTTGTCTCTAAAAATACTATATGTCAAATGATTGGAGGTCAAAACAGAAATAAAATAGTTGAAAGAATTCCACCAAATTCTAACAACAAGTTTCTTCTGGTTTATCTTAAAACTCTTGGTAGACAAATTGACTGTTTTCAGAAACAGTTAGCCTTTGTTGCTCGAAAAGATCCAGAAACTCTCAAAGGTATTCTAAACATTGAATCATAGTTATGGAAGGATGAAGGTAACCAAGAATCGGAAATAGAAAAAGAGTGTCAAAAGGTACTTGATGACAAGTAGTACTATACCTATTAAATGTCTCAAGCAAGAAAAATAGACATCAGTTTTTGATTTATTTCGATTATTGTATAAGGTCTATTTTTGAATAAAACTATCAATTATTATGAATAAAAATATTATTTTATAATTTTTCTTGTGATTGTTTCATATTACATAGCTTGTGCTTGAATGTCTATTTTATTGCTATGTGTTTATGGGATGTCTGATTTCGCTTTTCATAACCTTAATATTCGATCTCATATGATGTGAACCCTTATGGTTTGTGTGACTTTTTGATTTCACGGGATTAAGTTCTAGCCCAAGTTGGTAGGCTTTATCAAAGGATCATAAGGTGTTCCAATTGAGACTCATATGTAAAAAGTCACAATGTGTTGAATCAATTTGTGTTTACATGAGTGGTGTTTAGTATAAAAACATGTGTTTCGGGTTTTCAACTTTTGCTATTGGCACGCATTAGTTAAAACCGATTCAACCTTTCTCTGGTAAAGGTTGCTCTTTGTTGTTGTTCTTTTGTTCTTGCGAGAGGATGACAACATTCTGGGGGAGAGTTCTAACTTGAACTTGCGCTTAATGATATATCTTTCTGGGGAGAAGAGGATGCGGAATCTGAGGTAACGAATTTGTTAGTTAATCATTTTCCTGTTTAAGAAAAGCCTGCTTATATTGCATATATTTTGCTTTTGCTTAACAAAATTTCGGTACAATTGATGTATATTCCATTATGTGTGTATGGATGTGTGTGTGATTCAATTTTTTCCAGCTAAGAAAAACTGTGTCAATTTATTGGGCTTATTGTTTGGTATCTTCTTTATTGTTTGATATCAAATGTTTTTTCTTAACGAAATTTTGCTGCAATTGCGGTGCTATAATGGCTATGTTTGTTTCAATTTCTTCCGATTAAGAGAAATAATTGTGCAAGTCAATTTTTTTGGTTTGTATTTATTGTTTATGGCTTACCGAAATACGTGATCATTTGTTTAGTCCAATTCGATTTCGGATAAGAGAAACTAAGTTAATTCTGATCTTAGTTAGACTTATCAAATTGAAGGGTTTAGTTATTCAAGTCTAATCGAATGCCTTGACAAGAAATACTAGTTAATTAACCTAGTACTTGTCTTGTCTAAAGTAAAAGGTCTAAGTTATTGTCTGAATAATTAGAACCTAATGAGAAAATAAAGTTAATTCTGATCTTTATTTTGATCTTATCGACAAGGGAACTAAGTTTCTTAGTCAATTTTTTAAACTATTAGGGAAAATTGCTTCTGGAAATTGTTTTCTTGATAGCATATTAAAACCAAATTACTTGTAGTTTCGGTTTTGATATTGGTTATCAAAATTGGTATGTGAAACCTTCGTGCTTAACTCTTATAGGTTGTACAAGTCTTTTAGATTTGTAAGATCCTTTCGGTTTGACCTTTATTTGCTCGAACCTTTGTTTTTTTGTGACAAAAAGGTGGAGAAATATATGGAGTAAACAAGTGATTTGTAATCACTAAGGAAAAGACAATTGTGCTTAAACGTTACATCTAACAAAAGAGTAAATCATTGACTAAGAAGGAGCAACATATCATATTGCTAGTGTACTACAAAAGAGAAATAACAAATATGTTCGGATTGAAAATCTACCTATCTTCTTACCTTTGGGGGGGGGGGGGGGTATAAGCTTTGTTATTAAAATGTCAGCACCGTCATTTATTAATTGAATATATGTAGGTTATTGTGGTGTTGAAACTTGGAATCAAGCGTATGTTTAATGAATTCTTGTAATTTTTTTATCCATATGTATTAAGAGTTTTGTCACTAAAATTGACAAAGGGGGAGATTGTTAGAGCATATCTCAGTTGAACCCACCAAACGTTGGTATGTCAAGTTTGGTTGTCATATTTTAGTGAATCAAAAATCATATAAAAGTCGTTTGATTATGTACTAGAGACAACTTCGTATAGGTTAGACTAGAAAGTCTAGGATTATAAGACATACAAAAGTATTACTCGAAGGCCTGAAGAATGTGAAGAAATAAGGAGCTACAATGACGACATCATCCTTCCTCTTGAGGTTAGTAATATTGACTTGAATTGTTTCATTCCTAACGTATCTTTCAAGTCGTGCTATATTGAAAACATAATTGCGAAGCTGTGAATGACTATACTCTAGTAGTGAGACATGATCACATAATCATATTGTTAAGGAATTAAGATATGAAATATAACGTTTATCTTTTGAACTTCATATATATGACATCGGCATAATAGTATGAATACTACTGTGATTATATATATGGGTAAAGGTTAAGATTTCATCCTAGGAAACAATGTTTACACTTGTTTAAAGGAAGTACATTCATGAACTTGTTTTATGAATCGAAAGGGAAATCGCTAGGCTTATTGGTATTGTTATTCATTGCATATCTTTGGATTACCAATATGTGTGAGTTAGTAAAACAGATCATAACTTGTTATGTATCTTGGTACAACTAATCACAGTGCATGCCTTATGATTTGGTATGACTGGTTTTTATTAATTAGTGTAACCGATCCTAAGTAATCACCCGAGATGGTATGATCGATATTTGTAATTGGTGTGACGATCCTAGTAATTGGTGTGACCGATCACAAAAGATTTATGTAATCGATCATTTTAATTGGTGTAACCAGTCCTGGTAATTGGTGTAACCAATCCTGGTAACTGGTGTTACCGATTACAAGCAATACCATGAGTATAAGGTAACCAGTCCTGGTAATTGACGTAACCGATCATGGTAACTGATGTAACCGGTCCTGGTAACTTGTGTGTTCGATCACAAGTAATCCATATTGAGGTAGAACCGATCCTAGTGATTGGTAAAACCTATTGAACCCATGATCGTGATTTGATACTTGATCAATCATATAGTTGTCTTGGAATACATATGAACCAATTCTAAACTTGTTCAGAAGTATGGTATAATCGATTCCAAGATTGTAAATATGAAAGAGGATTTACAAAGAAAATATGTCAACATACTTTGAACACGAATAATAACTCTTATCTTTTATTGTTCAAAGATATTCCTTAATTACTCAAGGAGATCACGGTCCGAAATAAATTAAAAATCTTTTAATTAAGGTTGTTAATTTTATATGCTTTAATTACCAACAATTAAATGCATATCTCTAGAGAATAAAAATTAGTAACGTGCATTTACAAATTGGATATTTTTTATTGAGATATTTCGGAAAATATTGGACAAAGCACTTCCAGGAATTATGAAAACCGATTTGGGCACTTATTTCATATCTTGAGAATATTCTGTTTTGGAAATTCCTTGGTGTCTAAACATCCTTGGTCTATAAATACCTAAGTTTTCATTTCGAGCAAACTATCCTATATAATATCCTGGATTTTGCTACATTTCAATTTCGTGGGTGTGCAACGGATATAAACGTTGCAACATGGAGCAACGCCAATATCCGTTGTAAACCTGGAAATACGTTGCACAAAATAAATAGTATTGATTTATTAAAATGAATATATTTGAGCAACGTATTTGAAATTATTAAAACGTTGGGCTATCATGATATTTACGTAATTTCAGGCTTTTTCATGGACTTTTAGTAATCTGATTTCAGTCTACAAATTTTTTGTTTTTATTTTTCTTTTACACATTTATTTTCAGACCTCATTTTCACCCCCTCTCTTTCTTTCCGAGAAATCTCAAAACCCAGAGATTTCATTTATTCTCCGAGAAATCTCAGGAATCAAAATCTTCACTCGTATTATAAGAAAGAGAGACAGAGCACAAGTGGCAGTTTGAATTAGAAAGGGGAAAACGAGATTTTGGAAAATCTCATCTGATGTCGGATAATGCCGAAGGGGGTTTCCATTATAAAAATATGATTCGTCTTCATCATATTCTTCTTTTTCATCTCGATCTGAATCTGAAATCCATCAATTAAGCCATGTTTGGTAAGTAACTCAGAAACCCTAAGAAATTATCGATTAGAAAGAAGAGTAGATCTGGTCTGATGTCGTATTATTGAGCAGGGGGATTCAGTATGAAAATATACTCTTCTTATTCTCGATCTCCGAAATCAGTTATCAATGAAGCCATGTTTGGTAAGTATATGTATCCGACTATTTGTTAATAAGCCTGAATCGTACTTTGGTTAAAATGAGTCTCATGATAATCTGCCGTAGAAATACAAATTGAAAACTCTATGTTTACTTGATACATCATGGGTGATACTCATGATTAATTGAAAACCCTAATTATTATTTTTTAGGTAGACCCCCCTTTTGATGATTTTCTTTTGTATTATGTAATGTTAATGTAAGGGGTGTGTTTTGATTTCAGTTTTGAAGTCGTTTTGTTTTTTTAAGTTAGGGTTTTACTTTGGGGTGTGTTTCGATTTTAGTTTCTTTTTTTATTTTGAAGTTGTATAGATTTTGGTGATTTCAGTCTAATGTTGGTTATTTTGGTGATTTTGTTGAAGTTGTATAGATTTTGGTGACTTCAATTTAATATTAAAAGTTTTTCAAAAGTGAATGATTTGCATACAGAGTTGGGTTTATGGCTTTGAATCACCCTCGTCTCTTAGAGATGTTTTTGATGCTGATTTACCCAAATCTATAGATTGGAGGAAAAAATGTGTCGTAACTCATGTCAAGGACCAAGGTGGCTGTGGTATGTATCAATCATCTCTCTCCCAGCTTACTCATTCTCTAGAAGGACCATTATTTGATCACTTTATCATATTATATAGGGAGTTGCTGGGCATTTTCTATCGTGTCAGCTGTAGAAGGCATAAGTCAAATTGTAACAGGAAATCTGACTTAATTATCTGAGCAATAATTGATAGATTATGATAAACCCTTCAACAACGGTTGTAAAGGAGGATTGATGGATTTAGCTTTCATATTCATAGCTTTTCACAGTGGTCTGCATAAAGAGGACGATTACCCGTATCTCAAGGAGGAAGGAACATGCAAAAGAAAGAAGTTAAACTAATTAAAATAAAACATGTCCTACGTTTTTTATTTTCACTTATTTTTAATGTTTTCATCAAGTCGTGTTGTGTTTGAATTTTTATGGTTAATACTTGATCAGAAGGACATGGAAGTAGTGACAATTAGTGGTTACAAAGATGTGCCGGAGAATGATGAACAAAGCTTGTTAAAGGCACTCTCGTGTCATCCTTTTAGTGTTGTTATTGAAGCCTCTGGTAGAGGTTTCCAATTATATAGCGCGGTAATATACCAACTATTAGAAAAAATAATGTTTTATTAAAATAAAAAATGCATGGACCATATTTTGATCCCAAGACCTATTGCTCCCTAGATGTTTTTTCATGTAAATGAATAAAACATTAGTCCCATATAGACTAAAACACTTAGAGTTTTAGACTTAAATACCATGGGTTTAGCCTTAAGGGCATGGCCCTTTGGGTCTTTAGACCTTTGTGTATGGGGAAAGCCCTAGACTATGGCAAGGTTGCCTAAACCTTATTGCATTTCTTATTGCCTTTCCCGTTCGCGCGGTGTTTCGCACAGAAGCACGCACGTTCGCTCGGGCGAGGGCGTGGGCGTGGGAGTGGGAGTGGGTGAGGGTGCGGGTGCGGGTGCGGGTGCGGGTTTATCAGACCCTATATTTTTACTGAAATTTTTTATATTTCACCCACACATGTAAAAGAATTTTACATTTCACCCGCATGCTTACCTCGTGAAGCATCTTTCTTCTCACACGTGTAGACACAGATTTCTTGACACCTGTGCCTCGAGAAGAGAATCTCGAATTTTTTGAATGCGTTTAACTGTTCTTTTAACGCATGTTTTTTACTTAACCTTTTGCAACGTTCGAGATTTCTTTCTCGCGTGATTCTCGGATCTTGTCTTTGCATTGGATACTCTTGTAACGTCCGAACGAATTTTTGCTATAAATACGAGATGAAATTCTTACTTGCGGACATACCTCAGAACTTAAGTTCTCTTTCTTCTTCTTCTTCTCTGCTTTCAGAAACTTAAGTTCTTTGTTTACAAAATATTAGTTTGCAGAAACATCATAGTTTACAGAAACATAAAATCGAGTTCTTATCTGAAACAAGTTGTAGTTTACAGAAACATAATTTTGTATTACTACTTCTTTGTTTACAGAAACATACAATTGTTGTATACATTACTCTGAAACAAATTGTATTTTCAATTTCTGTTTATTGTTTTATTTTTTCATTTCTGCTGCCAAGTTCCAAGGGTTCTCTCTGTGTATGCTACACATAGAGGAGAACTAACAGTAGTTGTATCCTGGAGGTGATTTGCTAATTTCTATAGCATCTCAGAGGAGTAGCAGGCAATATTACCTTTAGCTCAGCGTATTTTATATGTGCCTCTACTAAGTTTTTTTTGATACTATCATCAGTGCATCTCTGGGTACAACAATAACACATCAGTGCGAGCTAAGTATTTTTTCTCAGTTGCATACGTATATTATCATTTATTTCCAACACCAACTAGATACATACTTACTATAGTTGATAACAAGTACATCATATATTATTAACTATGAGACTGAATTTGTCGTGTATGGGGTATTTAATGGAGCTTGTGGTACATAATTAGATCATGGAGTGACTGCTATTGGGTATGGATCAGATAAGGGAGGGTTAGACTACATCATCCTGAAGAACTCTTGGGGACCAAAATCATATCTTTGGTGATCTTAAGGTAACATCATCTCCTGCAGCTGTGTTTTCTAGAGTTGTCTGTTTTTTCCATTATTCATTGTTCCTTTTTCTTGTAGATCTTATCTTTTCTTAGTTACCATGGTTAAAATCTAATCATTACTTTACAATTGTAGTGAGTATTGGTGGAGGACTTGACATTCCTCACAGTGACAAAAGTTTTGCTGGTTTAGTAAACCAATTGTGTACAAACAAGGCGGTCTCATTCTTAGAAACTTTTGCTTTCTTTTTTTTTTTAGCTTAAATTTTCCTGTCCTATCTAATTAGGATTTCCTATACAAGTATGTTAAGGAATTGTTACCCAGGTTTTCCTATCCAAGTATGTTAAGGAATTATTACTCGATTCGGAGTTTTGTAATTCCCTTGCCTATATAAGGACGCCTAATATTGTAGAGAACACATATTCTACACATTCAACTTATTTTCTTAGACATATCGAAATCAAGTTTTCTTAGCTTTGAGTTGGTATTATCTTTGTGTTTTTAGGTTATAGAAATTCATCTAGACTAGTAGTTTGATGTATCACTTAATAATGAAGGAGGTCAACAAGTGCATTAAGACGGCAATAAGGTTGGTTCTATACATTGTTTTCATTGCGTACTTTATTGCTCCTGATTATACATGAGAGATCCTTCGCTTATCCAAGGGTTTGAATTATATATGGGTGGAAATTTAACTCGAGTACATGATTCATAAGGTGTAGTAACTGATCCTACATTGCTAAAGAATGCTGAAAGTCATCCTGCACAACATTCTAACTCAATGGCTCTTGCTGATTATGTGAAAGCTTTAGTTAAAGTTCATAGGCTAAACGAAGGTGAACTGCTCAGCGCATTGCAAAGAAGTAATTATTACTTTGTTTTAATAATGGTTCACGAGTAACGGTAATCTCCGGATTCTTAATCATGTCCTGTAATATATCGACTGTTCCATATTACATTGAAACTTTAAGGGCTTCCTGCAAGTGCACTAACCAGATATCCCATTTCTTTTAAATATATATATATATATACAAACCTAATATGTTCTGCACCAATCTTTGCTTGGCATAAATTTAGGTTTTCGTTTTGGTTTTTATATTAATTTTTGCTGAGAATCGGTCTCACTTGCCAACTAGACAATATTTACGCTTCTTGTTATAATCAGTAATTTCAAGTTTTATCTGGGAGTTGCAATAGCTTGTGTTAACAAAGCGATATTTTCAGGTTTGTCCAATGCCGGTGTTCTTGGAACTGCTAGCGCTCATATTCACATGGTGACGGTAGAACAAGGGGATTTCAAGATGAAATTATGATATATTTTCCTCAACTATGTACTGCCAATGCTCATTCTTAGAGCATTCATGGGGAAAGGGGGATTGCTTAATGGTAATCCAATTGGTGTATTATACCGCTTTACAATAAATACAAGTAGTTTTTAATATGTTCAGACAAAATCTGAAGCTTCATTTGATTTGTTTTTCTTACAGCTATGGGATTTAGTGAAGAGACCCAACCAACACCGAGTCTAGTACAAAATTTAGTGATGTTAAGGGAGTTGATGAGGCCAAAGCAGAGCTAGAAGAAATTTTCCATTATCTTTGTGAGCCTAAGATAAATGCATTAATTATCAACTATTGCTTGAATTATGATTTGAGAAGATGAATCATGTTTATGACTTCCACATGTACGATTTTTAATGCCGTGTTTTCCCTGTTTATGTTGAACGATATATATTATAAGAAAAATGTGGATACTTCGAGAAACTTTGCATGTATTAACAATGCCTTATTATTATTTTAGCGGTTCACAAGTCTAGGAGGTAATCTCCCCAAGGGTATTTTTCTTGTTGGTCCAGCTGGGACAGGTAAAACCATGTTATTGCTGGAGAATCCCAAGTACCATTCCTCTACAAAAGCAGGAGTGAGTTAGACGAAATGCTTATTGGTGTGGGAGCGACATCAGATGGAAGGATCTCACTCTGAAGTAAGCACTTTTTTAGTGTAATAATTTTTATAGTTTCAAGTTATTTGTTTGATCTTCGACCATTATATTTTTTTGAGGGCATTCCTTTAGGTTTGAATATAAATTATGCCGAAAAGATTGTTGTAAGATTTTTATAAATATCAAGATTGATTGCAACAGGGGTTTGTAATACATGAATTTTAAACATACAAACTTTTATTTATTTACTAGGTATCACCGGGGCCTTACGGCCCCGGCTCAACCTCTCATTTTAGTGTACGAATATTAGGCCTACACAGCAACCCTGACTGCATAACAAAATGTAAAACCCGTCATTTATACCTGGTCTAATAGTTACCTTTACATTTGGGAGTAGTTTTATACAAACTTTGTCATTACATGTTCATAGTAAATTGCATAATGATTTATCATAGGAATTATTATTAGAAAACACTCATTCAAGTACATCAATAGACCAAAATTGAAATTAGTATTCCTTTGCGTAACGTTAAATTGGTGTAAAAGAATAACCTATATGAGAAAAACAATGACCTACACCTTAAACGTTCTTCACTAATAATATTACTTTTAATTTCTGGTTCTTTTATTGCAAGTTGAAGTTGACATATGAATATTTTGTCAACAATCTTGCCCCAATTTTCTTTTGGTTTCAGCATTGTTAAAAAAATATTTAGGTTTTTTACTGGATAAGCGCAATAATTCGTTTATCATGTATAATCCATAAACCAAAGTTCATTCGTCTGTTGGATTTTGAATGTAGAACAATATTCTTAATATATGGGGAAGATTGTCGCATATGTTAAAGCTAAACTTTTCCCACAAAATTTCTGGTTCTCTTGGGTTAGAATCTACTAAAATGAATTTAAATAGTTTTATGAGCTGGTTTACCTGTTGGGATATCTAAGGCTTATTTAAGACAATCCATGGCTTCTCCATCGTTTTCTAGTAATCCAAATTCAACTCGTCTTTTTTGAATGTAGGCAATGGTTCCTCGTCTACCATTTTCATACGTTCAAATGAATCTGCTTGCAATAATAGTCTACAACATTCTTAGGTAGTATAATTTTCCAGCAACATTAGAAAAGACAAAATACATTCTAGAGGCTGCAAGACCTTGTTTACTGATGTGCCACTTTTTTTGTACTTTTATCCCAGAGAAAGTGTTGTGAAAACTTTTGGTATGTATATGCAAGTGTCCTAGGATTTTTAGCATAATACTCAAAATAAGCCATCAATGTCGTCTTATAGTTCTCAGTTTTTTCCATAACCTCTTCTATGAACCCTATTGATTCATAAATAATTTTTTGGTTGCCTAATAAAAATTATTTCCGGTCTCAGGATGCTTGGTTCTTTTTGATGCATTGAATAACCGAATAAATTCCAAGCAGGTTCAGGCATACATTTGAACTTCATCTATTGATCTAATAGTGACTGTTGTTTTATCATATGCTTTTTAAATGTCGTTTATGTATTTACTGCTCTTTCTCCAGAACATATCTTAATGTTTATATGGGAGTTAAACATTCTCGTAAATGCAATATGTGGTTATCCACATTTCTGAAATTTAATGGTGTGCACATGAATAAAATTTTCTCCAAACACAATATTTTTAGTCATCTCATTTATGAGTGTTTTCCGAAAACTCGTGCTGCTAAATCAGGACGATCATATGAATATTGATGTTGTAGAATCTTATCTTGGATTTATAACCAATTCAGATTGGTAGTCATAGTGATAAAAATATCTGGATGATGGTTAAAGCGTTTCATTGCTATTGAGACTTCCAATATGTGATGATGGTAAAATGCATGGTGTACCTCCTTCATCAGGTGTTAATCCAGAATGTTTAATTTTTATGGAAGCATATTGATCTACACATAACTTTATCTGGTTAAATCTCATAAAATTTCAACGATTCTGTTTAGTCAAAGCCCACGCATCTACTAAGAATTCTTGGAATAGTTTTCCTCCTCATATATTTTTGGTAAAATTCAAACCCCTTGCTGATCTTGATTGTGTTTCAAAGATGATTACTATATTTGTTAAAATCAAATCTCCCTCCTAAACTTGCTCTTAAATTCTCTAAAATGCACTGGAACATTAAATTTCACTCCTCGATTCCATCTGAAGTTAAATAATGGTGTAATTCATTGTAAAATTTGTAAAACTAACGATAAACAAAGAACTAAAACCAAAAGATTTTTTCACAATATCGCCTAAAATAAAAGGAAAAAACCCAATAGAATCCACTATATTATACATATGGAACTACAATGGAACAAAAGAAAGAATCCAAAAAAAAAAAAAAAAAACTGTGTATAAGGGAATATCCTTCATTGTGTATGTCGAAGTATGCCTTGTTATCTTTGCTCTTCGATCACACATGTAGTTCACATGGTGCATCGAGGGAATATTATTATGGCTTTAAGGCACTCGTGTAGTTACATTGCAGGTTTGCATGATATGCTTTAAATCGAGTAAAATTGGATGTACCATTTATAAACTTTTGTCAGATATAGGTTTATCAAAAATTAGCCAAGTAGAAACGCATAACCTCAGCTATTATCGACTAAAATCCCAAATTCCAAGTCCTCCATATTGCCCAAATATCTAAGTAATGAATACCAAAATATCTAAATCAAAATTTTAACGACAGTTAAGCACACTTACTCATGGCAATCTCTTGATCATATATGCTTGCTTCCATCATATCTACGTGCCTATAATAGCAAATGAGACATTCAAATTTAAGAAAATTGCTTAAACATTCACCCTTAAACTTGAAAACATTCAAGTACCTTAAATAACTAAAAATAACTTAAATCTCTCTTTATGCAGTACTATTGAACAGTCTCTCCTTGTTCGAGTTCTAAGCTCTACCAAAAAAATAACAGGCTAAACTCAACCCATCATCTTGTAACCCTAGAGCGGTTTCCTTTTTCTAAGGAAACCTCAAAAAAACAAATCAAAATCTTACAACGAATTGAAGCTCGAAAATCGTGTCCACCCATCTGTTATAAATATGAACTAACCTATTTTTCAAAAATATGCAATTACCTAAACTAAGTTGACTTTTATTGAGAACAAAAAATAGGGTTTCAAAAGGGATAATGAGATATATACCTCAAAATCTTGAGGCACTTTGTTGTTAATTATTTCTTTAATGGATGAAATTGTTTCGTGGAACAGATGGAGGGCATTAAAAGATTCACGATCGAAAGGTATTTAAAGTAGTGATTTTTCCTTTAAAGTATTCAACATCTATAAGTGGCTGGAATCCCTTTTATGGTAAACATCGCAATGATTTCCATATATATCACAAATTGGTATACTTCTGAATACCGTGAGTATTTCCAATCCGTCCAAGAAAAAACTCCATCCGGAGATTCCGTGGATCGGGGTCCCCATTCAACGACATCCGTATGATAGCTTTTGCTGGCCAATATCCTCGTCATTATTGTAGTTGCGGAATAACCTACAACTACACCCTCAATAGAATTAGTAAAAACTCAAGAAGTTCTTGATGATGAATAACAATTTTCTTATTAATGTTCTCAACAAAGAAGTATCTAAATGGAATTAGAATAGTTACAACTTTCTCTATTCTCTTTCCTAAGATATTTTCTAACATTCACTAAAAGAACCTACCAAATTTTACATTTGAACTCCTATTTATAGTAAAACTTATACAGCTGTATATGAATTGCGAAGTATCGCAATTCATACTCGCAAAATTACTTCATCCTCGCAAAACTTCATATTTCTCCGCGCTACTTCTATCATCGTATCATTTTATAACTTTTTTCTCCTTTATTTATTACGATACTCGTGAACTATTATCTTGCGATATTCAGTACTTACATCTTGCCTCTTCTCATGTCAATTCTACGAAGAAGAAATGTCATGAGAATCCCTATTCTCGTAAATTTAGTGTAGTTATTACCACCCATCAAGTTCGCAACACGTCTTTTTACTTTTCCCTTATCTTTCTGACACGTTTCTTTGTAACCGTTCTTTTCAACCATTCACGCTTACTCTTATTAATGAGTTTTTATTTTCATCAAACTCTCTTATAAATATTATTCTTTGTTTTTGCTTTTTATTCTCTTCATCTTCTTCACCACTTCTGCCTCTGCAATCTCTTTTATCTTTTTTCCTTTCTATTTTCCCTCTTATATTCAATGGCACCAAAGAAGAAAACTATTGAACAAATTAATGCGGAACTTGCTGATAGAGATCTTATTCTCTCTGAGATTGAAGGTTATGATAATAAATCTTCTCTCTATGTGAAGCTCTTTACCAACTATGTTTGGGATGATCAGAGAATTTTAATCTCACGAGGTCAAATCCTCGCATGTCTTCCTCTTCCTCTTTATGATGTTAACTTTCCTTTATTCTACGAAATTATTTCCCACCCCAATTTTTCTTGTGCCATTTACCAATTGACTGGTGATTGTATTCGCCTCTTAGTTGAATTCGCAAATCGTGCCGCTTTTGGGAAATCTTTGTATTCAGTTGATCTTAGAAAACCTGGATTTGAAAATATAGAAATTGTTGCTGCGAATTATACAGTTGAGGGTTTCTTCAAAAATTACACATTAATTCCTGCGAGGAAAGAAGATAATCGTTGGGGTGTTCGTCTTCATCGTAAAGCTAATATCGCAGCAGATGATCTTCTCATGCACGATATTGATTATGCTTCAGGAAATAATAAGACACCTCATCGTTCTAATGATGAAGATTGGTATAAGTACCCTTTAATATTATCAGGTTCTTATATTACTGGGATAGTAGAACTTCCTGCGAACCTTTGTAACCGCTATTATCAACCTTGGGTTTTTAGAAATGTATGTACTTCCATCTCCTTATATTTTTGTTACCCTTTAATTTCAAATGAGGTAAGAAACACTCTTGTATTTTTCTAAACAATATATTGTTGCCTCTGTTTCTTATCCTTATTTGAATTTACAGGTTCCACTTCTTCCTGAGATTGCTGCGAGTGAAAATAAGAGTTCTACTTCTTCTAAAAGGCTTACTGCAAGACAACAAACTCTTCGTTCTGCGAAGGTTATCCAAGTTTCTGGTAGTCAAGATGATGCTCTTCGCAAAGGGAAAAGGAAACTTCAAGATGTTGTTTACGAGAGGAGAAAGAAGAAACTCTCAACCAAGTCTCATTCCAATGTAATTTCTTCTAATGACAATATTGAGGAAGATCTTGGTGATGAAGATTATAAATTTCCTGAGAGGACTTTAGTTCTGATTCCGATACTCTTTCTGATAAAGGAGATAATGATAATGATGTTGATGAAGGTGGAAATGAAGATTAAAGTATCCCAGAAACTTTTGCCTCAGCAATGGTTAGCATCTCTGAGGCTTTCCTTCATTCTTCTCATGGATTAGGAAATTCTCCTACAGCGAATGCTCGCAAACTTATTGCGAAGGCTTGTAAAGTTCCTACTGTAATTGATAATAACTCCCTCAAAGGAATTTCAAGATTCGTCTCTCCTGCTTCATTATATGCTTTAGGTAGCATGGTAAGTTTCTTCTCTATTCCTTGTTTATTTCCCTTATTTTGTTGATTTCTAACCCCCTTTTTTCTTGTTTAGGTTGGAAGAGTTAGTTGTGCAGCTGCTTCTGATTGGGAAACACGCCATTCTATTGCTGAGAAGAAAACTTTGAATCGTTGTAGGAAGTTAGAGGTTGAAAATTCAAATCTCCGTCAGAGAGTAGAAGATTTAAATATTGATAACGCAAAATTAATATCCCGTCACGAAGATAATTCACAATCTGCGAGCATCGCAATTGATAATTCTTCTCTTCTTGAGGAGAATAATCAATTAAAGCTTGAAAATTCTTCTCTTCGTAATGATAAGAAGCAATTAGAAGGTAAATTATCTGCGATGGTAATTATTTTGGTTACTTTTCCTTCGTAATTTGCTAACCAATTCCTTAATTTCTCTCCTTGCTGCAGAAAATTATGCGAAGATGAATAATAATCTGGAAACTATGCTTGCTAATCGTAATAAGAAAATTTCTGACTTGAGATCTCAGCTTCTAATTTCCCAGCATAACCATAGTTTATATGTTAAGCGTTTTCGAGCTAAGATGACTCGCAAGATTTGAGAAGATAATGAAATTCCTCTCAAGAAGTACCATACGCTCCTTTCTGAAGAAATCCCTGAAGATATTCCATATCTGGAAATCTCTGAAAGTGAAGTTGAAAATGATAGTGAAGTTGAAGAAGAAGATCATTTTGATGGGGATAGATCGCCTGAAAAATAACTTCACTCTTTTTTGTATGTCTGTTCTGTAACTTCACTCTTTTTTGTATGTCTGTTCTGTTTTTTTTTCAATACAACACTTTCTTCTTGATTGCACTTTGAATCAATCCAACAATTTCTTTTTCAAAGCTTAATTTGAATTAATTCTTCTTTGATGTTTGTTTCCCTTATTCGCATAACTTGATCATGTGGAGAGAAATAATATATCTTAAAGACTTAGCTTAGTATTAAAATATCCTTCTCAATTTATCTTACGAAGTTTTGTCTGATTGTGATTATGAATAAAAAGTCCTCCCTTTGAAGTATAAGAAATATGAGCCTTTTGCCTTTTGGGGAATGTTGCGAGGTAAATAATAAATCTCCCCTTGAAGTATAAGAAGTATGAAGTATGCGAAATATGAAATATCCTTAAGAAGTATAAGAAGTATAAAATATCTTTGAAGAAGTATTAGCAGCATCCAATTCATGAAGAATTGCCCAATATATGAAGAAGTATAAGAATTGTATGAAGAAGTATAATAAGTACTTAACCTTCGCAAAATTAAATATCCATTGAAGAAGTATAATAAATATGATATATTCTTGAAGATGTATAAATAGTATTGAATTTGTAGAAAAATATTCAATATATGGAGAAGTATAAGAAGTATTTAACTCTCGTAACATTTTACGAGTATGAACTTATCTGTATTTGATTACTATCAAAATCGCATCTTTTGTTAAGTCTTCGTGAGAATTCTTCAATGATGTTATCTTCTTTGATATGACTTTTTGTAAAAATTCTTCAATGGTATTGACGAAGCTGTCTTCTCTTCAAATCTTCATAATGTATATTCTTGTATAATTTCTTCAATGGTATTGACGAAGCTGTCTTCTCTTCAAATCTTCATAATGTATATTCTTGTATAATTTCTTCAATGATATTGATGCAATGAATTTCATTAATTTCTGTGGTCTTATCATGCCTTCCTAAGTAAAGGTCTTATTTTGCCACCTCTTTTGTAGTAAATTTTTGTATTTGCGATAATATGACAAGTCTGAACATTCTTACGAATATACAACCTCGTGACATTATCGTCTTGCGATGAAATCGCAGGACGTTCTTACACTTTCATGCAAAAACCCATTGATCTCATCTTAACTTCTTTGTATAGTATTTTAGCCTCTTCAGGAATTGTTGCGATAATATGACAGGCCTAAATATTCTTGCGAACATAAAGCCCCATGACATTGCCGTCTTGCGATGAAATCGCAGGACGTCTCTACACTTTCATGTAGTGACCCATTGATCTCATCTTAACTTATTTATTATGTTCTGCGAGTTCTTTATTCTTTGCTTTCTTTCTTTCTTTTTTTTTTTTTTTTTTTTAGAAGGCTCATGAAACTTCATTTGTTGCACAAATATGACAAGCCTTTATGTTTTCGCAAACAAGAAGCCTCGTGACATTTGCGTCTTATAGCACGTATCAGCTCCCTAATGGAGGGTGCTGCCCTTTATCTTCCCCCTGATTGCCCCTTCAAGGAAGCGTACATCGACCATACAAGGTTAGCTCTTCCCATCCGGTTCTGCCAACAACCAGCTTTTAATCGCAACATCTTATCCTTTTTGCCTATAGGGCTTATAGTTACGAGGTTGCACCCTATGGGGTATCTTTGGGCCAAGTGCATCATTTGCCAAGACTTGTCAAAAATGGCAGATGTGGTTCAACCTCACCCGGCACTCTTGACTCAACCGTGTACCTCGGCGCCTTGATCGTTTTCTTCACTTCTTGGGAAAGACAGTATGCCTTAGTCGCCCAACCTAAATCCTCTTACACCGCATTTTATATTGCGTAATGTCGCTAGATTAGGTGAGAATCCAAGGTGTCTAACCCGGATAGGTACCCCATTATTGGGTTGTACCCCAAAATTTTTACCATGTACTAAGGGCCCTTGGTGGTGTTCCGGTTACCCTTAGCCACGTTATATGTACCCCTTAAATGACGTACTTTAGGACTTTGCCTCTTACGAAATATAGCTTCGCGAACTAGGGTGTACGCCACAAAGGTTTGCCTGTATAAAATTTTCTGCGGCTCTCTTTCTTTTTTGGAGGATGATCACAGATTGCGGTCTTTTATTCGCAAATTAATGAAAGTTTAATCGGAATATAAATTCTGAAAATTCGTAACTTTTCCCAATTTCCTGCGAGCAAACAATATTCGTAAAATTTATCACGAAATAAAAATTTTGTTTTGCCACATACCTCATTTCCACGAGCAAACGTACTGATTACCTTCTTGTTTTATTATTTTCCTTCTTCTTTCTTTGCAAATCACAATTCCTTATTATCATCGTAAATTTCTTGTATGATTATCATCGTAACTTTATTCTCTTTTTCCTTAATCCTCTGCCATTAAATTTTCACTTCTTTTCACAGCCTTTGCTCTTTTTCTCCAATTTTCCTTCTCAGCAATTTTCCCTTCGCAAACTTCTACTTCTGTATCGTAACATTTCTTTCCCTCAGCCCAATCACCCTTGATAACTCCAATACCCTTCATATGAGGAAACTTTATGCACTGATGTAGAGTGAAATCTACGCCTAGAATTTCATGAAGCCATGGTCTTCCTATCAAAGCATTATATGGTGATTCGACATCAACAACGCAGAACATAATTTCAGTTCGCATTCCACTTAATGGAATTCGCATGCTCACTTCTCCTTTGGGCTTGTTGGCAGTTCCATTAAAACCATAAATTCTGTAAGTAGAAGGTATTAAATCTGCATCTTTTCCCCCCATAGTTTGTAAAGCGAGAATAGAAGAGGATATTGACAGAACTTCCCGTATCAATCAAAATTCTATTAAGACCAATTGATTCTTCCTCCATATCATCTTCGTTTTCTTCCATATTCATGTAGATTGATAATCTTACTACCAATGGATTATCATGTGCTTCACAACCTTCTGGAATTTCAGTGGCTTCAAAAGAAATTTCACGTTTCTGCCAATCTTCAAGTCGTGAAATTTTTGCGATGTTCATTACTTCCTTTCCTTCACCATCCCTCGCATATACCCTGCTTAACACATTATCATGAAAATCCTCTATGGTTTTATATGAATGAACAATGGAATTACAGAAAACATTCCTTGCTTTTGATCCCACTTCTATATGTAGGATTTCTTCTCCTTTTTCTTTTGTTGTGTTCTCCCTGCGAGTTATGACTGGAGCCTGTGGTAATTGTTGCGACTGTGTCTGCTTAAGTAAAAATTGATTTAGTTTTCCTTGATCAATCATTCGTAAGATTATCCTCTTGATATTATGGCAATTATTGTAGAATGTCCATGAAAATGATGATATGAACAAAATTCATGACTTCTTGGACCCATTAGTGGTTCCTTTCCCATGTTCCATGGAGTTGGTATATTCTCTACCAGGATAATTGCTTGCCATATCTTTTATACACTTGTATTCAAAGGTGGCAACTTTATCTCTTCCCTTACCATTCTTTGACCTCCTTGACCGTTGTTATAATTTTGTCTCTGGTTCCCTTGTCCAAAATAATTTTTCTTTTGTCCCCCATAATTTTCTTGTTGTTGATCTAGTCTTGGAATTTGGTTATTTCCTATTCGATTATAGAAATTCTTCTCTCTATCATACTCTTCTTGATCTCTACTGCCCATTGCTACCATCTTTGGCTGGCTATCATTGATTTTCTTTTCTTCTGAAATTTACGAAGAAGTTTGTGAGGATGTTTGCGAAGTACCTGCTACTACATTGATTATTTTGGGAAGTAAATTTGCTCCTCCCTCTTGATTGCTAGTGTTTTCTACTGGATATGACTCCATACTGTTTTGCTTTTCTTCTAATGTAATGTATTCTTCCTGCAATTCTCGTAACTCTGTCATCATTATGGAATTATTTCTTATGAAGATTTGAACATATAATTGTTCAGTTGCGAACATCACATTTATGAAGGACAGAATCAAGTATCTCTCATCCACACGCCCTGCCATATCACTGCACATAGTCTTCCATGGTCTTACCAAATGCTTCAAACTTTCACCCACTTTTTGTTTTAAACCAAATACATCTTCAATACCAAGCCGTGAAGAATGATTTGTGATATATGCTCCAAGGAAAGTTGCTTGCAAATGACTGAATGACGTAATAGTGTTTTTAGGGAGTCCTTCGAACCACTTTCAAGCTTCCCCTGTTAAACTTGATGCGAAATACTTGCATAACACAGCATCATGATTCTCCCATTGTAACATGCATCTTATGTATGCTTTAATGTGCTGAATAGCACATGAAGTCCCATCAAGGATACTGGTAAGTGTGGGCAAATTGCATTTTGGTGGAATTCCTCCCAATTGTACTTCTCTAGCAAATGGAGTCCTCACAGCTTCTTCTATTGCTTCATCTAATTGCCTTCTATCTCCTCTTCTTCTATTGTTTATCATCCCTCTCATTTCTGCTAATTCTCGAAAGATTCGTGCATTTGCCTCAGAATTCTCATCCATTGGTCTTTTTGATGCAGCTTATCTTCTTCTACGTTCTTGCGCTTCCTCCCTTGCGATTCTTCGCATTCTATCATATTCTTCATTAATGTTTTCATTTGCATAATTTTGCAAATATCTTCTTTCTAAATTATCATAATTGTTCAGTTGCATAGCATCTTGGAATTCTTGTTCTTCCCTTTCTATTCTTCTCATGCGAATATCAGGAATTTCTTCTTCTTCATTTCTCCTTCTTCTGTGATTTATTTCTCCTTGATTTGCTTGTACTCTGATTCGAGAATTAGGTTCATTCCTCTCCACTTCCATTTGTTGGTTTACAATTCTTCTCTTAATTCTTTCATACTCAACATTTTGTTTGTTACGAGCCTCTTCATGTCTTCTTACTCCATTCTCGTGATTGTTTTGATGTATTGCTTGTTGTCTCTCAGTTTCTTCCATAAGTTGCTATTCTTCCTCTCGATTCTGATTGTTTTCTCTAGGATTTGGTCTTGTTCGCAAATTCCCCATGCTTTGTTCGTGGTTTGGTATTAAAATGAAACGATTCTCTTGATTTCTTTCACCTTGATTCTGCGCTTGTTCTTGCATATTATTTTCATTATTGATTATCGGTGAATTTTGTCCTTCTCTTTCTGTTCTAACATTTGATCTTGCAACACTTTGAGATTTCCTTCTTTGTAGTATCTTATTTTCCATCCTCAATTCTTGATTTTGTCTTGTTAAATTGGCACGTTCTTCAGCTTCGATCATTCGTTCTTTTTGGATTCCTTGTCTCAATGTTTCTAATATCTCCCTTTCTCTTTCAAGAATTGTTCCTCCCATCAACCTTCCATTTTATCTGATTTGTGGTTCTCTATCTCCTTCTTCTGGTGTATTAGTTCTCCAAGTGTGTATACTCACTTGATCATGACCTATTATTTGTTGAGCTTGATTTCTTCGATTACTTCTTCTCCCACTAGGTTCTCCTGTTATATTTGCTTCTCCTCCTGCAAGTCTTACACTTCTTCTTACTTCAGTTAATGGTTCTGATGTGTTTCTTCTTCTTGTCATTTTTCCTGTACGGAATTCTTTCTCTCCCTGTTTCTAGCGCCAATTATGTAGTTGCGGAATAACCTACAACTACACCCTCAATAGAATTAGTAAAAACTCAAGAAGTTCTTGATGATGAATAACAATTTTCTTATTAATGTTCTCAATTGATTACAAAGAAGTATCTAAATGGAATTAGAATAGTTACAACTTTCTCTATTCTCTTTCCTAAGATATTTTCTAACATTCACTAAAAGAACCTCCCGAATTTTACATTTGAACTCCTATTTATAGTAAAACTTATACAGCTGTATATGAATTGCGAAGTATCACAATTCATACTCGCAAAATTACTTCATCCTCGCAAAACTTCATATTTCTCCGCGCTACTTCTATCATCGTATCATTTTATAAAAATTTTCTCCTTTATTTATTACGATACTCGTGAACTATTATCTTGCGATATTCAGTACTTACAATTATTTTATTTAGTTGGTAGTGGTCTCAGTATTTGATTTTCAAGAAAATTATTCTGTACTGCTAGTGCTGAAACTGATTACCTTGTTATGTGCTTCTCAAGGACACTTCTATGGGGATCATAACTCGGTCTCCGAAAATCATAGACCTCTTGAATCAGGAACAACAATATTGGAAAGCAAAGTTTATACGACAACATCATCTTCAACGCCTGGTACCTGATTTCCTAGGGCATAAGTCAGTGTTAGTCGTAAATTATTTATTTTTCTGGAAAGACGTACCAACATGATAATATCAACTACCTGAATTTCTTGGATCAACATAGACTTGATTAGTACTAATAAGTTACTGTATCATATGCAGGAAAACTGTGACCATTTTGACATTCATACTTCAAAAGAGAAGAAGTCCTCTAGCCATGTCATAAAATAACGTTGCAAAGTAGCATGCCTAACAATAATAACTACTGCATCAGTCTAGGGAAGGCCTACCAAAACAGAAAAGCTAAGCAAAATATGAAGTCGAGACTGGAAACTCACTTCTGGGATTATCTTATAAGGAATAAGTTCTCCCGTAAACATTATTTCGATTTGATTTCCAGAGTGTATGCAACTGAAGAAACAATAAATAAAAAGATGGTTATAAATATTTAGCTTAGGTGCAAAGAAACAGTGGAAGTTAGAAAGGGAATATGTTTTTCATTTATGATGATCTGAGTTCCGACCTGCAGGAAAAGACAAATTCTGAATATTTATGCTACGTAAATTTAAAACCTCGCAATGTCGGTGGTTGTCCTTAATTCATTTACGTCACATTCAGAAACTCAACATTGTCCACGATTATGTAAGATAAGTAGGGAATTAGCATAAGACAGCGGATAAAATCTTGATAATAAAAGACATACTTTTCAGAGTTACCTGTTTACATACAAAACTTTTCAATTGAATATCTATTAGATTTTAATGGTTACATACTCTTGCTCTTTTGACTGCATACTCAACCTCCATCAATTCAGTTTCATGCTAGCTTGAATAAACCTTGGATTTTATATCCAGGGCCCCTTATTTGATAATATTAATGGAAAACAGGTAACGAAAATAGGTAGAAAATACCATTACAACCAAATGACCCTAAATGGTATTTTAACATGAACGGATGAGCCTAAATAGAACTGGGATTCGAGCAAAGACTGAACAAATATCAAATACTGCAACAATAGAGAAGAGGAGGAATTACCTGAAAAAAAGAGTGTTCCAATCATTACCCCACCATGAAGAGTCTTTGTTATTATCATCAGCTATTGATGAGAACTCTCGAAGAAAGAGTAGGGTCTATTTTGGAAATTATGGGCATGCCAAAGTTGTAGTTATATTCCCAAGGTACACAAATCCTGATGTTGCAGCCAAAAGAAACCACCATCACAATAGAATATCAAGGATGTATCCAAGTGGTTAAGTACATGAAGAATGAATTTGGATTTATCAAATAATTACATGTTATAAAGTCAAGAATGACTAACTGATGATGTGCATTAGAGAGATACTAATCAACATATTGTATCTACTATATATTACAATGAACCATTCAACTAATTTTTTTATGATTTGGGTTTCCATCTCAAGCAAAGGAAGTATGTTGTGTACTGTAGATAGTCGAACAATATACTGACTGATACCTAATCAACGCCAGTTGACTTACTGTACTTATTCAGCAGAGGTAAGCATGCCATAAAATTAATTTATTATTTTTTCCCTCGAACAGATGCAACAACATAGGAATTAACACCCAAAACATAAGTTTAGATCCATGCATACAGATTTGCTTGAGCCAGCAAACACTAACAATAATGTAGAAGATAGTACCCAAAACATAAATTTAAATGTGCACAAAATTTTCCTGAGTATATGCAATATTGGGTTCATGGCCGTTGCATAAAGACTTAACTTATATATATATATATGCCATCTGAGGGAGTTAAACTCGCAACTACATGGTTAAAGGCCATGTGCTCTACCAGTTGAGCTAAGATTGCAAGCAAGAAATTACATCCAAACATAATCAATCACATTTTTATTACCTTTCAAATTAATTGTTTGCTATAACTATAAACTTATGTATATACAGTAGGACTTGAAGATTTTAAAATCCAACTCTGACATGTCTAATTAAGTTAAATGATGTTATGTTTTTCAAAAATAAAATAAAATGATATCAATGATTTGAAAGTATATATATGGTATGGATGTGAATAACAATTTAGGAGAGGATGAGATTCCCTTTACCTATAATGTAAGCGGCTATATGAGGAGCTTCAACTGAACTTAGGTGCTCATCCTAACAAAGTAAACCCCTTTCTCACACTTTCACCTTTAGGCAGGGGGGTAGTCTGATTTTTTCATGTGTTCTGCAAAATAATAATACATTACCATAAAGCTAGTCAAACTATACAACTGAAACACATAAGATATTTTATCGCATAGATTTTTAGAAAATAGATATTGATACTGATTAAATCTTAAAAATATGTGAATTCAAAGATAACCACCACCAACCAAAAACAAATAAAGATAGTTAGGAATATAGATTATAGGTGGTGACTGGTGAGAGTTGATTCACCACAATATGTATACTACACAGATGATATATATATGATGCTATTTAGAATTATTGGACAAGGGATGGCCTATGATATTCTATGTCAATTATTTAAGAAGAGACCATGGTTTCTTGAAGTAAGAATTATTATTTGAGTGCCAGATATTTTACAATCATTAATGTTCCTCACTACGGCATATGAGGAACAAATTTCATGTATATGTAATCAACCATGTTATCTCTTTCATATTCCCAGACATCTAATTTTTGAATTATTCATTTACTCATAATCCTTAGATGTTTGTGGTGGTTAAACTTAATTATTAATATGTTTTGTTAAATGAATAAACCATCACAACCAAGTTTCTACCTTTTGTCTCTCGAAGATGTCTGTAGTCAGCTAGAGTAGCAAGAATAGGGGTACTAAAAACCAACTTATAAACTGAAATAAACTATAGTAACATTAGATAAGCAGCCTTAACTAATTGGAATTCAAAGGCTTTCTTTACCTCATTGGAACAACTCCAATCTTCTATCTAATTACATGTCTCTTTGAGCATCAGCTTACTCAGCTGTTTAAGCAAAGAAAATAATATATTTCTCCAATAAACATTGTAAAGATTATAGTACCGGAATACGAAAACTTACCATAGTAGTAGAGATGTTTGTTCCTCCACTGTTGGCAAAGAGACATAAAAATAAATAAATATTGACATTATAAGGACTGAAATAAGGTAAGAGAAATTTTAGAGCTAACAAAAAAGGGTCTTTGCAGTTTGAGACTGCATCTAGTACGAATGCATCACGGGAAACCATCACCAATTAATATCAAACCAATTAACATAAGCTATCAGAGATTACACAGATGCAAATACATTAACCATTAAAGGCCATGTAAAAAAGATGCCAAATCAGGTGCACAACAGAATATCTCAAATGAAGGCCATTATATTGTAGAACTGCGGTTTTCTGCTTTTACAAACAAAAAATAGATGGGCACGCGAAGTATAATAGCTAGAGACTAAATGCAACCAAACAACATCTGTATGTGGATTTTAAAATCAATGAAAATGCTTATTAACCAAAAAAAAAATTCCAATAGTAAATACTTCAATTGTGTTACCCATTGTACTATAACAATTACAGATCTTCATTGGAGTTAGTAGATTCAAATATCTCATCTTAGTGTAGCACTGAGCTCTGCCACCTGTTTCGTTCACTCGAATAAGTTATCCAAGTCGCACACAATACTCTGACATAATATTACATAAAAATAAAAGATGGAAATAATCTAAACTGCAAGTAAACTGAATTGTATGCAAAAAATAAGAGATATACATTTACAACGTACCTTGAAATTTGGCCAGAGGATATATTTTAAATGCTTCTTATGACATCAACTCTAATTCAACCTCCGATTGTCCCTAAAATAAAACAACAATGAGCGAAATATTTTTAGAGAAGCTGGTGCAGGTGTTAGATGGAAAATTTCATAGCTTCGGTATTCATGTAGTGATAAGTACATAGTCTCTATTAGGGACCTATTGATACTGTATTACGGGGAAAAAAAACGGAACATCAAAAGCAAAGAGTACATAACAGTGAGTCAAATTCTCACATGGTTGAGAATTCTTGTTTATGTACCTATTAACAAATCAACATAACAGTAAGTCAAGATGACAAAATATGATGAGAAAGAAAGATATCAGGGAAAAGGAAAGCTCTAAGATAAAAAAAAAAGAGTACGGGAGAGGGATATGGCAGTAAAGATTAGAATAGGGTTTTGTATATTACTCAATTCTAATTTACATAATTCAAAAATCTAAGATGATTGGATGGTAACCTCATATTGAAAATGAATGGTTAAATCATGTAGTACTCAGATTTCATCAGTATTAAATACATCTTCTTCTCCACCAACAAACAAAATTCGGGACCTATTTAAGAATTTCTAAAATTATATCACCAAAAAAAAATCAGTATTTAAAAGTTCTACAAAATAAAATTTTTTTTTCAAAAAAAAACTTGCCACAAAAAGGAAACCCGTGAAATCACCAGGGATTCTTCATATTTCGCTTCAATGGCCTGATGCTGATAGTTTGATGATGGTGAAAACAAAATTAGGGTATCCACCCAATTATATATAATCAAACTGTGCGCTAGAATAGATCAAGAAATTAAAAACGTAAAATAGCGTTATTCAGTGAGGAAATTAAGCAATTAAGAGATAGAACCAAGGTTAAGACCTGATTATGTTTGTGAGAATACACCATCTTCAAGATGATACATGTCTTACTATTGCAGCGAAAGGCCCAACAACAACAATTATCAAGTTTCCATTGGTTCCAATAGATTTGGATTGGCTCTAGATATAACTTCTTAAAAGTAGCTGTATCTACAGCCATACACAAATTGGGCATTGAAGTCCAATGTTATGGCTTTGTGGCATTCGTGCTGTTACAATAGGATATCATCATATGGAACTCTATACAGTGGCAGGAAGTACCCATTTTTAAAAAAAGTAGCATATCTCTATCCCACATAGGACCCTGCTGCCTATTTCATCATTTGTTATTGTGAAGACTCAGAGATAATTCACAATTTACCACCAGATCAAACCTACCCATGAAAAGCACATCCAGTAATATAGTTATGAACATTGTTTTTCTGTTCAAAAGACGGCGAAGATGCACAATCTACTCTTCGTTACCTAGACTTCGGGGCGAATGAGCCTTTCCATGAAGTTATTTTGTTCATTTGTAGAATCAAGTAATCGCAGATACAACATTAGTGACAACAATATCACCTACAAAAATTTAATTCATAATAAGTCACATTGTTAATTATTCCAAGTTATCTGATGATATTTTAAACCTGAAAGGATTCTTTTGCAAGTAACATATGAGAATACACCGTTCTCATTCCCCAGCTGAGGTCACACTTAGAATATAATGTCTCCTCACTGTAGTAGGGAGTCATTGCCACGATAGATATAAATTAAAATTAAAATAAATGCGAGAACGTATTTCATATCCGATAGACAAAATCTAGGAAGTAAATGGATTGTTAAATCAATGATGATTGCCTTTTGTTTTATTACATTAATAATCCAGATCATCCAGTTAAAATACTATAGGTCACCATACGTACATATCTAGATGAGATATTCTCTTAAACAACTCCTACATGTACAATTGGATAATACTATCCAGTTTCATGTAGTGTCATCCAAGTTGAAAGCGTTTTTTCCCTGCGTATTAAAGTAGATGGGTAGTGTAAGTGTAGAATATTCACAAGGCTAGGTGGAAACATCTTAAGCTATGATGTACCTAAATATGAAGAGGCGAGAAGCACATGATAGAGGCTGGCAGGCGCGAGAATTAAGCAGCTGCATGGATCAGACGTGATCATTCTACAGCTGTCGGACAAGACTCGACCCCATGCCTTTGCAAAGCTGACAGACGAGACGTATTGGGTCAAACGAGGAGCGGTAGTCGAAGGGATAAGAAGATACACGTCATATCGGCCAACTTCAAGGGAGACAGGATTGGAAGGGCGACATTGCACCAGGAGAATACCCGAAAGGATCGGCTCGGACGAGAGACTGCTAAGGAACATCTTAAGCTATGATGACACGAGCGGGCCCGATAACAGGACTTCAAGTTAGATATAATGTGACCAACACCATAGTTTGGTTGTATGTAGCCACCCCTATAAATAGAAGAACTTGTATCCAAGAGAGGTAGGTTGTAAAATTTGAGAGAGAGACTCGAAATCGCACTATAGAGAAAGAGAGTTGGAACTAGTTCATGTGGTAAGAGAGCTCAACTTGGAGAGTAACACCATTGTAACACCTTTAATTAATAAGATTCACCCTTTCACCCCCGTGGACATAGGTAATCATACCGAACCACGTATATCCTTGTGTCTTTTGTTTAGCTCTTACTTTCACTTGCATGAGTAGAAGATTTATATCCTTTGGATGTAGTTTGTATTAAAATGCATCTACATTCTGGCGCCGACTAAGGGGATCCGAATAAGATCTCCGGATACCTTGCCTAGAAGGCCTTCAGAGATGATCAAAAGCTCCTGAATACACGTTCAAGTGTTGTAGTTGAAGCTAGGGTGAACTCTTTTGGCCAAAATCGCTGTTGTTTTAAGTCATTTAGTGTGCATGCAAAGTTAAAGCAGTATCAGCATCTTTACAAGGTGTAGCATAATTCTCATTTCTTCGCCCATAAATGGTTTGATCAAGAAAAAACTCTCCATAAGATCACCAGCGATCAACATCGCAGGTTAGGAGCTAGGTTGAGGATCTGCTGATAGGACGATTGTTTGTTTTCAATGGTTGAATGAGTTTTAGAGGTAAATAAGTTGTTTTGTTATTGCGGAGTAAAGCTTGTGTGCTTAGAATTACAAAAGGTTAAGTTAAAGGTGTATTTTTGCATGATAAGCTGCTGATTTTAAGGTGTCTTGCCCGGCGATGTTGTCTAGTCGTCGGAAATTTCTTGGAGAATATCCATGGAGGACGGCCATGATAAGATCTTGAGAAAATAACAACATTAGAAACTTAACTTGGATTTTGGACTTACGCGCCATACCATTCAATCATCACGTGCATGAGTTTAATAATTTGGAGCATAGAGAATGAAGGACAAACTAGCTTAAATGCGGAGGTCAAGTACTGAAGGCGATGTCGTACGAAATGATGGTGACGTAGTGTAAAATCTGCCACAAAGTCAGCATAGAATCAAAATAGGGTAGATAGGCAGAACCCATTTGATAACCGGAGTAGGCTTAGTATCTGCAAGTTGTGATGTAGTGACAATTTTTGTGTCAGTCGAATATATTTCACCTCTTTGAGTGTTTATTTCCAAGTATCAGCTCAAAATAAGGTGTTCTTTGTATTTGTTGACGTCGGTAGGGACGAAACTCGGCTCACCACGTGCCACACCCGATGGCTAGTACTTCAGGGACGGGAAGGACGTTAAGGAATCGTACAGTTACTAGCAGTAACATGCAGACAGGGGAAACTGGGCCGAGGAAAGAAGGCAATCGACAACCACCGCTCGAGGAGTCTCATGCAGCTGCGCGAGGCATGCCAACTGTTGATGAAGGAGTGGATCTTGGGCGAGATGATGACACCCTACCCTTGGACCAGGTTATCTTGACCCATAGGAGAATTGACCAAGTCGATGGACTTACAACTTCAGATACAGAGGACGATGAGGAAGCGCTTGCAACACGAGCCCAGAGACAAAGAGAAAGGCAACAAGCTGAATATCAGGAAGCCTAAGGAAAAGAGCAAGAGCGTCTCAGGAAGATTCAGTTGGGGCGAGGAGCAGCTAGCAACGTCGGCCCTACACCCGTTCATGTAACTGGTCCGATACTACCCCCACCTCCAACATCGATACCATTACAGTCTCGGCCACACCACCCTAACAGACATTCTAGTCATGAAAGCACAGACCCGACACTATTAGCCATTTTAGAAAGTCAAAGAAGGCAAGAAGCGGTATTAAGAGAGCTCTAGCAATGGAATCTCGCCCTAGAGTTTGAGAATTATCAGTAGAGGAATCAGCGAAACAGGTCAAGAGGATCGTCCAGCCGAGGAACGTCGAGTCATCATGGACGATCAGGTCAACCACCACCTATGCCTGGGCCGAGCAACCCTAGTCAGTCCGGACGACCTCCCATACCCTCCCCACGAAGATATGGACTACCCGAGGACTCGTATACTGATGAAAAAAGGAGAGGAAAGGGCGGACGACAGGATGGGGTGACATAAGGTAAACTCAAAGAGTTTGAGGCAAATATTAAGGAGCTATCGAGAAGTAGCGAAGAGAACAAACTGGCAGAGAATATGAGTGAGGCCAAGAAGACACCTTTCTCCCAAGAACTCGAACAAATGACGTTCCCTCCAAAGTGTACCTTACCTACATTTCCTTCTAGATTCGACGGAACATGAGATGCGGTCGAGCATCTAAAAATGTATACCATGTCATTGATCCAATGGAAAAGCAACACGGTAGTTATGTGTAAATTCTTTCCGGCCAACTTGGAGGGCGAGGAGAGAGATTGGTTTTATTCACTTCCACCTAGGTCGATCGACGGTTATGATCCACTTATCGAGGCCTTTCTTGAAACCTATATGCACAACAGCCGACCTCGGCCAAGAATGAACAAACTATTCACCCTCGCCCGGAGGTTCAAGGAGCCCTTGAGAACCTTGACCGACAGGTGTAGGAAGCTGTGTACTGAAATTGGGAAGGTACCGGTAGATGAAGCTATCTTTGGATTCTAAAACACGTTAGGAATATCGGACCCCATCTGGGTAGCTATGTTCTCTGAAAATCCAAAAACCCTAAAGGAGATGCGAAGAATGCAAGAACATTTTATCGCCCTAGAAGAAATCCAGGCCGAATCAAGAGATAGAGGAGTACAAGAAGCTAGTGTTGATGCTAAAGTGGTTATGGACGATTCTGATAGACATCCCGAGAATAGATCAGACCCTCCACCAAGAAGCAATGAGAATAAAAAATGGGTGGCCAAAGGGAAGAGACCGAGGCATGAATCCCGATCATACACCCCTTTGAACGCTCCTTTGGAGGAAGTATTCAAGGAAGTCGAGAAGAGGAACGATATCAATTACCCAGCATCAAGAGGAGTCCAGTTCCAAGAAACCAAGGGTCACCCCAAGTACTATCATTACCATCAGTATAGGGGCCACTCCACTAATAACTGCCGAGAAGTGAAGGATATCATTCAGCACCTCATCCAAGATGGATACCTGAGACAGTTCGTCCTACATCCATCTCAGCCGACAACAACACCTGATGTGCCGGTTCATCAAGTTCGCATTGATAGGTCAACTCAATTTGTGAATACCATTTCACACTCAACTATGCAAGACTACACTCTCGGCCCAATAATCACTTCAAGGATTCACAAGATGGACCACAATGGCAAATATTTAGTATAGATAAGACCTTACCAATGGAACCTTGGATGATGCAACCTATTTCGTTCTCGGCCAAGGACGTCCCAGCAAATGGGCAAGCACACAGTGATCCCTTGGTCATCACGTTATTAATTGAGAGGTGGGGAGTAAGAAGGATTCTCATGGATAGCAGAAGTTCAGTCGAGGTGCTATTCTACGATACGTTCAAGAGAATGGAGCTGTCGGACGACATCCTCGTCCCCTCAACATATCGCATCTACGGTTTTAATGGGATAGTAACCATCCCTAAGGGCGAGGTAACTCTGAGGGTTTCTGACGGTGGGCGCTACCTTGACACTCTAACCACCTTTTGTGTGGTCGACGTCGCCTCGCCTTATGAAGCAATTATCGGACGTCCATGGATCGCTGGGATTAAAGGGGTGGCATCGACATATCATCAGAGATTAAGGTTCCCGACCTATAAGGGAATAACTGAGGTAGTAGGTGACTCCCAAGCAGCACGACAATGCATGCAGATTGATGCCGAAATTAATGAAGATCGGCGAGCTCGAAAAAGGCGAGAGAAGAATAAAGTCAAAGAAGTTAAGGCTGCAGAAGAATTGGAGGAGACTATTTCACAAGCGGTCATGGCATACGAGACCCAAGAGTAAGACCCTTTATAACAATCAAAGGAGACGGCTCCACTCAGGGAACCTAAATCTAATTTCTCGACAGTTGAGCCGACTCGGGAAATAAATTTGGGGACAGTTGAGGAACCAAGGATGGTAAGGATCGGGACATTTCTCTCGGATGAACAAGCGAGTCAACTCATGAAAGTGTTAAAGTAAAACTTAGACGCATTCGCTTGAGAAGTACACGATTTAGAGGGCATTGACCCGGAGGTCTGTTTCCACCACTTGAAGATTGATCCGAGGTTCAAACCCGTTAGACAAAAAATGAGGAGAATCGCACCAGAGTTACAGGCAGTGGTTGAGGCCGAGCTAAAAAAGCTACAGAAATCCGGGATAATCAGGAAATCCCATTACCCGCAGTGGATATCTAATATGGTCGTGGTACCCAAGAAAAAAAGGAGGAGTTAGAATATGTATTGATTTTAGTGACTTGAACAAGGCCTGCCCGAAGGACAACTTCCATCTCCCAAGCATATACCAACTGGTAGAATCAATAGTTGGATATGAGGCGATGACATTTATGGATGGATACATGGGCTACAACCAAATACCGTTGGCACCCGAGGATTAGGAGCATACTTCCTTCTTCACACCAAGGGGGCTGTATTGTTATACCAAAATGCCATTTGGACTTAGTAACGCCGGTGCTACATATCAAAGATTGGTAGGAGATATGTTCGAAGACAAGATCCATGACACCATAGAAGTTTACGTGGACGACATGTTAGTCAAGAGTCGCCGAGATAAAGATCACGTCCGAGACCTCCGTGAGATTTTTCAGACAATGAGGAAACACAAGATGAAGATTAACCCCGCCAAGTGCGACTTTTGGGTCGCGTCAGGAAAATTCCTAGGATATATCATCACCCCCAAAGGGATAGAAGCATACCCCGAGAAGGTTAGGGCTGTCTTAGAGATGCCATCTCCCGCGACAGTAAAGGATGTACAGAAGCTAAATGGTTGCATATCAACATTGGGGCGATTCGTGTCACGATCATCAGATAAATGTAAAACCTTTTACAACATTCTGAAGAAAGGAGAGAAGTTTCAATGAACGGATGCTAGCGAAGAGGCATTTCAAAATATCAAGTTACACCTAGCCAGCCTCCCGGTTCTGCAGAGGCCTGAGCCGTCATAAATCCTTACCCTATACTTAGGGGCGACACCATATGCCATTAGTGCAGTATTGGTTAGGACGGAGGGGAATACGGAGAAGCCGGTGTATTTCACTAGAAAAACACTAAGTCCGGCTGAGAAAAACTATACCATAATGGAGCAGATGGTACTGGCGCTAGCCTTTGCCGCTTCTAAACTCAGAACATATTTTCAAGCTCATTGCATACGGGTGCTCACAAAATTGCCTATCGAAGCAGTTTTGGATAATGCAGGGAGATCAGGGAGAATCTCTAAATGAGAAGCTTTAATCAAACAATATGATGTGGTGTACGAGACAAGGACGGCGATCAAAGGACAGGTAGTGGCCGACTTCTTAGCAGATTTCCCACTAAGCGATGAATACGAGGTTGAATATATACCTGGGATGATGGAAGAACGAGAAGAACCCGCTGACCTTTTAGCAGCCAGTAGTCCTACACGGTGGGAAGTCTTCGTCGATGGGGCATCAAACAAAGAGGGTTCAGGCCTTGGGTTAGTCTTCACCACGCCGAAAGGAAGAAAGATAGTGCACTCGTTTAGGCTGGAATTCAAAGCAACAAACAATGTCACCGAGTACGATGCAACAATCCACGCCTTACGGATAATGGTCGAAATGGGGATACAAGAGGTTATCCTAACTAGTGATTCACAATTGGTGATTCGACAGACCACGGGAAAATACGCGACACATGACCCCGTGTTGCAAAAGTATTGGGAACTCTCCCAATTTTACATCAACCAAATACCAAGCATTAAGTTCCGTCACATTTGTAGAAAAGAAAACAGGCACTCGGACACTCTATCTTACATCGCCTCACAGCTGGTAGAACCGAGCATAGAGGGCATTCGTGTTATGAGGCTCCTCACTCCCTCAATCCCAAAAACACCGGACGTACGGATCGATGTGGCTATTAACACAGCCGATCGATATAAAGAGAGCGATTGGAGAAAGCCGATACATCAATACTTGGAAACAGGCGAGCTACCCAAGGGTCGGCCCGAGATAAATAAAATCAAGAGTAAGTCGGGCGCTTACGAGCTAAGAGAAGGGATCTTATATAGGAAATCCTACTTAGGGCCACATTTACGATGCCTAAGTAGAGAGGAAGGCCACACAATCTTGCATGAGTTACACTATGGAGCCGCCGGAAACCACAGCTCGGGGAGAAGTTTATCGGCCAAGGAAAAGATAATGGGATATTTTTGGATGTACATGAATGAAGATGCAAAGGAAACGGCGAAAGCTTGTGAAGAATGTCAACGGTTTGGCAAGAAAATACAGGCACCAGGAGTACCTTTAAACTCTGTTATAAGCACATGGCCTTTTGACAAATGGGGAATAGACATTGTCGGACCGTTACATGTAGGAACGGGGCAGAGGAAATACTTGATTATGGCCACGGATTACTTTACCAAATGGGTAGAGGCAGCACCACTAAGACACATCCGAGACAAAGATTTCTTCAAATTCATCTGGGAGCATATCATTTGCTATTTCGGGATCCCATCGTCCATCGTCTCCGATAATGGTAAACAAATTCAAGGGGAAAACATTGATCTTTTGTTCAACACGTACAATATTAGGAAAAGTAAAGCTACCCCCATTTACCCCCAGAGTAATGGGCAGGCCGAAATCACTAACAAAACAATCGCCGACAACATGAAGAAGAAATTGGATGGGGAATATGGTGACTGGTGTGAGGAGCTATACAATGTTTTATGGGCATACAGAACCACATGGAGGGAAGCTACATGGTTCTCGCTGTTCATGCTTACTTACAGAACCGAGGCGATTCTACCAACGGAAGGAGTGATCCCTACTACTAGAACAGAAGCTTGGAGGCGAAATGTCTCGTCCGATCTAATTTTGGCAAAACTCGACGATTTGGAAGAAACAAGGGAGATATCGCTACAAAAAATGGAAAACTATCAAAGGAGGTTACAACGAGAGTACAACAAGCGTGTTCTCCAAAGAGAATTCCAGCCAGGGCAGCAAGTACTAAAGTTTCTGGCTGAATGGGAGCGAGACAAAAAGGGCGGAAAGCTAGCACCAAAGTGGGGTGGTCCGTGTATAATTGCGTCTAAGGCAGGAGAGGGATCGTATCGGCTAGTGAGACTCGATGGAACAAAAGAGCCCAAACCCTGGAACGTCAAGTATCTAAAACTCTACCACCCATGAAGGGAGGTGTGGTGAAAAGGTGAGCATACTTGTATTCTAATTCTATAAAACCTTGAGGGGTATGAGATAGGGCATGAGCGACTAATGGTCATTCGTACTCGGGGCAACGCCAGTGAGGAAGTGCCGAGGTGACTTACACTCTAATGGTCATTCGTACTCGGGGCAAATCCAGTGTGGAAGTGCCGAGGTGACTTACACTCGAATGGGCATTCGTACTCGGGGCAAAGCCAGTGTGGAAGTGCCGAGGTGCCTTACAGTCGCCTGGCTATTCGTACTCGGGGCAGTGGCAGTGTTCAAGTGCTGAGGTATCCTAAGGGTTCTGGTGGTTGGAAACCAGTTCCACAGGCTGATAAGACGCGAGGTCTTCTCAGCTAGGTGGCCTACTTACATTTGAAATGTCGCCCCCATCGCAAGTGGCTGTGACCACTTGCCCGAGATTGGTTGATCGATAACCGCTCGGGGAAATCGAGCCTAGAATTAGGTTGACTAATACCCTTCCACTGAATCCAAGAGAGAGTGATGAGATACCCCAATAAGGACATGGAATTGGGCCCGATGACCCTCCTTGTTGGGTGTGTTCGACATAAAAGGTTAAAATACTAACATACATAATCAACAATTGCAGGAGTGACATAAGAAACAATAGATAAAACGACAGCATCATATGCCAATTAAGGAAGCGCGGAAAGTGTCATGAAACCACACGAAACACAAAGTATCACAGAAATAAAAAGAACATCATCGGCGACGCAGCACCCCCCACTTAAACAAACAAGCAATGTATCAGAAGTAAAAAGGGGAAGATGTGTTCAAAGCGATTTACAACCCAGGACAAAGGGCAACTTAGTGGCTCAGCACTACAAAAGGGGAATTCAAGCCTTGGGAGGAACAGTGCCGGCCCTCTTTTGCGCGATCTCGCGCCGCTTATTCTCTACATACTCGACAATACCCGTATGGAACTTCTCGTCTATCTCCTCTTCATGGGAGACGCGTTCATCCTCAAACTATTTGGTAAGTTGCAAATTTGCCGCCTCTGCATCGGCTAGCTTGGAACCCAACTCGGCCTCGACCCGTTTTAGCCGTCGGACCTCCAGATCCAATTCGTGAGAACGTTTTTGATCGGATACAAGATCACAATAACACGGGATCATTCATTGAATATAGTTTAGCAATTTCACAAGTGCAAAAATTAATCTAATCCTACGGAACTGCCTCAACACATCGCCTACGATACCTGAAAGGGTTGGTAACACTGACTGAAGTGACTCTACCGACTTGGACAACTCATCCTCGGCCTTGGATAATTTCATGGTTAGCTAGTTATAACACTGCTCATTGAATTATTTGCTGGGTCATTACTTCTTATGTTCACTCCACTCGTCCATTAAACGATTGCGTGACACATGGAGCACTGAAAGTTGCGACATACTCCATCCTAGTTCACCCACTTTGTCGAATTCATCCACTTTGCCCAGAAGATCCCTATTATCTCGCTCCACTACATCTTTATCCCTCAATATTCGTCGGCGATCCTCGTGAAGATCTCATTTATATAATTGTAAAGAGTCTACCTGTTGCTCTAAGTTCGTGGCCAAAGCAGTTTTCTCAGCACCAAGGCGTTGAGAAGAACCTAAGTGAGCCCGTAAATTGTCTATTTCTCCAGGGGCATACTCAAACTGACGATATCGTTCTAATTCATTTTGAAGTTCTTTGATCTCATCAGCCTGGCGATCTATTTTCCCATCCTTGTTTGCAATTCGCCGATAAAGATTCTCCACTAAATCCTTTTCGATATCCCACTTCCTCTTCATGATCCTAAACTCCGAAGAAGCATCTAAACCTATACTAGCTATCTCGGCTAGCAGAAGGATACCTGACTCAGGATACTAGCACGATAAACTCAATCAACATAAGTTAAGGTTTACAGAGTTGTAACATACCTTGAGCATCGACGAGTTTAATCTCTAGCTCGCGCGCACGACTCTTCTCGTTCTGCAATTGAATCTGGAGAGATTCCACCAACTTCCTTTCCCTATGAAGATTGGCGGCATCCAACCGTACCCGATTAAGGATCTGATACAAGTAAGCAAGTTAGAATGGTAGGCGACAATAAATAAGAAATTAAGGAGTAGGGCATCACCCAGACATGCAGAGTCACTCATCACCGTGTCGAGAGTCTGAGCTATGTCGCCATAAAGGGGCACGGCAGCAAGCTTTTGTTCATCAGTGTATGCTCCGAAGTCGGGGGAAGTAAGCGCTCCAAGAGAGTTCAGAATAGGGACAGAAATGGTAAAGGAGGTTTCAACGCTATACACGACCCATCAATGATACAGGGCAGATGAGGAAGCACTACCGGTTCAACATTCACAATATTTTCCAACTCAGGCTCCTTTACGGGCACCTGTTTATCGCCCATCTCCTTCCCATCGCCCTTATCATCCGAGAAATCCTCGCCGAATATGTCATCTTCATCGGGGATATCGATGATTGGTTTCGGCCTCTGCTGCGGTTTAGTAACAACATGCTTTCCCCTAAGAGGATTACGCCTAAGAGGTTGGGGATCAATCTCGTGCACATCAGTTTCATCATCATTGTGCCTAGGAAATTTCTGCACAAGGCTTCTCGTCAGAACATGTAAAGGCAAAAAACAGGGGCAAGTACATGTACTTAAAATAAAATCAGTGTGTTTGTTACCTTTCCCTGGTATTCCTCAACCCTTGTGCCAGTACCCCTCTTTCTCAACGATGCGGCGGCCTTGGTAAAATCGCACTGAGGCTTTGATGACAACAAATAGCCAATTGGCGTCAAAATTAACAAGATAGAAATTGAGGAAAACATAAGGAGACACATACCTTATCAACCTTATCATCATTAATCACCCAAAAAGGATAGGGCTCGGCGGGAAATGGAGGCGACGGGAAGCTACCATGTAAAATGGGACCTTGGACAAGGAGTGGAACTCGGGGATAAATTGGGTCATTGGTATGACGGGGTCGCCTGTTAGAACCTTGGCCGAGTGGATCGGCGTCTAGCATCATCCTTTCAACATTCTTGGGCATAGTTCTGTGACGATGAGGAATAGCAGCAAAACCGGAAAGCTCACCATTGGTTGAAGTACCAGCTCGATAGTTGGCAGGGAAATTGGAAAAGGTATATTCTGGAGCGTCCTCGGGCTTGTAGGTCGACCAGTCGGGACTGGAGCCATGACCATCTCGGCGACCTCTTCATTCATCCATAATGCGAAAAGTGTTGCCAGTCCATTGAGCTAGAGCATGATAAGGCTTGAGCTGGGAGAGAACCTCATAGTAGAAAGGGCTATCAGGATTGTACAAAGGGAGACGAAGACCTAGCTCCAGCTGGCCATGAGTGATAACCAAGCATTCAGCCAACTGCTCGTACTTCTCCATGTCGGACTTCCTAAGGGTGCTGTTTTGTCCCGAGATCAGGGTAAATTCATAGTCTTGAAGATCGTACTTCTCTTTCAATTGCTCAATGAACTCTTCGTCGGAGAGATCTTTCCCCCTTTTCTCGGACCTGCACGAAATAGAAAGAGAACCACCAGGAAAGATAGATTTCATGGCGCGATCATCGTACTCGGAAGGACTATCAAACGAAAACAGGGAATAAATGGTAAAAGCATCAATCTCGGAAAAAACATCGTCAACACACCTTTTCTCAGTCATTGAGGGGGAAGAATCCATGGACGTGAGTAGTTCAGAACTCAGAAAAGAAGGTTGGGACGATGAAAACGTAACTGCATCTACTGTAGCACTCAGTGATGAAGAGGTGAAGGAAGAAAATCAAGAAGACAAGGGCTTACAGAGGTAGAAAGTTATGAAGAATCTCGAAGAAAATAGTTTCAGCGGCTGGAAACTGAAAAAATGGTGAAGTAGAAGAAAGAGAAGAGGAGAATGGAGTATTTAAAGGAAGAAAAAGTGTAACCGACGCCGACGGTTATAGGTCATAAAGAGGAGCTAGTGGGGGGGGGGGGGTGCATGGCAAAAATCGCGGCATGAACGAGGACGTGGGAAGATGAGACGACTTTCTTCCACTTGTGTCTGCCACACGAGCGAAAGAAGGGGCATAAATGTAGGTGTAGAATATCCACAAGGCTAGGTGGAAACATCTTAAGCTATGATGTACCTAAAGATGAAGAGGCGAGAAGCATGGGATAGAGGCTGGAAGGCGCGAGAATTAAGGAGCCACATGGATCGGACGTGATCACTCTACAGCTGTCGGACAAGACTCGACCCCAGGCCTCTGACAAATCTGACAGACGAGATGTATTGGGTCAAACAAGGAGCGGTAATCAAAGGGATAAGAAGATACACGTCATATCGGCCAACTGCAAGGGAGACAAGATTGGAAGGGCGACATCGCACCAGGAGAACACCCGAAAGGATCGTCTCGGACGAGAGAATGCTAAGGAACCAAAGCACATCGGCCATAATCACAGAAGAAGGGACGACGCAAGCGGGCTCGACGACATGACTTTAAGTTAGATATATTGTGACCAACTCCATAGTTTGGTTGTATGTATCCACCCCTATAAATATAAGAACTTGTATCCAAAAGAGGTAGGTTGTAAAATTTGAGAGAGAGACTCGAAATCACACTAGAGATAAAGAGAGTTGGAACTAGTTCATGTGGTAAGAGAGCTCAACTTGGAGAGTAACACCATTGTAACACCTTGAAGTAATAAGATTCACCCTTTCACCCCCATGGACGTAGGTAATCATATCGAACCACGTATATCCTTGTGTATTTTGTTTAGCTCTTACTTTCACTTGCATGAGTAGAAGATTTCTATCCTTTGGATGTAGTTTGTAGTAAAATGCATCTACAGGTAGGAAAAAAAGTACTTACGTTGAAGTTAAAAAAGCTCATATCCAGTAGACAAAATCTAGGAAGTAAATGGATAGTTAAATCAGTGATTATTACCTTTTGTTTTATTATACTAATAATCTAGAACATCCAGTCAAACTATGCAAACTGCACTCAAATGCAATTCTGGGAGTCTTCCGCACTATGTTATTGTGTCTTTCTCCATGTCTAAACTATCCTTTCGGTGAAAAATTATCATCTCCAAGGAGCAGTACTATATTTTCATTGTCATCCATGTCCCCTCTTACTTGACGTCTTTCCATAGCTACATCGGTCACACCGAATTTGTCTACCAATACCTAAATAAGTGACATAGTCACATAATAACCCTTTTTGTATTGTTTAAAGAGACGGTTGTGAATATATTATCCTTCGCTGATAAGATTTTCAGTATTTATATTTGAGGTTATTGAAATTTCCCACTAATGGTGTTTAAGTTTGAGTTCACATGATATGCAATCTATACTATAGGTAGATTTTCACCTTGGGTATATTTTGCATTCTATAAAGTTTCAATGAGAGAAAAGGATTGAGAATACTTCGTATTCATTTCAGCTATCCCAAATGTGGTGATTCTTTTTATGTATTTCGCAACCATTGAATCTGTTCATCGATACTGCGACAGCCCAACCTAAAATCCGAAGTGAAGTAGTCAAGCGGCTCAAGCCTACTAACATTGGAGGAGGCTGCAATTTTAAAATAACAACAAAGGATAATAAAAGAAGATAACGACAAAGAATAACAAACAAAAATGTAAAACGTGTGACTAATAATAATCTAAAATACAAAAATACCACATCCTATATCAAGAGTTATGTTTACAAAATTTGTGAGATTAATATCAATAGGTTGCTTAGGGGACTTCAATGGTAATTAAACTGATGAGAGTATGCTTGGAAAGCGTATGTGGTGCATCAATTTC
Source organism: Papaver bracteatum (assembly GCA_023529315.1). NCBI lineage: Eukaryota > Viridiplantae > Streptophyta > Magnoliopsida > Ranunculales > Papaveraceae > Papaver > Papaver bracteatum. The sequence goes on along the minus strand of JAJJWX010002107.1, from coordinate 1,503,397 downwards.
AAATGATGTTTAATAGTATACTAAGCTGCTTATGATAACGCATAGAGTTTCGACATAACATTTATTTACAGGTAAGTATTAGAAGGCCCTTATGGATTAATATACTAAGCTAGTGACGAATAAGTATGTTCAAATATAGTATGGATTCTACTGTGAGAGAATTATGTTTAGTCTCAAATAATTGAATGATCTCCTAAAGTTTTATATGCAATGATTCTAGTATATGAAAACGCAGAACACAATATTCGCGGAGTCAACCTAAGAAGTAAGAACTCCTTTAACAAAATTTTATTGCTAATTTCTATTTGTCCAAAAGCAGCACCATTCATCTACACATCATGTTGCCTTCCAACCTACAAAAGCATTAGATGCATTAGCGTGTTCTCCTTTTTAGGAAACACTGATCATTAATGCACCATATGGGTCCCAAGGATAATGAAAATGCGCATACACATACCTTCTGCAAGAACTCTGCGAATTCCATATTTTCTGACCTCATATTTTGAGTCAATCTAAGCACTTCACACAGCTGAATAGGGAAGAGCTCCTAATATAAGCCCATGCGATCTGTTCCCATTATCCTTTGAGAATGATCACTTTATTTGTCATGTCTTCTTGTTTCAACCGTTATTGAAGAACAATCCTCTTATAATGTATAAACGTGGAAAAGAATTTGACCTGATTGGTTTAGCTTAATTATATGAGTGCCAACAAAGGAGGTTCGGTAAACCTTTGATGCCTACGATGATGGACATCACAAAGAATAACAAAATATCATTAATCAAATTTGGTAATTTGATCAGTATTATGAACGCTCTTGTTTTAAAGAAATTGTATGTAAAAAAAGATAAAGAAACACCAAGGATAATGAAAATGCGCATACACATACCTTTACAAATGCTTTCAGAGACTTTTTCTCTTGATCCTCACTAACTAATCCATCACGACAACAATTTTATCAGTGGTATTTGAGTTTTGACCTAATTTTCAACACAAACTCAATTGTATGAATGCCATTATCCACAGGTTGTTAACCAATCTACAAAAACAGAATTGAATTACCCAATGAGTGCCATTTTCCACAGGATGTTAACCAATCTACAAAAACAGAATTGAATTACCCAAGAATTTGCAAAAACTCATTAACAAAATTGCAGAAACAAAAAAAATCAAAAGCATATAAAAGAGAAACTCAATAATTCAAAACAAAAACGAATAAAAAAAGCCTAAACTGATAAATTGGTATTTCTTAGCAAGTTAACACACCAACCATTAAACTCATAATAGTATACTTAAAAAAAACAAAATTTACCACCAGATATATGAAACCCTAGGTTTTAATTTATGAAATATTAACAAAATTCAATTACTATTACCAAAATCTCTTCTTAATTACCTAGCAAATCCCTTCATGACCAACTGAAATCAACTAAAAGATGAGAAGACGATGTGTGGTTCACTTCGAATTATTGTTGCTCCTGGTGGTAATTGTGGTGGTGACAGTGCCGGAGAACCAAAGAAGAACCCAGTATGTAGAAGAAGAAACCTCTACGTGAAAAATAGAGAGAAAAGGCCAAGAGCGTAAACCCACCAATATTTGGTTCACCCATATCGCCCAACTTAACATTAACTAAGCTTTCCCAGCCGTCCAATGGAAAAACCAATCCGTAGCTTCCCGACCGCCGGATACGGGTCCACGTTGAATGACGTCCGTCTGATAGCTTTTGCTATCATGACACAAAGACCACCTTTTTTTATAACAATGATTATTTTATTTTTTTGGTTCTCATTATCTATCTTAATGGATTGCGATGACCAACCATATGTTCATATTAAAAATTGGGTTTTCTAGTTGATCCACAATGGTATGTGAAGGTGCAGAATATATATTCAGGCGCAGAAATACGCCGGAATTATCGTCGGAATAATATTTTTTTAAAACCTGCAAATAGTTTTGCAATGTATATAAAAGTTACGCAAATTAGTGCAATACATTGCCTAAATTAATGTAACCGTTGCACAAATTTAAGAATCCATTGCTCAAATTGCAAAATAAAATGTTGCTAAAACGTATGGGCAATGTTTATATGCGTTGCACACAAATTTGCTACGCCATATTCCCAACGGATAAAGGTGTTGGTTAAATTCATTACAACGCCTATATCCATCCCAAATCATTTGTTTTGGCGCACTAAAAGCCATGCAAACTTTATCTTTTTGTTTTTTCTGGAGGAGCCGTCTATTCGGAGAGGAAAGTACCCTAATTAGGCAAAATCTCTTACGACCGCTCGTTTAAAGACTTCTGTGGGATCAAGAAGCTCTACGAGTGCCATTGGTGGGAAACTAGATAATTGCAGTTTATTAGTTTTCTATTGATTTGATTGACTAACGGTTGTTGAACTTTGATTGCACCTAGTTTGTTTATTCTTTAGAATCTTCACTTCTGATATAAGATTCACTCAAACTAGATTGAAGTGTCGACGGGATCTTTAGAACTGTTTGTAGATCTAAAAACATCTTGTGTTAATCCATTGTTAACATACTCCTTTCTATGCGTGATTTATCACAAGAGATTCAAGTGGTGTTGTGCATGTTTAATTGAAGATCAAATAAGATTTGAGGACAAATAAGATTTCTTATTGATTTCTCATATCTTTGTGTAGCACAAACCTTGATCGGATGGGATCCAACTAGAATTTGATTTATTCGATTGATTAGTTGCATAAGATCGGCAACACTGTATAGTTTCTTGTTGGAATCTATATTGATTGATTGTAAATCTAAACTTTGATACTTCGGTAGTTGTTGGATAGATTGATCTAACCAGGCAAATGAGTGTATTAGTTTAAACGGAAGATCTTTTGCATATGGCTTGAGATATCTTTACCTGAAAGAAATAAGCAAGGATATTTAGAGATCTTGGTGATAACGCTGCATTGCTAAGAGATCTTGGTGATAACGCTGCTAGCGAATCGGTTAACTCAGGCAAAAATATCGGTCCGACTCAGCTTCTCTAAATTTTCCGATCTACACAATTTGCTTCATTAATTCAGGTATTTCAGATGTTTTTCGATTCATTTCAATGATCAGTGTTAATAATTCTATCTTTACTTATTATTAAATTCAATAAATATGTCTCAATCAAGAGGGAATAAGTCAGGTGAGTATTTTTGGATCTAATTCAAAACCAGATGAAAACTTAACACCTGATGATCTTCATCACAAGTTTTCTAATTTTGTTTTATTCATTCCGGATGAGGATATTGATGAAATCTTATAGGAATGGAAATATATTTTGATTGGGCGATTAGACCTAGTTCAGCTCAAATTTGGAATTGCTGAATCGTCATTGAGAAGGTAATGGAAAACTTCAGGTAAATTTTAGTTAATTCCAATTAGAAAAGGGTACTTCATTATTAAGCTTGAGAATGAATTTTATATGAACTTGATATGGAATGGAGATTGGGAGGTTGAATCACAAGTTCTTAAACTCATAATATGGGAACCGAATTTCAACCCTGAAACCCAAAAAACTTCTATGGCTTATGTTTGGGTGAAACTTCCTAGACTAAGCATACAATACTGGAAGGAGAAGATTTTGATGAATATTGGAAAAGCTCTGGGTAAACCAGTTAAAGTTGATGAAACAACTCTTAAGAAGGAATCATGATACTATGTCAATATATTGGTGGAACTGGATTTAGCAAAAGAAATTCCTAGTAAAATCTATGTAAAATCTAAGTATGGCACTTTTGAACAAATAGTTAATATCCTCAATATGCCAAAGTTTTGTTATCACTACAAGATTGTTGTTCATAACACAACAGAATACAGAAATAAAAAAAGGGAGGATGGGTCTTTTTCTGGTGAAGCTGTGGTTCAACCTAAGCAAGTTTGGAGAGTTGTAATAAAAAAGAAGACAATTCCTCAAGTGGGTTTGGATATCTGTACTCCTGTGGTGCCAGGTGAATCTAGCTTAGTATTTTGGGAACAATGTACTCATACTTTATAAGTGTTGGAATCTTCACAGAACATATCTAATAATTCAGGAAAATATCAAGTGCTACAGGACTTAAATGAGGACATTTTTACTTCCAATATTGAGTTCCCAGCTCTTTCTGTAGATAAGCTTTTAAGGGAAACTGCTGGTGCTCCTGCTATTAACAATACTAGCACAATTATACCTCCCATTGGTAGTTAAGCTTCAGGTGACAATGCTCCTAAAGTTAAACAGAAGACAATATAGGAGAGCACAGTTACTACAAGAAAACAAGCTGTAAATTTGTGATTAATGGTGGAAAAAGAGAGTTATTGAGAAGAAATCCTTCTCAGGTTCAACCTTCTAAATGAAAGTAGTTTTATGGAATATCAGAGGCCTGAGAAGAATAAGGCCCAGAGATAAACTTAAGAGTTTAGTAAGATCTTTTAATCCCTCTTTAGTTATTCTTGCAGAACCAAAAGTGCACTATTTTGTAGATTTCTGCAAAAAGTTGAAGTTATCAGGAATGCATTATGAAGCCATACACAACTCAAGAAATGGTAATAAAGGTAATATTTGGATTATGTGAAGTTCTTCAATTCAGAAACCAAAACTAATTTTCTCATCTGAACAATCAATAACAGTGGAAGTAGGGGATTCTTTAATAACTGGTATTCATGCTGCATGTTTAACAATAAATAGAAGAAGTTTATGGAATGATTTGGTTACAATTATTACTTTAGATAAGCCTTGGTTGGTAATAGGGGATTTCAATACTATTATGAGAGAAGATGAAAAGAAGGGTGGACTAAAGCCTCTTCCAATATCAATGTTAGAATTTAACAATTGTCTACATAGCTGTGGTCTGATCCAAGCACCAAAAAATGGACTGAACTTTTCATGGTGTAATAATAGAGCTGGTCAAAACAGATTTGTCTGCAATTTAGATAGAGCTGTGTTTAATGATAAATGGTTAGAAAACTTATCAAGATGGGGATACAAAGTAGGTAGTAGAGGTATTTCAGATCACAGTACTCTATATGGAGGTCTGCTGAGCACTGAAGGCTTGGAAAACTCATCCTGATTTTTTGAATATTATTACTAAGTCTTGGGAAAAATATCTTGAAGGAAATCCTATTTTTGTCTTTATGAGTAAACTGAAAAGGTTAAAAATTGACTTGAAGGAATGGAACTGGTCAGTATTTGGTGATGTTAATAAGAATCCGAAACACATAGAAGATGAAGTAAGGATAGCTACTGCAGCATCAGATAATGATCCTTCTGATACAACTTTATTTAATAGCCTGGTTACTGCAAGGGGTAAGCAAGAATTATTACTTCAGCAAGAATTAGAGATTGCGCAACAAAAGTCTAGAGTTAGTTGGTTAAAATATGGATCATCTAACTCAAGGTACTTTCATATACAGATGAAACTAATACAAGCTCAAAGTATGATAACATAACTTGAAAATGATGCATGTGTTATTCTTACTGACCAAAGAGAGATTGCAAATGAGCTGGTAAATCATTATGAAGAAAAAATAAAATTTCAGGATGTTAATATTGATGAGAGCATCTTTGCAAGTATTCCAAATGTTATTACAAGAGAAGACAACATCATGATTAATGCAATTCCTACTGATGAAGAAATTAAAGATGAAGTTTTTGAATTGAATCCTGAAAGTGCCCCAGGCCCTGATGGTTTTGCAGGATGGTTTTATAAATTCTCATAGGAAGTAATTGGTCTTGAATTCTCTAAGGCAGTTTAATTTTACTGGAGCAAATGTTTCATACCAAATGGGTTAAATGCAAATTTCTTAAAATTACTCCCAAAAGTGAATAATGCAAAAAAAAGCTAAGCAATTCAGACCTATTAGACTTATGAACTTCAGTTTCAAAGTTTTTACCAAAATTTGGTCTACAAGGTTGGAGAAGGTGATAAATAAAATAGTGTCCCCTGAACAAGGAGCTTTTATAAAGGGATAAACAATTCAAGAACAAGTTGCTTTAGCTTCTGAGATGATAAATGAATTGGAAACAAAGAGGAGAGGTGGAAATTTTGGCTTAAATCTTGACATAACTCAAGATTATGATTCCCTTAGTTGGAAATTTTTATTTCATGTATTACACATCTTTGGTATATCAGATAAAGGATTGCACTGGCTATAAGTATTGTTACAATCTGCAAGAGTTTCAGTGCTAGTTAATGGAGGGCCTGAAGGGTACTTTACGGTGGGTAGAGGACTAAGGCAGGGTGACCCACTGTCACCCATGCTCTTTATCATAGCTGAAGATATACTTAGCAAAAATATTACAAAAATGATTCAAGATGGAAGTTTGAAAGCTACGGTGAATAGAGGAGGAGTACAACATTCACACGTTTTCTTTGCAGATGACATCTTCCTCTTTTGTAATGGTGAAAAAATGAATGTTATAAATCTAATGAATCTTCTTAACAAGTATCAAGATGCATCTGGACAACAAGTTAATCTAGAGAAGAGTAAATGCTTCATGGGTGGCACTAGCCAAAATAGAAGAGTCCAAATATCTGAAGAATGTAATGATGTTTTGGCTGATTTCCCAGACAAATACTTGGGGGGTTTGGTTGGTTCAAGGAAGTGTGAAAACTCAGCATGTATGGAATGTGGTAGATATGATGCAAGAAAGATTGGCTGGTTGGAAAGGTAAGGTGCTATATTTTCAAGAAAGACTCATTCTGGTGAAATTTGTTCTGAGTAGTTTCCCAATTTATTCAATGTCAGTGTACAAGTGTCCTAAGAGGGTAATTAAGGAGTGTGAAAGAATAATAAGGAATTTTTTATGGTCAGGGGACCTTGCAACAAGGAAAATAATTACCCTGAAATGGAATAAGACTTGTTCTCCAATAAGTGAAGGTGGTCTTGGTTTGAGAAGACTTGGGATCATCAATAAAGCTCTTTTAATGAAGCTACTATGGAGAATTCAAACTAGTAATGATGAGTGGTCAATTTTTTTTCTAGCAAAGTACAAAAATAAAAATGGTGAATGGATTGCTTATTACAATAAGTCATCAATTTGGCCAGGAATAAAGTGGATGATAGGTGAAGTGGAGAAAATTCTAGATGGATTGTTGGTGATGGAAATAATATTTCTTCTTGGAAAGATAAATGGGTGATGGAGAAAACTCTGCAAGAATTGTACCCTGATAATGCTTATATGATGCAGTTCCCAGATATGAAAGTGTCATATTTTTTACTGGATGGTGAATGGATTGTGCCAACTGAGCTCATGGAAATGATTAATATTAATGATTTACCAGTAGTGGGTGAAGGCGGAGACAGGAGAATATGGATTGGAACTATCACAAGATATTTTACAGTAGCTTCAGCAGTAGAAGTCATGAGGCATAAATTTCCTCCTATTCATTGGACAAAAAAGGTATGGCACAAATCTATTCATCCTAGTATTTCTAGTAACATTTGGAAACTGGGTAGAAATATTTGTGCAACTGATGATAATATGAAGAGGAGAAAATTCCAGATAGTATCAAGATGCATATTATGCAGGAAAAATGAGGAAACAAGAGATCATATGCTTTGGTATTGTAATTACAGTGAGATCATTTGGAGCTGGCTTGGTGGCATTTTTAATTTCAAGAACCCAAGATCTTTTGAGGAAATTTTTTAGCTGGCAAAAAACAAAAGTCCAGCTATAAATAAGTATGGATTTTGAGTGCTTTTGTAACTATGAAAGAACTATGGTTCTTGAGGAATGATTGCACTTATGGTGAGAGTAAATGTGATATAAATGTCTCTAAGAAGAAAATAATGAAAGCCATATCTGACTGTGATATAAGAATGAAAGCAGATATGTGGAATAGTCAATATGATCTGCAAGTACTCAAAAGTTTGGGATTGAAGGCCAGAAGGGTGAAGAGATTGATAATCAAACAAGTGTATTTCCAACTTCCAAGTCAGGGTAAACTATTACTATGTGTGATGATGCTTCTAGAGGAAACCCTGGTAGGGCTGGTTATGGGATAGTTGGTAGAGCTCATACATGTGAATTTGTGGTTGCAATTTCAGGAGGGTTAGGCATCTCTACTAATTTTTATGTAGAAGTTCTTGGTTTGCAATAACAAGATGGGAAAGGATTTGTGATGTCATTGTATCCCGGAGCTTCACTCACAGCTACAGAGAAGTTAACTTCTCTGCTGACAACATGGCAAAAAATGGTGCTGATCTTTGTAGGGGAGAAAAACGAATTTATGATAGTAAACCATCATTCTTGGGATTCTAGAAAGCCCAGATCAAATTTACTTTAGATTTTGTTAAAAGCCATATAATGGGCTTCTTTTGTTTTTTCATTTCTTGAGTTGTATTTCTTTTGAACCCATTTGGTTATTAATAAAATTTTATTGTTAAGCAAAAAAAAAAAAACTGAAAGAATCAAAAGAGTCGTTACCAAACAGATTTTTTGTTCCTTTACTGTTTGGAATACGATCCAAAGGAATTGTTCCAGTGCATGCACGTATTGAATGTCGGAAGCGCAGGGATACTGAAGAAACTAAGTGAATTAGGTTTAGTTGCTTGGTCTCAACTATATGAAGTTGGTTTAGATTTTGTATAACGGCTTAATTATGAGAGTATTCAATTCTGGACTTGGTCCCGGGTTTTTTGTGCATTTGTGGTTTCCTCGTTAACAAAATCTTGCTATGTCTTTTACTTTTCTATTTCCGTAATTATAATTGTTTATTATAATTAAAAGTAAAATACACAAACGTTAACTCCGTATTACTTGATAGTGATCCTATAGAGTTTGGTTAAGTCCGAACTTATTATCAAGTAATCACACTTTGATTGTTGTATTGTCTCGATCTCGTATCCATAGACGATCACACAAAGTGTGAATACTGATTTGTCATATTGTCTCGACTTTGTGCATAGACAATCACTCTCGGTAAGAGGACTTATAGGTGGATAATTTAAAGATTGTAGTGTATTTGGGAACCCTCGTTTTTCAAAACCGCAAATGCAGAAAAAACCTGGGACCTAGTCCAGTTTTGAATACTATCAAAATTAAGCCGCTATACAAAAACTAATACCAACTTCGTATAGTTGAGACCAATCTGACTACCCCTAGCTACTTAGTTACCTCAGGATCCATGCGCCTTCGACTTCGAGATTCACGCATGTGAATAGCAAGTCATTTGGATCATATTCCAAACAGCAAAGGAAAAATATGTTCCGTTTAATCTAATTGTTGATGGTGGATTTTAGTTCAAGGCTAAATTGTAAAACCAATTTTAATATGCTAACATCTTGCAAAGGATAAAGCCATTTGATAAGCGATGAGCACAGAAAATCTCTCGCTTTATTTATTTGAAGCAATTCGATAAATATACAAGATTCACCCAGAATGGTGCATGTAGCAACAATCCCAATATTCTGTGAATCTATAGCATTATTAATTAATGCATGAATTGCCTTGTATTTCCTGTGTTGTTCTCAGCAGGACTCTCATTATTGGTGCGGCATGATGACTGATTGTTACTATCAGCAGAGTAACATGAATATCCAAGTGTCAATAGTGAGGCATGAACGAAATACCCGTACAGGCTATACGTTCTCTAACAAATAGAATCTCATATCAGCGTGTTTATACTAGCCCGATCGAGCATATTTAATTCCCTAAGGGAAATCTGGACTTTCCATGTCAGTCTTAGAAACGATCACGACCATGCAAGTTGGCCGCATGATTTAACCATCCTAGACGAACCCTAGCAGGAGTAGGTGATCACTGTAATGACCACCAGCGGGCCCGTTTTTTCCATAGCCGGTCGAACACATGATGTACTCCCAAACATCCACCGAACGCCAGACCTGAAGTAGGATGTTCGAGCTAGTATGGAGTGGATCGTGATGTTCGTAATGGCTCGTACGAGCAAGGCTGTCAAAGACAGTCTCAAAAGAAGTCGCGACCGTCCAACTTTGCCAGCTAAGTTGGACGGCTTGGATCATCCCGCGATTAATTAGTGAAGTGCTGGTATACACATTGGCGGGCCCACTCTTCACCTACCTGGTAAGATTTATCACGACCTAGCCCTAGAGAAACGAACGATTGCTCGAAGTGTGGCTTACGTGATGCTTAAAGGGGTCGCGGAAATCCCACTAGTGTCTTAATCGATCACAACCATCCAACTTCGCCGGCATGTTTGGATGGCTTAGATCGCGCCTAGGTCTATCAGGGAAGTGCACACATGTTCACCATCAGCCCAAGGTGGGCCCCTCACGATCGACCTCTTCAAAGGAGAAGCGTGGCTTGCCAAACCTTTTGGCCAAAGTCATGCGTGCGCGATCGTTTAAAAAACCCTAATTAGGGTTTGCGGCGATACATATATGTCGTAGTTCGATCACGTCCATCCATCTTCGCCAGCCTAGACGGAAGGTGTAGATATAGACTTAAGAGGTACCAAGAGTATCAGTGTGATCACCATGGGCCCACCTATGCGTGTGACCGATTGGCCAAGGCCAACCATGGTCGAGCGTATCAAAATGCAAGCCCGAAGGAGGCATCTCACACAGTTCCCAAATCCTTTGCGACAAAGGATTTCTATCGCAAATCGATCACGGCTACTCATATTTTCCAGTCAACTTGAGTGGCCTAGATCAAGCCTTCATGGGACAGAGAGGTATAGACGTATACAATAACATGCCGCCTGCATGCGTGACCAATCGGTCCCATCAAAATTGGCGCTTATGTGTGAATTTGGTCAATCCCAAAGAGGATGCTTGCACACCTCTTAAACCCTAAGGTTTCATTAAACGGTCGCAGATAAGTTCCGCAAACCATCTTGTCCGTCCAACTTTTCCAGCTTGGTCGGATAGCCTAGGCTAAGAGTTAAACGGCCAATGAGGCACCTTGGTGATCACCGTCCGTCACTCTACCATAAGGAGTGATCGGCCAAGGGATGGCTCGCCCATGTGGCCTCCAAATAATCACTCGAAGATGGTTGGGCATGCAACTATTTTAAGACGCTTAATCCGCGACTTACTCTGTGAAGCTCTAAAACAACAATGCTTCATACATGCTAACTTGTTTAAAGATTGAATCGATGTTTAGAGAGTGACATATGACGTTAGGATATATACCTAACATGTCTGACATTTTCCAGGCAAAGATGTCGATGTTCTTTTTTAGCAGCTCGATCATGCTCTGCTTCTCAACTTACGGTAAGTCTTTACCAGTGAAAGTTATTTTTGGATCCTCAGTTGTGCTGAGATATATTTATTCGAGGATTTCCATGAACTCAGCTTTGAATTCACGATCGGGAACTCTAGTTGTTTTTTTTCCCAGTCTCGAGCTTCTTAGATGAAGCTCGCATTGGATTGGCTGCCAAGTACTTCAGTTTAGCTAACTGTCTTTCCAGTTTAGCTCTTCTACCTGTAAGCTTTAATTGACATCCTCTTTGTCACCATGTGGATCTTCCTGCTAAACCAAAGATAAAACTGTTAATTCTTTTAAGACTGCTTGGTTTTCATGGATCATATATTCCCAAGAGCTTGCCGTGAATTTTAGCTTCTGGTGATATATTGAGGGAACTGCTTGCATTGCGTGTAACTGATCCTTTCCCAGGATCACGTTATAAGGTGATCGGGTACTAAGGACCATGAAAGTTTCCATTAATTATTAATTCTACTACCGGAGCATCAGAATCTAAAAACGTTACTCCCTCCAAATCCCTGCAGTGTGTTAGAGGAATGCTCGGTTGAACCCACAAGCTTTGATCCCTCAAGCTTATTGTAAATATTAGTTGAACACAACTAAATCTTGATTTCTAGTCTACTAATTCAAGTCTAGGATTAAGTTAGAATTGTGTAGTTGAGTATTAGATATCACCCTCGAATACAGAAGATCGCCAAAGACATTTGGAGAACTTCATCAACAAGGTATGTGAAGACTGGACCATTCTATTTTACTCATTATTTGACCACTTATCTTATGAGACTATGTCATATGACTTCTAGTAGATTTATTGCAAAGAAAAAATTTCGAATCAAGCTTGACTTGTTAAACATCTCGAAATATGACTCAAGCATTGGATGTTCAAGGGTCCTTAACAATAGTAGTTCGAAATTTTTTATTGTTCAAGAATTAATTTGTGGATCAATTTGAAAATAGCCCACACAATGATCTTTACATTTGGGAATATTTCAAACATCAAAAGAGAGAAATTCAAAACTTTTTATATTTCGATTCAGGTTAGGTTGGTGAACCAGTTTGAATCCATAAATATATGAGTTTCTGAAATACAGGAAGGTTTGCGAACCTATTTGCAAATCTTAAGTTCATAAGGGGACTGTTCAGGAATCCGGTTCACGAACCATGGTAATATGAATTTTTAATGTTGGTGTAAAAGGCTAAGTAGTTGGAGAACCCGGTTCACGAACCGTGTCCATATGAGTTCATGAGCCGAGTAGGGTTTACGAACCGTTATACCCTGACTCGTGAACTATGCCTTACGGTTCACGAACCGCTTCACCAACGGTCCCAGTAAAAGTTTAGCAGATACTTAAAGACTTACTTTTTAAATATTTTTAACATTGTTATAACTACCATAAACACCTCTAAAATATCATTAATCACTAAAACACTTGTGTATGTGTATCATTATTAAATTATTAAGTGTTTAAATGAACATAATATTGCTTATAGTTCATAACGCATATTTGCCAAAGAACAGTCATTGTACACGGTTCGGTACCCAGACCACAGTTTATATTCGTCTATATAATTTCAAAATTGATTCTCACATGCTTAATTACCTGAAACCCTTATTAGAGTTTCATATAACAGAGAAAGTGTTTGCTTGAATCTCAAGTTATCTTAACTTGAATTCTAAGCAACCCTTAGTCTTGAACATCTATAAATAAAGATGTTGTTTCAAATGAGAAATTGAATCTCAAACACTTTTGTGTCCTAGTTGATAGCTAGAGTCGTCCTCTATTAACCTAAGTATCCCATGTGACATGTTATTAGGTTTACGACTAAATGATTTCACTTTAGGTATTCATGAAGCCAGGTCTGACTATCTTGTACCTTGATAGTTTGTGTATCAATCTTGTTGTTTTGTTATCGAGATTCTCGTAATCTCTTTCAGGCAAGATAGATAGTAATTGTAAAGTTCACTTCATCTCAGACTTTGAAATTCCCCAAGATAGATAAATGAAAATTATTATTAATTGATAAGTTGAAGATTGTTCTTGAGAGGTGGTAAACAATCTAGACTTTACATCTAAGTGAGTGTAAGTGTTCCGAATTTGTGAGGTTTGCTAGCTTTGTCTATTGTAAACAGATATTCAAGCCTTGATATCTGATCTAGAGATAAATCAAATAGGCTTACTTGTGGCTTTTATCTTCTTGACAGTTCATGTGTATATTATATCATGTAAGGTATCAGACTTATAGGTTGATATCGAAAAGATTGTGGTGTACTTGGTACTCTTATCATTTCATGTACACCAAAGATTTCTGACCCATATATAAGTTTGGTAACAATGTTTATAAGATTATTTCCAAGCTATTGACAGAACAACAATTTTTTTCATAATGTTATGCCGAAGATTGTATCGGATTTTCATGGCAAGTTTATAAAAGATAAGAAATTCAAGAAATTCAAGTTTGGGCTTCAATATGGGGAAAATGTATTGATTTTGAGATGGATTTTTGGTAGCGGCAGAATGTATCGATTCATATATATGTATTGGAATAAAAAAAAAACGAGTATAATTTGCAAGATTCACACGGAGAAAACGTTTTATAGTGTGAGATGAATAACAAATCGTATTTTTTCTAATAAAAATGGATGACATGGATCCATCAGAGTGTTTGTTCCATCCATTATCGGTATTGGTGAATGAAAGTTCTTCCGAAAGATTCACACCTTCAAAGGGGTTGAGACGGACATTCATTGTCTTTATTTCTTTTTCACTTGTGGCACAAATTTGATCACAATTATTAATGCCAACTCTCATAATGTTGTACATAAGTTTCAGGTTTATCCACTTGAAACTGCATTTACAGTTTGTTGTGATATGATTATTTTCCTAGGAGCTGACTCAAAGAGAGTGATTTTCTCAGTAATTGGCTTACTCACTTTTAAGGTATTTACGTGATTGAAATTGAACATTGAAAATAGTTTAATTACTAGTGTAAGAGAAGATAATTTGGTTCATAATATAGCTTATTTAATGAGTTGCAAATTGGTTTCCTATTAAATATTTGGGGTTTAACAATTGATATGCACTTAGTACACATTTGTGTAGAATGAGCTAATTGAAATAATAGAACATAGACTTTATACATGGAAGATTTTTTTTCCCTAAAGCAAGGTACATTATACGTATCAAAACACTCTACGATGGTTTCCAATTTATCATATGTCTTTGCTAACTCTTCTTGCGAAAGTACACGAGACAATGAATAAGGTGATGATGTATCTTTTATAGGGTATGAATACCTCAAAAGAAAAATATGCTGGGTAGCTTAAAGCAATATTTTTCAATTAAACAAGTGAAAGGGTTGGGTGTTTATACATGTTATCAATATATCGATGTTAGCTAAGTAGGTGCGGATATGTGAGGAGTGAGAATGACGTGTTGTTGTGCATGTGGAATAACTCGAGAAAAAAAAACAATACTAGCTAAAATGAGTTAGTACAATGATACATGAATGTATATCAAAGAATAGGATTATGGAAGCGGTTTTGAAGTCTGAACTTTTGATTGCAAACATGGCTAACTCTACACTGAAGAATGGTGAATATGTTTAATCTTAGCATGAGTTACATGTCACTCGGGCTCGTAATTTATTCTTAAGAACGTATTTCATTAGTTTGTAAAAAATTAAAGTGAAAGTATGTAGCCGTTTGCTTGAAGTTAGTCACCTCAATGAACATAATTTAAACTTAACTGCCAATCCTACTAAAGGCGTGTACACTGCTAATGAGGAATTACAAGTGTTTATGGGTTCTCGCCTGTAGAAGAAGATGTTACTCTTTGTTTGGATCCAAGTAAAACAAATGGGTTTACAAAGCGAGGTGCTTTTTGCGGTATCTTACAACCAACAACACTCGATCAAAAAGTGTTATGCAGGCTTGTCTGGATGGAGGAGTTTCCTCAAGAGGTGTCAATCCTAGGTTGCATAATGCATAGAGACTTCACTGCCAACACTTGACATTTTAAGTGCAAGACAAATTCCAAAGTCAAATAGAATTTATAAGTTATGTGATATAGAAGAGAAGACATTGGAACATGCTCTTATCACCACGAGTACTCACGAAGAATGTAAGACTTATTTTATGCGGGGTTCAAATCAAAATGGTGTTTCTCGAATACCATTCAACAAAACTCCATAATTTGGAAGATGAATAAATTTTAACGATATAACAAGGAAATATGAAGAATCCTTACGCAATTGGTTGGACGTTGTGAAAGGAATAAAATAAGTGTGTTTTTGGTGGCAGGGAATGTACTAATGAAGTAATATTTGTTGTAATATAATTTCCATAATGATTTGTGGTTGTTAAATCCTTCCAAAATTTCTAAACGGATCATGTATTTTTCGATTGATTTTTTTTCTTTCTTATGGTAAAACATTATTGTAATCTATATTGACTTCATGCTTCAAAAAAAAATCTATATTGACTTCCGAAAAAACAACAAAAATCTGTATTTTTCACATTTCAAAACACTGGAAATACAAGTTCATAACCATGAGGCCTCATGAATTTGTCTTCCCACAACATTGGAACACACTAATAATTACCAAGTCCCATGTCCTTTTACCAAATTAGGAAACTAGGGTTTATAATTTTTCTCACAAGTACACAAATTAAGTAAGTATTAACACACATTTGCAAATGAATGTAAAGCCACAGCCACGTAAGCAAAAATAACTCAGGAAGAAGAAGAAGAAATAGAATTCTTGGCTAGACTGTCTATGTAGGCAAATAAATAAATTTCCCCAAATTATTATTACATAGAAAATAAAATATAGGAGAGAGAAAGTGTATTTGCAGCGATCGAGGGTTCAATCTAAATTCGACTCACACAAGAGCGCCAGAAAATTATTTCAGAGAAGAAGAAGAATAAGTTAAACCCTAGAATCAGCTTAAAGAAGAAGAAGAGGAATTGGTTCTTTGATTTCGAAATTCTTAATTACTTGAACCAAGTTGTTGAGAAGAAGAAGCTTGAAATAAAAGGTTAGAGCTTTTGATTCAAATTTCTCCTGTTATTTTTTTGTTTCTTTCTGGGAGCTCTAAATTGAATAAAGGTTGTAGCTTTAGAATCTGGGAGAAATTTTGGAAACTTGTTTCCAACTGAGAAGTTTTATAACTTTATATTTTTGAAGTAGAGAATTTGAACTTATATCTCTGCACGATCTGTATTGTATCAAAGTTGGTTTTGTGATTGGTACTTAAAGGAATCGGTTTTCGTTAAGTAAGACAATGAGGTTTTCTCAAGTTACTCGGTGGAAGTATTGGCGCTAATTTATTTTTAGGGTTTGGATCGAAATTTGAAGTGCTGGGAGTGTTTGTATGGTAAGATCTCAGCTTAATTAAACTGAGAATTGTGGGTCTTGGATTGTGAATTTAGGGGTTTTTGGATTGAAGATGATAATTGTGTCCACTGCATTGTCTAGTTTGATATTGGAAGAGAAATTAGGGCAATGTTTAGGTTTATGTAGTTATCGTGGTTGGAAACGTGGTAAACCCTAATTCTAAGAGTGATTTTCTGGTAAATTTGGGGTGTTTTCAGGGTTTGAAAAGATTAGTTTTTGTTGTTGTTTGTTTGTTTAGTAAATTCTGTGGATGAATTTAAGTAATTTGGTGGATTCTTAGTAAAGCATTTTCTCAAGAAATGCAACCTTCGCAACAACAGCAGCAGCAACCACCGCAGCGGATTAATATTAGTGACTTGAAAGCTCAGTTAGTGAAGAAGCTTGGACCAGAACGGTCCAAGCGGTATTTTTACTATTTGAATAGATTATTGAGCCAGAAGTTGACTAAAGCTGAGTTTGATAAGTTATGCTTTTTGACCCTTGGAAGGGAAAATCTCCCGTTACATAATCAGTTGATACGTTCAATATTGAGAAATGCTTGTCAAGCGAAAGTTCCACCACCTCCAGTTCGAGATAAGGAAGCTCCAACAACTAAGTCGATAGTAAAGAAATTGTCATCTTCACTTGAAAACGGGTATCAACTAAATGGACCTGCTGCTCCATCTCTCTCTCAGGGTCCTCCACTCTTTTGGTCCAATGGAGATGTTTTGCCGACCTCTCCTCGCAAAAGCAGGACTTTAGTTCGTGAAAGGAGGCCTAGAGATCGGGCTGCAGATCGCCCTAGCCCTCTAGGACCAAATGGGAAAACGGAAGATGGAATCGTGAAGATTATTACAGAAAATGGGGATTTGAATTCTCATGATTTGCAGAGGTCAATCCATCAAAATCATCAAGGAAATGCTGAGCACCTCGATATTGATCAAGATGCATCGCCTAGGAGATCCACAAAAAGACCTAGAACAAAGAAGTTGCCTGAGGATGAACTGGTTTCTGCACATATCAAGGGGTCTTCTGATGCAGTCCTTGTTGAAGACAAGGACAGCGTGGAGCAAGCTGGAAATTCTAACTCAAGTACAAGAAGTCCATTGTCTGCTCCTCTAGGAATACCATATTGCTCAGCAAGCATTGGTGGAGCCCGCAGGACCTTACCTACAGCAAGCAGTAGTAATCATACTAGCACTTGCGAGAGTGGTGGATTACCTGGTACAGACACACTGAGAAAACGTATGGAGCAGATCGCAGGAGCACATGGACTTGAAGGGATATCATCCGACTGTGCAAATTTGTTGAATAATGGGTTGGATACATATTTGAAACGATTAATTAGGTCTTGTGTTGAGCTAGTGGGAGCAAGATCTGGACATGAACTCACAAAGGTTCCTGTTTTCAAGCAACAGCCGCATGGGAAGCTCATCAATGGCACTTGGGTCGGGCAGCAACTACAGATGCAAAGTGGTGTTATGCCCATGGAAGGGATGCAAGAATTCAGATCCCATAATCCGATTTCTCTACTTGATTTCAAGGTAGCAATGGAACTAAACCCACAACAGCTTGGGGAAGACTGGCCATCGCTGTTGGAAAAAATATGTTTGCAGTCGTATGAAGAATAAAAGCATCTGAAGCGAAACTTTGGGTACTCTCAAGACTCTTGTTGGCGCATGGGCCTGCACTGGTTCAAAGGGCTTGAAATTGTGGATGGGCACAGACCATGTAATGACTTCTCTACAGCCACTGTAAACCACTTTATCTCCCTCAGCATAGATCTTCATCCTTTCCAATATGAAACGAGGGATCTGAGCAGGAAATCGCGGCATTCTCCTGGCTTTGGGCCCATGCAAAGAATACAGTTAACAGCAACCATTTAATGGGGAATTTGAAAAATTACCCCATGCTTTGGTCGCACTGTTGTATGTTTAGCATTTGTGTTGGTTCTCTCTCCTACCATCACCGCATATCTTGAGCTTTTCTGTAATTTACAGCTAATGAGGAAAATTAGAACAGTTTTGCAGGAATACAATGTGTAGCTTAAAGGTAAGAAAATTTCATGTAAGGAGCACAGAGTTGCGGTGTATGTACTATGAAATATGAAAATTTATTGAAGTCTTAATATTAACTGCAGCGTATCATTTCATGCTGTTCGTTTACGTACTTTGGATGTTTTATTTGAAAGGTTATACACAATCTCAGAGTCTAAACTCTGAAGTAATTTTTTTGATGTGCTCAGTCGTCATGCAGTAATTCTGCTGCAATCTGATCTAGTTCAGTAGGGTTTTCCTCATTATTTGTTCTTCAATTTGTTTCACCAATTGAAGGATATACTTTGTTGTTGTTTTTCTGCTTTTGAGATTATGGAAATGCTTGTTCCTTGTTTCATTTACTTTTTTACTCTGCACATTAACTGTCCAGAGTTTTATATATGGAAACTGTTCTTTGTCAGAAGGGATAAGAAAAGACTGATTTTGCATCTATTCAGGCTAGTTTGGAACCATCAACTGAAGACAACATCTTGTAGATGTGTTACAGTTGCTGATTCTTTTAACCTCCGTTTTTCATTTCATATCTTAATATCAAGCTCCTTTCCTGGAATTATCTTGAGCACGAGCAGCACAACATAAACTGTCTATTGGTGTGAAGTCCAGTGCTTTCTTACCGTTTAGAAGAATCAATTCTATTCTCTTTTTACAGCCACCAAGCTTCAAAGAATTCAGGTAACTATTTGTTTTTATTTCCTTTTCTGATGAAGTTTTATCTTATGCCGAGGTTTCAACATTTTAGTGGCTGATAGGCTTCATTTGTTCACTTCCTTCTTTATTATTCTTGTATTCAGGGAATTTGACATCACCACCTTTTGCGGTGAGGATCTATGTGTTTTTGTAACGTCGATGTCCCTAATGATGCTTCTTATCCTATGGTTCTTGCCTGTTGGGAGTTTGGTTTCACTAAATTGTCACCTGGAGATGGTGTTTGGTTCTGTTTTCACATTACAGTTGTGGGTTTATAAGATCGTACACATATTACTGTTATGCACTATTCTGCATTGCACTCTTAGCAAGTTGGCATTAGTTTCCATCCTTATGGTGCTTCATGATGTCTCTGACATAGTGTGGCTTGCAACTGTGATCTACAACAAAGAGTCTTTTGTGATGATACCCTAACACCAAGACTATCTTTTCTATATCCTTAAAAACTCTTATGACAATATTATCTGAATCTTGTCTGGTTACATAACTTGAGCAATGCAATTAATCTGTTTGTTTACCATGTGGCCTCTATTTCCACATTGCTGTCGTTTACACTTCATTTCAAGTTGGGGTTAACACTGGAGGCTATGTATTTTCTATTTTTCACTTGAGTTTAGTATCCGTTATTGATGTTACGTCATCCACGGATAACATCCATTTAGCTACAATGGATTTAGGCTTGTTCCATGAATTGGGTTTTAGAGAATAGAAGGTTTCCTTGTAGCTTAACATATTTCGAGTTATTGAGTGCTGTCAGTCCTGGTGCTTAATATTTTTTTCTCTGTAAGATTAAAGTATGAAGATCTAGACCACTACCAACAGTTGGTTACTCAAGTATCCAATCGTACAAAAACTTGTAAATGCTTTCTCTGGAGCTATTTTCTGGTGCATCATTTATTTTTTATTTTGGATTTTTACTGGTAGGTAGATTTTTCTTTGGATTTTCCTTTCTTTGCTTGGGGTATAGAGTAGAAAGTATGCCATCAGGCTACCGTGTCAGTTTGTTCTTCCTGTCCTCTTCATCTGCTAGCATTTGCAACTCCTATTGTCGTACTTACTTTCCCCTTTCACGTGTGTGGTGATTTGTAGAAAAATGACTATGGTGAGATGACAGGTCTTGGCTTACTATCGCTTGTTATTCCCCAATCGTACAGAATAGCTTTGATGAGTATTGATGCGTTTACAGTTGCTTGTCACTCACATTCTTGCTTCGTCCAGCTTGAGTTTGTCCGTTAATTCAGTAGTGTTGCTAGTATAATTTTCCTTTTTAAGTTTTTACTTTTAGTATTTCGAATGTTTTGTTAAGTAGTCCTCCTAATGTTATATAGAGGAACAACTACTGTTGGATAATTTGAACTTTCTGAGTTAATAAAATTTCTTTGTTCGCAGCAAAAAAATAAATAAACCAGCATACGAACTGAGCCTGCCAATATAGTAAGTCCCAATCATTAGGTTACACTAGATGACCGCTGCCACGGTGGGACGGCCGACCAAAGAAATAGGCGCGAAACTATCATTTTTCCTGACACGGTGTGAAAGTATCATTTTTTCTGACACGACACGAAAGTTTCATTTTCTCTGACACGACGCAAAAGTATTGAAAGTATCATTTTTCCTGACACGGGGTGAAAGTATCACTTTTCCTGAAACGGAAAATTAGTCGATGCATAAACCAAAATATGGCTGCATAATGTGTTATGCATCCTTTGTGGTGGTTTGCATAATGACTATGCATTCAATTTTCGAAAATTGTGACTAAAGTGAAAGTATCACTTTTCTTGAAACAGAGGGAGTACATCGTTTTATTAGTTGCAACGGAAAATAAGTTGATGCATAAACCAAAATATGGCTACATAAAGTATTATGTATCCTTTGTGGTTTTTTTTTTGAACTCTATTATTGGGGCTGCTCCCCTTTGACTTTTTGGGGGCTAAATTACTTTGGGGAGCCAAAAAATGGTTAGGGGGAGATCCCAAGTGTTAAAAAGTCAGATTTACCCTTCCTAATAAATTAATTTTAAAAACAAATCTTATATAATTAAAACCTAATCCTAATTAAAACCCCAAAAAGCAAAACCATTTCAATTTCATTTTCATTTTCTCTTCTCTTCTTCTCAAAAACACTCTCCAAAACCTCTCAAAAACTCTCAAAAACCTAACAATATCTCCCTTTCTTCTCCACTGATTTCTGAAGAAGCTCTAGATGGCAGCAAGATCAAGAGTGACAAGATCCGGCCGATTGAACCCTGATTCTGAAACAGGGCAAGTTATTGATGTTCCTTTTAATGGAAATGTGGTAAACCAATCTGTTCAAACACCTGCGAATCCTCCACAAATGAATCCTACTAGGTAAGAATCGAAAAACCCACCAGTTATTTTACCATTAGATTGAAAAACTAGGTTCGATTGATGGATTTAGGGTTTCCATTAAAGGTTTTCTGAAGCAATTACGGCTGGGAACTCATATCGTCCTGGCCGTAATTGCATATAACGGTTGGGACGTCAAGAAATCCCAGCCATTAATGGTTAATGCGGTTCGGAAAATTTGGTAACCCAACCGTGAAATACATTTACGGATGGGTATTTCTCAGCCGTAAGTTGTCCTGTGTTTGTGAAGTAAAATTGAGTGATGAGTGTTTCGGTTGGGAGTTAGTAACCGTAAATAAAATATCCTGGCCGTTTGTTTAATTTTCCAGCCGATATTTTGTTTGCGGCGAGGTGGTCCGCATATTTGTAAGCCGATATTTTGTTTACGGTTTGGTCTTCCGCATATTTCTAAGCCGAAACTGTGTTTATGGATGGGTTATATGTTACTTCCAAACCATAATTGTATCACTCCTTGTGAATTGGTCGTATCTTCTGATATGTTTTTTTTCATAATTTTTAGGAGGAACTCTGAAAAGGAGAAAGATCCCCAGGAACTACCAATGTGTGATATTGCTACGATGATGGTACGTAGGCTAAGTATATGATCAATTTTCTTTTTTTGTATATGTTGCTCAAATTATGTACCAATATTAATTGAATGATGTGAAAATAGGTCAAGAGAGCCAAGTGGATTGCTAGGGGACTGATCTGTAACATTGAGGAGGTTCTATATTTGGATTGCGAGGAACAAAGAACATTGATTAGGAGGCTTCAGGAGTTACATAATCCAACGAAGGATGATCTCTATACTAACGACGAGGATGATTGGACCAGTCTTTCCCAAACTCCCGACAGTTCTTCATCATCTTCTGAGGAAGTTCCTTCGATTGTTGGTCGTAGTGGATGATTGTAGGTTATGTACTTGTTTAAGTCAGACTTTTAGCATGTTTTAGGTTATGGATTTGGGTGATTTACTTTTCAGACTCACTTTTCATTATGCAGACTTAACTTTGAATGAATGGATACTAGTGTTTTGCTTCTTAATATATCCGATTGTTGTTTAAGTATAATATGATACTAATTACGGCTGGATTTTCCATCTGTAACACTGACAATACCCATATTTAAGAGTAGGATTCCTGGCCGTTTTGTGTTTTACGGGTAGGATTCCTGGCTGTTCTGTGTTTCATGGTTTGGTTTCTCAACCGTAACTAAGTATATGAAAACTTACGACTAGGATTACCATCCGTGAAACTGACAGTACCCATATTTACGAGTAGGATTCCTGGCCGTTTTTTGCTTCATGGTTTGGTTTCTCAGCCGTAACTAAGTATAAAATGAAACTGAAATTCCAGGAAGAGTTACGGCTAGGATTATCAGCCGTAGAACTGATAATACCCAAAAATACGGCTAGGATTCCTGGCCGTTATTGGATTTTCGGTTAGGTTTACCAGCCGAGTTGCATAAGAATAGCTCAGTTGGGTCATTACGGCTAGGTCGTTTCGGCGTACGACCTGGCCGTAAATACCTCTAAATAACCACATTTTTATCATATCATCATTACAAACACATAGCAAGAGTAAAACTTGATTCTTCATATATATATATATAATGAGTGATTCAAAATACATAGGTTCACACCACATTGTTATCATATTATCATTTTAATCATCACTCTACAAAAAACATTGTTATCATATACCTTCACACCACAAAAAACATTGTTATCATATACCTTGACACCACATTTACTCATAGTCATCCTCATCGGAACTCATTAGTACACACAACGGGCCATCCCTCGACAACTGTAAAGCCTCCCACAAATGAAATCTTTCCTCGAACCTATGACACCAACCCATTGGTATTTCGCCGTCACATCCGTATACCCTCCTTAATGGAGGTAATGGGCATCCATCTTTCAATTGGAGGCCGATATAATGGGTCATAATCAAGAACCCCATGATGACTATCTTTGGAGATTCTTCTTCGGTAAAAATACGTCTTGTTGGTGCGTAAGTAACACTATGTGCACAGGAGATGGAATGAATAACGTAATGGAATGCGTTGGAGAGTAGATGGCCACATATTGGCATTCTAATCCAATACTCACTTGTCAATGTAGTGTTTCCCATTAAATGCCGTTCAAATGCTTTGAACTCCTCGTTTAGCATCGCCTCCGTGTCATTTCTTTCGAATCTCATCATTTCCTTGTAGAAATCGGGGAAAAGACATAGTTCAAGCAAACACTTTTGCCTTACATAAGTAATTTGATCGTCATCCCATTCTTTTGCCTCCTCAAAAGGTCCAAGTTGATATACGAACACATGGTAACCACAATTTCCGTCGCCCTCAACATCGTCGGTGGACTTGACGTACTGATGAATAAAGTGTGGTAAAAAGTGCATGTAATTTTTGTATATCGTGTAAGTAGTTAGGATATAATTACCTTCCTCATATATAGGGGGTGATTTCATCGGACCTACATCCAAGTAAACCGTCTCTTTCTCACCGTCAAGGTTACTAACAACTCTTTGTGGTTCGACCATCGGTGCTTTTCCTTTGACATCATTACCTCGGCTTCTCGCTAATTGCTTAATACCAACCGCACCACCAACTTTTCTTTGGACACTACTAGCTTCTTTTATTGTTGAATCTTATTGGGATGGAACTACCGGGTCTTTAATTTTTACTCCACTATCAACTTTTATTTTTGAATTCTCTTTCGTTATAGATTTTTGACAATGAGGATGAGTTTTTGGGGTTTAACACCTTAACGGCACTAAGAATATCAATAGGTCTTGTGCGTCTTTTACTCAACACATGTACTAAGTCCTTCTCTAAGGGGTTCAGCCTTGCCGAATAAGGATGGTTGATCAAACTCTCCGGAATAGGATGAGTATGATAACCCGAGACGACTTTATCCATATACCACATTTCCGTATCGGCATTACATATAAATTGAAGCTTAAAAGGGCATTCGCACTTATTCGTATTATATACTCCCTTCTTCCTTGTGGTTTTTCGTATATACTCACTACCCTTTTTCCAATGGCTCTCATACTTTCCACTACACTCGCAAACCATTTCAAAGCGGTCGGATTCAACTTGTTTATTATGGACTATGATGTACATGTTTTTCAACCCTTGTGCTCGAGCCCACTTCTTTGCATCTTCCTTATCTTTCCACTCATAGTTGTTTGCATAGTGATCACTTGTGTCCTCGGAAACTTGCACAGGTTGGGGTTGATCTTGCATAACCTCCTCTTGCTCTTCAATAACCACCTCTTCATCTTCCATACGTACCTCTTGGTCTTACACCGGAATGTATGGTACAAACTATAATATAATGACATATGTCACATAATTATTCACAAAAGAAATTTAAACACTAAAAAACGTCTGGGTAAGCCAGTGATATTCCAGCCGTCATATAGTAAACGGCTGGGTAGATAAGTTATCTCCCAACCGTCATAGATAAAACGGCTGGGTCGAAAAGTATAATTCCGAACCGTAACATTGTTACATCCAGGTATTCCATGACGTAAATTGTCTTGTAACTGCAAGAGTTGACCTACGGCCTAGAAAACGAGACGTAAAGAAAGTTACGGCCGGGTAACCCAACCGCCACCGACAATATTAAATGCTTCCCATGCACGTAGAAAAACCTGCCCGTATTTTTTAGTAGTAACGGCCAGGAAATTTTATCGTCCCAGCCGTAAATATTTGGTAACAGATGGGAGTTCATTAATTATGAGCCGTAAAACAGCAAAACGGCCCGGAGTTCTAGGTTTCCCAGCCGTTATTACTCCTGGCGACTTTAAACCTAGGGTTTTCGGAAGGAAAATATCGAAAAACTGAGCTTAAAAACTGAAATTGGAGTTACAAAAGAGGTATACCTGGTAATCTTCAGCATTGATATCTTCTATTTCTTCTGCTTCTTGGGTTGGTCCTTCGAAATCATCGTTAGGTTCATAAGGGTTAGGTTGAGTTTGAGAAAAAATTTCTTGATTTTCTGAAAAATCAGCAAAGAACTGATCGTTGTTGATGGGTAATAATATGTTATCATATTTTGAAGATGAAGGCTCACCTACATCAAAAGTCTTGCTTGAATCACTCATTTCCAAAAAAAATCCCCTAATTATTTTTTTTCCTCTCCTTCTTCTTCTTCTCCTCCTCCTCCTCCTCTTCCCTCTGATTTTTTTTTTGTTTTCATTTCATCTACACTTAACTTAAACACATGAATTAGTCTTAATTCATCTCCTAATCATGATTAATAATGTTAATCAAGTTTATTATCTAAAATCATATAGGGGCACTTTAGTCATTATATAAGTATTGGATAGTGGGTAACCCAATTGCTATTTGGTGACCCAAAATAGCCCCCAATTGACCAAGACTTTTGCAGCCCCAATAATAAAGTTCTTTTTTTTGAAGCATGTATCATTTGTGGTGGTTTGCATAATGGATGTACATTATGCCTAAAATGATAAACACCTCCGAATTTTTCGTAAAAACTCTAAATTTGATATTGTTGTTTGTACTCATTGCGTAGATTTTTTTAAAACCATTCCAACGAGATAAAACTTGTGAAATTCCAACGGATTTTTAGATATGTTATGTTGAAGTTTGGTTTCCAATTATACCCCTAAAAGAATATGATACATAAGAAATTATAGTAATTTGACTAAAAGGGAGGGACAAGTTAGTCCTTTCATTGTTGATTGAATTTTTTTTTGTCACAAGCACCAAATCCAATATCTTTGTGTCAAATTGAAGAAAAAAAAATTCATGCTTCACATTGACACATTGACACAATGTCACCATGTATAAGTTCCTCCCTCGCTTCGTTCGGTCGGCCCAATCACATGTGAGTTTAGTTTTGTGTAGCTATTTCATTTCGAGTCCGAATTTGTGCACACTCCTTAACGAGTGTGCACGTAACATTTCAATCTCTACCCTTGATTTAATTTAGAGAGTTATGTAACGAGGGTCGTGATTCTAAACATGGAGGGTAATGGGACCATCAGTTAAATAATCAACCAATCAGAAGAATATGTGAAATATACATTCGTTAGAGGAGTGTGAACAAATTTGGACTCATTTCATTATTAGAAGGATTTATCTTTCTGAGATAATTTGGGCCTATGGCACTTATTTGGGGATTATTACCATAAGATGAAATAAGATTATTACGAGGTGATCTCAAAAATCCCTTTAACCAGCAATTTTCGTTAGTGGCTAATTTAATCTTGGTTAAATTAGTGTGTTTGAAACTTTAACTTAAAATAGATGGGTTAATTTGCGTTACCTCCCCTGGTGAAGATCATAATTTACGTTACCTCCCCTACAGAAATAAAATTAGTGATACCTCCCCTCGTCACATTTTCCGTCCAAATGTCAGTTAGCTGAGTCATCATTTATATACAGGTGGACAAAACTAAACACGTGGAACTTATCTTCCCAAAATACCCTCATCTTCAGTAACACAATTTTTTAGGCCATTTTTCTTCTTCCCTGTAACAATCTTAACATACATTTAAGGTTTATTCAGTCCATCCGAGCAGCAACATCTTCTACAGAAGAGAACAACAACTTAGCAAAATTGAACAGTAGCAACATCATGTACATGAGATAACAACAAATCATCCCATAAGGGAGATTCGGACAGAGTTTCCTTTGTTTCAGGGGATTTCCAGGCCAAATTCAGGCATGTTTTCAACTCTATACGTGTACAAATCCTCCATCCTAACATACATCTATTATTTTTTTGTATTCAACTTGTTGTAGACTCAATTCAGTCACCTTAATCTCCACCAGAAACCCATATTGTCTGAATTTCATCATCAAGCTCAAATTTGCAACCACCGTCAGCTCCGCTACAAGCCTAATTCATTTCTATGCATTAAATTTTTTCTCGATTCAGACTCGAACCCATCAATTTTTCTCTGTTGAACTCAAATACACATATACCCATGAAAATCAGCAGCAACAATATCTTCAATTGCAGTTACATATCCTAGACCTAATTTCATTTACTTATTCAATCTCCACCATCACAACACAAAAAACTTAATTCAAAGTGAACCCATGTCTTGATTCACTCTCTGCAGAGTTTGTATCTCAATTTTATCTCTGAATCTATCAATTACCCTTGTTTATCATCAACAACAATCCATTATTCAATTCCTGCGATTATGCGCTCTCACTGAAACCTACATCAAACCCAACATTCTAATCCATTGTATTTCTTCTCATCAGTAGAAGATTCATCATCGAACTTCAACAGACAGAACCAGATCTATCTCCTTCTTCATCTATTTTAGCTTCACAATCAACTCGAGCAACAACACCCACTTCTCTCTCAATTCGATATCCTCTGTTTCTAAATCATTCTCTTCGATCGTCAAATTAAAATTGAAGTTGATCTAAATTTTTTACTAAAAACCCTGGTTAAAGTATAAAGAGAAACTCACCAAAATAGTTGTCTGTTCTTCGACGAGAACGAAGAAGGAGATGAACTGAACTGATAAAGAAAATGATTATTTTTTTTGTTAAGAATCGATGGATGTTGTTGGAAAACCGTGATACAATGGATATTAATCCTACATGTGTCGATAATCTGTTTTATATGAGGATAATATTGTAATTTTACTAGACTCATATTAGATCTTCCACGCATACACGTCTTATGTGGCAAATAACAGAAATTTTGGACGGAAAATATAATAAGGGGAGGTATCACTAATTTTATTTCTGTAGGGGAGGTAACTCAAATTATGATCTTCGCCAGGGGAGGTAACGCAAATTAACCCTAAATAGATTGATGAAACTTAAGTGATTACGTATTGTTTATCTTTCTGTAATTGAATAAGGATATCACTAGGAGGAGATAAAAGCTAGACACTACTCAACCCATCAATTCTAGCTAACTTTGAAAAAATATCTACTACTTTATTGCACTCTTTAGGCACATATCTGCAATGCCGAGAGGGGAAAACTCTAAAGAAATCTTTAATAAATAGGATAAAATTTATTCGGTAGATTAACTTGTTAACTTAGAAATCAACCAATGTTAATTGATCGATAAAACATTTTTTTTTTCATAACATCAACCAAGATTCGGTGGATGTTCATGTACTCGTAGGAAAATTTTGGATTGATGTTCTTTATTCACGAAAACCATTTAAAATACGTACACATTTATTTATGCATAGGCTAATTGTAATAATCAACGAATGTTTTTATACACTGATTGTGACATTTATTTATATAAACACCAATTGCCATAATTGGCGGATGTCGATGATTCCATAAGACGACTACAACAATCAGTGTATATAGAGGTTTATACTTACCGATTATAGCCTATAAAACATGTATTTTCTTTACGGGCCGTGAGTTATAACCCCAAAGGTGTCACTATCCATCCACAAAAAACCCATCAAAACAAAAGTAATAAAAAAGCCCCAAATAATAAAAGTAACACAAAAACATCAAAGGTGTTTTTGCC
The DNA here is from genome assembly GCA_023529315.1 of Papaver bracteatum. Taxonomy (NCBI): domain Eukaryota; kingdom Viridiplantae; phylum Streptophyta; class Magnoliopsida; order Ranunculales; family Papaveraceae; genus Papaver; species Papaver bracteatum. The sequence goes on along the minus strand of JAJJWX010002107.1, from coordinate 1,474,198 downwards.
ACCACTACTAGCAACCAACACCACATTCACCAATAAATACTAGCACTACCATCACCATAAAAAGCACCACCACCAACCAGAAACAGTACCACCAAATTTTGCTTTCGTCATAAGCTTATTGTTTCATCATTAAAATCTTTGGTTTCATGATAAAAAAATAAAAACTATGAAACCAAATTTGGTTTTATCATATAATTTGATGAAACCAATTTTTTTTGGGGTTTTTGTATCAATTTTTAAAATTTTGGGGCTTTTGTATCAATTTTGTTTAATATGGAGTTTTAATGGATCTCAACATTTGGACGGAATTTTTGTACTCCAAATTTAGTCACCTTGGTGTTTTACTACTAGTTCTTCTTTTCTTTAAACATAATCGATTATATGAATATCTACATCGCCCGATTTTGGGTTGATGTTCTTCAACTACGAAGGACATCAAGAACAATTGGCGGACGTATATGTGCACATAAACCGATCATGCAAAATCGTCTAATATGGACATATACGTCAGTGGACTCTGGATAAATCTAGAAAAACAAAATTCCAGAAAAATTTCAACTTATATGAATCGCATACCGAACAAGTTCAAGGATTTTAACCATGGAAGTTCTGTGACTTGAGACAAGTTCAATATTACTCAATGGGAATTTAAACATTGATATATGGAACGAGTTAAAAGAATGCAGTGGAATTATTGCAACTTAGAACAGGCTAGGTGGCAAATTTACAATTTTTGCCATTGTCAAAAAACCACCATCAACATTAAGTACCTTGTTTAGTGCGGAACAATAATGTTTCATGGTAAGCACTATTTGGTGATAGTAAGACGACAAATAATCGAAGTGGAACTTGAGAATGGAAAGATAGTCTCTTAGCTTTGTCTCCTCTATGAAATGTCCTTGATGCAGACTTAGGTTTTACTCTTTGGACTTAGATCTCTTGTCAGCACGCAGTGGATGGTAATGCTTAAGATTTGAATATGAAACACTGCTTAAGATGGTAAAGCTCAGGCCGAGGTAATAATCAATCAATGAAATAAAAGGCACTGCTTTTGTTCGGGGGGGGGGGGGGGGGTTAGACAACTGATTAGCTCAGGACAGTTGCTCTTAGAGAATTAGATTTCCTAGGTATCATGTATGTTGAGTTCTTCTGAACGGGGTATTCCCTTCCCCCTGTACTCTTTTTTTTATTTTATGGGGTATGCTGAGAACTAGATTCCCTAGTAATAGTAATAAACTGTTTTACAGTGTCTGATTATTATAACTCTTGTACAGTTGTGAGCTTTCTTTCTGTAGCTTAGAATAACATACGTGTGTGGTCTTCATTTCTTCCTGTAAGAGTCAGCCAGTCCTGTATTTAAAGAGTTGAACAGACTCTTTTGTTGGTTAACGAAAATCTCTTTCTTTCTTTCTACTATGGTATCAGACGATATCTAGGTTTTTCATCATCTTCAGATCCTGTTTCAATTCCTCCATAACAAACCTTTTCTTTCTGAAAGTTTTCTACAATGTCAAGAAATCAAGATCAAACTTCTAATACCTCTATTCCTCTTCATACTCTTTCAAACATAATTCCTCTTAAACTACAGGAAGACAATTGGTTAACTTGGAAGACTCTAATTACTCCAGTGCTGAAGAAGTTTCATGTTCTTGGATATGTCACTGGTGAATTTCCATGTCCTGATGAATATGTTGCTGGATCTACTACATCAAAGGAATTATGGGATACCTTACAAGAAAGATTTGGTTCTTCATCTTCCACTCATGCGATTCAATTACAGACAAAGCTTCAGAATCTGAAACTATACTTCTTCTGTTACTACTTATATTTCTGAGATAAGTAAAATTAGAGATTCTCTTGTTGCTTGTGGATCCACAATTAGTGATAGTGAATTACTTGTTTTGGTTCTTCGAGGACTACCTTCCGAGTAGTCTTCTTTCTGTACTTCTATAAGAATTAGAGATCCACTGGTTTCATTCAGAAATCTACACATTTTACTACTTAGTGAAGAAATTATTGTCTCAGAATCAACGCAAACTATCATGAATGATGCTAATTCTAAAGCTTTTCTTGCAATTTCAAGCTCTTCCCAATCTAATAACAATCATAGTTATAATTCAATGAATTCTAGAGGTGGTAGAAGTAATAATTTATAGGTAAAGGAAGAGGATACAATCAAGGTAGAGGTGGATGAAGATTTCCACATAATGGGTTTCAGTCTTTCAGTACTAATAATGGATTTCCTGGTTCTAATCCATATACTGCTGCTTCTTCTTATCCAAGAATGGGACAAGAAAGACCTACCTGTCAAATATGCTTCAAGTATGGACATTCAGCTGCAGAATGTCGTCATAGAGGTAATTTTTCTTATCAAGGGTATTCTGCACCTACAAATCATTTAACAATGATGGCTTCTTGCTCTAATAATGCTGGGATTCTTGGAGAAAGTCCTTGGTACTTTGACACTGGTACAACCAATCACTTGACAACACAAATGCAGAATTTGAACCATTCTGGTCCTGACAAAATCAATACCGCCTCAGGAGAAGGTATGTTTATTTCTCATTTAGGACATTCTGCTGTTACAGTTCCAAATCATAAGTTTAGGCTACATAATATTCTTCATGTGCCTCAGTCTTCTAGTAACCTAATTTCAGTTCACAAGTTTACCAGTGATAATAGATGTTCATTAACTTTTGACTCCAATGGTTATTCTATAAAGGATCTCAAATTGGGGAAGACTATACATCAAGATCCAACTGAGAATGGTCTCTATCCTTTATATTGCACAAGGCTTCTCAGCAAATTCAGACATCAATTTCATCAACAGCTACAACCTTATCAACTATCAAAACACCTGAAATTTGGCATAAAAGATTAGCTCATTCTTCTTTTGAGTCTATGTCCAAAATTTGTAAGTCTTTAGGATTGAATAGTATGGTTAGTAAACCTTTGTTTTGTACTAACTGTCAGTTAGCAAGGAGTCATAAACAACCCTTTTCTGTTTCTTCTTCTTTTTCAAATTATCCTTTATAGTTGTTGCATATGGATGTCTGGGAGACTAAAAGTGATTTCAAAGTTATATTTCAATTTTTCAAGCCTTTTATTGAAAAGCTTTTATCTTCACACACGTGTGAAAAAATCTCGACCTTTTTCTTGTAGGAAAAAAAGAGAACCTGACTTCAAATTCTTCTGTTTACCAAAATAAGCTGATCAAATGGTCATCCGCTTCTATTTTGTCATCTCAACATTAGTATCTTTCTTTGGGAAAGAAACAGAACGAAAAGATAAAAACATGAAATGCGATAAATTCAAAATGCTAGCCTTTCGCTCCATACCCAATGTGGATACAAGTTCTTGCGAAAACAGATTTTGTTACTCAGTAATAAGAAAGAATGTATGGTTTTTGGTAAATGGGAAGCCCGTATATGAACATTTTCATTAAGGGGTTTTCAAATGGAAAGGGTTCTATATTCCACTGTGATGTAAGAGCCAAGACACATGTCTGTGAAAGGTTCTAAAAACTGTGGCTTATTTTGGTACACTGAAGGGGATGTTGTAATATATGTACAAGGGGAAAAGAAGATGGACAATATGAACAGGACAACAAAAGAAATGGATGATCGACGAAGCTGAGTTGCAGGACGTGGAGGAGAGAACTAGGAATCTGCTGCAGGAGCCTTACAGATTGGACACCAGTTCTTCTGACGCAGCCACTGCTGAACGCAAACTACATGATATCGGTGATCACAGCGTAACTTACCCACCTCGTCTCCCTCGACATATTCCTCCTGTCGAAAACAAATAGCAAATAACATTAATCCAGTACAGTGGATCAATCTGAGTTCAAAAGGTATAAGCTTCCTCAGCCTGAATAGTGGTGAGAAGGTAGGTGAACCTCCTAATTTACCAAAATTTGACAGTAAAACGTACGAAGATAAGTGTTCTCTTCATCAAGGTCACACGGCATAATGCATTTGACCTCCCATGAAGGAAACAAAGTTACAATTTTTAAAATGGATATCTCATGTTCGATAAACCTTCATACATAAGAGAAGGGAGAAAAAATGTCCAAGTTTGGTAGGACTGCACTTCAAAGAGAATGGGTTATAAACATGGATAACCTAAAATGAAGAAAACCGGAGTGCAAAAAAAGTGATCAACTGTATTGCATAACAAGTAGTAGGTTAAGAATGGAATTACTTGACAAACAGTGCACTTGGCATCATCATCCCCAGATTCAATATTCTTTTCGTCGGCAGGCACAGGCTTATAGCAATTCCGTCTAAGGCACTTCGAAATTGTTTCTTCTGTAAGTGCTGTGCTAACATTACCCATCTTCTCCTCCAAAGCTAATAATTCCTGTAAATACAATAAATAAGTCAGGCAAAAAAGATAAAGCTACAAATTGAAGCCATAAATCAAAAAAAGGAAGACCATAAAAACAAAAAACAAAGAAAGAATAACCCATAAATAGATTTGTTAAATTAGAAACATAACAATTTAGCAAGGAAAATATCAAATTACAGCAACCTGATCATCCTGACCCTGCCTACTTTGTGGGGTTGGTCTTAATGAACCATGATTTTGGCTTCGGTCAGATTTACCATACAAACAACGTTATTTGATTGTGCTTGAAGGCCTTGGGCCAAAGAACGAAACCCTGTTATAGTATAATTTTCTCATAACAGCTACTACACGCTCAAATCACTCTAAGCTGTTGAGGGGGAAAAACAAACCTCATATGACATGTTATCAATATCAAGTCTCATATCCCTATGTTGGTCATGAAAGCTAATGCCACCCAAGAATAAGTTCGCCTCCAAAGCTAATAATTGCTGCATCAGGTAGAAAGCAGAGTTCAATATTAAGCTAAGGGATGAAACAGGATAAACTCAGCAGAAAAGTTAACTACCTCATATGTAAGCTCCTCATCATGTTCAATCCTGTCCAGTGCCAGCAATACCTACAATAAATACAAATCATGTTTCAATTCCAAGCATCAACAAACGAACACAATCTTCTGTATCCTAAAGGATGACTGGTGGCATAACATAAACGAAGCATACAAATCGAAAACCAAAATCGAAATAGAAGTGTACTTCTGCGATTCCATCCATGTTGAAGCGTCGCAAACCATCTCGATCGACTGAGAGGCTACTGAACATCCGTAGACCATCATCTTCTGAATGAATACTCGGCCGAATTCGCACATTCCCATTGCTACTACCAGGGCGGTCAAAAGAGCTTCGGTGTGCCATAGGATGCACTGATGAAGATTGGTGCAAGGAACTAGGTTGACTGGATTGGCCAACTGTTAGTTCAGCGGGAGAGAGTTCGGATATCACAACAAGGGGATCAGACTGTGATGGGTTATTCTCTTCACCATTCTCGGCGAGTCTTGACCTAGCTATAGTCCTACGAGTTCTAACTGATGTAACACCATCCCTACTAGGAGCCCAATTTCTGGTTCTTGAAGATTGATGAGATGATGATGGGCGTTCAGAGATAGACAGGTTAGACCCAGATGGTGAATTTTGATTCACTGAATTTCCTCCACTTGATGACCCAATCATTACCTTCCCTCTTGCTCCTTCAGAACTTTTGCGTTTTGCAACTTCAGTCCTTCTACCACGGCCAGAATCAGAAGATGAACAACCTGGCAGAACATCAGATATTGATGAACATCCAAGATTTCTGAGACCATATCTGCTCGAGCTACCCTGACCATTAGAGACTGCTTTTGAAGCTTGGGGACTGTTTCTAGGTGCAAATGACCTTCGGGCTGAGGAGTTAGGAGAAAAATCCTGATTACTTAGTCCTGGTCTTCTAAAGGTTTGCTTCTGTGTTCTTATGTTTGATGGTTCATTGCTCGTAACAACTTCCTCCGAAGTATTAACAGATAACCCGTTCAAAACTCCAGATTGTTCAGCACCTTTCACTCTGGGATTCACTCTGGCATTAAAGGTGCTGGGATCTGAAATTTCTTCCTCCATATGCATGTTGCTGGTTTCAGCAGAAACTGCATCTTTTTGATAAGATTGTTGGTTGCCTTTTTTTACTTCATTCATTGTAGAGTATGTTTTCGAGGAGCTTCCAACATTTGGGTTGCCACCCCTTGAGCGGACAGAGAGACCTGATCTACTATCTCTTTCTGGTTTACCAACAGAGCCTTTCATGGAGTTAAATCTGGTGCTGCAACCTAGCCTGTTACAACATTGTGCATTTCGGTTCTCATTGTTCGATGTATCTCTGGAACTCAAGGAAGAACCTCTTGTGGCAACACCAATCCCAACAACAGCTCTTTTACCGGTGTTTTTATCCATGAGCGAAATGGATCAGTGCTTCAGTTCTGTGGAACAACGACAAATAGATATTGTTAAAGACCATTCTAAATATGATGTTTCCTTGATAGGGGGTTAACACAAAAAAGAAGAACAGCCCAAACTTCTGACAACATGACACGCCGAAGAATAAAGTAGGTGGCACAGCTTATGAAGGGAACCAATTATTCTCAAAGCAAGATTAAAAGAAGATGAAACAGACAGTCATCAAATCAGGGTATGAAAGCAAGCGCCAAAACTCTTTATCTTTGAGAACTGAAATAGCCAGGAATTGGGGAATGTTGATAGTTTGTCGCTTGCTTTTATCCTTATACACTCTTTAACGAAATTCAGGCCAGAGAATGAGCAGATGAAACAAAGTTCATGTGAGGGTTCACATAAGGACTGTTCCACTAGGTGTAGCTAAGAGGATAACATGTCCACAAAGTAGACCTTTTCTGAAGCTTTAGAATCAATAAGTAAGTCCACTGTCGGCAATGAGCAAACTAACACTACCATAACCGGCGGGTAGCAGGTTAGGGGTGTATGCAATTATAGAAGATACAAAAAAACTAAAAACCAAACAAGAGAATCTGAGGAATACAGAAATAGTTTTGACTGAGATAATGCAAGGGGATTTAACATGATATGACTGGAAAACAGCTAGCATTTAAGGCTCAACAAAGGAGTTGATATGGGAGAACTGTTGATTTCCTTCTTTCTAATGAACATACGAGACTGCCGCGACCAATTTGGCATCTAGGCATCCAAACAAACAGTTAAATGAAGGAATGCGTCTAATCGAGGGATGGCAGATTACAAAGAATAAAAGAGTTGTCAAAACTAGAAGTTGATATCTCTATTGTTTTTTCACCAGTGATATCAAAATTTACCAGGAAAAGTCAGCAAATAAAATCATATGAATTGAATAACAGTTAAAACACATTAATTATGAAAAGAAAAATATGAAACTTAAGTAAGATCATCATCCAACCATCTAACAAAATAAAAACAATCAAACAAGTAGATGAACAAATACTGAAACATATTGAACATCATCATCAAACAAAATGATCTGAGATAATACTATATCTTATAAATGATTGGTTGTTATATCCTTAAATAAAAGTAGGTAACACGTTTATTCATCCAACTAAACCAACGAATTTGTAATCAAGATTAATAAGACAAAATTATGAGCGAGATTAGAAGAAAAATACCCAAAAACAAACAAGGATCATCAGAATATCTTCATTATGTGGATTGGATTCTGAAACTAAAACATATGAAGGAATTCAAAACAACAACAACAACAAAATTCAGAATAAGAAGAAGAATCCAAAACAACAAAGAGATATTAAAAATCCATAAGAAGTCTCTAATTATAGAAAAGAACAACTTGTTTGGTTTCAACAATCTTTTCGCTCTTTTCTCAGGACTCTTTTTTTTTCACCCCGGGAATTCAGCCACCAAACAAGTTCAATGAAAACACCCAATTCACCAAATCAAACATCAAATAAATTTATCATCAAAACTCCAAAAACAATATTATAAAATTACCACACAAAATAAAAACTCAATCAAAAAAAAAAAAAGAGAAAAAACTCTTATACACAATCATCATGATCATGAAGATTAGTATAAATTTCTGTTAAACCACTTATAATAAGTAAACTCACTGATTATATAACTAAAAGAAAATATAATACCTTTCTATTACTTTTTCTTCTTCTTCTTTCCTTCTTTCTTAATCCCGAGAATGAGAATTTTTCTCGTTATCTTAAGAAATTCCGTGTTTGAGCTTCTTCGAAGAGAAAAGGGGGGTTTTGAGAGAGAGTTTGACTCCAGGGAAAAAGAAGAACAAGAGAACTCAAAGGAGATAAAAAACGTAGGTACTACTTCTAAAAAGGAAAAGTTGCCGTCTTAATATTCTAATTCTGATCAGAGACAATATTAACCGTCAGATTATAACATGAGGAGATTTCATTTTGATGGTCAAAGATGGTTTGATACGTCTTCGTCAATGTGGAAGCCACTCAAAAATACAACCTAAAATTCATGAAATTAAATAAAAAATTCAGGGTTATTTTGTGTATGATTTTGGAATAGCTTATTTGATGTACTTGTGAATAGTGGGGACTTTGTAAAACCACGTATGCTCTCGGGGTTGGAATTTTATGGGCTATTTTGTTTGTATTGTTTGTTTTCATGTCTATCTTGTTTTGGTTGGATTTGATTTCTGTTACAATTTTTTAGGGCTAGAAAAGGATGGGGATTACGTTAAGTCAATCCTTAAAAATATAGAGGATCATGGTATAATATGAACAATGGATGTTATGCCACGTGAAGGAATGAGGTGATGGATGTATATTCTTACATCAAATTTCATTTTTACAGCGGGTAAAAATTTGAGGGAGTTTGCTTTCTAGTATTAGAACTTTTAAACTTGTGTATATTAAGCGTGTTAAAAACGGCTGCAGATCACCTGTCCCCAAAAAATGCACCTGTCCCCTGTCCCAACCAATGACAAGGTGACACGTGGATATGTGTAAACATTAATTTAAAAAAATAAATTGAGAGAGGACAGGGGGAGGGTGGGGAGACAGAGGATTTGCTCTCGTTAAAAACGGACTAGTTGATCGACTAGCTCGTCATGTCAGAATGTATTGTATTAAGGACAAATGGATTTGCTTTCCTCCCTTTTTGGCTACTCTTGTAAGTTGTAAGGAAGAACCCTTGGTTGATGTATTTAATTCTCTTTTAAGTTACATAAAATTGGTCAATTAATCCAATAACGATAATTCCTGGGTGAAAAAGATATGTAAAATTTGATATTGTTTAAATGGACGAAAATGTAAAAATATGCAGGATGTAAACAGTTTCATCATACCTGTTTTCAAATACTTTTTCTTATTTTTAATTTACATCAGGAATCATCCAGTTTCACCCTCGCTATTTTTTAAGTTTAAGCTAGGATGAAACCAGATTCATTCTTGCTATTTTTCTGGTCAGAAGCTATTATTTTGATTCATTCTTGCTTTTTTTTTGTGTCAATTTCACTAATACTAATTTTTACTCGTCCATTAGAACCACATTTTAAAAATATTTGGACAATTGACCCAATTTCTCGTTAAGTTAATGTCACCTGGTTTTCCCGGCACAAAATATTTTTTTGAGGGAGTTTTTGCTTTTTTGGTCGGAAGCTACCGGGACAAAATATTAATGGCACCATTTTAGGTGCTGCGTTACGAGCAGTCTAATTTTGCTCCTATATTAAGAGCTAGTGATGCTGCTTGGTTATATAAAAATGTCCATTAGAATCGGATTTAACTGACCTACTCCACCAAACAACATGATGACTGATCACTGATGAGAGCTAGACAGACGGGATCTTTGAAATGATAATGTCTCCAAAAACTATGCTCTTGCAATGGGGTGACGGACAGCATATCAGTTTTCTGCAGGCCGAGTGCATTTTCTTTTGTTGCATGGAATAATACATCAATATATTTTAAGCATTTGTTCATTTTACGAGGACATACTTAATTGGTTACTTCACTTCAATGTATCCGAGGGAAATGGGATCTTGGGAGGTACCAAATGATATTGGATTCGCAAGTAAAGTGATATGATGATGAAGTGCAGTTGATGATCTTACAAATGTGCAGACAAGTCTGACCCTGAATTATCAAATTCACAAATACTGTTTGGTAGAAAGTTTGGATCTTTAGAATTATGCCTAAATTAATAGATTATTCTCTCGTGCAGGCCGAATTCATTTCTTTCTATGTGTCCATGGAACGCATCAATGTATATTTTAAGCATCCATGTATTTTCCGAGGAGATACTTCCAACAAGAGTCCGTCACTTGTATGTTTCCAACTAAAAATTGGATCGTGCAAGGATTAAAGCTACATAATATTGAAATGCTATAATGTGAATTGAAGTGGTGAATTTACAAATTTACAGCCATATTCACATTGGAATCTCGAGTTGTTGTTTTTTCTGACCGATCAAAAGAAAAAAATCTCGAACTTTTATCGAGGTAGATTTCACATCCACAATATCTATGGACCGAGATATCCGAGCAAGAGCAAGTAATTTTGATTATAGGGGAAACGAAACCTCGAAATATTTGTTTGGAGATGGAGACACAACGTCTAGGAAAGCAAACCCATGTTTCACAATTGCAGATCCCTCCGAAGATGGTAGGGATAGAAGATAGTTTTGTTTTTTTTTTAATCTGTAAAGAAGAAATTTATTGATGAAAAGGAACAAAAGATATAAAGGCTATACTACCCTAAACAATAAAAGGAAGAAAAGACCAAAAGCTGGTAACAGACTAACCACTTAAGCAAGATTAAAAAAATTGTTACATCAGAGGAATTCACTAAGCTATAATTCTTAATAGTAAGAACCCAGCAAAACAAACAATAAATAGCTTTGCAGTCTTAGTATTATTTCTATTATCTGTAAAAATTCTTGCATTCCTCTCCATCCAAATGGACCAAATGATTCCCACGTGAACTAAATTTCACACTGCAATACTGTCTTTGTGATGTTGGGTAAGGTGCCAAGTTTGTAAATAAAGTATAATATCACCAGGCATACGGAAGAATCATCTTAACTTACTAACAAACTCCTCCCAAACTTCTCTAGTAAATTTACAATGCAAAAGAAAATGAGAACTTGACTCATTGTTGTTGCAGAACAGGCAATCACTAGAGACCTCAATACCTCTTCTCCTAAGCAAATCTCTTGTAGGTAACTTGTCATGAGCTATCAACCACAGAAAAAACCCAATCTTTAGAGGACATTTTAAATTTCAAATGAAAGTAAAGATAGAACTGTTATGAACCAAACCCTCCTCTACATAAATATTATCATAAACTCTTACAGAGAGTATTTGGAGCTTCGTGTCTCTGTTGAACTTAACATTAGAAATATCAGAATTGAGTATTTGGATCTTCATTCTTGCAGCAACATTAAGTCTTGTAGGGATGTTGATATTACAGACATCATGGCCACTATCATAGGTACACAACTCAGCAACTGAAGAGTGTTTAGCTCTTGAAAGAGCGTAAACATTTGGAAAGCAATTTTTATAGGTACATCATATAGCCTTCTGTCATCTCAGGACCTTACCTTATGCCAATTATTTACTTTAAACTTGACAAACTTCAAGAATAAAGATTTGTGCTTCATGATTGCTTTCCATACTAACTTACCATAAGTACATTTTTGAGTTTTTGAAAGCCACTGAACTGCATCACAGTCATATTTCGCATGAACTGACTTCCTCCACAAAGCATTCTCTTCCACGGAAAACCTCCAACACCACTTTGTCAGCAAAGCCTGGTTTACATTCTTGAGATTCTTGATTACAAGACCTCCAAACTTCTTTTTTCTTGAGAGAGCATTCCATTTCACTAGGTGTAACTTTTCCTCCCTTTGTTATCATTCCAGAGAAAGTCTCTCATGATTTTCTCAAGTTTTTTAATGGCTGAGGCAGGCATTTCATAGAGAGACATATAATATATAGGAAGGCTAGCTAAGACACTATTAATAAAAGTGATCTTACCTGCTCTTGAAAGAAGAATTTTTTTTCCAGCCAACCAACTTAGCAATGAATCTTTCAATAATTTTTCCCACTAGGCAATGACAACATACTTATCACCTAATGGTAAACCCAAATAAGAAGAAGGAATAACACCACTGTAACATCCCAAAAGAAATGAGAAAACAGTTAAATCTCTATCATACCCAACTCCAAAAATTTGGCTTTTAGAAAATTATCTTTAACCCCGTGAACATTTCAAAAGAAATAAGAATAAGTCTGGGATTCTTCATTTTCTCTTCATCGGCATCCAGAAATATAAGAGCGTCATCTGTAAATTGCAAAAGACTAACAACCATGCTACCTTCCTTAGTTTGATAGCCCAAAAGAAGACATTCATCTTGTGCCTTTTTTATCATAAAAGTAAGAGCTTCTCCTACTAAAAGAAACAAGAAAGGTAAAATAGGGTCACCTTATCTTATGCCTTTACCACTTTTGAAATAACCAGTTGTACTATCATTTAAATACCTTATCTTATGCCTTTACCATAGGGAATCTTGCATATTCAATACAACAATGAATCCATTTTCTCCACTTTTCACCAAACCCCATCAATCGAAACATATCATCCAGAAAGTCCCAATTCACATGATCAAATGCTTTCTCAAAATCAACCTTGCACAACAAACCAGGCTTGCCACTCCTAAGTCTTGGATCAATCAGCTCATTGGCAATAAGAACACCATCTAAGATTTGTCTTTTCTTGACAAATATTGATTGATGCTGAGAAATAATTGTTAGTGGAGTAGTTTTAAATCTCTCTGCTAGAATCTTAGAAACTATTCTATAAGCTCCATAAATCAAACTGATTGGTCTTAAGTCTTTGATCTCCTCAATATAATTTTTTTTTTGGAATGAGAGCAGTGAATGTGTTTTTTAGCCTTCAATCCAAAAAATCTTTTTGCTGTAGCTCTCTCACAACATTAAGAAAATCAGTTTTAAGAATATCCCATCAAATTAAATAAAATCTCATGGGAAATCCATCTAGCAATGGTGCCATGAGTTGACCCACCATTTTATTTGCAGCAATACATTCATCCTCTTCAATATATATCTCCAACCATCTGTCCACCTCCTCAGACATAGAAGAAAAATGCATACCATCCATTGAAGTAATTCTGGGTTGAGATGCTTGGAAGATATTATGAAGAAGAAAAAAAATAAAAATAAATCCCAGACTTAATTTCAATTTCATCAGAAGTCATCACCACATTTACCTTAATTGAGCCAATGTAACTCCTCCTTCTTCTATCATTTGTTAGTCTGTGGAAATACTTGGTATTTTTCTCAAAATATTGAAAGTGAGTAACTCTACTTCTGCTCCTCCATTTTTCTGCTCTGATAATAGTCAGATTGGAATATTCCTGTCTTGCATTCACCCTCTTCTCCCATTGTGTGTCATCGAGAAATCCCTCTCTCTTCTCTATCCCTTCTCAAAAACCTTGAAGAAAACCTTATCATCTTCTTCCTTTTTTGTTTAGATCTAGTCTTTTAGGGGGTAGATCTGAGCAAAGATTACCTATTTTTACTTTTATTTTTATAGAGTTGATTTTATTTAGGAGTTGCTTTACGTTTTGAATAATTTTCTTCGCTATTAGGGTGATTCTTTTCTTCGCTAGTAGAGCGATTTTATCTACACTTTTATAGTGTTTTTTCCTATAGATTTATCTGTGATTCAGGGTTTTGAATACAAGTACATCAGGAGATTTGGCGGAGGCAAGATCAAGTTCTTCTTAAACAGAATAATAGATCCAGGGTTTCCGGGCTTCTCGCTAAACATGAGTTTTGGGGCAATTCACTCCTCTCTAATAGGAGTATATCTTTCCCAAGAACAAAATCAATCAAAATTGTCGAACTATGATTTTGAGCACCATTCCTTCTCCAATCTCTCCGTACAAGATTTGGGTGTTACCGTTGTGGATCGCTCTTTCTCTTCGCGATTTATTTACATTTTGCCTCTTTTATTGTATTTGTTTCATGTTTAAGATGTACTTATTTTTCTTGAAAACCATCATGTAAACGTTTCTTAATGGAATAAAATATTAATGGTTGATTATCAAAAAATAAATAAACTACATGAAAATCTTTTAGGAACTGGGCTTGGCCCTCGTGAATAACTCACGGTGACGTATATTATACCATTTGGCTTTCTTATTTGTATGTAAATAACCAGCGGTATGTTACACAGACACTGACATGAGACACGGTTACGACACGACATGGTTAGGATACACATCAAGTCTATAAAAAAAATATAGGAACACGTTAGATGTATTACCACACCACTTAAATGAGATTTCACAACATTCTACTCAACAAAATAATTATCATTATTTTTAAAATATTTGATTACTAATTAAATAAAATTGATAATAATGAAATTTCGATCAAGTCTTTCAAGAATAATATTTGGATTTGGCTAAAGGGATAATAAATATACGTCGCATTTAGTTTATTTTGATTTCCCCAACAAAAATAAATCACTTGTGGCCCATCCGGAAGTATCCAATTAGTGTCAACAAAGTGTCCAACGTTGATTTTTCCGAGAACACGTGTCTATCGTGTGTCGGGTAAGTGTCATAGCATGTCTTGTCCGGTCTTGTGTCTGACAAGATTACAACACTTTTCTAGGTATGTTGCATAAATATAGCCGCGACGGGACATAAATAAAGCCTTTTTATTGTATATTTTGATTTACTAATGTGTACAAATTACATCCTTCGGTGAGGAGTTGCATCGTAGTCTCATTTTGTTTATCAGTTTAAAAATAATAAAATGTCTATATATGGATATGAAAATTCATGTTTTGGAATTCATTTGATGGAGAGCTTTCGCATCTACTGAAGTCCACGAGTCTAGCTAATTTTGAAAACTCGCTTGCAAAATTACGATTGGCAAAGCTTATTAGTTGTAAAATACTAAACTTTCAATACTATGTGGGATTGTCCTCAACATTCTCATATCACATGTAGCCTCTTTAGGTCTAACACGTGGACATTTAATCAGGTGACACAGAGTATGTATGGCCTAATTAATCTCGACATGCCCTCTCACCTGTAGCATCTTTAAGTCTATCATGTGAACATTCGATCGGGTAATGTAGAGTAGGTGTGGTCATATTAGACTCTTCAAAAATAAATTCGCCTACTCTTATACCATATTGAAGTTCATCGACCTAACTAACTTTAAAAACCGACTTGTAAGGTAAAAGTTTCCCAAGAGATGTTAAAT
Organism: Papaver bracteatum; assembly: GCA_023529315.1. Lineage (NCBI taxonomy): Eukaryota > Viridiplantae > Streptophyta > Magnoliopsida > Ranunculales > Papaveraceae > Papaver > Papaver bracteatum. The sequence goes on along the minus strand of JAJJWX010002107.1, from coordinate 1,459,027 downwards.
GCATGATCTCTATGATATCTTTAGCGAGGTGTCTATAGCCAAGCCTCGAACGATATCATCAGGAAACATGAGTAGATTTTTGTTTTATATAAATTTGATAACCCATCTGTTAAAAGTTTTAGTAAAAGTTGTGGTCCTTATAGAAAATTCATGTGATATGGTTAGGGTTTTATTCATACCTTCACAGTTTGGAGTTTTTCATTGTCCTAAACAAAGTGTTCTTTTAATTTCTTTTACATATATGGCTCTAAAAAATATATATATTAGCAAGAAATGGGGCTAAATAAAGGAGTAGCATCACGTTTACTAATTGATGGTGTTAGTTTATTTATGCATGGTCTTGTAGTTTAAACTAGCCTTGTTCTTTCTTAGTTTAAAGAAACAAACTAACACCCGAGCTTTTACAAAATACGTTTAAATTTGGAGAATTATACATTAGTATTAGTTGTATATCATACTTCAAGGTTGTTATTAAAGACCTTAACGACACTAATTTGACCCTTTTAAATTTAATTCGGGGTATAAGTGGTTACAAAATTACTGACTTCAAGATAAACAGAAGTCCTATAAAGGTTGTAAAATAAAATAAAAAATATATCATTGTAATTAGACCAAAACACACTAATAATAATAAAAAAATTGTTCTGCAAAGATCAATTCACGATAATATAGCCATTGCTGGAGAACTCTTTCATAACATTAGAACCTCAAAACCCACCAAAGATTCAAAAATAACTCTCAAACTAGATATCCAAAAAGCCTATGACAGCCTAGACTGGGGATTCATCAAAACTTCATTTACAAAACTTGGATTCCCATCAACCTTTATAGACTACATTATGCTTTGCATCACAACAGTTACTTACTCCATCAAAATTAATGGTACACCTCATGGATACATCACCCCAAGCAGAGGCATCAGACAAGCAGACCCACTATCGTCCTATATTTCTATCATCTGTGCTGAAATCCTATCCACAAACCTAGGAAACCTTCAAAACCAAAAATTAGTTCCAGGAATTAATATTTCACAAAAAGCACCTCCCATAATACACCTAATGTATGCAAATGATCTATTGATCACTTTTAAAGCATCAACTCGTAGTAACCATCACCTTAAAACACTTCTACATGCCTATAGCTCCTCTGCAGGGCAAGTAATTAACACTTCCAAATCAGTAATCATCCACCATCCTAATCTAGACCCAATCAAAATAAGTGATCTTCAACAATTCTTTAATATGCAAACCACATCAAAACTGCCAACCTATCTAGGCATACAATTTAAATAAGTAAGAGCATCAAATCGCACCTTCGCCCCTCTCCTACAAATATTGGCTAAAAGCAAAAGATTGGATGACAAAATGCCTAACCCCGACCGGAAGACTCCTACTCATCAAATCATCCCTAACCCCTACCACAAATCACATAATGCAAACACAAAAACTTCCCAAAAATATACACAAAAAATAGATCGTATAACCAGGAATTGTTTATGGGGACATGACTCAACAACCAAAAAAATACACCCTATAGGATGGGATAAAGCAACAAAGCCATTAGCCGAAGGGGGATTAGGAATAAGAAAAAGCAGTGATCATAATACAGCCCTCCTATTAAAAATAATCTGGAATTTGCATGAATAGCCTAATTCCATATGCAGAACTCTTTTCATTGCAAAATACCTCAATGAACAAACAATTTTACAAGGAAACATTACCATTCCTTCATCTTCCAGCCCTCAATGGAGACAACTAGCATCAATTATCCCTACCATGCAAAAATTAATCTTCCATCATATTGGAAATGGATTATCAACTCCGATAGAGGCTAATTGGATTCCACACTTTACCAATATAGATCCAACACAATGCTACCCAATCCAAATGGTAGCAGATATCATCGACCCAATCTCCCACTCCTAGAATCATGAAAAATTGAACACCTTTCCCAACCCAACATTTCAGAAAGTCATCAACATCCACATACCCCAAAACAATACTCCAGATAAAATTATTTGGCCTCACTCAAAATCGGGAAACTACACCACATCTTCAGGATACAAATGCCTAACCCATGGTCATCCAACCCACACACCTCTACCACCTGCCAAATTCTTATGGACCTTACCATGTCCACCGAAAAAACGGCTTTTCTTGTGGAAATCCATCAATGAAGGATTACCGACCTTCTCTCTCTTACACCGACTCCATTTGGCCAACTCAGACATATGCCCTAGATGCAATACTGATACGGAAGTAGCAGACCACCTTTTAATTTATTGTCCAACAACGGTCTCTTCCTGGAACATCTTATTCAACCAACTTCAAAATGCACCAAACTCCAACCCCAACCCAAACTTCACTTTAACTCCACAAACAACCATATCCCAAATCCTCCAGCATCCAACATCGACATCTATAATCTCCTCAGTCTGTTTCCTATTCTGGGCCCTATGGCTATCCAGAAATAATCTAATTTACCAACAAAAACAAACAAATTCAGACGAAATCGAGGCCTGAGCACAAAAACTACAACAAGAATTTTCTTGGGAAATGCACGCTTCACCACCAATATTACCAGGAGATACACCAACACTCAACAACATGATAACAAATAAAAGAACATCAACAATATTGGTAGGTTGGTCCACTCCGAATATCAACTGGATTAAGATTAACACAGATGGAGCAGCCAGAGGACATCCAGGATTGCATGAGCTGGATTCATTTGTAGAGACTCTGATGCACGAATTTTAATAGTTATGGCTCAACCTCTAGGAATTACGAAAGCACTAATTGCAGAAACATATGCCTTACTATTGGCTTCAAGAACAACATCAAAGAGACAATGGCCTAGAATCCTATTTGAAATAGACTCGGAGAACCTCCTGAGGTTCATCACATCAACTACCTCGCCACCTTGGCACATAGCAGGAAGGATCGAAGAAATAAAAATGAGACTTAGGCAAATCCCGCAAGTCGCTAAACAACACAACTACAGAGAAGAAAATCAAGCAGCGGACGGATTAGCAAACCAGTAAGCGGATTGAAGCCAAGCAGCAAATTTTTCAACCAAAATTTGGGACCAGGCAATCCCATCCTTTATCGGTCACATTTTATTTCAAGACTCTGTGGGTACCACATGCCCACGACAAGTTGTAATCTAAATTTATTATAATAAATTTTATGTTTCAAAAAAAAAGAAAACACTAATAAATGTTAGTTGTTGAGCGAGCAGAAAAAGAAGGAAAGATTATTTTTAAAAAAAAACTTATGTCTTGCAGTGACAATCAATCAATGTACTTGTGAAATAAGGCATCCACTTAAGATGAACCCCCAATTGGGGGATATCCAATCCAATTGGGAGATATAGGTAGAAGACAAAACCGGTGTCCCAATAGCATTTCTGGGTGACCCCTTATCCGATTTTTTTTAAATTCCTAATCTAGCTGTTGATGGTGGTTTTTAGCTTAGGATTAAAATCGTAAAACACTAAACCCTAGTAGACAGTGATGTCACAACATTTAAAGTAACGAGCATTTACTAGGCACATTTACTGAAACCTTTAATGTGTCTCTAAATAATTACCTTGGTATTTTTTTCAAATTAGGGTTACGACAAGCCAAACCTTAATTCCCACGTGTGCCAATGGCAAATCATGCCAGCCACATCGACATCGCCAAAGCATGCCAACCATGCTAACTGATTTTTCTTAGTTTTTGAAGTAGTAATTAAGATTCATTCTCTCGGAAGTTTTTAAGATTAAATTAAAAGGTTTAACGAAAATAATAAAAGAGAGAGTCACTGGGTTTAGGATTTCACCGCATTCATAAAATAGGGTTCAATTTACTTATTCTCAACAATTTAAGCTCATTAAACAAAACAACACCAACTCTTATTTTTTTGCCAGAATAGATCCTCAAAATATTAATTGTATACCCTAAGCATAGATTATCTAAACAAAGCATAACCTATCTAATTGAATCACAACTAATTTAATCGAATCATAAATCAATTCAAAACAAGTGCAAAAGTCATATAGAAAATAAAACAAATTCACCCATGTATAAAGTTCGGCTTCCTCCGTCGACCCAGTGTAGGGGTCTAGCTTCTCATGATAAAAACACACTCAAAAATATAATTTATGGCTCAAATGGTGTTTTTATTAAAGAAAACTAATAATACAACGTGTTTGCAACGCTTTTTCGGTGTTACAAAGCCCACCGTTGCAATGAAATTCCAAAACTGTTGCTAGTGTTGCTGTTACAGAAAACAAATGTTTTACTCTGTCGCAGAAAACTGTCATTCATGGGAAAGAACTATGACAGTTTAAAACGACAGACTACAAGTGTAGTCTGTTCTTCTTCTTCTTCTCTCAAGAAGAGAGAGAAGTTGCTCTCGCAACTCTTGATTCTTGTCCCCCTACTCGATAACCCTTCTATGAGTCCCCAACAACATATTTATAGCCAACAGACCCATCGAATCTCGCTCATTCACTCCATATAATCCTCTTTAACTCGGCAGTAAAGAAAATATTTCGAGAATATTTTCTTTCTTTTTTTTCTTCTCCTGTACGCGTCTGCAGGTGTCCTGGCTTCCTTATTTATCTTCTACACGATCCAACAGTCTGTCAGAGTCTTCCATGCACGCACAAAACACATTGAATCTCCTCCAAATCCCGTGAATACCTCAACTTCCCACATACTCTCATGTTTCCAACCCGTTAATTAACTAGCCACTTCTGGGTCAAACGAACAGCCTTACCAACTCTGTTAGGCCCTAAGGAAGATACCCAAACAATTCCAGACCTTTAGTCTCACGGAATCATGCTTGAATCTTCAACCAAAGTTCTGCCAGGCAAGAACTTTCTTTTCCCGCCAAAACTGTTCTTGCTGTTTTCATCAACCAGATGATTTTACAACCAATTTTAACCGATTCTAAAGCACATACCATCCCTGTCTAGATGAATTGAGTCGACCCAACAAAAACCAGCCATTGAATCGACTTCTAACACCTCCAAAACCGAAACCCAATTTTGTTCCTTAGTTTCCCGCCATAACTGGATTTCAAAAGGTTGAAGATGAGGTGCCCCTTATCCTGTACGGAAGTCCCTTTAGCAATTTGGGTGTAAAAAGCAATTCTCGGGGCACGAATAACCACAGGATCCAAATAACAAAGAAGGTGGCCCTTAGCAATTAGACACCCCTTAGTAATTGAGGTGCCCCTTAACTGATATTGAGAGTCCGAATAACACGTGTCCTCCGGGGTACAAAAACACTTTTCGAGTAACTTTCTCCATAAGCGCTTATTTGACAAAAACACCTACAAAGAAGATTATTAGTGATAAAATGAGTCCTAGTTAATGTATTTATGGGTGAAAATGCGTCACACTTTCGTGCTCATCACTAACCGCACCTCTGTGCCAATGGAAAATCATGCCAGCCACACCGACCGCGCCAAAGCATGCCAACCATGCTAGCCGCACCTCTGTGCCAATGAAAAATCATGCCAGCCACACCGACCGCGCCAAAGCATGCCAACCATGCTAGCCGCACCTCTGTGCCAATGGAAAATCATGCCAGCCACGCCGACCGCGCCAAAGCATGCCAACCATGCTAGCCGCACCTCTATGACAATGGCAAATCATGCCATCCATACCGACCGCGCCAAAGCATGCCAACCATGCTAGCCGCACCTCTATGACAATGGCAAATCATGCCATCCATACCGACCACGCCAAAGCATGCCAACCATGCTAGCCGCACCTCTGTGCCAATGGAAAATCATGCCAGCCACACCAACCGCGCCAAAGCATACCAACCATGCTAGCCACACCTCCGCGCCAATGGAAAATCATGCCAGCCACACCTACCGCGCCATGCCAAATGCACCTCGCCATGGCCCCATGCCGCGCCACCATACTGGCCTTCACTACGCGGCTATCAAAACGAAGGAGTGCAACAATAAACGGTTTCCCTTCAATCCCATGAGCAAATACTGGACGTCTAAGGACACCAAACGACCTTCTCCCCCAAAAACCTAGCTTGGTCACGCGCCTAGCCCAATCTAGACATGCCATGCGCCTATGGCAAACCCTTGGCCCCACATGCCAAGACAAAACCGCACCTAGCCCAAGATAGTCACGCCATGCGCCTATGGCAAATCCTTGGCCACACATGCCAAGCCAAACCAAACCTAGCCAAGCTAGCTGCGCCATGCCAAACGCACTTTTCCTTGGCCCTAGCCATGCTAGTCACGTCATGCCAAGCCAAGCGCCCTTGCCTTGGCCCTAGACACGCCATAGGCCCATGGCAAACCATTGGCCCACATGCCAAGCCAAATCACACCTAGCCAAATCTAGCCACGCCCAAGGCGGACCCTTGGCCCCACATGCCAATCCAAACCAGACATAGCCAACCTAGCCGCCATGCCAAACACACTTTGCCTTGGCCCTAGCCATGCTAGTCATTTCATGCCAATCCAAGCGCCATTTCCTTGGTCTTAGCCACGTTATACGCCCATGGCAAACCCTTGGCCCCACATTCCAAGCCAAAGCTAGCCACGCCCAAGGTGAACCCTTAGCCCCATTTTTTTTTACTACCCATGGCGAGAGCACACTGGGAGCAATTTATTAAAAACCAAAAAACGGAATAGAGGAGGGCTAGGCTTTACCTCCAACAAGAGTATAAAGTAAAAGAAAAACAAAACAAGAAAGTACCAAACTATTACATATTGATAAAGCGATATAACGGGAGCGCCGAGCTATCAATGCTAAGAGCATGCCTAATAAAGTTCGGAGGATCATTCCACCATTGAGAGGTCATCGTAGCTTCATGCTTTTCCAGGGCATCCGCCACCGAGTTTCCTTCACGGTACATATGCGAGCAAAAGAATTGAATAGTGGAGATGAACTTCATACAATTGCACCAATGAGTGTAAAGAGACCAAGGAACTAAATCATGATTTTTAATCGCTAACAGAACATAAGTCGAATCACACTCTAGCCATAGTTTTGTAATGCCTCTTGACTGCGCCAATCTAAAAGCATAAATAGCACCCAAAAGTTCTGTCAGAACTGAATTGGTGATACCAAGACCTTGAGCTAAACAACCTCTCGTCAAATTATTTGAATCACGAAAAATAACCCCACAACCGGAGGGACCTGGATTGCCCATCGAGAAACCATCAGTATTAGCCTTCATCCAACCATTAGGAGGCGAATTCCATTTCACTGGAATCACTTTAGGACACTTAGGATGGTTTTTCTTTACCCCCAAAAAATCAAGAATCACCTTGTCAGGAGCTGTGTAGAATGAACAACCACCAGTGTTTTTGCTAGACTCAAAAATCAGCATTTTCAGATGCAACACAGCTTGATTAGGGTTAGTGATGCAGTGTTCAAACCTTAGCTTGTTTCTTCATAACCAAATTAGCCAGATGCAGTTGATTACAGCTCCCCAGAGCAGCTTTTTGGTTTGAGTACAGCCTGCAAAATCTCTAACTGAGTTGAACATTTCACTAGCATCAGTGCAGACAAGCCTGTGATTGAACACCTGCATGATCCATCTCCACAGATTATTAGCAAAAACACATGAGAAAAACAGATGGTTTTGAGTTTCGTCACAGTTCGGAGCTGCACAGAGATTGCAGCAGTTTGCTGAGTGGATACCCTGAAATTTCACATTATCGTCCATGGAAATCCTGTTGTGAAGTAGCTTCCAAACAGTGCAAGCCCGTCTCGGAGGAATTTTTACATTCCATAGATCCCTAAAATCCATCTTTTCAGAAGTTGTTGGTCTATGGAAATCATAGGATTCACCCATTGAGATGCTCCCAGAATTGCTGAGCCTCCATATCTGCTTATCCATATTCTGAGGAGAATTTGGAGTTTCCATTATTAGCTGCTGAGTTCTGTTATCCAAATCAGGCATGTAGGAGGGAAAACTCCACTTCCCATCCCTAATGAAATCTGCGACACAGTTATGAATGTTAGAGTTATCTAACCCCAAGTGATCAGTAATGGAATACTCTAAGTTGCTACACCAAATGTCATTCCAAAAGTCAATGTTACTCCCATACCCAAACCAGCCAAGCCCGACTTTGAAGGATGATACACCACTGCGAATTGAAGCCATGCCAAACCGAAGATTTATTGTAAGAAGACCCTTTAAAATGACTCCGAATGAAAGTACAAAAAACTGATTGCACCGTCATTATTTTCCAAGTCATCTTCATCAGAGCCGCCTTATTAAGATTTGTCAAGCATTTGATCCCTAGACCTCCCTCATTAACTGGAAGGCAGATTTTATCCCAAGCAATCGAGGTATGATGGATCACGTTAATGTCACCAGACCACACAAAGTTGCGCATCCATTGCTCAAGAGTATTAATGCAGGCAGTTGGCCATTTATAAATATTGAAGCTTTGGAGAGCCGAGCTGGTTATTACTGAATTCACCAACTCTACTCTACCCATCAGAGATATAGAGACTTACCCTTCCAATTTGCAAACTTCAGCTTAATGATGTCCAAAATCTCCTTGAGGTGAGAGTGATTAGGCTTACCTTGAAAGATTGGGACTCCCAAATAACGAAAAGGCAGCGAACCCATTGGAATGTGGTGATTAGCCGCGATATGAGAAGCTCTAACCCTTAGCCCCATATGCCAAGCCTAAACACACCCTAGCTGCGCCACCCTGTTGGCCCTCACTACGTGGATACCAAAACAAAGGCGTGCAACAATCAACGGTTTCCCTTCAATCCCAGGAGAAAATCCTAGCCATCCAAGGTTACCAGACGACACATGGTAACCTTTGGCCCGAAAACCTAAGTTTGGCCACACCAAACCATGCCATGCCAATGTAGCCGCGCCACCACGTTGGCCCTCACTACGCGGCTACCAAAACAAAGGCGTGCTACGATCAACAGTTGCCCATCCTCTCAAGATGAAAAATCTCGACCGTCGAAGGTCACCAGGATAGCAAGTTTCCCGAGATTGACTTTCCAAGCCACAACAACATGCTACATGTTTTCCAAAAACATTCGAGACATCAACACAAACTGGGGGATACTCATTAGGGTTTTGGTTTGGTGGTCTATAGCGTGTGGCATACACAAATACCCGTTTCAAGACAGTGTAATAAGAATAAGACGGTTATTAAATGCAAGAAGCAACGGTGAAATGCTCTTTCATTATGGGACACCAATTCCATCAAATCCAATCAATACCAGGCGTTACTACCTCTTCCCATTTAACTCATCCGTTTTCTTTTCTTATGAGGCTAGAGTACGTTTCTTTTTAGACTTGTATAAATAGGCTTACCTATTTCCACCGGAGACACAAGTTCTTGGTCAGGGAAAATATCACACTCAGAAAGGCAACTCTTGCTAGCTTTCTCGAAGCTTTCACCTTATGATACAAGTCAAAACTAATCTTCCAGAATTATCCTGGCCTCAGCACTCTCTTCGCTTCCCTCCCTAAACCAACCCTTCTCCTCCACTTTGTGACCGAAGCAAGTCTGGAATGTCTATTTCTTGGTTTAGGCCGGACTTGTACAGATTGATCTCTCGAATCTAAAGTACCCCCTTGCAGTATATTGTTTAGGGTTTAAATCATTTCTCACTTTGACACCTGCAATTACCAAAATCAGTAGAAACCATTTTCACCTACAAACAATTGGCGACCGCGGCGGGAGGTTCGATCTTTCGGTTACAATATCAATTTTTAACCAGCGATCTCATTCTTCGACCCAGACGTCAAGAGGGTAGAGGAAGGTGATCCACTCCGACTCAGTTACTCGACGACTCAATTATCAGTCATGACACGACAAGGGACGACTGGGGACTTCTTAGAGGCTAGAACCAAAATGATCCGCCCAGGGATTAACGGCGTAATTATTAGACAACTCAGTAACGACTCGGAAGACTGGGGACTTCCCATGACCATGTTTTTCAAAAAAAAAAAAAAAACTTGGTCCTGCACCCAGAAAGTTTATTCTCATCATAAAACCTGAGAAACCGAGTAAGTCTTATCTAGACAAAAATATGTGGTTTTCTTTTTCAAGTTCTGATAAACCTATAGCCATGTTTCATCCCATGTCATCTACCAACAAACGGTTCCATGGTTTTCCTGGGATGTCTGCGTCACTTCATTCATAGCCAAAGACAATTCCATTCTAAACACTTAATTCAAAAAAAAAAAATATAATCCAAAACCGTCAAGGTAGGATTTATCTATTAACCCGAGAAAACTAGAAAATCAAAAAACAAAAACCAGGTGTCTCATTTTCCTTTCAGAAGAAAAAAAAAACTAAAGATAAGAGGTCCAAAAGACAGATATATATTCAAGGGAGGTTTTCCAACAGCGGCTTGCTCCTTTTGGAAAAGGCCTTCCTCGTGCTTTGGAGAGCCGCCCTCTTAAGTTTCAGCTTCCTGCACAACTTCTTGAATTCCGCTTCCTGCTTCTTCATCATGTCTGCGGAAGGACCTTCAACTGCTCCGGAAAATGACCTTTCAACATCAGATAGACCTTCAAAGAACCAGGGAACGTTAAATTCGAAGCCCATGCACATGTCATGATGGAACTTCCAGCTCGAGATTACATCCTCAGAAACTGTATGACCAGTCACGTTGCACATCTCATCAATCGAAGAAAAGGCTTCCTCCACACGCTTGACCAACGCATATCGACTAGTGATCTTCTTAGTCGTGGCAATATGACCGTAGCTTTCCCAAATCTTGGTGTACAATGTCGCATGTTTAGCTAACACGCTAAATCCACCAATCAACACATGACCTGGGAAAGGGGCCATATACGGAGGATTTAAGGTGGCACCTGCAACTGAATCAGTAACTGGCAAGAGATCCCTAACTACGATTTCACCCCCCGAAGTGCTCTCCTCCACCTGAGTCATGACAGCACCCTCGGGACGATGAATCTCCATGTCCAAATCGCTGGCTGGCACAGTTTCCGTAGTGGAAAGCACAACTACTTCTTTTCTCTGGTGGTCTTTCACTTCAAGATCATCCCCAGGAACGGTTTCCTCCTAAAAAATCAAAAATTAATTTTACTGCAAAAAAAAGGGGGAAAGAAAAAAAAAACATGGAGGGGACTCACCGATTCAATTTCATGACTAGAGGAAGATTCAACACTGTTATCGGAAGAATTACTCTCGTCATAGCTGGACTCTGAACTTTCATCCTTTTTGGAATCCCCATCACCATGGATGAGCTCGGCACCGCCACCTTCTGTCTCAAAAAACGGCGCTTTCTGACTACTTGCAAGTTTGTCAAAGGCATTCGTGCTGTTGAGACCCTGGACGAGTTACAAGGACGCATTCTCAGAAAATAAACAAAGATATACATGATCCATCTGAAGTCAAGAAAGAAATCACACGTACCCTCATGTTGGATGAACTAAAAGTCTGTAGAACTGTGGAATCTGACTGGAAACCGCCTGCACGATTCTTAGACCTTCGCTCCTTCACTTGGGGACTGTCCACATCCAGACCGACGGATTACCTTTTGGTTAAAGAAGTATCCCTCAACAACGGATGTTTCGATAAAATCTCGGCGGAAGGCCTACCACGAGTGTTCTCCACTACAGCTTTCACAAATTCCTGGATGACGAGGAATTCACTCTGCCAGAATGCATTATACTTGGAGGTAGTCGATGGATTTCGTTTCGAAAGCAAGAAAGGGAGGCTTTTGCCCGGCGCAAGAAAACTAGCATCAAGAACGTCTGATAACGGATCCTCTGGAGCTTCCAGCTGACGAACGAGACGGACCCCTTGGTCGAAACCCATATGATGAGCTGCTCGCTCAATATTATAAGAGACTGCCTGACACGATCCACGAAAGAAAGACGATATATAACCAGACGTGTAACTTCGCATGAATATAATATTACCGACGCCCAGATTCCCTCCATTAGAAAGCAAAGACATGTTTGGAGCAGAATCAAAGGTACTAATCTGAGTTATGGACGCATGCACCAGAGCTCATGGATGAAAATTAACCGCATACGAGTTGTCAAGGAACCTAATCAGTTTTGGACCATTTTTTCGGTTCCTGTTTGACCAACGCAGTATGCTAGAGCCACCCCAAGACTCAGGAAGTATAGCCAACGATTTCGGGGCATACTTCTCGAAATGCTCCCACAACCATGCCTGGAGAAAGGCGGCATAAACATATGAATCCACTTTCATATGATCGTTCGAGGGGCGCATGTCCGAAGCCAGCTGGTCCAGGTATGCATACAAAGAACCAAGAAATAAACCACCGAGGGGGAGAACGACACCTTTTGCCAATTTTATGGCAAACTTGATAAGTCCATGTCTTATCTCTTTCTTGCCTGAGCCGTCATCAAAAATATCTCTGGATAGCCAAAGAGCCAAGAACGCTGCAACATGAAGCGTACTGTTCTTATGGTTCGACTCTGACGCGTCAGGAAACCACTGGGACACCCACCAGTCATATAAGCACTTCGTCTCATTTTCTTTCCGAAGAACCCTTTTGATTTCGCAACTAGGGTGGCATGCATTTCTTCTTTATCAGCGGACAACTTAACATCAAGTTTTCCAACTACGGGAAGGTTCAGTAGTACAACCACACTCTCCAAGGAAATGGTCATTTCACCCCATCTTCATACGGCTGTGTGGGTTTCCGGACACCATCTGACAACAAAAGCAACCAATCCTAGAATGTATTTCCTAATCTGAAGCACTGCGGAAGCTGCAACAACGTCGACAATCTGTGCCCTGGTCAAATTGGCCTTTACAGGTTCCTGGTCCATCATAAATCGCGTCCATTTCTCAAAGGAATGCAACGGACTTGCAGGGATTTTAAAGTCAATAGAAGAGGCACAATATTCTTTCCTTTGAAGGCAAAGCCTTATTACGCCTCCTGGCCAAACCGACCGATCCTTTCCTTCACTTTCTGAGCCGGTCAGAAGAATCGACACATAGCTGGGATGGTTTCTCCTAACCATGGACGATGTGGTGAAGAATTCATCATCTACGTTTGGTTTGGAATTGCAAACGTCTTCCGATACAGCAGAACTCTCCTCAAGTGAAATCATAATGAAGATTTTCTCAAACAACTACAATGGAACAATGCGAAGGGAAATTATTACAGAAAGTGCACGGGAATTACTTTTCACCCAAGACGCCAGCCAGTCTGTTTCAAGGCCGTACCCTGCAGCATGGAATTGTTATCCAACCAAGGAGGTACACCCCACCATGGGAACCACGCACACGGCCATACCAAAACAAGGATCAAACCCTAAAAAACTAGGTTTTCGTGAGAAGACATGGCAATTACTATCACGTGCCTACCTTGCACAGTGAGTAGGGGCGGTCAACATTACTATGGTATATATTCATGCTTAAGTGTTACGACAAGCTATGAAAAAAAATACCTAAGATTCACGCCAACATTTCTACAAGGTCATGAAAAGGTACGCATACAACTAGGGTTTACACCAGCACAAAAAAAAAACGAGTTAAAGAGAAGTGTTGGAAGGCATACCTGGAATTTTCTCGTCCGCTCTGCTTTACTGTTGTCACACGGCTGGGAGGAATAAATAGGCATGAAGCAAAAAGATAAGCCGACCCTCCTTTTATATATACATAGCGCGTGGGAGTTTGAACAAAGAAAGGATTTCTTATTTTGAGCCAAGAAGGAAAAAGTGGAAACCGGTCCCGCAAAGACCAATTTCCATGCCCAAGATCGCTCATTACATTAACGCGGCCCCACCACGCCTAGTCGTCCGTGCACACCTTACCTCACCGAGCCGCGCCCAGCCATGGACACACCAGGCCAAGCCATTCGCTCCATTATCGCGGACCCACCACGCCTAGCCGTCCGTGCACGCCTCACCTCACCGAGCCGCGCCTAGCCATGGCCGCACCAGGCCAAGCCATTCGCTCAATTTTCGTGGCCCCACCACGCCTAGCCGTCCTTGCATGTTCTACCATTCCATTGTCGCGGCCCTCCCTGCCAAGCCGCCTACTCCACTGTCGCGACCTTATTATCCACGCGTGTTTACCTTACCAAGACCACGCCACCTCTTGGCCCCTCAAGCCAAGTCGTCCACTTGCGTCGCCTTCCAAGACCGCCCCCCCTTTTCCTTGGAGATGTACGACCAGGCCAAGCCGGTAATTTTCATCTCACCACTCCACGGTCTGCATCCCCAATACAACTCATGCAGGGTTACAAACACAGGAAGCAAAAACTCTCTTCACCCTTTGAAAAGGTTAGTCAGATTTTCCTGACCATCTTTCCAATGATTTAAGTCTCGATTCCGTCCTTTCCTGTCACCATCATATGCTTACCTCGCAACAATGCACTTATTCCGAGCTAAGCAGGGGACTTAATGTTGATGGTGATTTTTAACTTAGGGTTAAAATCGTAAAACACTAAACCCTAGCAGACAGTGATGTCACAACATTTAAAGTAACGAGCATTTACTAGGCACATTTACTGAAACCTTTAATGTGTCTCTAAATAATTACCGGGGTATTTTTTCAAATTAGGGTTACGACAAGCCAAACCCTAATTCCCACGTGTGCCAATGGAAAATCATGACAGCCACACCGACCGCGCCAAAGAATGCCAACCATGCTAGCCGCACCTCTGTGCCAATGGAAAATCATGTAAGCCACGCCGACAGCGCCAAAGCAAGCCAACCATGCTATCCGCACCTCTGTGCCAATGGAAAATCATGCCAGCCACACCGACCGCGCCAAAACATGCCAACCATGCTTGCCGCACCTCTGTGCCAATGGAAAATCATGCCAGCTTCACCGACCGCGCCAAAGCATGCCAACCATGCTAGCCACACTTCCGTGCCAATGGAAAATCATGCCAACCACGCCTACCGCGCCATGCCAAATGTACCTCGCCATGGCCCCATGCCGCACCACCATACTAGCCTTCACTACGCGGCTATCAAAACGAAGGCGTGCAACAATCAACGGTTTCCCTTCAATCCCATGAGCAAAGCCTGGCCGTCTAAGATCACCAAACGACCTTCGCCCCCAAAACCCTAGCTTGGTCACTCGCCTAGCCCAAGCTAGCCACGCCATGCGCCTATGGAAAACCCTTGGCCCCACGTGCTAAGCCAAAATCAAACCTAGCCTAGCTAGCCGCGCCATGCCAAACGCACTCTACCTTGGCCCTTACTATGCTAGTCACACCATGCCAAGCCAAACGCTCTTGCCTTGGCCCTAACCACGCCATATGCCCATGCAAAACCCTTGGCCCCACATGCAAGGACAAAACCGCACCTAGCCCAAGCTAGTCATGCCATGCGCCTATGGAAAACCCTTGGCCCCACAAACCAAATCTATCCAAGCTAGCCGCACCATGCCAAACGTACTTTGCCTTGGCCCTAGCCATGCTAGCCACGTCATGCCAAGCCAAGCGTCCTTGCCTTGGCCCTAGCCACGCTATACGCCCATGGAAAACCCTTGGACCCACATGCCAAGCCAAATTGCACCTATCAAAAGCTAGCCACGCCCAAGGCGAACCCTTGTCCCCACATGCCAAGCCAAACCTAGCCAAGCTAGCCGCGCCATGCCAAACGCACTTTTCCTTGGCCCTAGCCATGCTAGTCACGTCATGCCAAGCCAATCTCCCTTGCCTTGGCCCTAGCCATGCCATATTCCCATGGCAAACCATTGGCCCCACATGCCAAGCCAAATCGCACCTAGCCAAAGCTAGCCACGCCCAAGGCGAACCATTAGCCCCACATGCCAAGCCTAAACACACCCTAGCTGCACCACCCTGTTGGCCCTCACTACGTGGATACCAAAATAAAGGCGTGCAACAATCAACGGTTGCCCTTCAATCCCAGGAGAAAATCCTAGCAATCCAAGGTTACCAGACGACACATGGTAACCTTTGGCCCGAAAACCTAAGTTTGGCCACGCCAAACCATGCCATGCCAACGGCATACCAACCTAGCCGCGCCACCACATTGGCCCTCACTACACGGCTACTAAAACAAAGGCGTGCAATGATCAACGGTTTCCCCTCATTTCAAGATGCAAAATCTCGACCGTCGAAGGTCAACAGGCTAGAAAGTTTCCCGAGCTTGACTTGCCAAGCCATAACAACATGCTACATATTTTCCAAAAATATTCGAGACATCAAAACAAACTGGGGGATACTCATTAGGGTTTTGGTTTGGTGGTCTATAGCGTGCGGCATACACAAATGCATGTTTCAAGACAGTGTAATGAGAATAAGACAGTTGGTAAATGCAAGAAGCAACGGTGAAACGCTCTTTCATTATGGGACATCAATTCCATTAAATCCCATCAATACCAGGCGTTACCACCTCTTCCCATTTAACTCATCTATTTTCTTTTCTTATGAGGCTAGAGTACGTTTCTTTTTAGACTTGTATAAATAGGCTTACCTATTTCCACCGGAGACACAAGTTCTTGGTCAAGGAAAATATCACACTCAGAAAGGCAACTCTTGCTAGCTTTCCCGAAGCTTTCACCTTCTGATACAAGTCAAGTACTACTCTTCCAGAATTATTCTGGCCTCAGCACTCTCTTCACTTCCCTCCCTAAACCAACCCTTCTCCTCCACTTTGTGACTAAAGCAAGTCTGGAACGGCCATTTCCTAGTTTAGGCCGGACTTGTACAGATTGATCTCTCGAATCTAAAGTACTCCCTTGCATTACATTGTTCAGGGTTTAAATCTTTTCTCATTTTCACACCCGCAATTACCAAAATCAGTAGAAACCATTTTCACCTACAAACACTAGCCCTCACTAATCCTAATTAGTGATTAATTTTAATCAGTAAAAATGTTAATTATTTGTTATAATATTAAGTTAGTTTTTTTATTTGTTTTTGGGTGAGTTTAAAAGGAGGGGGAAATTTTGAGAGGGAATTGTTTTGGTGAAAATGGAGGATGATTGTGAAGACAGAATTGCTGATGCTGAATCTTTAACTCAACTACAACAAGGATCATATCCTCAATCTTATGCTAATGACAACAACTCACAATTGAAAGTTTTTGTGGAACCAACACCCTTGAATGATGATTTTTACGAGCATGGAGAGTTTTTTGAAGAACCTACACAAGAAAGTAAACTTGCCCATCATACAAGAATCCCCAACACAGGTAAAGCTGCTGAGAGGTTGAAAATTTGATTTTCTTCCTTTGAATCAGCCATTTTTTCAGCTGAAAAACCTATGTACCGGCATAGAATAAGTATGAATGCAATGCCGGAACAACCTGAACCGGCATAGTATTCATAGTATGACAATGCCGGTAGCCAAATATCTCCCATTTTGAAACCAAAAACGGCATAGAATTAAAACAAAAAACTATGACGGTACTGCATGAAAAACATACAGGAAGCAGTGCCTTCCAAAGATATATATCGGCATTGAAAAATTAATTAACTACCACGTCGGAACTAAGTGACGGCATGCTCGATAGAAATCTATCAATGCTAGTACTCAAGTGATTTTTTTTTCAAGTTTCTGGATACTTTATATCATGTGCCGGCATATAAATTCAAGCAACATACAATGCCGGTCGCAGTACCGGCATGCTCGAGATGAAATGACTGTGCCGGCAGTGGACTGAAAACCAGGAAAAAAAATATCAAAACAGACTGAAATTCAATTTTCCCGTAGATTTTTTTTTTACAAGGGGCTATGCCCCCCCCCAGACCCCCTAGATAAAATATAACTTTTGTACCGGCATTTTATTCAACCTAAATTATATGCCGGTATTGATAACAAATTCCAAGGGTTTTTCTGTGTACTTAAAGTGGACTGCTAGCATACACGAATAAATTCAAATCAATGCCGTGACATACTACCGACATTGAAGTCAACCAAAAATCAATGTTGTTAGAGCATTGCTCGGTCAAACTCGCATGCGTTGCTATCTCACGTATGTTTTTCAATCTTAGTGATCAAAACTAAAATGTCTTGATTTCTAGTCTACTATAGTTAAGGTCTCGGACTAGGATAGAAAGTGTAGTTGATCTCAATACTCCATGGAAATCATCATACAAGATGAAGGATTACTCAAGGAACCAGTGGATCTTCATCGACTAAAAGGTATGTTGAGACTTGAACTTATCTATCACTCAAAAGTCTATCTACTCTATCTCCTATCTTTGAGACAAAAGTCATTTTACTATATAGACTAAGAATATGCACATGTGACATTTCGAGCTGAGTATATCTCGCTTATATATTTCTCGAAATGGGTGTTGGTAAAGCTTTCGCTTTAGCCAAGTTCATCTTTGCCTAGTGACGAAAGTCATGTTAAGTTTCAATCTTCTTGGAAAATGTTCTGATGAAAAATAATTTGTGAATAACAACTATATAACGCCCTCTGAGCATGTTTCAATGATTGAAACGAGAGTTTAGACTATATAAACATTGTTGTGGCAACACATATATGTATAAGTCTTTAGCACTTGAACCGAAGTTTGCGAACTTTGTTGATCACCGGAACGTGAGCAGCAACTCAGTCCGCGAACTCAGACAGCGAACCCAGTCCGCGAACTGGCGTAATTCTCGAACCCGAGAATTTCTGCTGGAGTTGTAGCTCATGTGCAGTCCGCGAACCCAGTCCGCGAACTGACGGAAGCTCTCTAACCTGAGAATTTTTGCTGGAGTTTATAACTTCAACCGGTTAGCTTGAGTCCGCAAACTCAAGATGTTATGTCTGAAAACATTGTTCGTGAACTTATTCTATTTTACTAAGGAATACTTTTGCAAAACATGGATTTATAGTTCATGATTAATGATTCGAGTGAATCACATCGTTTTTGATTTAATTGTGTCTCTTGTAGTACTTGAGATCTCATAGAAATTGAACAACTTTCTAACTAGTTCATTTGAGTGATTTGGACTAGTTATGGTAAAGAAGAACATGGTTGATAAGGAAGTTATCATTTGGCTAACCTTTTAGTTAACTAGTTATGAACTAAACATTGTACACATTTGGGTATGGTTACACAAACCCAAAATCGTTAAGTACATGTGTGTATGGAAAGCTAAGGTTTCGATCTAGCGGTTGAGGAATATTAGCTTGTATCTAATCAGGTTTTCCTCTAACGGTGAATATTGAATGCTTTGTTACTAAGCTAACACTGATTGCAAACCCTGATTTGAAGACTATATAAGGGGAACTCTAGTTATTAGAAAAACTAATCCCCACACACTTTTCTTGTGTGATACTAGTTTTCTCTAAGCTAAATTCGATCTCCATTAACCCTTGAGTTTTCTCTCTAAACTCGGGTTAACGACTTAAAGACTTCATTGGGATTGTGAAGCCAGGCCGATACTACTTTTGTCATAGTTGTGTGATATGATCTTTCTCTTTCTATCATACGAGTACAATTGTAATAATTTTCTTGAGATTCTATCTACGATAGGCAAGATAAAAGTAGTCACAAACATCTTCGTCTCATTGTTTGTGATTCCTCAATAATCTTCTTCGCTGCGTCGATTAAGTTTATTGTGAAGTGATTGATGAAACTGAGCTGTTCTTCGGGAATATAAGTCTGGTTTTATCGATTGGTTACTATTCACCTTGCTTTATCAAAATACGGAACAAAACTCATAGGTTTATTCGTGGGAGACGAATTTATCTATTACCTGTAGACTTTCTGTGTGAGACAGATTTGTTTATTAAAGTCTTCGACTTTGGGTCGTAGCAACTCTTGGTTGTGGGTGAGATCAGTTAAGGGAATCAAGTGCGCAGTAGCCTGCTGGGATCAGAGGCGTAGGAGCATAATTGTACCTTGGATCAGTGTGAGATTGGTTTGGGTTCAACTACAGTCCAGACCGAAGTTAATTGGTAGTAGGCTAGTGTCCGTGCGGCTTAATATAGTGTATGTTTAATCTGGACTAGGTCCCGGGGTTTTTCTGTATTTGCGGTTTCCTCGTTAACAAAATTCTGGTATCTGTGTTATTTCTTTTCCGCATTATATTTTTATATAATTGAAATAATACAGGTTGTGCGTTGTTCAATCAATTAGAATATCCAACCATTTTGGTTGTTGATTTAAATTGATTGACACTTGGATATTAGTTTTTGGTACCATCCAAGTTATCTCTCTTTGATGAGACTCGCAAATCATGTTTGCTTGAGAAAATTAAATTGAGATATTGAGATAATAACTCCTTGAGATATTTTCTATTGATTGAGTCTTGTTGATTCACTAGAAAACAACTCGGAGTTGTCCATACAGATTGCTAATCGAATTATTGGGTGGTGTTGTTAGACCCCCGCTTTTTCAATTGGTATCAGAGAAGGCAAACACGTTAAAAACCTTACAAATCTGTGTTTGTGGCAATCTGAGTCTGTGGACGGAATCTCTGTTGCGCATACCAAAATGTCTCCTAAAGCTTTTGACTATGTCAAGTGTCTTGGAAATACCTCAAAGGATTATTCCTTAGTTGATTCTTCTGAATCCCAAGGTAGAAAGAATGTTCAATGTGATAATGACATTTCTTCCTCTCATGAGGCATGTGACACTGTAGCAGAAGCTGAAAAGGAACTTACCAGAATTTCAAAACATACAGTTGAAGATATTGATTTTAATAATCATGATCAGCTCATTGATGAATTTGAAAAGTCTCTTAATCGAGAACGTAATCTCTATAATATCATAAAGTCCTTCTCTAAGAACATTGAAAAACTTCTACAAGAAACTACTCTACAAAAGGAAAAGATTAGTATTCTTGAGGAAGTTGTTAAAGAGGACTCAATTAGAGAAAAACGTTTGCTCGAGACTTATTCATCATATCTCAACAGACTTCGTGCTGAAAAAGAGAAACTTTGTGCATCTCTTACCCTAGCCCATGAACAATGTAAAACCTTGGAAAAGGAAAACTCTGTACTAAGGAGAAATTCTTCTGTGACTAATTCTCAAAAATTACCATATATGAAGAAATGTTCTCCAGAAGAAGATTGTATCAAGAAAAGTTTACATAAATTTTTCTCATATGGCTATGAAGTTTAAACAGGTGCCAGTTATTGCTTCTCCTCTACGAACCTGTACTTTTTGTGGGAAACAGAATCACTATGTTATTCATTATTTTGCAAGAAGGAAACAAATTTCTAAGCTTCGTAATTTGCTTCTCTTCACTGTCAATGGAACAGAAAGTCAGTTGACTAAAGCAGTGAATCGTATGCCCACAAAAAATCAGAACCCTTATGAGAATGATCTCTATTCAATATATCATCACAGGGATAAAGTTCTTTCTGGCATTCCTTTTTGCTGTATTAATAAGAATGTTTCCTGTACTTATAAGGATGTTTCTGATAAATCTAAATCTAGAAAATGGATTCCTATCTATTCGGATCCTCTTGAACCTATTGCTAGAGGTCCTAGATTTAGTTCTCAGAGAAAATCATCTGACGAATATGTGAAAAACGTCATGCCCTATTCTTCAGGGACACAGGTTAACCGAAGCAAAGCGAAGAGAATAAAAATCAAACAGTCTGATGATATGTACAACACCTTTCTCAACAATCGCAGTGGAACTTATTTCAACCCAATCACCTGATTCCAGGTATTTGTTTCCTTGTTTCTAACTTGAGAGGTACAAGGAAAGATATTGAGAAATACTCAAGTATGTTGTATATTATTTCAGTTTGTTTCTTTTGGGACGGTCTGTGAACGCTCGTGACCTTCTTCCGTGAACTCCTAGGTTTGAATTGGAGTTTATTACTCTTGTTCACGAACGCATATATATCTTATATTGTGTGTTATTGATCCCTAATTAATGAAGAGCTCTGCAAGATCTCAAGAGATTATGTGTCTTGACATAGAGGAAGTAAATCGGGAACGTGAGTCAATTCAAGAGCTGGTTCTAAAGAAGATACTGGAAAGAAAGGATCATAACTCCTGGATTGATGATTCTGTCAAGGATTTAAATCGTTTTCAGAACGATTCAAAGGTCGAGTTTGCTAATCTTCAATTGCAAATAAACCAACTTATAGACGGTCAGTCCAGAATTCTTGCAAATCAGAATATTCTGATACGGAATCAAAAGAATCTCATCATGGACTATGCCAAAGCTATACAGATTGCTCGAGTTGTTGACCGCAAAGTTAGTGTTCTAACTCACGAACATGGTGTATCTACGGTCAAAAGAATAAAGGAAATCAGTGATACATTATTTGATGGTTTTATTGAAAGATATGAAGTTCTTAATGAACTCTGATTTCCATATGTTTAGTAAATCTTCTATGTTTTCTGTTTTATTTAGAAGAATAACTAGTGTTTTGGAATAGCCATGATTGTGATTACACATAGCTATATCCAATGATTTCATCTTCTTGTTTTTAGATTTATTGGTTATAATTCTAAACTTTTTTGGAAGATGATGGTTGCAGTATTAATCTTTATGGTTTTATATATTTCAATATTTTGATGGGATTTGTATGTTTACGTCTGTGAACTTCAACCGGTTAGCTTGAGTCCGCGAACTCATGAGGTTATGTCTGAAAACGTTATTCATGAACGTATTCTATATTACTAAGGAATGCTTTTGCACACCATAGCTTTATAGTTCATGATTAATGATTCGAGTGAATCACATCATTTTTGATTCAATTGTGTCTATTGTAGTACTTGAGATCTCATAGCAATTTAATAACTCTATAACTAGTTCATTTGATTCATTTGGACCAATGTAGTTAATCTCGGCCATCTCGGCCGAGATATCGCCGATAATATCGGTTTCGGTGTTTCACCGAGATGCCGATATTGGGCGGTATTTCACCGATATTGGCCGATATTCACCGAAATCCGATAATGACTACATTGATTTGGACTAGTTGTGGTGAAGAAGAACATGGTTGATATGGAAGTTATCATTTGGATAACCTTTTGGTTAACTAGTTATGAACCAACCATTGTACACATTTGGGTACGGTTAAACCCAAAATCGTCAAGTACATGTGTGTATGGAAAGCTAAGGTTTTGATCTAACGGTTGAGGAATATTAGCTTGTATCTAATCAGGTTTTCATCTAACGGTGAATATTGAATGCTTTGTTACTAAGCTAACATTGATTGTAAACCCTGATTTGAAGACTATATAAGGGAAACTCTAGCTATTGGAAAAACTAATCTCCACACACTTTTCTTGTGTGATACTAGTTTTCTCTAAGATAGAGTTGATCTCCATTAACCCTTGAGTTTTCTCTCTAAACTCGGGTTAATGACTTAAAGACTTCATTGGGATTGTGAAGCCAGACCGATACTACTTTTATCGTAGTTGTGTGATCTGATCTTGCTCTTTCTATCGTACGAGTACAAATGTAATAATTGGCTTGAGATTCTATCTCCGATAGGCAAGATAAAAGTAGTCACAAACATCTTCGTCACATTGTTTGTGATTCCTAAATAATCTTCTTCGCTGCGTCGATTAAGTTTATTATCAGGTGATTGATGAAACTGAGTTGTTCTTCGGGAATATAAGTCTGGTTTTATCGATTGGTTCCTGGTCACCTTGATTTATCAAAAGACGGAACAAAAATCATAGGTTTATTCGTGGGAGAAGAATTTATCTATTACATGTAGACTTTTATGTGTGAGACAGATTTGTTTATTAAAGTCTTAGACTTTGGGTCGTAGCAACTCTTGGTTGTGGGTGAGATCAGTTAAGGGAATCAATTGTGCAGTATCCTGCTGGGATCAGAGGCGTAGGATCATAACTATACCTTGGATCAGTGTGAGATTGGTTGGGGTTCAACTACAGTCCATACCGAAGTTAATTGGTAGTAGACTAGTGTCTGTAGTGGCTTAATACAGTGTATGTTTAATCTGGACTAGGTCCCGGGGTTTTTCTGCATTTGCGGTTTCCTCGTTAATAAAATTCTGGTGTCTATGTTATTTCTTTTCCGCATTATATTTTTATATAATCAAAATAATACAGGTTGTGCGTTGTTCAATCAATTAGAATATCCGACCATTTTGGTTGTTGATTTAATTTGATTGACACTTGGATATTGGTCTTTGGTACCATCAAAGTTATCTCTCTTTGATTAGACTCGCAAATCATATTTGCTTGAGCAAATCAAATTGAGAGATTGAGATAATAACTCCTAGAGATATTTTCTATTGATTGAGTCTTGTTGATTCTCTAGAAAACAACTCAGAGTTGTCCATACAGATTGCTAATCGAATTATTGGGTGGTGTTGTTAGACCCCCGCTTTTTCAAATGCCGGGACAGAACACTCATTTTCAGGTGATTCTATAGCTCAATACCGACATAGCATTCATACTAAAATCATTGACGTAACTAAATACCGGCATTGTATTCATTATATATTGAATGTCGTAAACTAGTACTGGCACTGTAATCATACTAAATTCAATGTCGGTACTCTCTGAAACTCAACTGTTTGAGTTAGGGTTCGCGATTTTAACCCAAACCCACTGTTATAAGTCGATTCAAACACTTATAAAACACTTGAAAATCACTTACCTTCTCACGGAAGCCATGTTTACGAGAAGTTGATCATCTGAAGCCTTTTCTTCTTCTTGCTCTTGAGCAATCAAAGCAATCCTTTGTTCTAATTTTTGTTGAGCAATCGATTTTGACTTCGATTGGGCATATGATTTATTTCTTGGAGGCATGGTTATGATTCAGGTAGGTTAATCGACGAAGAAATTTATGAATCATCGTTGATGAAGAACAGATGAAGAAGAAGATGGAAGATTTTTTTTTTCAAAACCTAAACCTAATGAGTGCCGGAACTGATGTGTAGAAATGGGGATATGTTTTGGTTTTTAGATTTTATGTTTTAGGAGAAAGGGTATTTTGGTATTTTCATTAAAAAAATCACCCCTTAGCATCCACCCCTGGTTGGGGGAAGTAATCTATATCCCGCTATTGGGGGTTCCTTAAGATGTTTGTTAGCCAACGACATCTTTTCCCAGTAGCGGGCTTATAGTGTATTAGTTGAAATGCTCAAAATTGAATTGTTGAATATCAAATCAAGCACCCGTGGCCTAATGGATAAGGCGTCTGACTTCTAATCAGGCGATTGTGGGTTCGAGTCCCACCGGGTGTGCTCTTTTTAATTTTAGTTTTTCTTTTGTTCTAGGCATAAGTAACATCTGGATACACATAAAGTAGTACTTGATAAGATGACGTTGACTAACACTGAGTTGCCACTGCTAACTGTAAAACAATGCAAAGGTCTATTAGACATCTAGTTGTCGTCATTAAGTGATTGTTTGGATCTCTTTGTCTGTTCTAACCAAAGTAGAATGGTGTATTTGGTCATAGGATTAGAGATAAGGTGGGTACCAAAACAAGATTAGGCAACCATAGCCATCAAGACCAAGTACATTTAAAACTAAAAAAGAAAAAATAGCACAATAACAGGTGTTTTTCTATACATTACTAGTATAATATTCGTCATCTTTTGTTTGTTTTCTTTTTGCTTGCATCATCCCATTAATCAATTTCCAGAACACTTGCAAGTTACACCAACACAATCAAATTTAATGCTTCTGTTAACACGCAAATACTAAAACCAAATATTTAGGACAAATTATACTCCCTTCCAATTTAGTTGATGTTTTAGGTTTTTTCTTATTCCAAAATAGATGAGAGTTTAAGTATTTTTCCCAAATTCTCACTAATTTATCCCTACTTTAGAATCACACCATAACATTAATTCTCATTATAATCATCAAATAGGGTAATTAATTCAGGTTTTAAATATATTCCATGGAGGATATATATCCTGGCGAATTTAGGGGTCAGGCAAAAGGATTTAGGGGCCAGACTAAAAGACAAAAAAGGTCACCCGAACGTAAAAATGGGTCATCCTTAACCGATTAAGCCGTATTGGCGAAACTATCCTTACACATTCGGAAGTTAATGGCCAAAATTATCTTCCGAATGTAGTGGTTCAGGAGCATATTGCTGCCACGTCTTTCTCATTTTTTTGATCTTCAAGAACCTATTTTTTGTGTTCTAATCAGTCCACTTCCGGCAGAGTAACCCAATTTTCGAGCACGTTGAAAACATCATCGTTACTTAAGAACATCATCCATAATCTGTAGATAAAGTAGGTCATTATCTACCGATTATGTTTCTGCTAGTGTAAATCCAAGAACATCATCCATAATCGGTAGATTGTATAGATTTTTAACTACCGATTCGGAGTTATCCTCCGAATGACACAATTACAAAATCTCCAAAGATTAGTGTTTTTCGAAATTCAGAATTTCGGGCCAATCGGTAGATAGTATATATTTTTAACTACCGAATATTCTTGGTTCGAAACCAACCACGCCATGGCTCTAGGCGGTTCCAAGGGCCATTGTACAAGGTTAGCCAACACACATTCGGGAGATAAGTGAAAACTCTTACTCCCAAATGTAAAGTGGCCTAAAATTCTGATTTTCGAAAAAACTCATAGTTTGTATTTTTTGGAATATTGACATTCGGAAGATAAGTTAAGGATATAACCTCCGAATGTAAAGTGGCCAAAAACTCCAACCATATGCACTGACCACCATGGAACCACACCGAACCATCATCGATCCTTGGCACGTCGAGGATTGAACCACAACATTCAGAAGATAATTTTGGTCATTAACTTCCGAATGTATAAGGGTAGTTTCGCCAATACGGCTTAATCGGTTAAGGGATGACTCATTTTTACGTTTGGGTGACTTTTTTGTCTTTTAGTATTGGCCCCTAAATCCGTTTGGCTGGCCCCTAAATTCGCCATTATATATATACTCCACCTTTGTTAATTCTTTACTAAAAACTAGGTGTTTTAAACTTTTAAAAAGGTAGTAATATGAGTGAATTTGGAAGAAAAAAAATACTCCCTTTGTTATTTCATACGGTGACTACAAAAGAAAAATGGTTATTTTTCCTTCAGACAAAAAAGAGAAATAAAATAAAACA
The DNA here is from genome assembly GCA_023529315.1 of Papaver bracteatum. NCBI lineage: Eukaryota > Viridiplantae > Streptophyta > Magnoliopsida > Ranunculales > Papaveraceae > Papaver > Papaver bracteatum. The sequence continues at coordinate 1,432,084 of JAJJWX010002107.1, read as the reverse complement.
AGCTAATTTTTCATGACCTCGTGGTGGTTCACAAATACAAAAAAACTAAAAATAAAGACATCATAGAGATAATTCTAAACTTGTTTGGAAGTGTGGTATAATCGATTCCAAAATTGTAAATATGAAAGAAGATTTACAAAGAAAAAGATGTCAACATACTTTGAACATAAACAATACCTCTTATCTTTTATTGTTCAAAGATATTCCCTAATAACTCGAGGGAATCCCGGTCCGCAATAAATTAAGAACCTTTTAATTAAGGTTCTTAATTTTATATGTTTTAATTACCAGCAATTAAATACATATCTCTAGAAAATAAAAATTGGTAATGTGAATTTATTAATTAGAGATTTTCTATTGAGAGATTTCGGAAAATATTCGATTGATTAGTTGTGTAAGATCGGCATCACCTTATAGTTTCTTGACAGAGTCTATATTGATTGATTGCAAATCTAAACTCTGCTACTTCGGTAGTTGTTGGATAGATTGATCTAACCAGGCAAAGGAGTTTATTAGATTAAACGCAAGAGCCTTTGCGTATGACTTGAGATATCTTCATCTGAAAGAATCAAGAGAGTTGTTTCCTATACTGTTTGGAATACGATCCAAGGGAATTGTTCCAGTGCGTGCACTTATTGAATGTCGGAAGCACATGGATACTGAAGAAACTAAGTGAACTAGGTTTAGTTGATTAGTCTCAATTATACGAAGTTGGTTTAGATTTTGTATAGCGGCTTAATTATAAGAGTATTCAATTTTGGACTAGGTCCCGGGGTTTTTCAGCATTTGCAGTTTCCTTGTTAACAAAATCTTGTTGTGTCATTTACTTTTCCTTTCCACAATTATAATTACTGTTGTTATAATTTAAAGTAAATTTCACAAATCTTAAGTCTGTATTACTTGATAGTGATCTTATAGAGTTTGGTTAAGTATGAACCTATTATCAAGTCATTACACTTTGATTGTTGTATTGTCTCGATCTCGTATCCATAGACGATCACAGAAAGTGTGAATACCGATTTGTCGTATTGTCTCGACTTTGTCCATAGACAATCACTTTCAGTAAGAGGACTTATAGGTGGATAAATTAAAGATTGTTTGGTACCTCATCTTTTCAATATGTAACTTCATATATAAAAAGTGTATGACTGATGCATCCATCACAAAACAAAAAATTCCATTCCAACAAGAATGAGCAATGTTGTGTGACTATACATGGCAAATTAAATGAAGATGAATAATAATGAACAAACAAAATTCTTGCATAATCACATAAGCTTATAAGTTGTAATGAATATGCATAAGCTTATTGATAGACACATTTTTTGTGTCTAATTTGATCTCAATACTATATATTGTTGGCACTCGAATGGATAAGAGATTGGAGCTTAGATATTGTTGGCACTTGAATGTCTAATTTGATTTCAATACTATATATTGTGCCTAAAATGCATAAGAGATTTGAGCTTAGATATTGCAGAAGTTATATGAGGTGGAGATTTAGAAAGAGCAATCTGTAAGATTGAAGGGCTTCATCAAGTTTCTCAAATGGTAAGGCTGCACAACCATCTTTATAAATTTCATCTGTCATTTTAACACGAATTAGTAATTCAATAATAATAAACAAAAAAGTGAATTGATAAGTTCTATAACTAATTAAAATCACACCATAGTAAATTGATTAAAAAAATACTACAACTTAAATTCAGATATGTCATCTTTCAAAAATGGATACCTTTCAGTTAGCTAATTTATGTAAAAACAATGATGGCAGGATGAGAGACACTCTCTATGCCAATCATAAGTCATAACTCTCATGGTTTGTAGTAGCCTTAGTTGCCTGTCTAGGCCTAAGTTTTTTCTATAAAAAAATAAAAGCAACTACCCAATAGATACATGATTATTACTCCTACACAAAAGTATATTCATAGAATCAAAATATTATGAAAGGATACTGTAGGATCAGAATATCGCAACAGCAAAAGAATATTACGAAGCCGTCGCAGGCTAACTGCAGAAATGACGTAACAGATGACGAAAGCTTAAACATGAGAAAGACGTGAAGACCTTGCGACATTCAAGAATGTTGCGAATTTTATACTTGATTGCTCGCGAGAATATCGCAAGTTAGATCCTAAAATAAAGGAAATATGAGTTGTCATCCACTATGTAAACATCTATATAAAGAGAAAGGCAGGAGAGAGAAAGGAGATGAACATATTAGTGAGGATACACTTTTTAGAGAGACATTTTTTTTTTTTAAGGTAGAGAGAGAGTTTATTTTCTTTATCATCTTCTTCCCCAAAAACTAAATCTAGAACTCCAAATACTCATTAATGGAGATTCTAAGAGCTAGCACTATGGTGCTAGCTATCCCTTCCATATCCCTTAAATAAAGTGAAGGGATGGCACACGAAAGGCAATCCTTCTATGGTGCTTTGCTATCCCTTCCCTACACTATACGCATACTCAGCCCGCATATGAATAGTGCCAAATGGGTACTGAGTACGCGTATTTGTCAACTCATTGACTTGACTCAATACGAGTACTCAGTACCTGTTTGATAGGTTTAAGTTCATAGAACTCGGTTCTTCCTCCCATTTCCTCTTCTTCACTTAAACTCTTCCCTCATAACCCCTCTAACCCCCCTTCGATTTGGTTGTTTACTCAGGGCGATTCCATTGCTATGATTAAATGGGCTTGATGGTTACTTCAAGGTGAATGTAATCCCTCAATCAATTTCGAATTTTATCAAAAAAAACATCAAAGGTGAGTGATCTTAATGTTAGGGTTTTCAAATTAATTTGATTCTTGTTTTTATGAAATTGTTGATACTAGGTTGGTTGGATATGTAGTATGCAATGAAATGACGTTATTAAAACATGTATTTAGTGAAAAATGCATGATTATTTGTTGTTTGTCTTGATTTATGTAGAATGAAATGTTTCATGTAAATGCATATTAATGTAGAACCTTGATATACTTGAGTTTATGTATGCTATACATAAATTGATATTGTATTTTTGGTTTGCTAAGGTGCACAATGAGTCTAATGCGTTCTTATGTGAGATACAAATATGGAGTCTATTTGGATACTTCTAGTGATAGTGATGAAGAAGAGAAATCCTTTCTTATGTTTACACAACTATGTTTGGATGAACAGTTGCGTATTATTAGACAACCTGTACCAAGGGAGGTACAGACACGTAGTGTAATTACGCGTGATCGTGTGTGGCATGATGCCAAAATAATGAATGATTATTTTACGCCTGGAACTGGTTATACCTCTAGACAATTCAAACAACGTCTAGGCATGAGGGAAGAGTTATTCGAAAAATTGTTAGGAAAATTGCTTGAAGTGGATCCTGAATGTCATCAACGTCCGGATGCAACTGGTACTATGGGGAATTCTCCGCATATGAAATTAGTTGCCGTGATGAAATGTTTATACAAAAGTACGCCAGATGATAGTGTTGATGATTATACTCGTATGGGTGCTACTACAATTTACATGTATTTAAAAAGATTTTTCCACACCATTTGCATGACATTTGGAGCCTGATATTTGCGTGAACCCACTCCTGAAGATGTTCAGAGGTTGCTAGCTGAGAATGCAGACTGAGGTTTTACAGGAATGCTTGGTAGTGTTGATTGTATGCAATGGCCATGGAAGAATTGTCCGGTAGCTTGGAAAGGAACTTACCGGGGTAAAGATAAAGCGAGTAGTTTGGTATTAGAGGTGGTGGCATCATATGATTTGTGGTTTTGGCATGCCTTTTTTGGAATGCCTGGATCAAACAATGATTTAAATGTGTTGGCACACTCACCCATTTTTGATGACATGCTAAAGGGTGAAGCACCTCCATGAAATTATGTCATCAACGGTCACCAATACAATATGGGTTATTTCTTAGCCGATGGTATCTATCCAAAGTTGACTACAGTTGTACAAGATTTTTCTCAGACATTGGACATTCCCGACTATGTTAGGTTCAACAAGTGTCAAATGGCTAAAAGAAAGGATGTCGAGCGTGCTTTTGGAGTGCTTCAGGGTAAATTCAGAATTATCGGATCTCCCTATAAGTATTGGGATGAATCAGACTTGAATCTAATTATGAAATGTTGTCTTATTTTACACAACATCATTATCGAGCATGAGCGTCGGGATTCAGATTGGGTCAGGGTTGTTCCTGTTTAACTTCCGGAACCTACTGTTAATGGTCGTGTATTTATGTCATCTTTGAAAAACCTTGAACTGCACCTATAATTGAGAAATGATCTTATCAAGCACATTGTTGCGCGTCCTGGTAGAGGAGGCTTGGCAGGGGACTTGTCTAGTCTGGAGGGCTCAGATATGGAATACGTGGTACTTCCATCGTCAGAAGGAGATTATGATGATACAGACTTAGAAGAATAAGTTGTCCAGGACAGAACGAGGATGGGGCATTTGAGTATTACGGAGATTACAATAATCACATTCCAGATGACTTTCCTCATGGAGATGCAGACGGACAAGTGGGAGACGAATATCAACATGATGGAGATGACGATGAGGATTCTGGTGATGATGAGGATTCTGAGTATGATGATGAGGATGAGGAGGACGATGTTGAGGTTGACGATGACGATCATGCTGGTATGTATGATGATGTTGCTGATTATGATGATGATGATGCATAGGATGTATTTAACTGTTCTCTTATAATTTTTCGAATGTTAAACGCACTTGTAATAACAAATTTTAGATAATTTTTGGGATTCACTTATGTTTGCAAATTATGAAGTTTTTATTTGGTGGCATATGGTTTACAATTACGATAATCTGCAAAATCATTTACACAGTATATGGATATGTATACATATCCGCGCAATCTACCAGTACAGTATATGGATTAGTATACTTATCCGAGAAATCTCATTCAACAGTATATGGATATGTATACGGTGCATGTATAAAGGATTGACAACCTCTTTTTAGAAATGAACACATTAGTTCGACCAAATCTGTTCTCCATCTTACGAAAAAAAAAAACTTATTATCCACACCACTGTTATTTCTTAATTATGGTAGGTTATAATCCGGAGGAAGACGAAATGATAGTTAGTTTATGGGTCGAAGTTCATATAGAGAATGAAGTAGAAGATGAACAACTCAATAACACCAACCTTTTAAAGCAGTTGCTACAAAGGTTGACTATACATAACGGGAATCCGAATCAACACACGGTTAAGTATCTGAAAACAAGGTTAAACGTCATAACTTCAGACGTGAAAGTATATATAACGACACAAAGATCGTTATATTTATGGAGGGCATGAGTACCTTCGGAAATCTTAAGAAATTAATTGGTTACCTATTGTAGACGATATTTTGAGTATGTTTACTGAATTATTTAATTATTTTATAGTAAATTGACATTGTTTTATTTTGTTGTAGGAGCAACGTGCTTTGGAAAGTTACGAAAAAAAAGAAGGGGAAACCATTTAGATTTTTTAACTGCTATGTCATTTTGAGAAATAACTTCTCAGATTATGACCCTTCCCCCTTTGAAGATTCATCATCTGATTCATCAAATAAGAGTGAAAAATTAAAATGAAGATAGGTTTTGTGGGTATATCTCTCTGTAAACCCTCACGAGACACAACTCGTCCAATAGGGTTGCCTATTGGTTTAAATGCTGGTTGAACGTGCATAATGTAATTGTTAATCTGAATAAGAAAATTACTATTATTATTTATTGTAGACGCATATTGCTAAATGTTCATGACATACAAAAACTCACACATACTAATTATAAAATTTCACATTACATCAATTGATATTCAATTCAACTAAAACAACACTTATTCAGCCCATGTCATTGTTCCACACTCAAGGCATCTCCAGTAACTCTTTCCATATATTTTTTTTTGGCGACTTAACAGTGCATTTCCATAAAGAAATAACAACCCTCAGTTTCACACGGAATCCCCTTGGTATATTCAAACTCCACCTTACCTTTTAGTTTGAAGTTGTTGCCGATTTCTTCAACTTTTTGTTGTTTGATTGCATCTTTTATTGCATCCTCCAAACATTGTGCTTCTCACGGACATTTAGCATACTCACATTCCAAATACCTTATTTTCTCTGGTATCGACTCTTTTGCCTTCCTAGTGCCGCTGCATCCTAGTTGTGCACATTTTGTATATAGCCATGGGCATTGAAGGAAATTGTGTGTATCCATGAAATAACATGGAAAAACCTCTTTTGCTTCCACACATACTATTTGTTTTCCATTTCTACTCGAACTGTTAGAATACATAATTTAGGTTATTTGTATGTAACAATGTATTGAGATTGTTGGTGGTAAGAACCAAAAAATGCTGATAGTATTTATATAACGAAATTGATTCGTTGGGATATAAACCCGTTAGGAAACATATTCGTTGGAAAAAGATCCGCTGGGCACGAGTTATTAGAAAAATATCCGTTGGGAAAAAGATCCGTTGGGCACGAGTTGTTAAAAATAGAGTCGTTGGGAAGGAATCCTATATATAAGAAAGATAACCCATTCTTGTTTTCAACATCAATCTACCTATCTTTCTTTGCAACATCAAAGATAAACATCTATTCAATGGAAAATCAATCAGCAACTACCAACTCAGTCGAAAACATAATTAGAAGATGCAAGCGACCCGCTACATCAATTGCTGCAATGGAAAAGGAGATATGCAAAAGAGGTCATCAAGCTACTGCGAATGCAACGACGTCTTCATCACCTACCAAATTAACACAGTTGTTGGATGAAGTGTTAAGCAAAGGAAAGTCCACAAAACATATCAAATATTCATCTGGGTGTTCGACTGAATACCCACACAAACTCAAGGAACACGAAGAAAATTGCAAGGCAAAAGAACGCGGTCAACAACAATTCTAACTGAGAGAAAGGTAAAAGGATGTCGAAGAAGAGACTGAATGGATTTGAAACTATTACCTTCTCAAGGATGATTTTCCAGAAGCTCCTAAAGATCAAACAATATTCTGGACTAATGTTGGTTGGGGTTCTTTCATTAAAGAGACGGGCAAGAAACCACGACATAATTATCTACCATCCTACATTTGTTCAAGGACATATCATGTTAGGAAATTATGCATCCGGTACAATGAGTTTCTCAAAAGGTACAGAGGTGACCGTTTCGCTGCACAAGATGCATATACAACATGGAGAAAAGAACCTTTTTTTCATTTCGAAGCGGCATTGATTGTTGAATCTGACAACAACGAAAATAACAACATGTAATATCTTCAGACCTATCGAATGATATGTTAGAGCTATCTTTTAAAGTTATTTATGAACATTAGTTTAATGAAGTGAAAAAATGAAGTTATTTATTCGAATTTAGATTTGAAAATCGAGTGGTTACAACAAATTGAAAATTTTAATTAATTCAAACAACACTTTCAATAAATATAGACAACACATTTAAAATTAAGTTAACAACATTACCAACTACAAATTTAAACAACACTTTTAATTTAAACATGTACTACAAATTAAAAAAATAAACACAATGAAAGATAAAACAATTAGAGTTGGATTACATCTTCATCTTCTGAATCTTCAACGCTGATTATACCCTTCCCCTTCAAAATCTCCCTTTGCTTGCGTTGATAATATTTTTTTTCGTTGGGAGCTAAACGACTAAGGTCCATCAACATTATTGCATTGTCTTGATTAAAATGCATTTGTTTTCCATGCATTTGATTAGTCTATTGTTGAAGTGCTTGCAAATTAATTTGATCTTCCATTTGATAACTCGGTTGTTGAGTATAACCCCAAAAGGTTTGGTATTGGCATTCTTGTTCCATTCTTATTTTTTCCTTCCTTAATCGGGTTTCCTTAAGATACTCCAAAATACTTGAACTTTGTTCATAGATATTATCTTCTTCCATCTTAACCGAAGATGTCTCACCATCATCTTCTCTATATATACCTTGGTCACGATCCTTCTTATGTCTAGCTAATTTTTTGGCTTTCTTTGTTCCTATAGGACGTGCATTTTCCTTGTATTTCCAACGAGTTTCTCCATTGGGAAGAACTTCATTACCATCTTCGACCGATAAAAAGTTACGATGAGATTCAAACAACTCACTGTTTTGGCTCACAGTCAATTCATAATTAAATCCAGGGACCTTTTCTCTAAACAATTCATAACATGCATCATACTTAAAAGGCTGTCCTCTTTGTTCCTGATATTGAAGGCGACCATCTTTTGTCTGAAAATTTATATAAGAAACATTAGGTTTATTACTATTATCACAAGCTATTGGAAACAAAACAATGATTCACACATAAATGAATCTCAAACAGCTGAGTCGCGGACTAGGTCGCTATCTTTAAGGTGTTTTGCGACTCTGCCTCTTGATTGTGTGCTAGAAGTCAATTCTTGTCGAAAACCCTATGGGATAAAACAGCTGATAACTCTCTTGTTCGATTTCTCTGCACTATGAGAAATCGAATCACAATACTCTCTCTAACACTTGCTCAGAATCACACAGAAAAAACAGATTAATTTCTCCTTTCACAAAACCAGCCTTATAACAGCTTAAGAGAATCAATTAAGTTTTTAATGAAAATAAATTCTGATTAATTACCCAAATTAATCTTCCGTAACAGTCATAAAACGAGCAGAATATAATACCAAAATTAATGAGAATTAATTAGAGAATAATTTCCTTAAAACGTTTTTGAAAACCAAAAGTCAAATATGCAAAAAGTTATTTTTTTTAAGTCACCAGACCTCCCAAGACCCCCAAGGCCCCGCTCTCCTGGACTTTTGATAAATAATATACCTAGTCAAATGCAAGGGGTGAGACTTGAACCCTCTATAGTGTGGGAGCTCAAAATTATACCACCACACTATTTCTCTAAGTTTGATATAATATTACAAAACTATGTTTTTAAATATATATCCCAACAATCCCCCACTTATATTTTAAAACATTGAGCAAGTGCTATATAGTTGTGCATAAGCAAATGTGCCTTTCGACTTGAACCTCTGCATAGTGTTAAAATTTCTAAGTACTAGGTGACTAGAGTGACTTGCGTCTTGAACTCTAACTAATACTAGATTATTCAACACACACAACTATATCTAGAGTAATGTCCTTAAGTTTGCACATTAAGGCCATGTGATTATCCCTTTCTTAACGAACGATCTAGAGAAATGCCCAAGTTCTCATAGAAGGCGGCCACACCTTCACATTCGTATAGGTGAGTCTATCAAGAATACTCCTGTGTATCCCACTCTAACATAAGAGCTATAGACATCATTAAGAGTTTAAACACTCAACATGTTTCCCACTTCAGGATATCATGCTATGGGAATGCATGACTCTATCATATCATTTGTAACTTCGTCTAGTCCCTTTGAACCTATTTCTAGGTTGGGTATCCATTACAAACGACTCAACTTATAACGGGCAAAATTCCCATGCTTTTAGAGGTATTCCATACCTTTTCTCTCGCTAGTCCTTTCGTCAAAAGATCAGCTAAGTTTCCTTCAGATCTTACATGATCTACTCTAACAACACCAGTGGTGAGAAATTCTCTAACTGTGTCGTGCTTTCGATGTATCTGTCGATTCTTATTGTTATTATAACAATTCTCTACTACTCCGATAGCCGCGGTACTATCGCAGTGGATCAAAGTGGCTGGTATTGGTTTTTCCCATACTGGAATGTCTGACAACAGACTTTTCAGCCATCCTGCCTCTTCACTAGCTGCTGCTAGTGCCATCAATTCAGCCTCCATCGTAGATTGGGATATAATTGTCTGTTTCTTTGATCTCCAAGATACAGCGCCCCCAGCAATAGTAAAAACATATCCACTGGTGGCCTTGGAGTCATCTGATAAAGTGTTCCAATTAGCATCGCTAAATCCTTCAAGGACTGCGGGATGCCTCTGATAGTGTAATCCTAGGTTTGTGGTTCTTTTCATATACCGCATAACCCTCTCAATAGCATCCCAGTGTTCCAAACTAGGATTACTAGTAAACCTGCACAAAACTCCCACTGCATATGCAATGTCTGGTCTAGTACAATCAGTTGAATAAAGCAGACTGCCAATTATACTAGCATATTCAGATTGTCTAATACTTTCTCCAGTATTCTTAAACAATTTCACATTAGGATCAAACGGAGTACAAACAGGTTTACAATCAAAATAATCATACTTCCTCAGATTTTTTTCAATGTAGTGAGATTGATCTAAAGAAATACCACTACTGGTTCTAGTTATTTTGATTCCCAAGATTACACTAGCTTCACCCAAATCTTTCATGTCAAAATTCGAACTAAGCATGCTTTTAGTTTCATTAACAATAGATAAATTGGAACCAAATATCAGCAAATCATCTACATACAAGCAAACAATCACACAAACATCATTCTCATATTTATAATAGATGCATTTGTCACCCTCATTTATTCTGAAGTTATTTCAAATCATTAAATTATCAAATTTCTCATGCCATTGTTTAGGAGCTTGTTTCAAACCATAAAGAGACTTTTCTAGCTTACATACTTTCTGTTCTTGTCCAGGAATTACAAAACCTTCAGGTTGTTCCATGTAAATTTCCTCTTCTAGTTCACCATTCAAAAAAGCAGTTTTAACATCCAGTTGATGAATAACAAGATTATGAGTAGCAGCAACATCAATCAAAACACGTATAGATGTTAATCTAGTAACGGGGGAATAAGTATCAAAAAAGTCTACGTTCTCTCGTTGCCTAAAACCTTTGGCAACCAATCTAGCCTTATACTTATCTACTGTTCCATCAGGTTTGAGTTTCCTTTTCAAAACCCATTTACAACCTATGGGCTTACTACCAGGAGGTAAATCTGTTATACTCCAAGTTCCGTTAGACATATGAGAATTCCATTCATTATCTACAGCTTCTTGCCAGAAACTAGACTCTACAAAACTAAACGCCTCTTGTAAATTGGAAGGTTCTTCCTCTATGGCGTAAAATTCAAAATCGGGATCTTTTGTCTCAGTCCTAGCTCTTTTACTGCGTCTAGGTTCAACTTCAGTTATCCTAGTTTCTTCACTGCTAGGTTCTTCCAATATAGGTACAGAAACATCACTAGGTAAAGTACTAGGTATAGAACCCCCACTATTTATAGATTTAAAAGGAAACCTCATTTCAAATAAATCAGCATCAATAGATTCAATAATAACCTTATTATTAATATCAAAGAACCTATAAGCTTTACTGTTTTGAGCATAACCAATAAAAACACATTCATAAGCTCTACTTTCTAACTTGTGTCTTTTAGGATCAGGTTTCCTAACAAAAGCTAAACAACCCCAAACTCTAAAATAAGAGACATTAGGTTTTCTATCTCTCCAGATTTCATAACGAGATATCTTAGTTTTATTATTGGGAATGCGGTTCAAAACATGGCAAACAGTTAACAAACATTCACCCCACCAATGAGTAGCAGCACCAGAACTAAGAAAACAGGCAACAGTCAATTCAGTAAGAGTACGATTCTTTCTTTCAACTTTCCCATTAATTTGAGGATTATAAGGAGCAGTTTTTTCATGTATAATGCCATTAGATTGATAAATTTCAGTAAAAGGACCAAAATCATATTCAGTTCCTCTATCACAACGAAATCTCTTAATTTTTCTACCAAATTGATTTTCAATTTCAGCAATAAAGATTTTAAACTTTTCAATAGATTCACTCTTATGGCTCAACAGATAAACATAAGTATAGTTAGAACAATCATCAATGAATGTCATAATATATCTCTTGTCGTTTCTAGTTAGGATACCTTCATATTCACACAAATCAGAATGTATTAAGTCTAGAGGTTTCGTTTCTCTTACAACAGATTTATGTGAAGTCTTAGTTATTTTTGCTTGACTACAAAATTCACATTTTTCAAATTCATTTTCAGAAAATTTTGGGAGGACACCTAACTTGCTCATGTTATCTACTAATTTTTTACCCACATGACAAAGTCTACCATGCCAAACATTAAAATTGCAAACCATATAAGCAGAAGATTCAATTTTATTCATAGCATCAACATTAAGCTTAAACATTCCATCAGTAGCATAACCCTTTCCTACAAAACTCTTATTCTTAGTTATAGTGTAAATATCAGACCCAATAGTTTGATACAACCCAACCTTGTTGAGAAGATAGCCGGAAACAAGGTTCTTTCTCATTTCTGGAGTGTGAAGGACATCTTTCAGCATGAGTGTCTTCCCAGAAGTAAACTTCAATTCTACCATACCAGAACCTTTCACCACAGTGCTGTGAGAGTCTCCCAACAACACTTTCTTATCCTTGGTTTCATCATAAGTCTTAAACATGGACCTATCAAAACAACAATGACGCGAAGCACCACTGTCTATCCACCACCCATCAGATCCACCAACCATGTAGAACTCTGTATCAGAGACCATGACAATTATAACGTCACCCATAGCATTAGCTTGTGCGTTATTCTTTTCCTTGTTAAACCTGCAATTCCTAGCCATGTGGTTTGGTTTATTACATGTATAACAGAGAAACTCAGAATTGGAATTCTGTCCATTTTTTGATGGGTGTTGGATATTGTTTTGATTAGGCCTTCCTCCTTTCTTCTGGTTCAGGTTAGGTTTCATATCCTTTTTCTTAGGTTTCAAACTGGGATGAGTGTTATTGTTAGAAACAATAAGAATCTCTTCCTTCTTATCTTGTTTCCGTGCTTCTTCCTCAACCCTGAGCTTAACAATCAAACTTTCAAGAGAAAATTCTTTAGACTTGTGACGCAAATAATTACGAAAACCTTTCCAGTTAGGTGGTAACTTGTCTATCATAACGGCAACTTGATATTGTTCACAAATTTTCATACCTTCAGTCAGAATTTCATGGGAAATTTTCTGAAGTTCATGAGCCTGTGCAACAACTGATTTATCATCCACCATTTGATATTTTAAGTATTGGCTTACAACATATTTCTTCGATCCGGCTTCTTCAGTGTCATATTTTTTCTGTAAAGCATCACACACATCTTTAGCAGTATCAAAAGTGGAGTAATATTCATATAAATCGTCAGACAAAGCATTGAGAATATATTTTTTTCAATCAAAATCATCATCGACCCATTTGTCAATGATTTTCTGTTTCTCCTCAGGAGTTTGAGAAACTTCTTTGGCACCGCCGGTAGGAGGTGGATCAGCAACACCAGCATCAGTAGCAGCATCAGCACCAGCAGAGGTACTTGTCTTATCAGAAGCAGGATCCAGGGTTCCAGGATGAACAGTTGACACAATCATGTGCAGCTTCATGAGTTTGAGATAAAAGAACATCTTTTGCTTCCATCTTCTGAAATGAAGCCCTTCAAACTTGAATGGCTTGTTGGTATCATCGACACACTTTCTTTCATTCTCCATAGCAGAAACGATCACCTTAAAATTTTTGGAAACAAAACAATGATTCACACATAAATGAATATCAAACAGCTGAGTCGCGGACTAGGTCGCTATCTTTAAGGTGTTTCGCGACTCTGCCTCTTGATTGTGTGCTAGCAGTCAATTCTTGTCGAAAACCCTATGGGATAAAACAGCTGATAACTCTCTTGTTCGATTTCTCTGCACTATGAGAAATCGAATCACAATACTCTCTCTAACACTTGCTCAGAATCACACAGAAAAACAGATTAATTTCTCATTTCACAAAACCAGCCTTATATCAGCTTAAGAGAATCAATTAAGTTTTTAATAAAAATAAATTCTGATTAATTACCCAAATTAATCTTCCGTAACAGTCAGAAAACGGGCAGAATATAATACCAAAATTAATGAGAATTAATTAGAGAATAATTTCCTTAAAACGTTTTTGAAAACCAAAAGTCAAATATGCAAAAAGTTATTTTTTTTAAGTCACCAGACCTCCCAAGACCCCCAAGGCCCCGCTCTCCTGGACTTTTGATAAATAATATACCTAGTCAAATGCAAGGGGTGAGACTTGAACCCTCTATAGTGTGGGAGCTCAAAATTATACCACCACACTATTTCTCTAAGTTTGATATAATATTACAAAACTATGTTTTTAAATATATATCCCAACACAAGCTATATGGAAAAATTTACAAATTTAATAAACTTACCAAATCTTCGTGGCTTGCACTGCTTTTGGTTTGGCGATATATAGCGTTCAGAATGGACACAAATTCTTTGACATCCTTTTTAATAGCTCTCATCTTGCTCTTTAAAGCATCCCGATCTCTTCTGTATGGATTTCCATTTCGTTGTACAAAAATTTCGTGAATGCGTTTCCAAAACAAAGCGGTTTTTTGCCCCGAACCCACAATTTCGTCCATACTCACATAAATAAAAGCAGTGGTAAGATCAACTTCTTCTTGTGTGACAAAATTAAGTATCATTTTTAATGAAACTAAGATAAAAAATAAATAACTGGTGCAATAAATCTAAATCTAAATACAAAAAAAACGTATTGTAATAAGATGCAGAGAAAGAAGAAATAAATTGATGTAAGGGGAAGAGGGAGAATATAAAAAATCAATTGATTTGGTGTGGTTTGAGTAGAGAATTAGATTGGTACTTATAGGGGATTTTGAAAAAATGGCCGTTGGGATCCGACGGCTTACAAAATAGAGCCGTTATTAGTGATGAATGGTTAGGATCGGGTGTGAGAGAGGTGTCAACGAAAAAGGTCAAACAAATATTATTTTCCGAAACGGGAACTGAGTACGCGTACAGAAAGCTACGCGTATCAACGGCTTTACGCGTACTCAGTACTCGCAAAGTGAAAAAGAATACGGGTACTGAGTACCCTTGTGATTTCCCTTCCCTACATGGTTGAACAGATCTGTTCACCCATGTAGGGATGGTGGTGTGTATCCCTACTCGTGTAGGGATATGGGAGATCATAGTGGTTGCATATTTAGGATTTTGAGGGAAATGGAGGGATAGGGAAGGGAAATCCCCTCCCATAGTGCTAGCTCTAAATGTAACACTTATGTAATTACAACAATCATAGTGAAGAACCATGGATGTAGATCACATTGATCGAACCATGTAAAAAAGTCCTTGTGTCCATTTTACAGTTTGAGCACTTTAATTCTTATTTTGATTATGAAATAGATTTACATCTAGAAAATATCATGAGGGGTGTGTTGTGGGATTTCCTGCAACTACATTTTGGCGCCAGAAACAGAGACGAGTAAAGGATTTATCCCTATTGTAAATTGTTGGTTCAAGAATTTTCCATGAAGATTAGCTACTGTTCAAATTTTTCTAGATCTACAAAATTAAGGGGCAGAGATGGACATATTGAAGAACAGAAACAGAGATGAACATAAGGGCAACAAAAGAAAAATTCAACGAATCTACGCCAAAAATCAATCGCAAAGGATGAATCCTCTTCTTATTTCTTTAATTTTACTAAGTATTTAGATCTGAGGAAGTTTTGGGAAAAAGCTTTCATGAAACTCAAATTCCGGTCCTCCTTAAATTTTGATTTCCTTTACTATTATTAAATCGAAATAAGTTTTGTTTATACGTATGATATATAAGGATCTTGTTTTCCAAACCCCTTTCCTTGATTTCAAAAATATGAAATATAAATTTTTTAGATCGATTTGGGAATTTTTCCTATGAACACCATTAGCCGAAGTTACAATGATATATTTAATTTTTCGCAGGATAACATCTATCTTAATCTTCACCTGATTGTTACTTACGTGCTAAACTTGACAGGCAAAGAAGTTAGCATACCAAAAGTTTCGCATATGAAGGAACTGTGGAAGAGATCATTGTTGACCAACACCAGGAAGAATTCGCAACAAACATATGGAAGACACAGAGAAGAACAAGAAGGATGCACATCTTATGCGAATTAAACACATATAAAAGGAAGTATAGAGAAATACCAATAATTGTTTAGCTGCGAAAGAGACCAAGCCAACTAATTGGAATTAGGAACTTGCGAAGTAAAGCAACTCACAACCTACGAAGAGATTCTACGGAGATTCTATAAATATGGCAGCAGTAATGGAACCACTTCATGAAAGAGTCCTATTCACCACAAACAAAGAAGAAGCAACAATAGTTAAACTTCGTCACCAACTTCAGGGACAATAAAGCAGTATAGTGAAGATAAATTCTAATTACAGAAGAAAGTAATGAAGCAAGTTGACTTCAATGAGATAATACACCTCCGTCATCAATCTTCGATGAAGACTACCAGCAGTTCAAGCAGAATCAGCGAACGAAATTCAAGCAGAATTGATGAAGTATGACAGCTTACTACTTCGTGAACTGGACATTTCAGCGAGAAGAAAATAAGTTCAGTTAGATTTGACATCTTACTTCGTCAACCATCTATTCTAGCGAAAACAGAGAAGATCAGAGAATGTTCATAGTAATTCTAGGACAATTGCGAGGCCCTTCATGAAAGTGAAGATAAAAAAAATCTTACTTTATCAATTAATCCACTCAAATCCCACGAATTACCTTGCTCGGAACATTCATTCTCAACTCACCATGAAAGTCATATTTCGTTTGGCCAACCTGTTCAAGAATTATGAGCAATGAAACCAAAAGGGAAGTATTTTTTACGTCAAATTTCAATAATTATTACGAGGGAGGATATTGATCATATAAGATTATTGAGAATATTATATTATAATAAGGATCTATACAAGAACGAATGAGTAGTCGAACAACATGATATAGTAGATTATTATTGGCATTTTGACACATTACTCATAAACGTTGATGAAAAGGATGATAGAAATTTAAATTTATCGTACCAAAAAAAATAAAAAATAATTAATTTTGATATAAGACTATTTTCTTAGTTTTGCGAAGAGTATTTGGTTAAAATTCGTACTAATCAATGAATAAAACTCACATGAGCAAGTGCAATTATCGTAGCGAAGAAAGATCATCAGAGAGGATCCGCGAAGCGCTATTAAAGATGAGTATCTTCAACAAATGACAGCAAAAAAGAAGCAGAGATGAAGAAGGTGCGGTAGAATGAAAACCAGCCAGAATTTCCATCAACCAAACAGCGAGAATGAAGCCTAAAGATTCAGAACAGTTCCTAGCCAAATTAACTTCGCCAGCAGTCAAGCATCACTTCAGCTATTTCAGAAACTGCGAAGCAATAAGAGAAGTATAATAGCAGTAGAGAAAATTTAGTAGCAGAGACATCTTCGCAGAACCCAGCGAGATATACTAATTAATTCGTGAATGGCACAAGAGAGCACATGGAGTTTCATAAAATAATAAATTAAGCAAAGCTTACTACAACAACACAAGTAGGAATTCGCACAGATGGTCCAGGGAGATGAATACAAGTTTGTAATTTGAACGCTAGTTTGTGTCAGCAAAAGACTTACCACAAGGAGCAATCACAAGGAAGCAAGCCCAGCGAAGCATACTCATATGTTTAAGTCTCAAGAATCGTCAACAAGGAAACATGAAAACCTCATATACAACTACAAACACCGATCTATAGCAGAGATCAACCAATAACAGCGGAAGCAAAGATTACTCACCACCAAGTTGTAAAACAACCAAGTTAAAGTCCAACAGACCAAATCCATAATCACAAAAAATCATAGCATTCACAAGAAGTTTACAGGGAGAATAACAAACTTGCCGAAAAATCATCTAATTTCGCACGAAGCAAGAAAGACGAAAGAACACACAGTTAGGAGAAGTAAGGGCGTGATATCACCTACACAGGAAAAGAAGAAAGGACGAAGAAAAATATCATACAAAAGGCGAGAGAAACAAAGGAATAACTTACGCGAATAACACCGCAGCTTCACAAAGAAGAACTTGAACAACAAGGCAGCGAAGTCATCAATAAATAAAAGGTGTTGTTTGATAATTTCACATAAGAGGGGTTCGCACAGTTGGTCTGAGTATTAGAACACAAGTATAAGGTCGCGGGTTCAAGTCTTTCCACTCGCCCGTTTGTTTTTGTTGCGGCGTTTATGCATTCCAGAGGGATTGTCAAAAGGTGTTGTGCGGCATTTATACTCTTCAAGAGAAATTTTCACACAAGAGAATTTAGTACAAGCCCAGTTCGTCCAAGCCCGCTAAATCTCACTCAACAATAAACAAGCCATCAATGCTTAAGTTCACAAGTATCTGTGCAGTTGCGAATTTCTAGTACAATTAGTTGGTCAGAGGCATGAATTTGGTCTTTCATTATTTCGCAAGGTCTTTGATTATTTCGCAAAGAAGAGAGTTGATGATTATTCTGCACAAATATCTCGCAAAGAAATGACAGAAATGAAAGAATGAATGAAATAATAAAGAAATGCGAATAAAATATCGTAGATAGGGGCGAACCTTTATGGCGTACACCCTAGTTCACGAATAAAATTTCGCAAGAGGCAAATGTAAGACATAAAGTATGTCATAAAAATGGGTACCTGTTGCATGGCTCAGGGATAAAGTTATACCGCTGCTGGAACCTGAGTCATGGAGATTTGGGGTTAATAAATCCCATCCAGGAGAGGTACCTTGGATTTTCAACCTAAACTTATGATTTAGGTTGGACGACTGAGGGTTTCTTATAAGGAGTGCAGAATATGATCAAGGCGCCTAGGTACACGGTTGAGCCAAGAGTTCTTGGGGCATATGAAACTACCCTGGACATTCTTGGCAAGTCTTGACTATGATGCACTCGGCCCGAAGAAAACCCCACCTAGTCTCGTAACCATAATCCATATAGGAAAAAGGGATAAGAGGTTGTGAAAACAACTGGTTGTTGTCAAGACTGGATGGGAGGAGCTAGTCTTGTATGGCAGAAGTACGTCTCCTTGAAGGGGAAACCAAGGGGAAGATAAGGGAGGCACCCTCCATTAGGGAGCTGATAAGTGTCTTAAGACGCAAATGTCATGAGGCTTTTTACTCACGGGAGTATTAAGGCTTGTCATATTTGTGCAACAATCCTGAAGAGGCAATAATACAAGAGAAAAAGATAAGACGAGATCAATGGGTCGTTGCATGAAAGTGTAAGGACGTCATGCGATTTCATCGCAAGACGACAATGTCATGGGGCTTTAATTTCGCAAGAAAATTTAGGCCTGTCATATTGTCGCAACAAAAATGATTACATGCAAATGTAAGAACGTCCTGCTATTTTGTCACAATTACAAGAGGTGGCAAAATAAGACCTTTAACTAGGAAGGAAAAATAAGACCACATAAGAAAATGAGTAAGCAAATAAGCTTGCGAAAATGATTATACTTAAGCAAATAAATTTGCGA
This sequence comes from Papaver bracteatum, assembly GCA_023529315.1. Taxonomy (NCBI): domain Eukaryota; kingdom Viridiplantae; phylum Streptophyta; class Magnoliopsida; order Ranunculales; family Papaveraceae; genus Papaver; species Papaver bracteatum. The sequence goes on along the minus strand of JAJJWX010002107.1, from coordinate 1,412,787 downwards.
ATATATACATGGAAATGAATCTGAGACAGCGAAAATAACAGAAGTATTATTCAGAATCTCTCAGAAGTATTATTCAGAATCTCTCAGAAGTATTATTCAGAATCTCTCAGAAGTATTATCCAGAATTTCGTAGGATTATTCAGAATTTCGCAGAATGTGATTATTTTGCAGAATGTGGTTATTTCGCTCAATTATTTCGCACAATTAAAAGCAACTTGAAGAGATTATACTATCGCATGAGCACAAAACAAGAGACAGAGGCAAGATAAGAATGAAGAAACAACTCACTCATTTAACAGTTTCTCAACGATTCTACCCTCATAGATAAAGAACAGAGGCAACTATGGATTACCAAGAAATTTTTTTATGTTCTTTATCTTCTCGGAAAAAATCATTTCCAAAGTGGGCGTTCATTAATGAACAACAAGAATCCTCACCAAAAATGGAGTAATAATTGGCAATACTTATTACTCTCATTCAAAGACGGATACTTCTTATATTTAGAAGATTGAGTACTTCTTATATTTCTTCAAGGATACTTCATACTTCTTATACTTCAAGGGTTGATACTTCATATTTACTTCGCAAAACTCCGGAACTTCACAAAGGAATAGAGGCAAGTACGTAATTTTCAAGTCCAATATTCTTTCGCTCGTTCCTCCAACAACTACAACAAAATGGATTTTTCCTTAAAGATCAATATTCAAGGAAAAGGAGGCAAGATGTAGGATCAGAATATCACAACAACAAAAGAACATTGCGAAGCCGTCGCAGGTTAACTGCAGAAATGACGTAACAGATGACGAAAGCTTAAACATGAGAAAGACGTGAAGACCTTGCGACATTCAAGAATGTTGCAAATTTGACACTTGATTGCTCGCGAGAATATCGCAAGTTAGATCCTAAAATAAAGGATATATGAGCTGTCATCCACTATGTAAACACCTATATAAAGAGAAAGGCAGGAGAGAGAAAGGAGATGGACATATTAGTGAGGATACACTTTTTAGAGAGTCACATTTTTTTTAAGGTAGAGAGAGAGTTTATTTTCTTTATCATCTTCTTCCCCAAAAACTAAATCTAGAACTCCAAATACTCATTAATGGAGATTCTAAATGTAACACTTATGTAATTACAACAATCATAGTGAAGAACCATGGATGTAGCTCACATTGATCGAACCATGCAAAAAAAATCCTTGTGTCCATTTTACAGTTTGAGCACTTTAATTCTTATTTTGATTATGAAATAGATTTAGATCTAGAAAATATCATGAGGGGTGTGTTGTGAGATTTCCTATAACTACAGATACAATCTACAAATTGGAGTACGAAATCATATCTTCCTAACTTTCTAAAAAAAATGTAAAATTCCAAGTTTTTCTATTTAGGTGGAACTGTCATTCTTTTATTTTTCTTAAGGATACTAGACTTTGTGCCCGTGCTACGCACCGGACGGACCCAAAAACCATCTATTTTTGATTTGGCGTGGCCCGGCTTCGCCTCCCGTCGCTTAGGATTTTTTATTTGGTGTGGCTCGGCTTCGCTCGCCCCGTCGCTTATGTATTATTGTAAGTTCTTGTAATCAGAGATTTAATGATCGACTTCAAAGAAAATATACCTCCTTAGCTTCTTGAAGAATGTTTCGGTAATATGGGTGATAATGGTTGGACGGCAGAAGAAATGGAAATCTCCCATCTTAGCATCTGCTCTATCAGTACTGCTTCAAATTCTTTCCCATTCTTTACAATGAACTCGATTAGTTTATCCATTGTTCTCTTCATATCAGATGGGGGGTCCACAATCACAGGTTTGATCTTTGGGTAACGTTAGTAGAACTTGAACCCGGTGCACCACCCATCCATTTTCTTACCACCAGGAACTAAACTCGGGGAACGATTTTTTTTTGGGAGAAAGAGTTGTTTCTTTCACCGAAGGAACGAGGTGTTCATTAACAGCGTTACTTAACGTCCAGTTAAGTATTTGGTGTAAACTCGGTGTAATTTTTAATTATGTATAAATCAACATAAAAGTCTTGTACACCTACGTTTTTACTAACGGTTTTAGTATTAGGCTGTTAAAATCAGCTGGTTTGGACCAATAACGTTCTCTACTAAGAGCATCTCCAAGAGAGGGTGATTTTTTTTTATTGACACATAGGATTTTACACCCTCGTTTGGCATAAATCCATCTCCAACAGTAGGGTCCTATAAACTAGGAGGGACCAATTACTAAATATGAAGGTGTTCAAGAAAGTGTTATCTACACCTCCGGCTCCATCTCCACGTCATATTTTACACTATTTTTCTTTAAAAAATCTCTACTGTTGGAGATGGTTTTTTAAATATGGGGTCCTATATTTATTCTATGTTTAGACCTCATAAATAAAAGGACTAAATTAAAAAGCCACGTAAGATTTTTTGCACCTTCTGTTGGAGATGCTCTAAGGGGGTTTTTTTATAAAAAAATCTTCGATCAATAACGTTACGACACTTGTCTTCTCCAGAATTATTGTAGTTGAAAGCTTTTATCTAATTTAATTTGAGATGAGTGTCACATTCACCGTGCAACGTGGAGCTCATATGACTTAAGTCTTTTAAAGGAGGAGAGATGTCCAGTGGGCAGTGGCCACTAAGTTTTTGATGGGCTTGCTTTTATTTCTTAAACTCATTGTTAATGGGAAGTTTAATGTTTGGGTTCGTTTAATGGCTTTTATAATCGAAAGAGGGCCATTGCAAAGCGGAAGAATCTTGAGTTGGTATAGTGAATACTTGGACCCATATCTTGTACTTTAGGAGGACCCTTTCTCTTGATCATCATCCAATTACAAATGATTACTTTGTCTCATTGTCTACCTCGTCTTTAAATTCGGCATGCACTTAGTATAGGATAACATTTGGAAACATGAAATATTAGAGGCATTTAAGGTTTTACTTAGTCATGCTTAGTGATGTAATTCCCTGCAAAAGAAAACAGAAACTATTATAAACAACTTGTTTTAAGTAATGACTTCCAATTTCCAAAACAATCAAATAAGTTAACTGTTTAATGGGTCAGCACGGGGGTTAGTTAACCTTGTGGTTTTTGTTTGTTTATTACATTTTTTTTTTTTTGATGGTTTTTGACTTTTTGAACTCTTTGTTTTTTTGATGGTTTTTGAACAGTAGTTAGTTAGTAGTCCCCAGATACGACTAACAATTACAAGGTCCAGTTGGTTTGGTATTGAACTCCCAAGTTATACTTTAGGGTTTGATTCCTGCCATAAAAATAATAAGAAAAATAACATAAAAGCAATTACAAAGTCCATGGGTTAAACCCCTGACTTTTCCGAGGGAGTAGCATGCAAACCATTAGGCCACTTGATGACTTTCAAGAAAAATAATTAAGCCGGTCCACATTACCTACAGGCTACAGCTACTGCGAGGGACAACTTATTAATTCATACATGGTTTGCACTTTTGGTATATATGAGTCCGGGACGGCGACTACTAGAATAGAACTAAGGTGGTAACCGGTAAGCTTGACTTTGAATATAACAAACAGATTTAACGGGCTCAACAACTCTCGTAAGCCAGGATCATAAATTATTCTTTTATCTCTTTAAAGATCACTCCAACTGAGAGAACGAAAGAGAAAGGTTTACTTTTGAAAGTAGAATCACTTTTAGTGACTTTGATTGAGAGCATAAACTTTATCCGTATAAAATTGAATTTTAGTTAAAGCTAAGTGTTGACACTAGTATCATTTATATGTTGAGAGCAACTGTAGTCATAAGACCAAAACCAAAGAGCAAAGACTAAAAAAAACCAAAAAATTTAGTTTACTCCGTGTTGTGACACAACGGTGCAGGAGCAAAAATTTGGTCGAGCGCAATCAGGAAAGTTCGCCCCATCAGGCGTAGTTTAAAACTATGCCCACCATTTTTTTCTTTTCTTTTTTTGTTATGGGGCGTAACTTTGAGTTACGCCCAATTATTTATTTATTTATTTTTGTTATGGGGCGTAACTTTGAATTACGCCCCATCAGGCGTAGTTTCAGACTACGCCCCAATTTTTTTTTTTTAATACGGGCGTAGTTTCAGGTTACGCCCCACCAGGCGTAATCTCCTCCTTGCGCCCGACTAAAGACTAGAGTAAAGACCAAATATGGTCTGGAATTTGGTCTTTGGTATGGTATTTGCTCTTTACTCGCTCCGTAGTGTATGCTATTTCGATGGTATTTGCTCTTTACTCCCATGACTGTGGTTGCTCTGATGTGGGAGTATTTGGTAGACCAGAAATCAAGAGTTTCAATATCATACGCTGAATTATGAACCACCGTTATGAACTCAATCAATCGAACTAGTTTCATTTTCAAGCCCCAATCATGTGTTTATGTCGGTAACCTTTGGCTTCGGATCACTTGTCCCCTAGTTTCATGTTTCTTCCTGTCCCGACCAATCGGAATGCGCCACTTGTTCATGCCCTAAAAATGTAAACTTAATAGATAACGGCGTTTAAGTTACACGGTTGTCATCATCGTTGTTATGAGGGAAAACAAGTTTTATCCTGCAGAAAATGTATGATAAGTTTATATTCATATAGTTGATCTTTAATACCATTTCAGTAAACATATGGTAAATTTCCCAACTTATTTACGTAAAATCCCATTGCAGGGTACGCCATTGAAGCTAGGGGAAGTACCTGCCTTTGTTCCAATAGAGAAGAATTAGAGAAGAAAGGTGTTGAAATTGCTTTCCGATGGTCAACACAATGGAGTGGTCATGAACTAGCCTTTCAAAGCGATTCAATGCCTACTCTGATGTTGCTTAAAGGAATGTATATGGAAGCAAGAAAAAAGAAATACTCTATCAGTAATGATTTCCAAACTTTCAATCATGAAGTAGTGAACTTTAAAATCTCAGAACTTATCTTTTGTAATAGATTAAATGTAATGTGGGCAGCACACACTGCAGTTTTTTGTAACATTTATAACCTCCAACACATACGGATAGGAAGTGAACTAGGAGGCTTGCTTAACTCTTTTAATTATCAAGTTTTTTAATGAACATGTTTCTTGGTCGTATCCCAATTCGACTTTGGAACTGAACCATGAATTGTAATGTTAGAGGGGTTCTTCCTCTTTTTTATGAAAAAAATTTAACATAAAATCCCAAATTAAATAATTAATTATAGTTTCGTCTAAATCAATCAATAAAAATAGCTAACTAAACTGAAAGTACTTCTGCTTATGATTTTAAAACTCTTACAATGGAGTTATACCCAATTGAAATTATAGGTTTTAGGGACCTAAATCTTTGAATAGTGGATGGTGACTTTAGTCCTACATATGAAAACTCTAACCCCTCTTTTTCAATTTTAAGTTATTCTTGATTATAACCTCTTTGTTTTTCGTAATTAATTCGTAATTAGTCACAACAGATTTAAATATTAACCATATATCCAGCAAATCTCTTCCTCTTCCGCCTCCTTTGGATTGGTTGTTCTTAGATGCATCATCAACACAGGTTTATGGATCTGATTTTTTTTGTTTTTATATAATTTTTGTTTTAATATAAAAATCCATTACTTATGCTTTAAAAAGAAAATCCATTAGTTAAAAGCTTGGAGATATGCTATTCAATATGATCAGAGAGATCAAATAAAATTCTTCTTTAGGAAGACGAAGAGCCAAAAGATCGAAGACCCAAAGATATATCCATATACTTATGTGATCAAAGTAACGACGTTAACCAATGTTAATAAAACAACACAGAATAAAATACGTGGCGTACTCTGGTTGGTAGGGAAACAGAGAGACATGAAAATAGGGGACAGGTGATCTGAAGCCATAACCTTTGCGTTAAAATTTGATGGCAACTATTTTGATTTTACATGAAATTTTTTTATTAGAAAAATTAGAAAAAACTAAAAATAATTCATGTAACTGAGTAACATAAAAATTGCTGATAAAAATGTTAGGTAAATTATTTTATTTTTCCCTAAAATAATAATTATTTAGTCGATCCCAAAAGTTTGGTAGTCTTTGATACTGATTTGTAAATTCATACTATTATGATAAATCTTCATTAAATTTTTTTCTTTTTTTGATAGGAAAATCTTTATTAAATTAGAAAATATAATTAAAAGTTAAACAAAGAAACATGAGACTTTTGAAGGAAATTGGAAGGGAGCCGAGAAACAAGCTTTGCTCCAATCCCTTTCTGAATAAATGTATTTATATTTGTTCAGAAATTCTTCCTCAATCACTAGCACTACTGTGTGTAACAATTTTTTTTTTTTTTGTATTTTTTAAAGAGGATCTAAAGTTCTTTGTTCTTTGAAGGTTAACGAAGGTCAGCTAACTCGATTCCCAAAAACTATGAGTAAGAAATTTTCTTTATTTTTCTTTTTGAATAATAAAATATGAGAGTAAAATTTTGAGTTTTACATGGATGTAACATTTAGTTTTTCACTTTATTTTAGTTGCCACATTAATTTTTTTAATTGGTGGCGAACTAATTATGCAGATTGGCAATCCATATATCCATAATAGAAGGAGGTTAAAAATCTTACATCCATCGGATGTCTATGACTGGGAAGAGACCATGATGGACGAAAGCAAAGTTTGTCACTGAAAATATTATCCGATCGTCCAAGGCTCAAAAATGCATTATGTTTTGTATTATAGATAATCATGAATGAACGAAATAGAAGTTACATGGATTGTTAGATGAAGTGTGGAGGTGTTTATGGGTAAAAATCGTTTCTGCCGATTTCGGTAAATTCGGTAGGTGAGTGAGAATTTGGTTTTAACCATAAACAAATATGTTGCACATTGAGCACTTTTTAGGTTCGAGAGATCAATCTGTACAAGTCCGGCCTAAACCAAGAAATGTCTATTCGAGACTTACTTCAGTCACAAAGTGGAGGAGAAGGGTTGATTTGGGGAGGATAGCGAAGAAAGATGATGAGACCAAAGAGTTCTGGTTTGGTAGTGTCTCGACTTGTATCAGAAAAAAGTAGAAGCTTAGGAATCTTGCAAGAGATGGAAGCATTTTGGGTGAGCTTGCCAAAGTTGCTTTCTGATAGTGTTGTATTTTTCTCCTGACCAAGACCTGTTGTCTGGTAGAAATAGGTGAGACCTATTTATACAAGTTGAGACTTAAATGTACCATGGCCTCATTACGGAAAGAAATAAAGGGTAGTTAAATGGGAGGAGGTGGTAACCGGCGTGTTTAAGAGTGAAAACATTTTTCACCTTTATTACCCCATTTAATTGACCGCTTTTGTTCCTTTTCACGCTTTCTTAATACGAGCGTAACGTACGCTGCATGCTGTGACCGCCAAACCAAAACCCTGAGAAAGCATCCCCTAGTTTGTGTTGATGTCTCGAGAGTTGGTTGCACTTTGGGTTCAAGTGGCAATGCCAAGCTGCTAGGGGAGCGTGTGGCATGTGTTGAATGCCTTGACCGAAAGTTACACTTTGAATGTAAGTGGCAATGCCAAAGCTGCTAGGGGAGCGTGTGACATGTGCGGAATGCCTTGGTCGCGGGTTGCACTTTGAGTGCAAGTGGCAATGCCAAAGATGCTAGGGGAGCGTGTGGCATGTGTCAATGGCATGTACAGAATGCCTTGGTCGCGGGTTGCACTTTGAGTGCAAGTGGAAACGCCAAAGCTGCTAGGGGAGCGTGTGGCATGTGCCAATGGCATGTGCGGAATGCCTTGGTCGCGGGTTGCACTTTGAGTGCAAGTGGCAATGCCGAAGCTGATAGGGGAGCGTGTGGCATGTGCAGAATGCCTTGGTCGTGGGTTGCACTTGGAGTGCAAGCGGAAATGCCAAAGCTGCTAGTGGTGAGTTTTGGCATGTGACAATTGGCACGCACGGCCACTTGGGCCTAGGTTGCCCGGTTCGCAAGCCTAGGGCGCGGTGCCACTTTGGCATGTACTAATGGCATGGAGGCTTGGAAAGTGGCTAGCGGTGCGTGTTGGCATGTGCCAATGGCACGCACGGCCACTTGGGCCTAGGTTGCACGATTTTCCAAGCCTAGGGTGCGGGCGCCACTTTGGCATGTGCCAATGGTGTGGCGGCTTGGAAAGTGGCTAGCGGTGCATGTTGGCATGTGCCAATGGCACACATGGCCACTTGGGCCTAGGTTGCACGGTTTTGCAAGCCTAGGGCACGGGCGCCACTTTGGCATGTACTAATGGCATGGCGACTTGGAAAGTGGCTAGCGGTGCGTGTTGGCATGTGCCAATGGCACACATGACCATATTGGCCTAGGTTGCACGGTTTGCAAGCCTAGGGCGCGGGCGCTATTTTGGCATGTGCCAATGGCGTAGCGGCTTGGTAAGGAAAGTGGCTAGCATAGCTAGGTCCAAGGCAGAGTGCATTTGGCATGGCGCGGCTAGCTTGGGCTAGGTGTGGATGGCATGATTTGTCATTGGCACGGAGGTGCGGATAGAATGGTTGGAATGCTTTGGCGCGTTTTGGTGACTAGAATAGCTAGGGCCAATGTAGAGTGCATTTGTCATGGCGCGACTATCTTGGGCTAGGTGTGTCTGGCATGATTTTCCATTGGCACGGAGGTGCGGCTAGCATGGTTGGCATGCTTTGGCGCGTTTGGTGTGGCTGGCATGATTTTCCGTTGGCATAGGGGTGCGGCTAGCATGGTTGGCATGCTTTGGCATATTTGGTGTGACTAGCGTAACTAGGGCCAAGGCAGAGTGCGTTTGGTATGGCGCGGCTAGCTTGGTCTAGGTGTGGCTGGCATGATTTTCCATTGACACGGAGGTGCGGCTAGCGTGGTTGGCATGCTTTGACGTGTTTGGTGTGGCTGGCATGATTTTCCGTTTGCATAGAGGGGAATTAGGGTTTAGCTCGTTGAAACCATAATTTGAAAAAATACCCCCATTAATTACTGACTATATGCATTAAGTGTTCTAATAAATGTGTCACCGGTGACATTAGGTTATTCGGGGTTTTATAATTTTACCCTTTGTCGAAAAACCACCATCAACATTAAGTCCCCTGCTTAGCTCGGAATAAGAGATTTGTTGCGAGGTAAGCATAAGATGGTGACAAACTATTAAATCGTAAAGAGAATTGAGGAGGCTCGTCTAACATTTTTATAGATAGGATTTGGAATCCTTGTCTCTGGTAGTTTTGCACAAATTGGGAGGCTGGCACAATTGGGAAGTCAGCATCATTGAGAAACAGGAAGCTGGGCGGTATTGAGAAGTTGACGCGAGTTGGGAACTGAGCGTGCTAGTTGGTGGGACCGGCGCAAGGTAGGGAAGCTGAGCGTGCTAGTTGGTGGGACCGGCGCAAGGTTGGGAAGCTGAGCGTGCTAGCTGGAGCGACTTGGGAGGTCATTGGGAAGTTGGCGCAATTGATGGGGCCGGTGCAATTGGAAGATTGGGAAACTGGCGCGAGCTTGGTGGGACCAGTGTAAATAAGGAGGGAGTAGGTGTTTCGACAGATAGAAAAGTTTCCTTATTTTGCATTCCTTCACACGCGGCTTCAATCAGGGCATCATCCATGCTAAAAATCTGGAAGCGTTATGCCCTTCATTGCTTCCTTTACTTTTTTAAGGTTCCGTATTCACACCCGGCGTAATTGCATCATCTCCCTTGTTTGATAAAGGATTCTTCTTGTTGAGTTTCTCTCTTTATCATGTCCCACAGAGACGAATCATCCTCTAACCATCCAAATTCTCCAGTAGAAGGCGCGAGGTCCAACTCATGCAGGAGCATCCCGACCAGGGTTATTCGGGTTAAGAAAATCATACCGGTATGTTTTCTTCTTCTTTTGGCGGACTGACGTACGTTTTACCGCTTGTTTTATGAACGGAAAATTCCCATTTTGTGCAGAGATATACCATTAGAGCATGTGTTACTGTTATCGACGAGGATGACCTAGTCGTTCCCTTCCCTTCAAATCCAACCTTGTTGACTCCTGCAGACTTGGAGAACGCTGATTTAGGGATCTCTTGTCATGAATACCCCTATGCAGGTTTGTCTTTTGGGATGCGTATAAGGTGCCTCTCCTCCAATTACCAGAATGTTGGTGGTTTCCTTATGCGGAAAGAATTCGTGGTCCTTTACACGAGGATATGGAAGACATACGGCCATATTGCTATCAGGAGCGTAGTGAAGTGTTGTTCGTCCGCCTTGGTTTCCGTAGTGAACTGTCTTTTTCCAATGATTGCCCAGATGGAGAATATGTCCATCCGTGTTGCTGCAGAGTTAGCCATTCAAAGGTGGGAGAACATGGTGTCCACCTGTGAATTCTTGGAGCTTAATATCAGCTGGTTGCAGAATCTTCTTAATATTGTGAAAGTCGACATATCTGGTATTCTTGCTGGTGTGATTCTTACCACAAAATCCATGCTGGAAGAGGAAAAGGTTTTGGTCATGGATTCTCAGAGGATTGAATAGTTAACTCGATATTTGAAGAGTAGGACTGAAAGATATCATAGTCGATTGAAGATGATGTTTTGTAGGGATTATAATTTACTAGACGTGATTTTCTGACTTGTATCACGAGGTTTGGAGGCTCTTTTTTTTCTGAAGAAATAAAGAAATTCCATTAATCTGTTGGATTGTTTATCTTCTCTAGACAATTACGGGTCGAAGAAAATCTAAACTAGCAAATAGATTAAGAATTAATGATTCAATTTCGAACTTAAACCCTTAACAAATAATCCATAGACAATATTAGAATAGTAGAAAATCAATCAATAACATAAATGAATGCAAGTGAACAAGTTATTCATAGCAAATATAGATTCATATTTCTAAGCTTCAAATCGCCTTAATCAAAGAGAGTTTTAGTTACTCATAATATTGGAGTTCATAATAAATGAAATAATGAAGATAAAAAGAAACAAGGAAGCAAACCCTAGTTCCAACTCTCTGCAAAAACTCCAAGTAGAATAGAAAATACGTGATAAACAAAGTGTAGAAATCCTCCCTTTTTGTAGCTTTTTGTTTCTCCAAACTAGGTCATAACTCAAAAGCCCACATCCAATGTGTTCACCAAGCCCACACAAGATAAATATGTCTCTGAAATTTTGGGTCCAAAAATGCCCACCGGAATTGCTGACGTCATCACCGGATTCGGCCACCGGTGCCGGAAAATTTCTCCGATCGCTTGAACCATTGTAAGACGTCACCAGGAAAGTGCACACTCCCATCAGCTCAACTCCATTTCTATGCAATTCAAACATTCACAAAATACCATCTAAACCAATTCCTTGTTCTTGCGAAAACGGACCCAAAAGCGCGACTCGTAGCTCCCATATCCGGCTTCCAACTCTTCCATTCGACTCATACCCCCTTCATGATTCAGTGAAACATTATGATACCCACTTTCGGTTCCAAAATTCGGAAACCGGAAGTATGCTCACTGGCTCGCCATTCTCACTGCATTTTCGCAGTGTTCACTGCTGTTCACAGCTGCATTCCATAATTACCACAGTTCAGCTACCTTGCCAACTCCACAGCACAGCATCAAGACTTCCATTTGCAATATCACTCAACAACATCCTAGCCTGCTTAGCTCATACACAATTCAGTTTGTTTCAACCACCAGAACTGCCATCAAAACAGCACATGCTCTAACCAGCTGAAACTCAGCTCACAACTTACAGTACATCCTCCAAACCACACCAGTTCAGTGCCTCCATTCATTTATGCAATTCAGCTGCTCTCTGTTCTCAGATGTAACACAGCTCACTGCCCTGCACCCTAACCATTGAGCTCAGTTGCATGCACCATCAATTCCGACACCTGCAGCTGCTAGCATCACTGCAACTTCAGCTTGAAACTAGTGCTCCACCAGTTTCTCGATCCCTGTGCTTCAACACAAACCCAATGAAACAGCACCACAACCTTAATCTCTACACCCCGCCAAGCTACAACAACTTCCACAAGCACCACCTTCCATGCCATCTATCTCCTATTCCCTGCCACTTCTAGCTGCTAAACAACAGCTCATTCACTCCACTGCATAACCACCTCGCCTGCAACACTAAGCCACTGAACCATGAACCCTGCCATTCAACCACCTGCAATGCACAGCTTGCAATGCTACACATTTGCAGCGACACCAACTCTGTCCATCTCAAGATCCCCTTGCTCTCCCTTTGTACAGCTTCAAACTCTGTAAAACAATACACACAAATTCGAACAAAGCTGCTTCATATTTCAACTAAAAATGAGCTCAGTTCAGCTCCAAACTCGAGCTGCAAAACCACCCAAAGCACAACGCCTTCTCCACTGAGACTAAAACATCATTTCAGTCACCACAACCACAGCTGTTCTTCCCAGATTTCTCGATCGAACTAGCAACACAATAGACCCATACACACTGGATTCATTCAACAATTCGACCAGAGACTCAGCCACATAAACCCATCTCTGAACTGATTCAAGCCAACAGCTCTCCCATCAAAACCCCTGATTTTACCTTTCTCTCTGAACTCAGATTCTTCATCAACAATCATAAATCAATAGAAGCAAATACTAATTTGCATCATCTAACACCACTAGTTCCTTCTCTTCAGTGGTAGACGAAATCCATCACCACTAGCAACTGGTTTCCCTATCAAGACCTCGTCTTCTCGCTGGTCCAGTTTCATACCCTTCAACTAGTCGAATTCCCGAATCTGTGCTATTCAAACTCAGTTTGCAGCGAGAGAAGATGGTGTTCGAGATCATAGACTCCTCTTTGGATAAGAAAACCAAACACAGATTTGTTGTGGTGGGAGGAATGACACATCTCACTTTCTCTTCATCCACTGGTGGGCCGGGCTTGAGTGGTGCTATTACATACCATACCAGACTAGCCACATTTGTGCTTACAATTGACTATGCTCATTTTTGTCCCAAAAGTCATTTTTCCTCCCTGAAGCTATGTATCGTTCTGGTGATCGGATTTCCTTGTAATCCTCATTATTAAGAGACACCAAGGTTCTTCGCTCCGTGCTTCTCTAGACTAAGTTGCGGTGGTGATCTCCTATTGCTGGCTAGGCTCGGCTCCCCATAGCAGTTGACATGAGATTTAACGCTTTCGGTTTTCTTCCGATTTTTCCACCAACAACAGCCGTCTCATATTTCTCAGATTCACTTCTCCTCATCAATGAGAGTCATCACTAAAGTTGTCGTGCTTTTCAGACAAAAAAGTTGCATCACTAAAGCCGACATACTTTTCAGACATAGATGAAGAAATAAAAGCAAATATGAGAAATAATCACCTCCAAAAGCATTTGCACATGAGATGAGATTTTTGCGCCGTTTCTTCTTCTTTTATTCCAAGTGACTCCAAAGTTCCTAAATATTAAAATGCAAACATAAGATACATAATTTACAAGAAAACTAAGCAAAGAAAGCATAACCAATAGATAAATAAATAGGTGTTTTAGGCACCTATCAAATTCCCCTACACTTAGACTTTGCTAGTCCTCGAGCAAATCAAACAAAATAATTCTAAAAGATACATACAACTCCGTCTCGTCGAGCATAAATAACAAGCCTTTAAACCCCTAGGTGTCCCTAGTGGACGAGTTATAGTCTCGTGAAGGTTTACAAGAGGTATGCCTACAAAACCTATATTTCCAACTCCGTCTATTTGTGACAAATCAATGAACGAATCCAAAATAACTACAGGAGGAGATACCTTGAGCAAATTCAGTTCATATATAAGTGCATAAAGTTTTCTTAAAAAGTCGAACAAACCACAATACTCGGAATCTGACTAACCACAATCACAATGAAAAGATTAAGAAGATGGATAAAGAGGTAGATGTGGCGAATATTCACAAGTGATCGATGTATCCCATATCTGTCTGAAGGTCACCGCCAAGATGAACCTATCCTATTGGATTGAGATACTGGTCAATTCTAGTGTTAACACACTGGCATATACAAGGGAACCAGTGGTCAACAAACTTATTTCTACATCAACTCACTGGCATATACAAGGGAACCAGGAGTGACTTTATTCAACACAATAATAATTTTCTTTTTCTTTTTCTTTTTCACTTTTTTTTTTAAGACGGCATGATTAGATCTTTTGGATCCAAGCGCATGCTTCTTGTCAGCAAGTACCTGATAGTTGCCTTGGATCCTGCATTCCACACTTGTTTAGGCGACGGAGACATGGACTACGTTTCACACATACTGCTATTCCCAAGTGTCATTTTTATTCCGTTTGGTCTAATTGGTCGGTCTCTTTTCTTATTTTTTTTTTTTCTTAGCAACTCAATCACTCTATTTCATCCTAGCAGTAATAACAACTCGATTTTTAGTGACCCACCAAAGCACTTAGAGAACAATAGATAAATATGGAAAAATAAAAATAGAATGTGATATGGTGATATTCCGAGATATGGTAACAACTAACATATAATTTATAATTTCTGAGCCATTTTAGTCTTTGTTAATTAATGAGTTCCTAAACTCCTGCAATCACAATGGTTCCATCCACTAATAGTGTCATCTTAAAGGCATAAATTTCTATATTTCGGAGTTCAAAAAGCATAATTTTTTTTCTTTGTTTTTCTATTTTTCTGATTTTTTTCTGATTTTTTTTTAAAGGCATAAAACAAACTATACAAACATATAAATGCTCCCCCACACTTAAACTTTACATTGTCCTCAATGTAAAATTTAGTCATTCAAAGTAAAGTTCAAGGTGGGAAATTCCGCAAATGATATGCAAAAAAAAAGATAAAATAAAAGATAAAGGATAAAGATACAAAACCGGTGGGTTGCCTCCCACTTAGTGCTTGGTTTAACGTCGTCATCCCTACGTTCAGCTCCAATTACTCCTCCAGAGGGATTGGATCACTCAATGTGATCATATCCTGATTCTCCGCCACAAACTGCTCGAAGTATGGTTTCAAACGATGGCCGTTAACCTTGGAAATCAGCCCTGTTTTGGGACTAGTAATCTCAACTGCACCATGCGCAAACACATTAGTAACAACAAATGGTCCAACCCATCTGGACCTAAGTTTACCCGGAAACAATTTAAGACGAGAATGGAATAAAAGTACTTTCTTCCCTACTTCAAAACTCTTTCGGGAAATCATCTTATCATGGAAAGCTTTGGTCTTTTCTTTATAAATGCGTGAACTTTCATATGCATCATTTCGTATCTCTTCTAACTCATTGAGTTGAAGTTTCCTATGTTCACCAGCTGCATCTAATTCCATATTACATACCTTGATAGCCCAATAAGATTTGTGTTCAAGTTCGACGGGAAGATGGCAAGGTTTTCCATAGACAAGCCTAAAAGGAGACATACCGATGGGTGTCTTATAAGATGTCCTATACGCCCACAAAGCGTCATTGAGTCTATAACTCTAAGCCTTCCTTGTAACGTTCACCGTCTTCTATAAGATGGTCTTAATCTCCCGGTTGGAAATTTCTGCTTGTCCACTCGTTTGTGGATGATACGGTGTGCCAAATTTATGAGAAATATTGTACTTCTTTAGAAGAGCGTGAAAGGATCTCTTGAAGTACGAGCCTCCATCACTAATCATCACTCGAGGTGTACCAAACCTAGAAAAGATATGTTCCTTCACAAACTCACAAACAACATGAGAATCATTGGTGGGAGTGGCTTTAGCTTCCACCCACTTAGAAACATAATCTACAGCAAGAAGTATAAAAAATTTCCCATTGGAATTCACAAAAGACCCCATAAAGTCTATACCCCAAACATCAAAAATCTCAACAACGAGAATTGGTGTTTGCGGCATTTGGTTTCTAGCACCAAGGTTTCCTGTCCTTTGACACCTATCACAAGCCTTACAAAATAAATATGCATCCTTAAACAATGTAGGCCAATAAAAACCACTTTCGAGAACCTTGAGGGCTGTCCTCTTGGCTCTGAAATGGCCACCACAAGCATATGAGTGACAAAAATTCAGAATTGATTGGAACTCGGATTCAAGTACGCACCTGCGGATCATTTGATCGGATAAATGCTTCCACAAATAAGGTTCATCCCATATATATTTCTTGGCAATCTTCTTGAGCTTGTGTTTTTGGAATGTAGACATGGAACTAGGTACTTGTCCCGTCACCAAGAAGTTGACAATATTAGCGTACCATGGAGTTTTTCCACCAACCGCAAAGAGTTGCTCATCCGGGAAGCTATCATGCAAAGGAATCGCTTCTTCGGACACAACCAATATGCTTAGGTGATCCTCTACGGTATTCTCACTGCCCTTCTTGTCCTTGATTTGCATGTTGAATTCTTGAAGAAGGAGTATCCACCTTATGAGCCTTGGCTTAGCATCCTTCTTTGTTAGCAAGTATCGAAGTGCAGCATGGTCGGAGAAAACAACCACCTTTGTACCCACTAAATAGGATCGAAACTTCTCAAGTGCAAACACTATAGCCAAGAGCTCTTTTTTAGTTGTGGGGTAGTTGATTTGCGCTCCGTTGAGAGTTCGAGAAGCATAATAAATGGCATATGGAACTTTACCATGTCGCTGTCCCAACACGACTCCAACAGCATAATCACTTGCATCGCATATCAACTCAAATGGCTTGCTCCAGTCGGGTGGTTTGATAATTGGTACAGTAGTCAACAACTCTTTCAAGGTATCAAAAGATTCCTTGCACTCCTTGTCACAATCAAAGGCCACATATTTTTGCAAAAGTCTACACAGGGGCATTGAAATCTTGGAGAAATCCTTGATGAATCTCCTATAAAATCCTGCATTACCAAGAAAAGAGCGAACCTCCCTCACATTTGTGGGGTATTGTAAGTTCCGAATCAAATCTATCTTAGCCTTGTCAACCTCTAACCCCTTAGAGGATACAACATGGCCTAGCAAAATCCCATGAGTGACCATAAAGTGAGATTTTTCCCAATTAAGCACAAGATTAGTTTCTACGCATCTTTTAAGAATAAGTGCAAGGTTATCTAAGCATTTGTCAAAAGAATCACCATACACGCTAAAATCATCCATAAACACTTCTATGATGCTTTCCACATAATCTGAAAAAAATGCTTACCATACATCGTTGAAAAGTGGCTGGAGCATTGCACAAGCCAAATGGCATACGTCTATACGCAAAAGTGCCAAAAGGACAAGTAAACGTCGTCTTTCCTTGATCTTCCGGAGCTATTACAAGCTGGTTATAACCTGAAAAACCATCAAGGAAGCAATAGTAAGCACGTCTAGCCAACCTTTCAAGCATTTGATCAATGAATGGTAAAGGGAAATGATCCTTTCGGGTGGTAGAGTTGAGCTTTCGGTAGTCAATGCAAACTCTCCAACCGGTCTGGATTCTAGTTGGAACCAAGTCATTATCTTCATTTTTCACCACCGTGATTCCGGACTTCTTTGGAACGACTTGAATTGGGCTCACCCATTTGCTATCGGATATGGGATAGATAATCCCAGCATCTAACAACTTCAGGATTTATTTCTTGACTACTTCCATCATTGGAGGGTTCAAGCGACGTTGAGCTTCTCTTGTTGGTTTTGCCCCCTCCTCAAGAAGTATTCGGTGTATACATGTGGAAGGACTGATTCCTTTGATATCGGCAATGGTCCATCCAATGGCAGACTTGTGCTCTCTTAGAACTCGAATAAGCTTCTCCTCTTGCACCTCGGTGAGGTTGTTGGCAATGATCACCGGTAACTCTTCATTGTCACCTAAATATACGTATTTAAGGTGATCCTAAGAGGTTTCAACTCAAGAATAGGTGCCTGCACAATCGAGGGTAAAAGTTTCTCATTAGTAATCGGCAAAGAAACATAAGACGCATTATACTTTGGTGGAACTTCTTGTAATGAGTTAAGAGATAAAACAGCCTCTTTAATCTCATCACAAATAGACAATTCACTTTAAATGTCTTTGTATTTCCCATAACCTAAACCTTCGACTATGGTATTCTCTAAAGCATCATCACTATTCAATTCAAACATCTTTTGATCTAGAGTATCAATAATATCAATAAAAAAACATGAATTCACGTCACTAGGATATCTCATAGCCTCAAAGATATTGAAACTTATGATCTCATCATCAAATTCCATAGTTAAAGCTCCTTTGAAAACATCAATCTTGGTTCTCGCGGTTCTCATGAATGGTCTACCCAATAGCAAGGGGGTATTTGATGGTGAATCCTCATCCATCATGTCAAGAACATAGAAATCAGCCGGAAATATGAGTTGATTAACCTGCACCAAAACATCTTCAATAACCCCTTTCGGGTAAGAATTAGACCTATCAGCAAGTTGTATAACAATACCGGTATCTTTAAGAGGTCCAAGTTTCAAATATTCATAAACGGAGGCAGGCATAACATTAATGGATGCTCCTAGATCTAACATAGAACGCTCAAACCTGACTTTACCAATAGTACATGGTATAGTGAAGCTACCGAGATCTTTCAACTTAGGTGGGAGTTTCTTTTGAAGATATGCCGAAGCATTTTCCCCCACACTCATCACTTCATTACCGGTCAATTTGTTCTTGTTAGTGCACAATTCCTTCAAGAACTTTTCCCAGCGCGGAACTTGCCTTATCGCCTCGATGAGTGGAATGTTCACTTCAATCTTCTTAAAGATTTCCAAAAGTTCTTGGTACAATGTCTCCTTGTTCGACTTTGCCAACCTTCTAGGAAAAGGAGGAGTAGTAACATGAGTAGAAACACGAGTTTTATAGTTAGAATTTGTTACCGGGTCAGCCTTTTTAGGGGCTATTTCACCCTCTTCTTTCTCCAAATCAGGTTCATTGGACACCGGTGATGTTTCCGGTTTATCTACTTGCTTCCCACTGCGTAGCTCAATAGCATTGGCATTCTCCTTGTGATTTACTGTTTGTGAAGGAAGTTTTCCCTCTGCTTGTGCTTCCAATTTGCTCATTGCCGTAGCTAATTGACCCATTTGAGTTCGGATGTCTTTCATGTCCATCTCTGACTTTTGCTTATCTTGCACCATTGTGTTGAGGATGAGATTCAACTTGTCATTTATACTCGTGCCTTGAGTCTCTTGACGTGGATTTTGCAAGAAATGGTACCCACCTTGTTGATTAAAAGTAGGATTGGGAGCTGCAGCTTGCTTGTTGGCGTAGATGAAATTGGGATGATCGCGCCAACCCGGATTGTATGTGCTAGAGTACGGATCATACCTCGGCCTTTGCTGATTTTGGTACATGACATTTGCTTTCTCAACATCTTCGGTATATGATGATGATGGTATGACAGCCACAGCTATTTGATGCATCATCCTCTCCATGTTTCCCATCCTCTGTTCCAAGTTTGAAGAATTGCCAACTTCATTCACCTTCCTTACCGCTGATTCATCTCTAGTGAAAAATTGTTGAGTATTTGCAGCCATGTTCTCTAACAAACTTGTAGCTTCCGCAATGGTCTTGTTGGTAAGTGCACCACTACTTGCGGCATCAATCAAATGTCTCTCAGTAGAAAGCAACCCTTCATAGAAATATTGAATCACAAGTTGATCGCTGATTTGGTGGTGTGGACAGCTAGCTAAAAGCCTCTTGTACCTCTCCCAATACTCATGAATAGTCTCTCCCGATATTTTCCTAATACCACAAATCTCTTTGCGAATAACAACTGCTTTTGATGCTGGAAAATACTTCTCGAGGAACAATTTCTTCATCCCATTCCATGTGGTTATGCTTCCAGCGGGTAAGCAAAATAACCACTCTCCTGCAGAATCTAAAAGGGAAAAAGGAAATGCTGTCATAATAGCCATATCCGCATCTGCAGTTGCTTGCTTCATACTAGTTACAACATGATGAAATTGTTGTAAGTGACGATTAGGATCTTCTCCCGCTAAACCTCTGAATTTGGGCAGCAAGTTGATCAATTGCGGCTTCAACTCAATGTTTCCATTCAGCTGAATACATAAAGGATGCTGATCAAGGTTTGGAGAAGTGAGCTCCTTGAGTGTTCTTGGAGCAGGCGGTCGAGCTTCCATTATGTTATCTTCCTCTACGTCCGAGTCCGAGAGTTCACTTGGTGTAGAACAAGGAGGAAGTGGAGTATTCACTGCTCGAATGAAATCTCTAAGTAAAGTGCCTGAACGAAGACGTATACCAATAAGACTCGGTCTGCCCTCTCCATGCATTCACCAAAGAAATCGCACCTGAAAATCAGATTCTTAAAGATTGAATAAGTACACTGAAATTGTAACCAAAAGCAAGAATATAAACTAAGAATAAAAATAACAACTAAACTCGCCACTGCCTCCCCGGCAACGGCGCCAATTTTGACGAGGTGTCGAATCTCGCAAAATAATATTTCTATACTTTTTACACTAGCAAGTAGTATAATGTAAGCAGGATCGTCCCAAGGGAGGAATGAAGTCTAAGTTGTTATGCAAATACTCTTAGCAAAGATGATTGTGTTGTAGAAAATCTGAAAATTGTAAAATGTATTCAAATATGAGATGGAATTGATTAAAGGTTCATTCTAGACCACGGAATACAAACCAAATTGATATATATCCAAGTTCGTTGCATTATCATGTTACTAGCAACCCTAGAATAATTAGTACGCTCAACTATTCCATTACTATCTCCTAGCTCACCGGATACGGAAGCGCTCGACTACCGGTTCCTACTTGCCAAGTTTCCTAGAGGTACGCTTACTAGGTTTGACTAAAACAAATGCTCTAAGTTCTGTGAGATAAGGTTGCTCCTAGTGATGAACTCAAAAGCATGAATCACCTACTAGTGTTGATTTCTACATATGGACACTTAACAAAGTCCCATCATTAGTACCCACATATTGCTACTTGTGTTTATCTTCTCTAGACAATTACGGGTCGAAGAAAATCTAAACTAGCAAATAGATTAAGAATTAATGATTCAATTTCGAACTTAAACCCTTAACAAATAATCCATAGACAATATTAGAATAGTAGAAAATCAATCAATAACATAAATGAATGCAAGTGAACAAGTTATTTCATATCAAATATAGATTCATATTTCGGGCTTCGAAATCGCCCTTAATCAAAGAGAGTTTTAGTTACTCATAATATTGGAGTTCATAATAAATGAAATAATGAAGATAAAAAGAAACAAGGAAGCAAACCCTAGTTCCAGCTCTCTGCAAAAACTCCAAGTAGAATAGAAAATACGTGATAAACAAAGTGTAGAAATCCTCCCTTTTTGTAGATTTTTCTTTCTCCAAACTAGGTCATAACTCAAAAGCCCACATCCAATGTGTTCACCAAGCCCACACAAGAGAAATATGTCTCTGAAATTTTGGGTCAAAAAATGCCCACCGGAATTGCTGACGCCATCACCGGATTCAGCCACCGGCGCCGGAATCCGGTCGTCGGAAAAATTTTCCGATCGCTTAAACCATTGTAAGACGTCACCAGGCAAGTGCACACTCCCAGCAGATCAAATCCATTTCTCTGCAATTCAAACATTCACAAAATACCATCTAAACCAATTCCTTGTTCTTGCGAAAACAGACCCAAAAGCGTGACTCGTAGCTCCCATATCCGGCTTCCAACTCTTCCATTCGACTCATACCCCTTCATGATTCAGTGAAACATTATGATACCCACTTTCGGTTCCAAAATCCGAAAACCGGAAGTATGCTCACTAGCTTGCCATTCTCACTGCATTTTCGCAGTGTTCACTGTTGTTCACAGCTGCATTCCATAATTACCACAGTTCAGCTACCTTGACAACTCCACAGCACAGCATCAAGACTTCCATTTGCAATATCACTCAACAGCATCCTAGCCTGCTTAGCTCATACACAATTCAGTTCGTTTCAACCACCAGAACTTCCATCAAAATAACACATGCTCTAACCAGCTGAAACTCAGCTTACAACTTGCAGTACATCCTCCAAACCACACCAGTTCAGTGCCTCCATTCATTTATGCAATTCAGATGCTCTCTGTTCTCAGATGTAACACAGCTCACTGCCCTGCACCCTAAACATTGAGCTCATTTGCATGCACCATCAATTCCGACACCTGCAGCTGCTAGCATCACTGCAACTTCAGCTTGAAACCAGTGCTCCACCAGTTTCTAGATCCATGTGCTTCACTGAGATAATCAACACAAACCCAATGAAACAGCACCACAACCTTAATCTCTACACCCCGCCAAGCTACAACAACTTCCACAAGAACCACCTACCATGCCATCTATCTCCTATTCCCTGCCACTTCTAGCTGCTAAGCAATAGCTCATTCACTCCACTGCATAACCACCTCGCCTGCAGCACTAAGCCACTGAACCATGAACCCTGCCATTCAACCACCTGCAATGCACAGCTTGCAATGCTACACACTTGCAGTGACACCAACTCGGTCCATCTCAAGCTCCCCTTGCTCTCCCTTTGTACAGCTTCAAACTCTGTAAAACAATCCACACAAATTCGAACAAAGCAGCTTCATATTTCAACTGAAAATGAGCTCAGTTCAGCTCCAAACTCGAGCTGCAAAACCACCCAAAGCACAACGCCTTCTCCACTGATAATAAAACATCATTTCAGTCACCACAACCACAGCTGTTCTTCCCAGATTTCTCGATCGAACCAGCAACACAATAGACCCATACACACTAGATTCATTCAATAATTCGACCAGAGACTCAGCCACATAAACCCATCTCTGAACTGATTCAAGCCAACATCTCTCCCATCAAAACCCCTGATTTTACCTTTCTCTCTGAACTCAGATTCTTCATCAACAATCATAAATCAATGGCAGCAAATACTAATTTGCATCATCTAACACCACTAGTTCCTTCTCTTCAGTGGTAGACGAAATCCATCACCACTAGCAACTGGTTTCCCTATCAAGACCTCGTCTTCTCGCTGGTCCAGTTTCATACCCTTCAACTAGTCGAATTCCCGAATCTGTGATGTTCAAACTCAGTTTGCAGCGAGAGAAGATGGTGTTCGAGAGCATAGACTCCTCTTTGGATAAGAAAACCAAACACATATTTGTTGTGGTGGGAGGAATGACACATCTCACTTTCTCTTCATCCACTGGTGGGCCGGTCTTGAGTGGTGCTATTACATACCATACCAGACTAGCCACATTTGTGCTCACAATTGACTATGCTCATTTTTGTCCCAAAAGTTATTTTTCCTCCCTGAAGCTATGTATCGTTCTGGTGATCGGATTTCCTTGTAATCCTCATTATTAAGAGCCACCAAGGTTCTTCGATCCTTGCTTCTCTAGACTAAGTTGCGGTGGTGATCTCCTATTTCTGGCTAGGATCGGCTCCCCATAGCAGTTGACATGAGATTTAACGCTTTCGGTTTTCTTCCGATTTTTCCACCAACAACATCCGTCTCATATTTCTCAGATTCACTTCTCCTCATCAATGAGAGTCATCACTAAAGTTGTCGTGCTTTTCAGACAGAAAAGTTGCATCACTAAAGCCGACATACTTTTCAGACATATATGAAGAAATAAAAGCAAATATGAGAAATAATCGCCTCCAAAAGCATTTGCACATGAGATGAGATTTTTGCGCCGTTTCTTCTTCTTTTATTCCAAGTGACTCCAAAGTTCCTAAATATTAAAAAGCAAACATAAGATACATAATTTACAAGAAAACTAAGCAAAGAAAGCATAACCAATAGATAAATAAATAGGTGTTTTAGACACCTATCACATGTCGATGTTAGGTAGAGGAGGATCATTTTTGGAGCAGCACATATTCAAGTCTCTATGCATCAACTGATCTATCCATTTTCCTCGTGTCTGAACTATAACTGTTTAACCGGCTTGGATTTAGGTGTGACATGTAGATGATGGGTGACCAATCCAGCATTTCTTCATATCTCCAAGAGAATATGTCCTGGTACTCTTTGAGAAGTTCCGCTAGCTTCGTGCGTCTATCCGTACATAAGGTTGAGCTGATGGAGATAGGCCTTGGAGATTCCTCAACTATTTCAATCTCATCAGTTGTGGAGTTGGTGCCACCTTGCAGCTGTTGTGGAGTATCTAGAATTTGTTCTTGTGTTTCGTTGCTGTTGTAGCATTCCATTGGGTGAGAGACTGGGTAACAGTCTCCCCTGCTAATTTATAATGGCATCTTCGGTATACCGTTTTCCATTTATGGTTACGACTCGCCATAAAAGTTCGTTCCCTCTTCGTGTGAACGTGGTTCGTGGCTTCACATGATGGAGAAGAATGCTTCGTCAGCAAAGATGCATCATGGGTACTAGCCCACAATGATGCAAGCCGGTCTTCTTCCTGAATTGATGCCCACGTGGGGAGTGGGATGCAACGAACTTGTCTGATTCTTTCCGCGGATCTTCTCCCGTATGTGCTGGTTTGGTTTCCATTGAAGTCTTTCATTGTGGTAGGCTTCCGTACGACCTTGCCTGAGAGAACCTTGGATGTCCTGAGAGTCTTGAGAGTAATCACATTCGAAGACGCTCCTGTGTCGATAAGGGACATTTTGAACTCTGAATCCTTGATGTGTGCAGCGACATGTAGGGCACGGTTGTGACCTTCCTCTGGTTGATTGCAGCAAAATGTCTTTGCGCGCTGATTCTTCGAGAGGTGTGAAAGTTCGCATAAACTTTCCACTAGAGAAACCTCTTCCCGATCCACCGGCCCCTGGTTCATAGTGAAACTATTGACTTGAGGAGGATCGTTGTGAGGATCAGTCCCCAGTGTAGGAGTCTCCATGACAGGATTGATCATATCTGATGTCGCTTCTTTGATCAGGTCCATGTAGGTCCGCACCGCTGAAGTACCTTCTCTGGTGCGTTGAATGCGTTCCTTGTTGGATCTAGGGGATGTCGCAGCTCTCATGGAAATCGATTAGTTAATT
Source organism: Papaver bracteatum (assembly GCA_023529315.1). Lineage (NCBI taxonomy): Eukaryota > Viridiplantae > Streptophyta > Magnoliopsida > Ranunculales > Papaveraceae > Papaver > Papaver bracteatum. The sequence goes on along the minus strand of JAJJWX010002107.1, from coordinate 1,387,979 downwards.
GTCTTAAGAAAAGTGAGTACCTCTTTCTGAGTTGCGGCCATATCCGTTTGAGTCTTAGCAAGAACTTCCCGCTTCTCCATCAAGTCTGCAATGGTAATGGGAGATGGTCCTCCTCTCGTTCCTCCGGCTCCTCGTCTTGATGAAGGAGTTGAAGTTGCTGCTCTGGTGACTACCGGAGGCATTACACTTGAGGAGATGCCGGGATTCGCGGCTGCTCTGTCTCTAATGATGGGAGGCGTTACACCTACTGGAATATCTCCTGCTCCGCTAGTGTTGGTGATAAAATTGACGGCTTCACGGGATGTATTGCCACGGTATCTCCACTGACAGGTACATCGACACCGGGAGTGTTATCCACACTATCTCCATCATAATTGATTGATGATCCAGACCTGAGTCCCACCATCTTGAAATGAATTTTTGATTGAATTGGTTCAAAGATATACCCTTTTTGAAGTTGAGAAAATCGAATCGGATTTCGAAGAAATTGACTTTACGACCGAGAGATCAACCTCCCACTGTGGTCGCCAATTGTTTATGGGTGAAAACTATTCCTGCTAATTTTCGTAATTTGGGGTATGGATGAGGAATGAATTTAAACCTAAAACAAATGCACTGCGTGGTGAGTGCTTGTAGATTCGAGAGATCAATCTGTGCAAGTCCGGCCTAAACCAAAAAATGGTCATTCCAGACTTGTTTCGGTCACAAAGTGAAGGAGATGGGGTTGATCTTAGGGAGGGAAGCGAAGAATGTGTTGAGAATGTGAAGGTGTTGGCTATGCAGGACTTGTATCAGAAATCTGAACTGGCTTGCAGGATGTAAGCTATCAGTTCCTGTGTTTGAATACGATTGTATCAACACTTGCTTCTGTTGTCTGGACCTGTGTTCTTCGAAAAATAGGGCGGAGGACCTATTTATACAAGTCTTTTAGCCTAACCTTCGTATCTCGTGGGAAGTGGAGAAAGTGGAGTGATGGAGTAGTGTATTAGTGTCACACGACCAGGCTTTCCCACTTCTTCCATCATCACTAACTGTCCATGACTTCCTGACACGTTCTTGTGATGGCGCATTGTGTGGTGCACGCTGTAAACCGCCAGAACAATACCCTAGTATGTATCCCCCAGTTTGTGACATGATTGATGTCTCGAGTGTTTTTTGGAAAACATGTAACATGTTATTGTGGCTTGGCAAGTCAGCCTCGGGAAACTTGCTAGCTTGGTGACCTTCGACGGTCGAGATTTTGCATCTTCAGAGGAGGGGCAACCGTTGATCGCTGCACGCCTTCGTTTTAGAAACCATAATTAGCGCCCTTTACTAGAATCATTGTAGAATTATAGTACGGACTCGAATTTTGACGTTCCGCCCCTCAAATTAACCGGAAAATAATTTCCTATATCCTTTCGAGGGCATATTTAGGTTTTGAACTCGTTAGGTAGGAGAAAACAGCCCGAAAGAAAAACTCAGGAAGAATTTAGGAAATTGATACTTGTGAAGTATCGTGTGTATACTATGCAGGTACTACATTAAGTATATTCATCATGTATGACGCATCGCTGTTTGAGCATAATAACTTCATGTCCATCCTACTTCATGTGATGGTTTGGAAGTTGCGTATGCAAACCCTCCCTTGACCGACCACATAATGTGGTAGAGTGATGGATGGTGATCACCATGACTCCGTACTGACCAATTAACTCCTGACCAGGGCTATATAACCGAGATGGTGAAGTTGTATGGATGAGATGATCATTGAGACACTCATCTGCAACACTTGGTGAAATTAGGGTTTCGAAGGAGGTGCGCAAGCACTGCTCTTCACCCTGATCGAATCCAAGCTTAGGAAACTATTCTGGGTTGGCCGATCATACATGTGTGTATATGGCGTGACGGCGTAGGCGCCTATACCTGACCGTCCCATAAAAACGTGATCTGGGACACTCAATTCGTCCGGCGAAGTTGAGTGGTCGAGATCGAATTGCGACAGAAAATTAGTGCCGCAAAAGCCGCATCCCATACCAACTTCGGGCGGGCGTTCCAAGATGACCAGGCTTGGTCGGTCTTGGACGATTGCTCCAATGTGTAGGTGGTAGGCTGGTGTTCACGCCTATGCCTTACCGTCCCATGAAAACACGATCTAAGCCACCCAATTCGTCCGGAGAAATCGATCGGTTGAGATTAGTTTGCAGCTTGGGAGGTGCGACCACGCATGTTGGAGCGAACGATTTGGGGATAGCCAGACATGGTATGCCTTGGCCGATCAGGTGAGGAGATATACGGGTCCACGGTGGTCATGTTGACATGACCGTACCTTCTTTGATCTAATCTCGGACCCTCCTTTCGTACCGGAGAAGATGGACGTTCGTGATTCAAAACCCTAATTTTGGGTTTAAAAGTCGTGCATCATGCTCCATTTAGGCGCACGATTTGGAATGACCAACTGGTCAGGTATGTAGGCGGGCCTGCGGTGATTGTATTGAATACTCCGTGCCCTTTGAATCTACATCTGCACCCTCCATCTATACCTGCGAAGATGGATGGTTGAGGTTGTTTTGCGACACATGTAATGTGCCGAAAACCCTAATTTAGGGTTTTCCATCCATACTGCTATGGTTTGGACGTTTTTGGCAAGCTAGGCCAAGGGAGGCAGACCATGCGAGGTCCGCGTTGGTTCGGCAGGTATTCCATACCTGCTTGGGGGTTATGGAATCGATCTGGGCCATCCAATCAGGCTGGTGGAGTTGGATGGTCGTGATCATATCCAGACTAATACGGTCAGTATGGATGCTCAATCGGGCTAGTATAACACACCGAGAGGGGCTCAATCGGGCTAGTATAACACACCGAGAGTTCAGCCTGTACGGTTATTTCGTACATGCTTTTATTATAATGCTTGGAGATTCGTATTGCTCTGCTAAGAGCAACACTCAGTCGTCATGCCGCACTGATAATGAGTACAGGAAATACAAGGCTGTTGCGTATTAATTAATAATGCTGGAAATTCACAGGGTATATGGGATTGTTGCTACATGCTCCAACCTGGATGAATTTCGTGTATTTAATTCACAGAATGGGATTGTTGCCACATGCTCCATCCTAAGTGAATTAATAAAGTGAAGGAGTATCCATCACTCATTAATGGCTTTATCTTTTACAAGATATTAGCGCACAATTTTTTAGCTTTTACAATTTTAGCCTTTAAATGAAAATCCACCATCAACAGGTGGGATGGCCGAGACTGTAGTGGTGCCGACGTCGGTGGTGGAGGTAGTATCGGACCAGTTGTATGTCCGGTTGCACGAGCAGGTACAGGTCCGACGTTACTGGCTGCTCCTCACCCCAACTGAATCTTCCGAAGACGTTCTTGTTCTCTTTTCAAGGCTTCCTGGTACTCGGTTTGTTGCCTTGCTCTTTGTCTCTGAGCTTGTGCTGCAAGCGCTTCTTCATCGTCCTCTGTGTCTGAAGTTGTAAGTCCATTGACTTGGTCAACTCTCCTTTGGGTCAAGATGACCTGGTCCAAGGGTAGGGTGTCGTCATCTCGCCCAAGATCCATTCCTTCATTTATAGTTGGCATGCCTCGCGCAGCTGCCCGAGAATCCTCGAGTGGTGGTTGTCGGCTCCATTCTTTTCTTGGTCCCGTTACCCCTGTCTGCATGTTTCTGCTAGTAACTGTGCGATTCCTTAATGTCCTTCCCGCCCCTGAGGTGCTAGCCATCGGATGTGGTGCGTGGTGAGCCGAGTATCGTCCCTACCTACGTCAGCAAATACAAAGAACACCTTACTTTGACCTAGTATTAGAAATAAATGCTCAAAAAAGGTGAGATATATCCAAATGACGCAAAAAATATGACGATATCGAAGCTTGCATACACAAGGCCGACTCACTTTATTGGATGGATTCTGCCTATCTACCCTATTTTGACTCTAGCTGACTTTGTGGCAGATTTTGCGCTACGTCACTATCACTCCGTACGACGTCGCCTTCAGTACTTGACTTCCGTATTTAAGCTAGTTTGTCCTTCATTCTATATGCTCCAAATTATTAAACTCATGCACATGGTGACTAAAAAGTATGACGCACAAGTCCAAAAGTTAAATTAAGTTTCTACTGTCGTTTTTTCCTCAAAATCTTATCATGGCCGTTCTCCCTAGATCTTCTCCAAGAAATCTCCGACGACTGGTTAACATCGCCGGTTATGACACCTCGAGATCGACAGTTTTTTTATGTAAAAATACACCTTAGCTTTGACCTTTTGTTACTCTCCAACACTCAAACTCTTAAACCATCGTAAGAAAACAGCTTGTCTACCATTAAAACTCGATCATCCACTGAAAATAAGCAGTCATCATATCAGCATATTTTCAACATAGCTCCAAACTTGTATTGTTAATCTCCGGTGAGCTTATGAGGAATCTCTGCTGATCAAACTGTTGGTGGGCGAAGACCGGAAACTTGACCGCACCTCGCGAAGACACCTCTACTGCTGTAACCATGCACGTAAACTAAACGACTCATAATGGCAACGATTTCGGCCACCAGAGTTCATCCTAGCTTCAACTACAACACTTGAACGTGTATACATGAGCTTTGGATCGTCTCTGAAGGTCTCCTAGGAAAGGTATCCGGAGATCTTAGTCGGATCCCCTTAGTAGGCGCCAGAATGTAGATGCATTTTATTACAAACTACATCCAAAGGATAGAGAACTTCTACTCATGCAAGTGATCATAAGAACCAAACATTAGACACGAGGATATACGTGGTT